>CM066146.1:12022500-13272500 GCA_033617975.1 Populus alba x Populus glandulosa | reverse complement strand
ACTATGCTTCTACTGTCAGGGCGGAAGAGAGTTTTTTCAAACAAAAGGCAAGGATGCAATGGCTTAGCTTGGGGGATCAGAATACTAGCTACTTCCACAAATCAGTAAATGGTAGACATAATAGAAATAAGCTTCTCTCCGTTACAAGGGAGGATGGGGAAGTCGTTGAAGGACACGAGGCAGTCAAATCAGAGGTAATTGCATACTTCCAGCGTGTGTTGGGAGTGAATCAGATGCCTAGGGTCTTGAACGAGGAAGTGATGCAATCGGCAATTAACTGCAAACTGTCTTCGACTCAACAACATGAACTAGCACAAGAAGTAACAAGGGAGGAGATTAAGAATGCTATGTTTAGTTTGAAAAACAACAAAGCCCCTGGCCCGAATGGCTTCAACGCAGGTTTCTTCAAAAGAATGTGGCATATAGTGGGGGAAGATGTAATCAAAGATGTTAGCTCCTTCTTTCAGACTCGTAGAATGCTTAAAGAAATGAATGCTACATCCATTTCCCTTATCCCTAAAGTTGCTAATCCTACGAGGTTGACAGATTTTCGTCCTATATCTTGCTGCAATACAATATACAAATGCATCGCGAAGATTCTAGCTGGGAGAATGAAAGTTGTTTTGCCGTCCTTAGTAGGTCCGTATCAGACAGCTTTTATCTCTGGACGGAGAATCAGCGACAATATTCTTTTGTCTCAGGAGCTAATGAAAGGCTATCATAAATCTATGGGTCCGCCTCGTTGTGCTATGAAAGTAGATCTGATGAAGGCTTATGACTCGGTTCGGTGGGATTTCGTTGATGCTACGTTAATAAAAATGGGATTCCCTAGAACAGTGGTTGATTGGATCATGGTGTGTGTTACATCGTGTCAATTCTCAATCAACGTTAACGGTGAACTTGCAGGTTAGTTTCATGGGGGTAGAGGGCTGAGACAAGGTGATCCATTATCTCCATATTTGTTTGTCCTTTGCATGGAAATCCTGTCAGGGCTGTTCTGCAATATGAGTGCCAATCAAAACTTCAAGTTCCACTGGAGATGCAAGAAGGACAGAATTTCTCATCTTTGCTTTGCCGACGACTTGATGATATTCAGCAAAGGGGATGTACACTCAGTTCGTATGATCAAAAATGCACTCATAGAGTTTCAAGATCTATCAGGTCTATATCCAAATCCAAACAAAAGTGACATCTTCTTGAGCGGTGTGTTATGTGCTGAGAGGGAACAGATTATCAGTATTCTTGGGTTTAGAGAGGGGGAGCTTCCTATGAAATATTTGGGAGTGCCTCTTATCTCGTCCAGACTAAAGGCTGTTGATTGTAAGGGCCTCGTGGATCGAATTACCGCTAAAGTACGACATTGGACCTGCAGAACACTCTCTTTCGCTGGGCGAGTACAACTGATTAACTCAGTTTTATTCTCCATCCAGGTTTATTGGGCATCTCTATTCCTATTACCTGGGCAAGTAGTGAAAAACGTTGAGCAAATTATGAGATCATTTCTTTGGTCAGGTTCAGATATGAGCACTACTAGGGCTAAAGTGGCTTGGGATCAGGTATGTCTTCCAAGAAAGGAGGGGGGGCTAGGCATAAAAAGGATAACAGAATGGAACAAGATTGCTTGTTGAAACACATTTGGAACTTGTGCAATGACTCGGATGGCTCAATCTGGTCTACTTGGATCAGATCCAATCTCTTGCGAGGTAGGAATTTCTGGACAATCAAGGCGCCAGGAAGCTGCTCTTGGGCTTGGGGAAAGATTCCAAAGCTCAGATCCTTAGCATGGCCGAAGATAAAGCACATTATCGGAGATGGAATGACAACGTCTCTATGGTTTGACAATTGGCATCCTCACAGCCCGCTCGCTGATACTTACGGTGAACGATTCATCTATGATTCAGGTATGGAACACAATGCGAGAGTGAACGTGCTGATTAATAACTTAGAATGGAGAATTCCTATCACTCATGCTATTGGCTGGCACCCCATTATAGAAGCTATTCCTTCCACATCTACTCCTAAGAGGCAAAAGGATGAGATTGTTTGGTTGGATTCGCCAAATCAGAGTTTCTCGGTCAAAGTAGCTTGGGAACAACTAAGAATTCATCATCAGATGGTTGATTGGCATGACATCGTGTGGTTCAAGAATGTTGTCCCAAGACATGCATTTCTTCTTTGGGTGGCTATCCAACGGAAATTCTCAACGCAGGATAGACTTCATCGGTTTGGTATTCATGGTCCCAATAGGTGCTCACTTTGTCTCCGCAATAATGAAGATCACAACCACTTGTTCTTTGAATGCTCCTTTACGAAAGCATTATGGTGGAATGTTTGTGACAGATGCGACATTCCAAGAATGACAAAAAGCTTGGATGAATGGATTCGATTGGCCACTGTCTCTTGGCATGGCAAAAGTTTCGTCAACTTTTCTCGTAAACTGGGTTTCGCAGCTACAGTGTATTGTATCTGGCAAGAACGGAACGCAAGGATCTTTGCAGATGTGTCTAAAGCTTCAAATTTGGTTTTTGATCAAATCGAATGTATCATTCGCGATAAGCTTGTTTTTATGAGGAATGTTTAACAAACAGATGAAAACATAAGGATCCAAAGACTTTGGAGGGTCAATAACATGGACTCTTAATTTGATGTTTAGCTGGTTGTTTTTGTACCCCTAGCATATCTAGTTGGTCTAAGTTTTTGTTTTGTTATGTGGCTACCCTGTAGCCATTTGTTGGTTTTCGTTTCTGTTCACATTGTAAATCTTGGGTATGCCCATTATATTCTTTGTATCATTTTCTTTTAATACATAAGTCAGCTTACCAAAAAAAAAAGTCTCACGAAAGTATTGTGGGTCTGATAACTATGTCAGACCCATACGAACCTATATCTAGTAGTCATGCTAGACCTAAAATACTTTTAATTTTATTCTTCAAATTAAAAATATGGTTTTTTTTCAATAATAATAATATCTTTTATAAAATTTAATAATAATAATAATAATAATAAATATAATAATATTAATAATCATGTATAACCTAAGTTTAAGTGGGTCTACCAAGCATGTCGAATCCACACTTTTAATTCAGGCTGTGTTTGTTTCCCGAAAAGTGATTTCTGGAAAACTACTTTCCAAACTTTCATGTGTTTGTTTGCCATTAGTAAAGTTGGTCAATAGAAAACACTTTTCAGTCTAAGGAAAATTTGGCTTGGTTTCCAGGAAAGTGTTTTCCTTTTATTTTGGGCGGAAAACACTTTTCGGAAGTTGTGAAAAATTTAGAAATGTCATATTATTTGCTGATTATATCAAATTTGGTCCTCAAACTTTTGATTGCTATATATATTTTGTTTTGAATATTTGTTTTTCAATTTCATCCCTTAGAATTTAGTTTTTATATTAAGTTTGGTCCTCATTTTTATAATTGTTATTTGCTTTTCCCTTATCATTTTTTAATTGAAATTTTTTATTTATCAAATTGGATCATCATTCTTTTGATTGTTACTTATTTTATTTGAAATAATTTATGAAATGTTAATTATTATTGTTTTAATTTCTTCATCTTTCAATTCTTTTTTTTTTAGATTTGATATCTATTATTTTGATTATTATTTATTTTATTTGAGATAATTTATTAAATTATATTTTTTTTCAATTTCATTCTCATTCAACATTTTAATTTGTAAGATTTGTTCCTCATTATTTTAATAAACTTGAAAAAAATAAAACATTAATAAGTTATTTTTCAGCTCATTTTCCATGACACAACCAAACACTGGAAAGTGTTTTCCAACTTATTCATTACACTACCAAACATCAGAAAATAATTCACTTTCCCGGAATTCACTTTCCGAAAGAAAACTACTTTCCAGCAAACAAATGGGCAGTATTTCTACCTTTGGTTTCTTATTTTTTTTTCCTTTGAATCTTTTTTCAAACTTATAGTTTTTAATTTTACCCTTCAAATCAAATTTATGGTTTTTCTTTAATAGTAATAATAGTTTTTTCAAATTTATTAATAATATTAACAATAATGAAAACAACAACAACAACAACAAGAATAATTTTTAATTTTACCATTCAAATCAAGTTTATAGTTTTTTTAATAATAATAATATTTTTTTAAAAAAATATTAATAATAATGAAAATATTAATATTAACAATATCAGACCCAAGCGACCTTGACTCTGGCAACCATGTCAGACCTTATTACTATATTTTTCCGACAGTAATAATATTTCTTTTTCAAATTTATTAATAATTATATAAATAATATTAACAACAACAACAACAACAACAACAACAATAACAACAATAATAGTATTAAGAATTTTAAATTTTAACCTTCAAATTAAATCTGTGGTTTTTTTAATAGTCATAATATGTTTTTTCAAATTTATTAATAAGTATATTAATAATTTTAAAAATAATAATTTCACACATGTCTATAGTTTTTAATTTTACACTTCAAATCAAATTTATGGTTTTTCTTCGATTAATAATATTTGTTTTCAAATTTATTAATAAGTTTATAAATAACAATAATAATAATAACAATTAAAAAAAGCAATAACAACAACAAAAACATTAATAATAATTTTTAATTTCACCCTTCAAATCAAATCTATAGTTTTTTTTGTATATCAAAAGTGTTAATAGTTTTTAAAATTTATTAATAATTATATTAATAATATTCATAATAATGAAAATAATAATATTAATCATCCTAATAATATAAATAATAATATTTAATATGCTTGACCCAAGTTTAAATGGGTCTAGCAATCATATCAGATCTTATTACAATTTTGTTTTAACAATAATAATATTTTTTTTTCAAATTTAATAATAATAATAATAAGAAGAAAAAGAAGAAGAAGAAGAAGAACAATACAGCAACAGCAACAGCAACAATAACAATAATAATTTTACCCTTTAAATCAATTCAATGTTTTTTTTTCAAAAGTAATAATATTTTTTTTTTCAAATTTATTACTAATAATAATAATAATAAAAATGCATAACTCAAATTCTTATAGTTTTTAATTTTACCCTTAAAATAAAATTTATGGTTTTTCTTTAATATTAATAATATCTTTTTTCAAATTTATTAATAATTATATAAATAATATTAACAATAATGAAAATAATAATAATAATTAATTTTACACTTTAAATCAAATCTATGGTTTTTTATCAACAACAACAATAATATTACGTTTTTCAAATTTATTAATAATTATATTAAAAATAATTAAAATAACAACAAGAACAACAACAAAAACAACAATAATAAGAAAAACAAAAAGAACAACAACAACAATTTTTAATATTCTTCTTCAAATCAAATCTATGATTTTTTTTATATAAAAGTGTGATACATGTTGTAACCCATTTTTGGGTCCCCACATAAAAAATAATAAAATACAAAAACAATTCAAACAAAATATATTATAAAAAATATAACAGTGAAAAAAATCCCAGAATGCCCTAAAAATGTTCAAAAATTGATTGAGGATGTTCAAAAATATAAAAATTAATTTTTGACAGTATATCATTGACTGATGAGAGCCCTGATGATAAAGAAAATTCAATTTGAGGAAGAAAAATCCAAAATTAGAAGTTTATGGACTCAATTAAATTTTATTGAAGGTTTAATTGAATTTATAGAGGTTTTAATTGCAAGAAAAATTGATTTTGGAGTTAATTTGGGCTTTAATTAGAAGAAATTAATTTTCTGGGGTCAAATTATAATTTTTGGAAGTTAATTTGGTCAAATCAGGGGATTAATTACATAAATATTGAAGTTTAATGGCCAATTAGGGACTTAATTGAAGAAATCCGAGACCAGGGACCAAACTGCAAAACACGCGTAAATTAAAGGCCTTCTTTGAAATCTGACGCGTTTTGGCGCTTTTTTCTTTTAAATGAAACGGCGCGTTTTGACCAAAACGGCGCTGTTTCATGCACTGTTTAAAAAAAAACAAAAAAAGGAAAACGCAAAACGCAAAACGGTGCCGTTTTGAAACGGCACCATCGTCTTCTTCCCCTGGACACGCAGAGAATAGGGGAGAAGAAGATTGTTTTTCTCTTCTGTTTTCACCAACTTTACTTTCGTTTTTTTGCTCAAAAAGACGCCGAAACAAGGACACCACTTGCCGACCACTTTCCACGTGTTGGACAAGCGTTGGACGGGCGGCAGCACAACGGCCACACCATGACGCCCCCCCCCCCTTGTTTTTGCCTATAAAAACAGGGGAGGACCGAAGAGAAGAAAAAAAAAACAGAAGGGAGAAGAGGAGAGAGAGAAGGGAATAGAAGAAAAAACCGAAAAGAATAAGAAGAAAAAGGAGCAGCAGAGAAGAAAACGAAGAGAGAGAAGGAAAACGCAGAACCACCGTCGACCTCCGCCACCATCGCCACCGTGCCTACGCCGCCAACAGCACCGCCATGACGTCACCGCAGGTAATCTCTCGCCGCCCCGTCTCCTTCGCCGTTTGCCATCCTCCATTTTTTATCTGCATGCAGAACGTGAATTAATTCACGTTCTGCAGCTGAAGGAGGCTGGTTACTGTGCTTAGGCACAGTAACCAGCCCATTTGGTAATGGGCCGGGCTGGCCCAGCCCACTGATATGGGCCGGGTCCGGCCCATTTCAATTTTTTTTAAATTTTTTTTCCCTTCAGAATTTTTACAATTTTTCCAACACATTTTTTTTTAATCAATTTTGCTTAATATCGGGTGGTATTTTACATCATAAAAATATAAATCTGGTATTAAAATACCCGGTTTTCGTCCCACATGTATTTGGCCCTGACTCGGCCCATTCAAAAAGAAAAAAATCAAAAATATTTGCTTCAGCATTTTATAATTTTTCCGTGCAATTTTTATGTCCTTTTGATTAATATCGGGTAGTATTTTACATTGTAAAATTATAAATCCAATATTAAAATACCCGGTTTTCGTCACAACTTTTAAAATTACAAAAAAATTAAAAAACAAAAAAGAGAAAAAAATATTTTTGTGCATACGGCCAAGTGTCTCAAATATAAAAATCATATCGTATTTTTCATATGTAAAAAAAAACAATATTTTAGCATGCATTTTGGCTTTAATAACCAGTTTATTAAAGTCAAGAGAACATTGGCCAAAATCTCAAAAACAACAAAAATTTTATTTTGTTTGATTTTAGTATCAAGGATTATGAATTTATACGTAAAACGTATTCCTGATATTAAAAAGATATTTTCTTTTGACGACTTTGAATAGTTAGTTTTTTACCCGATAAAGATAAGGATCTTCTTACAGAGGAGGACTTTTCTTCAACCGTAAACGTACCAACAATTAAAAAAACCACAACACAATTTTAAATTTTATCAGACATTAAAACAATGCAGCCTACCTTAGGTAGGGCGTAGTTGGGGTGCTAATACCTTCCCTTTACGCAACCAGTCTCCGTACCCGATCTCTAAAGACCAGTTAAGGTTCCTAGTAACCAGAATACTAAGTGGCGACTCCCAGTCTATTTTTTCACATGTAGAGACAAGAATTCCTTGTCTCTCCCTATTTTCAAGGAATAAATATTCTGATTTTTCCTTGAGGGTGGACGATCGTCGCGCCGCCGCACACGTGCGACAGAATGGCGACTCCACTGGGGACCTTGTGGACTAAGCTTTGTTTTTGTCTGATTATTGTGTTTTATTGTTGTGGTTTGCATCTCATGCTTTATATTTTTCAAGCACACACAAGCTTCTAAGTTAAGTGGGGAATTAACGATCTGCCCTATGACTATTGGTCGGGTTCAGATGCGTGAAACACCCAACTCATATCTGAGAGCCTGCTTGGTAATGGTGGGCATACGTGCCTTAATTGTTCTTTGCAACGCCTCCATACTGCCTTTACGAAGGACGTCACTGGATAGATATGAGACCCTTTTTTAGACCAAGTAGAAAACCTATTCATATTCATATAATGAATAGACCCTGTCTTTAGTTTGTATGCGCTATCTTTCTTTACATCAAGGTAAACCCTTCTTGACACATTTTGAACTCAAGACTGTCACTCCGAAAATTTTCATTGAACAGTATGGGCAAGAATCAAGATTCTTGTTTCATCATGCAAGAGTTATAATCATATGTCATCCCTCGAAGGGCAAGTTCATTATATAAATTACATGTTCATACATTTAACATGCATACATGTCAGATTGAAATATAGGTCCCCAAAAAGTCTACAACACCCGACTTCGAGCAAAAAACATGGAAGATGAAGAGCGTGCTCAACGTGAGGCCTATTTGCACGAAGAGTTGGAGTCTCTGAAAATAAGTGTGGCTCACCTCACTAGCTTACTCAAGCATACACTAAGAAATACCTCTGATGAAAGTCCTTCTAATCAACCGATCACCTTTGATCCGGCTCCTACTACAGTTCAACCTGAAGAAAGAATAAGCGAACATGGTTAAGAGCCTCAGAAAAATCCAACATTTGTGCAGTCAACGACACCTACACCATCCCCAACAGTCATGGAGGCATCTGCTAACGTGTCCCACAAGGCTAAGTCATTTGATAGCATTGATCAAGCTAAGATAGAGGCGCTGGAAGCCAGACTCAAAGCCATTGAAGGGATAGACTTATATGACCCGGTCCGGGCAGCAGAGATGTGTTTGGTCCCAAATGTGGTTATTCCAAAGAAATTTTGTGTTCCTGAATTCATCAAATACAGTGGAACACAATGCCCCATAACCCATCTCAGGTCCTACTGCAATAAAATGGCTGAGGTAGTACATGATGAAAAACTACTAATGCATTTTTTCCAAGACAATTTAAGTGGGGCAACTTTGAGTTGGTACATGAGATTGGATAACATAAAAATTCGCAATTGGAAAGATCTTGTGGATGCTTTCGTCAAGCAATACAAGTACAACATGGACATTGCGCCCGACAGAACCAGTTTGTCCAATATAGAGAAAAAGGATAAAGAAAGCATAAGGGAATATGCTCAAAGATGGCGAGAATTAGCTGCTCAAGTACATCTCCCACTTCTGGACAAAGAGATGGTCTCTTTATTTGTCAATACACTCAAAGCACCATATTACGAACATATGATGGGTAGTTCAGCCCAACAATTCACTGATGCTGTGATAGTGTGTGAACGCATAGAGTAAGGTGTCAAGAGTGGTAGAATTGCTGCACCAACCGAGAAAAGAGGCGTCAAAAGAAAAGAGGTTCACCATGTTGAAGATGGCTACATGGGTAAAACAAATACACCCTGAAATTACCATACTCCATCCCAAATTGCCAACATCAAAAAACCTGAACCCCAAAACTTTCAAGCCAAAAGCCAAATTGTAAATTTCCAAAGGGTTCAAGAACAACTACCTCCACTACCGTTACCCCTGAATGAGATGTATCAAAAGCTATTGAGCATCGGGCAAATAGCTCCAGAACCTCTAACATCTCTGCAGCCACCTTATCCTAATTGGTACAAGCCAGAACTCAATTGTGAATATCATGCCGGTATTACTGGGCATAGCATCTATACCTGCAACGCCTTCAAGAGAAAGCTTCTGCAATTAATCAAGGCTGGTTGGATAGAATTGGAAGACGCCCCCAATGTGAATACGAACCCGCTGCCTAATCATGCTTGAAGCATATTAGGATGGAATGTTTGGGGAATTGGAACGCATCAATGGTCCAGCATGATAGCTTGAATTTTGTAGAACTCAAATTTTGACTATGGTGTTGTTCCGCATTGTCTTTGAGTCCCCTGCACAGAACTGTTGAGAGGAGGCTAGCCTAAGAGCAAATTCGCTAAAATAGAGGAATGAAGCCTGCTTTGTTATTTCCTTTTGTTAATGCTTTTGGATAAGACTTTCTCTGTTAATGAGCTTCTCTTGTGAAATAAGATCATGTGTTTTCTTGTGTTCACATCACACTCTTCTTTGTTGTTATTACATGTAAATAACATTTTCAACGCAACTTTGCTCACAACACTACAACATCCTTTGGTGTTCTTTTCTTCCAAACCCATACATTAATCTCATATGTTTTCAAGGATATTTTTTTTGGGACCTCCAAAGTGAGTACAAAAAAACAAAAATCGTGTTGATATTTGTCCAAAACAAATGCATTTTGAAAATTCAAGTGATTCCTTAAATAGGTACACATATACCTAGAAAACTTGAAAGAAAAAAGACAACAAAGATAAACAACACTATGAGGTGACTCAAAAGTTGAGTTTTATTTGACTGAATAAATCACTTTGCATACGCGCATGAAAGCAAGACATATCGATCCTCAATGCATGAAAAGGCCATCTTTGATAATCCTTTCACAAGGCTAAAAAATATCCGTTGCAGTCCCATTTTGAGCCTAGTAATGTTTTTTGGAAATAACCTTGACTAGGATCACACCCCACACTAGGGGGCAAAATAAAAGAGTTTTTACCCATCCAAACAAAGCAGTGAAGATGGGTGCTGGATTTGATCATGTAATTTTTAATCTTTCATTATCATCTAAATGAAGTAGTGATTGGTTAAGAAAAAAAAAGAAGAAGATCTAAAGGATCTAAAAGATTTGAGCTTCTCATACAAACAACTGATATGATTGTGCTCAACCAAACAAAAATGAAGAAAACAAAGAGAAAAGCCCAAACCCAACACTAGGAGGCATGAAGACTATTTTGAAAAAAAAAACAAATCCAAAAGACAAAAGGTCAGGAAACAAGCACAAGTGATCCCTAGTCTTGAAATCCCTTAAACACTTTTTGAGCTTGCAACATATATATTTTCTTCGTAACCAATAGCCAAAGCCTACATTACATACTTGATAAAGCCCTTTCTGATCAAAGGCAAGCAATCTGGATCGGTAGGCAGTGCTTTCTCTTGCAGGTCAAATCATTATTCATGCAAATAAAATAAATGCTTTGAATCAATTCGGTTCTCAATAACCCTCAAATTGAAATTTAAACCTTTTGTGACCAACCAGATGTCACTTCATCTTTAAACCGAAAGCAAAAAGCTTTCATCACTTCACGAAACCTGTCCATAGGAATCGCTTGAATTTTTTAGAACAAGTTTATTTTGAACCAATGTCAAAATCATTTTTGTGATTGGAATGACTTGGAAGTTCCAAAAAAAAATTTTGCATGAAAACATTTCATTGTACAAAAAACCCAAACTTACTTTCACATATCCTCACCCCAAACTAAACCCAAGTTGAACACTTGGGGGCATGATCAAGCTGGGGGGCAATCAAAAACACATGGTAGGGCTGGCTCCATGATTCCTGTTCTAAGGAAAATGTCGGGCAAAATTGGCAACTCTTGAGATAAAGGGTGAAGGACAAAGATGTATGATGACATCAAACCCTTCCCAGAGGTCAAGATCACAATGTGTAACCCGAGTAAGCAAACGTGGAAAAGCCATCGAAGTTTACTACCAACACTACAACTTTTGAGAGAAAACAAAGACACCATGAAGAAACGGGGGCCTATATTTCTCAGGTAAGTATACATGCATATCAATCATAATGCATTTTCTTTCAACATTGAAAAATCAGTGTTTCAACATTAACTTTTAGGTAGTGCGTTTTCTAACCCTACCTCCTTTTGAGTGCGCCTTTGAGCCCTCACCTCCATTTTGAGTGCGCCTTTGAGCCCTCATCCCTTTGGTAGTGCGTTTTCTAACCCTACCTCCTTTTGAGTGCATCTTTGAGCCCTCACCTCCATTTTAAGTGTGCCTTTGAGCCCTCATCCCTTTGGTAGTGCGTTTTCTAACCCTACCTCCATTTGAGTGCGCCTTTGAGCCCTCACCTCCATTTTGAGTGCGCCTTTGAGCCCTCATCCCTTTGGTAGTTCGTTTTCTAACCCTACCTCCTTTTGAGCGCGCCTCTGAGCCCTCACCTCCATTTTGAGTGCGCCTTTGAGCCCTCACCTACTTTTGAGTGCGCCTTTGAGCCCTCATCCCTTTGGTAGTGCGTTTTCTAACCCTACCTCCTTTTGAGTGCGCCTTTGAACCCTCACCTCTATTTTGAGTGCGTCTTTGAGCCCTCATCCCTTTGGTAGTGCGTTTTCTAACCCTACCTCCTTTTGAGTGCGCCTTTGAGCCCTCATTCTTTGGTAGTGAATTTTCTAATCCTACCTCTTTTCGAGTGCACCTTTGAACCCTCGCCATCCACTTCTCCATGTTTTTTTACTTGGGTAGGCCACCCATTACAATAAGACCATTCCTCCACCTGGGTAGGTCAACCATTACAACACGACCACTCTTCCTTTTTTCATCTGGGTAGGTCACCCATTACAATGAGACCGTTTTTTTCATATTCTTTTGTTTTGGTTAAATGAGGTAGCCAGATGGGATCTCATGTAGCTTTGGTTAAAGGGAATCTCCATATGGGATTTCAGGTTGACCGAGCTACACACAGACTTTTCGTTATGGTTAGAGGGGATTGGCGAAAGGAATCTCAGTCTATCCTAACCACGCACACATAATTTTTAAGTTTCGGGTTAAAGGGGATTGGCGAAAGGAATCTTAGTTTAGCCCAACCACACACAGGACTTTGGGTCCGGTTGAAGTTTTAGGTCAATCAAATTTTGAGACAACCCGTTTCGGAAAACCAATTTTGTTTTATCTTTACAACACTTACTATGCACAAATCTTTGCTCTGTAAGCATTGTAAAGAGGGGGGCAACTGTTGCAACCCATTTTTAGGTCCCCACATAAAAAATAATAAAATACAAAAAAAATTCAAAAAAATATATTATCAAAAATATAACAGTGAAAAAAATGCCAGAACGCCTTAAAAATGTTCAAAAATTGATTGAGGATGTTCAAAAATATAAAAATTAATTTTTGACAGTATATCATTGACTGATGAGAGCCCTGATGATAAAAAAAATTCAATTTGAGGAAGAAAAATCCAAAATTAGAAGTTTATGGACTCAATTAAATTTTATTGAAGGTTTAATTGAATTTATAGAGGTTTTAATTGCAAGAAAAATTGATTTTGGAGTTAATTTGGGCTTTAATTAGAAGAAATTAATTTTCTGGGGTCAAATTATAATTTTTGGAAGTTAATTTGGTCAAATCAGGGGCTTAATTGCATAAATATTTAAGTTTAATGGCCAATTAGGGACTTAATTGAAGAAATCCGAGACCAGGGACCAAACTGCAAAACACGTGCAAATTGAAGGCCATCTTTGAAATCTGACGCGTTTTGGCGCCTTTTTCTTTTAAATGAAACTGTGCGTTTTGACCAAAACGGCGTCGTTTCATGCACTGTTTTAAAAAAAACAAAAAAAGGAAAACGCAAAACGGTGCCGTTTTGAAACGGCACAATCGTCTTCTTCCCCTAGACGCGCAGAGAATAGGGGAGAAGAATATTGTTTTTCTCTTCTGTTTTCACCGACTTTACTTTCCTTCTTTTGCTCAAAAAGACGCCGAAACAAGGACACCACTTGCCGACCACTTTCCACGTGTTGGACAGGCGTTGGAGGGGCGGCAGCACAGCGGCCACCACCATGACGCCCCCCCCTCTTGTTTCCTATAAAAACAGGGGAGGACCGAAGAGAAGAAAAAAAAACAGAAGGGAGAAGAGGAGAGAGGACAGAAACGAAGAGGAGAAGAAAAGAGAGAGAAGGGAATAGAAGAAAAAACCCAAAAGAATAAGAAGAAGAAAAAGGAGCAGCAGAGAAGAAAACGAAGAGAGAGAAGGAAAACGCAGAACCACCGCCGGCTTCCGCCACCATCGCCACCGTGCCTATGCCGCCAGCAGCACCGCCACGACGTCACCGCAGGTAATCTCTCGCCGCCCCGTCTCCTTCGCCGTTTGCCATCCTCCGTTTTTCGTCTGCATGCAGAACGTGAATTAATTCACGTTCTGCAGCTGAATGAGGCTGGTTTTCGTCCCACATGTATTTGGGCCTGACTCGGCCTATTCAAAAAGAAAAAAATCAAAAATATTTGCTTCAGCATTTTATAATTTTTCCGTGCAGTTTTTATGTCATTTTGATTAATATCGGGTAGTATTTTACATCGTAAAAATATAAATCCAGTATTAAAATACCCGGTTTTCGTCACAACTTTTAAAATTACAAAAAAATTAAAAAACAAAAAAGAGAAAAAAATATTTTTATGCATACGGCCAAGTGTCTCAAATATAAAAATCATATCGTATTTTTCATATGTAAAAAAAACAATATTTTAGCATGCATTTTGGCTTTAATAACCAGTTTATTAAAGTCAAGAGAACATTGGCCAAAATTTCAAAAACAATAAAAATTTTATTTTGTTTAATTTTAGTATCAAGGATTATGAATTTATACGTAAAACATATTCCTGATATTAAAAAGATATTTTCTTTTGATGACTTTGAATAGTTAGTTTTTTATCCGATAAAGATAAACATCTTCTTACAGAGGAGGACTTTTCTTAAACCGTTAACGAACCAACAATTAAAAAAAACCACAACACAATTTTAGATTTTATCAGACATTAAAACAATGCAGCCTACCTTAGGTAGGGCGTAGTTGGGGTGCTAATACCGTCCCTTTACGCAACCAGTCTCCGTACCCCATCTCTAAAGACCAGTTAAGGTTCCTAGTAACCAGAATACTAGGTGGCGACTCCCAGTCCATATTTTCACATGTAGAGACAAGAATTCCTTGTCTCTCTCTATTTTCAAGGAATAAATATTCTGATTTTTCCTTGAAGGTGGACGATCGCCGCGCCGCCGCACACGTGCGACAATACGGTTCAGCCCTATGATACGACCCAAGTAAGGTCAGATTCAGATTTTGGCGTAAAAAGCGCAACAATCCAGGTTTACGGCAACAGTCAAAATTCTCAATCCGACTGTTGGATCGGGCTAATATTTTATGTGGACTCTCCAAACATGTTTTACTACCTTGGGTTAAAAATTCAGGTCAATCGGAGTTCGGGAAGCAACCGCAATTTTGGTCAACAGAGGCTGTACGGATTTTGTTATTTACTTCCATTTGACTTGTGCTATTTGGTTAGGATTCTTTTCCTATAAGGATGTGGCAGATGGTTTTGGGAATTTCCTAGTTCCACAAGGATCTTTAATGAGCTGCAATATAATCTACAAGTGTGGCAGTGATTCATGAATTTTTCATAATCCTTTTCTTATAAGGATTCCTTATTCATCCTAGCTACACAAGGAAAGAAGGGCTGGTGGTATTTAATGACAGCTTAGTTATTTTTATTATTTTCTTTAATGTTTGGGCTTAATTAAAACTTTGTTTTGAGCTAGGATCCAAGGCTTGTTTGGATCAGGTTATGGGCTTTTCAGTTTAGGGTTTCGGGCCACTTTTAAGTGGACCTCATATAAGTCCATATAAGGGGTCCATTAGGGTTAATTTTTCAAGAACTATTTAAACTCATGTAAGCCAAAATTTCGGCAGCTTTGATGATCATTAGTCTGAATTTTTCAGTTTTAACGTGTGAGAGTGATTCTTGCATTCTTCAGTTCTTGAACGAACTGAATCTGACTTATCGAAGATTAACTAGCTTCGTGGCATCATTCTACTCATTGTGTCACACTCCTTATTTCGGCTTTCCGGGATCAGATCTCAATCTTGATTATGGGTTGCGTGACCACGTGATCACGAGGTTCGCATCAAAGTAAAAATATTCATAATAATGAAAATAATAATACTTATAATAATATTAATATACTTGATCCAAATTTTTATAGTTTTTAATTTTACTATTCAAATCAAATTTATGGTTTTTCTTCAATAGTAATAATTTTTTTTTTGAAATTTATTAATAATTACATTAATAATATTAACAATAATGAAAATAATAATATTAAACATGCAGAACCAAGTTTACATGGGTCTGACATTAATTAAAATGCTGGATCTTATTACTATTTTTTTTAAATAAAAATAATATTTTTTTAAAAATTTATTCATAATTATATAAATAATATTAACAACAATAATAACAACAACAACAACAACAAAAATAACAATAAAAATAATTCTTATTTTTACCATTCAAATCAAATCTATGGGCTTTTTTTCAATAGGAATAATATTTTGTTTTTCAAATTTATTAATAATTATACTAATAATATTAAGAATAATGAAAAAAAATAATATTAATAATATTAAACATATTTGACCCAAGTTCTTATAACTTTTAATTTTAACCATCAAATCAAATTTATGGTTTTTCTTCAATAGTAATAATATTGTTTTCAAATTTATTAATGATTATATTAATAATATTAACAATAATGAAAACAACAACAACAACAATAATTTTTAATTTTACCATTCAAATCAAGTTTATTTTTTTTTAATAATAATAATATTTTTTAAAAAATTATTAATAATAATAAAAATAATAATATTAACAATACTAGACCCAAGCGACCTTGACTCTGGCAACCATGTCAGACCTTATTACTATATTTTTCCGACAGTAATAATATTTCTTTTTCAAATTTATTAATAATTATATAAATAATATTAACAACAACAACAATAATAGTATTAATAATTTTAACTTTTAACCTTCAAATTAAATTTGTGGTTTTTTTAATAGTCATAATATTTTTTTTCAAATTTATTAATAAGTATATTAATAATTTTAAAAATAATAATATCACACATGTCTATAGTTTTTAATTTTACACTTCATATCAAATTTATGGTTTTTCTTCGATTAATAATATGTTTTTTAAATTTATTAATAAGTTTATAAATAATAATAATAATAACAACAACAACAACAACAACAATTAAAAAGAGCAATAATAACAACAAAAATATTAATAATAATTTTTAATTTCACCCTTCAAATCAAATCTATAGTTTTTTTTTATCAAAAGTGATAATAGTTTTTAAAATTTATTAATAATTATATTCATAATAATGAAAATAATAATATTTAATATGCTTGACCCAAGTTTAAATGGGTCTAGCACTCATATCAAATCTTATTACAATTTTGTTTTAACAATAATAATATTTTTTTTCAAATTTAATAATAATAATAATAATAAGAAGAAGAAGAAGAAGAAAAAGAAGAACAATACAACAACAACAACAACAACAACAACAACAACAATAACAATAATAATTTTACCCTTTAAATCAATTCAATGTTTTTTTTTTCAAAAGTAATAATATTGTTTTTCAAATTTATTACTACTACTAATAATAATAAACATGCATAACTCAAATTCTTATAGTTTTTAATTTTACCCTTAAAATAAAATTTATGGTTTTTCTTCAATTTTAATAACATCTTTTTTCAAATTTATTAATAATTATATAAATAATATTAACAATAATGAAAATAATAATAATAATTAATTTTACACTTTAAATTAAATCTATGGTTTTTTATCAACAATAATAATAATAATAATATGTTTTTCGAATTTATTAATAATTATATTAAAAATAATAAAAATAACAACAACAACAACAACAACAACAACAATAAGAAAAATAAAAAGAACAACAACAACAATTTCTAATATTGTCCTTCAAATCAAATCTATGATTTTTTATTATTATAAAAAGTGAAAATATGTTTTTCAAATTTATTAATAATTATATTAATAATATTCATAATAATGAAAATAATAATACTTATAATATTATTAATATACCTGATTCAAATTTTTATAGTTTTTAATTTTACCCTTTAAATTAAATTTATGGTTTTTCTTCAATAGTAATAATATTATTAAAAATAATGAAAATAATAATATTAAACATGCAGAACCAAGTTTACATGGGTCTGACATTAATTAAACATGCCGGATCTTATTACTATTTTTTTAATAAAAATAATATTTTTTAAAAATCTTTATTCATAATTATATAAATAATATTAACAACAACAATAATAGTAGCAACAACAGCAACAACAACAAAAATAACAATAACAATAATTCTTATTTTTACCATTCAAATCAAATTTATGAGTTTTTTTTCAATAGGAATAATATTTTGTTTTCAAATTTATTAATAATTATACTAATAATATTAATAATAATGAAAAAAATAATATTAATAATAATTTTAAATTTTACTCTTCAAATCAAATTTATGATTTTTATCAATAGTAATAATATTTTTAAAAATTTATTAATAATATTCATAATAATGAAAATAATAATATTAAACATACGTGATCCAAGTTCTTATAGTTTTTAATTTTACCCTTCAAATAAAATTTATGGTTTTTTTTCAATCGTAATAATTTTTTTTTTTGAAATTTATTAATAATATTAACTATAATATTAACTATAACTATAATAATAATAATAATAAGAAGAAGAACAACAACAACAACAACAACAATAACAATTTTTAAGTTTACCCTTCAAATCAAATTTATGATTTTTTTTAAAGAAATAATATTTTTTCAAAATTAGTCGCAATTATATTAATAATAATATTACACATGTCTTACTAAAGTTATAATTTTTAATTTTATGCTTTAAATTAAATTTATGGTATTTTTTTAATAGTAATAATAGTTTTTTCAAATTGATTAATAATTGTATTAGTAATATTAATAATAATAAATATAATAATATTTATAATAATATTAAACGTACTTAATCTAAATTTAAGTGGGTCTGAGATGCTTGCGAGACCCATTGTGGTTAGATCTGGCAAGCATGGCAGACCCACTTTCTTTCCCTTCTTTTTTTTTCTCTGCTCCCCTAAAAAATCATGTTGACCATTTAGAATTTTAGTGTTAGTTGAATTGTTTCAATAAAAGGAAAAAAACAAAAGAAGCCCCCAACCCAAATGTTAAAAATTTGTGCATTAAAGGGCAAATTAATATCTATACTGCAATCTAAAAAACCTGAATGGACCATTCTATTCTCAATCATTCTTTTAATGTCAAATGTATCCCATGAAAAAGACAGTCTCACCCCTAACTGAATGCTTAGTAAGTTTCTTTGACAAAGACAATTATATAATTACACTACTAAATTATATTGTATAATTTCTAAATTTTATTTTTGTACACCAAAGTAGATAATTGATAGACATTTTTTTTCCTTGGTGTTGTAGGGACTTGTTTATCATGTAACATATTTATCTAACTTGATTTCAAAATTTATCCTTCAAAAAGATTTGAATCAGCAGGGTTAGAAATTTTGTTTTAAAATAATATTTAATTGGTATATTTGAGATAAAATTTGAGGTGGGTTTTAGTCATTTTAGGATTAAAACTTTGTTGAAAATTACTCTTTTATATAAATTCTGAATATTAACATAATTAAAATAAATTGTGGGTGAATGGAAATTTGATTTCAAATAATGATTGGTTGATATATTTATTGTGAAATTCAAGACTCTCTATCTCACTTAAGAAAAATAAAAGATAGTCTTATAGTTTATTTAGTGGAAAATAAAAAATCATAAATAAGCTTAAACAAAGTAGTACGAGTTTACCCTACGCTCGCTTGGCACAAGCTCATACTCTAAGCCTCGACCCTAGGATTAGGGTTTTTTTCGGCTAACCTATTTTGGACTTTGACTTAGGTTTATTATAAAACACAATTCTTTGGTTCTTAAAAGATTATTTTTTACTAATTGGTCTTCTTCATCTTACTGAACAGTTCTTTTATGTTCTTAAAAGAAAAAAATCTAGTTTCAAACTCAAAAAACTATCATGTTTTTTTTTTTTTATGGCGGGTTATCAAGGTAAAATGACAAGAATTAATTCTAGTAATTATATAATTAATTTTTCATCAATTTTGGTTCTAAAAATCAATATAAATAGGGATGGAAGGGGAGATGTTCTATACACTTTAGCCGCACATGTCTAACCTTCCTCTCTACTATTTATCAACTTTTATTACCTTCATTTTCTGATGAGGATTGGCCCAACACCAAGCTTAATCATGCCAAAACCCATTAGAGGTGCCAATTAGGCCAATTACAAGAGTTAGGGTAAAGAAGCTTAAAGAAGCATTGAATGGGCTTGTACATAATATATGGAGCTAGATAGACCTAAAGGAGCTTGGGACATCTAAAAAGCATGAAGGACATCATCTAATTCAGGTCCATGAAGAGCCAAATTCATGTGGAACAAAGGGTTGATGGTCTGGCCTATACCAGCCTTGTTAGGCTTGTTTTCCCTAATGATACAAGGATAAAAGGTCAATAATTTTTTTTTCCTAAACAATCAAGGAAGTTTCGACAAATTTGATTCCTAAAGAATGAAGGATTATTTAATGTTTTTCTTAGCCTAGGAAGGAAAGTAGTTAAATCAGCAACAAAGGAGAAAATTTATCTTCTTATTTGTCCAAGGTAATCAAGAACCTAACTTCTAGCTTATATGCGACTTCTATAGGGTATCAAATCTGATCCTATCATATTTAGGATATTAAATTCAGATCTATTATTGTTAATATTATTTTCTTCTTAGTTTAGGGTTTTAATTATATTATTTGGGTTTAATTGTAAGGGGGTCTCATATAAGTCCACATAAGAGGTTCATTAGGGTTTGTTTCAATTTAGAGTTAGTATAAATAAAGGCATAACCAAACATGTAAGGGTTACGCAATTTTCAGATCAATAAACTTCTTTTGCCACACTTGTGTGTTGGTGGGATAATCTCCCTTCCTTGGTTCTCTAAAGAACTGAAAAATAACTTATCGATGAACAACTGACTTCATGGCATCATTCTTATACTTCTTGTTCATGAATCAATATTTACAAGTTATCTTTGTGTCACACTCCTATCAAACCTGATTTACATGTCTTTCCGGGAATTGATGTCTTTACATGTGGGTTGCATGATCATGTGATCATGAGGTTCCCATAATTTGATATTAGAGCTTGGCTCCATTAATCAAGTTACATCCTTCTGAAATTTTTGTTTCTTGTTGTTTCCACAAAAAATCCTTAGTATTTCATTCTGTTACTGTCCAAAATATATCAATGGCATAAAAAAAAAAGACAAAAGAAAAGAAAAAAAAATCTTTCAAAAAGACGTTTATTGGTTTCTCCTGCAGAAAACTAAACAAGGGAAAATTGGATCAAATCAATTCGGAATTCGCTGAACTTAGATAATATGATTACAGGGGTCCTAATTGCACCACATATTAATTTTGGGTTCAATTGGATATTGTTTTCTTTGGTTTTCAATTTCGGGTCTAATCAAGTTTGATTCATAATGTTTTTGCGTCAGTATATCAAACCTTATAGTAAATTGCTCAAACTTTATAATTTGTTTATTTAGATTGAAAAAACTCTATATCTGAAATTTTAACTCAATTGGACATCATTTACTTTAGGTTCCATATTCGAACTTAACTTGTCGTAAACGAGTTTGTTTTGCGTCAACTTTTGAAATTCACCTTATTTTTGTTGTTTTTGTTTTTTATAGTTCATTATATCCAACATATTTTGGTGTTGTTTCATCATTCTGCATTGATGCGAACCTCGTGATCAAGTGGTCATGCAACCCACACGCAAAGACACCAATTCCTAGAAAGCCAAGTAAATCAGGTTTGATAGGAGTGTGACACAAAGATAACTTGTACCTAGGCACCAGCACTATTGAAAATGGAGACCGGACCCAACGAATATTGATTCGTGAACGAGAAGTATAACGATGATGCCAAGAAGACAGTTCTTCTTCGATAAGTCGTTTTCAGTTTTTTAGAGAACCATAGAAGGGAGATTATCTCACCAACACACACACACAAAGCGCGGCAAACAAGAAGTTTTATTAATATCAATTGACGGAACGACAATCAACACACATCCTCCATGTTCCATCCTTTTTAGGCACAAGTAGCACTGGTATAGCACAAGGACTCATACTCTCACGAATGTACCTCTTCATCATCAACTCATTAGTAACTCATCTAGCATGTGATGCGAACCTCGTGATCACGTGGTCACGCAACCCACACACAAAGACACCAATTCCCGGAAAGCCAAGTAAATCAGGTTTGATAGAAGTGTGACACAAAGATAACTTGTACCTAGGCACCAACACTATTGGAAACGGAGACCCCCACCCAACAAATATTGATTCGCGAATGAGAAGTATAAGGATGACGCCACGAAGACAGTTGTTCTTCGATAAGTCGTTTCCTGTTCTTTAAAGAACCATGGAAGGGAGATTATCTCACCAACACACACACACAAAGTGCGGCAAACAAGAAGTTTTATTAATAAGAATTGTCCAACTTACATGTTTGGTTATGCCCTTATTTATAGTGGCTGCAAACTAAAATAAACCCTAATGGACCCTTTATGTGGACTTATATGATACCCACTTACAATTAAACCCAAATAATATAAATAAACCCCAAACTAAGAAGAAAATAATAATAAAATAAATAAATCCGAATTTAATATCCTAAATATGATAGGATCAGATTTGTTGCCCTTTAGAAGTCCTATATAAGCTAGGAGAATCAAATCTGAAGGTGGAATTAATTCTGAAATCTTCTTTCCTTTTTTTGTAGCTAGGATGAATAAGAAATACTTGTAAGAAAAGGATTCTGAAACATTTATGAATCCTTGCCACACTTGGAAACTATGTTGCAGCCCATTAAAGATCTTTGTAGAATTAGGAGATTCCCAAAATAAACTGCCACATCCTTTTAGGAAAAGAATCCTAGCCGAATAGGAAGTCCACAAGTCAAAAGTAAGATATGTCTAGAGAGTCCACATAAAATATTAGCCCGATCCAACGGTCGGATTGAGAATTATGACTGTTGTCGTAAACCTGGATTGTTGCGCTTTTTACATCAAAATCCGAATCTAACCTTACTTGGGTCGTATCACAGGGCTGAACTGTATCAAGTTGAATGGACAATTCCTTAGTGATGAGAACCTCGTGATCATGTGGTCACGCAACCCACAATCAAGAATGAGATCTGATCCCGGAAAGCTGAAATAGGTCTGATATGAGTGTGACACAATGGAAACCTGCCCCAAGGCACCAACACTATTGGAATGAGTAGAATGACGCCACAAAGCCAGTTAATCTTCGATAAGTCAGATTCAGTTCATTCAAGAACTGAAGAATGCAAGAATCACTCTCACACGTTAAAACTAAAAAATTTAGAATAATAATCATCAAAGCTTGATACGATCCAGGCAAGGTCAAATTCGGATTTTGACGTAAAATACGCAACTATCCAGTTTTACGGAAATAGTCATAATTCTCAATCCTACCGTTGGATCGGGCTGAAAGTTTACGTGGAGGCTCCTGACATGTTTTCGTACCTTGGATTAAAATATCATGTCGATCGGAGTTCGGCAACAGAGGCTGTACGGGTTTTGTTATTTACTTCCTTTTGACTTGTGGACTTCCTATTTGGCTAGGATTCTTTTCCTAAAAGGATGCGACAGCTTATTTTGAGAATCTCCTAATTCTACAAAGATCTTTAATGGGCTGCAACATAGTTTCCAAGTGTGGCAAGGATTCATTTTCAGAATCCTTTTCTTACAAGGATTCCTTATTCATCCTAGCTACAAAAAGAAAAGAAGATTTCAGAACTAATTCTACCTTCAGATTTGATTCTCCTAGCTTATATGGGACTTCTAGAAAGCAACAAACCTGATCCTATCATATTTAGGATATTAAATTCAGATTTATTTATTTTATTGTTATTTTCTTCCTAGTTTAGGGTTTATTTATATTATTTGGGTTTAATTGTAAGTGGGCATCATATAAGTCCACGTAAGGGGTCCATTAGGGTTTATTTAAGTCTAGAGTCGGTATAAATAAAGGCATAACTAGACATGTAAGTTAGACAATTCAGATTAATAAAACTTCTTGTTTGCCACACTTTGTGTGTGTGTGTTGGTGAGATAATCTGCTTTCCATGGTTCTCTAAAGAACCAAAAAATGACTTATCGAAGAACAACTGTCTTCGTGGCGTCATCCTTATACTTCTCATTCGCGAATCAATATTCGTTGGGTGGGGGTCTCCGTTTCCAATAGTGCTGGTGCCTAGGTACAAGTTATCTTTGTGTCACACTCCTATCAAACCTGATTTACTTGGCTTTCCGGGAATTGGTGTCTTTGTGTGTGGGTTGCGTGACCAAGTGATCACGAGGTTCGCATCAAAGCTGTCGAAATTTTGGCCTACATGAGTTTAAATAGTTCTTGAAAAGCTAATAGACCCCTTATGTGGACTTATATGAGGTCCACTCAAAACTGGCCCAAAACCCTAAACTGAAAAGCCCATAACCTGATCCAAACAAGCCTTGGACCCTAGCTCAAAACAAAGTTTTAATTAAACCCAAACAACCTTGGGCTGTAGCTAACAAAATAAAAATAAAGCCCCTAATATTAAATCCATGTTGTGCCATGAGAAGAAGAGAATGAACTAAAATAGTACATAACTAATTGAAGGCTTATTTATAGCCTTCCATGCAGCCCCTTAATCTTAGAAACAAAATGAAAAGGTAGCCACCATGTTGTTTCGAAGCTGTAGTAGGATTCCTTTGTTTTCTTTGTTGTCCTCACTTCATGGCCCAAATAAGGTTGTATTGGACCCCTCTTGCACATGGATAAGATGTACTAGAGTCTCCTCTTGATACTCCAATGGACCTTCCAATTCTGACTTGGTGGAAACCTTCAAAACCAATGCATTCAATGTGTCTTTCAATGTCTTTGTCTTGGACCGAGTCATTGGTCCATTTGAAACATGTAATGGGTCCTTGCTGGTGTTTCTAGGCTTGTCCGCATCATCCCCTCTCTCCTTGAAAAGATTCGACCTCGAATCAAAATCTGCGTCAAACAACGTAAGATCAGCAACATTAAAGGTAGCACTAACACTATACTCACCTTGAAGGTCAATTTTGTATGCGTTGTCATTGATTCTCTCTAAAACTTGAAATGGACCATCACCACAAGGCTGTAATTTTGATTTCCTTTGGTTAGGAAATCGTTCCTTACGCATGTGCACCCAAACCCAATCACCGGGTTGGAATACAACCAGCTTACGTCCCTTATTTGCTTTAGAAGCGTAAAGTCTGTTCTTTTTCTCTATTTGTAGTCGAACTCCCTCATGGAGTTCTCTCACCATCTTTGCCTTCTTTTCACCATCTAAACTTACCCTTTCTTCAAAACGTAAAGGAATTAAGTCCATAGGGGTTAGTGGATTAAAACCATAAACAATTTTAAAAGGAGAAAAAGTAGTCGTCAAATGCACAGTTCTATTATAAGCAAACTCAACAAAAGGCAAGCATTCTTCCCAACTTTTCAAATTCTTTTGAATTACAACATTTAAAAGTTGGGATAATGTTCTATTCACTATCTCAGTTTGTCCATCTATTTGAGGATGGCATGTTGTCGAAAATAAGAGTTTAGTTCCCAACTTTCCCCATAAGGTCTTCCAAAAGTAACTAAGGAACTTAACATCACGATCTGACACTATACTCTTAGGAATGTATGCAAACGTACAATCTCCCTAAAGAACAAGTCTGCGACATGAGATGCATCATCTGTTTTATGGCATGCAATGAAATGCGCCATTTTAGAAAACCTATCAACCACAACGAAAATAGAGTCTCTACCTTTCTTTGACCTGGGTAAACCTAAAACAAAGTCCATAGAGATATCTACCCAAGGTTTAGTAGGCACAGGTAATGGTGTATATAGTCCATGCGGTTGTACTCTAGATTTTGCCTTTCTACAAGCAATGCACTGTTCACAAATTCGTTGCACATCTCTTTTCATCTTTGGCCAATAGAAATGCTCATGCAATACATCCAAGGTTTTGGCAACCCCAAAGTGACCCATTAAACCACCCCCATGTGCTTCACGAACAAGCAATTCATGCAAAGAACTAGCAGGAACGCACAATCTATTCTCTTTGAATAAATAACCATCCATCATATAAAACTTACCAAAAGCCAAATGTCCACATGCATTATAAATCTCAACAAAGTCAGAATCATTATCATAAAATTCCTTCACATATTCAAAACCTAACAATCTAGTATTCATGGTGTGTAAAAAAACATACCTGCACGAGAGTGCATCAGCTACAATGTTCTCTTTCCATTGCTTATACTTGATTATGTAAGGAAAAGTTTCAATGAATTCAACCCATTTTGCATGCCTCCTATTCAACTTA
Organism: Populus alba x Populus glandulosa; assembly: GCA_033617975.1. Lineage (NCBI taxonomy): Eukaryota > Viridiplantae > Streptophyta > Magnoliopsida > Malpighiales > Salicaceae > Populus > Populus alba x Populus glandulosa. The sequence goes on along the minus strand of CM066146.1, from coordinate 13,246,384 downwards.
CCTTGTCCTTTCAGATGTTTCAAGGACTCATGATCCGAATGGATTACGAACTCTTTTGGCCACAAGTAATGCTGCCATGTCTCAAGTGCTCTTACCAATGCATAGAGTTCTTTGTCGTAAGTGGGATAGTTCAAGGTCGCTCCACTTAACTTCTTACTGAAATACCCAATAGGTCTCCAATCCTGCATCAAAACAACACCTATTCCTATTCCTATTCCAGACGCATCACATTCTATTTCAAATGCTTTCCTAAAGTCAGGTAAATCCAAAACAGGTGCAGAATATAATTTTTCTTTCAAAAAAACAAAAGCCAACTCTTGTTCCTCCCCCCATCTAAACCCAACTGACTTTTTAACAACTTCATTCAAGGGCGCAGTTGTTGTGCTGAAATCTTTCACAAAATGTGATGCGAACCTCGTGATCACGTGGTCACGCAACTCACAATCAAGATTGAGATCTGATTCCGGAAAGCCGAAATAGGTCTGATATGAGTGCGACACAATGGAAACCTGCCCCAAGGCACCAACACTATTGGAATGAATAGAATGACGCCACGAAGCCAGTTAATCTTCGATAAGTCAGATTCAGTTCGTTCAAGAACTGAAGAATGCAAGAATCACTCTCACACGTTAAAACTGAAAAATTCAGAATAATAATCATCAAAGCTGCCGAAATTTTGGCCTACATGAGTTTAAATAGTTCTTGAAAAGTTAACCCTAATGGACCCTTTATGTGGACTTATATGAGGTCCACTCAAAACTGGCCCAAAACCCTAAAATGAAAAGCCCATAACTTAATCCAAACAAGCCTTGGATCCTAGCTTAAAATAAAGTATGAATTAAGCCCAAACAAGCCTTGGGGTGTAGCTAACAAAATAAAATAAAGCCCTTATCTCATGGCCCAAATAAGGTTGTATTGGACCCCTCTTGCACATGGATAAGATGTACTAGGATCTCCTCTTGATACTCCAATGGACCTTCCAATTCTGACTTGATGGAAACCTTCAAAACCAATGCATTCAATGCGTCTTTCAATGTCTTTGTCTTGGACCGAGTCATTGGTCCATTTGGAACGTGTAATGGGTCCTTGCTGGTGTTTCTGGGCTGGTCCGCATCAAAACGCCTGTAAAAACTAGCTAACCCATGAAAACTCCTTACCTCACTTACCGATTTGGGTGTAGGCCAATCCCGGATGGCCTTAACTTTCTCCTCATCCATCTCGATACCCTGTGCAGTTACAACATAGCCAAGAAACACAATTTTCTCCATGCAAAAGGCACACTTTTTAAGATTAGCATACAATTTCTCACAACGCAACACACTAAGTACATTACGCAAATGATTAAGATGCTCAGTTAAGTTCTTGCTATATATCAAAATGTCATCAAAATACACAACCAAAAACTTACCTATGAATGCACGCAACACATGATTCATTAAATGCATAAACGTACTAGGTGCATTTGTAAGTCCAAACAGCATTACTAACCATGCTTAGTCTTAAATGTTGTTTTCCACTCATCACCTTCTTTCATCCTAATTTGATGATACCCACTTTTCAAGTCAATTTTAGAGAAAACGATGGATTGATTTTTTATTGCCATGAGTATTTGGAGGCGAATAAGGTAAAATTGGTAGTAATTGAGTTCACAGATTACGCACTGATTTGATGGGATTAGAATGTGATTAGTTGGAGAAGGAGTTGAGAGAGGCCGGTAGCGTTGTGGGAGGAGATGAAAGTATTGATGAGAAGGCGATTTGTGCCTAACCACTATTATAGAGATTTATATGTGAAATTGCAAGGTTTGGATTAGGGTTCTAAATCCTTGGATGAGTATTTCAAGGAGATGGAGATCACAATGATTCGAGCCAATGTGATTGAGGATAGGGGAAAGCTACTATGGCTAGATTTCTAAATGGGCTGAATAGGGACATTGCGAATGTTGTAGAATTATAACATCATATGTGGAATTGGAGGACATGGTCCATATGGAAACAAAGGTGGAGGGGAAAATAAAGAGAAGTGGCACTACAAATTTTCAGACCAATTTGAATAGGGGAAACCACCTAAGGCCAATATGGATGCTCATACAAATAGGAAAGGTAAATCTAAATCTCAACTTACTCATAATAAATATATTAAATGTTTTAAGTGTTTAGGTGATGCGGACCAGCCCAGAAACACCAACAAGGACCCATTACATGTTCCAAATGGACCAATGACTCGGTCCAACACAAAGACATTGAAAGACGCATTGAATGCATTGGTTTTGAAGGTTTCCACCAAGTCAGAATTGAAAGGTCCATTGGAGTATCAAGAGGAGATACTAGTACATCTTATCCATGTGCAAGAGGGGTCCAATACAAACTTATTTGGGCCATGAGATGAGGACAGCAAAGGAAACAAAAGAATCCTACTACAACTTGGAAACAACATGGTGGCTACCTTTTCCTTTTGTTTCTAGGATTAAGGGGCTCCATGGAAGGCTATAAATAAGCCTTCAATCAGTTCTGTACTATTTTAGTTCATTCTCTTCTTCTCATGGCAGAACATGGATTTAATATTAGGGGCTTTATTTTATTTTGTTAGCTACAGCCCAAGGCTTGTTTGGGCTTAATTAATACTTTGTTTTAAGCTAGGATCCAAGGCTTGTTTGGATGAAGTTATGGGCTTATCAGTTAAGGTTTAGGGCCAGTTTTGAGTGGACCTCATATAAGTCCACATAAGGGGTCCATTAGGGTTAACCGCAATACTGGTCAACGGAGGCTGTACGGATTTTGTTATTTACTTCCATTTGACTTGTGGACTTCGTATTTAGTTAGGATTCTTTTCCTACAAGGATGTCGCAGCTGGTTTTGGGATTTTCCTAGTTCCACAAGGATCTTTAATGAGCTGCAATATAATCTACAAGTGTGGTAGTGATTCATTAATGTTTCAGAATCCTTTTCTTATAAAGATTCCTTATTCATCCTAGCTACACAAGGAAAGAAGGGCTGATGATATTTAATGACAAATTAGTTATTTTTATTATTTTCTTTCATGTTTGGGCTTAATTAAAACTTTGTTTTGAGCTAGGTCCAAGGCTTGTTTGGATCAGGTTATGGGAGTAGATGTGGAAGGAATAGCTTCTATAATGGGGTGCCAGCCAATAGCATGAGTGATAGGAATTCTCCATTCTAAGTTATTAATCAGCACGTTCACTCTCGCGTTGTGTTCCATACCTGAATCATAGATGAATCATTCACCGTAAGTATCAGCGAGCGGGCTGTGAGGATGCCAATTGTCAAACCATAGAGAGTTTGTCATTCCATCTCCGATGATGTGCTTCATCTTCGACCATGCTAAGGATCTCAGCTTTAGAATCTTTCCCCAAGCCCAAGAGCAGCTTCCTGGCGCCTTGATTGTCCAGAAATCCCTACCTCGCAAGAGATTGGATCTTATCCAAGTAGACCAGATTGAGCCATCTGAGTCATTGCACAAGTTCCAAATATGTGTCAACAAGGCAATCTTGTTCCATTCTGCTATCCTTTTTATGCCTAGCCCCCCCTCCTTTTTTGGAAGACATACGTGATCCCAAGCCACTTTAGCCCTAGTGGTGCTCATATCTGAACCTGACCAAAGAAAGGATCTCATAATTTGCTCAACATTTTTCACTACTTCCCCAGGTAATAGGAATAGAGATGCCCAATAGACCTGGCTGGAGAATAAGACTGAGTTAATCAGTTATACTCGCCTTGCGAAAGAGAGTGTTCTGCAGGTCCAATGTCGAACTTTAGCGGTAATTCGATCCACGAGGCCCTTACAATTAACAGCCTTTAGTCTGGACGAGATAAGAGGCGCTCCTAAATATTTCATAGGAAGCTCCCCCTCTCTAAACCCAAGAATACTGATAATCTGTTCCCTCTCAGCACCTAACGGACCGCTCAAGAAGATGTCACTTTTGTTTGGATTTGGATATAGACCTGATAGAACTTGAAACTCTATGAGTACATTTTTGATCATACGAATTGAATGTACATCCCCTTTGCTGAATATCATCAAGTCGTCGGTAAAGCAAAGATGAGAAATTCTATCCTTCTTGCATCTCCAGTGGAACTTGAAGTTTTGGTTGCCACTCATATTGCAGAACAGCCCTGACAGGATTTCCATGCATAGGACAAACAAATATGGAGATAATGGATCCCCTTGTCTCAGCCCCCCCTTGGAAGTAACCTGCAAGTTCGCCGTTGGCGTTGATTGAGAATTGACATGATGTAACACAAACCATGATCCAATCAATGACTGTTCTAGGGAATCCAATTTTTATTAACGTAGCATCAATGAAATCCCACCGAACCGAGTCATAAGCCTTCATCAGGTCTACTTTCATAGCACAACGAGCAGGACCCGTAGTTGTATGATAGCCTTTCATTAGTTCCTGAGACAAAAGAATATTGTCGCTGATTCTCCGTCCAGAGATAAAAGCTGTTTGATACGGACCTACTAAGGATGGTAAAACAACTTTCATTCTCCCAGCTAGAATCTTCGCGATGCATTTGTATACTATATTGCAGCAAGATATAGGACGAAAATCTGTCAACCTCGTAGGATTAACAACTTTAGGGATAAGGGAAATGGATGTAGCATGCATTTCTTTAAGCATTCTACGAGTCTGGAAGAAGGAGCTAACAGCGTTGATTACATCTTCCCCCACTATGTGCCACATTCTTTTGAATAAACCTACGTTGAAGCCATCCGGACCAGGAGCTTTGTTGTTTTTCAAACTAAACATAGCATGCTTAATCTCCTCTCTTGTTACATCTTGTGCTAGTACATGCGGTTGAGTTGAAGATAATTTGTAATTAATTGCCGATTGCATCACTTCCTCGTTCAGGACCCTAGGCATCTGTTTCACTCCCAATACACGCTAGAAGTATGCAATTACTTCTGATTTGACTACCTCGTGTCCTTCAGCGACTTCTCCATCCTCCCTTGTAACCGAGAGAAGCTTATTTCTATTATGTCTACCATTTACTGATTTGTGGTAGTAGCTAGTATTCTGATCCCCTAAGCTAAGCCATTGTATCCTTGCCTTTTGTTTGAAAAAACTCTCTTCCGCCCTGACAGTAGACGCATAGTTACGAACACCATCTCTTTCTCGCATACGCAATGTTGGATTCTCAGGCGCTGTATGCAAAGCTTGTTGAGCCTTATCCATGTGATCTTTTGCATCTTTGACTCTATCGGAAATATTGGAGAAGTGAGTCTTATTGAAATGTTTAAGTTCCTGCTTTAGCTTCCTTAGTTTGCAACACAGTTGATACATTGGACAACCTCCCGAATGCTGATCCCATACTTTCTTCACCAAGGGCATGAACTCGTCATGATCCATCCACATATCGAAGAATCTGAATGGTTTCTTTATGTTCTGAACATTGCCAGTGACTTTTACCACCATGGGAGAATGATCCGACATACCAGCAGGCAAGAATCTCGCTTCCGACAATGGGAAGTGCATATTCCACTTCTCATTTACAAGCACTCTATCTAGTTTCCGCATAATCATATTCTCAGGACATTGGTTCGTCCAAGTATAATGCATACCTGAAGACCGAAGATCATCCACTTTCGCTTCACGTATACATGTTTCCAATCTGTCCATATGACCAGCCCACGTAGAAGACCCTCCTAACCTCTCTGACTGGTTGCGGATAGCATTAAAGTCGCCCATAAGAATCCATGGGGTTGACTCCCATCCATCACTACGACTCACAATATCAGACCATAAAGCCTCACGTAAGGATGCATTATTGTCTCCGTAAATGATTGAAGCATTAAAACAGATATTGGTAGCTAATATCATGACAGAAACATGGATAGCCTAGTCTGACATTCCCAGAACATCCACCTTCACCAAATCAGCATTCCAACAAACCCAAATACGACCACGACAAGAGAAATCATAATTATACAAGAATGACCAATTACGCAGAAGAAGTTGCGAAACATTATCTTTATTCCTGTCTCTAACCCGAGTTTCAACCAAACCAAAAAAAACCATCCTCTCTTGATGGATGAGCTGATGCAGTTCTGAATGCTTTATGGGATCATTCAAACCTCTAACATTCCAACATCCAATAATCATAGGGAATTAGAGAGGAGTACCAAACAGCAACACACTAATTACCTTGACTTGCCCCCCCTCGAGGAGCCAGATTTCTTACTCTTCTTTGAAAAGCCTGGAGAACCCGTTTTCTTTTTCTCTAGAGAGTCTCTAGCCTTGCTAGCTAACTGATTAATAAAAGTTTCCTCGTCAGAAGAAATCGGACTTTGCGGACTTGTTGGGATCAGTGACGTCGACTCCTTATCCTTGTCTTCCTTACCTGTATCAGCTCCCATAGCTCCAATATCAACATTCACCTCATGACTAACAGGGTTCATGGTTGCATAAGCAATTGTATTACAAATGGTTAAACTTTGATCTAAAGAAGTACATGCAACCCCTTCCTCCGACACCATGTCTGCTCGTAAACTCTTCAAAATAAGAGGAGAGGTAGGATTTTCATCTTCATAACAACCAGCATTGGGCACATCTGATGTCGCAGTTTCATTCGTATGACAATCAGCAATATGTAAAGCAGATGCTACAGAACCATTCTCATTACAATTAAGCAATTTAGATGCCAAACAATCATTCTCACCAATCGTAACACCCTTATTTCGTTTACCAACTACCTGCCATTGAAGCTGATTCTGCTTATTATCTGCAGGTTTAGAGTTCACAACTCCTATTTTCCTTTTTCCATCTGCCCCCATTGTACGATCATCAACTTTACTGGTAGCACATATCGCTGTGGTATGTCCAAAGACATTGCAATTATTGCACCTTGAAGGTATCCATTCATAATCCACTGAAATTGTTATGAATAACCCCTTTGGACAGCGAAGGTCGTATTCCTTCACTAGCGTTTTCGAAGCTTCTATCTCAACGCAAACTCTTGCGTAGCTAAGCCTTTTACGCAATAATGTAGTGAGGTCAGCATGACGGGGAACCCCAATAGCACTCGCTACATAACTCAACCCCTTAACAGTCCAATACTCGAGAGGAACATTATAGAGCTTAACCCATACCGGAACTCTATCCAGATCATCTTTCAAAAATTGCATGTTCGGATGCCAATGTTTAAGCACCAAAGGTCTGTTGGCATGTGCCATGGGGCTCTCTCCAGAACATTAGTGGCGCGATCGACAGAATCAAAAGTGAAGAGAAAGAAACCATTATCAGAAGATAAAACATCGGATAGACCGTGGGAGCCCCATATTCTTTTGGCAATAGAATTAACAACAGGATATGGTAATTTCTGACCCACGAAATGACCAACTAGAGTGGATTTCCAAAGTTCACAGCCATCCTCAAACACATCAAGTGGAGGAGCTACTGTCACACGACCATTAGTTATTGCGGGGGGAGCAAAGTGCAAGTTACGGACTGGATTCATATCAAGGGACATCCTACCCTTATTGTCATCAACATCAGAACCCTTCAAAGCATTTAAAAAATTCAATTTGGGGCTAAGGTTTAGCTGTTCTTGATGCGAACCTCGTGATCACGTGGTCACGCAACCCACAATCAAGATTGAGATCTGATCCCGGAAAGCCGAAATAGGTCTGATAGGAGTGCGACACAATGGAAACCTGCCCCAAGGCACCAACACTATTGGAATGAGTAGAATGAGGTCTGTTTATGGTCAAAGAAAAGTCCTCCTCAATAAAGAAATCCTTATCTTATCAGGTTAAGAACGTAATCATTCTAATACCAATATAAAAATAAACTCGCCATGAAGCCAGTTAATCTTCGATAAGTCAGATTCAGTTCGTTCAAGAACTGAAGAATGCAAGAATCACTCTCACACGTTAAAACTGAAAAAATTCAGAAGTAATTATCATCAAAGCTGCCGAAATTTTGGCCTACATGAGTTTAAATAGTTCTTGAAAAGTTAACCCTAATGGACCCTTTATGTGGACTTATATGAGGTCCACTCAAAACCGGCCCAAAACCCTAAAATGAAAAGCCCATAACCTGATCCAAACAAGCCTTGGATCCTAGCTGAAAACAAACTATTAATTAAGCCCAAACATGAAAGAAAATAATAAAAATAAGTAACTTGTCATTAAATACCACCAGCCCTTCTTTCCTTGTGTAGCTAGGATGAATAAGGAATCCTTGTAAGAAAAGGATTCTGAAACATTAATGAATCCTTGCCACACTAGGAGATTATATTGCACCTCATTAAAGATCCTTGTGGAACTAGGAAATTCCCAAAACCAGCTCCCACATCCTTGGAGGAAAAGAATCCTAATCAAATAGGAAGTCCACAAGTCAAATGGAAGTAAATAACAAAATCCGTACAGCCTCTGTTGACCAGTATTGGGGTGCCTTCCCGAACTCCGATTGACCTGCAATTTTAACCCAAGGTAGTAAGATATGTTTGGAGAGTCCACATAAAATATTAGCCCGATCCAACGGTCGGATTGAGAATTATGATTGTTGCCGTAAACCTGGACTGTTGCGCTTTTTACGCCAAAATCCGAATCTGACCTTACTTGGGTCGTATCACAAGGCTGAACCGTATCAGGTGGTTTTAAGGATGAGACCATAGGCTATCGGGAAGGTTTTCGGCAGCCTAGAGACCGAAGGGATTTCATGTATTTTGATGATGCGTTATGGAAAAAGAAAAGGAGTATTCAAAAGGAGAGGTGGTATCAAAGGGACAGAAATAAAGACATTAGTGTTCCAAAGAGTCTATCCCGTATTCTCGGGGAGATGAAGCAAGATCTTTGACACGACCAAAAGATTGATGTCTTCTCCCAAGTGCAGGAGTGTGGAAGTAATAAATAACCCGGCAAGACCGGGGTCGAACCACAGAGAGGTTAATTGTATAAATTATAAATAACAAGACAACAACAACAACAACAACAACAACAACAATAATACTCAGTACGTGGCGTTGTTACACCTGAGAATGATCCAAAAGATCGGGACACAGGTTTCCAGCCTATATATTGAGTTTATGAAAAGATCAAAGGGATATATTACAGAATGTAAATAACAACAACAACAACAACAACAACAACAACAATAATAGTAGTAGTCGTAGAAGAAGAGGAAGAAATTAATGAGAACTTTGAGATGAAAGATTAATGTAAGGATTAAACAAATGTCAAGGTTAGAGGATCCACTAATGGTATTTCAAACAAGTATAGTATAAACTTTTATTATTCAATTGGAAACCACACACAAAGGAGGTTCCAATCACATTCTAAATTGTTAACATAATTACATTAGTTATCTTATTCGAACAATGCTAATGCTTGTAAATGTTGTCAGGCATTCATGATTATAACTTTATGTTAACAACAAATCAAGTTCCTTTCATAGCTCAGGTGTCGGTTATACCATACAGTATGGGCTATGAAAGTACCAAGTATTTATTGTACCAAGTGTTATATAACATAAATCTAGATTAACCATTCAACAAGCAAAGTATTAAAAGTGAACAAGATAACAAATATAAAACATGTTAGTATCTGATGCGGACCAGCCCAGAACACACCAGCAAGGACCCATTACATGTTCCAAATGGACCAATGACTCGGTCCAAGACAAAGACATTGAAAGACGCATTGAATGCATTGGTTTTGAAGGTTTCCACCAAGTCAGAATTGGAAGGTCCATTGGAGTATCAAGAGGAGATCCTAGTACATCTTATCCATGTGCAAGAGGGGTCCAATACAACCTTATTTGGGCCATGAGATAAGGGCTTTATTTTATTTTGTTAGCTACAGCCCAAGGCTTGTTTGGGCTTAATTCATACTTTGTTTTAAGCTAGGATCCAAGGCTTGCTTGGATTAAGTTATGGGCTTTTCATTTTACCAAAAATTGAATTATAGGAAGTTAAGGGTTCTCCTAAACGTTTGAGAGAGGTTAGAGAGAGGTTAGAGAGGAAAGATACAAAGGGGCGGTGCTCCGACAGACATATCTCCGCCGACCACCGTTGGATCAAGCCAAGATTTGGTTATGTTGTGCACGGAACTATTGTCTACATTCTGACCGGAGGGATCTTCTAAATCTGCCGCCGTTTAAGAAATCTAGACAATTGAAATTTTCTGGAAAACCCCCTAGTGTTGTCAGAGTCGCCGACCGATTTTGCCTTGTTAAACCGTTGGATCCAGACTATTTTATGGTATGTTGTGAACATCTATATTGCCTAGATTCTGTCCAGAGGGATCGTCCATGTTGGATTCCTCCTGCGGAAGCTAGCCATTTGAATATTTCTAGAAAAATCCTTCTCGGAACAGTGAGAGCCGCCGGCATATTTCTCCTTCTTCCACCGTTGGATCAAGCTTATTTTTGGATATGTGATGCACCTGGTTATGATACACATTATGAACGGGGGAGATTATAAATTTAGCCTCCAGCAACGTTTTCTACATGTTCAACAGAAGGTCATCATTCTCAGGTCAGTTTCGATATAATTGACATCTACGGAGATCCAACCGTTAAACTGTGCTGATTTTTGAATATGTTATACATAACATGTGTATCTACCTTTGAACCGTTGGGCTTCTTGGACTGAGTTTGTGTGTCCTTAGAACGTTCTATCTAGTATTTATATGCTGTCAAATTGTCTTTGTGTTCTGCTGTTGAATTTGTTCCAATGGTTAGCTCTGACATTGAACAACACAATGGAGTTAAATCTGGACATACCTTACAATTACAGCTCCAAGATATGCTAAATAGTCTTGACATGAATCCTGTGTTGGGTTCTAAAGTTGATGAGTTGAATGCTGGGTCTAAGCAACAAGAACAGCTACACGTTAACCCCAAATTGAATTTTTTAAATGCTTTGAAGGGCTCTGATGTTGATGACAATAAGGGTAGGATGTCCCTTGATATGAATCCAGTCCGTAACTTGCATTTTGCTCCCCCCGCAATAACTGATGGCCGTGTGACAGTAGCTCCTCCACTTGATGTGTTTGAGGATGGCTATGAACTTTGGAAATCCACTCTAGTTGGTCATTTCGTGGGTCAGAAATTACCCTATCCTGTTGTTAATTCTATTGCCAAAAGAATATGGGGCTCCCACGGTCTATCCGAAGTTTTATCTTCTGATAATGGTTTCTTTCTCTTCACTTTTGATTCTGTCGATCGCGCCACAAATGTTCTGGAGAGAGCCCCATGGCATATGGCCAACAGACCTTTGTGCTTAAACGTTGGCATCCGAACATGCAATTTTTGAAAGATGATCTGGATAGAGTTCCGGTATGGGTCAAGCTCTATAATGTTCCTCTCGAGTATTGGACTGTTAAGGGGTTGAGTTGTGTAGCGAGTGCTATTGGGGTTCCCCTTCATGCTGACGTTACTACATTGTTGCGTAAAAGGCTTAGCTACGCAAGAGTTTCCGTTGAGATAGAAGCTTCGAAAACGCTGGTGAAGGAATACGACCTTCGCTGTCCAAATGGGTTATTCATAACAATATCAGCGGATTATGAATGGATACCGTCAAGGTGCAATAATTGCAATGTCTTTGGACATACCACAGCGATATGTGCTACTAATAAAGTTGATGATCGTACAATGGGGGAAGAGGGCAAAAGGAAAATAGGAGCTGCAAACTCTAAACCTGCAGATAATAAGCAGAATCAACTTCAATGGCAGGTAGTTGGTAAACGACATAAGGGTGTTACGATTGGTGAGAATGATTGTTTGGAATCTAAAGAGCTTAATTGTAATGAGAATGGTTGTTTAGCATCTGCTTTACATATTGCTGATTGTCATACGAATGAAACTGCGACATCAGATGTGCCCAATGCTGGTTGTTATGAAGATGAAAATCCTACCTCTCCTATTGTTTTGAAGAGTTTACGAGCAGACATGGTGCCGGAGGAAGGGGCTGCATGTACTTCTTTAGATCAAAGTTTAACCATCTGTAATACAATTGCTTGTGCAACCATAAACCCTGTTAGTCCTGAGGTGAATGTTGATATTGGAGCTATGGGAGGTTATCGGTAAGGAAGACGATGATAAGGAGTCGACGTCACTGATCCCAACAAGTCTGCATAGTCCGATTTCTTCTGATGGGAAAACTTTTATTAATCAGTTAGCTAGCAAGGCTAGAGACTCTCTAGAGAGAAAGAAAACGGGTTCTCCAGGCTTTTCAAAGAAGAGTAAGAAATCTGGCTCCTCGAGGGGGGGCAAGTCAAGGTAATCGGTGTGTGGCTGTTTGGTACTCCTCTCTATTTCCCTATGATTATTGGATGTTGGAATGTTAGAGGTTTGAATGATCCCATAAAGCATTCAGAACTGCGTCAGCTCATCCATCAAGAGAGGATGGTTTTTTTTGGTTTGGTTGAAACTCGGGTTAGAGACAGGAATAAAGATAATGTTTCACAACTTCTTCTGCGTAATTGGTCATTCTTGTATAATTATGATTTCTCTTGTCGTGGTCGTATTTGGGTTTGTTGGAATGCTGATGTGGTGAAGGTGGATGTCTGCGGTATGTCAAACCAGGCTATCCATGTTTCTGTCACTATATTAGCTACCAATATCTGTTTTAATACTTCAATCATTTATGGAGACAATAATGCATCCTTACGTGAGACATTATGGTCTGATATAGTGAGTCATAGTGATGCATGGGAGTCAACCCCATGGATTCTTATGGGTGACTTTAATGCTATCCGCAACCCGTCAGAAAGGTCAGGAGGGTCTACTACGTGGGATGGTCAGATGGACAGGTTGGAAACATGTATTCGAGATGCGAAAGTGGATGATCTTCGGTATTTTGGTATGCATTATACATGGACGAACCAATGTATTGAGAATCTGATTATACGGAAGTTAGATAGAGTGCTTGTGAATGAGAAGTGGAATATGCACTTCCCATTGTCGGAAGGATCATGACGAGTTCATGCCATTGGTGAAGAAAGTATGGGATCAGCATTTGGGGGGTTGTCCAATGTATTAGTTGTGTTGCAAACTAAGGAAGCTAAAGCAGGAACTTAAACATTTCAATAAGACTCACTTCTCTAATATATCAGATAGAGTCAAAGATGCAAAAGATCAAATGGATAAGGCTCAACAGGAGCTGCATACAGCGCTTGAGAATCCAACTTTACGCATGCGCGAAAGAGATGCTGTTCGTAACTATGGTTTTACGGTCAGGGTGGAAGAGAGTTTCTTCAAACAAAAGGCAAGGATGCAATGGCTTAGCTTGGGGGATCAGAATACTAGCTACTTCCACAAATCAGTAAATGGAAGACAGAATAGAAATAAGCTTCTCTCCGTTACAAGGGAGGATGGGGAAGTCGTTGAAGGACACGAGGCAGTCAAATCAGAAGTAATTGCATACTTCCAGCGTGAGTTGGGAGTGAATCAGATGCCTAGGGTCTTGAACGAGGAAGTGATGCAATCGGCAATTAACTGCAAACTGTCTTCGACTCAACAGCATGAACTAGCACAAGAAGTAACAAGGGAGGAGATTAAGAATGCTATGTTTAGTTTGAAAAACAACAAAGCCCCTGGCCCGGATGGCTTCAACGCAGGTTTCTTCAAAAGAATGTGGCATATAGTGGGGGAAGATGTAAACAAAGCTGTTAGCTCCTTCTTTCAGACTCGTAGAATGCTTAAAGAAATGAATGCTACATCCATTTCCCTTATCCCTAAAGTTGCTAATCCTACGAGGTTGACATATTTTCGTCCTATATCTTGCTGCAATCCAGTATACAAACGCATCACGAAGATTCTAGCTGGGAGAATGAAAGTTGTTTTGCCGTCCTTAGTAGGTCCGTATCAGACAGCTTTTATCTCTGGACGGAGAATCAGCGACAATATTCTTTTGTCTCAGGAGCTAATGAAAGGCTATCATAAATCTACGGGTCCGGCTCGTTGTGCTATGAAAGTAGATCTGATGAAGGCTTATGACTCGGTTCGGTGGGATTTCGTTGATGCTACGTTAATAAAAATGGGATTCCCTAGAACAGTGGTTGATTGGATCATGGTGTGTGTTACATCGTGTCAATTCTCAATCAACGTCAACAGTGAACTTGCAGGTTACTTTCATGGGGGTAAAGGGCTGAGACAAGGTGATCCATTATCTCCATATTTGTTTGTCCTTTGCATGGAAATCCTGTCAGGGCTGTTCTGCAATATGAGTGCCAATCAAAACTTCAAGTTCCACTGGAGATGCAAGAAGGACATAATTTCTCATCTTTGCTTTGCCGACGACTTGATGATATTCAGGAAAGGGGATGTACACTCAGTTCGTATGATCAAAAATGCACTCATAAAGTTTCAAGATCTATCAGGTCTATATCCAAATCCAAACAAAAGTGACATCTTCTTGAGCGGTGTGTTAGGTGCTGAGAGGGAACAAATTATCAGTATTCTTGGGTTTAGAGAGGGGGAGCTTCCTATGAAATATTTGGGAGTGACTCTTATCTCGTCCAGGCTAAAGGTTGTTGATTGTAAGGGCCTCGTGGATCGAATTACCGCTAAAGTACGTCATTGGACCTGCAGAACACTCTCTTTCGCAGGGCGAGTACAACTGATTAACTCAGTTTTATTCTCCATCCAGGTCTATTTGGCATCTCTATTCCTATTACCTGGGCAAGTAGTGAAAAACGTTGAGCAAATTATGAGATCCTTTCTTTGGTCAGGTTCAGATATGAGCACTACTAGGGCTAAAGTGGCTTGGGATCAGGTATGTCTTCCAAGAAAGGAGGGGGGGCTAGGCATAAAAAGGATAACAGAATGGAACAAGATTGCCTTGTTGAAACACATTTGGAACTTGTGCAATGACTCGGATGGCTCAATCTGGTCTACTTGGATCAGATCCAATCTCTTGCGAGGTAGGAATTTCTGGACAATCAAGGCGCCAGGAAGCTGCTCTAAGGCTTGGGGAAAGATTCTAAAGCTCAAATCCTTAGCATGGCCGAAGATGAAGCACATTATCGGAGATGGAATGAAAACCTCTCTATGGTTTGACAATTGGCATCCTCACAGCCCGCTCGCTGATACTTACGGTGAACGATTCATCTATGATTCAGGTATGGAACACAACGCGAGAGTGAACGTGCTGATTAATAACTTAGAATGGAGAATTCCTATCACTCATGCTATTGGCTGGCACCCCATTATAGAAGCTATTCCTTCCACATCTACTCCTAAGGGGCAAAAGGATGAGATTGTTTGGTTGGATTCGCCAAATCAGAGTTTCTCGATCAAAGTAGCTTGGGAACAACTAAGAATTCATCATCAGATGGTTGATTGGCATGACATCGTGTGGTTCAAGAATGCTGTCCAAGACATGCATTTCTTCTTTGGGTGGCTATCCAACGGAAACTCTCAACGCAGGATAGACTTCATCGGTTTGGTATTCATGGTCCCAATAGGTGCTCACTTTGTCTCCGCAATAATGAAGATCACAACCACTTGTTCTTTGAATGCTCCTTTACGAAAGCATTATGGTGGAATGTTTGTGACAGATGCGACATTCCAATAATGACAAAAAGCTTGGATGAATGGATTCGATTGGCCACTGTCTCTTAGTATGGCAAAAGTTTCGTCAACTTTTCTCGTAAACTGGGTTTCGCAGCTACAGTGTATTGTATTTGGCAAGAACGGAACGCAAGGATCTTTGCAGATGTGTCTAAAGCTTCGAATTTGGTTTTTGATCAAATCGAATGTATCATCCGCGATAAGCTTGTTTTGATGAGGAATGTTCAATAAA
The DNA here is from genome assembly GCA_033617975.1 of Populus alba x Populus glandulosa. Lineage (NCBI taxonomy): Eukaryota > Viridiplantae > Streptophyta > Magnoliopsida > Malpighiales > Salicaceae > Populus > Populus alba x Populus glandulosa. The sequence goes on along the minus strand of CM066146.1, from coordinate 13,230,614 downwards.
CAGATGAAAACATAAGGATCCAAAGACTTTGGAGGGTCAATAACATGGACTCTTAATTTGATGTTTAGCTGGTTGTTTTTGTACCCCTAGCATATCTAGTTGGTCTAAGTTTTTGTTTTGTTATGTGGCTAGCCTGTAGCCATTTGTTGGTTTTCATTTCTGTTCACATTGTAAATCTTGGGTATGACTGATTAGTACTTAAAAGTGCATGTTTATCAAGGTTTTATATCATCATTTTGCACTTGAAGTATCAATAACTCCTTAACTAAAGCATGTTTTATAATAACAAGTTTGATATTATAAGATACCTTAATTTATGGTAAATGCTCATTTTAAATGCAGGACTATCACATAAATAAAAGAATTGATTGATGAGTTTGAGCATTGAAAGTGAAAGGACAAAGAGATGGCCAAACTTAGAAAAGAGATGTCGGTGCAGTCCAAACCGGAACATTGCTCGGTAATTGGATCATATCTGGAGCTCTAGATTTCGGATTTAGGTCCACTTTATATGGATGGAAAGGTAAGACAAAGGCCTACAACTTTCATGGGAGCCCAAGATTTGAAAAGGTCGTTTTGAAGTCCAAATTGAAGGAACAACGAAGAAGTCCAAAGCTGTCCTGCAGCCCAAACACTATTTAGTGTTCAGCCCATATCTTGAGTTCTAGAAGTCCAAATGACCTCATCTTTTTTTTGTTGGAAAGCTGAGACAATTTCCTAGAACATTCCTGAGGATTCTGGGCAAATTATGATGTTAGCAATGACGTCTTGACCAGACAAGAAGATAAGGATTGTTATCAAGTCAAGATGTGGCCACCCACTCATCAATTAGTCAACAAATCAATAGTTCCAAATTTTTGCCTATAAAAGGAGGCACTTACCATGTATTGAGGCATCTTGGTGTTCAGATCAAGATCATGCTCTTGCTTTCTCTCTTTGTATTGCTTATGTCTTGCTTTCATTAATATCAAGTTTATGCACTTCATTTCCTTTCCTTTGTCTAGTTAACTTCTTTCTCATTTATGTTCTTGTCTTGCTCATTTATGTTTCTTTCTTTTATTATGTCCAGCTAAGTTAATTATGTCAAGGTGAAAAGGGTACACTAATGGTGTAAGAACAAGTATAATATAAACTTAACATGGAACTTAACGTTGGATACTAACATGTTTTATATTTGTTATCTTGTTCACTTTAATACTTTGCTTGTTAAATGGTTAATCTAGATTTATGTTGTATAACACTTGGTACAACAAATACTTGGCACTTTCATAGCCCATACTGTATGGTTTAACCGACACCTGAGCTATGAAAGGAACTTGATTTGTTGTTAACATAAGTTATAATCATGAATGCCTGCCAACATTTACAAGTATTAGCTTTATTCGAATAAGATAATTAATGTAATCATGTTAACAATTTATAATCTGATTGGAACCTCCTTTATGTGTGGTTTCCGATTGAGTAATAAGAGTTTATATTATACTTGTTTGAAGTACCATTAGTGGATCCTCTAACCTTGACATTTGTCTTTATCATTGTTTAATCCTTACGTTAATCTTTCATCTCAAAGTTCTCATTAATTTCTTCATCTTCTGCTTTTATTATTGTTATTATTATTATTACTACTTACATTCTGTTTATATTATATAATATATATCTTTGATCTTTTCATAAACTCAGTATATAGGCTGGAAACCTGTGACCCGATCTTTTAGATCATTCTCAGGTATAACAACGCCACGTACTGAGTATTATTATTGTTATTATTGTTGTTATTGTTGTTGTTGTGTTGTTATTTATAATTTATACAATTAACCTCTCTGTGGTTCGACCCCGGTCTTGCCGGGTTATTTATTACTTCGACACTCCTGCACTTGGGAAAAGACATCAAGCTTTTGGTCGTGTCAATGACCATTATATTCTTTGTATCATTTTCTTTTAATACATAAGTCAGCTTACCAAAAAAACGTTTTGGGCCAATTTTGAGTGGACCTCATATAAGTCCACATAAAGGGTCCATTAGGGTTAACTTTTCAAGAACTATTTAAACTCATGTAGGCCAAAATCTCGGCAGCTTTTGATGATTATTATTCTGAATTTTTTTCAGTTTTAACGTGTGAGAGTGATTCTTGCATTCTTCAGTTCTTGAACGAACTGAATCTGACTTATCGAAGATTAACTGGCTTCGTGGCGTCATTCTACTCATTCCAATAGTGTTGGTGCCTTGGGGCAGGTTTCCATTGTGTCGCACTCATATCAGACCTATTTCGGCTTTCCGGGATCAGATCTCAATCTTGATTGTGGGTTGCGTGATCACGAGGTTCGCATCACAAAGTAGGATGATTATGAGGAGGACGTTGATGATAATGGTGGTGGTGGTTTTAAGGATGAGACCATAGGCTATCGGGAAGGTTTTCGGCAGCCTAGAGACCGAAGGGATTTCATGTATTTTGATGAAGCGTTATGGAAAAAGAAAAGGAGTATTCAAAAGGAGAGGCGGTATCAAAGGGACAGAAATAAAGACATCAGTGTTCCAAAGAGTCTATCCCGTATTCTCGGGGAGATGAAGCAAGAGCCTTGACACGACCAAAAGATTGATGTCTTCTCCCAAGTGCAGGAGTGTCGAAGTAGTAAATAACCCGGCAAGACCGGGGTCGAACCACAGAGAGGTTAATTGTATAAATTATAAATAACAAGACAACAACAATAATACTCAGTACGTGGCGTTGTTACACCTGAGAATGATCCCAAAGATCGGGTCACAGGTTTCTTTTTTTTTTGGTAAGCTGGCTTATGTATTGGGTCACAGGTTTCCAGCCTATATATTGAGTTTATGAAAAGATCAAAGGGATATATTACAGAATGTAAACAACAACAACAACAACAGTAGTAGTAGTAGTAGTAGTAGAAGAAGATGAAGAAATTAATGAGAACTTTGAGATGAAAGATTAATGTAAGGATTAAACAAATGTCAAGGTTAGAGGATCCACTAATGGTATTTCAAACAAGTATAGTATAAACTTTTATTATTCAATTGGAAACCACACACAAAGGAGGTTCCAATCACATTCTAAATTGTTAACATAATTACATTAGTTATCTTATTCGAACAATGCTAATGCTTGTAAATGTTGTCAGGCATTCATGATTATAACTTTATGTTAACAACAAATCAAGTTCCTTTCATAGCTCAGGTGTCGGTTATACCATACAGTATGGGCTATGAAAGTACCAAGTGTTATACAACATAAATCTAGATTAACCATTCAACAAGCAAAGTATTAAAAGTGAACAAGATAACAAATATAAAACATGTTAGTATCTGATGCGGACCAGCCCAGAACACACCAGCAAGGACCCATTACATGTTCCAAATGGACCAATGACTCGGTCCAAGACAAAGACATTGAAAGACGCATTGAATGCATTGGTTTTGAAGGTTTCCACCAAGTCAGAATTGGAAGGTCCATTGGAGTATCAAGAGGAGATCCTAGTACATCTTATCCATGTGCAAGAGGGGTCCAATACAACCTTATTTGGGCCATGAGATAAGGGCTTTATTTTATTTTGTTAGCTACAGCCCAAGGCTTGTTTGGGCTTAATTCATACTTTGTTTTAAGCTAGGATCCAAGGCTTGCTTGGATTAAGTTATGGGCTTTTCATTTTACCAAAAATTGAATTATAGGAAGTTAAGGGTTCTCCTAAACGTTTGAGAGAGGTTAGAGAGAGGTTAGAGAGGAAAGATACAAAGGGGCGGTGCTCCGACAGACATATCTCCGCCGACCACCGTTGGATCAAGCCAAGATTTGGTTATGTTGTGCACGGAACTATTGTCTACATTCTGACCGGAGGGATCTTCTAAATCTGCCGCCGTTTAAGAAATCTAGACAATTGAAATTTTCTGGAAAACCCCCTAGTGTTGTCAGAGTCGCCGACCGATTTTGCCTTGTTAAACCGTTGGATCCAGACTATTTTATGGTATGTTGTGAACATCTATATTGCCTAGATTCTGTCCAGAGGGATCGTCCATGTTGGATTCCTCCTGCGGAAGCTAGCCATTTGAATATTTCTAGAAAAATCCTTCTCGGAACAGTGAGAGCCGCCGGCATATTTCTCCTTCTTCCACCGTTGGATCAAGCTTATTTTTGGATATGTGATGCACCTGGTTATGATACACATTATGAACGGGGGAGATTATAAATTTAGCCTCCAGCAACGTTTTCTACATGTTCAACAGAAGGTCATCATTCTCAGGTCAGTTTCGATATAATTGACATCTACGGAGATCCAACCGTTAAACTGTGCTGATTTTTGAATATGTTATACATAACATGTGTATCTACCTTTGAACCGTTGGGCTTCTTGGACTGAGTTTGTGTGTCCTTAGAACGTTCTATCTAGTATTTATATGCTGTCAAATTGTCTTTGTGTTCTGCTGTTGAATTTGTTCCAATGGTTAGCTCTGACATTGAACAACACAATGGAGTTAAATCTGGACATACCTTACAATTACAGCTCCAAGATATGCTAAATAGTCTTGACATGAATCCTGTGTTGGGTTCTAAAGTTGATGAGTTGAATGCTGGGTCTAAGCAACAAGAACAGCTACACGTTAACCCCAAATTGAATTTTTTAAATGCTTTGAAGGGCTCTGATGTTGATGACAATAAGGGTAGGATGTCCCTTGATATGAATCCAGTCCGTAACTTGCATTTTGCTCCCCCCGCAATAACTGATGGCCGTGTGACAGTAGCTCCTCCACTTGATGTGTTTGAGGATGGCTATGAACTTTGGAAATCCACTCTAGTTGGTCATTTCGTGGGTCAGAAATTACCCTATCCTGTTGTTAATTCTATTGCCAAAAGAATATGGGGCTCCCACGGTCTATCCGAAGTTTTATCTTCTGATAATGGTTTCTTTCTCTTCACTTTTGATTCTGTCGATCGCGCCACAAATGTTCTGGAGAGAGCCCCATGGCATATGGCCAACAGACCTTTGTGCTTAAACGTTGGCATCCGAACATGCAATTTTTGAAAGATGATCTGGATAGAGTTCCGGTATGGGTCAAGCTCTATAATGTTCCTCTCGAGTATTGGACTGTTAAGGGGTTGAGTTGTGTAGCGAGTGCTATTGGGGTTCCCCTTCATGCTGACGTTACTACATTGTTGCGTAAAAGGCTTAGCTACGCAAGAGTTTCCGTTGAGATAGAAGCTTCGAAAACGCTGGTGAAGGAATACGACCTTCGCTGTCCAAATGGGTTATTCATAACAATATCAGCGGATTATGAATGGATACCGTCAAGGTGCAATAATTGCAATGTCTTTGGACATACCACAGCGATATGTGCTACTAATAAAGTTGATGATCGTACAATGGGGGAAGAGGGCAAAAGGAAAATAGGAGCTGCAAACTCTAAACCTGCAGATAATAAGCAGAATCAACTTCAATGGCAGGTAGTTGGTAAACGACATAAGGGTGTTACGATTGGTGAGAATGATTGTTTGGAATCTAAAGAGCTTAATTGTAATGAGAATGGTTGTTTAGCATCTGCTTTACATATTGCTGATTGTCATACGAATGAAACTGCGACATCAGATGTGCCCAATGCTGGTTGTTATGAAGATGAAAATCCTACCTCTCCTATTGTTTTGAAGAGTTTACGAGCAGACATGGTGCCGGAGGAAGGGGCTGCATGTACTTCTTTAGATCAAAGTTTAACCATCTGTAATACAATTGCTTGTGCAACCATAAACCCTGTTAGTCCTGAGGTGAATGTTGATATTGGAGCTATGGGAGGTTATCGGTAAGGAAGACGATGATAAGGAGTCGACGTCACTGATCCCAACAAGTCCGCATAGTCCGATTTCTTCTGATGGGAAAACTTTTATTAATCAGTTAGCTAGCAAGGCTAGAGACTCTCTAGAGAGAAAGAAAACGGGTTCTCCAGGCTTTTCAAAGAAGAGTAAGAAATCTGGCTCCTCGAGGGGGGGCAAGTCAAGGTAATCAGTGTGTGGCTGTTTGGTACTCCTCTCTATTTCCCTATGATTATTGGATGTTGGAATGTTAGAGGTTTGAATGATCCCATAAAGCATTCAGAACTGCGTCAGCTCATCCATCAAGAGAGGATGGTTTTTTTTGGTTTGGTTGAAACTCGGGTTAGAGACAGGAATAAAGATAATGTTTCACAACTTCTTCTGCGTAATTGGTCATTCTTGTATAATTATGATTTCTCTTGTCATGGTCGTATTTGGGTTTGTTGGAATGCTGATGTGGTGAAGGTGGATGTCTGCGGTATGTCAAACCAGGCTATCCATGTTTCTGTCACTATATTAGCTACCAATATCTGTTTTAATACTTCAATCATTTATGGAGACAATAATGCATCCTTACGTGAGACATTATGGTCTGATATAGTGAGTCGTAGTGATGCATGGGAGTCAACCCCATGGATTCTTATGGGTGACTTTAATGCTATCCGCAACCCGTCAGAAAGGTCAGGAGGGTCTACTACGTGGGATGGTCAGATGGACAGGTTGGAAACATGTATTCGAGATGCGAAAGTGGATGATCTTCGGTATTCTGGTATGCATTATACATGGACGAACCAATGTATTGAGAATCTGATTATACGGAAGTTAGATAGAGTGCTTGTGAATGAGAAGTGGAATCTACACTTCCCATTGTCGGAAGGATCATGACGAGTTCATGCCATTGGTGAAGAAAGTATGGGATCAGCATTTGGGGGGTTGTCCAATGTATTGTGATTAGTACTTAAAAGTGCATGTTTATCAAGGTTTTATATCATCATTTTGCACTTGAAGTATCAATAACTCCTTAACTAAAGCATGTTTTATAATAACAAGTTTGATATTATAAGATACCTTAATTTATGGTAAATGCTCATTTTAAATGCAGGACTATCACATAAATAAAAGGATTGATTGATGAGTTTGAGCATTGAAAGTGAAAGGACAAAGAGATGGCCAAGCTTAGAAAAGAGATGTCGGTGCAGTCCAAACCGGAACATTGCTCGGTAATTGGATCATATCTGGAGCTCTAGATTTCGGATTTAGGTCCACTTTATATGGATGGAAAGGTAAGACAAAGGCCTACAACTTTCATGAGGAGCCCAAGATTTGAAAAGGTCGTTTTGAAGTCTAAATTGAAGGAACAACGAAGAAGTCCGAAGCTGTCCTGCAGCCCAAACACTATTTAGTGTTCAGCCCATATCTTGAGTTCTAGAAGTCCAAATGACCTCATCTTTTTTTTGTTGGAAAGCTGAGACAATTTCCTAGAACATTCCTGAGGATTCTGGGCAAATTATGATGTTAGCAATGACGTCTTGACCAGACAAGAAGATAAGGATTGTTATCAAGTCAAGATGTGGCCACCCACTCATCAATTAGTCAACAAATCAATAGTTCCAAATTTTGGCCTATAAAAGGAGGCACTTACCATGTATTGAGGCATCTTGGTGTTCAGATCAAGATCATGCTCTTGCTTTCTCTCTTTGTATTGCTTATGTCTTGCTTTCATTAATATCAAGTTTATGCACTTCATTTCCTTTCCTTTGTCTAGTTAACTTCTTTCTCATTTATGTTCTTGTCTTGCTCATTTATGTTTCTTTCTTTTATTATGTCCAGCTAAGTTAATTATGTCAAGGTGAAAAGGGTACACTAATGGTGTAAGAACAAGTATAATATAAACTTAACATGGACCTTAACGTTGGATACTAACATGTTTTATATTTGTTATCTTGTTCACTTTAATACTTTGCTTGTTAAATGGTTAATCTAGATTTATGTTGTATAACACTTGGTACAACAAATACTTGGCACTTTCATAGCCCATACTGTATGGTTTAACCGACACCTGAGCTATGAAAGGAACTTGATTTGTTGTTAACATAAGTTATAATCATGAATGCCTGCCAACATTTACAAGTATTAGCTTTATTCGAATAAGATAATTAATGTAATCATGTTAACAATTTATAATCTGATTGGAACCTCCTTTATGTGTGGTTTCCAATTGAGTAATAAGAGTTTATATTATACTTGTTTGAAGTACCATTAGTGGATCCTCTAACCTTGACATTTGTTTTTATCATTGTTTAATCCTTACGTTAATCTTTCATCTCAAAGTTCTCATTAATTTCTTCATCTTCTGCTTTCATTATTATTATTATTATTATTATTATTATTTATATTCTGTTTATATTATATAATATATATATTTGATCTTTTCATAAACTCAGTATATAGGCTGGAAACCTGTGACCCGATCTTTAGATCATTCTCAGGTATAACAACGCCACGTACTGAGTACAATAATAATTATTATTGTTATTGTTGTTGTTGTTGTTGTTGTTGTTGTCTTGTTATTTATAATTTATACAATTAACCTCTCTGTGGTTCGACCCCGGTCTTGCCGGGTTATTTATTACTTCGACACTCCTGCACTTGGGAAAAGACATCAAGCTTTTGGTCGTGTCAAGTTTTTGGCGCCGTTGCCGGGGAGGTAAATTCTTGTATAAATTATAATATTTATTTTATCTTCTCTTTTCATTTTATTTAACTTTTGTTTCTTTTTCTTCTCTTTTATTTTCTTCCTTTTAATTCTCTTCTTACACGTGCATGAGAGTTTGGTCACGTACATTAAGTGGTAGACTTTGTAGGGTATCCTCATCATTTTCAGAAAATATGGCCGAAGAAGATAATCAATCACTTCATAATGAGAATAATGAGAATAACCGTATGAGAACACTTAGAGACCACATGAATCCCACAAGAACAAGTGCACCCTCATGCATAGTTTTCCCTCCTGATGCATCTCATTTTAATTTTAAGCCAGGCATTATTCAACTTTTACCATCTTTTCATGGCTTAGACTTAGAAAATCCATACTTGCATTTAAGGGAATTTGAGGAGGTCTGTAATACCTATAATGGCTCAAATTGTAGCATGAACACCATTCGATTAAAGCTTTTTCCTTTTTCATTAAAAGATAAAGCTAAAACATGGCTACAAAATTTGAGACCAGGATCCATTCGTGCTTGGGATGATATGCAACAACAATTTTTAAAGAAGTTCTTTCCATCTCACAGAACAAACTCTTTCAAAAGACAAATCATCACTTTCACTCAAAAGCCAGGAGAAACATTTTACCAATGTTGGGATAGGTATCGAGATTTGCTTAATACTTGCCCACATCATGGTTTTGAAACATGGAGATTGGTTTCACATTTTTATGAAGGTTTAACACCTAGAGATAGGCAAATGGTTGAATTGATGTGCAATGGAACCTTTGAAGATAAAGACCCTAATGAAGCAATGGAGTACCTAGACTTGCTAGCCGAAAATGCTCAAAATTGGGACATCACAGGTACTTATGAGGCACCAGGTAAAACTCAACCTCATACATCTAGTGGAGGTATGCACAACCTTAGGGAAGATCATGATCTCCAAGCCAAGTTTGCATCTTTAGCTAGAAAAGTCGAGGCACTAGAATTGAAAAAGAGTGGTCAATTAAAATCGATTCAAGACATTGTGTGTCAAATCTGTGAAACAAATGAGCATGCAACCAATGATTGTCCAACTTTACCTTCTTTTAAGGAATGCCTCCATGAACAAGCCCATGCTCTAAACAGTTTCCAAAGGCCCAACCATAACCCATACTCACAAACGTATAACCCTGGTTGGAGAAATCACCCAAATTTCAGTTGGAAGAGTGATAGCAACAATGCACAAACTTCACATCCACCGTTTCAAGCACACCATAATTTCCAAAATTCTCATGGATATGCACCTCCTTATGCTCCACCTCCTAGAAGAAATTTTGAGGAAACATTGCATGCATTCATTGAAAAGCAGGAGACAATCAACACTCAACTTGCTCAAAGCATGACCGATTTTAAAGATGCTCTTGCAAAATTAACATCTGCTCTTAGTTTCCAAGAGAAAGGTAAGTTTCCTTCTCAACCACAGCAAAATCCAAAGGGGCAATACAATGCAAATGCAAGTAGTTCTGGAAGCCAACACATGGATCAAGTCAAATCAGTCATCACTCTTCGTAGTGGTAAGGTTATTGAAAAACCTATTCTTGAACCTTGTGAGAAAGATGATGAGTCTATCTCTGAGGGTAAGGAAGGGGTTGAACCTGAACATTGCAAAGAAAAGGCTGATTCCCCGCCAGCACTTCCATTTCCTCATGCCATGACCAAACAAAGGAAAGTCAATCACAACTCTGAAATCTTTGAAACTTTCAAACAGGTAAGGATCAATATACCTTTGTTGGATGCTATTAAACAGGTTCCTTCCTATGCTAAATTTTTGAAAGATCTATGCACTGTGAAGAGAAAACTGAATGTGAAAAAGAAAGCCTTTTTAGCCGAACAAGTAAGTGCCATTCTTCAGAACAATAATGCTTTGAAATATAAAGACCCTGGTTGTCCTACAATTTCTTGCTTTATTGGAGAACATAAAATTGAAAGAGCCTTACTTGATCTTGGAGCTAGTGTGAATTTACTTCCATATTCAGTTTTTCAGAGTCTCAATCTAGGTGAGTTAAAACCAACTTCTATAACTCTTTTACTTGCCGATAGATCTGTAAAAGTGCCTAGAGGAATAATTGAAGATGTGTTAGTACAAGTCGATAAATTCATTTATCTTGTGGATTTTATTGTCTTGGACACGCAACCTGTTGAAGCATGTAATTCATTTCCTATTATTTTAGGACGTCCGTTTCTTGCAACTTCTAATGCATTGATTAATTGTAGGAATGGACTGATGAAGTTATCATTTGGAAACATGACATTGGAGATGAATATTTTCAACATTTGCAAGCAGCCCGGAGATGATAATGATTTACAAGAAGTAGATCTTATTGAAGAATTAGTTCATGATCAACTTGAATCTACTTTGAGTAAAATTGAGTTGGATAAATCTGAAGATTTGAAAATGATTTATTCTCAGGAAGAAATCACAGATGAAAAAGGAACTAAAAATATTGATGCCGATCTTTTGTCAAGAGTGACAACAGATTTGACATCTGACATCCCACCAATCGATGCTTACTCTCCTGACGAATCCTTACTTTCTCATTGTTCAATGCCTTGGTCTGCTAAAAATATCAATTTTCTTGTTTTAGGATAATTGCCAGCTCATTGGAGTACCCAAGACAAAAGAAAGTTTTTGAACAAGGTGAAGAACTTTTATTTGGATGACCCTTACTTATTCAAAAATTGTCCTGATCAATTATTTCAAAAATGCATTCCCGACAATGAGGTAAGTGGTGTCATTAAACTTTGTCATTCTGAGGCATGTGGGAGTCATTTATCGTCAAAAAGGACGATTGCAAAAATCTTACAATCTGGATTCTATTGGCCCACCATGTTCAAGGACACACATGCATTCTGCAAAACTTGTGAAAATTGTCAAAAAGTTGATACTGGTCAAAACGTTTTGCCTTATAATTCTCGACTCCATTTATTTCCTGAAAAAATAAGATCACAATGGAGCGGTCTATTTATTTTGAAACATGTGTATCCTTATGGGGCCCTTGATATTGAGAATCCAAAGAATGACAATGTTTTGAAGGTCAATAGACATCCTTTGAAAGCTTACTTTGATGAGTTTCCTAGTGAAAATGAATCCATTGGTTTGAATGATCTTGTAGATAAAGGTTGATTATTTTGTTTTTCTCACATTGTTTTGTGTTTTGTTGTATCTATTGTTTTGCTAGTCTTTCTTTCACCCCGGTCAAATGGCGGATAACGGTACTCCGTGACTTAAGTCGGTTCTTTCAGTTTCCCAAATAACTGATATCTGTATATATTTGTAAAATTCTTAGCTCTTTCTCCCTTCTTTGAATCTCTTCTCTAATTCTCTTTTGAAAATGGACACCACTCTTGAAAAGTTGAAAAGGTATTTTCCCGCTTTGCCTCCAAATGCGATTAATAAAATTTACCGTGCTAGGTGTGCAAGATTGAGGTTATTAATGAATCATGAAATTCCTGAAGATATTCGCTGGCTAATTGAAGCAAAGGTCCGCTTATCAGGTGAGTCCTCCAATTCTTTCATTTCACACATGCCTGGAACAGGTAAAAGCACTTTTGCAAAGAAACGTCGTGCAAAACGACTGAAAGTCTGTCACAAATGTGCCAGATGGACTTGTAATGCGACATGCCGTTCTTTAGGAATGGTATCTGTAAACCGTGAAGATAAGATACAATTCATTAAGGATGGCCTGAGTAAGGGGTCTTTAGATAATCTTTTGTTGACCCTTGAGACGCATCCTAGTGGAGATGTGCATCGTGTAATTCATGATTTATGGCCACAATTCCATAAAGAACATGATCGTCTTAGTCTTGGGAATCTGACTAAAAAAGACCTTGTTTGCCAGTTTTTAAGAAAACTGGATGGGAAGCCTATCCCCGACCCATAGAGGGCGTTTAAGCCGTTCTTGGACGTAAAACCAAGGGAAGACGTGAGCCACAATCACAACTACCTGTACATACATGCTTTTTCAAAATAAATAATTAATAAAGAGAGAGAGAGAGAGAGAGTTTGTGAGACTACAGCTGGCCTACATATAGGTGGTATGATTGCATTTTCACTTTTTCATCTATAAATTCTTCTCTTCCTTCCCTTCATTTCTACTCATCCCATACATTCATCAAATATAGAAGTGTGTAGAAATGGCAGGTTCCTCAAGTCATCATATAAGAAATATTTGTGTTTTCGGTGGATCCAGTTCTGGGAAAGAAAAAGAGTTTTTAGAATCAGCGAATCATCTTGGTCGGGTACTAGCTGAGAGAAAGATTCATTTAGTGTATGGGGGAGGTAGCCTTGGGTTAATGGGAGGTGTGTCAATGGCTGCATTTTTAGGAGGCAGTCAAGTTTTGGGGGTTGTCCCCAAAGCTTTAGCAACTGGGGACATCATTGGAAAAACAATTGGAGAGGAACTACAAGTCCCAACAATGTCTGACCGACTGAATACCATGTTTAGCCATGCTGATGCCTTCATTGCCTTACCAGGTGGTTTGGGCACATTGGAAGAAATCTTTCATATTTCATCTTGGGCCCAACTGCACATTCACCATAAACCTATAGGTTTGTTAAATGTTAATGGTTTTTATGATAAGTTGCTGTCTTTCCTTGATCAAGCTGTGGAACAGGAATTTCTAACATCTTCGGCACGACAAATCATAATCTCTGCTGCTACTGCTGAACAATTGATTGACCAACTACAATCTTTCATCCCTGTCATTGATCCCTGCATGAGTCGTCTAGATTGGTCAACTAAGGAAAGCCGTAAAAAGCTTAGATTAGATTTGAGCCTTCATCTGTGAAACCTTGTGTCTTTTGGTTTTATTAATAGCATATTATTTTGTTTTGTTACTTCTTATGTTTGTTTAAGTGTGTTTCAGGTTTGTCATTGTTCGCTGTTTCAGGTGATGTCTTCTATACTCTATCTTTCTACCTTCGAACATTGAGGACAATGTCTCGTTTTGGTTGGGGGGAGAGGGTAGTAGTTTAAAAAAAAAAGAAGAAAAAAAAAAATACTAACTTGCTAACTGTTTTTGCTATTATTAAAACCATTTGACAAAATTGTTATTAGGATGGCAGAGTATGGAATCAATTTTATTGACTCTAGAGACGCATCTTAGTAAGTTTCATTACCAAGGTCTATCATAATACTTCTTGAAATATTCAGGTTTACAAACTCTCACATTGTTATCACTTGATTCTGCTCCTATACTAATTTAACAAGTATTATTAAACCTTCATTTTCACACACACACTTTAACATATGATTGTGGGTTGCACATTGGATTATTACATTAATTATGTTCTTTTGTTGAAGGTAACAACTAAGGGAAAAGGATAGTATATAATTTGCAAAAAAAAAAAAAAAAAAAAAAAAAAGAAGAAAAAAAGAAGAAAAAAAAAAAAAAAAAAGTATTGATGATAATAAAACGTGGATAAGTTTGGTTTCGTAGCCTCCCTAACCTAAGCAATTAAGCCCGAAGGGGTGTTTTAACACCTAATACCCTAAAGTCAACTGACTTGGGAGCTATTGGCCCAAAGCTTGTTACATGGGTTAAGGAGAAAAGCTTAAGGGAATCAAACATTGCACTATCTACGTATCAGTATCTGCAACCCGAGTTGTTAAGCTCGTAGGGGTGTCTCAACACCTAATGCCCTAAGATCAACTGGTCTGGGAGTCATTAGCCTAAAACTCGTTACATGGGTTAAAGATACATTGTGTTTTAAGTTGTATGTGTATATAAAAAAAAGAAAAAAAAAGAAAAAAAAAAAAGAAAAAATAATAATCCCAACCCAAGGAAGTTCACCTTAAACATTTGAACATAATATTGTTTTCTTCCAACAAAAGCCCCATCATCTATGTTTTCATTGAGCACACAAAAAGAAGGTTTATTAATATCTTGTTTACGAAGTATGAAGCAGGAATATAAATTTAATGAGAGTTTGTTTATCTGGATAGATTAATGGAAGTTGAATGATGAATGCCTTGCTTTGTGGAACTTGCAAATTGTTTCTCTATTTTAACGCTTTAGATTACTAGGGACTAGTAATAAGCTGGTTGGGGGGTGTGATTAGTACTTAAAAGTGCATGTTTATCAAGGTTTTATATCATCATTTTGCACTTGAAGTATCAATAACTCCTTAACTAAAGCATGTTTTATAATAACAAGTTTGATATTATAAGATACCTTAATTTATGGTAAATGCTCATTTTAAATGCAGGACTATCACATAAATAAAAGGATTGATTGATGAGTTTGAGCATTGAAAGTGAAAGGACAAAGAGATGGCCAGGCTTAGAAAAGAGATGTCGGTGCAGTCCAAACCGGAACATTGCTCGGTAATTGGATCATATCTGGAGCTCTAGATTTCGGATTTAGGTCCACTTTATATGGATGGAAAGGTAAGACAAAGGCCTACAACTTTCATGGGAGCCCAAGATTTGAAAAGGTCGTTTTGAAGTCCAAATTGAAGGAACAACGAAGAAGTCCAAAGCTGTCCTGCAGCCCAAACACTATTTAGTGTTCAGCCCATATCTTGAGTTCTAGAAGTCCAAATGACCTCATCTTTTTTTTGTTGGAAAGCTGAGACAATTTCCTAGAACATTCCTGAGGATTCTGGGCAAATTATGATGTTAGCAATGACGTCTTGACCAGACAAGAAGATAAGGATTGTTATCAAGTCAAGATGTGGCCACCCACTCATCAATTAGTCAACAAATCAATAGTTCCAAATTTTTGCCTATAAAAGGAGGCACTTACCATGTATTGAGGCATCTTGGTGTTCAGATCAAGATCATGCTCTTGCTTTCTCTCTTTGTATTGCTTATGTCTTGCTTTCATTAATATCAAGTTTATGCACTTCATTTCCTTTCCTTTGTCTAGTTAACTTCTTTCTCATTTATGTTCTTGTCTTGCTCATTTATGTTTCTTTCTTTTATTATGTCCAGCTAAGTTAATTATGTCAAGGTGAAAAGGGTACACTAATGGTGTAAGAACAAGTATAATATAAACTTAACATGGAACTTAACGTTGGATACTAACATGTTTTATATTTGTTATCTTGTTCACTTTAATACTTTGCTTGTTAAATGGTTAATCTAGATTTATGTTGTATAACACTTGGTACAACAAATACTTGGCACTTTCATAGCCCATACTGTATGGTTTAACCGACACCTGAGCTATGAAAGGAACTTGATTTGTTGTTAACATAAGTTATAATCATGAATGCCTGCCAACATTTACAAGTATTAGCTTTATTCGAATAAGATAATTAATGTAATCATGTTAACAATTTATAATCTGATTGGAACCTCCTTTATGTGTGGTTTCCGATTGAGTAATAAGAGTTTATATTATACTTGTTTGAAGTACCATTAGTGGATCCTCTAACCTTGACATTTGTCTTTATCATTGTTTAATCCTTACGTTAATCTTTCATCTCAAAGTTCTCATTAATTTCTTCATCTTCTGCTTTTATTATTGTTATTATTATTATTACTACTTACATTCTGTTTATATTATATAATATATATCTTTGATCTTTTCATAAACTCAGTATATAGGCTGGAAACCTGTGACCCGATCTTTTAGATCATTCTCAGGTATAACAACGCCACGTACTGAGTATTATTATTGTTATTATTGTTGTTATTGTTGTTGTTGTGTTGTTATTTATAATTTATACAATTAACCTCTCTGTGGTTCGACCCCGGTCTTGCCGGGTTATTTATTACTTCGACACTCCTGCACTTGGGAAAAGACATCAAGCTTTTGGTCGTGTCAATGACCATTATATTCTTTGTATCATTTTCTTTTAATACATAAGTCAGCTTACCAAAAAAACGTTTTGGGCCAATTTTGAGTGGACCTCATATAAGTCCACATAAAGGGTCCATTAGGGTTAACTTTTCAAGAACTATTTAAACTCATGTAGGCCAAAATCTCGGCAGCTTTTGATGATTATTATTCTGAATTTTTTTCAGTTTTAACGTGTGAGAGTGATTCTTGCATTCTTCAGTTCTTGAACGAACTGAATCTGACTTATCGAAGATTAACTGGCTTCGTGGCGTCATTCTACTCATTCCAATAGTGTTGGTGCCTTGGGGCAGGTTTCCATTGTGTCGCACTCATATCAGACCTATTTCGGCTTTCCGGGATCAGATCTCAATCTTGATTGTGGGTTGCGTGATCACGAGGTTCGCATCACAAAGTAGGATGATTATGAGGAGGACGTTGATGATAATGGTGGTGGTGGTTTTAAGGATGAGACCATAGGCTATCGGGAAGGTTTTCGGCAGCCTAGAGACCGAAGGGATTTCATGTATTTTGATGAAGCGTTATGGAAAAAGAAAAGGAGTATTCAAAAGGAGAGGCGGTATCAAAGGGACAGAAATAAAGACATCAGTGTTCCAAAGAGTCTATCCCGTATTCTCGGGGAGATGAAGCAAGAGCCTTGACACGACCAAAAGATTGATGTCTTCTCCCAAGTGCAGGAGTGTCGAAGTAGTAAATAACCCGGCAAGACCGGGGTCGAACCACAGAGAGGTTAATTGTATAAATTATAAATAACAAGACAACAACAATAATACTCAGTACGTGGCGTTGTTACACCTGAGAATGATCCCAAAGATCGGGTCACAGGTTTCTTTTTTTTTTGGTAAGCTGGCTTATGTATTGGGTCACAGGTTTCCAGCCTATATATTGAGTTTATGAAAAGATCAAAGGGATATATTACAGAATGTAAACAACAACAACAACAACAGTAGTAGTAGTAGTAGTAGTAGAAGAAGATGAAGAAATTAATGAGAACTTTGAGATGAAAGATTAATGTAAGGATTAAACAAATGTCAAGGTTAGAGGATCCACTAATGGTATTTCAAATAAGTATAGTATAAACTTTTATTATTCAATTGGAAACCACACACAAAGGAGGTTCCAATCACATTCTAAATTGTTAACATAATTACATTAGTTATCTTATTCGAACAATGCTAATGCTTGTAAATGTTGTCAGGCATTCATGATTATAACTTTATGTTAACAACAAATCAAGTTCCTTTCATAGCTCAGGTGTCGGTTATACCATACAGTATGGGCTATGAAAGTACCAAGTGTTATACAACATAAATCTAGATTAACCATTCAACAAGCAAAGTATTAAAAGTGAACAAGATAACAAATATAAAACATGTTAGTATCTGATGCGGACCAGCCCAGAACACACCAGCAAGGACCCATTACATGTTCCAAATGGACCAATGACTCGGTCCAAGACAAAGACATTGAAAGACGCATTGAATGCATTGGTTTTGAAGGTTTCCACCAAGTCAGAATTGGAAGGTCCATTGGAGTATCAAGAGGAGATCCTAGTACATCTTATCCATGTGCAAGAGGGGTCCAATACAACCTTATTTGGGCCATGAGATAAGGGTTTTATTTTATTTTGTTAGCTACAGCCCAAGGCTTGTTTGGGCTTAATTCATACTTTGTTTTAAGCTAGGATCCAAGGCTTGCTTGGATTAAGTTATGGGCTTTTCATTTTACCAAAAATTGAATTATAGGAAGTTAAGGGTTCTCCTAAACGTTTGAGAGAGGTTAGAGAGAGGTTAGAGAGGAAAGATACAAAGGGGCGGTGCTCCGACAGACATATCTCCGCCGACCACCGTTGGATCAAGCCAAGATTTGGTTATGTTGTCACGGAACTATTGTCTACATTCTGACCGGAGGGATCTTCTAAATCTGCCGCCGTTTAAGAAATCTAGACAATTGAAATTTTCTGGAAAACCCCCTAGTGTTGTCAGAGTCGCCGACCGATTTTGCCTTGTTAAACCGTTGGATCCAGACTATTTTATGGTATGTTGTGAACATCTATATTGCCTAGATTCTGTCCAGAGGGATCGTCCATGTTGGATTCCTCCTGCGGAAGCTAGCCATTTGAATATTTCTAGAAAAATCCTTCTCGGAACAGTGAGAGCCGCCGGCATATTTCTCCTTCTTCCACCGTTGGATCAAGCTTATTTTTGGATATGTGATGCACCTGGTTATGATACACATTATGAACGGGGGAGATTATAAATTTAGCCTCCAGCAACGTTTTCTACATGTTCAACAGAAGGTCATCATTCTCAGGTCAGTTTCGATATAATTGACATCTACGGAGATCCAACCGTTAAACTGTGCTGATTTTTGAATATGTTATACATAACATGTGTATCTACCTTTGAACCGTTGGGCTTCTTGGACTGAGTTTGTGTGTCCTTAGAACGTTCTATCTAGTATTTATATGCTGTCAAATTGTCTTTGTGTTCTGCTGTTGAATTTGTTCCAATGGTTAGCTCTGACATTGAACAACACAATGGAGTTAAATCTGGACATACCTTACAATTACAGCTCCAAGATATGCTAAATAGTCTTGACATGAATCCTGTGTTGGGTTCTAAAGTTGATGAGTTGAATGCTGGGTCTAAGCAACAAGAACAGCTACACGTTAACCCCAAATTGAATTTTTTAAATGCTTTGAAGGGCTCTGATGTTGATGACAATAAGGGTAGGATGTCCCTTGATATGAATCCAGTCCGTAACTTGCATTTTGCTCCCCCCGCAATAACTGATGGCCGTGTGACAGTAGCTCCTCCACTTGATGTGTTTGAGGATGGCTATGAACTTTGGAAATCCACTCTAGTTGGTCATTTCGTGGGTCAGAAATTACCCTATCCTGTTGTTAATTCTATTGCCAAAAGAATATGGGGCTCCCACGGTCTATCCGAAGTTTTATCTTCTGATAATGGTTTCTTTCTCTTCACTTTTGATTCTGTCGATCGCGCCACAAATGTTCTGGAGAGAGCCCCATGGCATATGGCCAACAGACCTTTGTGCTTAAACGTTGGCATCCGAACATGCAATTTTTGAAAGATGATCTGGATAGAGTTCCGGTATGGGTCAAGCTCTATAATGTTCCTCTCGAGTATTGGACTGTTAAGGGGTTGAGTTGTGTAGCGAGTGCTATTGGGGTTCCCCTTCATGCTGACGTTACTACATTGTTGCGTAAAAGGCTTAGCTACGCAAGAGTTTCCGTTGAGATAGAAGCTTCGAAAACGCTGGTGAAGGAATACGACCTTCGCTGTCCAAATGGGTTATTCATAACAATATCAGCGGATTATGAATGGATACCGTCAAGGTGCAATAATTGCAATGTCTTTGGACATACCACAGCGATATGTGCTACTAATAAAGTTGATGATCGTACAATGGGGGAAGAGGGCAAAAGGAAAATAGGAGCTGCAAACTCTAAACCTGCAGATAATAAGCAGAATCAACTTCAATGGCAGGTAGTTGGTAAACGACATAAGGGTGTTACGATTGGTGAGAATGATTGTTTGGAATCTAAAGAGCTTAATTGTAATGAGAATGGTTGTTTAGCATCTGCTTTACATATTGCTGATTGTCATACGAATGAAACTGCGACATCAGATGTGCCCAATGCTGGTTGTTATGAAGATGAAAATCCTACCTCTCCTATTGTTTTGAAGAGTTTACGAGCAGACATGGTGCCGGAGGAAGGGGCTGCATGTACTTCTTTAGATCAAAGTTTAACCATCTGTAATACAATTGCTTGTGCAACCATAAACCCTGTTAGTCCTGAGGTGAATGTTGATATTGGAGCTATGGGAGGTTATCGGTAAGGAAGACGATGATAAGGAGTCGACGTCACTGATCCCAACAAGTCTGCATAGTCCGATTTCTTCTGATGGGAAAACTTTTATTAATCAGTTAGCTAGCAAGGCTAGAGACTCTCTAGAGAGAAAGAAAACGGGTTCTCCAGGCTTTTCAAAGAAGAGTAAGAAATCTGGCTCCTCGAGGGGGGGCAAGTCAAGGTAATCGGTGTGTGGCTGTTTGGTACTCCTCTCTATTTCCCTATGATTATTGGATGTTGGAATGTTAGAGGTTTGAATGATCCCATAAAGCATTCAGAACTGCGTCAGCTCATCCATCAAGAGAGGATGGTTTTTTTTGGTTTGGTTGAAACTCGGGTTAGAGACAGGAATAAAGATAATGTTTCACAACTTCTTCTGCGTAATTGGTCATTCTTGTATAATTATGATTTCTCTTGTCGTGGTCGTATTTGGGTTTGTTGGAATGCTGATGTGGTGAAGGTGGATGTCTGCGGTATGTCAAACCAGGCTATCCATGTTTCTGTCACTATATTAGCTACCAATATCTGTTTTAATACTTCAATCATTTATGGAGACAATAATGCATCCTTACGTGAGACATTATGGTCTGATATAGTGAGTCATAGTGATGCATGGGAGTCAACCCCATGGATTCTTATGGGTGACTTTAATGCTATCCGCAACCCGTCAGAAAGGTCAGGAGGGTCTACTACGTGGGATGGTCAGATGGACAGGTTGGAAACATGTATTCGAGATGCGAAAGTGGATGATCTTCGGTATTTTGGTATGCATTATACATGGACGAACCAATGTATTGAGAATCTGATTATACGGAAGTTAGATAGAGTGCTTGTGAATGAGAAGTGGAATATGCACTTCCCATTGTCGGAAGGATCATGACGAGTTCATGCCATTGGTGAAGAAAGTATGGGATCAGCATTTGGGGGGTTGTCCAATGTATTAGTTGTGTTGCAAACTAAGGAAGCTAAAGCAGGAACTTAAACATTTCAATAAGACTCACTTCTCTAATATATCAGATAGAGTCAAAGATGCAAAAGATCAAATGGATAAGGCTCAACAGGAGCTGCATACAGCGCTTGAGAATCCAACTTTACGCATGCGCGAAAGAGATGCTGTTCGTAACTATGGTTTTACGGTCAGGGTGGAAGAGAGTTTTTTCAAACAAAAGGCAAGGATGCAATGGCTTAGCTTGGGGGATCAGAATACTAGCTACTTCCACAAATCAGTAAATGGAAGACAGAATAGAAATAAGCTTCTCTCCGTTACAAGGGAGGATGGGGAAGTCGTTGAAGGACACGAGGCAGTCAAATCAGAAGTAATTGCATACTTCCAGCGTGAGTTGGGAGTGAATCAGATGCCTAGGGTCTTGAACGAGGAAGTGATGCAATCGGCAATTAACTGCAAACTGTCTTCGACTCAACAGCATGAACTAGCACAAGAAGTAACAAGGGAGGAGATTAAGAATGCTATGTTTAGTTTGAAAAACAACAAAGCCCCTGGCCCGGATGGCTTCAACGCAGGTTTCTTCAAAAGAATGTGGCATATAGTGGGGGAAGATGTAAACAAAGCTGTTAGCTCCTTCTTTCAGACTCGTAGAATGCTTAAAGAAATGAATGCTACATCCATTTCCCTTATCCCTAAAGTTGCTAATCCTACGAGGTTGACATATTTTCGTCCTATATCTTGCTGCAATCCAGTATACAAACGCATCACGAAGATTCTAGCTGGGAGAATGAAAGTTGTTTTGCCGTCCTTAGTAGGTCCGTATCAGACAGCTTTTATCTCTGGACGGAGAATCAGCGACAATATTCTTTTGTCTCAGGAGCTAATGAAAGGCTATCATAAATCTACGGGTCCGGCTCGTTGTGCTATGAAAGTAGATCTGATGAAGGCTTATGACTCGGTTCGGTGGGATTTCGTTGATGCTACGTTAATAAAAATGGGATTCCCTAGAACAGTGGTTGATTGGATCATGGTGTGTGTTACATCGTGTCAATTCTCAATCAACGTCAACAGTGAACTTGCAGGTTACTTTCATGGGGGTAAAGGGCTGAGACAAGGTGATCCATTATCTCCATATTTGTTTGTCCTTTGCATGGAAATCCTGTCAGGGCTGTTCTGCAATATGAGTGCCAATCAAAACTTCAAGTTCCACTGGAGATGCAAGAAGGACATAATTTCTCATCTTTGCTTTGCCGACGACTTGATGATATTCAGGAAAGGGGATGTACACTCAGTTCGTATGATCAAAAATGCACTCATAAAGTTTCAAGATCTATCAGGTCTATATCCAAATCCAAACAAAAGTGACATCTTCTTGAGCGGTGTGTTAGGTGCTGAGAGGGAACAAATTATCAGTATTCTTGGGTTTAGAGAGGGGGAGCTTCCTATGAAATATTTGGGAGTGACTCTTATCTCGTCCAGGCTAAAGGTTGTTGATTGTAAGGGCCTCGTGGATCGAATTACCGCTAAAGTACGTCATTGGACCTGCAGAACACTCTCTTTCGCAGGGCGAGTACAACTGATTAACTCAGTTTTATTCTCCATCCAGGTCTATTTGGCATCTCTATTCCTATTACCTGGGCAAGTAGTGAAAAACGTTGAGCAAATTATGAGATCCTTTCTTTGGTCAGGTTCAGATATGAGCACTACTAGGGCTAAAGTGGCTTGGGATCAGGTATGTCTTCCAAGAAAGGAGGGGGGGCTAGGCATAAAAAGGATAACAGAATGGAACAAGATTGCCTTGTTGAAACACATTTGGAACTTGTGCAATGACTCGGATGGCTCAATCTGGTCTACTTGGATCAGATCCAATCTCTTGCGAGGTAGGAATTTCTGGACAATCAAGGCGCCAGGAAGCTGCTCTAAGGCTTGGGGAAAGATTCTAAAGCTCAAATCCTTAGCATGGCCGAAGATGAAGCACATTATCGGAGATGGAATGAAAACCTCTCTATGGTTTGACAATTGGCATCCTCACAGCCCGCTCGCTGATACTTACGGTGAACGATTCATCTATGATTCAGGTATGGAACACAACGCGAGAGTGAACGTGCTGATTAATAACTTAGAATGGAGAATTCCTATCACTCATGCTATTGGCTGGCACCCCATTATAGAAGCTATTCCTTCCACATCTACTCCTAAGGGGCAAAAGGATGAGATTGTTTGGTTGGATTCGCCAAATCAGAGTTTCTCGATCAAAGTAGCTTGGGAACAACTAAGAATTCATCATCAGATGGTTGATTGGCATGACATCGTGTGGTTCAAGAATGCTGTCCAAGACATGCATTTCTTCTTTGGGTGGCTATCCAACGGAAACTCTCAACGCAGGATAGACTTCATCGGTTTGGTATTCATGGTCCCAATAGGTGCTCACTTTGTCTCCGCAATAATGAAGATCACAACCACTTGTTCTTTGAATGCTCCTTTACGAAAGCATTATGGTGGAATGTTTGTGACAGATGCGACATTCCAATAATGACAAAAAGCTTGGATGAATGGATTCGATTGGCCACTGTCTCTTAGTATGGCAAAAGTTTCGTCAACTTTTCTCGTAAACTGGGTTTCGCAGCTACAGTGTATTGTATCTGGCAAGAACGGAACGCAAGGATCTTTGCAGATGTGTCTAAAGCTTCGAATTTGGTTTTTGATCAAATCGAATGTATCATCCGCGATAAGCTTGTTTTGATGAGGAATGTTCAATAAACAGATGAAAACATAAGGATCCAAAGACTTTGGAGGGTCAATAACATGGACTCTTAATTTGATGTTTAGCTGGTTGTTTTTGTATCCCTAGCATATCTAGTTGGTCTAAGTTTTTGTTTTTTTATGTGGCTAGCCTGTAGCCATTTGTTGGTTTTCGTTTCTGTTCACATTGTAAATCTTGGGTATGCCCATTATATTCTTTGTATCATTTTCTTTTAATACATAAGTCAGCTTACCAAAAAAACGTTTTGGGCCAATTTTGAGTGGACCTCATATAAGTCCACATAAAGGGTCCATTAGGGTTACCAAAAAAAAAGGGTCCATTAGGGTTAACTTTTCAAGAACTATTTAAACTCATGTAGGCCAAAATCTCGGCAGCTTTTGATGATTATTATTCTGAATTTTTTTCAGTTTTAACGTGTGAGAGTGATTCTTGCATTCTTCAGTTCTTGAACGAACTGAATCTGACTTATCGAAGATTAACTGGCTTCGTGGCGTCGTTCTACTCATTCCAATAGTGTTGGTGCCTTGGGGCAGGTTTCCATTGTGTCGCACTCATATCAGACCTATTTTGGCTTTCCGGGATCAGATCTCAATCTTGATTGTGGGTTGCGTGATCACGAGGTTCGCATCACAAAGTAGGATGATTATGAGGAGGACGTTGATGATAATGGTGGTGGTGGTTTTAAGGATGAGACCATAGGCTATCGGGAAGGTTTTCGGCAGCCTAGAGACCGAAGGGATTTCATGTATTTTGATGAAGCGTTATGGAAAAAGAAAAGGAGTATTCAAAAGGAGAGGCGGTATCAAAGGGACAGAAATAAAGACATTAGTGTTCCAAAGAGTCTATCCCGTATTCTCGGGGAGATGAAGCAAGAGCCTTGACACGACCAAAAGATTGATGTCTTCTCCCAAGTGCAGGAGTGTCGAAGTAGTAAATAACCCGGCAAGACCGGGGTCGAACCACAGAGAGGTTAATTGTATAAATTATAAATAACAAGACAACAACAATAATACTCAGTACGTGGCGTTGTTACACCTGAGAATGATCCAAAAGATCGGGTCACAGGTTTCTTTTTTTTTTGGTAAGCTGGCTTATGTATTGGGTCACAGGTTTCCAGCCTATATATTGAGTTTATGAAAAGATCAAAGGGATATATTACAGAATGTAAACAACAACAACAACAACAGTAGTAGTAGTAGTAGTAGTAGAAGAAGATGAAGAAATTAATGAGAACTTTGAGATGAAAGATTAATGTAAGGATTAAACAAATGTCAAGGTTAGAGGATCCACTAATGGTATTTCAAACAAGTATAGTATAAACTTTTATTATTCAATTGGAAACCACACACAAAGGAGGTTCCAATCACATTCTAAATTGTTAACATAATTACATTAGTTATCTTATTCGAACAATGCTAATGCTTGTAAATGTTGTCAGGCATTCATGATTATAACTTTATGTTAACAACAAATCAAGTTCCTTTCATAGCTCAGGTGTCGGTTATACCATACAGTATGGGCTATGAAAGTACCAAGTATTTATTGTACCAAGTGTTATACAACATAAATCTAGATTAACCATTCAACAAGCAAAGTATTAAAAGTGAACAAGATAACAAATATAAAACATGTTAGTATCTGATGCGGACCAGCCCAGAACACACCAGCAAGGACCCATTACATGTTCCAAATGGACCAATGACTCGGTCCAAGACAAAGACATTGAAAGACGCATTGAATGCATTGGTTTTGAAGGTTTCCACCAAGTCAGAATTGGAAGGTCCATTGGAGTATCAAGAGGAGATCCTAGTACATCTTATCCATGTGCAAGAGGGGTCCAATACAACCTTATTTGGGCCATGAGATAAGGGCTTTATTTTATTTTGTTAGCTACAGCCCAAGGCTTGTTTGGGCTTAATTCATACTTTGTTTTAAGCTAGGATCCAAGGCTTGCTTGGATTAAGTTATGGGCTTTTCATTTTAGGGTTTTGGGCCAGTTTTGAGTGGACCTCATATAAGTCCACATAAAGGGTCCATTAGGGTTAACTTTTCAAGAACTATTTAAACTCATGTAGGCCAAAATCTCGGCAGCTTTTGATGATTATTATTCTGAATTTTTTTCAGTTTTAACGTGTGAGAGTGATTCTTGCATTCTTCAGTTCTTGAACGAACTGAATCTGACTTATCGAAGATTAACTGGCTTCGTGGCGTCGTTCTACTCATTCCAATAGTGTTGGTGCCTTGGGGCAGGTTTCCATTGTGTCGCACTCATATCAGACCTATTTCGGCTTTCCGGGATCAGATCTCAATCTTGATTGTGGGTTGCGTGATCACGAGGTTCGCATCACAAAGTAGGATGATTATGAGGAGGACGTTGATGATAATGGTGGTGGTGGTTTTAAGGATGAGACCATAGGCTATCGGGAAGGTTTTCGGCAGCCTAGAGACCGAAGGGATTTCATGTATTTTGATGAAGCGTTATGGAAAAAGAAAAGGAGTATTCAAAAGGAGAGGCGGTATCAAAGGGACAGAAATAAAGACATTAGTGTTCCAAAGAGTCTATCCCGTATTCTCGGGGAGATGAAGCAAGAGCCTTGACACGACCAAAAGATTGATGTCTTCTCCCAAGTGCAGGAGTGTCGAAGTAGTAAATAACCCGGCAAGACCGGGGTCGAACCACAGAGAGGTTAATTGTATAAATTATAAATAACAAGACAACAACAATAATACTCAGTACGTGGCGTTGTTACACCTGAGAATGATCCAAAAGATCGGGTCACAGGTTTCTTTTTTTTTTGGTAAGCTGGCTTATGTATTGGGTCACAGGTTTCCAGCCTATATATTGAGTTTATGAAAAGATCAAAGGGATATATTACAGAATGTAAACAACAACAACAACAACAGTAGTAGTAGTAGTAGTAGTAGAAGAAGATGAAGAAATTAATGAGAACTTTGAGATGAAAGATTAATGTAAGGATTAAACAAATGTCAAGGTTAGAGGATCCACTAATGGTATTTCAAACAAGTATAGTATAAACTTTTATTATTCAATTGGAAACCACACACAAAGGAGGTTCCAATCACATTCTAAATTGTTAACATAATTACATTAGTTATCTTATTCGAACAATGCTAATGCTTGTAAATGTTGTCAGGCATTCATGATTATAACTTTATGTTAACAACAAATCAAGTTCCTTTCATAGCTCAGGTGTCGGTTATACCATACAGTATGGGCTATGAAAGTACCAAGTATTTATTGTACCAAGTGTTATACAACATAAATCTAGATTAACCATTCAACAAGCAAAGTATTAAAAGTGAACAAGATAACAAATATAAAACATGTTAGTATCTGATGCGGACCAGCCCAGAACACACCAGCAAGGACCCATTACATGTTCCAAATGGACCAATGACTCGGTCCAAGACAAAGACATTGAAAGACGCATTGAATGCATTGGTTTTGAAGGTTTCCACCAAGTCAGAATTGGAAGTTCCATTGGAGTATCAAGAGGAGCTCCTAGTACATCTTATCCATGTGCAAGAGGGGTCCAATACAACCTTATTTGGGCCATGAGATAAGGGCTTTATTTTATTTTGTTAGCTACAGCCCAAGGCTTGTTTGGGCTTAATTCATACTTTGTTTTAAGCTAGGATCCAAGGCTTGCTTGGATTAAGTTATGGGCTTTTCATTTTAGGGTTTTGGGCCAGTTTTGAGTGGACCTCATATAAGTCCACATAAAGGGTCCATTAGGGTTAACTTTTCAAGAACTATTTAAACTCATGTAGGCCAAAATCTCGGCAGCTTTTGATGATTATTATTCTGAATTTTTTTCAGTTTTAACGTGTGAGAGTGATTCTTGCATTCTTCAGTTCTTGAACGAACTGAATCTGACTTATCGAAGATTAACTGGCTTCGTGGCGTCGTTCTACTCATTCCAATAGTGTTGGTGCCTTGGGGCAGGTTTCCATTGTGTCGCACTCATATCAGACCTATTTCGGCTTTCCGGGATCAGATCTCAATCTTGATTGTGGGTTGCGTGATCACGAGGTTCGCATCACAAAGTAGGATGATTATGAGGAGGACGTTGATGATAATGGTGGTGGTGGTTTTAAGGATGAGACCATAGGCTATCGGGAAGGTTTTCGGCAGCCTAGAGACCGAAGGGATTTCATGTATTTTGATGAAGCGTTATGGAAAAAGAAAAGGAGTATTCAAAAGGAGAGGCGGTATCAAAGGGACAGAAATAAAGACATTAGTGTTCCAAAGAGTCTATCCCGTATTCTCGGGGAGATGAAGCAAGAGCCTTGACACGACCAAAAGATTGATGTCTTCTCCCAAGTGCAGGAGTGTCGAAGTAGTAAATAACCCGGCAAGACCGGGGTCGAATCACAGAGAGGTTAATTGTATAAATTATAAATAACAAGACAACAACAATAATACTCAGTACGTGGCGTTGTTACACCTGAGAATGATCCAAAAGATCGGGTCACAGGTTTCTTTTTTTTTTGGTAAGCTGGCTTATGTATTGGGTCACAGGTTTCCAGCCTATATATTGAGTTTATGAAAAGATCAAAGGGATATATTACAGAATGTAAACAACAACAACAACAACAACAGTAGTAGTAGTAGTAGTAGTAGTAGAAGAAGATGAAGAAATTAATGAGAACTTTGAGATGAAAGATTAATGTAAGGATTAAACAAATGTCAAGGTTAGAGGATCCACTAATGGTATTTCAAACAAGTATAGTATAAACTTTTATTATTCAATTGGAAACCACACACAAAGGAGGTTCCAATCACATTCTAAATTGTTAACATAATTACATTAGTTATCTTATTCGAACAATGCTAATGCTTGTAAATGTTGTCAGGCATTCATGATTATAACTTTATGTTAACAACAAATCAAGTTCCTTTCATAGCTCAGGTGTCGGTTATACCATACAGTATGGGCTATGAAAGTACCAAGTATTTATTGTACCAAGTGTTATACAACATAAATCTAGATTAACCATTCAACAAGCAAAGTATTAAAAGTGAACAAGATAACAAATATAAAACATGTTAGTATCTGATGCGGACCAGCCCAGAACACACCAGCAAGGACCCATTACATGTTCCAAATGGACCAATGACTCGGTCCAAGACAAAGACATTGAAAGACGCATTGAATGCATTGGTTTTGAAGGTTTCCACCAAGTCAGAATTGGAAGTTCCATTGGAGTATCAAGAGGAGATCCTAGTACATCTTATCCATGTGCAAGAGGGGTCCAATACAACCTTATTTGGGCCATGAGATAAGGGCTTTATTTTATTTTGTTAGCCACAGCCCAAGGCTTGTTTGGGCTTAATTCATACTTTGTTTTAAGCTAGGATCCAAGGCTTGCTTGGATTAAGTTATGGGCTTTTCATTTTAGGGTTTTGGGCCAGTTTTGAGTGGACCTCATATAAGTCCACATAAAGGGTCCATTAGGGTTAACTTTTCAAGAACTATTTAAACTCATGTAGGCCAAAATCTCGGCAGCTTTTGATGATTATTATTCTGAATTTTTTTCAGTTTTAACGTGTGAGAGTGATTCTTGCATTCTTCAGTTCTTGAACGAACTGAATCTGACTTATCGAAGATTAACTGGCTTCGTGGCGTCATTCTACTCATTCCAATAGTGTTGGTGCCTTGGGGCAGGTTTCCATTGTGTCGCACTCATATCAGACCTATTTCGGCTTTCCGGGATCAGATCTCAATCTTGATTGTGGGTTGCGTGATCACGAGGTTCGCATCACAAAGTAGGATGATTATGAGGAGGACGTTGATGATAATGGTGGTGGTGGTTTTAAGGATGAGACCATAGGCTATCGGGAAGGTTTTCGGCAGCCTAGAGACCGAAGGGATTTCATGTATTTTGATGAAGCGTTATGGAAAAAGAAAAGGAGTATTCAAAAGGAGAGGCGGTATCAAAGGGACAGAAATAAAGACATTAGTGTTCCAAAGAGTCTATCCCGTATTCTCGGGGAGATGAAGCAAGAGCCTTGACACGGCCAAAAGATTGATGTCTTCTCCCAAGTGCAGGAGTGTCGAAGTAGTAAATAACCCGGCAAGACCGGGGTCGAACCACAGAGAGGTTAATTGTATAAATTATAAATAACAAGACAACAACAATAATACTCAGTACGTGGCGTTGTTACACCTGAGAATGATCCAAAAGATCGGGTCACAGGTTTCTTTTTTTTTTGGTAAGCTGGCTTATGTATTGGGTCACAGG
Organism: Populus alba x Populus glandulosa; assembly: GCA_033617975.1. Classification (NCBI taxonomy): domain Eukaryota; kingdom Viridiplantae; phylum Streptophyta; class Magnoliopsida; order Malpighiales; family Salicaceae; genus Populus; species Populus alba x Populus glandulosa. The sequence continues at coordinate 13,200,391 of CM066146.1, read as the reverse complement.
TTTCCAGCCTATATATTGAGTTTATGAAAAGATCAAAGGGATATATTACAGAATGTAAACAACAACAACAACAACAGTAGTGGTAGTAGTAGTAGTAGTAGAAGAAGATGAAGAAATTAATGAGAACTTTGAGATGAAAGATTAATGTAAGGATTAAACAAATGTCAAGGTTAGAGGATCCACTAATGGTATTTCAAACAAGTATAGTATAAACTTTTATTATTCAATTGGAAACCACACACAAAGGAGGTTCCAATCACATTCTAAATTGTTAACATAATTACATTAGTTATCTTATTCGAACAATGCTAATGCTTGTAAATGTTGTCAGGCATTCATGATTATAACTTTATGTTAACAACAAATCAAGTTCCTTTCATAGCTCAGGTGTCGGTTATACCATACAGTATGGGCTATGAAAGTACCAAGTATTTATTGTACCAAGTGTTATACAACATAAATCTAGATTAACCATTCAACAAGCAAAGTATTAAAAGTGAACAAGATAACAAATATAAAACATGTTAGTATCTGATGCGGACCAGCCCAGAACACACCAGCAAGGACCCATTACATGTTCCAAATGGACCAATGACTCGGTCCAAGACAAAGACATTGAAAGACGCATTGAATGCATTGGTTTTGAAGGTTTCCACCAAGTCAGAATTGGAAGTTCCATTGGAGTATCAAGAGGAGATCCTAGTACATCTTATCCATGTGCAAGAGGGGTCCAATACAACCTTATTTGGGCCATGAGATAAGGGCTTTATTTTATTTTGTTAGCCACAGCCCAAGGCTTGTTTGGGCTTAATTCATACTTTGTTTTAAGCTAGGATCCAAGGCTTGCTTGGATTAAGTTATGGGCTTTTCATTTTAGGGTTTTGGGCCAGTTTTGAGTGGACCTCATATAAGTCCACATAAAGGGTCCATTAGGGTTAACTTTTCAAGAACTATTTAAACTCATGTAGGCCAAAATCTCGGCAGCTTTTGATGATTATTATTCTGAATTTTTTTCAGTTTTAACGTGTGAGAGTGATTCTTGCATTCTTCAGTTCTTGAACGAACTGAATCTGACTTATCGAAGATTAACTGGCTTCGTGGCGTCATTCTACTCATTCCAATAGTGTTGGTGCCTTGGGGCAGGTTTCCATTGTGTCGCACTCATATCAGACCTATTTCGGCTTTCCGGGATCAGATCTCAATCTTGATTGTGGGTTGCGTGATCACGAGGTTCGCATCACAAAGTAGGATGATTATGAGGAGGACGTTGATGATAATGGTGGTGGTGGTTTTAAGGATGAGACCATAGGCTATCGGGAAGGTTTTCGGCAGCCTAGAGACCGAAGGGATTTCATGTATTTTGATGAAGCGTTATGGAAAAAGAAAAGGAGTATTCAAAAGGAGAGGCGGTATCAAAGGGACAGAAATAAAGACATTAGTGTTCCAAAGAGTCTATCCCGTATTCTCGGGGAGATGAAGCAAGAGCCTTGACACGGCCAAAAGATTGATGTCTTCTCCCAAGTGCAGGAGTGTCGAAGTAGTAAATAACCCGGCAAGACCGGGGTCGAACCACAGAGAGGTTAATTGTATAAATTATAAATAACAAGACAACAACAATAATACTCAGTACGTGGCGTTGTTACACCTGAGAATGATCCAAAAGATCGGGTCACAGGTTTCTTTTTTTTTTGGTAAGCTGGCTTATGTATTGGGTCACAGGTTTCCAGCCTATATATTGAGTTTATGAAAAGATCAAAGGGATATATTACAGAATGTAAACAACAACAACAACAACAGTAGTGGTAGTAGTAGTAGTAGTAGAAGAAGATGAAGAAATTAATGAGAACTTTGAGATGAAAGATTAATGTAAGGATTAAACAAATGTCAAGGTTAGAGGATCCACTAATGGTATTTCAAACAAGTATAGTATAAACTTTTATTATTCAATTGGAAACCACACACAAAGGAGGTTCCAATCACATTCTAAATTGTTAACATAATTACATTAGTTATCTTATTCGAACAATGCTAATGCTTGTAAATGTTGTCAGGCATTCATGATTATAACTTTATGTTAACAACAAATCAAGTTCCTTTCATAGCTCAGGTGTCGGTTATACCATACAGTATGGGCTATGAAAGTACCAAGTATTTATTGTACCAAGTGTTATACAACATAAATCTAGATTAACCATTCAACAAGCAAAGTATTAAAAGTGAACAAGATAACAAATATAAAACATGTCAGTATCTGATGCGGACCAGCCCAGAACACACCAGCAAGGACCCATTACATGTTCCAAATGGACCAATGACTCGGTCCAAGACAAAGACATTGAAAGACGCATTGAATGCATTGGTTTTGAAGGTTTCCACCATGTCAGAATTGGAAGGTCCATTGGAGTATCAAGAGGAGATCCTAGTACATCTTATCCATGTGCAAGAGGGGTCCAATACAACCTTATTTGGGCCATGAGATAAGGGCTTTATTTTATTTTGTTAGCCACAGCCCAAGGCTTGTTTGGGCTTAATTCATACTTTGTTTTAAGCTAGGATCCAAGGCTTGCTTGGATTAAGTTATGGGCTTTTCATTTTAGGGTTTTGGGCCAGTTTTGAGTGGACCTCATATAAGTCCACATAAAGGGTCCATTAGGGTTAACTTTTCAAGAACTATTTAAACTCATGTAGGCCAAAATCTCGGCAGCTTTTGATGATTATTATTCTGAATTTTTTTCAGTTTTAACGTGTGAGAGTGATTCTTGCATTCTTCAGTTCTTGAACGAACTGAATCTGACTTATCGAAGATTAACTGGCTTCGTGGCGTCATTCTACTCATTCCAATAGTGTTGGTGCCTTGGGGCAGGTTTCCATTGTGTCGCACTCATATCAGACCTATTTCGGCTTTCCGGGATCAGATCTCAATCTTGATTGTGGGTTGCGTGATCACGAGGTTCGCATCACAAAGTAGGATGATTATGAGGAGGACGTTGATGATAATGGTGGTGGTGGTTTTAAGGATGAGACCATAGGCTATCGGGAAGGTTTTCGGCAGCCTAGAGACCGAAGGGATTTCATGTATTTTGATGAAGCGTTATGGAAAAAGAAAAGGAGTATTCAAAAGGAGAGGCGGTATCAAAGGGACAGAAATAAAGACATTAGTGTTCCAAAGAGTCTATCCCGTATTCTCGGGGAGATGAAGCAAGAGCCTTGACACGGCCAAAAGATTGATGTCTTCTCCCAAGTGCAGGAGTGTCGAAGTAGTAAATAACCCGGCAAGACCGGGGTCGAACCACAGAGAGGTTAATTGTATAAATTATAAATAACAAGACAACAACAATAATACTCAGTACGTGGCGTTGTTACACCTGAGAATGATCCAAAAGATCGGGTCACAGGTTTCTTATTTTTTTGGTAAGCTGGCTTATGTATTGGGTCACAGGTTTCCAGCCTATATATTGAGTTTATGAAAAGATCAAAGGGATATATTACAGAATGTAAACAACAACAACAACAACAGTAGTGGTAGTAGTAGTAGTAGTAGAAGAAGATGAAGAAATTAATGAGAACTTTGAGATGAAAGATTAATGTAAGGATTAAACAAATGTCAAGGTTAGAGGATCCACTAATGGTATTTCAAACAAGTATAGTATAAACTTTTATTATTCAATTGGAAACCACACACAAAGGAGGTTCCAATCACATTCTAAATTGTTAACATAATTACATTAGTTATCTTATTCGAACAATGCTAATGCTTGTAAATGTTGTCAGGCATTCATGATTATAACTTTATGTTAACAACAAATCAAGTTCCTTTCATAGCTCAGGTGTCGGTTATACCATACAGTATGGGCTATGAAAGTACCAAGTATTTATTGTACCAAGTGTTATACAACATAAATCTAGATTAACCATTCAACAAGCAAAGTATTAAAAGTGAACAAGATAACAAATATAAAACATGTCAGTATCTGATGCGGACCAGCCCAGAACACACCAGCAAGGACCCATTACATGTTCCAAATGGACCAATGACTCGGTCCAAGACAAAGACATTGAAAGACGCATTGAATGCATTGGTTTTGAAGGTTTCCACCATGTCAGAATTGGAAGGTCCATTGGAGTATCAAGAGGAGATCCTAGTACATCTTATCCATGTGCAAGAGGGGTCCAATACAACCTTATTTGGGCCATGAGATAAGGGCTTTATTTTATTTTGTTAGCCACAGCCCAAGGCTTGTTTGGGCTTAATTCATACTTTGTTTTAAGCTAGGATCCAAGGCTTGCTTGGATTAAGTTATGGGCTTTTCATTTTAGGGTTTTGGGCCAGTTTTGAGTGGACCTCATATAAGTCCACATAAAGGGTCCATTAGGGTTAACTTTTCAAGAACTATTTAAACTCATGTAGGCCAAAATCTCGGCAGCTTTTGATGATTATTATTCTGAATTTTTTTCAGTTTTAACGTGTGAGAGTGATTCTTGCATTCTTCAGTTCTTGAACGAACTGAATCTGACTTATCGAAGATTAACTGGCTTCGTGGCGTCATTCTACTCATTCCAATAGTGTTGGTGCCTTGGGGCAGGTTTCCATTGTGTCGCACTCATATCAGACCTATTTCGGCTTTCCGGGATCAGATCTCAATCTTGATTGTGGGTTGCGTGATCACGAGGTTCGCATCACAAAGTAGGATGATTATGAGGAGGACGTTGATGATAATGGTGGTGGTGGTTTTAAGGATGAGACCATAGGCTATCGGGAAGGTTTTCGGCAGCCTAGAGACCGAAGGGATTTCATGTATTTTGATGAAGCGTTATGGAAAAAGAAAAGGAGTATTCAAAAGGAGAGGCGGTATCAAAGGGACAGAAATAAAGACATTAGTGTTCCAAAGAGTCTATCCCGTATTCTCGGGGAGATGAAGCAAGAGCCTTGACACGGCCAAAAGATTGATGTCTTCTCCCAAGTGCAGGAGTGTCGAAGTAGTAAATAACCCGGCAAGACCGGGGTCGAACCACAGAGAGGTTAATTGTATAAATTATAAATAACAAGACAACAACAATAATACTCAGTACGTGGCGTTGTTACACCTGAGAATGATCCAAAAGATCGGGTCACAGGTTTCTTATTTTTTTGGTAAGCTGGCTTATGTATTGGGTCACAGGTTTCCAGCCTATATATTGAGTTTATGAAAAGATCAAAGGGATATATTACAGAATGTAAACAACAACAACAACAACAGTAGTGGTAGTAGTAGTAGTAGTAGAAGAAGATGAAGAAATTAATGAGAACTTTGAGATGAAAGATTAATGTAAGGATTAAACAAATGTCAAGGTTAGAGGATCCACTAATGGTATTTCAAACAAGTATAGTATAAACTTTTATTATTCAATTGGAAACCACACACAAAGGAGGTTCCAATCACATTCTAAATTGTTAACATAATTACATTAGTTATCTTATTCGAACAATGCTAATGCTTGTAAATGTTGTCAGGCATTCATGATTATAACTTTATGTTAACAACAAATCAAGTTCCTTTCATAGCTCAGGTGTCGGTTATACCATACAGTATGGGCTATGAAAGTACCAAGTATTTATTGTACCAAGTGTTATACAACATAAATCTAGATTAACCATTCAACAAGCAAAGTATTAAAAGTGAACAAGATAACAAATATAAAACATGTCAGTATCTGATGCGGACCAGCCCAGAACACACCAGCAAGGACCCATTACATGTTCCAAATGGACCAATGACTCGGTCCAAGACAAAGACATTGAAAGACGCATTGAATGCATTGGTTTTGAAGGTTTCCACCATGTCAGAATTGGAAGGTCCATTGGAGTATCAAGAGGAGATCCTAGTACATCTTATCCATGTGCAAGAGGGGTCCAATACAACCTTATTTGGGCCATGAGATAAGGGCTTTATTTTATTTTGTTAGCCACAGCCCAAGGCTTGTTTGGGCTTAATTCATACTTTGTTTTAAGCTAGGATCCAAGGCTTGCTTGGATTAAGTTATGGGCTTTTCATTTTAGGGTTTTGGGCCAGTTTTGAGTGGACCTCATATAAGTCCACATAAAGGGTCCATTAGGGTTAACTTTTCAAGAACTATTTAAACTCATGTAGGCCAAAATCTCGGCAGCTTTTGATGATTATTATTCTGAATTTTTTTCAGTTTTAACGTGTGAGAGTGATTCTTGCATTCTTCAGTTCTTGAACGAACTGAATCTGACTTATCGAAGATTAACTGGCTTCGTGGCGTCATTCTACTCATTCCAATAGTGTTGGTGCCTTGGGGCAGGTTTCCATTGTGTCGCACTCATATCAGACCTATTTCGGCTTTCCGGGATCAGATCTCAATCTTGATTGTGGGTTGCGTGATCACGAGGTTCGCATCACAAAGTAGGATGATTATGAGGAGGACGTTGATGATAATGGTGGTGGTGGTTTTAAGGATGAGACCATAGGCTATCGGGAAGGTTTTCGGCAGCCTAGAGACCGAAGGGATTTCATGTATTTTGATGAAGCGTTATGGAAAAAGAAAAGGAGTATTCAAAAGGAGAGGCGGTATCAAAGGGACAGAAATAAAGACATTAGTGTTCCAAAGAGTCTATCCCGTATTCTCGGGGAGATGAAGCAAGAGCCTTGACACGGCCAAAAGATTGATGTCTTCTCCCAAGTGCAGGAGTGTCGAAGTAGTAAATAACCCGGCAAGACCGGGGTCGAACCACAGAGAGGTTAATTGTATAAATTATAAATAACAAGACAACAACAATAATACTCAGTACGTGGCGTTGTTACACCTGAGAATGATCCAAAAGATCGGGTCACAGGTTTCTTTTTTTTTTGGTAAGCTGGCTTATGTATTGGGTCACAGGTTTCCAGCCTATATATTGAGTTTATGAAAAGATCAAAGGGATATATTACAGAATGTAAACAACAACAACAACAACAGTAGTGGTAGTAGTAGTAGTAGTAGAAGAAGATGAAGAAATTAATGAGAACTTTGAGATGAAAGATTAATGTAAGGATTAAACAAATGTCAAGGTTAGAGGATCCACTAATGGTATTTCAAACAAGTATAGTATAAACTTTTATTATTCAATTGGAAACCACACACAAAGGAGGTTCCAATCACATTCTAAATTGTTAACATAATTACATTAGTTATCTTATTCGAACAATGCTAATGCTTGTAAATGTTGTCAGGCATTCATGATTATAACTTTATGTTAACAACAAATCAAGTTCCTTTCATAGCTCAGGTGTCGGTTATACCATACAGTATGGGCTATGAAAGTACCAAGTATTTATTGTACCAAGTGTTATACAACATAAATCTAGATTAACCATTCAACAAGCAAAGTATTAAAAGTGAACAAGATAACAAATATAAAACATGTCAGTATCTGATGCGGACCAGCCCAGAACACACCAGCAAGGACCCATTACATGTTCCAAATGGACCAATGACTCGGTCCAAGACAAAGACATTGAAAGACGCATTGAATGCATTGGTTTTGAAGGTTTCCACCATGTCAGAATTGGAAGGTCCATTGGAGTATCAAGAGGAGATCCTAGTACATCTTATCCATGTGCAAGAGGGGTCCAATACAACCTTATTTGGGCCATGAGATAAGGGCTTTATTTTATTTTGTTAGCCACAGCCCAAGGCTTGTTTGGGCTTAATTCATACTTTGTTTTAAGCTAGGATCCAAGGCTTGCTTGGATTAAGTTATGGGCTTTCATTTTAGGGTTTTGGGCCAGTTTTGAGTGGACCTCATATAAGTCCACATAAAGGGTCCATTAGGGTTAACTTTTCAAGAACTATTTAAACTCATGTAGGCCAAAATCTCGGCAGCTTTTGATGATTATTATTCTGAATTTTTTTCAGTTTTAACGTGTGAGAGTGATTCTTGCATTCTTCAGTTCTTGAACGAACTGAATCTGACTTATCGAAGATTAACTGGCTTCGTGGCGTCATTCTACTCATTCCAATAGTGTTGGTGCCTTGGGGCAGGTTTCCATTGTGTCGCACTCATATCAGACCTATTTCGGCTTTCCGGGATCAGATCTCAATCTTGATTGTGGGTTGCGTGATCACGAGGTTCGCATCACAAAGTAGGATGATTATGAGGAGGACGTTGATGATAATGGTGGTGGTGGTTTTAAGGATGAGACCATAGGCTATCGGGAAGGTTTTCGGCAGCCTAGAGACCGAAGGGATTTCATGTATTTTGATGAAGCGTTATGGAAAAAGAAAAGGAGTATTCAAAAGGAGAGGCGGTATCAAAGGGACAGAAATAAAGACATTAGTGTTCCAAAGAGTCTATCCCGTATTCTCGGGGAGATGAAGCAAGAGCCTTGACACGGCCAAAAGATTGATGTCTTCTCCCAAGTGCAGGAGTGTCGAAGTAGTAAATAACCCGGCAAGACCGGGGTCGAACCACAGAGAGGTTAATTGTATAAATTATAAATAACAAGACAACAACAATAATACTCAGTACGTGGCGTTGTTACACCTGAGAATGATCCAAAAGATCGGGTCACAGGTTTCTTTTTTTTTTGGTAAGCTGGCTTATGTATTGGGTCACAGGTTTCCAGCCTATATATTGAGTTTATGAAAAGATCAAAGGGATATATTACAGAATGTAAACAACAACAACAACAACAGTAGTGGTAGTAGTAGTAGTAGTAGAAGAAGATGAAGAAATTAATGAGAACTTTGAGATGAAAGATTAATGTAAGGATTAAACAAATGTCAAGGTTAGAGGATCCACTAATGGTATTTCAAACAAGTATAGTATAAACTTTTATTATTCAATTGGAAACCACACACAAAGGAGGTTCCAATCACATTCTAAATTGTTAACATAATTACATTAGTTATCTTATTCGAACAATGCTAATGCTTGTAAATGTTGTCAGGCATTCATGATTATAACTTTATGTTAACAACAAATCAAGTTCCTTTCATAGCTCAGGTGTCGGTTATACCATACAGTATGGGCTATGAAAGTACCAAGTATTTATTGTACCAAGTGTTATACAACATAAATCTAGATTAACCATTCAACAAGCAAAGTATTAAAAGTGAACAAGATAACAAATATAAAACATGTCAGTATCTGATGCGGACCAGCCCAGAACACACCAGCAAGGACCCATTACATGTTCCAAATGGACCAATGACTCGGTCCAAGACAAAGACATTGAAAGACGCATTGAATGCATTGGTTTTGAAGGTTTCCACCATGTCAGAATTGGAAGGTCCATTGGAGTATCAAGAGGAGATCCTAGTACATCTTATCCATGTGCAAGAGGGGTCCAATACAACCTTATTTGGGCCATGAGATAAGGGCTTTATTTTATTTTGTTAGCCACAGCCCAAGGCTTGTTTGGGCTTAATTCATACTTTGTTTTAAGCTAGGATCCAAGGCTTGCTTGGATTAAGTTATGGGCTTTTCATTTTAGGGTTTTGGGCCAGTTTTGAGTGGACCTCATATAAGTCCACATAAAGGGTCCATTAGGGTTAACTTTTCAAGAACTATTTAAACTCATGTAGGCCAAAATCTCGGCAGCTTTTGATGATTATTATTCTGAATTTTTTTCAGTTTTAACGTGTGAGAGTGATTCTTGCATTCTTCAGTTCTTGAACGAACTGAATCTGACTTATCGAAGATTAACTGGCTTCGTGGCGTCATTCTACTCATTCCAATAGTGTTGGTGCCTTGGGGCAGGTTTCCATTGTGTCGCACTCATATCAGACCTATTTCGGCTTTCCGGGATCAGATCTCAATCTTGATTGTGGGTTGCGTGATCACGAGGTTCGCATCACAAAGTAGGATGATTATGAGGAGGACGTTGATGATAATGGTGGTGGTGGTTTTAAGGATGAGACCATAGGCTATCGGGAAGGTTTTCGGCAGCCTAGAGACCGAAGGGATTTCATGTATTTTGATGAAGCGTTATGGAAAAAGAAAAGGAGTATTCAAAAGGAGAGGCGGTATCAAAGGGACAGAAATAAAGACATTAGTGTTCCAAAGAGTCTATCCCGTATTCTCGGGGAGATGAAGCAAGAGCCTTGACACGGCCAAAAGATTGATGTCTTCTCCCAAGTGCAGGAGTGTCGAAGTAGTAAATAACCCGGCAAGACCGGGGTCGAACCACAGAGAGGTTAATTGTATAAATTATAAATAACAAGACAACAACAATAATACTCAGTACGTGGCGTTGTTACACCTGAGAATGATCCAAAAGATCGGGTCACAGGTTTCTTTTTTTTTTGGTAAGCTGGCTTATGTATTGGGTCACAGGTTTCCAGCCTATATATTGAGTTTATGAAAAGATCAAAGGGATATATTACAGAATGTAAACAACAACAACAACAACAGTAGTGGTAGTAGTAGTAGTAGTAGAAGAAGATGAAGAAATTAATGAGAACTTTGAGATGAAAGATTAATGTAAGGATTAAACAAATGTCAAGGTTAGAGGATCCACTAATGGTATTTCAAACAAGTATAGTATAAACTTTTATTATTCAATTGGAAACCACACACAAAGGAGGTTCCAATCACATTCTAAATTGTTAACATAATTACATTAGTTATCTTATTCGAACAATGCTAATGCTTGTAAATGTTGTCAGGCATTCATGATTATAACTTTATGTTAACAACAAATCAAGTTCCTTTCATAGCTCAGGTGTCGGTTATACCATACAGTATGGGCTATGAAAGTACCAAGTATTTATTGTACCAAGTGTTATACAACATAAATCTAGATTAACCATTCAACAAGCAAAGTATTAAAAGTGAACAAGATAACAAATATAAAACATGTCAGTATCTGATGCGGACCAGCCCAGAACACACCAGCAAGGACCCATTACATGTTCCAAATGGACCAATGACTCGGTCCAAGACAAAGACATTGAAAGACGCATTGAATGCATTGGTTTTGAAGGTTTCCACCATGTCAGAATTGGAAGGTCCATTGGAGTATCAAGAGGAGATCCTAGTACATCTTATCCATGTGCAAGAGGGGTCCAATACAACCTTATTTGGGCCATGAGATAAGGGCTTTATTTTATTTTGTTAGCCACAGCCCAAGGCTTGTTTGGGCTTAATTCATACTTTGTTTTAAGCTAGGATCCAAGGCTTGCTTGGATTAAGTTATGGGCTTTTCATTTTAGGGTTTTGGGCCAGTTTTGAGTGGACCTCATATAAGTCCACATAAAGGGTCCATTAGGGTTAACTTTTCAAGAACTATTTAAACTCATGTAGGCCAAAATCTCGGCAGCTTTTGATGATTATTATTCTGAATTTTTTTCAGTTTTAACGTGTGAGAGTGATTCTTGCATTCTTCAGTTCTTGAACGAACTGAATCTGACTTATCGAAGATTAACTGGCTTCGTGGCGTCATTCTACTCATTCCAATAGTGTTGGTGCCTTGGGGCAGGTTTCCATTGTGTCGCACTCATATCAGACCTATTTCGGCTTTCCGGGATCAGATCTCAATCTTGATTGTGGGTTGCGTGATCACGAGGTTCGCATCACAAAGTAGGATGATTATGAGGAGGACGTTGATGATAATGGTGGTGGTGGTTTTAAGGATGAGACCATAGGCTATCGGGAAGGTTTTCGGCAGCCTAGAGACCGAAGGGATTTCATGTATTTTGATGAAGCGTTATGGAAAAAGAAAAGGAGTATTCAAAAGGAGAGGCGGTATCAAAGGGACAGAAATAAAGACATTAGTGTTCCAAAGAGTCTATCCCGTATTCTCGGGGAGATGAAGCAAGAGCCTTGACACGGCCAAAAGATTGATGTCTTCTCCCAAGTGCAGGAGTGTCGAAGTAGTAAATAACCCGGCAAGACCGGGGTCGAACCACAGAGAGGTTAATTGTATAAATTATAAATAACAAGACAACAACAATAATACTCAGTACGTGGCGTTGTTACACCTGAGAATGATCCAAAAGATCGGGTCACAGGTTTCTTTTTTTTTTGGTAAGCTGGCTTATGTATTGGGTCACAGGTTTCCAGCCTATATATTGAGTTTATGAAAAGATCAAAGGGATATATTACAGAATGTAAACAACAACAACAACAACAGTAGTGGTAGTAGTAGTAGTAGTAGAAGAAGATGAAGAAATTAATGAGAACTTTGAGATGAAAGATTAATGTAAGGATTAAACAAATGTCAAGGTTAGAGGATCCACTAATGGTATTTCAAACAAGTATAGTATAAACTTTTATTATTCAATTGGAAACCACACACAAAGGAGGTTCCAATCACATTCTAAATTGTTAACATAATTACATTAGTTATCTTATTCGAACAATGCTAATGCTTGTAAATGTTGTCAGGCATTCATGATTATAACTTTATGTTAACAACAAATCAAGTTCCTTTCATAGCTCAGGTGTCGGTTATACCATACAGTATGGGCTATGAAAGTACCAAGTATTTATTGTACCAAGTGTTATACAACATAAATCTAGATTAACCATTCAACAAGCAAAGTATTAAAAGTGAACAAGATAACAAATATAAAACATGTTAGTATCTGATGCGGACCAGCCCAGAACACACCAGCAAGGACCCATTACATGTTCCAAATGGACCAATGACTCGGTCCAAGACAAAGACATTGAAAGACGCATTGAATGCATTGGTTTTGAAGGTTTCCACCATGTCAGAATTGGAAGGTCCATTGGAGTATCAAGAGGAGATCCTAGTACATCTTATCCATGTGCAAGAGGGGTCCAATACAACCTTATTTGGGCCATGAGATAAGGGCTTTATTTTATTTTGTTAGCCACAGCCCAAGGCTTGTTTGGGCTTAATTCATACTTTGTTTTAAGCTAGGATCCAAGGCTTGCTTGGATTAAGTTATGGGCTTTTCATTTTAGGGTTTTGGGCCAGTTTTGAGTGGACCTCATATAAGTCCACATAAAGGGTCCATTAGGGTTAACTTTTCAAGAACTATTTAAACTCATGTAGGCCAAAATCTCGGCAGCTTTTGATGATTATTATTCTGAATTTTTTTCAGTTTTAACGTGTGAGAGTGATTCTTGCATTCTTCAGTTCTTGAACGAACTGAATCTGACTTATCGAAGATTAACTGGCTTCGTGGCGTCATTCTACTCATTCCAATAGTGTTGGTGCCTTGGGGCAGGTTTCCATTGTGTCGCACTCATATCAGACCTATTTCGGCTTTCCGGGATCAGATCTCAATCTTGATTGTGGGTTGCGTGATCACGAGGTTCGCATCACAAAGTAGGATGATTATGAGGAGGACGTTGATGATAATGGTGGTGGTGGTTTTAAGGATGAGACCATAGGCTATCGGGAAGGTTTTCGGCAGCCTAGAGACCGAAGGGATTTCATGTATTTTGATGAAGCGTTATGGAAAAAGAAAAGGAGTATTCAAAAGGAGAGGCGGTATCAAAGGGACAGAAATAAAGACATTAGTGTTCCAAAGAGTCTATCCCGTATTCTCGGGGAGATGAAGCAAGAGCCTTGACACGGCCAAAAGATTGATGTCTTCTCCCAAGTGCAGGAGTGTCGAAGTAGTAAATAACCCGGCAAGACCGGGGTCGAACCACAGAGAGGTTAATTGTATAAATTATAAATAACAAGACAACAACAATAATACTCAGTACGTGGCGTTGTTACACCTGAGAATGATCCAAAAGATCGGGTCACAGGTTTCTTTTTTTTTTGGTAAGCTGGCTTATGTATTGGGTCACAGGTTTCCAGCCTATATATTGAGTTTATGAAAAGATCAAAGGGATATATTACAGAATGTAAACAACAACAACAACAACAGTAGTGGTAGTAGTAGTAGTAGTAGAAGAAGATGAAGAAATTAATGAGAACTTTGAGATGAAAGATTAATGTAAGGATTAAACAAATGTCAAGGTTAGAGGATCCACTAATGGTATTTCAAACAAGTATAGTATAAACTTTTATTATTCAATTGGAAACCACACACAAAGGAGGTTCCAATCACATTCTAAATTGTTAACATAATTACATTAGTTATCTTATTCGAACAATGCTAATGCTTGTAAATGTTGTCAGGCATTCATGATTATAACTTTATGTTAACAACAAATCAAGTTCCTTTCATAGCTCAGGTGTCGGTTATACCATACAGTATGGGCTATGAAAGTACCAAGTATTTATTGTACCAAGTGTTATACAACATAAATCTAGATTAACCATTCAACAAGCAAAGTATTAAAAGTGAACAAGATAACAAATATAAAACATGTTAGTATCTGATGCGGACCAGCCCAGAACACACCAGCAAGGACCCATTACATGTTCCAAATGGACCAATGACTCGGTCCAAGACAAAGACATTGAAAGACGCATTGAATGCATTGGTTTTGAAGGTTTCCACCATGTCAGAATTGGAAGGTCCATTGGAGTATCAAGAGGAGATCCTAGTACATCTTATCCATGTGCAAGAGGGGTCCAATACAACCTTATTTGGGCCATGAGATAAGGGCTTTATTTTATTTTGTTAGCCACAGCCCAAGGCTTGTTTGGGCTTAATTCATACTTTGTTTTAAGCTAGGATCCAAGGCTTGCTTGGATTAAGTTATGGGCTTTTCATTTTAGGGTTTTGGGCCAGTTTTGAGTGGACCTCATATAAGTCCACATAAAGGGTCCATTAGGGTTAACTTTTCAAGAACTATTTAAACTCATGTAGGCCAAAATCTCGGCAGCTTTTGATGATTATTATTCTGAATTTTTTTCAGTTTTAACGTGTGAGAGTGATTCTTGCATTCTTCAGTTCTTGAACGAACTGAATCTGACTTATCGAAGATTAACTGGCTTCGTGGCGTCATTCTACTCATTCCAATAGTGTTGGTGCCTTGGGGCAGGTTTCCATTGTGTCGCACTCATATCAGACCTATTTCGGCTTTCCGGGATCAGATCTCAATCTTGATTGTGGGTTGCGTGATCACGAGGTTCGCATCACAAAGTAGGATGATTATGAGGAGGACGTTGATGATAATGGTGGTGGTGGTTTTAAGGATGAGACCATAGGCTATCGGGAAGGTTTTCGGCAGCCTAGAGACCGAAGGGATTTCATGTATTTTGATGAAGCGTTATGGAAAAAGAAAAGGAGTATTCAAAAGGAGAGGCGGTATCAAAGGGACAGAAATAAAGACATTAGTGTTCCAAAGAGTCTATCCCGTATTCTCGGGGAGATGAAGCAAGAGCCTTGACACGGCCAAAAGATTGATGTCTTCTCCCAAGTGCAGGAGTGTCGAAGTAGTAAATAACCCGGCAAGACCGGGGTCGAACCACAGAGAGGTTAATTGTATAAATTATAAATAACAAGACAACAACAATAATACTCAGTACGTGGCGTTGTTACACCTGAGAATGATCCAAAAGATCGGGTCACAGGTTTCTTTTTTTTTTGGTAAGCTGGCTTATGTATTGGGTCACAGGTTTCCAGCCTATATATTGAGTTTATGAAAAGATCAAAGGGATATATTACAGAATGTAAACAACAACAACAACAACAGTAGTGGTAGTAGTAGTAGTAGTAGAAGAAGATGAAGAAATTAATGAGAACTTTGAGATGAAAGATTAATGTAAGGATTAAACAAATGTCAAGGTTAGAGGATCCACTAATGGTATTTCAAACAAGTATAGTATAAACTTTTATTATTCAATTGGAAACCACACACAAAGGAGGTTCCAATCACATTCTAAATTGTTAACATAATTACATTAGTTATCTTATTCGAACAATGCTAATGCTTGTAAATGTTGTCAGGCATTCATGATTATAACTTTATGTTAACAACAAATCAAGTTCCTTTCATAGCTCAGGTGTCGGTTATACCATACAGTATGGGCTATGAAAGTACCAAGTATTTATTGTACCAAGTGTTATACAACATAAATCTAGATTAACCATTCAACAAGCAAAGTATTAAAAGTGAACAAGATAACAAATATAAAACATGTTAGTATCTGATGCGGACCAGCCCAGAACACACCAGCAAGGACCCATTACATGTTCCAAATGGACCAATGACTCGGTCCAAGACAAAGACATTGAAAGACGCATTGAATGCATTGGTTTTGAAGGTTTCCACCATGTCAGAATTGGAAGGTCCATTGGAGTATCAAGAGGAGATCCTAGTACATCTTATCCATGTGCAAGAGGGGTCCAATACAACCTTATTTGGGCCATGAGATAAGGGCTTTATTTTATTTTGTTAGCCACAGCCCAAGGCTTGTTTGGGCTTAATTCATACTTTGTTTTAAGCTAGGATCCAAGGCTTGCTTGGATTAAGTTATGGGCTTTTCATTTTAGGGTTTTGGGCCAGTTTTGAGTGGACCTCATATAAGTCCACATAAAGGGTCCATTAGGGTTAACTTTTCAAGAACTATTTAAACTCATGTAGGCCAAAATCTCGGCAGCTTTTGATGATTATTATTCTGAATTTTTTTCAGTTTTAACGTGTGAGAGTGATTCTTGCATTCTTCAGTTCTTGAACGAACTGAATCTGACTTATCGAAGATTAACTGGCTTCGTGGCGTCATTCTACTCATTCCAATAGTGTTGGTGCCTTGGGGCAGGTTTCCATTGTGTCGCACTC
Source organism: Populus alba x Populus glandulosa (assembly GCA_033617975.1). NCBI lineage: Eukaryota > Viridiplantae > Streptophyta > Magnoliopsida > Malpighiales > Salicaceae > Populus > Populus alba x Populus glandulosa. The sequence continues at coordinate 13,183,749 of CM066146.1, read as the reverse complement.
ATATCAGACCTATTTCGGCTTTCCGGGATCAGATCTCAATCTTGATTGTGGGTTGCGTGATCACGAGGTTCGCATCACAAAGTAGGATGATTATGAGGAGGACGTTGATGATAATGGTGGTGGTGGTTTTAAGGATGAGACCATAGGCTATCGGGAAGGTTTTCGGCAGCCTAGAGACCGAAGGGATTTCATGTATTTTGATGAAGCGTTATGGAAAAAGAAAAGGAGTATTCAAAAGGAGAGGCGGTATCAAAGGGACAGAAATAAAGACATTAGTGTTCCAAAGAGTCTATCCCGTATTCTCGGGGAGATGAAGCAAGAGCCTTGACACGGCCAAAAGATTGATGTCTTCTCCCAAGTGCAGGAGTGTCGAAGTAGTAAATAACCCGGCAAGACCGGGGTCGAACCACAGAGAGGTTAATTGTATAAATTATAAATAACAAGACAACAACAATAATACTCAGTACGTGGCGTTGTTACACCTGAGAATGATCCAAAAGATCGGGTCACAGGTTTCTTTTTTTTTTGGTAAGCTGGCTTATGTATTGGGTCACAGGTTTCCAGCCTATATATTGAGTTTATGAAAAGATCAAAGGGATATATTACAGAATGTAAACAACAACAACAACAACAGTAGTGGTAGTAGTAGTAGTAGTAGAAGAAGATGAAGAAATTAATGAGAACTTTGAGATGAAAGATTAATGTAAGGATTAAACAAATGTCAAGGTTAGAGGATCCACTAATGGTATTTCAAACAAGTATAGTATAAACTTTTATTATTCAATTGGAAACCACACACAAAGGAGGTTCCAATCACATTCTAAATTGTTAACATAATTACATTAGTTATCTTATTCGAACAATGCTAATGCTTGTAAATGTTGTCAGGCATTCATGATTATAACTTTATGTTAACAACAAATCAAGTTCCTTTCATAGCTCAGGTGTCGGTTATACCATACAGTATGGGCTATGAAAGTACCAAGTATTTATTGTACCAAGTGTTATACAACATAAATCTAGATTAACCATTCAACAAGCAAAGTATTAAAAGTGAACAAGATAACAAATATAAAACATGTTAGTATCTGATGCGGACCAGCCCAGAACACACCAGCAAGGACCCATTACATGTTCCAAATGGACCAATGACTCGGTCCAAGACAAAGACATTGAAAGACGCATTGAATGCATTGGTTTTGAAGGTTTCCACCATGTCAGAATTGGAAGGTCCATTGGAGTATCAAGAGGAGATCCTAGTACATCTTATCCATGTGCAAGAGGGGTCCAATACAACCTTATTTGGGCCATGAGATAAGGGCTTTATTTTATTTTGTTAGCCACAGCCCAAGGCTTGTTTGGGCTTAATTCATACTTTGTTTTAAGCTAGGATCCAAGGCTTGCTTGGATTAAGTTATGGGCTTTTCATTTTAGGGTTTTGGGCCAGTTTTGAGTGGACCTCATATAAGTCCACATAAAGGGTCCATTAGGGTTAACTTTTCAAGAACTATTTAAACTCATGTAGGCCAAAATCTCGGCAGCTTTTGATGATTATTATTCTGAATTTTTTTCAGTTTTAACGTGTGAGAGTGATTCTTGCATTCTTCAGTTCTTGAACGAACTGAATCTGACTTATCGAAGATTAACTGGCTTCGTGGCGTCATTCTACTCATTCCAATAGTGTTGGTGCCTTGGGGCAGGTTTCCATTGTGTCGCACTCATATCAGACCTATTTCGGCTTTCCGGGATCAGATCTCAATCTTGATTGTGGGTTGCGTGATCACGAGGTTCGCATCACAAAGTAGGATGATTATGAGGAGGACGTTGATGATAATGGTGGTGGTGGTTTTAAGGATGAGACCATAGGCTATCGGGAAGGTTTTCGGCAGCCTAGAGACCGAAGGGATTTCATGTATTTTGATGAAGCGTTATGGAAAAAGAAAAGGAGTATTCAAAAGGAGAGGCGGTATCAAAGGGACAGAAATAAAGACATTAGTGTTCCAAAGAGTCTATCCCGTATTCTCGGGGAGATGAAGCAAGAGCCTTGACACGGCCAAAAGATTGATGTCTTCTCCCAAGTGCAGGAGTGTCGAAGTAGTAAATAACCCGGCAAGACCGGGGTCGAACCACAGAGAGGTTAATTGTATAAATTATAAATAACAAGACAACAACAATAATACTCAGTACGTGGCGTTGTTACACCTGAGAATGATCCAAAAGATCGGGTCACAGGTTTCTTTTTTTTTTGGTAAGCTGGCTTATGTATTGGGTCACAGGTTTCCAGCCTATATATTGAGTTTATGAAAAGATCAAAGGGATATATTACAGAATGTAAACAACAACAACAACAACAGTAGTGGTAGTAGTAGTAGTAGTAGAAGAAGATGAAGAAATTAATGAGAACTTTGAGATGAAAGATTAATGTAAGGATTAAACAAATGTCAAGGTTAGAGGATCCACTAATGGTATTTCAAACAAGTATAGTATAAACTTTTATTATTCAATTGGAAACCACACACAAAGGAGGTTCCAATCACATTCTAAATTGTTAACATAATTACATTAGTTATCTTATTCGAACAATGCTAATGCTTGTAAATGTTGTCAGGCATTCATGATTATAACTTTATGTTAACAACAAATCAAGTTCCTTTCATAGCTCAGGTGTCGGTTATACCATACAGTATGGGCTATGAAAGTACCAAGTATTTATTGTACCAAGTGTTATACAACATAAATCTAGATTAACCATTCAACAAGCAAAGTATTAAAAGTGAACAAGATAACAAATATAAAACATGTTAGTATCTGATGCGGACCAGCCCAGAACACACCAGCAAGGACCCATTACATGTTCCAAATGGACCAATGACTCGGTCCAAGACAAAGACATTGAAAGACGCATTGAATGCATTGGTTTTGAAGGTTTCCACCATGTCAGAATTGGAAGGTCCATTGGAGTATCAAGAGGAGATCCTAGTACATCTTATCCATGTGCAAGAGGGGTCCAATACAACCTTATTTGGGCCATGAGATAAGGGCTTTATTTTATTTTGTTAGCCACAGCCCAAGGCTTGTTTGGGCTTAATTCATACTTTGTTTTAAGCTAGGATCCAAGGCTTGCTTGGATTAAGTTATGGGCTTTTCATTTTAGGGTTTTGGGCCAGTTTTGAGTGGACCTCATATAAGTCCACATAAAGGGTCCATTAGGGTTAACTTTTCAAGAACTATTTAAACTCATGTAGGCCAAAATCTCGGCAGCTTTTGATGATTATTATTCTGAATTTTTTTCAGTTTTAACGTGTGAGAGTGATTCTTGCATTCTTCAGTTCTTGAACGAACTGAATCTGACTTATCGAAGATTAACTGGCTTCGTGGCGTCATTCTACTCATTCCAATAGTGTTGGTGCCTTGGGGCAGGTTTCCATTGTGTCGCACTCATATCAGACCTATTTCGGCTTTCCGGGATCAGATCTCAATCTTGATTGTGGGTTGCGTGATCACGAGGTTCGCATCACAAAGTAGGATGATTATGAGGAGGACGTTGATGATAATGGTGGTGGTGGTTTTAAGGATGAGACCATAGGCTATCGGGAAGGTTTTCGGCAGCCTAGAGACCGAAGGGATTTCATGTATTTTGATGAAGCGTTATGGAAAAAGAAAAGGAGTATTCAAAAGGAGAGGCGGTATCAAAGGGACAGAAATAAAGACATTAGTGTTCCAAAGAGTCTATCCCGTATTCTCGGGGAGATGAAGCAAGAGCCTTGACACGGCCAAAAGATTGATGTCTTCTCCCAAGTGCAGGAGTGTCGAAGTAGTAAATAACCCGGCAAGACCGGGGTCGAACCACAGAGAGGTTAATTGTATAAATTATAAATAACAAGACAACAACAATAATACTCAGTACGTGGCGTTGTTACACCTGAGAATGATCCAAAAGATCGGGTCACAGGTTTCTTTTTTTTTTGGTAAGCTGGCTTATGTATTGGGTCACAGGTTTCCAGCCTATATATTGAGTTTATGAAAAGATCAAAGGGATATATTACAGAATGTAAACAACAACAACAACAACAGTAGTGGTAGTAGTAGTAGTAGTAGAAGAAGATGAAGAAATTAATGAGAACTTTGAGATGAAAGATTAATGTAAGGATTAAACAAATGTCAAGGTTAGAGGATCCACTAATGGTATTTCAAACAAGTATAGTATAAACTTTTATTATTCAATTGGAAACCACACACAAAGGAGGTTCCAATCACATTCTAAATTGTTAACATAATTACATTAGTTATCTTATTCGAACAATGCTAATGCTTGTAAATGTTGTCAGGCATTCATGATTATAACTTTATGTTAACAACAAATCAAGTTCCTTTCATAGCTCAGGTGTCGGTTATACCATACAGTATGGGCTATGAAAGTACCAAGTATTTATTGTACCAAGTGTTATACAACATAAATCTAGATTAACCATTCAACAAGCAAAGTATTAAAAGTGAACAAGATAACAAATATAAAACATGTTAGTATCTGATGCGGACCAGCCCAGAACACACCAGCAAGGACCCATTACATGTTCCAAATGGACCAATGACTCGGTCCAAGACAAAGACATTGAAAGACGCATTGAATGCATTGGTTTTGAAGGTTTCCACCATGTCAGAATTGGAAGGTCCATTGGAGTATCAAGAGGAGATCCTAGTACATCTTATCCATGTGCAAGAGGGGTCCAATACAACCTTATTTGGGCCATGAGATAAGGGCTTTATTTTATTTTGTTAGCCACAGCCCAAGGCTTGTTTGGGCTTAATTCATACTTTGTTTTAAGCTAGGATCCAAGGCTTGCTTGGATTAAGTTATGGGCTTTTCATTTTAGGGTTTTGGGCCAGTTTTGAGTGGACCTCATATAAGTCCACATAAAGGGTCCATTAGGGTTAACTTTTCAAGAACTATTTAAACTCATGTAGGCCAAAATCTCGGCAGCTTTTGATGATTATTATTCTGAATTTTTTTCAGTTTTAACGTGTGAGAGTGATTCTTGCATTCTTCAGTTCTTGAACGAACTGAATCTGACTTATCGAAGATTAACTGGCTTCGTGGCGTCATTCTACTCATTCCAATAGTGTTGGTGCCTTGGGGCAGGTTTCCATTGTGTCGCACTCATATCAGACCTATTTCGGCTTTCCGGGATCAGATCTCAATCTTGATTGTGGGTTGCGTGATCACGAGGTTCGCATCACAAAGTAGGATGATTATGAGGAGGACGTTGATGATAATGGTGGTGGTGGTTTTAAGGATGAGACCATAGGCTATCGGGAAGGTTTTCGGCAGCCTAGAGACCGAAGGGATTTCATGTATTTTGATGAAGCGTTATGGAAAAAGAAAAGGAGTATTCAAAAGGAGAGGCGGTATCAAAGGGACAGAAATAAAGACATTAGTGTTCCAAAGAGTCTATCCCGTATTCTCGGGGAGATGAAGCAAGAGCCTTGACACGGCCAAAAGATTGATGTCTTCTCCCAAGTGCAGGAGTGTCGAAGTAGTAAATAACCCGGCAAGACCGGGGTCGAACCACAGAGAGGTTAATTGTATAAATTATAAATAACAAGACAACAACAATAATACTCAGTACGTGGCGTTGTTACACCTGAGAATGATCCAAAAGATCGGGTCACAGGTTTCTTTTTTTTTTGGTAAGCTGGCTTATGTATTGGGTCACAGGTTTCCAGCCTATATATTGAGTTTATGAAAAGATCAAAGGGATATATTACAGAATGTAAACAACAACAACAACAACAGTAGTGGTAGTAGTAGTAGTAGTAGAAGAAGATGAAGAAATTAATGAGAACTTTGAGATGAAAGATTAATGTAAGGATTAAACAAATGTCAAGGTTAGAGGATCCACTAATGGTATTTCAAACAAGTATAGTATAAACTTTTATTATTCAATTGGAAACCACACACAAAGGAGGTTCCAATCACATTCTAAATTGTTAACATAATTACATTAGTTATCTTATTCGAACAATGCTAATGCTTGTAAATGTTGTCAGGCATTCATGATTATAACTTTATGTTAACAACAAATCAAGTTCCTTTCATAGCTCAGGTGTCGGTTATACCATACAGTATGGGCTATGAAAGTACCAAGTATTTATTGTACCAAGTGTTATACAACATAAATCTAGATTAACCATTCAACAAGCAAAGTATTAAAAGTGAACAAGATAACAAATATAAAACATGTTAGTATCTGATGCGGACCAGCCCAGAACACACCAGCAAGGACCCATTACATGTTCCAAATGGACCAATGACTCGGTCCAAGACAAAGACATTGAAAGACGCATTGAATGCATTGGTTTTGAAGGTTTCCACCATGTCAGAATTGGAAGGTCCATTGGAGTATCAAGAGGAGATCCTAGTACATCTTATCCATGTGCAAGAGGGGTCCAATACAACCTTATTTGGGCCATGAGATAAGGGCTTTATTTTATTTTGTTAGCCACAGCCCAAGGCTTGTTTGGGCTTAATTCATACTTTGTTTTAAGCTAGGATCCAAGGCTTGCTTGGATTAAGTTATGGGCTTTTCATTTTAGGGTTTTGGGCCAGTTTTGAGTGGACCTCATATAAGTCCACATAAAGGGTCCATTAGGGTTAACTTTTCAAGAACTATTTAAACTCATGTAGGCCAAAATCTCGGCAGCTTTTGATGATTATTATTCTGAATTTTTTTCAGTTTTAACGTGTGAGAGTGATTCTTGCATTCTTCAGTTCTTGAACGAACTGAATCTGACTTATCGAAGATTAACTGGCTTCGTGGCGTCATTCTACTCATTCCAATAGTGTTGGTGCCTTGGGGCAGGTTTCCATTGTGTCGCACTCATATCAGACCTATTTTGGCTTTCCGGGATCAGATCTCAATCTTGATTGTGGGTTGCGTGATCACGAGGTTCGCATCACAAAGTAGGATGATTATGAGGAGGACGTTGATGATAATGGTGGTGGTGGTTTTAAGGATGAGACCATAGGCTATCGGGAAGGTTTTCGGCAGCCTAGAGACCGAAGGGATTTCATGTATTTTGATGAAGCGTTATGGAAAAAGAAAAGGAGTATTCAAAAGGAGAGGCGGTATCAAAGGGACAGAAATAAAGACATTAGTGTTCCAAAGAGTCTATCCCGTATTCTCGGGGAGATGAAGCAAGAGCCTTGACACGGCCAAAAGATTGATGTCTTCTCCCAAGTGCAGGAGTGTCGAAGTAGTAAATAACCCGGCAAGACCGGGGTCGAACCACAGAGAGGTTAATTGTATAAATTATAAATAACAAGACAACAACAATAATACTCAGTACGTGGCGTTGTTACACCTGAGAATGATCCAAAAGATCGGGTCACAGGTTTCTTTTTTTTTTGGTAAGCTGGCTTATGTATTGGGTCACAGGTTTCCAGCCTATATATTGAGTTTATGAAAAGATCAAAGGGATATATTACAGAATGTAAACAACAACAACAACAACAGTAGTGGTAGTAGTAGTAGTAGAAGAAGAAGATGAAGAAATTAATGAGAACTTTGAGATGAAAGATTAATGTAAGGATTAAACAAATGTCAAGGTTAGAGGATCCACTAATGGTATTTCAAACAAGTATAGTATAAACTTTTATTATTCAATTGGAAACCACACACAAAGGAGGTTCCAATCACATTCTAAATTGTTAACATAATTACATTAGTTATCTTATTCGAACAATGCTAATGCTTGTAAATGTTGTCAGGCATTCATGATTATAACTTTATGTTAACAACAAATCAAGTTCCTTTCATAGCTCAGGTGTCGGTTATACCATACAGTATGGGCTATGAAAGTACCAAGTATTTATTGTACCAAGTGTTATACAACATAAATCTAGATTAACCATTCAACAAGCAAAGTATTAAAAGTGAACAAGATAACAAATATAAAACATGTTAGTATCTGATGCGGACCAGCCCAGAACACACCAGCAAGGACCCATTACATGTTCCAAATGGACCAATGACTCGGTCCAAGACAAAGACATTGAAAGACGCATTGAATGCATTGGTTTTGAAGGTTTCCACCATGTCAGAATTGGAAGGTCCATTGGAGTATCAAGAGGAGATCCTAGTACATCTTATCCATGTGCAAGAGGGGTCCAATACAACCTTATTTGGGCCATGAGATAAGGGCTTTATTTTATTTTGTTAGCCACAGCCCAAGGCTTGTTTGGGCTTAATTCATACTTTGTTTTAAGCTAGGATCCAAGGCTTGCTTGGATTAAGTTATGGGCTTTTCATTTTAGGGTTTTGGGCCAGTTTTGAGTGGACCTCATATAAGTCCACATAAAGGGTCCATTAGGGTTAACTTTTCAAGAACTATTTAAACTCATGTAGGCCAAAATCTCGGCAGCTTTTGATGATTATTATTCTGAATTTTTTTCAGTTTTAACGTGTGAGAGTGATTCTTGCATTCTTCAGTTCTTGAACGAACTGAATCTGACTTATCGAAGATTAACTGGCTTCGTGGCGTCATTCTACTCATTCCAATAGTGTTGGTGCCTTGGGGCAGGTTTCCATTGTGTCGCACTCATATCAGACCTATTTCGGCTTTCCGGGATCAGATCTCAATCTTGATTGTGGGTTGCGTGATCACGAGGTTCGCATCACAAAGTAGGATGATTATGAGGAGGACGTTGATGATAATGGTGGTGGTGGTTTTAAGGATGAGACCATAGGCTATCGGGAAGGTTTTCGGCAGCCTAGAGACCGAAGGGATTTCATGTATTTTGATGAAGCGTTATGGAAAAAGAAAAGGAGTATTCAAAAGGAGAGGCGGTATCAAAGGGACAGAAATAAAGACATTAGTGTTCCAAAGAGTCTATCCCGTATTCTCGGGGAGATGAAGCAAGAGCCTTGACACGGCCAAAAGATTGATGTCTTCTCCCAAGTGCAGGAGTGTCGAAGTAGTAAATAACCCGGCAAGACCGGGGTCGAACCACAGAGAGGTTAATTGTATAAATTATAAATAACAAGACAACAACAATAATACTCAGTACGTGGCGTTGTTACACCTGAGAATGATCCAAAAGATCGGGTCACAGGTTTCTTTTTTTTTTGGTAAGCTGGCTTATGTATTGGGTCACAGGTTTCCAGCCTATATATTGAGTTTATGAAAAGATCAAAGGGATATATTACAGAATGTAAACAACAACAACAACAACAGTAGTGGTAGTAGTAGTAGTAGTAGAAGAAGATGAAGAAATTAATGAGAACTTTGAGATGAAAGATTAATGTAAGGATTAAACAAATGTCAAGGTTAGAGGATCCACTAATGGTATTTCAAACAAGTATAGTATAAACTTTTATTATTCAATTGGAAACCACACACAAAGGAGGTTCCAATCACATTCTAAATTGTTAACATAATTACATTAGTTATCTTATTCGAACAATGCTAATGCTTGTAAATGTTGTCAGGCATTCATGATTATAACTTTATGTTAACAACAAATCAAGTTCCTTTCATAGCTCAGGTGTCGGTTATACCATACAGTATGGGCTATGAAAGTACCAAGTATTTATTGTACCAAGTGTTATACAACATAAATCTAGATTAACCATTCAACAAGCAAAGTATTAAAAGTGAACAAGATAACAAATATAAAACATGTTAGTATCTGATGCGGACCAGCCCAGAACACACCAGCAAGGACCCATTACATGTTCCAAATGGACCAATGACTCGGTCCAAGACAAAGACATTGAAAGACGCATTGAATGCATTGGTTTTGAAGGTTTCCACCATGTCAGAATTGGAAGGTCCATTGGAGTATCAAGAGGAGATCCTAGTACATCTTATCCATGTGCAAGAGGGGTCCAATACAACCTTATTTGGGCCATGAGATAAGGGCTTTATTTTATTTTGTTAGCCACAGCCCAAGGCTTGTTTGGGCTTAATTCATACTTTGTTTTAAGCTAGGATCCAAGGCTTGCTTGGATTAAGTTATGGGCTTTTCATTTTAGGGTTTTGGGCCAGTTTTGAGTGGACCTCATATAAGTCCACATAAAGGGTCCATTAGGGTTAACTTTTCAAGAACTATTTAAACTCATGTAGGCCAAAATCTCGGCAGCTTTTGATGATTATTATTCTGAATTTTTTTCAGTTTTAACGTGTGAGAGTGATTCTTGCATTCTTCAGTTCTTGAACGAACTGAATCTGACTTATCGAAGATTAACTGGCTTCGTGGCGTCATTCTACTCATTCCAATAGTGTTGGTGCCTTGGGGCAGGTTTCCATTGTGTCGCACTCATATCAGACCTATTTTGGCTTTCCGGGATCAGATCTCAATCTTGATTGTGGGTTGCGTGATCACGAGGTTCGCATCACAAAGTAGGATGATTATGAGGAGGACGTTGATGATAATGGTGGTGGTGGTTTTAAGGATGAGACCATAGGCTATCGGGAAGGTTTTCGGCAGCCTAGAGACCGAAGGGATTTCATGTATTTTGATGAAGCGTTATGGAAAAAGAAAAGGAGTATTCAAAAGGAGAGGCGGTATCAAAGGGACAGAAATAAAGACATTAGTGTTCCAAAGAGTCTATCCCGTATTCTCGGGGAGATGAAGCAAGAGCCTTGACACGGCCAAAAGATTGATGTCTTCTCCCAAGTGCAGGAGTGTCGAAGTAGTAAATAACCCGGCAAGACCGGGGTCGAACCACAGAGAGGTTAATTGTATAAATTATAAATAACAAGACAACAACAATAATACTCAGTACGTGGCGTTGTTACACCTGAGAATGATCCAAAAGATCGGGTCACAGGTTTCTTTTTTTTTTGGTAAGCTGGCTTATGTATTGGGTCACAGGTTTCCAGCCTATATATTGAGTTTATGAAAAGATCAAAGGGATATATTACAGAATGTAAACAACAACAACAACAACAGTAGTGGTAGTAGTAGTAGTAGAAGAAGAAGATGAAGAAATTAATGAGAACTTTGAGATGAAAGATTAATGTAAGGATTAAACAAATGTCAAGGTTAGAGGATCCACTAATGGTATTTCAAACAAGTATAGTATAAACTTTTATTATTCAATTGGAAACCACACACAAAGGAGGTTCCAATCACATTCTAAATTGTTAACATAATTACATTAGTTATCTTATTCGAACAATGCTAATGCTTGTAAATGTTGTCAGGCATTCATGATTATAACTTTATGTTAACAACAAATCAAGTTCCTTTCATAGCTCAGGTGTCGGTTATACCATACAGTATGGGCTATGAAAGTACCAAGTATTTATTGTACCAAGTGTTATACAACATAAATCTAGATTAACCATTCAACAAGCAAAGTATTAAAAGTGAACAAGATAACAAATATAAAACATGTTAGTATCTGATGCGGACCAGCCCAGAACACACCAGCAAGGACCCATTACATGTTCCAAATGGACCAATGACTCGGTCCAAGACAAAGACATTGAAAGACGCATTGAATGCATTGGTTTTGAAGGTTTCCACCATGTCAGAATTGGAAGGTCCATTGGAGTATCAAGAGGAGATCCTAGTACATCTTATCCATGTGCAAGAGGGGTCCAATACAACCTTATTTGGGCCATGAGATAAGGGCTTTATTTTATTTTGTTAGCCACAGCCCAAGGCTTGTTTGGGCTTAATTCATACTTTGTTTTAAGCTAGGATCCAAGGCTTGCTTGGATTAAGTTATGGGCTTTTCATTTTAGGGTTTTGGGCCAGTTTTGAGTGGACCTCATATAAGTCCACATAAAGGGTCCATTAGGGTTAACTTTTCAAGAACTATTTAAACTCATGTAGGCCAAAATCTCGGCAGCTTTTGATGATTATTATTCTGAATTTTTTTCAGTTTTAACGTGTGAGAGTGATTCTTGCATTCTTCAGTTCTTGAACGAACTGAATCTGACTTATCGAAGATTAACTGGCTTCGTGGCGTCATTCTACTCATTCCAATAGTGTTGGTGCCTTGGGGCAGGTTTCCATTGTGTCGCACTCATATCAGACCTATTTTGGCTTTCCGGGATCAGATCTCAATCTTGATTGTGGGTTGCGTGATCACGAGGTTCGCATCACAAAGTAGGATGATTATGAGGAGGACGTTGATGATAATGGTGGTGGTGGTTTTAAGGATGAGACCATAGGCTATCGGGAAGGTTTTCGGCAGCCTAGAGACCGAAGGGATTTCATGTATTTTGATGAAGCGTTATGGAAAAAGAAAAGGAGTATTCAAAAGGAGAGGCGGTATCAAAGGGACAGAAATAAAGACATTAGTGTTCCAAAGAGTCTATCCCGTATTCTCGGGGAGATGAAGCAAGAGCCTTGACACGGCCAAAAGATTGATGTCTTCTCCCAAGTGCAGGAGTGTCGAAGTAGTAAATAACCCGGCAAGACCGGGGTCGAACCACAGAGAGGTTAATTGTATAAATTATAAATAACAAGACAACAACAATAATACTCAGTACGTGGCGTTGTTACACCTGAGAATGATCCAAAAGATCGGGTCACAGGTTTCTTTTTTTTTTGGTAAGCTGGCTTATGTATTGGGTCACAGGTTTCCAGCCTATATATTGAGTTTATGAAAAGATCAAAGGGATATATTACAGAATGTAAACAACAACAACAACAACAGTAGTGGTAGTAGTAGTAGTAGAAGAAGAAGATGAAGAAATTAATGAGAACTTTGAGATGAAAGATTAATGTAAGGATTAAACAAATGTCAAGGTTAGAGGATCCACTAATGGTATTTCAAACAAGTATAGTATAAACTTTTATTATTCAATTGGAAACCACACACAAAGGGTGCTCACTTTGTCTCCGCAATAATGAAGATCACAACCACTTGTTCTTTGAATGCTCCTTTACGAAAGCATTATGGTGGAATGTTTGTGACAGATGCGACATTCCAAGAATGACAAAAAGCTTGGATGAATGGATTCGATTGGCCACTGTCTCTTGGCATGGCAAAAGTTTCGTCAACTTTTCTCGTAAACTGGGTTTCGCAGCTACAGTGTATTGTATCTGGCAAGAACGGAACGCAAGGATCTTTGCAGATGTGTCTAAAGCTTCGAATTTGGTTTTTGATCAAATCGAATGTATCATTCGCGATAAGCTTGTTTTGATGAGGAATGTTCAACAAACAGATGAAAACATAAGGATCCAAAGACTTTGGAGGGTCAATAACATGGACTCTTAATTTGATATTTAGCTGGTTGTTTTTGTACCCCTAGCATATCTAGTTGGTCTAAGTTTTTGTTTTGTTATGTGGCTAGCCTGTAGCCATTTGTTGGTTTTCGTTTCTGTTCACATTGTAAATCTTGGGTATGCCCATTATATTCTTTGTATCATTTTCTTTTAATACATAAGTCAGCTTACCAAAAAAAAAAAACCACACACAAAGGAGGTTCCAATCACATTCTAAATTGTTAACATAATTACATTAGTTATCTTATTCGAACAATGCTAATGCTTGTAAATGTTGTCAGGCATTCATGATTATAACTTTATGTTAACAACAAATCAAGTTCCTTTCATAGCTCAGGTGTCGGTTATACCATACAGTATGGGCTATGAAAGTACCAAGTATTTATTGTACCAAGTGTTATACAACATAAATCTAGATTAACCATTCAACAAGCAAAGTATTAAAAGTGAACAAGATAACAAATATAAAACATGTTAGTATCTGATGCGGACCAGCCCAGAACACACCAGCAAGGACCCATTACATGTTCCAAATGGACCAATGACTCGGTCCAAGACAAAGACATTGAAAGACGCATTGAATGCATTGGTTTTGAAGGTTTCCACCATGTCAGAATTGGAAGGTCCATTGGAGTATCAAGAGGAGATCCTAGTACATCTTATCCATGTGCAAGAGGGGTCCAATACAACCTTATTTGGGCCATGAGATAAGGGCTTTATTTTATTTTGTTAGCCACAGCCCAAGGCTTGTTTGGGCTTAATTCATACTTTGTTTTAAGCTAGGATCCAAGGCTTGCTTGGATTAAGTTATGGGCTTTTCATTTTAGGGTTTTGGGCCAGTTTTGAGTGGACCTCATATAAGTCCACATAAAGGGTCCATTAGGGTTAACTTTTCAAGAACTATTTAAACTCATGTAGGCCAAAATCTCGGCAGCTTTTGATGATTATTATTCTGAATTTTTTTCAGTTTTAACGTGTGAGAGTGATTCTTGCATTCTTCAGTTCTTGAACGAACTGAATCTGACTTATCGAAGATTAACTGGCTTCGTGGCGTCATTCTACTCATTCCAATAGTGTTGGTGCCTTGGGGCAGGTTTCCATTGTGTCGCACTCATATCAGACCTATTTCGGCTTTCCGGGATCAGATCTCAATCTTGATTGTGGGTTGCGTGATCACGAGGTTCGCATCACAAAGTAGGATGATTATGAGGAGGACGTTGATGATAATGGTGGTGGTGGTTTTAAGGATGAGACCATAGGCTATCGGGAAGGTTTTCGGCAGCCTAGAGACCGAAGGGATTTCATGTATTTTGATGAAGCGTTATGGAAAAAGAAAAGGAGTATTCAAAAGGAGAGGCGGTATCAAAGGGACAGAAATAAAGACATTAGTGTTCCAAAGAGTCTATCCCGTATTCTCGGGGAGATGAAGCAAGAGCCTTGACACGGCCAAAAGATTGATGTCTTCTCCCAAGTGCAGGAGTGTCGAAGTAGTAAATAACCCGGCAAGACCGGGGTCGAACCACAGAGAGGTTAATTGTATAAATTATAAATAACAAGACAACAACAATAATACTCAGTACGTGGCGTTGTTACACCTGAGAATGATCCAAAAGATCGGGTCACAGGTTTCTTTTTTTTTTGGTAAGCTGGCTTATGTATTGGGTCACAGGTTTCCAGCCTATATATTGAGTTTATGAAAAGATCAAAGGGATATATTACAGAATGTAAACAACAACAACAACAACAGTAGTGGTAGTAGTAGTAGTAGTAGAAGAAGATGAAGAAATTAATGAGAACTTTGAGATGAAAGATTAATGTAAGGATTAAACAAATGTCAAGGTTAGAGGATCCACTAATGGTATTTCAAACAAGTATAGTATAAACTTTTATTATTCAATTGGAAACCACACACAAAGGAGGTTCCAATCACATTCTAAATTGTTAACATAATTACATTAGTTATCTTATTCGAACAATGCTAATGCTTGTAAATGTTGTCAGGCATTCATGATTATAACTTTATGTTAACAACAAATCAAGTTCCTTTCATAGCTCAGGTGTCGGTTATACCATACAGTATGGGCTATGAAAGTACCAAGTATTTATTGTACCAAGTGTTATACAACATAAATCTAGATTAACCATTCAACAAGCAAAGTATTAAAAGTGAACAAGATAACAAATATAAAACATGTTAGTATCTGATGCGGACCAGCCCAGAACACACCAGCAAGGACCCATTACATGTTCCAAATGGACCAATGACTCGGTCCAAGACAAAGACATTGAAAGACGCATTGAATGCATTGGTTTTGAAGGTTTCCACCATGTCAGAATTGGAAGGTCCATTGGAGTATCAAGAGGAGATCCTAGTACATCTTATCCATGTGCAAGAGGGGTCCAATACAACCTTATTTGGGCCATGAGATAAGGGCTTTATTTTATTTTGTTAGCCACAGCCCAAGGCTTGTTTGGGCTTAATTCATACTTTGTTTTAAGCTAGGATCCAAGGCTTGCTTGGATTAAGTTATGGGCTTTTCATTTTGGGTTTTGGGCCAGTTTTGAGTGGACCTCATATAAGTCCACATAAAGGGTCCATTAGGGTTAACTTTTCAAGAACTATTTAAACTCATGTAGGCCAAAATCTCGGCAGCTTTTGATGATTATTATTCTGAATTTTTTTCAGTTTTAACGTGTGAGAGTGATTCTTGCATTCTTCAGTTCTTGAACGAACTGAATCTGACTTATCGAAGATTAACTGGCTTCGTGGCGTCATTCTACTCATTCCAATAGTGTTGGTGCCTTGGGGCAGGTTTCCATTGTGTCGCACTCATATCAGACCTATTTCGGCTTTCCGGGATCAGATCTCAATCTTGATTGTGGGTTGCGTGATCACGAGGTTCGCATCACAAAGTAGGATGATTATGAGGAGGACGTTGATGATAATGGTGGTGGTGGTTTTAAGGATGAGACCATAGGCTATCGGGAAGGTTTTCGGCAGCCTAGAGACCGAAGGGATTTCATGTATTTTGATGAAGCGTTATGGAAAAAGAAAAGGAGTATTCAAAAGGAGAGGCGGTATCAAAGGGACAGAAATAAAGACATTAGTGTTCCAAAGAGTCTATCCCGTATTCTCGGGGAGATGAAGCAAGAGCCTTGACACGGCCAAAAGATTGATGTCTTCTCCCAAGTGCAGGAGTGTCGAAGTAGTAAATAACCCGGCAAGACCGGGGTCGAACCACAGAGAGGTTAATTGTATAAATTATAAATAACAAGACAACAACAATAATACTCAGTACGTGGCGTTGTTACACCTGAGAATGATCCAAAAGATCGGGTCACAGGTTTCTTTTTTTTTTGGTAAGCTGGCTTATGTATTGGGTCACAGGTTTCCAGCCTATATATTGAGTTTATGAAAAGATCAAAGGGATATATTACAGAATGTAAACAACAACAACAACAACAGTAGTGGTAGTAGTAGTAGTAGTAGAAGAAGATGAAGAAATTAATGAGAACTTTGAGATGAAAGATTAATGTAAGGATTAAACAAATGTCAAGGTTAGAGGATCCACTAATGGTATTTCAAACAAGTATAGTATAAACTTTTATTATTCAATTGGAAACCACACACAAAGGAGGTTCCAATCACATTCTAAATTGTTAACATAATTACATTAGTTATCTTATTCGAACAATGCTAATGCTTGTAAATGTTGTCAGGCATTCATGATTATAACTTTATGTTAACAACAAATCAAGTTCCTTTCATAGCTCAGGTGTCGGTTATACCATACAGTATGGGCTATGAAAGTACCAAGTATTTATTGTACCAAGTGTTATACAACATAAATCTAGATTAACCATTCAACAAGCAAAGTATTAAAAGTGAACAAGATAACAAATATAAAACATGTTAGTATCTGATGCGGACCAGCCCAGAACACACCAGCAAGGACCCATTACATGTTCCAAATGGACCAATGACTCGGTCCAAGACAAAGACATTGAAAGACGCATTGAATGCATTGGTTTTGAAGGTTTCCACCATGTCAGAATTGGAAGGTCCATTGGAGTATCAAGAGGAGATCCTAGTACATCTTATCCATGTGCAAGAGGGGTCCAATACAACCTTATTTGGGCCATGAGATAAGGGCTTTATTTTATTTTGTTAGCCACAGCCCAAGGCTTGTTTGGGCTTAATTCATACTTTGTTTTAAGCTAGGATCCAAGGCTTGCTTGGATTAAGTTATGGGCTTTTCATTTTAGGGTTTTGGGCCAGTTTTGAGTGGACCTCATATAAGTCCACATAAAGGGTCCATTAGGGTTAACTTTTCAAGAACTATTTAAACTCATGTAGGCCAAAATCTCGGCAGCTTTTGATGATTATTATTCTGAATTTTTTTCAGTTTTAACGTGTGAGAGTGATTCTTGCATTCTTCAGTTCTTGAACGAACTGAATCTGACTTATCGAAGATTAACTGGCTTCGTGGCGTCATTCTACTCATTCCAATAGTGTTGGTGCCTTGGGGCAGGTTTCCATTGTGTCGCACTCATATCAGACCTATTTCGGCTTTCCGGGATCAGATCTCAATCTTGATTGTGGGTTGCGTGATCACGAGGTTCGCATCACAAAGTAGGATGATTATGAGGAGGACGTTGATGATAATGGTGGTGGTGGTTTTAAGGATGAGACCATAGGCTATCGGGAAGGCTTTCGGCAGCCTAGAGACCGAAGGGATTTCATGTATTTTGATGAAGCGTTATGGAAAAAGAAAAGGAGTATTCAAAAGGAGAGGCGGTATCAAAGGGACAGAAATAAAGACATTAGTGTTCCAAAGAGTCTATCCCGTATTCTCGGGGAGATGAAGCAAGAGCCTTGACACGGCCAAAAGATTGATGTCTTCTCCCAAGTGCAGGAGTGTCGAAGTAGTAAATAACCCGGCAAGACCGGGGTCGAACCACAGAGAGGTTAATTGTATAAATTATAAATAAAAAGACAACAACAATAATACTCAGTACGTGGCATTGTTACACCTGAGAATGATCCAAAAGATCGGGTCACAGGTTTCTTTTTTTTTTGGTAAGCTGGCTTATGTATTGGGTCACAGGTTTCCAGCCTATATATTGAGTTTATGAAAAGATGAAAGGGATATATTACAGAATGTAAACAACAACAACAACAACAGTAGTGGTAGTAGTAGTAGTAGTAGAAGAAGATGAAGAAATTAATGAGAACTTTGAGATGAAAGATTAATGTAAGGATTAAACAAATGTCAAGGTTAGAGGATCCACTAATGGTATTTCAAACAAGTATAGTATAAACTTTTATTATTCAATTGGAAACCACACACAAAGGAGGTTCCAATCACATTCTAAATTGTTAACATAATTACATTAGTTATCTTATTCGAACAATGCTAATGCTTGTAAATGTTGTCAGGCATTCATGATTATAACTTTATGTTAACAACAAATCAAGTTCCTTTCATAGCTCAGGTGTCGGTTATACCATACAGTATGGGCTATGAAAGTACCAAGTATTTATTGTACCAAGTGTTATACAACATAAATCTAGATTAACCATTCAACAAGCAAAGTATTAAAAGTGAACAAGATAACAAATATAAAACATGTCAGTATCTGATGCGGACCAGCCCAGAACACACCAGCAAGGACCCATTACATGTTCCAAATGGACCAATGACTCGGTCCAAGACAAAGACATTGAAAGACGCATTGAATGCATTGGTTTTGAAGGTTTCCACCATGTCAGAATTGGAAGGTCCATTGGAGTATCAAGAGGAGATCCTAGTACATCTTATCCATGTGCAAGAGGGGTCCAATACAACCTTATTTGGGCCATGAGATAAGGGCTTTATTTTATTTTGTTAGCCACAGCCCAAGGCTTGTTTGGGCTTAATTCATACTTTGTTTTAAGCTAGGATCCAAGGCTTGCTTGGATTAAGTTATGGGCTTTTCATTTTAGGGTTTTGGGCCAGTTTTGAGTGGACCTCATATAAGTCCACATAAAGGGTCCATTAGGGTTAACTTTTCAAGAACTATTTAAACTCATGTAGGCCAAAATCTCGGCAGCTTTTGATGATTATTATTCTGAATTTTTTTCAGTTTTAACGTGTGAGAGTGATTCTTGCATTCTTCAGTTCTTGAACGAACTGAATCTGACTTATCGAAGATTAACTGGCTTCGTGGCGTCATTCTACTCATTCCAATAGTGTTGGTGCCTTGGGGCAGGTTTCCATTGTGTCGCACTCATATCAGACCTATTTCGGCTTTCCGGGATCAGATCTCAATCTTTTTTTTTGGTAAGCTGACTTATGTATTAAAAGAAAATGATACAAAGAATATAATGGGCATACCCAAGATTTACAATGTGAACAGAAACGAAAACCAACAAATGGCTACAGGCTAGCCACATAACAAAACAAAAACTTAGACCAACTAGATATGCTAGGGGTACAAAAACAACCAGCTAAATATCAAATTAAGAGTCCATGTTATTGACCCTCCAAAGTCTTTGGATCCTTATGTTTTCATCTGTTTGTTGAACATTCCTCATCAAAACAAGCTTATCGCGAATGATACATTCGATTTGATCAAAAACCAAATTCGAAGCTTTAGACACATCTGCAAAGATCCTTGCGTTCCGTTCTTGCCAGATACAATACACTGTAGCTGCGAAACCCAGTTTACGAGAAAAGTTGACGAAACTTTTGCCATGCCAAGAGACAGTGGCCAATCGAATCCATTCATCCAAGCTTTTTGTCATTCTTGGAATGGATCAGATCTCAATCTTGATTGTGGGTTGCGTGATCACGAGCATAGTTATTAAACCCGGCCCGGGGGTTGACCCGGCCAAGGGGCCGGGTCTCGGGTTTCATGGGTCAACCCGGGTCAACCCGGGTCAACCCGGATTAATTAAAAAAAAATTAATATTTCATATGAAAAAATTCATCTAAATATAGATTATATATATTATAAATAATCAAGTTTAAAATAATATTTTAAAAAGTTTTTTATCCCACGTTAAAAAGATATTATGTTAAGCTTTTAAGTTGAAGTATTTTAAGTTGAATTATATTTTTTCAATGTGGGATTTGAAACCCATTAGTATATATACTCTATGTTCCCAAGGAAAAAATCATGTTTTTTCAATGTGGGATAAAAAAACCTTTTGGTTTAAATACTTCAACTTAAAGGGATAACATAGTATCTTTTCAATGTGGGATTTGAAGCCCTTTCATATATATACTCTATATTCCCATGAAAAAAGTTATGTTTTTTCGATGTGGGATTTGAAACCCATTAGTATATATACTCTATGTTCCTAAAGAAAAAATCATGTTTTTTCAATGTGGGATAAAAAACATTTTGGTTTAAAAAACATAACTTTTTTCATGGGAACATAGAGTATATATATGAAAGGGCTTCAAATCCCACATTGAAAAGATACTATGTTATCCCTTTAAGTTGAAGTATTTAAACCAAAAGGTTTTTTATCCCACATTGGAAAAACATGATTTTTTCCTTGGGAACATAGAGTATATATACTAATGGGTTTCAAATCCCACATTGAAAAAACATAACTTTTTTCATGGGAACATAGAGTATATATATGAAAGGGCTTCAAATCCCACATTGAAAAGATACTATGTTATCCCTTTAAGTTGAAGTATTTAAACCAAAAGGTTTTTTTATCCCACATTGAAAAAACATGATTTTTTCCTTGGGAACATAGAGTATATATACTAATGGGTTTCAAATCCCACATTGAAAAAATATAATTTTTTTCATGTGAACATAGAGTATATATATGAAAGGGCTTCAAACCCAACATTGAAAAGATACTATTTTATCATTTTAAGTTGAAATATTTAAACCAAATTTTTTTTTATCCCACATTTAAAAAAAAAAAAAAACCCGGGTCTCGTCCGGGTTTGCCCGGGTCACCCGGGTCCCGGGTTGACCCGCCGGGTCGCCCGGGTTTGGCCGGGCTGTTGCCACAGCCGGTCTTTTATTAAACCCGAACCGGTCCAGCCACCGGGTCGGCCGGGTCCCGGGTCGACCCGCCGGGCCGGGCCGGGTTTAATAACTATGATCACGAGGTTCGCATCACAAAGTAGGATGATTATGAGGAGGACGTTGATGATAATGGTGGTGGTGGTTTTAAGGATGAGACCATAGGCTATCGGGAAGGTTTTCGGCAGCCTAGAGACCGAAGGGATTTCATGTATTTTGATGAAGCGTTATGGAAAAAGAAAAGGAGTATTCAAAAGGAGAGGCGGTATCAAAGGGACAGAAATAAAGACATTAGTGTTCCAAAGAGTCTATCCCGTATTCTCGGGGAGATGAAGCAAGAGCCTTGACACGGCCAAAAGATTGATGTCTTCTCCCAAGTGCAGGAGTGTCGAAGTAGTAAATAACCCGGCAAGACCGGGGTCGAACCACAGAGAGGTTAATTGTATAAATTATAAATAACAAGACAACAACAATAATACTCAGTACGTGGCGTTGTTACACCTGAGAATGATCCAAAAGATCGGGTCACAGGTTTCTTTTTTTTTTGGTAAGCTGGCTTATGTATTGGGTCACAGGTTTCCAGCCTATATATTGAGTTTATGAAAAGATCAAAGGGATATATTACAGAATGTAAACAACAACAACAACAACAGTAGTGGTAGTAGTAGTAGTAGTAGAAGAAGATGAAGAAATTAATGAGAACTTTGAGATGAAAGATTAATGTAAGGATTAAACAAATGTCAAGGTTAGAGGATCCACTAATGGTATTTCAAACAAGTATAGTATAAACTTTTATTATTCAATTGGAAACCACACACAAAGGAGGTTCCAATCACATTCTAAATTGTTAACATAATTACATTAGTTATCTTATTCGAACAATGCTAATGCTTGTAAATGTTGTCAGGCATTCATGATTATAACTTTATGTTAACAACAAATCAAGTTCCTTTCATAGCTCAGGTGTCGGTTATACCATACAGTATGGGCTATGAAAGTACCAAGTATTTATTGTACCAAGTGTTATACAACATAAATCTAGATTAACCATTCAACAAGCAAAGTATTAAAAGTGAACAAGATAACAAATATAAAACATGTCAGTATCTGATGCGGACCAGCCCAGAACACACCAGCAAGGACCCATTACATGTTCCAAATGGACCAATGACTCGGTCCAAGACAAAGACATTGAAAGACGCATTGAATGCATTGGTTTTGAAGGTTTCCACCATGTCAGAATTGGAAGGTCCATTGGAGTATCAAGAGGAGATCCTAGTACATCTTATCCATGTGCAAGAGGGGTCCAATACAACCTTATTTGGGCCATGAGATAAGGGCTTTATTTTATTTTGTTAGCCACAGCCCAAGGCTTGTTTGGGCTTAATTCATACTTTGTTTTAAGCTAGGATCCAAGGCTTGCTTGGATTAAGTTATGGGCTTTTCATTTTAGGGTTTTGGGCCAGTTTTGAGTGGACCTCATATAAGTCCACATAAAGGGTCCATTAGGGTTAACTTTTCAAGAACTATTTAAACTCATGTAGGCCAAAATCTCGGCAGCTTTTGATGATTATTATTCTGAATTTTTTTCAGTTTTAACGTGTGAGAGTGATTCTTGCATTCTTCAGTTCTTGAACGAACTGAATCTGACTTATCGAAGATTAACTGGCTTCGTGGCGTCATTCTACTCATTCCAATAGTGTTGGTGCCTTGGGGCAGGTTTCCATTGTGTCGCACTCATATCAGACCTATTTCGGCTTTCCGGGATCAGATCTCAATCTTGATTGTGGGTTGCGTGATCACGAGGTTCGCATCACAAAGTAGGATGATTATGAGGAGGACGTTGATGATAATGGTGGTGGTGGTTTTAAGGATGAGACCATAGGCTATCGGGAAGGTTTTCGGCAGCCTAGAGACCGAAGGGATTTCATGTATTTTGATGAAGCGTTATGGAAAAAGAAAAGGAGTATTCAAAAGGAGAGGCGGTATCAAAGGGACAGAAATAAAGACATTAGTGTTCCAAAGAGTCTATCCCGTATTCTCGGGGAGATGAAGCAAGAGCCTTGACACAGCCAAAAGATTGATGTCTTCTCCCAAGTGCAGGAGTGTCGAAGTAGTAAATAACCCGGCAAGACCGGGGTCGAACCACAGAGAGGTTAATTGTATAAATTATAAATAACAAGACAACAACAATAATACTCAGTACGTGGCGTTGTTACACCTGAGAATGATCCAAAAGATCGGGTCACAGGTTTCTTTTTTTTTTGGTAAGCTGGCTTATGTATTGGGTCACAGGTTTCCAGCCTATATATTGAGTTTATGAAAAGATCAAAGGGATATATTACAGAATGTAAACAACAACAACAACAACAGTAGTGGTAGTAGTAGTAGTAGAAGAAGAAGATGAAGAAATTAATGAGAACTTTGAGATGAAAGATTAATGTAAGGATTAAACAAATGTCAAGGTTAGAGGATCCACTAATGGTATTTCAAACAAGTATAGTATAAACTTTTATTATTCAATTGGAAACCACACACAAAGGAGGTTCCAATCACATTCTAAATTGTTAACATAATTACATTAGTTATCTTATTCGAACAATGCTAATGCTTGTAAATGTTGTCAGGCATTCATGATTATAACTTTATGTTAACAACAAATCAAGTTCCTTTCATAGCTCAGGTGTCGGTTATACCATACAGTATGGGCTATGAAAGTACCAAGTATTTATTGTACCAAGTGTTATACAACATAAATCTAGATTAACCATTCAACAAGCAAAGTATTAAAAGTGAACAAGATAACAAATATAAAACATGTCAGTATCTGATGCGGACCAGCCCAGAACACACCAGCAAGGACCCATTACATGTTCCAAATGGACCAATGACTCGGTCCAAGACAAAGACATTGAAAGACGCATTGAATGCATTGGTTTTGAAGGTTTCCACCATGTCAGAATTGGAAGGTCCATTGGAGTATCAAGAGGAGATCCTAGTACATCTTATCCATGTGCAAGAGGGGTCCAATACAACCTTATTTGGGCCATGAGATAAGGGCTTTATTTTATTTTGTTAGCCACAGCCCAAGGCTTGTTTGGGCTTAATTCATACTTTGTTTTAAGCTAGGATCCAAGGCTTGCTTGGATTAAGTTATGGGCTTTTCATTTTAGGGTTTTGGGCCAGTTTTGAGTGGACCTCATATAAGTCCACATAAAGGGTCCATTAGGGTTAACTTTTCAAGAACTATTTAAACTCATGTAGGCCAAAATCTCGGCAGCTTTTGATGATAATTACTTCTGAATTTTTTCAGTTTTAACGTGTGAGAGTGATTCTTGCATTCTTCAGTTCTTGAACGAGCTGAATCTGACTTATCGAAGATTAACTGGCTTCGTGGCGTCATTCTACTCATTCCAATAGTGTTGGTGCCTTGGGGCAGGTTTCCATTGTGTCGCACTCCTATCAGACCTATTTCGGCTTTCCGGGATCAGATCTCAATCTTGATTGTGGGTTGCGTGACCACGTGATCACGAGGTTCGCATCAGTTGGTATCAGAGCTAGGCGCCGAAACAAGGTCATATCATTCTGTTATTTTCGTTTTTTTTTTAGTGTCCCTTAAGTTTTTCAGCGTTTGCATCCATCTTCTTGTTCTTCGTGTCTATGTCATCTAAGCAAAAAAAAAAAAAAAAGTTTATATTTCATCTTGTTACTGTCTCTAATCATAAAAGTCAGATTGTTAAAAAGAAAAAAAAAATCAGAAAGAAATAGAGAAAAGAGTGATTAGTTGAAATTTGAAGGATCATTCAATTTTTGCCGCAGAAACACAAATCTTGGTGAACCATAAGCAAACCACCTCGGAATCAATTTAAACTTCATATTCAGTCTATTGGGGATGGGATCGCATGATATATCAAATTTGGGCTTATTATAATATTATTTGCTTGAGGTTTTAATTCGAGTTTCAATTCTGCCGCAAAAACACTACTCTTAGTGAACCCAATGTAAACCACCTTAGAATCGATTTAAACTTCATATTCAGTCTATTTGGGGTGAGATAGCATCATATATCAAACTTGGACATATTTCGATATTGTTTGCTTGAGGTTTTAATTCGAGGTTCAATTCTGCCGCAGAAACACTACTATTAGTGAGCCGTAAGAAAAACACCTTAGAATCAGTTGAAACTTCATATTATGTGTATTGGGGATGAGATCGCACCATATATTAAATTTGGGCATATTTTGATTCCGGCTTCTGGAGGTTTTAATTGGAGGATCAATTCTGCCGCAAACTGATCATACAAGGAGTTTGGGTACCTAGAAATAAGAGAACGACCTATAAATTGATTTTTGTTGATTTCATAGTATTGTAATAATACAAATTAAATTCGAGGTCATTTGGATATCGGTTTCTTTAGGTTTCCCGAATTAGGTCTTGTTTTGTCGTAACGGGTCTGTTTGGTGTTATCTTTCAAAACTTGTTTTTTTTTTTTTTTTTTTCCTGTTGATTTCGTTCCTGCCATTATACTATCATCATATTTTGATATTTGGCTGTTGTTTGAGTCATTTTCATCACCCTCGCATTAGTTTGTTTTTCGATAAGTTCTGGTCCAAACAAAAGTCAGATTTGTATTCTCGAGTCTAAATCAATGTTCTTCATGCTATAAACTCTATTCTTGTCGTCGTCTTCTTGTTTTTTTCCCCTATCTGTGTCATGTATTCACTAAGGGAGGGGGAACAGAGGAGGATTGTAGATCAACGATGCGAAATACTAAGCCATGGTTTGGGGGTTCTAGAACGAGAAGTTGATAAGTGTAGAAGATTATTCTATGATCTTGAAGCTTCATGGGAAAAAGAGGTACAACGCCAAAAGGATGAAAGACGAAGGAGAGTCGCTGTGGTTATCATTCAAAAGTATGTACGCAAGCGGTTAGTACGGCATGCTTATTTGAAATTCTTGTCAGTCACTACTTCTATACAGTGTTGTTGGAGAAAGGTGTTAGCAATAAGGGGATTCCGAAGGCTTAAACAAGAGGCTACTGAAGTCACCATTAATGCTATTCAAGATTCGAGGGCGAATCTTCTTGAAGAGGGAGGGAATGATACGGTTCCGCCCTGTGATACGACCCAAGTAAGGTCAGATTCGGATTTTGGCGTAAAAAGCGCAACAGTCCAGGTTTACGGCAACAGTCATAATTCTCAATCCGACCGTTGGATCGGGCTAATATTTTATGTGGACTCTCCAGACATATCTTACTACCTTGGGTTAAAATTGCAGGTCAATCGGAGTTCGGGAAGGCACCCCAATACTGGTCAACAGAGGCTGTACGGATTTTGTTATTTACTTCCATTTGACTTGTGGACTTCCTATTTGATTAGGATTCTTTTCCTCCAAGGATGTGGGAGCTGGTTTTGGGAATTTCCTAGTTCCACAAGGATCTTTAATGAGTTGCAATATAATCTCCTAGTGTGGCAAGGATTCATTAATGTTTCAGAATCCTTTTCTTACAAGGATTCCTTATTCATCCTAGCTACACAAGGAAAGAAGGGCTGGTGGTATTTAATGACAAGTTACTTATTTTTATTATTTTCTTTCATGTTTGGGCTTAATTAATAGTTTGTTTTCAGCTAGGATCCAAGGCTTGTTTGGATCAGGTTATGGGCTTTTCATTTTAGGGTTTTGGGCCAGTTTTGAGTGGACCTCATATAAGTCCACATAAATGGTCCATTAGGGTTAACTTTTCAAGAACTATTTAAACTCATGTAGGCCAAAATCTCGGCAGCTTTTGATGATAATTACTTCTGAATTTTTTCAGTTTTAACGTGTGAGAGTGATTCTTGCATTCTTCAGTTCTTGAACGAGCTGAATCTGACTTATCGAAGATTAACTGGCTTCGTGGCGTCATTCTACTCATTCCAATAGTGTTGGTGCCTTGGGGCAGGTTTCCATTGTGTCGCACTCCTATCAGACCTATTTCGGCTTTCCGGGATCAGATCTCAATCTTGATTGTGGGTTGCGTGACCACGTGATCACGAGGTTCGCATCAGTTGGTATCAGAGCTAGGCGCCGAAACAAGGTCATATCATTCTGTTATTTTCGTTTTTTTTTTAGTGTCCCTTAAGTTTTTCAGCGTTTGCATCCATCTTCTTGTTCTTCGTGTCTATGTCATCTAAGCAAAAAAAAAAAAAAAAAGTTTATATTTCATCTTGTTACTGTCTCTAATCATAAAAGTCAGATTGTTAAAAAGAAAAAAAAAATCAGAAAGAAATAGAGAAAAGAGTGATTAGTTGAAATTTGAAGGATCATTCAATTTTTGCCGCAGAAACACAAATCTTGGTGAACCATAAGCAAACCACCTCGGAATCAATTTAAACTTCATATTCAGTCTATTGGGGATGGGATCGCATGATATATCAAATTTGGGCTTATTATAATATTATTTGCTTGAGGTTTTAATTCGAGTTTCAATTCTGCCGCAAAAACACTACTCTTAGTGAACCCAATGTAAACCACCTTAGAATCGATTTAAACTTCATATTCAGTCTATTTGGGGTGAGATAGCATCATATATCAAACTTGGACATATTTCGATATTGTTTGCTTGAGGTTTTAATTCGAGGTTCAATTCTGCCGCAGAAACACTACTATTAGTGAGCCGTAAGAAAAACACCTTAGAATCAGTTGAAACTTCATATTATGTGTATTGGGGATGAGATCGCACCATATATTAAATTTGGGCATATTTTGATTCCGGCTTCTGGAGGTTTTAATTGGAGGATCAATTCTGCCGCAAACTGATCATACAAGGAGTTTGGGTACCTATAAATTGATTTTTGTTGATTTCATAGTATTGTAATAATACAAATTAAATTCGAGGTCATTTGGATATCGGTTTCTTTAGGTTTCCCGAATTAGGTCTTGTTTTGTCGTAACGGGTCTGTTTGGTGTTATCTTTCAAAACTTGTTTTTTTTTTTTTTTTTTTCCTGTTGATTTCGTTCCTGCCATTATACTATCATCATATTTTGATATTTGGCTGTTGTTTGAGTCATTTTCATCACCCTCGCATTAGTTTGTTTTTCGATAAGTTCTGGTCCAAACAAAAGTCAGATTTGTATTCTCGAGTCTAAATCAATGTTCTTCATGCTATAAACTCTATTCTTGTCGTCGTCTTCTTGTTTTTTTCCCCTATCTGTGTCATGTATTCACTAAGGGAGGGGGAACAGAGGAGGATTGTAGATCAACGATGCGAAATACTAAGCCATGGTTTGGGGGTTCTAGAACGAGAAGTTGATAAGTGTAGAAGATTATTCTATGATCTTGAAGCTTCATGGGAAAAAGAGGTACAACGCCAAAAGGATGAAAGACGAAGGAGAGTCGCTGTGGTTATCATTCAAAAGTATGTACGCAAGCGGTTAGTACGGCATGCTTATTTGAAATTCTTGTCAGTCACTACTTCTATACAGTGTTGTTGGAGAAAGGTGTTAGCAATAAGGGGATTCCGAAGGCTTAAACAAGAGGCTACTGAAGTCACCATTAATGCTATTCAAGATTCGAGGGCGAATCTTCTTGAAGAGGGAGGGAATGATACGGTTCCGCCCTGTGATACGACCCAAGTAAGGTCAGATTCGGATTTTGGCGTAAAAAGCGCAACAGTCCAGGTTTACGGCAACAGTCATAATTCTCAATCCGACCGTTGGATCGGGCTAATATTTTATGTGGACTCTCCAGACATATCTTACTACCTTGGGTTAAAATTTCAGGTCAATCGGAGTTCGGGAAGGCACCCCAATACTGGTCAACAGAGGCTGTACGGATTTTGTTATTTACTTCCATTTGACTTGTGGACTTCCTATTTGATTAGGATTCTTTTCCTCCAAGGATGTGGGAGCTGGTTTTGGGAATTTCCTAGTTCCACAAGGATCTTTAATGAGTTGCAATATAATCTCCTAGTGTGGCAAGGATTCATTAATGTTTCAGAATCCTTTTCTTACAAGGATTCCTTATTCATCCTAGCTACACAAGGAAAGAAGGGCTGGTGGTATTTAATGACAAGTTACTTATTTTTATTATTTTCTTTCATGTTTGGGCTTAATTAATAGTTTGTTTTCAGCTAGGATCCAAGGCTTGTTTGGATCAGGTTATGGGCTTTTCATTTTAGGGTTTTGGGCCAGTTTTGAGTGGACCTCATATAAGTCCACATAAAGGGTCCATTAGGGTTAACTTTTCAAGAACTATTTAAACTCATGTAGGCCAAAATCTCGGCAGCTTTTGATGATAATTACTTCTGAATTTTTTCAGTTTTAACGTGTGAGAGTGATTCTTGCATTCTTCAGTTCTTGAACGAGCTGAATCTGACTTATCGAAGATTAACTGGCTTCGTGGCGTCATTCTACTCATTCCAATAGTGTTGGTGCCTTGGGGCAGGTTTCCATTGTGTCGCACTCCTATCAGACCTATTTCGGCTTTCCGGGATCAGATCTCAATCTTGATTGTGGGTTGCGTGACCACGTGATCACGAGGTTCGCATCAGTTGGTATCAGAGCTAGGCGCCGAAACAAGGTCATATCATTCTGTTATTTTCGTTTTTTTTTTAGTGTCCCTTAAGTTTTTCAGCGTTTGCATCCATCTTCTTGTTCTTCGTGTCTATGTCATCTAAGCAAAAAAAAAAAAAAAAAGTTTATATTTCATCTTGTTACTGTCTCTAATCATAAAAGTCAGATTGTTAAAAAGAAAAAAAAAATCAGAAAGAAATAGAGAAAAGAGTGATTAGTTGAAATTTGAAGGATCATTCAATTTTTGCCGCAGAAACACAAATCTTGGTGAACCATAAGCAAACCACCTCGGAATCAATTTAAACTTCATATTCAGTCTATTGGGGATGGGATCGCATGATATATCAAATTTGGGCTTATTATAATATTATTTGCTTGAGGTTTTAATTCGAGTTTCAATTCTGCCGCAAAAACACTACTCTTAGTGAACCCAATGTAAACCACCTTAGAATCGATTTAAACTTCATATTCAGTCTATTTGGGGTGAGATAGCATCATATATCAAACTTGGACATATTTCGATATTGTTTGCTTGAGGTTTTAATTCGAGGTTCAATTCTGCCGCAGAAACACTACTATTAGTGAGCCGTAAGAAAAACACCTTAGAATCAGTTGAAACTTCATATTATGTGTATTGGGGATGAGATCGCACCATATATTAAATTTGGGCATATTTTGATTCCGGCTTCTGGAGGTTTTAATTGGAGGATCAATTCTGCCGCAAACTGATCATACAAGGAGTTTGGGTACCTAGAAATAAGAGAACGACCTATAAATTGATTTTTGTTGATTTCATAGTATTGTAATAATACAAATTAAATTCGAGGTCATTTGGATATCGGTTTCTTTAGGTTTCCCGAATTAGGTCTTGTTTTGTCGTAACGGGTCTGTTTGGTGTTATCTTTCAAAACTTGTTTTTTTTTTTTTTTTTTCCTGTTGATTTCGTTCCTGCCATTATACTATCATCATATTTTGATATTTGCCTGTTGTTTGAGTCATTTTCATCACCCTCGCATTAGTTTGTTTTTCGATAAGTTCTGGTCCAAACAAAAGTCAGATTTGTATTCTCGAGTCTAAATCAATGTTCTTCATGCTATAAACTCTATTCTTGTCGTCGTCTTCTTGTTTTTTTCCCCTATCTGTGTCATGTATTCACTAAGGGAGGGGGAACAGAGGAGGATTGTAGATCAACGATGCGAAATACTAAGCCATGGTTTGGGGGTTCTAGAACGAGAAGTTGATAAGTGTAGAAGATTATTCTATGATCTTGAAGCTTCATGGGAAAAAGAGGTACAACGCCAAAAGGATGAAAGACGAAGGAGAGTCGCTGTGGTTATCATTCAAAAGTATGTACGCAAGCGGTTAGTACGGCATGCTTATTTGAAATTCTTGTCAGTCACTACTTCTATACAGTGTTGTTGGAGAAAGGTGTTAGCAATAAGGGGATTCCGAAGGCTTAAACAAGAGGCTACTGAAGTCACCATTAATGCTATTCAAGATTCGAGGGCGAATCTTCTTGAAGAGGGAGGGAATGATACGGTTCCGCCCTGTGATACGACCCAAGTAAGGTCAGATTCGGATTTTGGCGTAAAAAGCGCAACAGTCCAGGTTTACGGCAACAGTCATAATTCTCAATCCGACCGTTGGATCGGGCTAATATTTTATGTGGACTCTCCAGACATATCTTACTACCTTGGGTTAAAATTTCAGGTCAATCGGAGTTCGGGAAGGCACCCCAATACTGGTCAACAGAGGCTGTACGGATTTTGTTATTTACTTCCATTTGACTTGTGGACTTCCTATTTGATTAGGATTCTTTTCCTCCAAGGATGTGGGAGCTGGTTTTGGGAATTTCCTAGTTCCACAAGGATCTTTAATGAGTTGCAATATAATCTCCTAGTGTGGCAAGGATTCATTAATGTTTCAGAATCCTTTTCTTACAAGGATTCCTTATTCATCCTAGCTACACAAGGAAAGAAGGGCTGGTGGTATTTAATGACAAGTTACTTATTTTTATTATTTTCTTTCATGTTTGGGCTTAATTAATAGTTTGTTTTCAGCTAGGATCCAAGGCTTGTTTGGATCAGGTTATGGGCTTTTCATTTTAGGGTTTTGGGCCAGTTTTGAGTGGACCTCATATAAGTCCACATAAATGGTCCATTAGGGTTAACTTTTCAAGAACTATTTAAACTCATGTAGGCCAAAATCTCGGCAGCTTTTGATGATAATTACTTCTGAATTTTTTCAGTTTTAACGTGTGAGAGTGATTCTTGCATTCTTCAGTTCTTGAACGAGCTGAATCTGACTTATCGAAGATTAACTGGCTTCGTGGCGTCATTCTACTCATTCCAATAGTGTTGGTGCCTTGGGGCAGGTTTCCATTGTGTCGCACTCCTATCAGACCTATTTCGGCTTTCCGGGATCAGATCTCAATCTTGATTGTGGGTTGCGTGACCACGTGATCACGAGGTTCGCATCAGTTGGTATCAGAGCTAGGCGCCGAAACAAGGTCATATCATTCTGTTATTTTCGTTTTTTTTTTAGTGTCCCTTAAGTTTTTCAGCGTTTGCATCCATCTTCTTGTTCTTCGTGTCTATGTCATCTAAGCAAAAAAAAAAAAAAAAAGTTTATATTTCATCTTGTTACTGTCTCTAATCATAAAAGTCAGATTGTTAAAAAGAAAAAAAAAATCAGAAAGAAATAGAGAAAAGAGTGATTAGTTGAAATTTGAAGGATCATTCAATTTTTGCCGCAGAAACACAAATCTTGGTGAACCATAAGCAAACCACCTCGGAATCAATTTAAACTTCATATTCAGTCTATTGGGGATGGGATCGCATGATATATCAAATTTGGGCTTATTATAATATTATTTGCTTGAGGTTTTAATTCGAGTTTCAATTCTGCCGCAAAAACACTACTCTTAGTGAACCCAATGTAAACCACCTTAGAATCGATTTAAACTTCATATTCAGTCTATTTGGGGTGAGATAGCATCATATATCAAACTTGGACATATTTCGATATTGTTTGCTTGAGGTTTTAATTCGAGGTTCAATTCTGCCGCAGAAACACTACTATTAGTGAGCCGTAAGAAAAACACCTTAGAATCAGTTGAAACTTCATATTATGTGTATTGGGGATGAGATCGCACCATATATTAAATTTGGGCATATTTTGATTCCGGCTTCTGGAGGTTTTAATTGGAGGATCAATTCTGCCGCAAACTGATCATACAAGGAGTTTGGGTACCTAGAAATAAGAGAACGACCTATAAATTGATTTTTGTTGATTTCATAGTATTGTAATAATACAAATTAAATTCGAGGTCATTTGGATATCGGTTTCTTTAGGTTTCCCGAATTAGGTCTTGTTTTGTCGTAACGGGTCTGTTTGGTGTTATCTTTCAAAACTTGTTTTTTTTTTTTTTTTTTTCCTGTTGATTTCGTTCCTGCCATTATACTATCATCATATTTTGATATTTGGCTGTTGTTTGAGTCATTTTCATCACCCTCGCATTAGTTTGTTTTTCGATAAGTTCTGGTCCAAACAAAAGTCAGATTTGTATTCTCGAGTCTAAATCAATGTTCTTCATGCTATAAACTCTATTCTTGTCGTCGTCTTCTTGTTTTTTTCCCCTATCTGTGTCATGTATTCACTAAGGGAGGGGGAACAGAGGAGGATTGTAGATCAACGATGCGAAATACTAAGCCATGGTTTGGGGGTTCTAGAACGAGAAGTTGATAAGTGTAGAAGATTATTCTATGATCTTGAAGCTTCATGGGAAAAAGAGGTACAACGCCAAAAGGATGAAAGACGAAGGAGAGTCGCTGTGGTTATCATTCAAAAGTATGTACGCAAGCGGTTAGTACGGCATGCTTATTTGAAATTCTTGTCAGTCACTACTTCTATACAGTGTTGTTGGAGAAAGGTGTTAGCAATAAGGGGATTCCGAAGGCTTAAACAAGAGGCTACTGAAGTCACCATTAATGCTATTCAAGATTCGAGGGCGAATCTTCTTGAAGAGGGAGGGAATGATACGGTTCCGCCCTGTGATACGACCCAAGTAAGGTCAGATTCGGATTTTGGCGTAAAAAGCGCAACAGTCCAGGTTTACGGCAACAGTCATAATTCTCAATCCGACCGTTGGATCGGGCTAATATTTTATGTGGACTCTCCAGACATATCTTACTACCTTGGGTTAAAATTTCAGGTCAATCGGAGTTCGGGAAGGCACCCCAATACTGGTCAACAGAGGCTGTACGGATTTTGTTATTTACTTCCATTTGACTTGTGGACTTCCTATTTGATTAGGATTCTTTTCCTCCAAGGATGTGGGAGCTGGTTTTGGGAATTTCCTAGTTCCACAAGGATCTTTAATGAGTTGCAATATAATCTCCTAGTGTGGCAAGGATTCATTAATGTTTCAGAATCCTTTTCTTACAAGGATTCCTTATTCATCCTAGCTACACAAGGAAAGAAGGGCTGGTGGTATTTAATGACAAGTTACTTATTTTTATTATTTTCTTTCATGTTTGGGCTTAATTAATAGTTTGTTTTCAGCTAGGATCCAAGGCTTGTTTGGATCAGGTTATGGGCTTTTCATTTTAGGGTTTTGGGCCAGTTTTGAGTGGACCTCATATAAGTCCACATAAAGGGTCCATTAGGGTTAACTTTTCAAGAACTATTTAAACTCATGTAGGCCAAAATCTCGGCAGCTTTTGATGATAATTACTTCTGAATTTTTTCAGTTTTAACGTGTGAGAGTGATTCTTGCATTCTTCAGTTCTTGAACGAGCTGAATCTGACTTATCGAAGATTAACTGGCTTCGTGGCGTCATTCTACTCATTCCAATAGTGTTGGTGCCTTGGGGCAGGTTTCCATTGTGTCGCACTCCTATCAGACCTATTTCGGCTTTCCGGGATCAGATCTCAATCTTGATTGTGGGTTGCGTGACCACGTGATCACGAGGTTCGCATCAGTTGGTATCAGAGCTAGGCGCCGAAACAAGGTCATATCATTCTGTTATTTTCGTTTTTTTTTTAGTGTCCCTTAAGTTTTTCAGCGTTTGCATCCATCTTCTTGTTCTTCGTGTCTATGTCATCTAAGCAAAAAAAAAAAAAAAAAGTTTATATTTCATCTTGTTACTGTCTCTAATCATAAAAGTCAGATTGTTAAAAAGAAAAAAAAAATCAGAAAGAAATAGAGAAAAGAGTGATTAGTTGAAATTTGAAGGATCATTCAATTTTTGCCGCAGAAACACAAATCTTGGTGAACCATAAGCAAACCACCTCGGAATCAATTTAAACTTCATATTCAGTCTATTGGGGATGGGATCGCATGATATATCAAATTTGGGCTTATTATAATATTATTTGCTTGAGGTTTTAATTCGAGTTTCAATTCTGCCGCAAAAACACTACTCTTAGTGAACCCAATGTAAACCACCTTAGAATCGATTTAAACTTCATATTCAGTCTATTTGGGGTGAGATAGCATCATATATCAAACTTGGACATATTTCGATATTGTTTGCTTGAGGTTTTAATTCGAGGTTCAATTCTGCCGCAGAAACACTACTATTAGTGAGCCGTAAGAAAAACACCTTAGAATCAGTTGAAACTTCATATTATGTGTATTGGGGATGAGATCGCACCATATATTAAATTTGGGCATATTTTGATTCCGGCTTCTGGAGGTTTTAATTGGAGGATCAATTCTGCCGCAAACTGATCATACAAGGAGTTTGGGTACCTATAAATTGATTTTTGTTGATTTCATAGTATTGTAATAATACAAATTAAATTCGAGGTCATTTGGATATCGGTTTCTTTAGGTTTCCCGAATTAGGTCTTGTTTTGTCGTAACGGGTCTGTTTGGTGTTATCTTTCAAAACTTGTTTTTTTTTTTTTTTTTTTCCTGTTGATTTCGTTCCTGCCATTATACTATCATCATATTTTGATATTTGGCTGTTGTTTGAGTCATTTTCATCACCCTCGCATTAGTTTGTTTTTCGATAAGTTCTGGTCCAAACAAAAGTCAGATTTGTATTCTCGAGTCTAAATCAATGTTCTTCATGCTATAAACTCTATTCTTGTCGTCGTCTTCTTGTTTTTTTCCCCTATCTGTGTCATGTATTCACTAAGGGAGGGGGAACAGAGGAGGATTGTAGATCAACGATGCGAAATACTAAGCCATGGTTTGGGGGTTCTAGAACGAGAAGTTGATAAGTGTAGAAGATTATTCTATGATCTTGAAGCTTCATGGGAAAAAGAGGTACAACGCCAAAAGGATGAAAGACGAAGGAGAGTCGCTGTGGTTATCATTCAAAAGTATGTACGCAAGCGGTTAGTACGGCATGCTTATTTGAAATTCTTGTCAGTCACTACTTCTATACAGTGTTGTTGGAGAAAGGTGTTAGCAATAAGGGGATTCCGAAGGCTTAAACAAGAGGCTACTGAAGTCACCATTAATGC
Source organism: Populus alba x Populus glandulosa (assembly GCA_033617975.1). Lineage (NCBI taxonomy): Eukaryota > Viridiplantae > Streptophyta > Magnoliopsida > Malpighiales > Salicaceae > Populus > Populus alba x Populus glandulosa. The sequence continues at coordinate 13,147,436 of CM066146.1, read as the reverse complement.
TATTCAAGATTCGAGGGCGAATCTTCTTGAAGAGGGAGGGAATGATACGGTTCCGCCCTGTGATACGACCCAAGTAAGGTCAGATTCGGATTTTGGCGTAAAAAGCGCAACAGTCCAGGTTTACGGCAACAGTCATAATTCTCAATCCGACCGTTGGATCGGGCTAATATTTTATGTGGACTCTCCAGACATATCTTACTACCTTGGGTTAAAATTTCAGGTCAATCGGAGTTCGGGAAGGCACCCCAATACTGGTCAACAGAGGCTGTACGGATTTTGTTATTTACTTCCATTTGACTTGTGGACTTCCTATTTGATTAGGATTCTTTTCCTCCAAGGATGTGGGAGCTGGTTTTGGGAATTTCCTAGTTCCACAAGGATCTTTAATGAGTTGCAATATAATCTCCTAGTGTGGCAAGGATTCATTAATGTTTCAGAATCCTTTTCTTACAAGGATTCCTTATTCATCCTAGCTACACAAGGAAAGAAGGGCTGGTGGTATTTAATGACAAGTTACTTATTTTTATTATTTTCTTTCATGTTTGGGCTTAATTAATAGTTTGTTTTCAGCTAGGATCCAAGGCTTGTTTGGATCAGGTTATGGGCTTTTCATTTTAGGGTTTTGGGCCAGTTTTGAGTGGACCTCATATAAGTCCACATAAAGGGTCCATTAGGGTTAACTTTTCAAGAACTATTTAAACTCATGTAGGCCAAAATCTCGGCAGCTTTTGATGATAATTACTTCTGAATTTTTTCAGTTTTAACGTGTGAGAGTGATTCTTGCATTCTTCAGTTCTTGAACGAGCTGAATCTGACTTATCGAAGATTAACTGGCTTCGTGGCGTCATTCTACTCATTCCAATAGTGTTGGTGCCTTGGGGCAGGTTTCCATTGTGTCGCACTCCTATCAGACCTATTTCGGCTTTCCGGGATCAGATCTCAATCTTGATTGTGGGTTGCGTGACCACGTGATCACGAGGTTCGCATCAGTTGGTATCAGAGCTAGGCGCCGAAACAAGGTCATATCATTCTGTTATTTTCGTTTTTTTTTTAGTGTCCCTTAAGTTTTTCAGCGTTTGCATCCATCTTCTTGTTCTTCGTGTCTATGTCATCTAAGCAAAAAAAAAAAAAAAAAGTTTATATTTCATCTTGTTACTGTCTCTAATCATAAAAGTCAGATTGTTAAAAAGAAAAAAAAAATCAGAAAGAAATAGAGAAAAGAGTGATTAGTTGAAATTTGAAGGATCATTCAATTTTTGCCGCAGAAACACAAATCTTGGTGAACCATAAGCAAACCACCTCGGAATCAATTTAAACTTCATATTCAGTCTATTGGGGATGGGATCGCATGATATATCAAATTTGGGCTTATTATAATATTATTTGCTTGAGGTTTTAATTCGAGTTTCAATTCTGCCGCAAAAACACTACTCTTAGTGAACCCAATGTAAACCACCTTAGAATCGATTTAAACTTCATATTCAGTCTATTTGGGGTGAGATAGCATCATATATCAAACTTGGACATATTTCGATATTGTTTGCTTGAGGTTTTAATTCGAGGTTCAATTCTGCCGCAGAAACACTACTATTAGTGAGCCGTAAGAAAAACACCTTAGAATCAGTTGAAACTTCATATTATGTGTATTGGGGATGAGATCGCACCATATATTAAATTTGGGCATATTTTGATTCCGGCTTCTGGAGGTTTTAATTGGAGGATCAATTCTGCCGCAAACTGATCATACAAGGAGTTTGGGTACCTAGAAATAAGAGAACGACCTATAAATTGATTTTTGTTGATTTCATAGTATTGTAATAATACAAATTAAATTCGAGGTCATTTGGATATCGGTTTCTTTAGGTTTCCCGAATTAGGTCTTGTTTTGTCGTAACGGGTCTGTTTGGTGTTATCTTTCAAAACTTGTTTTTTTTTTTTTTTTTTCCTGTTGATTTCGTTCCTGCCATTATACTATCATCATATTTTGATATTTGCCTGTTGTTTGAGTCATTTTCATCACCCTCGCATTAGTTTGTTTTTCGATAAGTTCTGGTCCAAACAAAAGTCAGATTTGTATTCTCGAGTCTAAATCAATGTTCTTCATGCTATAAACTCTATTCTTGTCGTCGTCTTCTTGTTTTTTTCCCCTATCTGTGTCATGTATTCACTAAGGGAGGGGGAACAGAGGAGGATTGTAGATCAACGATGCGAAATACTAAGCCATGGTTTGGGGGTTCTAGAACGAGAAGTTGATAAGTGTAGAAGATTATTCTATGATCTTGAAGCTTCATGGGAAAAAGAGGTACAACGCCAAAAGGATGAAAGACGAAGGAGAGTCGCTGTGGTTATCATTCAAAAGTATGTACGCAAGCGGTTAGTACGGCATGCTTATTTGAAATTCTTGTCAGTCACTACTTCTATACAGTGTTGTTGGAGAAAGGTGTTAGCAATAAGGGGATTCCGAAGGCTTAAACAAGAGGCTACTGAAGTCACCATTAATGCTATTCAAGATTCGAGGGCGAATCTTCTTGAAGAGGGAGGGAATGATACGGTTCCGCCCTGTGATACGACCCAAGTAAGGTCAGATTCGGATTTTGGCGTAAAAAGCGCAACAGTCCAGGTTTACGGCAACAGTCATAATTCTCAATCCGACCGTTGGATCGGGCTAATATTTTATGTGGACTCTCCAGACATATCTTACTACCTTGGGTTAAAATTTCAGGTCAATCGGAGTTCGGGAAGGCACCCCAATACTGGTCAACAGAGGCTGTACGGATTTTGTTATTTACTTCCATTTGACTTGTGGACTTCCTATTTGATTAGGATTCTTTTCCTCCAAGGATGTGGGAGCTGGTTTTGGGAATTTCCTAGTTCCACAAGGATCTTTAATGAGTTGCAATATAATCTCCTAGTGTGGCAAGGATTCATTAATGTTTCAGAATCCTTTTCTTACAAGGATTCCTTATTCATCCTAGCTACACAAGGAAAGAAGGGCTGGTGGTATTTAATGACAAGTTACTTATTTTTATTATTTTCTTTCATGTTTGGGCTTAATTAATAGTTTGTTTTCAGCTAGGATCCAAGGCTTGTTTGGATCAGGTTATGGGCTTTTCATTTTAGGGTTTTGGGCCAGTTTTGAGTGGACCTCATATAAGTCCACATAAAGGGTCCATTAGGGTTAACTTTTCAAGAACTATTTAAACTCATGTAGGCCAAAATCTCGGCAGCTTTTGATGATAATTACTTCTGAATTTTTTCAGTTTTAACGTGTGAGAGTGATTCTTGCATTCTTCAGTTCTTGAACGAGCTGAATCTGACTTATCGAAGATTAACTGGCTTCGTGGCGTCATTCTACTCATTCCAATAGTGTTGGTGCCTTGGGGCAGGTTTCCATTGTGTCGCACTCCTATCAGACCTATTTCGGCTTTCCGGGATCAGATCTCAATCTTGATTGTGGGTTGCGTGACCACGTGATCACGAGGTTCGCATCAGTTGGTATCAGAGCTAGGCGCCGAAACAAGGTCATATCATTCTGTTATTTTCGTTTTTTTTTTAGTGTCCCTTAAGTTTTTCAGCGTTTGCATCCATCTTCTTGTTCTTCGTGTCTATGTCATCTAAGCAAAAAAAAAAAAAAAAAGTTTATATTTCATCTTGTTACTGTCTCTAATCATAAAAGTCAGATTGTTAAAAAGAAAAAAAAAATCAGAAAGAAATAGAGAAAAGAGTGATTAGTTGAAATTTGAAGGATCATTCAATTTTTGCCGCAGAAACACAAATCTTGGTGAACCATAAGCAAACCACCTCGGAATCAATTTAAACTTCATATTCAGTCTATTGGGGATGGGATCGCATGATATATCAAATTTGGGCTTATTATAATATTATTTGCTTGAGGTTTTAATTCGAGTTTCAATTCTGCCGCAAAAACACTACTCTTAGTGAACCCAATGTAAACCACCTTAGAATCGATTTAAACTTCATATTCAGTCTATTTGGGGTGAGATAGCATCATATATCAAACTTGGACATATTTCGATATTGTTTGCTTGAGGTTTTAATTCGAGGTTCAATTCTGCCGCAGAAACACTACTATTAGTGAGCCGTAAGAAAAACACCTTAGAATCAGTTGAAACTTCATATTATGTGTATTGGGGATGAGATCGCACCATATATTAAATTTGGGCATATTTTGATTCCGGCTTCTGGAGGTTTTAATTGGAGGATCAATTCTGCCGCAAACTGATCATACAAGGAGTTTGGGTACCTAGAAATAAGAGAACGACCTATAAATTGATTTTTGTTGATTTCATAGTATTGTAATAATACAAATTAAATTCGAGGTCATTTGGATATCGGTTTCTTTAGGTTTCCCGAATTAGGTCTTGTTTTGTCGTAACGGGTCTGTTTGGTGTTATCTTTCAAAACTTGTTTTTTTTTTTTTTTTTTTCCTGTTGATTTCGTTCCTGCCATTATACTATCATCATATTTTGATATTTGGCTGTTGTTTGAGTCATTTTCATCACCCTCGCATTAGTTTGTTTTTCGATAAGTTCTGGTCCAAACAAAAGTCAGATTTGTATTCTCGAGTCTAAATCAATGTTCTTCATGCTATAAACTCTATTCTTGTCGTCGTCTTCTTGTTTTTTTCCCCTATCTGTGTCATGTATTCACTAAGGGAGGGGGAACAGAGGAGGATTGTAGATCAACGATGCGAAATACTAAGCCATGGTTTGGGGGTTCTAGAACGAGAAGTTGATAAGTGTAGAAGATTATTCTATGATCTTGAAGCTTCATGGGAAAAAGAGGTACAACGCCAAAAGGATGAAAGACGAAGGAGAGTCGCTGTGGTTATCATTCAAAAGTATGTACGCAAGCGGTTAGTACGGCATGCTTATTTGAAATTCTTGTCAGTCACTACTTCTATACAGTGTTGTTGGAGAAAGGTGTTAGCAATAAGGGGATTCCGAAGGCTTAAACAAGAGGCTACTGAAGTCACCATTAATGCTATTCAAGATTCGAGGGCGAATCTTCTTGAAGAGGGAGGGAATGATACGGTTCCGCCCTGTGATACGACCCAAGTAAGGTCAGATTCGGATTTTGGCGTAAAAAGCGCAACAGTCCAGGTTTACGGCAACAGTCATAATTCTCAATCCGACCGTTGGATCGGGCTAATATTTTATGTGGACTCTCCAGACATATCTTACTACCTTGGGTTAAAATTTCAGGTCAATCGGAGTTCGGGAAGGCACCCCAATACTGGTCAACAGAGGCTGTACGGATTTTGTTATTTACTTCCATTTGACTTGTGGACTTCCTATTTGATTAGGATTCTTTTCCTCCAAGGATGTGGGAGCTGGTTTTGGGAATTTCCTAGTTCCACAAGGATCTTTAATGAGTTGCAATATAATCTCCTAGTGTGGCAAGGATTCATTAATGTTTCAGAATCCTTTTCTTACAAGGATTCCTTATTCATCCTAGCTACACAAGGAAAGAAGGGCTGGTGGTATTTAATGACAAGTTACTTATTTTTATTATTTTCTTTCATGTTTGGGCTTAATTAATAGTTTGTTTTCAGCTAGGATCCAAGGCTTGTTTGGATCAGGTTATGGGCTTTTCATTTTAGGGTTTTGGGCCAGTTTTGAGTGGACCTCATATAAGTCCACATAAAGGGTCCATTAGGGTTAACTTTTCAAGAACTATTTAAACTCATGTAGGCCAAAATCTCGGCAGCTTTTGATGATAATTACTTCTGAATTTTTTCAGTTTTAACGTGTGAGAGTGATTCTTGCATTCTTCAGTTCTTGAACGAGCTGAATCTGACTTATCGAAGATTAACTGGCTTCGTGGCGTCATTCTACTCATTCCAATAGTGTTGGTGCCTTGGGGCAGGTTTCCATTGTGTCGCACTCCTATCAGACCTATTTCGGCTTTCCGGGATCAGATCTCAATCTTGATTGTGGGTTGCGTGACCACGTGATCACGAGGTTCGCATCAGTTGGTATCAGAGCTAGGCGCCGAAACAAGGTCATATCATTCTGTTATTTTCGTTTTTTTTTTAGTGTCCCTTAAGTTTTTCAGCGTTTGCATCCATCTTCTTGTTCTTCGTGTCTATGTCATCTAAGCAAAAAAAAAAAAAAAAAGTTTATATTTCATCTTGTTACTGTCTCTAATCATAAAAGTCAGATTGTTAAAAAGAAAAAAAAAATCAGAAAGAAATAGAGAAAAGAGTGATTAGTTGAAATTTGAAGGATCATTCAATTTTTGCCGCAGAAACACAAATCTTGGTGAACCATAAGCAAACCACCTCGGAATCAATTTAAACTTCATATTCAGTCTATTGGGGATGGGATCGCATGATATATCAAATTTGGGCTTATTATAATATTATTTGCTTGAGGTTTTAATTCGAGTTTCAATTCTGCCGCAAAAACACTACTCTTAGTGAACCCAATGTAAACCACCTTAGAATCGATTTAAACTTCATATTCAGTCTATTTGGGGTGAGATAGCATCATATATCAAACTTGGACATATTTCGATATTGTTTGCTTGAGGTTTTAATTCGAGGTTCAATTCTGCCGCAGAAACACTACTATTAGTGAGCCGTAAGAAAAACACCTTAGAATCAGTTGAAACTTCATATTATGTGTATTGGGGATGAGATCGCACCATATATTAAATTTGGGCATATTTTGATTCCGGCTTCTGGAGGTTTTAATTGGAGGATCAATTCTGCCGCAAACTGATCATACAAGGAGTTTGGGTACCTAGAAATAAGAGAACGACCTATAAATTGATTTTTGTTGATTTCATAGTATTGTAATAATACAAATTAAATTCGAGGTCATTTGGATATCGGTTTCTTTAGGTTTCCCGAATTAGGTCTTGTTTTGTCGTAACGGGTCTGTTTGGTGTTATCTTTCAAAACTTGTTTTTTTTTTTTTTTTTTTCCTGTTGATTTCGTTCCTGCCATTATACTATCATCATATTTTGATATTTGGCTGTTGTTTGAGTCATTTTCATCACCCTCGCATTAGTTTGTTTTTCGATAAGTTCTGGTCCAAACAAAAGTCAGATTTGTATTCTCGAGTCTAAATCAATGTTCTTCATGCTATAAACTCTATTCTTGTCGTCGTCTTCTTGTTTTTTTCCCCTATCTGTGTCATGTATTCACTAAGGGAGGGGGAACAGAGGAGGATTGTAGATCAACGATGCGAAATACTAAGCCATGGTTTGGGGGTTCTAGAACGAGAAGTTGATAAGTGTAGAAGATTATTCTATGATCTTGAAGCTTCATGGGAAAAAGAGGTACAACGCCAAAAGGATGAAAGACGAAGGAGAGTCGCTGTGGTTATCATTCAAAAGTATGTACGCAAGCGGTTAGTACGGCATGCTTATTTGAAATTCTTGTCAGTCACTACTTCTATACAGTGTTGTTGGAGAAAGGTGTTAGCAATAAGGGGATTCCGAAGGCTTAAACAAGAGGCTACTGAAGTCACCATTAATGCTATTCAAGATTCGAGGGCGAATCTTCTTGAAGAGGGAGGGAATGATACGGTTCCGCCCTGTGATACGACCCAAGTAAGGTCAGATTCGGATTTTGGCGTAAAAAGCGCAACAGTCCAGGTTTACGGCAACAGTCATAATTCTCAATCCGACCGTTGGATCGGGCTAATATTTTATGTGGACTCTCCAGACATATCTTACTACCTTGGGTTAAAATTGCAGGTCAATCGGAGTTCGGGAAGGCACCCCAATACTGGTCAACAGAGGCTGTACGGATTTTGTTATTTACTTCCATTTGACTTGTGGACTTCCTATTTGATTAGGATTCTTTTCCTCCAAGGATGTGGGAGCTGGTTTTGGGAATTTCCTAGTTCCACAAGGATCTTTAATGAGTTGCAATATAATCTCCTAGTGTGGCAAGGATTCATTAATGTTTCAGAATCCTTTTCTTACAAGGATTCCTTATTCATCCTAGCTACACAAGGAAAGAAGGGCTGGTGGTATTTAATGACAAGTTACTTATTTTTATTATTTTCTTTCATGTTTGGGCTTAATTAATAGTTTGTTTTCAGCTAGGATCCAAGGCTTGTTTGGATCAGGTTATGGGCTTTTCATTTTAGGGTTTTGGGCCAGTTTTGAGTGGACCTCATATAAGTCCACATAAAGGGTCCATTAGGGTTAACTTTTCAAGAACTATTTAAACTCATGTAGGCCAAAATCTCGGCAGCTTTTGATGATAATTACTTCTGAATTTTTTCAGTTTTAACGTCTGAGAGTGATTCTTGCATTCTTCAGTTCTTGAACGAGCTGAATCTGACTTATCGAAGATTAACTGGCTTCGTGGCGTCATTCTACTCATTCCAATAGTGTTGGTGCCTTGGGGCAGGTTTCCATTGTGTCGCACTCCTATCAGACCTATTTCGGCTTTCCGGGATCAGATCTCAATCTTGATTGTGGGTTGCGTGACCACGTGATCACGAGGTTCGCATCAGTTGGTATCAGAGCTAGGCGCCGAAACAAGGTCATATCATTCTGTTATTTTCGTTTTTTTTTTAGTGTCCCTTAAGTTTTTCAGCGTTTGCATCCATCTTCTTGTTCTTCGTGTCTATGTCATCTAAGCAAAAAAAAAAAAAAAAAAGTTTATATTTCATCTTGTTACTGTCTCTAATCATAAAAGTCAGATTGTTAAAAAGAAAAAAAAAATCAGAAAGAAATAGAGAAAAGAGTGATTAGTTGAAATTTGAAGGATCATTCAATTTTTGCCGCAGAAACACAAATCTTGGTGAACCATAAGCAAACCACCTCGGAATCAATTTAAACTTCATATTCAGTCTATTGGGGATGGGATAGCATGATATATCAAATTTGGGCTTATTATAATATTATTTGCTTGAGGTTTTAATTCGAGTTTCAATTCTGCCGCAAAAACACTACTCTTAGTGAACCCAATGTAAACCACCTTAGAATCGATTTAAACTTCATATTCAGTCTATTTGGGGTGAGATAGCATCATATATCAAACTTGGACATATTTCGATATTGTTTGCTTGAGGTTTTAATTCGAGGTTCAATTCTGCCGCAGAAACACTACTATTAGTGAGCCGTAAGAAAAACACCTTAGAATCAGTTGAAACTTCATATTATGTGTATTGGGGATGAGATCGCACCATATATTAAATTTGGGCATATTTTGATTCCGGCTTCTGGAGGTTTTAATTGGAGGATCAATTCTGCCGCAAACTGATCATACAAGGAGTTTGGGTACCTAGAAATAAGAGAACGACCTATAAATTGATTTTTGTTGATTTCATAGTATTGTAATAATACAAATTAAATTCGAGGTCATTTGGATATCGGTTTCTTTAGGTTTCCCGAATTAGGTCTTGTTTTGTCGTAACGGGTCTGTTTGGTGTTATCTTTCAAAACTTGTTTTTTTTTTTTTTTTTTTCCTGTTGATTTCGTTCCTGCCATTATACTATCATCATATTTTGATATTTGGCTGTTGTTTGAGTCATTTTCATCACCCTCGCATTAGTTTGTTTTTCGATAAGTTCTGGTCCAAACAAAAGTCAGATTTGTATTCTCGAGTCTAAATCAATGTTCTTCATGCTATAAACTCTATTCTTGTCGTCGTCTTCTTGTTTTTTTCCCCTATCTGTGTCATGTATTCACTAAGGGAGGGGGAACAGAGGAGGATTGTAGATCAACGATGCGAAATACTAAGCCATGGTTTGGGGGTTCTAGAACGAGAAGTTGATAAGTGTAGAAGATTATTCTATGATCTTGAAGCTTCATGGGAAAAAGAGGTACAACGCCAAAAGGATGAAAGACGAAGGAGAGTCGCTGTGGTTATCATTCAAAAGTATGTACGCAAGCGGTTAGTACGGCATGCTTATTTGAAATTCTTGTCAGTCACTACTTCTATACAGTGTTGTTGGAGAAAGGTGTTAGCAATAAGGGGATTCCGAAGGCTTAAACAAGAGGCTACTGAAGTCACCATTAATGCTATTCAAGATTCGAGGGCGAATCTTCTTGAAGAGGGAGGGAATGATACGGTTCCGCCCTGTGATACGACCCAAGTAAGGTCAGATTCGGATTTTGGCGTAAAAAGCGCAACAGTCCAGGTTTACGGCAACAGTCATAATTCTCAATCCGACCGTTGGATCGGGCTAATATTTTATGTGGACTCTCCAGACATATCTTACTACCTTGGGTTAAAATTGCAGGTCAATCGGAGTTCGGGAAGGCACCCCAATACTGGTCAACAGAGGCTGTACGGATTTTGTTATTTACTTCCATTTGACTTGTGGACTTCCTATTTGATTAGGATTCTTTTCCTCCAAGGATGTGGGAGCTGGTTTTGGGAATTTCCTAGTTCCACAAGGATCTTTAATGAGTTGCAATATAATCTCCTAGTGTGGCAAGGATTCATTAATGTTTCAGAATCCTTTTCTTACAAGGATTCCTTATTCATCCTAGCTACACAAGGAAAGAAGGGCTGGTGGTATTTAATGACAAGTTACTTATTTTTATTATTTTCTTTCATGTTTGGGCTTAATTAATAGTTTGTTTTCAGCTAGGATCCAAGGCTTGTTTGGATCAGGTTATGGGCTTTTCATTTTAGGGTTTTGGGCCAGTTTTGAGTGGACCTCATATAAGTCCACATAAAGGGTCCATTAGGGTTAACTTTTCAAGAACTATTTAAACTCATGTAGGCCAAAATCTCGGCAGCTTTTGATGATAATTACTTCTGAATTTTTTCAGTTTTAACGTCTGAGAGTGATTCTTGCATTCTTCAGTTCTTGAACGAGCTGAATCTGACTTATCGAAGATTAACTGGCTTCGTGGCGTCATTCTACTCATTCCAATAGTGTTGGTGCCTTGGGGCAGGTTTCCATTGTGTCGCACTCCTATCAGACCTATTTCGGCTTTCCGGGATCAGATCTCAATCTTGATTGTGGGTTGCGTGACCACGTGATCACGAGGTTCGCATCAGTTGGTATCAGAGCTAGGCGCCGAAACAAGGTCATATCATTCTGTTATTTTCGTTTTTTTTTTAGTGTCCCTTAAGTTTTTCAGCGTTTGCATCCATCTTCTTGTTCTTCGTGTCTATGTCATCTAAGCAAAAAAAAAAAAAAAAAAGTTTATATTTCATCTTGTTACTGTCTCTAATCATAAAAGTCAGATTGTTAAAAAGAAAAAAAAAATCAGAAAGAAATAGAGAAAAGAGTGATTAGTTGAAATTTGAAGGATCATTCAATTTTTGCCGCAGAAACACAAATCTTGGTGAACCATAAGCAAACCACCTCGGAATCAATTTAAACTTCATATTCAGTCTATTGGGGATGGGATAGCATGATATATCAAATTTGGGCTTATTATAATATTATTTGCTTGAGGTTTTAATTCGAGTTTCAATTCTGCCGCAAAAACACTACTCTTAGTGAACCCAATGTAAACCACCTTAGAATCGATTTAAACTTCATATTCAGTCTATTTGGGGTGAGATAGCATCATATATCAAACTTGGACATATTTCGATATTGTTTGCTTGAGGTTTTAATTCGAGGTTCAATTCTGCCGCAGAAACACTACTATTAGTGAGCCGTAAGAAAAACACCTTAGAATCAGTTGAAACTTCATATTATGTGTATTGGGGATGAGATCGCACCATATATTAAATTTGGGCATATTTTGATTCCGGCTTCTGGAGGTTTTAATTGGAGGATCAATTCTGCCGCAAACTGATCATACAAGGAGTTTGGGTACCTAGAAATAAGAGAACGACCTATAAATTGATTTTTGTTGATTTCATAGTATTGTAATAATACAAATTAAATTCGAGGTCATTTGGATATCGGTTTCTTTAGGTTTCCCGAATTAGGTCTTGTTTTGTCGTAACGGGTCTGTTTGGTGTTATCTTTCAAAACTTGTTTTTTTTTTTTTTTTTTTTCCTGTTGATTTCGTTCCTGCCATTATACTATCATCATATTTTGATATTTGGCTGTTGTTTGAGTCATTTTCATCACCCTCGCATTAGTTTGTTTTTCGATAAGTTCTGGTCCAAACAAAAGTCAGATTTGTATTCTCGAGTCTAAATCAATGTTCTTCATGCTATAAACTCTATTCTTGTCGTCGTCTTCTTGTTTTTTTCCCCTATCTGTGTCATGTATTCACTAAGGGAGGGGGAACAGAGGAGGATTGTAGATCAACGATGCGAAATACTAAGCCATGGTTTGGGGGTTCTAGAACGAGAAGTTGATAAGTGTAGAAGATTATTCTATGATCTTGAAGCTTCATGGGAAAAAGAGGTACAACGCCAAAAGGATGAAAGACGAAGGAGAGTCGCTGTGGTTATCATTCAAAAGTATGTACGCAAGCGGTTAGTACGGCATGCTTATTTGAAATTCTTGTCAGTCACTACTTCTATACAGTGTTGTTGGAGAAAGGTGTTAGCAATAAGGGGATTCCGAAGGCTTAAACAAGAGGCTACTGAAGTCACCATTAATGCTATTCAAGATTCGAGGGCGAATCTTCTTGAAGAGGGAGGGAATGATACGGTTCCGCCCTGTGATACGACCCAAGTAAGGTCAGATTCGGATTTTGGCGTAAAAAGCGCAACAGTCCAGGTTTACGGCAACAGTCATAATTCTCAATCCGACCGTTGGATCGGGCTAATATTTTATGTGGACTCTCCAGACATATCTTACTACCTTGGGTTAAAATTGCAGGTCAATCGGAGTTCGGGAAGGCACCCCAATACTGGTCAACAGAGGCTGTACGGATTTTGTTATTTACTTCCATTTGACTTGTGGACTTCCTATTTGATTAGGATTCTTTTCCTCCAAGGATGTGGGAGCTGGTTTTGGGAATTTCCTAGTTCCACAAGGATCTTTAATGAGTTGCAATATAATCTCCTAGTGTGGCAAGGATTCATTAATGTTTCAGAATCCTTTTCTTACAAGGATTCCTTATTCATCCTAGCTACACAAGGAAAGAAGGGCTGGTGGTATTTAATGACAAGTTACTTATTTTTATTATTTTCTTTCATGTTTGGGCTTAATTAATAGTTTGTTTTCAGCTAGGATCCAAGGCTTGTTTGGATCAGGTTATGGGCTTTTCATTTTAGGGTTTTGGGCCAGTTTTGAGTGGACCTCATATAAGTCCACATAAAGGGTCCATTAGGGTTAACTTTTCAAGAACTATTTAAACTCATGTAGGCCAAAATCTCGGCAGCTTTTGATGATAATTACTTCTGAATTTTTTCAGTTTTAACGTCTGAGAGTGATTCTTGCATTCTTCAGTTCTTGAACGAGCTGAATCTGACTTATCGAAGATTAACTGGCTTCGTGGCGTCATTCTACTCATTCCAATAGTGTTGGTGCCTTGGGGCAGGTTTCCATTGTGTCGCACTCCTATCAGACCTATTTCGGCTTTCCGGGATCAGATCTCAATCTTGATTGTGGGTTGCGTGACCACGTGATCACGAGGTTCGCATCAGTTGGTATCAGAGCTAGGCGCCGAAACAAGGTCATATCATTCTGTTATTTTCGTTTTTTTTTTAGTGTCCCTTAAGTTTTTCAGCGTTTGCATCCATCTTCTTGTTCTTCGTGTCTATGTCATCTAAGCAAAAAAAAAAAAAAAAAGTTTATATTTCATCTTGTTACTGTCTCTAATCATAAAAGTCAGATTGTTAAAAAGAAAAAAAAAATCAGAAAGAAATAGAGAAAAGAGTGATTAGTTGAAATTTGAAGGATCATTCAATTTTTGCCGCAGAAACACAAATCTTGGTGAACCATAAGCAAACCACCTCGGAATCAATTTAAACTTCATATTCAGTCTATTGGGGATGGGATCGCATGATATATCAAATTTGGGCTTATTATAATATTATTTGCTTGAGGTTTTAATTCGAGTTTCAATTCTGCCGCAAAAACACTACTCTTAGTGAACCCAATGTAAACCACCTTAGAATCGATTTAAACTTCATATTCAGTCTATTTGGGGTGAGATAGCATCATATATCAAACTTGGACATATTTCGATATTGTTTGCTTGAGGTTTTAATTCGAGGTTCAATTCTGCCGCAGAAACACTACTATTAGTGAGCCGTAAGAAAAACACCTTAGAATCAGTTGAAACTTCATATTATGTGTATTGGGGATGAGATCGCACCATATATTAAATTTGGGCATATTTTGATTCCGGCTTCTGGAGGTTTTAATTGGAGGATCAATTCTGCCGCAAACTGATCATACAAGGAGTTTGGGTACCTAGAAATAAGAGAACGACCTATAAATTGATTTTTGTTGATTTCATAGTATTGTAATAATACAAATTAAATTCGAGGTCATTTGGATATCGGTTTCTTTAGGTTTCCCGAATTAGGTCTTGTTTTGTCGTAACGGGTCTGTTTGGTGTTATCTTTCAAAACTTGTTTTTTTTTTTTTTTTTTTTCCTGTTGATTTCGTTCCTGCCATTATACTATCATCATATTTTGATATTTGGCTGTTGTTTGAGTCATTTTCATCACCCTCGCATTAGTTTGTTTTTCGATAAGTTCTGGTCCAAACAAAAGTCAGATTTGTATTCTCGAGTCTAAATCAATGTTCTTCATGCTATAAACTCTATTCTTGTCGTCGTCTTCTTGTTTTTTTCCCCTATCTGTGTCATGTATTCACTAAGGGAGGGGGAACAGAGGAGGATTGTAGATCAACGATGCGAAATACTAAGCCATGGTTTGGGGGTTCTAGAACGAGAAGTTGATAAGTGTAGAAGATTATTCTATGATCTTGAAGCTTCATGGGAAAAAGAGGTACAACGCCAAAAGGATGAAAGACGAAGGAGAGTCGCTGTGGTTATCATTCAAAAGTATGTACGCAAGCGGTTAGTACGGCATGCTTATTTGAAATTCTTGTCAGTCACTACTTCTATACAGTGTTGTTGGAGAAAGGTGTTAGCAATAAGGGGATTCCGAAGGCTTAAACAAGAGGCTACTGAAGTCACCATTAATGCTATTCAAGATTCGAGGGCGAATCTTCTTGAAGAGGGAGGGAATGATACGGTTCCGCCCTGTGATACGACCCAAGTAAGGTCAGATTCGGATTTTGGCGTAAAAAGCGCAACAGTCCAGGTTTACGGCAACAGTCATAATTCTCAATCCGACCGTTGGATCGGGCTAATATTTTATGTGGACTCTCCAGACATATCTTACTACCTTGGGTTAAAATTGCAGGTCAATCGGAGTTCGGGAAGGCACCCCAATACTGGTCAACAGAGGCTGTACGGATTTTGTTATTTACTTCCATTTGACTTGTGGACTTCCTATTTGATTAGGATTCTTTTCCTCCAAGGATGTGGGAGCTGGTTTTGGGAATTTCCTAGTTCCACAAGGATCTTTAATGAGTTGCAATATAATCTCCTAGTGTGGCAAGGATTCATTAATGTTTCAGAATCCTTTTCTTACAAGGATTCCTTATTCATCCTAGCTACACAAGGAAAGAAGGGCTGGTGGTATTTAATGACAAGTTACTTATTTTTATTATTTTCTTTCATGTTTGGGCTTAATTAATAGTTTGTTTTCAGCTAGGATCCAAGGCTTGTTTGGATCAGGTTATGGGCTTTTCATTTTAGGGTTTTGGGCCAGTTTTGAGTGGACCTCATATAAGTCCACATAAAGGGTCCATTAGGGTTAACTTTTCAAGAACTATTTAAACTCATGTAGGCCAAAATCTCGGCAGCTTTTGATGATAATTACTTCTGAATTTTTTCAGTTTTAACGTCTGAGAGTGATTCTTGCATTCTTCAGTTCTTGAACGAGCTGAATCTGACTTATCGAAGATTAACTGGCTTCGTGGCGTCATTCTACTCATTCCAATAGTGTTGGTGCCTTGGGGCAGGTTTCCATTGTGTCGCACTCCTATCAGACCTATTTCGGCTTTCCGGGATCAGATCTCAATCTTGATTGTGGGTTGCGTGACCACGTGATCACGAGGTTCGCATCAGTTGGTATCAGAGCTAGGCGCCGAAACAAGGTCATATCATTCTGTTATTTTCGTTTTTTTTTTAGTGTCCCTTAAGTTTTTCAGCGTTTGCATCCATCTTCTTGTTCTTCGTGTCTATGTCATCTAAGCAAAAAAAAAAAAAAAAGTTTATATTTCATCTTGTTACTGTCTCTAATCATAAAAGTCAGATTGTTAAAAAGAAAAAAAAAATCAGAAAGAAATAGAGAAAAGAGTGATTAGTTGAAATTTGAAGGATCATTCAATTTTTGCCGCAGAAACACAAATCTTGGTGAACCATAAGCAAACCACCTCGGAATCAATTTAAACTTCATATTCAGTCTATTGGGGATGGGATCGCATGATATATCAAATTTGGGCTTATTATAATATTATTTGCTTGAGGTTTTAATTCGAGTTTCAATTCTGCCGCAAAAACACTACTCTTAGTGAACCCAATGTAAACCACCTTAGAATCGATTTAAACTTCATATTCAGTCTATTTGGGGTGAGATAGCATCATATATCAAACTTGGACATATTTCGATATTGTTTGCTTGAGGTTTTAATTCGAGGTTCAATTCTGCCGCAGAAACACTACTATTAGTGAGCCGTAAGAAAAACACCTTAGAATCAGTTGAAACTTCATATTATGTGTATTGGGGATGAGATCGCACCATATATTAAATTTGGGCATATTTTGATTCCGGCTTCTGGAGGTTTTAATTGGAGGATCAATTCTGCCGCAAACTGATCATACAAGGAGTTTGGGTACCTAGAAATAAGAGAACGACCTATAAATTGATTTTTGTTGATTTCATAGTATTGTAATAATACAAATTAAATTCGAGGTCATTTGGATATCGGTTTCTTTAGGTTTCCCGAATTAGGTCTTGTTTTGTCGTAACGGGTCTGTTTGGTGTTATCTTTCAAAACTTGTTTTTTTTTTTTTTTTTTTTTCCTGTTGATTTCGTTCCTGCCATTATACTATCATCATATTTTGATATTTGGCTGTTGTTTGAGTCATTTTCATCACCCTCGCATTAGTTTGTTTTTCGATAAGTTCTGGTCCAAACAAAAGTCAGATTTGTATTCTCGAGTCTAAATCAATGTTCTTCATGCTATAAACTCTATTCTTGTCGTCGTCTTCTTGTTTTTTTCCCCTATCTGTGTCATGTATTCACTAAGGGAGGGGGAACAGAGGAGGATTGTAGATCAACGATGCGAAATACTAAGCCATGGTTTGGGGGTTCTAGAACGAGAAGTTGATAAGTGTAGAAGATTATTCTATGATCTTGAAGCTTCATGGGAAAAAGAGGTACAACGCCAAAAGGATGAAAGACGAAGGAGAGTCGCTGTGGTTATCATTCAAAAGTATGTACGCAAGCGGTTAGTACGGCATGCTTATTTGAAATTCTTGTCAGTCACTACTTCTATACAGTGTTGTTGGAGAAAGGTGTTAGCAATAAGGGGATTCCGAAGGCTTAAACAAGAGGCTACTGAAGTCACCATTAATGCTATTCAAGATTCGAGGGCGAATCTTCTTGAAGAGGGAGGGAATGATACGGTTCCGCCCTGTGATACGACCCAAGTAAGGTCAGATTCGGATTTTGGCGTAAAAAGCGCAACAGTCCAGGTTTACGGCAACAGTCATAATTCTCAATCCGACCGTTGGATCGGGCTAATATTTTATGTGGACTCTCCAGACATATCTTACTACCTTGGGTTAAAATTGCAGGTCAATCGGAGTTCGGGAAGGCACCCCAATACTGGTCAACAGAGGCTGTACGGATTTTGTTATTTACTTCCATTTGACTTGTGGACTTCCTATTTGATTAGGATTCTTTTCCTCCAAGGATGTGGGAGCTGGTTTTGGGAATTTCCTAGTTCCACAAGGATCTTTAATGAGTTGCAATATAATCTCCTAGTGTGGCAAGGATTCATTAATGTTTCAGAATCCTTTTCTTACAAGGATTCCTTATTTTTTTTGGTAAGCTGACTTATGTATTAAAAGAAAATGATACAAAGAATATAATGGGCATACCCAAGATTTACAATGTGAACAGAAACGAAAACCAACAAATGGCTACAGGCTAGCCACATAACAAAACAAAAACTTAGACCAACTAGATATGCTAGGGGTACAAAAACAACCAGCTAAATATCAAATTAAGAGTCCATGTTATTGACCCTCCAAAGTCTTTGGATCCTTATGTTTTCATCTGTTTGTTGAACATTCCTCATCAAAACAAGCTTATCGCGAATGATACATTCGATTTGATCAAAAACCAAATTCGAAGCTTTAGACACATCTGCAAAGATCCTTGCGTTCCGTTCTTGCCAGATACAATACACTGTAGCTGCGAAACCCAGTTTACGAGAAAAGTTGACGAAACTTTTGCCATGCCAAGAGACAGTGGCCAATCGAATCCATTCATCCAAGCTTTTTGTCATTCTTGGAATGTCGCATCTGTCACAAACATTCCACCATAATGCTTTCGTAAAGGAGCATTCAAAGAACAAGTGGTTGTGATCTTCATTATTGCGGAGACAAAGTGAGCACCTATTGGGACCATGAATACCAAACCGATGAAGTCTATCCTGCGTTGAGAGTTTCCGTTGGATAGCCACCCAAAGAAGAAATGCATGTCTTGGGACAGCATTCTTGAACCACACGATGTCATGCCAATCAACCGTCTGATGATGAATTCTTAGTTGTTCCCAAGCTACTTTGACCGAGAAACTCTGATTTGGCGAATCCAACCAAACAATCTCATCCTTTTGCCCCTTAGGAGTAGATGTGGAAGGAATAGCTTCTATAATGGGGTGCCAGCCAATAGCATGAGTGATAGGAATTCTCCATTCTAAGTTATTAATCAGCACGTTCACTCTCGCATTGTGTTCCATACCTGAATCATAGATGAATCGTTCACCGTAAGTATCAGCGAGCGGGCTGTGAGGATGCCAATTGTCAAACCATAGAGAGGTTGTCATTCCATCTCCGATAATGTGCTTCATCTTCGGCCATGCTAAGGATCTGAGCTTTAGAATCTTTCCCCAAGCCCAAGAGCAGCTTCCTGGCGCCTTGATTGTCCAGAAATTCCTACCTCGCAAGAGATTGGATCTGATCCAAGTAGACCAGATTGAGCCATCCGAGTCATTGCACAAGTTCCAAATGTGTTTCAACAAGGCAATCTTGTTCCATTCTGTTATCCTTTTTATGCCTAGCCCCCCCTCCTTTCTTGGAAGACATACCTGATCCCAAGCCACTTTAGCCCTAGTAGTGCTCATATCTGAACCTGACCAAAGAAATGATCTCATAATTTGCTCAACGTTTTTCACTACTTGCCCAGGTAATAGGAATAGAGATGCCCAATAGACCTGGATGGAGAATAAAACTGAGTTAATCAGTTGTACTCGCCCTGCGAAAGAGAGTGTTCTGCAGGTCCAATGTCGTACTTTAGCGGTAATTCGATCCACGAGGCCCTTACAATCAACAGCCTTTAGTCTGGACGAGATAAGAGGCACTCCCAAATATTTCATTGGAAGCTCCCCCTCTCTAAACCCAAGAATACTGATAATCTGTTCCCTCTCAGCACCTAACACACCGCTCAAGAAGATGTCACTTTTGTTTGGATTTGGATATAGACCTGATAGATCTTGAAACTCTATGAGTGCATTTTTGATCATACGAACTGAGTGTACATCCCCTTTGCTGAATATCATCAAGTCGTCGGCAAAGCAAAGATGAGAAATTCTGTCCTTCTTGCATCTCCAGTGGAACTTGAAGTTTTGATTGGCACTCATATTGCAGAACAGCCCTGACAGGATTTCCATGCAAAGGACAAACAAATATGGAGATAATGGATCACCTTGTCTCAACCCTCTACCCCCATGAAAGTAACCTGCAAGTTCACCGTTGACGTTGATTGAGAATTGACACGATGTAACACACACCATGATCCAATCAACCACTGTTCTAGGGAATCCCATTTTTATTAACGTAGCATCAACGAAATCCCACCGAACCGAGTCATAAGCCTTCATCAGATCTACTTTCATAGCACAACGAGCCGGACCCGTAGATTTATGATAGCCTTTCATTAGCTCCTGAGACAAAAGAATATTGTCGCTGATTCTCCGTCCAGAGATAAAAGCTGTCTGATACGGACCTACTAAGGACGGCAAAACAAGTTTCATTCTCCCAGCTAGAATCTTCGCGATGCATTTGTATACTGTATTGCAGCAAGATATAGGACGAAAATCTGTCAACCTCGTAGGATTAGCAACTTTAGGGATAAGGGAAATGGATGTAGCATTCATTTCTTTAAGCATTCTACGAGTCTGAAAGAAGGAGCTAACAGCTTTGATTACATCTTCCCCCACTATATGCCACATTCTTTTGAAGAAACCTACGTTGAAGCCATCCGGGCCAGGGGCTTTGTTGTTTTTCAAACTAAACATAGCATTCTTAATCTCCTCCCTTGTTACTTCTTGTGCTAGTTCATGCTGTTGAGTCGAAGATAGTTTGCAGTTAATTGCCGATTGCATCACTTCCTCGTTCAAGACCCTAGGCATCTGATTCACTCCCAACACACGCTGGAAGTATGCAATTACTTCTGATTTGACTGCCTCGTGTCCTTCAACGACTTCCCCATCCTCCCTTGTAACGGAGAGAAGCTTATTTCTATTCTGTCTTCCATTTACTGATTTGTGGAAGTAGCTAGTATTCTGATCCCCCAAGCTAAGCCATTGCATCCTTGCCTTTTGTTTGAAAAAACTCTCTTCCGCCCTGACAGTAGAAGCATAGTTACGAACAGCATCTCTTTCTCGCATACGCAATGTTGGATTCTCAGGCGCTGTATGCAGAGCTTGTTGAGCCTTATCCATGTGATCTTTTGCATCTTTGACTCTATCGGAAATATTGGAGAAGTGAGTCTTATTGAACTGTTTAAGTTCCTGCTTTAGCTTCCTTAGTTTGCAACACAACTGATACATTGGACAACCTCCCGAATGCTGATCCCATACTTTCTTCACCAAGGGCATGAACTCGTCATGATCCATCCACATATCGAAGAATCTGAATGGTTTCTTTATGTTCTGAACATTGCCAGTGACTTTTACCACCATGGGAGAATGATCCGACATACCAGCAGGCAAGAATCTCGCTTCCGACAATGGGAAGTGCATATTCCACTTCTCATTTACAAGCACTCTATCTAGTTTCCGCATAATCATATTCTCAGGACATTGGTTCGTCCAAGTATAATGCATACCTGAATACCGAAGATCATCCACTTTCGCTTCACGTATACATGTTTCCAATCTGTCCATATGACCAGCCCACGTAGAAGACCCTCCTAACCTCTCTGACTGGTTGCGGATAGCATTAAAGTCGCCCATAAGAATCCATGGGGTTGACTCCCATCCATCACTACGACTCACAATATCAGACCATAAAGCCTCACGTAAGGATGCATTATTGTCTCCGTAAATGATTGAAGCATTAAAACAGATATTGGTAGCTAATATCATAACAGAAACATGGATAGCCTGGTCTGACATTCCCAGAACATCCACCTTCACCAAATCAGCATTCCAACAAACCCAAATACGACCACGACAAGAGAAATCATAATTATACAAGAATGACCAATTACGCAGAAGAAGTTGCGAAACATTATCTTTATTCCTGTCTCTAACCCGAGTTTCAACCAACCCAAAAAAAACCATCCTCTCTTGATGGATGAGCTGACGCAGTTCTGAATGCTTTATGGGATCATTCAAACCTCTAACATTCCAACATCCAATAATCATAGGGAATTAGAGAGGAGTACCAAACAGCAACACACTGATTACCTTGACTTGCCCCCCCTCGAGGAGCCAGATTTCTTACTCTTCTTTGAAAAGCCTGGAGAACCCGTTTTCTTTTTCTCTAGAGAGTCTCTAGCCTTGCTAGCTAACTGATTAATAAAAGTTTCCCCGTCAGAAGAAATCGGACTTTGCGGACTTGTTGGGATCAGTGACGTCGACTCCTTATCCTCGTCTTCCTTACCTGTATCAGCTCCCATAGCTCCAATATCAACATTCACCTCATGACTAACAGGGTTCATGGTTGCATAAGCAATTGTATTACAGATGGTTAAACTTTGATCTAAAAAAGTACATGCAGCCCCTTCCTCCGGCACCATGTCTGCTCGTAAACTCTTCAAAACAAGAGGAGAGGTAGGATTTTCATCTTCATAACAACCAGCATTGGGCACATCTGATGTCGCAGTTTCATTCGTATGACAATCAGCAATATGTAAAGCAGATGCTACAGAACCATTCTCATTACAATTAAGCTCTTTAGATGCCAAACAATCATTCTCACCAATCGTAACACCCTTATTTCGTTTACCAACTACCTGCCATTGAAGCTGATTCTGCTTATTATCTGCAGGTTTAGAGTTCACAACTCCTATTTTCCTTTTTCCATCTGCCCCCATTGTACGATCATCAACTTTACTGGTAGCACATATCGCTGTGGTATGTCCAAAGACATTGCAATTATTGCACCTTGAAGGTATCCATTCATAATCCGCTGAAATTGTTATGAATAACCCATTTGGACAGCGAAGGTCGTATTCCTTCACCAGCGTTTTCGAAGCTTCTATCTCAACGCAAACTCTTGCGTAGCTAAGCCTTTTACGCAATAATGTAGTGAGGTCAGCATGAAGGGGAACCCCAATAGCACTCGCTACACAACTCAACCCCTTAACAGTCCAATACTCGAGAGGAACATTATAGAGCTTAACCCATACCGGAACTCTATCCAGATCATCTTTCAAAAATTGCATGTTCGGATGCCAACGTTTAAGCACCAAAGGTCTGTTGGCCATGTGCCATGGGGCTCTCTCCAGAACATTAGTGGCGCGATCGACCGAATCAAAAGTGAAGAGAAAGAAACCATTATCAGAAGATAAAACATCGGATAGACCGTGGGAGCCCCATATTCTTTTGGCAATAGAATTAACAACAGGATAGGGTAATTTCTGACCCACGAAATGACCAACTAGAGTGGATTTCCAAAGTTCACAGCCATCCTCAAACACATCAAGTGGAGGAGCTACTGTCACACGACCATTAGTTATTGCGGGGGGAGCAAAATGCAAGTTACGGACTGGATTCATATCAAGGGACATCCTACCCTTATTGTCATCAACATCAGAACCCTTCAAAGCATTTAAAAAATTCAATTTGGGGCTAAGGTTTAGCTGTTCTTGTTGCTTAGACCCAACCTTCAACTCATCAACTTTAGAACTCAACATGTCGTGACTAATTAGCATATCATGGAGCTCTAATTGTAAGGTATGTCCAGATTTAACTGCATTTTGTTGTTCAATGTCAGAGCTAACCATTGGAACAGATTCGATAGCAGAACACAAAGACAATATGGTACAGAATTGCGAGTCCAGTATCTACCAGAACTTTGATTGGAACAACGATCCGTTCGGTCAAGATATATAGCAGGTTCAGAAAAACAACATACTAAAAGATGGTGACGATCCAACAGTGAACAAAGGAGATCGAGCTTCAACAACACCACTCTCTAATCAGCAAGCAAATGAACTTCCAAATGAGTTGTATTCAATTGTGTCCAGACTTAACTTCATTTTGTTGTTTAATGTTACAGCTAACCAATGGAACAGATTCCACACCAGAACATGAAGACAATATGGCAATAGACATTTACTAGAGATAGCAAAGCTCTACTGAGTGATTCTCATGTTTATAGCTGGTATTAGAAGTCCAGAAAGAAAACCCACTGAAAAAGATGCAGCTACTCACCTTATCTCAATGATTACGAGGCCAGTATCTCTCAGTTCATTGATTGAAAAGATGATCCCTTCGGTCAAGATGTAGAGCATGTTCTGATGGAGAACATACTCAAATATGGTGACGATCCAACGGTGAACCAAAGAGATCGAGCTTCGACAACCCCAGAATTACAAGTCCCGTACCTCACAGTTCATTGATTGAAATGATGATCCGTTCGGTCAAGATGTAGAGCATGTTGTGAAGAACAACATACTCAAAAATAGTGACGATCCAACGGTGAACCAAGGAGATCAAAGACAATACAGATTAGAGAGAGAGAGGGAGAGAGAGAGAGGGAGAGAGAGCGAGGAGAGAGGGTCTGTTTGGTGTTATTACAAGGATTCCTTATTCATCCTAGCTACACAAGGAAAGAAGGGCTGGTGGTATTTAATGACAAGTTACTTATTTTTATTATTTTCTTTCATGTTTGGGCTTAATTAATAGTTTGTTTTCAGCTAGGATCCAAGGCTTGTTTGGATCAGGTTATGGGCTTTTCATTTTAGGGTTTTGGGCCAGTTTTGAGTGGACCTCATATAAGTCCACATAAAGGGTCCATTAGGGTTAACTTTTCAAGAACTATTTAAACTCATGTAGGCCAAAATTTCGGCAGCTTTGATGATAATTACTTCTGAATTTTTTCAGTTTTAACGTCTGAGAGTGGTTCTTGCATTCTTCAGTTCTTGAACGAGCTGAATCTGACTTATCGAAGATTAACTGGCTTCGTGGCGTCATTCTACTCATTCCAATAGTGTTGGTGCCTTGGGGCAGGTTTCCATTGTGTCGCACTCCTATCAGACCTATTTCGGCTTTCCGGGATCAGATCTCAATCTTGATTGTGGGTTGCGTGACCACGTGATCACGAGGTTCGCATCAGTTGGTATCAGAGCTAGGCGCCGAAACAAGGTCATATCATTCTGTTATTTTCGTTTTTTTTTTAGTGTCCCTTAAGTTTTTCAGCGTTTGCATCCATCTTCTTGTTCTTCGTGTCTATGTCATCTAAGCAAAAAAAAAAAAAAAAAGTTTATATTTCATCTTGTTACTGTCTCTAATCATAAAAGTCAGATTGTTAAAAAGAAAAAAAAAATCAGAAAGAAATAGAGAAAAGAGTGATTAGTTGAAATTTGAAGGATCATTCAATTTTTGCCGCAGAAACACAAATCTTGGTGAACCATAAGCAAACCACCTCGGAATCAATTTAAACTTCATATTCAGTCTATTGGGGATGGGATCGCATGATATATCAAATTTGGGCTTATTATAATATTATTTGCTTGAGGTTTTAATTCGAGTTTCAATTCTGCCGCAAAAACACTACTCTTAGTGAACCCAATGTAAACCACCTTAGAATCGATTTAAACTTCATATTCAGTCTATTTGGGGTGAGATAGCATCATATATCAAACTTGGACATATTTCGATATTGTTTGCTTGAGGTTTTAATTCGAGGTTCAATTCTGCCGCAGAAACACTACTATTAGTGAGCCGTAAGAAAAACACCTTAGAATCAGTTGAAACTTCATATTATGTGTATTGGGGATGAGATCGCACCATATATTAAATTTGGGCATATTTTGATTCCGGCTTCTGGAGGTTTTAATTGGAGGATCAATTCTGCCGCAAACTGATCATACAAGGAGTTTGGGTACCTAGAAATAAGAGAACGACCTATAAATTGATTTTTGTTGATTTCATAGTATTGTAATAATACAAATTAAATTCGAGGTCATTTGGATATCGGTTTCTTTAGGTTTCCCGAATTAGGTCTTGTTTTGTCGTAACGGGTCTGTTTGGTGTTATCTTTCAAAACTTGTTTTTTTTTTTTTTTTTTTCCTGTTGATTTCGTTCCTGCCATTATACTATCATCATATTTTGATATTTGGCTGTTGTTTGAGTCATTTTCATCACCCTCGCATTAGTTTGTTTTTCGATAAGTTCTGGTCCAAACAAAAGTCAGATTTGTATTCTCGAGTCTAAATCAATGTTCTTCATGCTATAAACTCTATTCTTGTCGTCGTCTTCTTGTTTTTTTCCCCTATCTGTGTCATGTATTCACTAAGGGAGGGGGAACAGAGGAGGATTGTAGATCAACGATGCGAAATACTAAGCCATGGTTTGGGGGTTCTAGAACGAGAAGTTGATAAGTGTAGAAGATTATTCTATGATCTTGAAGCTTCATGGGAAAAAGAGGTACAACGCCAAAAGGATGAAAGACGAAGGAGAGTCGCTGTGGTTATCATTCAAAAGTATGTACGCAAGCGGTTAGTACGGCATGCTTATTTGAAATTCTTGTCAGTCACTACTTCTATACAGTGTTGTTGGAGAAAGGTGTTAGCAATAAGGGGATTCCGAAGGCTTAAACAAGAGGCTACTGAAGTCACCATTAATGCTATTCAAGATTCGAGGGCGAATCTTCTTGAAGAGGGAGGGAATGATACGGTTCCGCCCTGTGATACGACCCAAGTAAGGTCAGATTCGGATTTTGGCGTAAAAAGCGCAACAGTCCAGGTTTACGGCAACAGTCATAATTCTCAATCCGACCGTTGGATCGGGCTAATATTTTATGTGGACTCTCCAGACATATCTTACTACCTTGGGTTAAAATTGCAGGTCAATCGGAGTTCGGGAAGGCACCCCAATACTGGTCAACAGAGGCTGTACGGATTTTGTTATTTACTTCCATTTGACTTGTGGACTTCCTATTTGATTAGGATTCTTTTCCTCCAAGGATGTGGGAGCTGGTTTTGGGAATTTCCTAGTTCCACAAGGATCTTTAATGAGTTGCAATATAATCTCCTAGTGTGGCAAGGATTCATTAATGTTTCAGAATCCTTTTCTTACAAGGATTCCTTATTCATCCTAGCTACACAAGGAAAGAAGGGCTGGTGGTATTTAATGACAAGTTACTTATTTTTATTATTTTCTTTCATGTTTGGGCTTAATTAATAGTTTGTTTTCAGCTAGGATCCAAGGCTTGTTTGGATCAGGTTATGGGCTTTTCATTTTAGGGTTTTGAGTGGACCTCATATAAGTCCACATAAAGGGTCCATTAGGGTTAACTTTTCAAGAACTATTTAAACTCATGTAGGCCAAAATCTCGGCAGCTTTGATGATAATTACTTCTGAATTTTTTCAGTTTTAACGTCTGAGAGTGATTCTTGCATTCTTCAGTTCTTGAACGAGCTGAATCTGACTTATCGAAGATTAACTGGCTTCGTGGCGTCATTCTACTCATTCCAATAGTGTTGGTGCCTTGGGGCAGGTTTCCATTGTGTCGCACTCCTATCAGACCTATTTCGGCTTTCCGGGATCAGATCTCAATCTTGATTGTGGGTTGCGTGACCACGTGATCACGAGGTTCGCATCAGTTGGTATCAGAGCTAGGCGCCGAAACAAGGTCATATCATTCTGTTATTTTCGTTTTTTTTTTAGTGTCCCTTAAGTTTTTCAGCGTTTGCATCCATCTTCTTGTTCTTCGTGTCTATGTCATCTAAGCAAAAAAAAAAAAAAAAAAGTTTATATTTCATCTTGTTACTGTCTCTAATCATAAAAGTCAGATTGTTAAAAAGAAAAAAAAAATCAGAAAGAAATAGAGAAAAGAGTGATTAGTTGAAATTTGAAGGATCATTCAATTTTTGCCGCAGAAACACAAATCTCGGTGAACCATAAGCAAACCACCTCGGAATCAATTTAAACTTCATATTCAGTCTATTGGGGATGGGATCGCATGATATATCAAATTTGGGCTTATTATAATATTATTTGCTTGAGGTTTTAATTCGAGTTTCAATTCTGCCGCAAAAACACTACTCTTAGTGAACCCAATGTAAACCACCTTAGAATCGATTTAAACTTCATATTCAGTCTATTTGGGGTGAGATAGCATCATATATCAAACTTGGACATATTTCGATATTGTTTGCTTGAGGTTTTAATTCGAGGTTCAATTCTGCCGCAGAAACACTACTATTAGTGAGCCGTAAGAAAAACACCTTAGAATCAGTTGAAACTTCATATTATGTGTATTGGGGATGAGATCGCACCATATATTAAATTTGGGCATATTTTGATTCCGGCTTCTGGAGGTTTTAATTGGAGGATCAATTCTGCCGCAAACTGATCATACAAGGAGTTTGGGAGTCAACCCCATGGATTCTTATGGGCGACTTTAATGCTATCCGCAACCAGTCAGAGAGGTTAGGAGGGTCTTCTACGTGGGCTGGTCATATGGACAGATTGGAAACATGTATACGTGAAGCGAAAGTGGATGATCTTCGGTATTCAGGTATGCATTATACTTGGACGAACCAATGTCCTGAGAATATGATTATGCGGAAACTAGATAGAGTGCTTGTAAATGAGAAGTGGAATATGCACTTCCCATTGTCGGAAGCGAGATTCTTGCCTGCTGGTATGTCGGATCATTCTCCCATGGTGGTAAAAGTCACTGGCAATGTTCAGAACATAAAGAAACCATTCAGATTCTTCGATATGTGGATGGATCATGACGAGTTCATGCCCTTGGTGAAGAAAGTATGGGATCAGCATTCGGGAGGTTGTCCAATGTATCAGTTGTGTTGCAAACTAAGGAAGCTAAAGCAGGAACTTAAACAGTTCAATAAGACTCACTTCTCCAATATTTCCGATAGAGTCAAAGATGCAAAAGATCACATGGATAAGGCTCAACAAGCTCTGCATACAGCGCCTGAGAATCCAACATTGCGTATGCGAGAAAGAGATGCTGTTCGTAACTATGCTTCTACTGTCAGGGCGGAAGAGAGTTTTTTCAAACAAAAGGCAAGGATGCAATGGCTTAGCTTGGGGGATCAGAATACTAGCTACTTCCACAAATCAGTAAATGGAAGACAGAATAGAAATAAGCTTCTCTCCGTTACAAGGGAGGATGGGGAAGTCGTTGAAGGACACGAGGCAGTCAAATCAGAAGTAATTGCATACTTCCAGCGTGTGTTGGGAGTGAATCAGATGCCTAGGGTCTTGAACGAGGAAGTGATGCAATCGGCAATTAACTGCAAACTATCTTCGACTCAACAGCATGAACTAGCACAAGAAGTAACAAGGGAGGAGATTAAGAATGCTATGTTTAGTTTGAAAAACAACAAAGCCCCTGGCCCGGATGGCTTCAACGTAGGTTTCTTCAAAAGAATGTGGCATATAGTGGGGGAAGATGTAATCAAAGCTGTTAGCTCCTTCTTTCAGACTCGTAGAATGCTTAAAGAAATGAATGCTACATCCATTTCCCTTATCCCTAAAGTTGCTAATCCTACGAGGTTGACAGATTTTCGTCCTATATCTTGCTGCAATACAGTATACAAATGCATCGCGAAGATTCTAGCTGGGAGAATGAAACTTGTTTTGCCGTCCTTAGTAGGTCCGTATCAGACAGCTTTTATCTCTGGACGGAGAATCAGCGACAATATTCTTTTGTCTCAGGAGCTAATGAAAGGCTATCATAAATCTACGGGTCCGGCTCGTTGTGCTATGAAAGTAGATCTGATGAAGGCTTATGACTCGGTTCGGTGGGATTTCGTTGATGCTACGTTAATAAAAATGGGATTCCCTAGAACAGTGGTTGATTGGATCATGGTGTGTGTTACATCGTGTCAATTCTCAATCAACGTCAACGGTGAACTTGCAGGTTACTTTCATGGGGGTAGAGGGTTGAGACAAGGTGATCCATTATCTCCATATTTGTTTGTCCTTTGCATGGAAATCCTGTCAGGGCTGTTCTGCAATATGAGTGCCAATCAAAACTTCAAGTTCCACTGGAGATGCAAGAAGGACAGAATTTCTCATCTTTGCTTTGCCGACGACTTGATGATATTCAGCAAAGGGGATGTACACTCAGTTCGTATGATCAAAAATGCACTCATAGAGTTTCAAGATCTATCAGGTCTATATCCAAATCCAAACAAAAGTGACATCTTCTTGAGCGGTGTGTTAGGTGCTGAGAGGGAACAGATTATCAGTATTCTTGGGTTTAGAGAGGGGGAGCTTCCAATGAAATATTTGGGAGTGCCTCTTATCTCGTCCAGACTAAAGGCTGTTGATTGTAAGGGCCTCGTGGATCGAATTACCGCTAAAGTACGACATTGGACCTGCAGAACACTCTCTTTCGCAGGGCGAGTACAACTGATTAACTCAGTTTTATTCTCCATCCAGGTCTATTGGGCATCTCTATTCCTATTACCTGGGCAAGTAGTGAAAAACGTTGAGCAAATTATGAGATCATTTCTTTGGTCAGGTTCAGATATGAGCACTACTAGGGCTAAAGTGGCTTGGGATCAGGTATGTCTTCCAAGAAAGGAGGGGGGGCTAGGCATAAAAAGGATAACAGAATGGAACAAGATTGCCTTGTTGAAACACATTTGGAACTTGTGCAATGACTCGGATGGCTCAATCTGGTCTACTTGGATCAGATCCAATCTCTTGCGAGGTAGGAATTTCTGGACAATCAAGGCGCCAGGAAGCTGCTCTTGGGCTTGGGGAAAGATTCTAAAGCTCAGATCCTTAGCATGGCCGAAGATGAAGCACATTATCGGAGATGGAATGACAACCTCTCTATGGTTTGACAATTGGCATCCTCACAGCCCGCTCGCTGATACTTACGGTGAACGATTCATCTATGATTCAGGTATGGAACACAATGCGAGAGTGAACGTGCTGATTAATAACTTAGAATGGAGAATTCCTATCACTCATGCTATTGGCTGGCACCCCATTATAGAAGCTATTCCTTCCACATCTACTCCTAAGGGGCAAAAGGATGAGATTGTTTGGTTGGATTCGCCAAATCAGAGTTTCTCGGTCAAAGTAGCTTGGGAACAACTAAGAATTCATCATCAGACGGTTGATTGGCATGACATCGTGTGGTTCAAGAATGCTGTCCCAAGACATGCATTTCTTCTTTGGGTGGCTATCCAACGGAAACTCTCAACGCAGGATAGACTTCATCGGTTTGGTATTCATGGTCCCAATAGGTGCTCACTTTGTCTCCGCAATAATGAAGATCACAACCACTTGTTCTTTGAATGCTCCTTTACGAAAGCATTATGGTGGAATGTTTGTGACAGATGCGACATTCCAAGAATGACAAAAAGCTTGGATGAATGGATTCGATTGGCCACTGTCTCTTGGCATGGCAAAAGTTTCGTCAACTTTTCTCGTAAACTGGGTTTCGCAGCTACAGTGTATTGTATCTGGCAAGAACGGAACGCAAGGATCTTTGCAGATGTGTCTAAAGCTTCGAATTTGGTTTTTGATCAAATCGAATGTATCATTCGCGATAAGCTTGTTTTGATGAGGAATGTTCAACAAACAGATGAAAACATAAGGATCCAAAGACTTTGGAGGGTCAATAACATGGACTCTTAATTTGATATTTAGCTGGTTGTTTTTGTACCCCTAGCATATCTAGTTGGTCTAAGTTTTTGTTTTGTTATGTGGCTAGCCTGTAGCCATTTGTTGGTTTTCGTTTCTGTTCACATTGTAAATCTTGGGTATGCCCATTATATTCTTTGTATCATTTTCTTTTAATACATAAGTCAGCTTACCAAAAAAAAAAAGTACCTAGAAATAAGAGAACGACCTATAAATTGATTTTTGTTGATTTCATAGTATTGTAATAATACAAATTAAATTCGAGGTCATTTGGATATCGGTTTCTTTAGGTTTCCCGAATTAGGTCTTGTTTTGTCGTAACGGGTCTGTTTGGTGTTATCTTTCAAAACTTGTTTTTTTTTTTTTTTTTTCCTGTTGATTTCGTTCCTGCCATTATACTATCATCATATTTTGATATTTGGCTGTTGTTTGAGTCATTTTCATCACCCTCGCATTAGTTTGTTTTTCGATAAGTTCTGGTCCAAACAAAAGTCAGATTTGTATTCTCGAGTCTAAATCAATGTTCTTCATGCTATAAACTCTATTCTTGTCGTCGTCTTCTTGTTTTTTTCCCCTATCTGTGTCATGTATTCACTAAGGGAGGGGGAACAGAGGAGGATTGTAGATCAACGATGCGAAATACTAAGCCATGGTTTGGGGGTTCTAGAACGAGAAGTTGATAAGTGTAGAAGATTATTCTATGATCTTGAAGCTTCATGGGAAAAAGAGGTACAACGCCAAAAGGATGAAAGACGAAGGAGAGTCGCTGTGGTTATCATTCAAAAGTATGTACGCAAGCGGTTAGTACGGCATGCTTATTTGAAATTCTTGTCAGTCACTACTTCTATACAGTGTTGTTGGAGAAAGGTGTTAGCAATAAGGGGATTCCGAAGGCTTAAACAAGAGGCTACTGAAGTCACCATTAATGCTATTCAAGATTCGAGGGCGAATCTTCTTGAAGAGGGAGGGAATGATACGGTTCCGCCCTGTGATACGACCCAAGTAAGGTCAGATTCGGATTTTGGCGTAAAAAGCGCAACAGTCCAGGTTTACGGCAACAGTCATAATTCTCAATCCGACCGTTGGATCGGGCTAATATTTTATGTGGACTCTCCAGACATATCTTACTACCTTGGGTTAAAATTTCAGGTCAATCGGAGTTCGGGAAGGCACCCCAATACTGGTCAACAGAGGCTGTACGGATTTTGTTATTTACTTCCATTTGACTTGTGGACTTCCTATTTGATTAGGATTCTTTTCCTCCAAGGATGTGGGAGCTGGTTTTGGGAATTTCCTAGTTCCACAAGGATCTTTAATGAGTTGCAATATAATCTCCTAGTGTGGCAAGGATTCATTAATGTTTCAGAATCCTTTTCTTACAAGGATTCCTTATTCATCCTGGCTACACAAGGAAAGAAGGGCTGGTGGTATTTAATGACAACTTACTTATTTTTATTATTTTCTTTCATGTTTGGGCTTAATTAATAGTTTGTTTTCAGCTAGGATCCAAGGCTTGTTTGGATCAGGTTATGGGCTTTTCATTTTAGGGTTTTGGGCCAGTTTTGAGTGGACCTCATATAAGTCCACATAAAGGGTCCATTAGGGTTAACTTTTCAAGAACTATTTAAACTCATGTAGGCCAAAATTTCGGCAGCTTTGATGATATTTACTTCTGAATTTTTTCAGTTTTAACGTCTGAGAGTGATTCTTGCATTCTTCAGTTCTTGAACGAGCTGAATCTGACTTATCGAAGATTAACTGGCTTCGTGGCGTCATTCTACTCATTCCAATAGTGTTGGTGCCTTGGGGCAGGTTTCCATTGTGTCGCACTCCTATCAGACCTATTTCGGCTTTCCGGGATCAGATCTCAATCTTGATTGTGGTTTGCGTGACCACGTGATCACGAGGTTCGCATCAGTTGGTATCCGAGCTAGGCTCCGAAACAAGGTCATATCATTCTGTTATTTTCGTTTTTTTTTAGTGTCCCTTAAGTTTTTCAGCGTTTGCATCCATCTTCTTGTTCTTCGTGTCTATGTCATCTAAGCAAAAAAAAAAAAAAAAGTTTATATTTCATCTTGTTACTGTCTCTAATCATATCAGTTTGTTAAAAAGAAAAAAAAAATCAGAAAGAAATAGAGAAAAGAGTGATTAGTTGAAATTTGAAGGATCATTCAATTTTTGCCGCAGAAACACAAATCTTGGTGAACCATAAGCAAACCACCTCGGAATCAATTTAAACTTCATATTCAGTCTATTGGGGATGGGATCGCATGGTATATCAAATTTGGGCTTATTATAATATTATTTGCTTGAGGTTTTAATTCGAGTTTCAATTCTGCCGCAAAAACACTACTCTTAGTGAACCCAATGTAAAACACCTTAGAATCGATTTAAACTTCATATTCAGTCTATTTGGGGTGAGATAGCATCATATATCAAATTTGGACATATTTCGATATTGTTTGCTTGAGGTTTTAATTCGAGGTTCAATTCTGCCGCAGAAACACTACTATTAGTGAGCCGTAAGAAAAACACCTTAGAATCAGTTGAAACTTCATATTATGTGTATTGGGGATGGGATCGCACCATATATTAAATTTGGGCATATTTTGATTCCGGCTTCTGGAGGTTTTAATTGGAGGATCAATTCTGCCGCAAACTGATCATACAAGGAGTTTGGGTACCTAGAAATAAGAGAACGACCTATAAATTGATTTTTGTTGATTTCATAGTATTGTAATAATACAAATTAAATTCGAGGTCATTTGGATATCGGTTTCTTTAGGTTTCCCGAATTAGGTCTTGTTTTGTCGTAACGGGTCTGTTTGGTGTTATCTTTCAAAACTTGTTTTTTTTTTTTTTTTTTTCCTGTTGATTTCGTTCCTGCCATTATACTATCATCATATTTTGATATTTGGCTGTTGTTTGAGTCATTTTCATCACCCTCGCATTAGTTTGTTTTTCGATAAGTTCTGGTCCAAACAAAAGTCAGATTTGTATTCTCGAGTCTAAATCAATGTTCTTCATGCTATAAACTCTATTCTTGTCAACGTCTTCTTGTTTTTTTCCCCTATCTGTGTCATGTATTCACTAAGGGAGGGGGAACAGAGGAGGATTGTAGATCAACGATGCGAAATACTAAGCCATGGTTTGGGGGTTCTAGAACGAGAAGTTGATAAGTGTAGAAGATTATTCTATGATCTTGAAGCTTCATGGGAAAAAGAGGTACAACGCCAAAAGGATGAAAGACGAAGGAGAGTCGCTGTGGTTATCATTCAAAAGTATGTACGCAAGTGGTTAGTACGGCATGCTTATTTGAAATTCTTGTCAGTCACTACTTCTATACAGTGTTGTTGGAGAAAGGTGTTAGCAATAAGGGGATTCCGAAGGCTTAAACAAGAGGCTACTGAAGTCACCATTAATGCTATTCAAGATTCGAGGGCGAATCTTCTTGAAGAGGGAGGGAATGATACGGTTCCGCCCTGTGATACGACCCAAGTAAGGTCAGATTCGGATTTTGGCGTAAAAAGCGCAACAGTCCAGGTTTACGGCAACAGTCATAATTCTCAATCCGACTGTTGGATCGGGCTAATATTTTATGTGGACTCTCCAGACATATCTTACTACCTTGGGTTAAAATTGCAGGTCAATCGGAGTTCGGGAAGGCACCCCAATACTGGTCAACAGAGGCTGTACGGATTTTGTTATTTACTTCCATTTGACTTGTGGACTTCCTATTTGATTAGGATTCTTTTCCTCCAAGGATGTGGGAGCTGGTTTTGGGAATTTCCTAGTTCCACAAGGATCTTTAATGAGTTGCAATATAATCTCCTAGTGTGGCAAGGATTCATTAATGTTTCAGAATCCTTTTCTTACAAGGATTCCTTATTCATCCTGGCTACACAAGGAAAGAAGGGCTGGTGGTATTTAATGACAAGTTACTTATTTTTATTATTTTCTTTCATGTTTGGGCTTAATTAATAGTTTGTTTTCAGCTAGGATCCAAGGCTTGTTTGGATCAGGTTATGGGCTTTTCATTTTAGGGTTTTGGGCCAGTTTTGAGTGGACCTCATATAAGTCCACATAAAGGGTCCATTAGGGTTAACTTTTCAAGAACTATTTAAACTCATGTAGGCCAAAATTTCGGCAGCTTTGATGATATTTACTTCTGAATTTTTTCAGTTTTAACGTCTGAGAGTGATTCTTGCATTCTTCAGTTCTTGAACGAGCTGAATCTGACTTATCGAAGATTAACTGGCTTCGTGGCGTCATTCTACTCATTCCAATAGTGTTGGTGCCTTGGGGCAGGTTTCCATTGTGTCGCACTCCTATCAGACCTATTTCGGCTTTCCGGGATCAGATCTCAATCTTGATTGTGGTTTGCGTGATCACGAGGTTCGCATCAGTTGGTAGAGCTAGGCTCCGAAACAAGGTCATATCATTCTGTTATTTTCGTTTTTTTTTAGTGTCCCTTAAGTTTTTCAGCGTTTGCATCCATCTTCTTGTTCTTCGTGTCTATGTCATCTAAGCAAAAAAAAAAAAAAAAAGTTTATATTTCATCTTGTTACTGTCTCTAATCATATCAGTTTGTTAAAAAGAAAAAAAAAATCAGAAAGAAATAGAGAAAAGAGTGATTAGTTGAAATTTGAAGGATCATTCAATTTTTGCCGCAGAAACACAAATCTTGGTGAACCATAAGCAAACCACCTCGGAATCAATTTAAACTTCATATTCAGTCTATTGGGGATGGGATCGCATGATATATCAAATTTGGGCTTATTATAATATTATTTGCTTGAGGTTTTAATTCGAGTTTCAATTCTGCCGCAAAAACACTACTCTTAGTGAACCCAATGTAAAACACCTTAGAATCGATTTAAACTTCATATTCAGTCTATTTGGGGTGAGATAGCATCATATATCAAATTTGGACATATTTCGATATTGTTTGCTTGAGGTTTTAATTCGAGGTTCAATTCTGCCGCAGAAACACTACTATTAGTGAGCCGTAAGAAAAACACCTTAGAATCAGTTGAAACTTCATATTATGTGTATTGGGGATGGGATCGCACCATATATTAAATTTGGGCATATTTTGATTCCGGCTTCTGGAGGTTTTAATTGGAGGATCAATTCTGCCGCAAACTGATCATACAAGGAGTTTGGGTACCTAGAAATAAGAGAACGACCTATAAATTGATTTTTGTTGATTTCATAGTATTGTAATAATACAAATTAAATTCGAGGTCATTTGGATATCGGTTTCTTTAGGTTTCCCGAATTAGGTCTTGTTTTGTCGTAACGGGTCTGTTTGGTGTTATCTTTCAAAACTTGTTTTTTTTTTTTTTTTTTCCTGTTGATTTCGTTCCTGCCATTATACTATCATCATATTTTGATATTTGGCTGTTGTTTGAGTCATTTTCATCACCCTCGCATTAGTTTGTTTTTCGATAAGTTCTGGTCCAAACAAAAGTCAGATTTGTATTCTCGAGTCTAAATCAATGTTCTTCATGCTATAAACTCTATTCTTGTCGACGTCTTCTTGTTTTTTTCCCCTATCTGTGTCATGTATTCACTAAGGGAGGGGGAACAGAGGAGGATTGTAGATCAACGATGCGAAATACTAAGCCATGGTTTGGGGGTTCTAGAACGAGAAGTTGATAAGTGTAGAAGATTATTCTATGATCTTGAAGCTTCATGGGAAAAAGAGGTACAACGCCAAAAGGATGAAAGACGAAGGAGAGTCGCTGTGGTTATCATTCAAAAGTATGTACGCAAGTGGTTAGTACGGCATGCTTATTTGAAATTCTTGTCAGTCACTACTTCTATACAGTGTTGTTGGAGAAAGGTGTTAGCAATAAGGGGATTCCGAAGGCTTAAACAAGAGGCTACTGAAGTCACCATTAATGCTATTCAAGATTCGAGGGCGAATCTTCTTGAAGAGGGAGGGAATGATACGGTTCCGCCCTGTGATACGACCCAAGTAAGGTCAGATTCGGATTTTGGCGTAAAAAGCGCAACAGTCCAGGTTTACGGCAACAGTCATAATTCTCAATCCGACTGTTGGATCGGGCTAATATTTTATGTGGACTCTCCAGACATATCTTACTACCTTGGGTTAAAATTTCAGGTCAATCGGAGTTCGGGAAGGCACCCCAATACTGGTCAACAGAGGCTGTACGGATTTTGTTATTTACTTCCATTTGACTTGTGGACTTCCTATTTGATTAGGATTCTTTTCCTCCAAGGATGTGGGAGCTGGTTTTGGGAATTTCCTAGTTCCACAAGGATCTTTAATGAGTTGCAATATAATCTCCTAGTGTGGCAAGGATTCATTAATGTTTCAGAATCCTTTTCTTACAAGGATTCCTTATTCATCCTGGCTACACAAGGAAAGAAGGGCTGGTGGTATTTAATGACAAGTTACTTATTTTTATTATTTTCTTTCATGTTTGGGCTTAATTAATAGTTTGTTTTCAGCTAGGATCCAAGGCTTGTTTGGATCAGGTTATGGGCTTTTCATTTTAGGGTTTTGGGCCAGTTTTGAGTGGACCTCATATAAGTCCACATAAAGGGTCCATTAGGGTTAACTTTTCAAGAACTATTTAAACTCATGTAGGCCAAAATTTCGGCAGCTTTGATGATATTTACTTCTGAATTTTTTCAGTTTTAACGTCTGAGAGTGATTCTTGCATTCTTCAGTTCTTGAACGAGCTGAATCTGACTTATCGAAGATTAACTGGCTTCGTGGCGTCATTCTACTCATTCCAATAGTGTTGGTGCCTTGGGGCAGGTTTCCATTGTGTCGCACTCCTATCAGACCTATTTCGGCTTTCCGGGATCAGCTCTCAATCTTGATTGTGGTTTGCGTGATCACGAGGTTCGCATCAGTTGGTATCAGAGCTAGGCTCCGAAACAAGGTCATATCATTCTGTTATTTTCGTTTTTTTTTAGTGTCCCTTAAGTTTTTCAGCGTTTGCATCCATCTTCTTGTTCTTTGTGTCTATGTCATCTAAGCAAAAAAAAAAAAAAAAGTTTATATTTCATCTTGTTACTGTCTCTAATCATATCAGTTTGTTAAAAAGAAAAAAAAATCAGAAAGAAATAGAGAAAAGAGTGATTAGTTGAAATTTGAAGGATCATTCAATTTTTGCCGCAGAAACACAAATCTTGGTGAACCATAAGCAAACCACCTCGGAATCAATTTAAACTTCATATTCAGTCTATTGGGGATGGGATCGCATGGTATATCAAATTTGGGCTTATTATAATATTATTTGCTTGAGGTTTTAATTCGAGTTTCAATTCTGCCGCAAAAACACTACTCTTAGTGAACCCAATGTAAAACACCTTAGAATCGATTTAAACTTCATATTCAGTCTATTTGGGGTGAGATAGCATCATATATCAAATTTGGACATATTTCGATATTGTTTGCTTGAGGTTTTAATTCGAGGTTCAATTCTGCCGCAGAAACACTACTATTAGTGAGCCGTAAGAAAAACACCTTAGAATCAGTTGAAACTTCATATTATGTGTATTGGGGATGGGATCGCACCATATATTAAATTTGGGCATATTTTGATTCCGGCTTCTGGAGGTTTTAATTGGAGGATCAATTCTACCGCAAACTGATCATACAAGGAGTTTGGGTACCTAGAAATAAGAGAACGACCTATAAATTGATTTTTGTTGATTTCATAGTATTGTAATAATACAAATTAAATTCGAGGTCATTTGGATATCGGTTTCTTTAGGTTTCCCGAATTAGGTCTTGTTTTGTCGTAACGGGTCTGTTTGGTGTTATCTTTCAAAACTTGTTTTTTTTTTTCCTGTTGATTTCGTTCCTGCCATTATACTATCATCATATTTTGATATTTGGCTGTTGTTTGAGTCAT
Source organism: Populus alba x Populus glandulosa (assembly GCA_033617975.1). Lineage (NCBI taxonomy): Eukaryota > Viridiplantae > Streptophyta > Magnoliopsida > Malpighiales > Salicaceae > Populus > Populus alba x Populus glandulosa. Next base: position 13,108,276 of record CM066146.1, on the reverse strand, counting down.
TTTCATCACCCTCGCATTAGTTTGTTTTTCGATAAGTTCTGGTCCAAACAAAAGTCAGATTTGTATTCTCGAGTCTAAATCAATGTTCTTCATGCTATAAACTCTATTCTTGTCAACGTCTTCTTGTTTTTTTCCCCTATCTGTGTCATGTATTCACTAAGGGAGGGGGAACAGAGGAGGATTGTAGATCAACGATGCGAAATACTAAGCCATGGTTTGGGGGTTCTAGAACGAGAAGTTGATAAGTGTAGAAGATTATTCTATGATCTTGAAGCTTCATGGGAAAAAGAGGTACAACGCCAAAAGGATGAAAGACGAAGGAGAGTCGCTGTGGTTATCATTCAAAAGTATGTACGCAAGTGGTTAGTACGGCATGCTTATTTGAAATTCTTGTCAGTCACTACTTCTATACAGTGTTGTTGGAGAAAGGTGTTAGCAATAAGGGGATTCCGAAGGCTTAAACAAGAGGCTACTGAAGTCACCATTAATGCTATTCAAGATTCGAGGGCGAATCTTCTTGAAGAGGGAGGGAATGATACGGTTCCGCCCTGTGATACGACCCAAGTAAGGTCAGATTCGGATTTTGGCGTAAAAAGCGCAACAGTCCAGGTTTACGGCAACAGTCATAATTCTCAATCCGACTGTTGGATCGGGCTAATATTTTATGTGGACTCTCCAGACATATCTTACTACCTTGGGTTAAAATTGCAGGTCAATCGGAGTTCGGGAAGGCACCCCAATACTGGTCAACAGAGGCTGTACGGATTTTGTTATTTACTTCCATTTGACTTGTGGACTTCCTATTTGATTAGGATTCTTTTCCTCCAAGGATGTGGGAGCTGGTTTTGGGAATTTCCTAGTTCCACAAGGATCTTTAATGAGTTGCAATATAATCTCCTAGTGTGGCAAGGATTCATTAATGTTTCAGAATCCTTTTCTTACAAGGATTCCTTATTCATCCTGGCTACACAAGGAAAGAAGGGCTGGTGGTATTTAATGACAAGTTACTTATTTTTATTATTTTCTTTCATGTTTGGGCTTAATTAATAGTTTGTTTTCAGCTAGGATCCAAGGCTTGTTTGGATCAGGTTATGGGCTTTTCATTTTAGGGTTTTGGGCCAGTTTTGAGTGGACCTCATATAAGTCCACATAAAGGGTCCATTAGGGTTAACTTTTCAAGAACTATTTAAACTCATGTAGGCCAAAATTTCGGCAGCTTTGATGATATTTACTTCTGAATTTTTTCAGTTTTAACGTCTGAGAGTGATTCTTGCATTCTTCAGTTCTTGAACGAGCTGAATCTGACTTATCGAAGATTAACTGGCTTCGTGGCGTCATTCTACTCATTCCAATAGTGTTGGTGCCTTGGGGCAGGTTTCCATTGTGTCGCACTCCTATCAGACCTATTTCGGCTTTCCGGGATCAGCTCTCAATCTTGATTGTGGTTTGCGTGATCACGAGGTTCGCATCAGTTGGTATCAGAGCTAGGCTCCGAAACAAGGTCATATCATTCTGTTATTTTCGTTTTTTTTTAGTGTCCCTTAAGTTTTTCAGCGTTTGCATCCATCTTCTTGTTCTTCGTGTCTATGTCATCTAAGCAAAAAAAAAAAAAAAAGTTTATATTTCATCTTGTTACTGTCTCTAATCATATCAGTTTGTTAAAAAGAAAAAAAAAATGAGAAAGAAATAGAGAAAAGAGTGATTAGTTGAAATTTGAAGGATCATTCAATTTTTGCCGCAGAAACACAAATCTTGGTGAACCATAAGCAAACCACCTCGGAATCAATTTAAACTTCATATTCAGTCTATTGGGGATGGGATCGCATGATATATCAAATTTTGGCTTATTATAATATTATTTGCTTGAGGTTTTAATTCGAGTTTCAATTCTGCCGCAAAAACACTACTCTTAGTGAACCCAATGTAAAACACCTTAGAATCGATTTAAACTTCATATTCAGTCTATTTGGGGTGAGATAGCATCATATATCAAATTTGGACATATTTCGATATTGTTTGCTTGAGGTTTTAATTCGAGGTTCAATTCTGCCGCAGAAACACTACTATTAGTGAGCCGTAAGAAAAACACCTTAGAATCAGTTGAAACTTCATATTATGTGTATTGGGGATGGGATCGCACCATATATTAAATTTGGGCATATTTTGATTCCGGCTTCTGGAGGTTTTAATTGGAGGATCAATTCTGCCGCAAACTGATCATACAAGGAGTTTGGGTACCTAGAAATAAGAGAACGACCTATAAATTGATTTTTGTTGATTTCATCGTATTGTAATAATACAAATTAAATTCGAGGTCATTTGGATATCGGTTTCTTTAGGTTTCCCGAATTAGGTCTTGTTTTGTCGTAACGGGTCTGTTTGGTGTTATCTTTCAAAACTTGTTTTTTTTTTTTTTTTCCTGTTGATTTCGTTCCTGCCATTATACTATCATCATATTTTGATATTTGGCTGTTGTTTGAGTCATTTTCATCACCCTCGCATTAGTTTGTTTTTCGATAAGTTCTGGTCCAAACAAAAGTCAGATTTGTATTCTCGAGTCTAAATCAATGTTCTTCATGCTATAAACTCTATTCTTGTCGACGTCTTCTTGTTTTTTTCCCCTATCTGTGTCATGTATTCACTAAGGGAGGGGGAACAGAGGAGGATTGTAGATCAACGATGCGAAATACTAAGCCATGGTTTGGGGGTTCTAGAACGAGAAGTTGATAAGTGTAGAAGATTATTCTATGATCTTGAAGCTTCATGGGAAAAAGAGGTACAACGCCAAAAGGATGAAAGACGAAGGAGAGTCGCTGTGGTTATCATTCAAAAGTATGTACGCAAGTGGTTAGTACGGCATGCTTATTTGAAATTCTTGTCAGTCACTACTTCTATACAGTGTTGTTGGAGAAAGGTGTTAGCAATAAGGGGATTCCGAAGGCTTAAACAAGAGGCTACTGAAGTCACCATTAATGCTATTCAAGATTCGAGGGCGAATCTTCTTGAAGAGGGAGGGAATGATACGGTTCCGCCCTGTGATACGACCCAAGTAAGGTCAGATTCGGATTTTGGCGTAAAAAGCGCAACAGTCCAGGTTTACGGCAACAGTCATAATTCTCAATCCGACTGTTGGATCGGGCTAATATTTTATGTGGACTCTCCAGACATATCTTACTACCTTGGGTTAAAATTTCAGGTCAATCGGAGTTCGGGAAGGCACCCCAATACTGGTCAACAGAGGCTGTACGGATTTTGTTATTTACTTCCATTTGACTTGTGGACTTCCTATTTGATTAGGATTCTTTTCCTCCAAGGATGTGGGAGCTGGTTTTGGGAATTTCCTAGTTCCACAAGGATCTTTAATGAGTTGCAATATAATCTCCTAGTGTGGCAAGGATTCATTAATGTTTCAGAATCCTTTTCTTACAAGGATTCCTTATTCATCCTGGCTACACAAGGAAAGAAGGGCTGGTGGTATTTAATGACAAGTTACTTATTTTTATTATTTTCTTTCATGTTTGGGCTTAATTAATAGTTTGTTTTCAGCTAGGATCCAAGGCTTGTTTGGATCAGGTTATGGGCTTTTCATTTTAGGGTTTTGGGCCAGTTTTGAGTGGACCTCATATAAGTCCACATAAAGGGTCCATTAGGGTTAACTTTTCAAGAACTATTTAAACTCATGTAGGCCAAAATTTCGGCAGCTTTGATGATATTTACTTCTGAATTTTTTCAGTTTTAACGTCTGAGAGTGATTCTTGCATTCTTCAGTTCTTGAACGAGCTGAATCTGACTTATCGAAGATTAACTGGCTTCGTGGCGTCATTCTACTCATTCCAATAGTGTTGGTGCCTTGGGGCAGGTTTCCATTGTGTCGCACTCCTATCAGACCTATTTCGGCTTTCCGGGATCAGCTCTCAATCTTGATTGTGGTTTGCGTGATCACGAGGTTCGCATCAGTTGGTATCAGAGCTAGGCTCCGAAACAAGGTCATATCATTCTGTTATTTTCGTTTTTTTTTAGTGTCCCTTAAGTTTTTCAGCGTTTGCATCCATCTTCTTGTTCTTCGTGTCTATGTCATCTAAGCAAAAAAAAAAAAAAAAGTTTATATTTCATCTTGTTACTGTCTCTAATCATATCAGTTTGTTAAAAAGAAAAAAAAAATGAGAAAGAAATAGAGAAAAGAGTGATTAGTTGAAATTTGAAGGATCATTCAATTTTTGCCGCAGAAACACAAATCTTGGTGAACCATAAGCAAACCACCTCGGAATCAATTTAAACTTCATATTCAGTCTATTGGGGATGGGATCGCATGATATATCAAATTTGGGCTTATTATAATATTATTTGCTTGAGGTTTTAATTCGAGTTTCAATTCTGCCGCAAAAACACTACTCTTAGTGAACCCAATGTAAAACACCTTAGAATCGATTTAAACTTCATATTCAGTCTATTTGGGGTGAGATAGCATCATATATCAAATTTGGACATATTTCGATATTGTTTGCTTGAGGTTTTAATTCGAGGTTCAATTCTGCCGCAGAAACACTACTATTAGTGAGCCGTAAGAAAAACACCTTAGAATCAGTTGAAACTTCATATTATGTGTATTGGGGATGGGATCGCACCATATATTAAATTTGGGCATATTTTGATTCCGGCTTCTGGAGGTTTTAATTGGAGGATCAATTCTGCCGCAAACTGATCATACAAGGAGTTTGGGTACCTAGAAATAAGAGAACGACCTATAAATTGATTTTTGTTGATTTCATCGTATTGTAATAATACAAATTAAATTCGAGGTCATTTGGATATCGGTTTCTTTAGGTTTCCCGAATTAGGTCTTGTTTTGTCGTAACGGGTCTGTTTGGTGTTATCTTTCAAAACTTGTTTTTTTTTTTTTTTTTCCTGTTGATTTCGTTCCTGCCATTATACTATCATCATATTTTGATATTTGGCTGTTGTTTGAGTCATTTTCATCACCCTCGCATTAGTTTGTTTTTCGATAAGTTCTGGTCCAAACAAAAGTCAGATTTGTATTCTCGAGTCTAAATCAATGTTCTTCATGCTATAAACTCTATTCTTGTCGACGTCTTCTTGTTTTTTTCCCCTATCTGTGTCATGTATTCACTAAGGGAGGGGGAACAGAGGAGGATTGTAGATCAACGATGCGAAATACTAAGCCATGGTTTGGGGGTTCTAGAACGAGAAGTTGATAAGTGTAGAAGATTATTCTATGATCTTGAAGCTTCATGGGAAAAAGAGGTACAACGCCAAAAGGATGAAAGACGAAGGAGAGTCGCTGTGGTTATCATTCAAAAGTATGTACGCAAGTGGTTAGTACGGCATGCTTATTTGAAATTCTTGTCAGTCACTACTTCTATACAGTGTTGTTGGAGAAAGGTGTTAGCAATAAGGGGATTCCGAAGGCTTAAACAAGAGGCTACTGAAGTCACCATTAATGCTATTCAAGATTCGAGGGCGAATCTTCTTGAAGAGGGAGGGAATGATACGGTTCCGCCCTGTGATACGACCCAAGTAAGGTCAGATTCGGATTTTGGCGTAAAAAGCGCAACAGTCCAGGTTTACGGCAACAGTCATAATTCTCAATCCGACTGTTGGATCGGGCTAATATTTTATGTGGACTCTCCAGACATATCTTACTACCTTGGGTTAAAATTGCAGGTCAATCGGAGTTCGGGAAGGCACCCCAATACTGGTCAACAGAGGCTGTACGGATTTTGTTATTTACTTCCATTTGACTTGTGGACTTCCTATTTGATTAGGATTCTTTTCCTCCAAGGATGTGGGAGCTGGTTTTGGGAATTTCCTAGTTCCACAAGGATCTTTAATGAGTTGCAATATAATCTCCTAGTGTGGCAAGGATTCATTAATGTTTCAGAATCCTTTTCTTACAAGGATTCCTTATTCATCCTGGCTACACAAGGAAAGAAGGGCTGGTGGTATTTAATGACAAGTTACTTATTTTTATTATTTTCTTTCATGTTTGGGCTTAATTAATAGTTTGTTTTCAGCTAGGATCCAAGGCTTGTTTGGATCAGGTTATGGGCTTTTCATTTTAGGGTTTTGGGCCAGTTTTGAGTGGACCTCATATAAGTCCACATAAAGGGTCCATTAGGGTTAACTTTTCAAGAACTATTTAAACTCATGTAGGCCAAAATTTCGGCAGCTTTGATGATATTTACTTCTGAATTTTTTCAGTTTTAACGTCTGAGAGTGATTCTTGCATTCTTCAGTTCTTGAACGAGCTGAATCTGACTTATCGAAGATTAACTGGCTTCGTGGCGTCATTCTACTCATTCCAATAGTGTTGGTGCCTTGGGGCAGGTTTCCATTGTGTCGCACTCCTATCAGACCTATTTCGGCTTTCCGGGATCAGCTCTCAATCTTGATTGTGGTTTGCGTGATCACGAGGTTCGCATCAGTTGGTATCAGAGCTAGGCTCCGAAACAAGGTCATATCATTCTGTTATTTTCGTTTTTTTTTAGTGTCCCTTAAGTTTTTCAGCGTTTGCATCCATCTTCTTGTTCTTCGTGTCTATGTCATCTAAGCAAAAAAAAAAAAAAAAGTTTATATTTCATCTTGTTACTGTCTCTAATCATATCAGTTTGTTAAAAAGAAAAAAAAAATGAGAAAGAAATAGAGAAAAGAGTGATTAGTTGAAATTTGAAGGATCATTCAATTTTTGCCGCAGAAACACAAATCTTGGTGAACCATAAGCAAACCACCTCGGAATCAATTTAAACTTCATATTCAGTCTATTGGGGATGGGATCGCATGATATATCAAATTTGGGCTTATTATAATATTATTTGCTTGAGGTTTTAATTCGAGTTTCAATTCTGCCGCAAAAACACTACTCTTAGTGAACCCAATGTAAAACACCTTAGAATCGATTTAAACTTCATATTCAGTCTATTTGGGGTGAGATAGCATCATATATCAAATTTGGACATATTTCGATATTGTTTGCTTGAGGTTTTAATTCGAGGTTCAATTCTGCCGCAGAAACACTACTATTAGTGAGCCGTAAGAAAAACACCTTAGAATCAGTTGAAACTTCATATTATGTGTATTGGGGATGGGATCGCACCATATATTAAATTTGGGCATATTTTGATTCCGGCTTCTGGAGGTTTTAATTGGAGGATCAATTCTGCCGCAAACTGATCATACAAGGAGTTTGGGTACCTAGAAATAAGAGAACGACCTATAAATTGATTTTTGTTGATTTCATCGTATTGTAATAATACAAATTAAATTCGAGGTCATTTGGATATCGGTTTCTTTAGGTTTCCCGAATTAGGTCTTGTTTTGTCGTAACGGGTCTGTTTGGTGTTATCTTTCAAAACTTGTTTTTTTTTTTTTTTTTCCTGTTGATTTCGTTCCTGCCATTATACTATCATCATATTTTGATATTTGGCTGTTGTTTGAGTCATTTTCATCACCCTCGCATTAGTTTGTTTTTCGATAAGTTCTGGTCCAAACAAAAGTCAGATTTGTATTCTCGAGTCTAAATCAATGTTCTTCATGCTATAAACTCTATTCTTGTCGACGTCTTCTTGTTTTTTTCCCCTATCTGTGTCATGTATTCACTAAGGGAGGGGGAACAGAGGAGGATTGTAGATCAACGATGCGAAATACTAAGCCATGGTTTGGGGGTTCTAGAACGAGAAGTTGATAAGTGTAGAAGATTATTCTATGATCTTGAAGCTTCATGGGAAAAAGAGGTACAACGCCAAAAGGATGAAAGACGAAGGAGAGTCACTGTGGTTATCATTCAAAAGTATGTACGCAAGTGGTTAGTACGGCATGCTTATTTGAAATTCTTGTCAGTCACTACTTCTATACAGTGTTGTTGGAGAAAGGTGTTAGCAATAAGGGGATTCCGAAGGCTTAAACAAGAGGCTACTGAAGTCACCATTAATGCTATTCAAGATTCGAGGGCGAATCTTCTTGAAGAGGGAGGGAATGATACGGTTCCGCCCTGTGATACGACCCAAGTAAGGTCAGATTCGGATTTTGGCGTAAAAAGCGCAACAGTCCAGGTTTACGGCAACAGTCATAATTCTCAATCCGACTGTTGGATCGGGCTAATATTTTATGTGGACTCTCCAGACATATCTTACTACCTTGGGTTAAAATTGCAGGTCAATCGGAGTTCGGGAAGGCACCCCAATACTGGTCAACAGAGGCTGTACGGATTTTGTTATTTACTTCCATTTGACTTGTGGACTTCCTATTTGATTAGGATTCTTTTCCTCCAAGGATGTGGGAGCTGGTTTTGGGAATTTCCTAGTTCCACAAGGATCTTTAATGAGTTGCAATATAATCTCCTAGTGTGGCAAGGATTCATTAATGTTTCAGAATCCTTTTCTTACAAGGATTCCTTATTCATCCTGGCTACACAAGGAAAGAAGGGCTGGTGGTATTTAATGACAAGTTACTTATTTTTATTATTTTCTTTCATGTTTGGGCTTAATTAATAGTTTGTTTTCAGCTAGGATCCAAGGCTTGTTTGGATCAGGTTATGGGCTTTTCATTTTAGGGTTTTGGGCCAGTTTTGAGTGGACCTCATATAAGTCCACATAAAGGGTCCATTAGGGTTAACTTTTCAAGAACTATTTAAACTCATGTAGGCCAAAATTTCGGCAGCTTTGATGATATTTACTTCTGAATTTTTTCAGTTTTAACGTCTGAGAGTGATTCTTGCATTCTTCAGTTCTTGAACGAGCTGAATCTGACTTATCGAAGATTAACTGGCTTCGTGGCGTCATTCTACTCATTCCAATAGTGTTGGTGCCTTGGGGCAGGTTTCCATTGTGTCGCACTCCTATCAGACCTATTTCGGCTTTCCGGGATCAGCTCTCAATCTTGATTGTGGTTTGCGTGATCACGAGGTTCGCATCAGTTGGTATCAGAGCTAGGCTCCGAAACAAGGTCATATCATTCTGTTATTTTCGTTTTTTTTTAGTGTCCCTTAAGTTTTTCAGCGTTTGCATCCATCTTCTTGTTCTTCGTGTCTATGTCATCTAAGCAAAAAAAAAAAAAAAAGTTTATATTTCATCTTGTTACTGTCTCTAATCATATCAGTTTGTTAAAAAGAAAAAAAAAATGAGAAAGAAATAGAGAAAAGAGTGATTAGTTGAAATTTGAAGGATCATTCAATTTTTGCCGCAGAAACACAAATCTTGGTGAACCATAAGCAAACCACCTCGGAATCAATTTAAACTTCATATTCAGTCTATTGGGGGTGGGATCGCATGTTATATCAAAGTTGGGCTTATTCTGATATTATTTGCTTGAGGTTTTAATTCGAGTTTCAATTCTGCCGCAAAACACTACTCTTAGTGCACCCTAGGTAAAACACCTTGGAATCTATTGAAACTTCATATTATAAGTATTGGGTATGCGATTGCACCACATATTAAATTTGGGATTATTTTGATATCGGCTTCTGGAGGTTTTAATTGGAGGTTCAATTCTGCCGCAAACTGATCATACAAGGGGTTTGGGTACCTAGACATTATAGAACGACCTATAAATTTATTTTTGGTGTTTTCATAGTATTGTAATACTAAATATTGAATTTAAGGTCATTTCAAGATCGTTTGGTCTGGGTTTCAATTCTGTTACGTAAAATTGCGTAATAGGTTAGATTTGCCTCAAGTTTCAAAACATGATCTTTGCTGTTTAGTTTTGTCCAAATATTTTTGTTTCTGCTATATTTGGATTACCTAGAAGTCAATTAATTGTTTTCTTAACATTCGCTTGATGCGAACCTCGTGATCACGTGGTCACGCAACCCACAATCAAGATTGAGATCTGATCCCGGAAAGCCGAAATAGGTCTGATAGGAGTGTGACACAATGGAAACCTGCCCCAAGGCACCTACACTATTGGAATGAGTAGAATGACGCCACGAAGCCAGTTAATCTTTGATAAGTCAGATTCAGTTCGTTCAAGAACTGAAGAATGCAAGAATCACTCTCACACGTTAAAACTGAAAAATTCAGAAGTAATTATCATCAAAGCTGCCGAAATTTTGGCCTACATGAGTTTAAATAGTTCTTGAAAAGTTAACCCTAATGGACCCTTTATGTGGACTTATATGAGGTCCACTCAAAACTGGCCTAAAACCCTAAAATGAAAAGCCCATAACTTAATCCAAACAAGCCTTGGATCCTAGCTTAAAACAAAGTATGAATTAAGCCCAAACAAGCCTTGGGCTGTAGCTAACAAAATAAAATAAAGCCCTTATCTCATGGCCCAAATAAGGTTGTATTGGACCCCTCTTGCACATGGATAAGATGTACTAGGATCTCCTCTTGATACTCCAATGGACCTTCCAATTCTGACTTGGTGGAAACCTTCAAAACCAATGCATTCAATGCGTCTTTCAATGTCTTTGTCTTGGACTGTGTCATCGGTCCATTTGGAACATGTAATGGATCCTTGCTGGTGTTTCTGGGCTGGTCCGCATCATCCCCTCTCTTCTCGAAAGGATTCGACCTCGAATCAAAATCTGTGTCAAACAAAGTAAGATCAGCAACATTAAAGGTAGCACTAACACTATACTCACCTAGAAGGTCAATTTTGTATGCGTTGTCATTGATTCTCTCTAAAACCTGAAAAGGACCATCACCATGAGGCTGTAATTTTGATTTCCTTTGGTTAGGAAATCGTTCCTTACGCATGTGCACCCATACCCAATCACCGGGTTGGAAAACAACCAGTTTACGTCCCTTATTTGCTTTAGAAGCGTAAAGTCTGTTCTTTTTCTCTATTTGTAGTCGAACTCTCTCATGGAGTTCTCTCACCATCTTTGCCTTCTTTTCACCATCTAAACTTACCCTTTCTTCAAAAGGTAAAGGAATTAAGTCCATAGGAGTTAGTAGATTAAAACCATACACAATTTTAAAAGGAGAAAAAGTAGTAGTTGAATGCACAGTTCTATTATAAGCAAACTCAACAAAAGGCAAACATTCTTCCCAACTTTTCAAATTCTTTTGAATTACAGCACGTAAAAGTTGGGATAATGTTCTATTCACTACCTCAGTTTGTCCATCTGTTTGAGGATGGCATGTTGTCGAAAATAAGAGTTTAGTTCCCAACTTTCCCCATAAGGTCTTCCAAAAGTAACTAAGGAACTTAACATCACGATCTGACACTATACTCTTAGGAATGCCATGCAAACGTACAATCTCTCTAAAGAACAAGTCTGCGATATGAGATGCATCATCTGTTTTATGGCATGCAATGAAATGCGCCATTTTAGAAAACCTATCAACCACAACAAAGATAGAGTCTCTACCTTTCTTTGACCTAGGTAAACCTAAAACAAAGTCCATAAAGATATCTACCCAAGGTTCAGTAGGCACAGGTAGTGGTGTATATAGTCCATGCGGTTGTACTTTAGATTTTGCCTTTCTACAAGCAATGCACTATTCACAAATTCGTTGCACATCTCTTTTCATCTTTGGCCAATAGAAATGCTCATGCAATACATCCAAGGTTTTTGCAACCCCAAAGTGACCCATTAAACCACCCCCATGTGCTTCACGAACAAGCAATTCACGCAAAGAACTAGCAGGAAAGCACAATCTATTCTCTTTGAACAAATAACCATCCATCAAATAAAACTTACCGAAAGCCGAATGTCCACATGCATTATAAATCTCAGCAAAGTCAGAGTCATTATCATACAATTCCTTCACATATTCAAAACCTAACAATCTAGAATTCATGGTGTGTAAAAGAACATACCTGCGCGAGAGTGCATCAGCTACGATCTCTTTCCCTTGCTTATACTTGATTACGTAAGGGAAAGTTTCAATGAATTCAACCCATTTTGCATGCCTCCTATTCAACTTACCTTGTCCTTTCAGATGTTTCAAGGACTCATGATCCGAATGGATTACAAACTCTTTTGGCCACAAGTAATGCTGCCATGTCTCAAGTGCTCTTACCAATGCATAGAGTTCTTGTCGTAAGTTGGATAGTTCAAGGTCGCTCCACTTAACTTCTCACTGAAATACGCAATAGGTCTCCGATCCTGCATCCAAACAGCACCTATTCCTATTCCAGACGTATCACATTCTATTTCAAAAGCTTTAGTAAAGTCAGGTAAACCCAAAACAGGTGCAGAACATAATTTCTCTTTCAAAAGAACAAATGCCAATTCTTGTTCCTCCCCCCATTTAAACCCAACTGATTTTTTAACAACTTCATTTAAAGGGGCAGCTATTGTACTGAAATCTTTCACAAAACGCCTGTAAAAACTAGCTAACCCATGAAAACTCCTTACCTCACTTACCGATTTGGGTGTAGGCCAATCCCGGATGGCCTTAACTTTCTCCTCATCCATCTCGATACCCTGTGCAGTTACAACATAGCCAAGAAACACAATTTTTTCCATGCAAAAGGCACACTTTGTAAAATTAGCATACAATTTCTCACTACGCAACACACTAAGTACATTACGTAAATGATCAAGATGCTCAGTTAAGTTCTTGCTATATATCAAAATGTCATCAAAATACACAACCATAAACTTACCTATGAATGCACGCAACACCTGATTCATTAAACGCATAAACATACTAGGTGCATTTGTAAGTCCAAACGGCATTACTAACCATTCATATAAACAATGCTTAGTCTTAAATGTTGTTTTCCACTCATCACCTTCTTTCATCCTAATTTGATGGTACCCACTTTTCAAGTCAATTTTAGAGAAGATACAGGATCCATGTAACTCATCTAACATGTCATCAAGCCTAGGAATGGGATGTCTATACTTTACCGTTATGTTGTTGATGGCTCGGCAATCAACACACATCCTCCATGTTCCATCCTTCTTTGGCACAAGTAGCACGGGTACAGCACACGGGCTCATACTCTCACGAATGTAGCCCTTTTCCATCAGCTCATCAACTTGCCTTTGAAGTTCCTTCGTCTCCTCGGGATTGCTTCTAGAAGCTGGTCGGTTAGGAATTGAAGCTCCGGGTACGAAATCAATCTGGTCTACTTGGATCAGATCCAATCTCTTGCGAGGTAGGAATTTCTGGACAATCAAGGCGTCAGGAAGCTGCTCTTGGGCTTGGGGAAAGATTCTAAAGCTCAGATCCTTAGCATGGCCGAAGATGAAGCACATCATCGGAGATGGAATGACAACCTCTCTATGGTTTGACAATTGGCATCCTCACAGCCCGCTCGCTGATACTTGTTTCGGAGCCTACCTCTGATACCAACTGATGCAAACCTCGTGATCACGTGGTCACGCAACCCACAATCAAGATTGAGATCTGATCCCGGAAAGCCGAAATAGGTCTGATAGGAGTGCGACACAATGGAAACCTGCTCCAAGGCACCTACACTATTGGAATGAGTAGAATGACACCACGAAGCCAGTTAATCTTCGATAAGTCAGATTCAGTTCGTTCAAGAACTGAAGAATGCAGGGCTTTGATGAATATTATTCTGAATTTTTCAGTTTTAACGTGTGAGAGTGATTCCTGCATTCAGAGGATGCTAAATTTTTACGCGAGCTAACAACTGCCACTCTCTCTCTCTCTCTCTCCTCGCTCTCTTTCCCTCTCTCTCTCTAATCTGTATTGTCTTTAATTCGAGGTTCAATTCTGTCGCATAAACACTACTATTAGTGAACCATAAGCAAACCACCTTAGAATCAATTGAAACTTCATATTCTGTGTATTGGGGATGAGATCACACCATATATTAAATTTGGGCTTATTTTGATATCGGCTTCTGGAGGATTTAATTGGAGGTTCAATTCTGCTGCAAATTGATTTTATAAGGAGTTTGGGTACCTGGTCATAAGAGAACGACCTATATATAGAGTTTTGGTGTTTTCATAGTATTTTAATACTATATATTAAATTAGAGGTCATTTGGATATCGGTTTCTTTAGGTTCCTGAATTAGGTCTTGTTTTGTCATAATAGGTTTGTTTGGTGTTATCTTTCGAAACTTGTTTTGATCTGTTGATTTCGTTCCTGCCATTATAATATCATCATGTTTTGATATTTGGCTGCTGTTTGAGTCATTTTCATCACTTTCGCATTTGTTTGTTTTTTTCGATAAGTTCTGGTCCAAACAAAAGTCGGATTTGTAATCTCGAACCTAAATTAGTGTTCTTCCTATTATAAACTCTATTTTTTTCGTTGTCTTCTTCTTGTTTTTTTTTCCCTATCTGTGTCATGTATTCACCAAGAGAGAGGGAACAACGGAGGATTGTAGATCAACGATGCGAAAAACTAAGCCATGGTTTGGAGGTTTGAGAACGAGAAGTTGACAAGTGTAGAAGATTATTCTATGATCTTCAAGCTTTATGGGAAAAAGAGGTACGATGCCAAAAGGATGAAAGATGAAGGAGAGTCGTTGTGGTTATCATTCAAAAGTATGTACGCAAGTGGTTAGTACAACGTGCTTATTTGAAATTCTTGTCAGTCACTATTTCTATACAGTGTTGTTGGAGAAAGGTTTTAGTAGTAAGGGGATTCCGAAGGTTTAACCAAGAGGCTACTGAAGTTGCTATTAATCCTATTCAAGATTCGAGGGTGAATCTTTTTAAAGAGGGAGGGAATGATACGGTTCAGCCCTATGATACGACCCAAGTAAGGTCAGATTCGGATTTTGGCATAAAAAGCGCAACAATCCAGGTTTACGGCAACAATCATAATTCTCAATCTGACGGTTAGATCTGGCTAATATTTTATGTGGACTCTCCAGACATGTTTTCCTACCTTGGGTTAGAAATTCAGGTCAATTGGAGTCCGGGAAGGCACCGAAATTCTGGTCAACATAGGTTGTACGACTTGTTTAATCCTTACATTAGTCTTCCATCTCAAAGTTCTCATCAACTTCTTGATGTGGACCAGCCCAGAAACACCAGCAAGGACCCATTACATGTTCCAAATGGACTGATGACTCGGTCCAAGACAAAGACATTGAAAGACGCATTGAATGCATTGGTTTTGAAGGTTTTCATTGTGTCACACTCATATCAAACCTATTTCAGCTTTCCGAGATCAGATCTCAATCTTGATTGTGGGTTGCGTGACCACATGATAATGAGGCTGGAATAAGTTGGTATCAGAGCTAGGCTCCGAAACAAGGTCATATCATTCTGTTATTTTTGTTTTTTTTAGTGTTCCCTTAAGTTTTTCAGTGTTTGCGTCCATCTTTTTGTTCTTCGTGTTTGTGTCATGTAAGCAAAAAAAAAAAGTTTATATTTCATCTTGTTACTGTCTCTAATCATATCAGTATATCAAAAAAAAAGAGGAGAGAGTTTAAGAGGGATTAGTTGAAATTTGAAGCATCGTTCAATTTTGCCGCATAAACACAACTCTTGGTGAACCATAACCAAACCACATTGGAATCAATTTAAACTTAATATTCAGTCTATGCTCACCTCTTCTTCTTTATTATTATTATTATTATTATTAGTATTAGTATTAGTAGTAGTAGTAGTAGTAGTAGTAGTAGTAGTAGTAGTAATTATACTATTATTACTACTACTATTATTGCTATTATTGTTGTATTATTGTTATCTATAATTTATACAATTAACCTTCTTGTGGTTCGATCCCAGTCTTGCCGAGTTATTTATTACTTCGATACTCTTACACTTGGAAGAAAACATTAATCTTTTGGTCGTGTAACCACCCTACTGGTTCTTTGATTTGAAGTGGAGATCTAGTGAAAATCCCAAAGCTAAATTGACCAAACATTCCTTTGGAGACCTTGATTTTTTTTTTCTCATGTTACTTTGTTGTAAACTCTAAAAGAATTTGTAAATCAATTAGTATGAATTTTTAGTTAAGCATAATCTATATCTAAACAGAAGATTACAAAAAATCTAAGATGAGAGCATTTGCATTGCTAATAATAATAATCAAAATCTAGTTGAAAACTTTTGAGTGATAAATAATAAAACTTTTGTGATAAATAATTTTAAAAATCACGAAAATCAATGATGCGGATCAACCCAATACCAAGTCTAATCATATCAACGATCCATTGGAGGTGCCAATTGGGCCAATCACAAGAGCTAGGGCAAAGAAGCTTAAAGAAGCATTGAATGCGCTTGTTCAAAACTTATGGAGCAAGATGGACCTAGAAGGGCTTGGGACATTTAAGGAGCATGAAGGATAGCCTTTAATTCATCTAGTTCAGGTCCAAGAAGAGCCCAATTCGTATGGAACAAGGGGCTGATATGTCCGACCCAATACCCGCCTTGTTAGGCTTGTATTTTTCCTAATGCTACAAGGATAAAAAGCCAGCAATTTATTCTCCTAATTAAGTAAGGAAGTTGGCCATATCTTATTGCTAAAGAGGGGTGGACTATTTAATGCTTTTCCTAACATAGGAAGGAAAGTAATTAAATCAACAACAAAGGAGGAAATTTGTTTTCTTATTTTTCCAAGTCAAACAAGGAAATCTAAGCTAATCAAGGACATCAAAGGAAAGGGGGCAACACAAATTTGATTCTAGCAACACAAATTTGATTTTAGGACTCTCTCTCTCTCTCTCCTCGCTCTCTCTCTAATCTGTATTGTCTTTTATCTCCTTGGTTCACCGTTGGATCGTCACCATTTTTGAGTATGTTGTTCGTCACAACATGCTCTACATCGTGACCGAACGGATATCATTTCATTCAATGAACTGTGAGATACGGGACTTGTAATTTTGGGGTTGTCGAAGCTCGATCTCTTTGGTTCACCGTTGGATCGTCACCATATTTGAGTATGTTCTCCATCAGAACATGCTCTACATCTTGACCGAAGGGATCATCTTTTCAATCAATGAACTGAGAGATACTAGCCTCGTAATTCTTTGAGATAAGGTGAGTAGCTGCATCTTTTTCAGTGGGTTTTCTTTCTGGACTTCCAATACCAGCTATAAACATGATAATCTCTCATTAGAGCTTTGCTATCTCTAGTAAATGTCTATTGCCATAATGTCTTCATGTTCTGGTGTGGAATCTGTTCCATTGGTTAGCTGTAACATTAAACAACAAAATGAAGTTAAGTCTGGACATACCTTAAGATTAGAGCTAAAAGATATGTTGAATAGTCATCGTATGAAGATTTCTCAGTTTCCTAGTGACCATCAAGCTGATTCTGAAGCCTTTTTTTTTTTTGGTAAGCAAGCTGATTCTGAAGCCAGCATAGAGAAATCCCCTACTCTCCAGGCTCCTCATGTTGTTTCAGAAATGAATCATGTGCTGGGTTCTGAAGTTGATGAATTGAAGGTAGGGTCTCAGCAACAAGAACAACTAAACCTTAAGACCAAATTGAATTTTTTTAAATGCTGTGAAGGGTTCTGTTGTTGATGTCAAGGAGGGTAGTAAGAACATTGATTTTAATCCAGTTCGAAATCTGCATTTTGAACCCCCCGCTATAACTGATGGTCGTATAACAGTAGCTCCTCCGCGTGATGTGTTTGACGATGGCTGTGAACTTTGGAAATCCACCCTCGTTGGTCATTTTGTGGGTCAGAAATTACCATATCTTGTTGTTAATTCGATTGCGAAAAGGATATGGGGCTCCTATGGTCTATCAGAAGTTTTATCTTCGGAAAATGGTTTCAACCTTTTCACTTTTGATTCTGTTGATCGCGCCACTAATGTTTTGGAAAGAGCCCCATGGCACATGGCAAACAGACCTTTGGTGCTTAAACGTTGGCAACCGAACATGCAATTTTTGAAAGATGATTTGGTCAGAGTTCCAGTATGGGTTAGGCTGTATAATGTTCCTCTTGAGTATTGGACTATTAAGGGGCTGAGTTGTATAGCGAGTGCTATTGGGGTTCCCCTTCATGCTGATCGTACTACATTGCTGCGTAAAAGGCTTAGCTACGCAAGAGTTTGTGTTGAGATAGATGCTTCAAAGACGCTGGTTAAGGAATACGACCTTCGCTGTCCAAATGGGGTATTCATAACAATCTTAGCTGATTATGAATGGATACCGCCAAGGTGCAATAACTGCAACATCTTTGGACACACCACAGCGATATGTACTACTAATAAAGTTGCTCATCCTACAGCAGTGGCAGAGGGTGCAAGGAAAGTAGGAGTTGTGATCTCTAAATCTGCGGATAACAAACAGAATCAGTTTCAATGGCAGGTAGTTGTTAAACGAAATAAGGGTTCTGTAAGTGGTGAGAATGGTCTGTGTGCATCTAAAGTGCATAAGAGTGAGAATGAGAATGGTTGCTCAACATCTGGGATACATACGTCTGATTGTAATGATCATGCGACATCAGATGTGTGCAATGCTGGTTGCCGTGAAGACAAAACTCCCACCTCTCCTCATGTTTTGAGAGACATGGAGCAGGAGGAGTGGGCTACATGTACTGCTTTAGATCAAAGTTTAGTCATCTCCAATACAGATGCTTGTGCGACCGTGAACCAGGTTCTCTCTACTATTAGTCATGAGCTGAATGTTGATGTTGCAGCAATGGGAGGTGATATAAATGGAGAACGGAATGAGAAGGAGCCGACGTCAATGATTCCGACAAGTCCACAAACTCCGAACTCCACCGATGGGAAAACTATTAATCAATCAGCTATTAAAGCTGGAGACTCTCTGGAGAAAAAGAAAAAGGGTTCAAAGGTGAATAAGAAATTTGGTTCCCCGCGGGGTCGCAGGTCAAGGTAACCTTTATGTTGTTGTTTGTACTCCTCTCTATTTTATTATGATGATTGGATGTTGGAATGTTAGAGGTTTGAATGACCCCATAAAGCATTCAGAATTGTGTCGGCTAATCCATCAAGAGAGGATGGTTTTTTTTGGTTTGGTTGAAACTCGGGTTAGAGAAAAGAATAAAGATAATATTTCTAACCTTCTTCTGCGTAATTGGTCCTTCTTGTACAATTATGATTTCTCTTCCCGTGGTCGTATTTGGGTTTGTTGGAATGCTGATGTGGTGAAGGTGGATGTCTGTGGTATGTCAGACCAGGCTATCCATGTTTCTGTCACTATATTAGCTACCAATATCTGTTTTAATACTTCAATCATTTATGGAGACAATAATGCATCCTTACGTGAGACATTATGGTCTGATATAGTGAGTCGTAGTGATGCATGGGAGTCAACCCCATGGATTCTTATGGGTGACTTTAATGCTATCCGCAACCCGTCAGAAAGGTCAGGAGGGTCTACTATGTGGGATGGTCAGATGGACAGGTTGGAAACATGTATTCGAGATGCGAAGGTGGATGATCTTTGGTATTCTGGTATGCATTATACATGGACGAACCAATGTATTGAGAATCTGATTATGCGGAAGCTAGATAGAGTGCTTGTGAATGAGAAGTGGAATCTGCACTTCCCATTATCGGAAGCAAGATTCTTGCCTGCTGGTATTTCATATCATTCTCCCATGGTGGTAAAGGTTACTGGCAATGTTCATAACATAAAGAAACCATTCAGATTCTTTGATATGTGGATGGATCATGACGAGTTCATACCCTTGGTGAAGAAAGTATGGGATCAGCATTTGGGGGGTTGTCCAATGTATCAGTTGTGTTGCAAACTAAGAAAGCTAAAGCAGGAACTTAAACATTTCAATAAGAATCACTTCTCCAATATGTCAGATAGAGTCAAAGATGCAAAAGATCAAATGGATAAGGCTCAACAGGAGCTGCATGCAGCGCCTGAGAATCCAACTTTACACATGCGCGAAAGAGATGCTGTTCGTAACTATGGTTCTACGGTCAGGGCGGAAGAGAGTTTTTTCAAACAAAAGGCAAGGATACAATGGCTTAGCTTGGGGGATCAGAATACTAGCTACTTCCACAAATCAGTAAATGGAAGACAAAATAGAAATAAGCTTCTCTCCGTTACAAGGGAGGATGGGGAAGTCGTTGAAGGACACGAGGCAGTCAAATCAGAAGTAATTGCATACTTCCAGCGTGTGTTGGGAGTGAATCAGATGCCTAGGGTCTTGAACGAGGAAGTGATGCAATCGGCAATTAACTGCAAACTGTCTTCGACTCAACAACATGAACTAGCACAAGAAGTAACAAGGGAGGAGATTAAGAATGCTATGTTTAGTTTGAAAAACAACAAAGCCCCTGGCCCGGATGGCTTCAACGCAGGTTTCTTCAAAAGAATGTGGCATATAGTGGGGGAAGATGTAATCAAAGCTGTTAGCTCCTTCTTTCAGACTCGTAGAATGCTTAAAGAAATGCATGCTACATCCATTTCCCTTATCCCTAAAGTTGCTAATCCTACGAGGTTGACAGATTTTCGTCCTATATCTTGCTGTAATACAGTATACAAATGCATCGCGAAGATTCTAGCTGGGAGAATGAAAGTTGTTTTGCCGTCCTTAGTAGGTCCGTATCAGACAGCTTTTATCTCTGGATGGAGAATCAGCGACAATATTCTTTTGTCTCAGGAGCTAATGAAAGGCTATCATAAATCTACGGGTCTGGCTCGTTATGCTATGAAAGTAGATCTGATGAAGGCTTATGACTCGGTTCGGTGGGATTTCGTTGATGCTACGTTAATAAAAATGGGATTCCCTAGAATAATGGTTGATTGGATCATGGTGTGTGTTACATCGTGTCAATTCTCAATCAACGTCAACGGTGAACAATTCTCAATCAACGTCAACGGTGAACTTGCAGGTTTCTTTCATGGGGGTAGAGGGTTGAGACAAGGTGATCCATTATCTCCATATTTGTTTGTCCTTTGCATGGAAATCCTGTCAGGGCTGTTCTGCAATATGAGTGCCAATCAAAACTTCAAGTTCCACTGGAGATGCAAGAAGGACATAATTTCTCATCTTTGCTTTGCCGACGACTTGATGATATATAGCAAAGGGGATGTACACTCAGTTCGTATGATCAAAAATGCACTCACAGAGTTTCAAGATCTATCAGGTCTATATCCAAATCCAAACAAAAGTGACATCTTCTTGAGCGGTGTGTTAGGTGCTGAGAGGGAACAGATTATCAGTATTCTTGGGTTTAGAGAGGGGGAGCTTGCTATGAAATATTTGGGAGTGCCTCTTATCTCGTCCAGACTAAAGTCTGTTGATTGTAAGGGCCTCGTGGATCGAATTACCGCTAAAGTACGACATTGGACCTGCAGAACACTCTCTTTCGCAGGGCGAGTACAACTGATTAACTCAATTTTATTCTCCATCCAGGTTTATTGGACATCTTTATTCCTATTACCTGGGCAAGTAGTGAAAAACGTTGAGCAAATTATGAGATCCTTTCTTTGGTCAGGTTCAGATATGAGCACTACTAGGGCTAAAGTGGCTTGGGATCAGGTATGTCTTCCAAAAAAGGAGGGGGGACTAGGCATAAAAAAGATAACAGAATGGAACAAGATTGCCTTGTTGAAACACATTTGGAACTTGTGCAATGAGTCGGATGGCTCAATCTGGTCTACTTGGATCAGATCCAATCTCTTGCGAGGTAGGAATTTCTGGACAATCAAGGCGCCAGGAAGCTGCTCTTGGGCTTGGGGAAAGATTCTAAAGCTCAGATCCTTAGCATGGCCGAAGATGAAGCACATTATCGGAGATGGAATGACAACCTCTCTATGGTTTGACAATTGGCATCCTGACAGCCCGCTCGCTGATACTTACGGTGAAAGATTCATTTATGATTCAGGTATGGAACATAACGCGAGAGTGAACGTGCTGATTAATAACTTAGAATGGAGAATTCCTATCACTCACGCTCTTGACTGGCACCCCATTATAGAAGCTATTCCTTCCACCTCTACTCCTAATGGGCAAAAAGATGAGATTGTTTGGTTGGATTCGCCAAATCAGAGTTTCTCGGTCAAAGTAGCGTGGGAGCAACTAAGAATTCATCGTCAAATGGTTGCTTGGCATGACATTGTGTGGTTCAAGAATGCTGTCCCAAGACATGCATTTCTTCTTTGGGTGGCTATCCAACGGAAACTCTCAACGCAGGATAGGCTTCATTGGTTTGGTATTCATGGTCCCAATAGGTGCTCACTCTGTCTCCGCAATAATGAACATCACAACCACTTGTTCTTTGAATGCTCCTTTACGAAAGCATTATGGTGGAATGTTTGTGACAGATGCGACATTCCAAGAATGACAAAAAGCTTGGATGAATGGATTCGTTTGGTCACTGTCTCTTGGCATGGCAAAAGTTTCGTCAACTTTTCTCGTAAACTGGGTTTCGCAGCTACAGTGTATTATATCTGGCAAGAACGGAACGCAAGGATCTTTGCAGATGTGTCTAAAGCTTCGAATTTGGTTTTTGATCAAATCGAATGTATCATTCGCGATAAGCTTGTTTTGATGAGGAATGTTCAACAAACGGATGAAAACATAAGGATCCAAAGACTTTGGAGGGTCAATAACATGGACTCTTAATTTGATGTTTAGCTGGTTGTTTTTGTACCCCTAGCATATCTAGATGGTGTAAGTTTTTGTTTTGTTATGTGGCTAGCCTGTAGCCATTTGTTGGTTTTCGTTTCTGTTCACATTGTAAATCTTGGGTATGCCCATTATATTCTTTGTATCATTTTCTTTTAATACATAAGTCAGCTTACCAAAAAAAAAAAGATGGTAATTTTAGGATTTTTATTATTTTCTTCTTAGTTTTGGGGTTATTATTACTTATTTGTGTCGATTGTAAGTGGGCTTCATATAAGTCCACCTAAGAGGGGTCCATTAGAGTTTCTTTAAGTCTAGAGTCAGTATAAATAAAGGCATAACCAAACATGTAAGGTTACACAATTTTCATATCAATAAACTTCTTTGCTGCACTTCTTGTGTGTTGGTGGGATAATCTCCCTTGGTTCTCTAAAGAATTGAAACGACTTATCGAAGAACAACTGGCTTCGTGGCGTCATCCTTATACTTCTCGTTCGCGAATAAATATTCGTTGGGTGGGGGTTTACGTTTCCAATAGTGCTGGTGCCTAGGTACAAGTTATCTTTGTGTCACACTCCTATCAAACCTGATTTACTTGGCTTTCCGGGAATTGGTGTCTTTGCATGTGGGTTGCGTGACCACGTGATCACGAGGTTCGCATCAATGAACTCTAGGGAATCTATAAGATTTACTTTTTATTAAGTATATATTATTATTATTATTATTATTATTATTATTATTATTATTTTATGAAAAACCCTTAGAACCTGATTCGTCAAGGAGGAAGCTAGCTCCAGGCTAGTCATTTTTGTGTGGGTGGAAATTTAAAACAACCAGTAAGTAAAACGCCAAACACCTTGTGGAACCTAATTCACTTTCGAGGCATTGTATTAGTCTTGGTGAACGTGTTTTGCTGCGGACCACATTATTTTTTTATACAAACAAATAATATTTAGGTATTGAAATAAAGCTAAAAGATGACATAAAAAATCACTCATGATATATGTGTAACAACACTAATTGAAATTAAGACAACAATGTTTATTTTTGAACAAGGCGCTACCCATAATCGAAGAGACAACGATGAATAAAATTATATAGTGAAAGCCTATATTTGATCATCGAATGCCACCACACACACCGCCTAAAGTGCATGGTGGCCCCAACATGCCAATAATTTTTTAAAATTTTAAAATTCTAAAACACATTAATACCCCTAACCTTAATTACTTACATTTTGTGGATTTAAGGGCACATGTATAATTTGGTTGTTTATAAAAAATAAAAATATTGAGATACCCTTGCCAAAACTATGCTAACTCTTTTTCCTTGGGAATATTTTTGTCTTATAAACCATGTAAAAATACAAAAACACCCTTAACTCCAAGGCAAATGTGTGTTTTTGGTTCTTTTTTTTTAAGGCCATAGACTTCACATGACTATTGTAATGAATATCATATTGTCCATATAGCTAACAGGGAAACCTCTTTCCTTTTTTATTGTTTTTTTTATCAATTTCATATTATTATTATTATTAGCACCACCACCACCACCACTTCATGACTGTTATTCTCATTATCATTACTACCACCACACGACTACTATCACCACCACCATGATTATTATTGTTGTTGTTGTTATTATTATTATTATTATTGAAATAATAAAAAATATAAACTTGATTTGAAGACAATTATTATTATTATTATTATTATTATAACCAAACACACACTCTCTTACTAGTCCTGCACGATACGCTTTTCAAGCATGTGATACCCAAGCCCCTCTCACTTTTCCCTAGTGAAAGCAGCTTGATGCGGACCAGCCCAGAAACACCAGCAAGGACCCATTACATGTTCCAAATGGACCGATGACTCGGTCCAACATAAAAACATTGAAAGACGCATTGAATGCATTGGTTTTGAAGGTTTCTACCAAGTCAGAATTGAAAGGTCCATTGGAGTATCAAGAGAAGATCCTAGTACATCTTATCCATGTGCAAGAGGGGTCCAATACAACCTTATTTGGGCCATGAGATGAGGACAGCAAAAGGAAACAAAAGAATCCTACTACAACTTGTGATGCGAACCTCGTGATCACGTGGTCACGCAACCCACAATCAAGATTGAGATCTGATCCCGGAAAGCCGAAATAGGTCTGATAGGAGTGCGACACAATGGAAACCTGCCCCAAGGCACCTACACTATTGGAATGAGTAGAACGACGCCACGAAGCCAGTTAATCTTCGATAAGTCAGATTCAGTTCGTTCAAGAACTGAAGAATGCAAGAATCACTCTCACACGTTAAAACTGAAAAATTCAGAAGTAATTATCATCAAAGCTGCCGAAACTTTGGCCTACATGAGTTTAAATAGTTCTTGAAAAGTTAACCCTAATGGACCCTTTATGTGGACTTATATGAGGTCCGCTCAAAACTGGCCCAAAACCCTAAAATGAAAAGCCCATAACCTGATCCAAACAAGCCTTGGATCCTAGCTGAAAACAAAGTATTAATTAAGCCCAAACATGAAAGAAAATAATAAAAAATAAGTAACTTGTCATTAAATACCACCAGCCCTTCTTTCCTTGTGTAGCTAGGATGAATAAAGAATCCTTATAAGAAAAGGATTCTGAAATATTAATGAATCCTTGCCACACTAGGAGATTATATTGCAACTCATATTAAAGATCCTTGTGGAACTAGGAAATTCCCAAAACCAGCTCCCACATCCTTGGAGGAAAAGAATCCTAGTCAAATAGGAAGTCCACAAGTCAAATGGAAGTAAATAACAAAATCCGTACAGCCTCTGTTGACCAGTATTGGGGTGCCTTCCCGAACTCCGATTGACCTGCAATTTTAGCCCAAGGTAGTAAGATATGTCTGGAGAGTCCACATAAAATATTAGCCCGGTCCAACGGTCGGATTGAGAATTATGACTATTTCCGTAAACCTGGACTGTTGCGCTTTTTACGCCAAAATCCGAATCTGACCTTACTTGGGTCGTATCACAGGGCTGAACTGTATCAACTTGGAAACAAAAGAATCCTACTACAACTTGGAAACAACATGCTGGCTACCTTTTCCTTTTGTTTCTAGGATTAAGGGGCTGCATGGAAGGCTATAAATAAGCCTTCAATCAGTTCTTACTATTTTAGTTTATTCTCTTCTTCTCATGGCAGAACATGGATTTAATATTAGGGGCTTTATTTTATTTTGTTAGCTATAACCCAAGGCTTGTTTGGGCTTAATTAATACTTTGTTTTCAGCTAGGATCCAAGGCTTGTTTGGATCAGGTTATGGGCTTTTTAGTTTAGGGTTTTGGGCCAGTTTTGAGTGGACCTCATATAAGTCCACATAAGAGGTCCATTAGGGTTAATTTTTCAGGAACTATTTAAACTCATGTAAGCCACAATTTCGGCAGCTTTGATGATTATTATTCTGAATTTTTCAGTTTTAACGTGTGAGTGATTCTTTCATTCTTCAGTTCTTGAACGAACTGAATCTGACTTATCGAAGATTACCTGGCTTCGTGGTGCCTTGGGGCAGGTTTCCATTGTGTCGCACTCCTATTAGACCTATTTCAGCTTTCCAGGATCAGATCTCAATCTTGATTGTGGGTTGCGTGACCACGTGATCACGAGGTTCGCATCAGTTGGTATCAGAGCTAGGCTCCGAAACAAGGTCATATCATTCTGTTATTTTCGTTTTTTTTTAGTGTCCCTTAAGTTTTTCAGTGTTTGCATCCATATTCTTGTTCTTTGTGTCTTTGTCATCTAAGCAAAAAAAGAAGTTTATATTTCATCTTGTTACTGTCTCTAATCATATCAGTTTGTTAAAACGAAAAACAAAAACTCAGAAAGAAATAGAGAAAAGAGTGATTAGTTGAAATTTGAAGTATCATTCAATTTTTGCCGCAGAAACACAAATCTTGGTGAACCATAAGCAAACCACCTCGGAATCAATTTAAACTTCATATTCAGTATATTGGGGGTGGGATCGCATCATATATCAAAGTTGGGCTTATTCTGATATTATTTGTTTGAGGTTTTAAGTCGAGTTTCAATTCTGCCGCAGAAACACAACTCTTGGTGAACCCTAGGTAAAACACCTTGGAATCAATTTAAACTTCATATTCAATCTATTTGGGGTGAGATCGCATCATATATCAAATTTGGACATATTTCGATATTTTTTGCTTGAGGTTTTAATTCGAGGTTCGATTCTGCCGCACAAACACTATTATTAGTGAACCATAAGAAAAACACCTTAGAATCTGTTGAAACTTCATATTATGTGTATTGGGGATGGGATCGCACCATATATTAAATTTGGGCTTATTTTGATTCCGACTTCTGGAGGTTTTAATTGGAGGATCAATTTTGCCGCAAACTGATCATACAAGGAGTTTGGGTACCTAGAAATAAGAGAACGACCTATAAATTGATTTTTGGTGATTTCATAGTATTGTAATAATACAAATTAAATTCGAGGTCATTTGGATATCGGTTTCTTTAGGTTTCCCGAATTAGGTCTTGTTTTGTCGTAACAGGTCTGTTTGGTGTTATCTTTCAAAACTTGTTTTGTTTCTGTTGATTTCATTCCTGCCATTATACTATCATCATATTTTGATATTTGGCTGTTGTTTGAGTCATTTTCATCACCCTCACATTAGTTTGTTTTTCGATAAGTTCGGGAACAACTAAGAATTCATCATCAAATGGTTGATTGGCATGACATCGTGTGGTTCAAGAATGCTGTCCCAAGACATGCATTTCTTCTTTGGGTGGCTATCCAATGGAAACTCTCAACGCAGGATAGACTTCATCGGTTTGGTATTCATGGTCCTAATAGGTGCTCACTTTGTCTCCGCAATAATGAAGATCACAACCACTTGTTCTTTGAATGCTCCTTTACGAAAGCATTATGGTGGAATGTTTGTGACAGATGCGACATTCCAAGAATGACAAAAAGCTTGGATGAATGGATTCGATTGGCCACTGTCTCTTGGCATGGAAAAAGTTTCGTCAACTTTTCTCGTAAACTGGGTTTCGCCGCTACAGTGTATTGTATCTGGCAAGAACGGAACACAAGGATCTTTGCAGATGTGTCTAAAGCTTCGAATTTGGTTTTTGATCAAATCGAATGTATCATTCGCGATAAGCTTGTTTTGATGAGGAATGTTAAACAAACAGATGAAAACATAAGGATCCAAAGACTTTGGAGGGTCAATAACATGGACTCTTAATTTGATGTTTAGCTGGTTGTTTTTGTACCCCAAGCATATCTAGTTGGTCTAAGTTTTTGTTGTGTTATGTGGCTAGCCTGTAGCCATTTGTTGGTTTTCGTTTCTGTCCACATTGTAAATCTTGGGTATGCCCATTATATTCTTTGTATCATTTTCTTTTAATACATAAGTTAGCTTACAAAAAAAAAAGATAAGTTCTGGTCCAAACAAAAGTCAGATTTGTATTCTCGAGTCTAAATCAATGTTCTTCATGCTATAAACTCTATTCTTGTCGTCATCTTCTTGTTTTTTTCCCCCTATCTGTGTCATGTATTCACTAAGGGAGAGGGAACAGAGGAGGATTGTAGATCAACGATGCGAAATACTAAGCCATGGTTTGGGGGTTCTAGAACGAGAAGTTGATAAGTGTAGAAGATTATTCTATGATCTTGAAGCTTCATGGGAAAAAGAGGTACAACACCAAAAGGATGAAAAACGAATGAGAGTCGTTGTGGTTATCATTCAAAAGTATGTACGCAAGTGGTTAGTACGACATGCTTATTTGAAATTCTTGTCAGTCATTACTTCTATACAGTGTTGTCGGAGAAAGATGTCAGCAATAAGGGGATTCCGAAGGCTTAAACAAGAGGCTACTGAAGTCACCATTAATGCTATTCAAGATTCGAGGGCGAATCTTTTTGAAGAGGGAGGGAATGATACGGTTCAGCCCTGTGATACGACTCAAGTAAGGTCAGATTCGGATTTTGGGGTAAAAAGCGCAACAGTCCAGGTTTACGGTAACAGTCATAATTCTCAATCCGACCGTTGGATCGGGCTAATATTTTATGTGGACTCTCCAGACATATCTTATCAGACCTATTTCAGCTTTCCGGGATCAGATCTCAATCTTGATTGTGGGTTGCGTGACCACGTAATCACGAGGTTCGCATCAACTTCAAGATTCAAGGGCGAATCTTCTTGAAGAGGGACGGAATGATACGGTTCAGCCTTGTGATACAACCCAAGTAAGGTTAGATTCGGATTTTGGCATAAAAAACGCAACAGTCCAGGTTCACGACAACAATCATAATTCTCAATCCGACCGTTGGATCAGGGTAATATTTTATGTGGACTCTCCAAACATGTTTTACTACCTTGGGTTAAAAATTCAGGTCAATCGGATTTCGGGAAGGAACCGCAATACTGGTCAACGGAGGCTGTACGGATTTTGTTATTTACTTCCATTTGACTTGTGGACTTCCTATTTGGTTAGGATTCTTTTCCTACAAGGATGTGGTAGCTGATTTTGTAAATTTCCTACTTCCACAAGGATGAGCTGCAATATAATCTACAAGTGTGGCAGTGATTCATTAATGTTTCAGAATCCTTTTCTTATAAGGATTCCTTATTCATTCGAGCTACACAAGGAAAGAAGGGCTGGTGGTATTTAATGACATATTAGTTATTTTTATTATTTTCTTTAATGTTTGGGCTTAATTAAAACTTTGTTTTGAGCTAGGGTCCAAGGCTTGTTTGGATCAGGTTATGGGCTTTTCAGTTTAGGGTTTCGGGCCAATTTGAATGGACCTCATATAAGTCCACATAAGAGGTCCATTAGCGTTAATTTTTTAAGAACTATTTAAACTCATGTAAGCCAAAATTTCGGCAGCTTTGATGATCATTACTTTGAATTTTTCAATTTTAACGTGTGAGAGTGATTCTTGCATTCTTCAGTTCTTGAACGAACTGAATCTGACTTATCGAAGATTAACTCGTTTCATGGCGTCATTCTACTCATTCCAATAGTGTTGGTGCCTTGGGGCAGGTTTCCATTGTGTCACACTCCTATCAGACCTATTTCAGCTTTCTGGGATCACATCTCAATCTTTATTGTGGGTTGCATGACCACGTGATCACGAGGATCGCATCACCTAACTACCATTTGCTCAATCCAAGTGAACCCTCAAACTTTTGTCAACCTTTAGCAACCTTTTGTCACGAGTAGCTTTGCTGGAAAAGGGGTTGCCCGACCTTGTTTTTTGATAAAGGATGATTAACTGCTTTTCATGCTACATTATACTGCAAGTTGCCAAAACTCTTTATGAAAGAAAGACACTACTCAAAGTAAAAGTCCTTCTACTAAATAAAAGTGCTTTTTTGGCAGGGAAATAACCATCAAGATAAGGAAAGAAAACACAGCTCTTTACCTTTAAGAAAAGTCTCCAATGGAAACTCCCAAGCAGTATAATTTTTGCCATTGAATCTGACACAAACATTATCTGATTTCTCCATAAGGACTAAGACTACGATTGAGAGAGAAAACAATGGCCCGGAGTTCTTAGAAAACTATGACTGAGGGCTCTGATACCATTACAAAATAGTTATATGATGTGAACTATGATGTGAACTATGATGTGAACCTCGTGATGTGAACTACTTGTTTATATGATGTGAACTATGATGTGAACCTCGTGGTCACGCAACCCACAATCAAGATTGAGATCTGATCCCGGAAAGCCGAAATAGGTCTGATATGAGTTTGACACAATCAAAAGCTGCCCCAAGGCACCAACACTATTGGAATGAGTAGAATGACACCACAAAGCCAATTAATCTTCGATAAGTCAGATTTAGTTTGTTGAAGAACTGAAGAATGCAAGAATCACTCTCACACATTAAAACTGAAAAATTCAGAAGTAATAATCATCAAAGCTACCAAAATTTTGGCTTACATGAGTTTAAATAGTTCTTGAAAAATTTACTCAAAATTAGCCCAAAACCCTAAATTGAAAAGCCTATAACTTAATCCAAACAAGCCTTGGATCCTAGTTAAAAACAAAGTATTAATTAAGCCCAAACAAGCCTTAGGCTGCAGCTAACAAAATAAAATAAAACCCCTAATATTAAATCCATGTTTTGCCATAAGAAGAAGAGAATGAAGTAAAATATTAGAGAACTGATTTAAGGCTTATTTATAGCCTTCCATGCAGCCCCTTAATCCTAGAAACAAAAGGAAAAGGTAGCCACCCATGTGGTTTCCAAGTTGTAGTAGGATTCTTTTGTTTCCTTTGGTGTTCTCACTTCATGGCCCAAATAAGGTTGTATTGGACCCCTCTTGCACATGGATAAGATGTACTAGGGTCTCCTCTTGATACTCCAATGGACCTTTCAAATTCTGACTTGGTGGAAACCTTCAAAACCAATGCATTCAATGCCTCTTTCAATGTCTTTGTCTTGGACCGAGTTATTGGACCATTTGGAACATGTAATGGGTCCTTGCTGGTGTTTCTGGGTTGGTCTATATCAAACTGGTTATAGAAGGAAACCAGAAAACTAGAGTGATCCTAGGAAGTTATTAATGGTAAGCTAAATCTCCTTTCCTATTTATAAGAGTATATACAACCTGTATGGTAAGCTATTTATGGATTCTATTAACAGTTCAAGCATCATAAACATGTATAAGGATCATCATGTAAAATAACATATAGGATTTTTATCGTAACCATCCACAGTTATGCAGACCACACCATCAGTTTGTGGACACATCCAAATCTCGACAGATCACAGTTTAGGAAAAACTTAGGAGAATAAGAAGAATAATCAATGATATAAGCATGTAGACCATTGCTGGAGTCACATCAACATCACTAACAATTTAGCTCATGTAAATTTTTTCAAAGTACACACATTTATAGACAAACTCCACTAATATCAAAACATGCAAGTCAAATAATAAAGTTACTTTCAAATATCACATCAATGAAAAAGCGTACATGTAGGTACTTTATAGCCTTGCTTACTTTTATAGTTGGGACTAATCGACCACAATTATCAAATTAAAACTTCTCACAACTATCCATCCATGGATTCCAAAAGCAATCACCAAAGAGGGTCATACCAAAAATTTTCAACCCAAATTTCCAGAAAACATCAACAATCAATTAACAAAACATATACAGTTATAACCTTCAAGAACCAAATAGCATAAGTAATTCCTAAGTTTTCAATTGTGTGTAGACCAACATATAAATTATTAACAACAAAATTCGAATCAAAGTATTTGATGGATCAATACTATTTCAGTTAGAACAAGCACGTTGGAGAACTCACCTGCACAAATCCTACGAAAAATTGAAGAAAACTTCAAGTTCTTTATTAAAGGTACCATATCAGAACCATGTGGATAAGTTACACAAGGATACTTTATCCTTACCTGTCAAGCGGGATAAAAGTGGCTTGTCCTCATTTCAAAGCATTAAGGTGCCTAATTATCTAAGTTGATTTGTTATTATACCCAACCACCACATGAAATAAGTTGCTCGAAATACATCATTCAAATGATAAAGTGACCATGGCAGAAGGTCAAGAGACTGGATCATGGTGTGTGTTACATCGTGTCAATTCTCAATCAACGTCAACGGTGAACTTGCAGGTTACTTTCATGGGGGTAGAGGGTTGAGACAAGGTGATCCATTATCTCCATATTTGTTTGTCCTTTGCATGGAAATCCTGTCAGGGCTGTTCTGCAATATGAGTGCCAATCAAAACTTCAAGTTCCACTGGAGATGCAAGAAGGACAGAATTTCTCATCTTTGCTTTGCCGACGACTTGATGATATTCAGCAAAGGGGATGTACACTCAGTTCGTATGATCAAAAATGCACTCATAGAGTTTCAAGATCTATCAGGTCTATATCCAAATCCAAACAAAAGTGACATCTTCTTGAGCGGTGTGTTAGGTGCTGAGAGGGAACAGATTATCAGTATTCTTGGGTTTAGAGAGGGGGAGCTTCCAATGAAATATTTGGGAGTGCCTCTTATCTCGTCCAGACTAAAGGCTGTTGATTGTAAGGGCCTCGTGGATCGAATTACCGCTAAAGTACGACATTGGACCTGCAGAACACTCTCTTTCGCAGGGCGAGTACAACTGATTAACTCAGTTTTATTCTCCATCCAGGTCTATTGGGCATCTCTATTCCTATTACCTGGGCAAGTAGTGAAAAACGTTGAGCAAATTATGAGATCATTTCTTTGGTCAGGTTCAGATATGAGCACTACTAGGGCTAAAGTGGCTTGGGATCAGGTATGTCTTCCAAGAAAGGAGGGGGGGCTAGGCATAAAAAGGATAACAGAATGGAACAAGATTGCCTTGTTGAAACACATTTGGAACTTGTGCAATGACTCGGATGGCTCAATCTGGTCTACTTGGATCAGATCCAATCTCTTGCGAGGTAGGAATTTCTGGACAATCAAGGCGCCAGGAAGCTGCTCTTGGGCTTGGGGAAAGATTCTAAAGCTCAGATCCTTAGCATGGCCGAAGATGAAGCACATTATCGGAGATGGAATGACAACCTCTCTATGGTTTGACAATTGGCATCCTCACAGCCCGCTCGCTGATACTTACGGTGAACGATTCATCTATGATTCAGGTATGGAACACAATGCGAGAGTGAACGTGCTGATTAATAACTTAGAATGGAGAATTCCTATCACTCATGCTATTGGCTGGCACCCCATTATAGAAGCTATTCCTTCCACATCTACTCCTAAGGGGCAAAAGGATGAGATTGTTTGGTTGGATTCGCCAAATCAGAGTTTCTCGGTCAAAGTAGCTTGGGAACAACTAAGAATTCATCATCAGACGGTTGATTGGCATGACATCGTGTGGTTCAAGAATGCTGTCCCAAGACATGCATTTCTTCTTTGGGTGGCTATCCAACGGAAACTCTCAACGCAGGATAGACTTCATCGGTTTGGTATTCATGGTCCCAATAGGTGCTCACTTTGTCTCCGCAATAATGAAGATCACAACCACTTGTTCTTTGAATGCTCCTTTACGAAAGCATTATGGTGGAATGTTTGTGACAGATGCGACATTCCAAGAATGACAAAAAGCTTGGATGAATGGATTCGATTGGCCACTGTCTCTTGGCATGGCAAAAGTTTCGTCAACTTTTCTCGTAAACTGGGTTTCGCAGCTACAGTGTATTGTATCTGGCAAGAACGGAACGCAAGGATCTTTGCAGATGTGTCTAAAGCTTCGAATTTGGTTTTTGATCAAATCGAATGTATCATTCGCGATAAGCTTGTTTTGATGAGGAATGTTCAACAAACAGATGAAAACATAAGGATCCAAAGACTTTGGAGGGTCAATAACATGGACTCTTAATTTGATATTTAGCTGGTTGTTTTTGTACCCCTAGCATATCTAGTTGGTCTAAGTTTTTGTTTTGTTATGTGGCTAGCCTGTAGCCATTTGTTGGTTTTCGTTTCTGTTCACATTGTAAATCTTGGGTATGCCCATTATATTCTTTGTATCATTTTCTTTTAATACATAAGTCAGCTTACCAAAAAAAAAGAAGGTCAAGAGACTGGTTGTGTATAACTATTTAGCAAATTGGGAATATAACTCTAAGAGAGAAAATATTTAACATAATGAATAGACTAGGTAAATTATCTGCATGGTGTCACGAGTTGTTATAAGAATCATGCAAGAAGCCAAGTAAGGAATACCTGAACTAATCCAAGAAGCTGAGCAGAAAAAAAACCTATTAAAAATAGGAAAAGAAAAAATCAATTGTGTTTTGGTTAAAATATGCAACCATATGGAGAAGTTTTCTATGAAGATGTCTTAACAATTGAATAGGCCAAAGCACAAAACATTCAGAGCAAGAAAACACGCAAAATTGCAAAAACATCACCCAATAACAAATGAAGGAAATAAAAAACCTAGAAATCCACAAGAAGCTTCCTTGAATCTACAATGAAAGTAGAATGTTGATACCCACAAGGAAACAAGCAAAATTGCAAAAAATAAAATTTCACTAGACAAGCATCTAGCATTAAGACTCAAAAATATATGCCTATACAGGTTCCGCAAATCCTACACGAGGTCAAATCAAAGCACGTATAAAATCCCTAACAGATTAATTCAAGTAACAATATACCCAAATAATTCTTAAATAATGATGTCTTAATTACTTATTTACAAATTCTCCATCTTCTAGACTATGTTTTATTATTATCTACCATGTTAGCTGTATGCATTAGTTTATATTAACAGTAGAGGACAAAAACCTAATGTGAGGCGCTTTCAGCTGAAATTACAGCTTAGGTAGTAATATGTAGAAAAATTTAATTGAGGAGATACCTTACATTTTAGCATAGCACAAGCATCATCCTGAAAGCAAACACATGTTGAATAAAAGCATTCAACATTCTTATCCCAAAAAAAAAAAAATTAGCATTTTTCTCTTTGTTAGAGTTTGATACCTTGGTTTGTGATACTGTTCAACCCTGTGATACGACCCAAGTAAGGTTAGATTCAGATTTTGGCGTAAAAAGCGCAACAATCCAGGTTTACGACAACAATCATAATTCTCAATCCGACTGTTGGATCGGGTTAATATTTTATGTGGACTCTCCAGACATATCTTACTACCTTGGGTTAAAAATTCAGGTTAATCGGAGCTCGGGAAGGAACCGCAATACTGGTCGACGGAGGCTGTACGGATTTTGTTATTTACTTCCATTTGACTTGTGGACTTCCTATTTGGTTAAGATTCTTTTCCTACAAGGATGTGGCAGCTGGTTTTGGGAATTTCCTACTTCCACAAGGATGAGCTGCAATATAATCTACAAGTGTGGCAATGATTCATTAATGTTTCGTAATCCTTTTCTTATAAGGATTCCTTATTCATCCGAGCTACACAAGGAAAGAAGGGCTGGTGGTATTTAATGACATATTAGTTATTTTTATTATTTTCTTTCATGTTTGGGCTTAATTAAAACTTTGTTTTGAGCTAGGGTCCAAGGCTTGTTTGGATCAAGTTATGCGCTTTTCATTTTAGGGTTTCGGGCCAGTTTTGAGTGGACCTCATATAAGTCCACATAAGAGGTCCATTAAGGTTAATTTTTCAAGAACTATTTAAACTCATGTAAGCCAAAATTTGGGCAGCTTTGATGATTATTATTCTGAATTTTTCAGTTTTAACGTGTGAGAGTGATTCTTGCATTCTTCAGTTCTTGAACGAACTGAATCTAACTTATCGAAGATTAACTGGCTTCGTGGCGTCATTCTACTCATTCCAATAGTGTTGGTGCCTTAGGGCAGGTTTCCATTGTGTCACACTCCTATCAGACCTATTTCGGCTTTCCGGGATCAGATCTCAATCTTGATTGTGGGTTGCGTGACCACGTGATCACGAGGTTCACATCATAATTCCTTTACGTTTTGAAGAAAGGGTAAGTTTAGATGGTGAAAAGAAGGCAAAGATGATGAGAGAACTTCATGAGGGAGTTCGACTACAAATAGAGAAAAAAAACAGACTTTACGTTTCTAAAGCAAATAAGGGATGTAAACTGGTTGTTTTCCAACCCGGTGATTGGGTTTTGGTGCACATGCGTAAGGAACGATTTCCTAACCAAAGGAAATCAAAATTATAGCCTCGTGGTGATGGTCCATTTTAGGTTTTAGAGAGAATCAATGACAACACATACAAAATTGACCTTCCAGGTGAGTATAGTGTTAGTGCTACCTTTAATGTTGTTGATCTTACGTTGTTTGACACAGATTTTGATTCGAGGTCGAATCCTTTCAAGCAGAGAGGGGATGATGCGGACCAGCCCAGAAACACCAGCAAGGACCCATTACATGTTCCAAATGGACCGATGACTCGGTCCAAGACAAAGACATTGAAAGAGGCATTGAATGCGTTGGTTTTGAAGGTTTCCACCAAGTTAGAATTGAAAGGTCCATTGGATTATCAATAGGAGATCCTAGTACATCTTATCCATGTGCAAGAGGGCTCCAATACAACCTTATTTGGGCCATGAGATGAGGACAGCAAAAGGAAACAAAAGAATCCTACTACAACTTGGAAACAACATGGTGGCTACCTTTTCCTTTTGTTTCTAGGATTAAAGGGGTTGCATGGAAGGCTATAAATAAGCCCTCAATCATTTCTTACTATTTTAGTTTATTCTTTTCTTCTCATGGCAGAACATGGATTTAATATTAAGGGCTTTATTTTATTTTGTTAGCTACAACCCAAGGCTTGTTTGGGCTTAATTAATACTTTGTTTT
The DNA here is from genome assembly GCA_033617975.1 of Populus alba x Populus glandulosa. Classification (NCBI taxonomy): domain Eukaryota; kingdom Viridiplantae; phylum Streptophyta; class Magnoliopsida; order Malpighiales; family Salicaceae; genus Populus; species Populus alba x Populus glandulosa. The sequence goes on along the minus strand of CM066146.1, from coordinate 13,071,549 downwards.
AAGCTAGGATCCAAGGCTTGTTTGGATTAAGTTATGGGCTTTCCAGTTTAGGGTTTTGGGCCAGTTTTGAGTGGTCCTCATATAAGTCCACATAAGGGGCCCATTAGGGTTAATTCTTCAGGAACTATTTAAACCCATGTAAGCCAAAATTTCGGCAGCTTTGATGAATATATTATGAATTTTTCAGTTTTAACGTGTGAGAGTGATTCTTGCATTCTTTAGTTCTTGAACGAACTGAATCTGACTTATTGAAGATTAATTGGCTTCATGGCGTCATTCTACTCATTCCAATAGTGTTGGTGCCTTGGGGCAGGTTTTCATTGTGTCGCACTCCTATTAGACCTATTTCGGGTTTCCGGGATCAAATCTCAATCTTGATTGTGGGCTACGTGACCACTTGATCACGAGGTTCGCATAAGTTGGTATTAGAGCTAAGCTCTGAAACAAGGTCATATCATTCTGTCATTTTTGTTTTTTCTAGTGTTCCCTTAAGTTTTTCAGTGTTTGCGTCCATCTTCTTGTTCTTCGTGTCTGCGTCATCTAAGCAAAAAACAAAAAAAGAGTTTATATTTTATCTTGTTACTATCTCTAATAATAATAATAAAAAAAAAAAAACAAAACAAAACAAAAGGAGAGTTAAAGAGGGATTAGTTGAAATTTGAAGGATCATTCAATTTTTTACCGTAGAAACACAACTCTTGGTGAACCACCAAACCACCTCGGAATAAATTTAAACTTCATATTCAGTATATTGGGGGTGAGATCGCATCATATGTCAAAGTTGGACTTATTCTGATATTGTTTGCATCAGGTTTTAATTCGAGGTTCAATTCTGCTGCTGAAACACTACTATTAGTGAACCATAAGCAAACCAGCTTAGAAACAATTCAAACTTCATATTCTGTGTATTGGGGATTAGGTCGCACCATATATTAAATTTGAGCTTATTTTGATATTGCCTTCTGGAGGTTTTAATTGGAGGTTCAATTTTGCCGCAAACTGATCATACAAGGGGTTTGGGTACCTAGACATAAGAGAATGACCTATAAATTAATATTTGGTGTTTTCATTGTATTTTAAAACTAAATGTTAAATTTTAGGTCATTTCGAGATCGTTTGGTCTGGGTTTCAATTTTGTTACATAAAAATTGCGTAATAGGTTAGATTTGCCTCAAGTTTCAAAACATGATCTTTGCTGTTTAGTTTTGTCCAAATATTTTTGTTTCTACTATATTTGGGTTATCTAGGGTTTAATTAATTGTTTTCAATTAGTTTTGACCTCGTGATCACGAGGATCGCATCATTCACCATATAACATTTCAGACTTTGCAAAGGATATTATGGCTTCCGACTTTTGTTTTTGTCATTTCAAATTTGTCGTGAAATTAGTCTCTAGCTTTGTTTTCTCATTTTAGTTTATATGATGGAAATTGCACATTCATGAGATTTATTACCTCAATGCGATATGTTCTACATAATTATATTCATAAACTTCAACTTTGAGCATCGATAATCATAAAAAAAAACCCCGTCATAACGAATTTCTTCCTTACTTAATCACCTGATCATTAGTAATTTGTTAAGGCATCATAAACATGTATAGTTATTGATGTGGACTAGCCCAAAAACTCCAGCAAGGACCCATTACATGTTCCAAATGGTCCCATAACTCGATCCAAGATAAAGACATTGAAAGAGGCATTGAATGCATTGGTTTTGAAGGTTTCCACCAAGTCAGAATTGAAAGGTCCATTGGAGTATCAGAGGAGACCCTAGTACATCTTATCCATGTGCAAGCGGGGTCCAATACAACCTTATTTAAGCCTTGAAGTGAGGACAGCAAAGGAAACAAAAGAATCCTACTACAACTTGGAAACAACATGGGTGGCTACCTTTTCCTTTTGTTTCTAGGATTAAGGGGCTACATGGAAGGCTATAAATAAGTCTTAAATCAGTTCTGTAATATTTTACTTCATTCTCTTCTTCTCATGGAAGAACAAGGATTTAATATTAGAGGCTTTATTTTTATTTTGATAGCTACAGCCCAAGGCTTGTTTGGGCTTAATTAATATTTTGTTTTCAGCTCTGATCCAAGGCCTGTTTGGATTAAGTTATGGGCTTTTCAGTTTAGGGTGTTGGGCCAATTTTAAGTGGACCTCATATAAGTCCACGTAAAGGAGTCCATTAGGGTTAATTTTTCAAGGACTATTTAAACTCATGTAAGCTAAAATTTTGGCAGCTTTGATGATTATTATTCTAAATCTTTTAGTTTTAACGTGTGAGAGTGATTCTTGCATTCTTGAACGAACTGAATCTAACTTATCGAAGATTAATTGGCTTCATGGCGTCATTCTACTCATTCTAATCTTTTAGTATTTGTGCCTTGTGGCAGGTTTCCATTGTGTCACACTTCTATCAGACCTATTTCGGCTTTCCGGGATCAAATCTCAATCTTGATTGTGGGTTGCGTGACCACGTGATCACGAGGTTCGCATCAATTATGGAGTCCAAACCATCAGTTTGTGGACATATCCAAATACGGACAGATCACAGTTTAGGTAAAAAGTTAGGAGAATAAAAGGAATATGTAACGATATAAGCATGCAGACCATTGCAGAAGTCATATCAACTGCATTGACAATTTAGCTCATGCAATTTTTCAAAAAAGTACAGACATTTATAGACAAGCCTTTGGGCATGAACAATGGTCCACTAGTATTCAAGAACATGCCAGTCAAATAATTTAAGTTACTTAAAAATATCACATCAAGGAAAAAGTGTTTTACTTTGCAAATCATATGAATTTCCTAGTAGCATTGTGGTTGGGGGTGCACACCAAAAGCGTATATGCGGGTACTTTATAGCATACTTTTATTGTTGGTACCAATCAACCACAATTATCAAATTAAAACTTTTTCTCTCAACTATCCATCCTTGGATTCCAAAAGCAGTCACTACAAAGCTTCTCACACCAAACAATTTCAACCCAAATTTGCACACCAAGCTAATGAAAACACCAACAATCAATTAACAAAACACGTTAGGAAATAACCTTTTTGAACAAAATAGCACAAGTAATTACTCAGTTTTCACTTGTGTGTAGACCAACATACAAATTATTAATAACAAAACTCGAACCAATGTTTTTGTTGGATCACTACTATTTTGATGAGACCAAGCATGGTGGGGAGCTAACCTGCACTGATCGTAGGGATAAATTGGGAGAAAACTTCAACTTTTTTAATAAAAGAACCACATCAAAACCATGTGGATGGATAAGTTACTACTAGATCAATAAATTAAGAACAAAAAAACTCAAATCAATGTTACTACTAGATCAATACTATTTCAATTAGAACAAGCATGGTGGAGGATTATCCTATGCAAATACTAAGGTAAAATTGGGAGAAAACTTCAACTTTTTTAATAAAGGTACCACATCAGAACCATATGGATAAGTTACACCTTGATACTTTATCCTTACCTTTTCAATGGGATAAAAGTGGCTTGTCCCCATTTCAAAGCATTAAGGTGCCTAATTATCTGAGTAAGTCATTCAAACAATTAAGTAACCATGGTAGAAGGTTAAGAGACTGCTAGTGATTATGCCATATCATCTAGTAAATTGGGAACACAACTCTAAGAGAGAATATTTAACATTATAGAATAGATTAGATAAATTACCCGCGTGATGTTGTGGGTTGTTATAGGATGATGTAAGAAGCCAAGTGAGGATTACTTGAACTAATCCAAGAAGCCAAGCAGACAGAACCTAGTAAAAAAGGGAAAATAAAAATCAGCATTATTTAGGTCAAAATGTGCAACCATATGGAGAAGCTTTTTATTAAGATGTCTTAACAATTGAAAAGGCTAAAGCACAAAATATTTAGATCAATAATCATGGTTGCTATTCGAGTACATTAGTGACTAAAAGTGATGTAACAAAATGAGCTATGAGGAATACAAGCAAAAGAGCTAAATGGGGTTACTAAAGGTAAACAATTCTAGAACGGTATGAATGGTAGGTGTACTCACCTGCCGATCCCAAACTCATCATTTGGTCTTAACTACTCAAATGCACTCATGTCATATATTCTCTCAAGATAAAAATCAAATAAATCAATAGTTGCATGCAGAAAGTGACTCAATGAAAATGTAAATGAAACAACACAATTGTGCAAAAAATCATCCATCTCAAAGGCATCTCCTCTAGAAATTAATTCATCTGATAAGGTATCTCTCAGAGAACCCATTCAATCCACCATGCATAATTAAGTAGATAAACAATCATTGCATGAACAGAATGGAAACTAGTTTTGTTAAAAATAAAGGCAGTCACCAAATCAATCATATTCTCAACTGATTTCTCCAGTAGGTGTAGTCAAGTTGTCGTAGCAACAATTTTATCCTGATCGAGTAATGTTTATAATCCTTACCAGCATCCATTATAGAAACGCTAATAAGGGTATCGCACAGTCATAGTATGAAGAGACATCAAAATTTAAAAACAAACTATCATTGCCAGCAAAACACGTAACAACCTCATTGGCAGCTTAGGAAAGCACGAAAAAGATCTGGAAAAAAAATTATGGGCGGCAGCATGTGTTAACACAAAACTTGGGCATAAAGGGCGAATATGTGAATGATGTGCATCACTATTGATAAAAATAATGCTCATAATCCTTACCAGTAGCCATTAAAGAAATGCTATACTAGCATCGCACAGTCATAGTATGAAGAGTGATTAGTACTTAAAAGTGCATGTTTATCAAGGTTTTATATCATCATTTTGCACTTGAAGTATCAATAACTCCTTAACTAAAGCATGTTTTATAATAACAAGTTTGATATTATAAGATACCTTAATTTATGGTAAATGCTCATTTTAAATGCAGGACTATCACATAAATAAAAGGATTGATTGATGAGTTTAAGCATTGAAAGTTAAAGGACAAAGAGATGTCCAAACTTAGAAAAGAGATGTCGGTGCAGTCCAAACCGGAACATTGCTCGGTAATTGGATCATATTTGGAGCTCTAGATCTCGGATTTAGGTCCATTTTATATGGATGGAAAGGTAAAACATATGCATACAACTTTCATTTGGACACCAAGATCTAATAAGGCCGTTTTCAAGTCCAGATTATAGGAACAACGAAGATGTCCGAAGCTGTCCTGCAGCCCAGACACTATTTAGTGTTCAGCCCATATCTTGAGTTCTAGAAGTCCAAATGACCTTATCTTTTTTTTTTTGTTGGAAAGCTGAGACAATTTCCTAGAACATTCCTGAGGATTCTGGGCAAATTATGATGTTAGCAATGACGTCTTGTTCAGACAAGAAGATAAGGATTGTCACCAAGTCAAAGATGTGGCCACCCACTCATCAATTAGTCAACAAATCAATAGTTCCAAATTTTGGCCTATAAAAGGAGGCACTTACCATGTATTGAGGCATCTTGGTTTCCAGATCAAGATCATGCTCTTGCTTTCTCTCTTTGTATTGCTTATGTCTTGCTTTCATTAATATCAAGTTTATGCACTTCATTTCCTTTCCTTTACTTAGTTAACCTCTTTCTCATTTATGTTCTTATCTTGTTCATTTATGTTTCTTTCTTTCATTTTGTTCAACTAAGTTAATTATGTCAAGGTGAAAATGGTACACTAATGGTGTAAGAATAAGTATAATATAAACTTAACATGGACCTTAACGTTGGATACTAACATGTTTTATATTTGTTATCTTGTTCACTTTTAATACTTTGCTTGTTAAATGGTTAATCTAGATTTATGTTGTATAACACTTGGTACAACAAATACTTGGCACTTTCATAGCCCATACTGTATGGTATAACCGACACCTGAGCTATGAAAGGAACTTGATTTGTTGTTAACATAAGTTATAATCATGAATGCCTGCTAACATTTACAAGTATTAGCTTTATTCGAATAAGATAACTAATGTAATCATGTTAACAATTTATAATCTGATTGGAACCTCCTTTATGTGTGGTTTCCAATTGAGTAATAAGAGTTAATACTATACTTGTTTGAAGTACCATTAGTGGATCCTCTAACCTTGACCTTTGTTTTTATCATTGTTTAATCCTTACGTTAATCTTTCATCTCAAAGTTCTCATTAATTTCTTCATCTTCTACTTTTATTATTATTATTATTATTATTATTATTATTATTTACATTCTGTTTATATTATATATATCTTTGATCTTTTTATAAACTCAGTATATAGGCTGAAAACCTGTGACTCGATCTTTTAGATCATTCTCAGGTATAACAACGCCACGTACTAAGTATAATAATAATAATTATTGTTATTATTGTTGTTGTTGTTGTTGTTGTGTTGTTATTTATAATTTATACAATTAACCTCTCTGTGGTTTGACCCCGGTCTTCCCGGGTTATTTATTACTTCGACACTCCTGCACTTGGGAAAAGACATCAAACTTTTGGTCGTGTCAAGTTTTTGGCACCGTTGCCAGAGAGGTAAATTCTTGTATAAATTATAATATTTAATTTATTTTCTCTTTTCACTTTTCATTTTATCTAACTTTTGTTTTCTTTGTTTTGTTTTGTTTCTTTTTCTTCTATTTTCTTTTCTTCCTTTTATTCTCTTCTTACACATGCATGAGAGTTTGGTCACGTACATTAAGTGGTCGACTTTGTAGGGTATCCTCATCATTTTCAGAAAATATGGTCGAAAAAGATAATCAATCACTTCATAATGAGAATAACCATATGAGAACACTTAGAGACCACATGAATTCCACAAGAACAAGTGCACCATCATGCATAGTTTTCCCTCCTGATGCATCTCATTTTAATTTTAAGCCAGACATTATTTAACTCCTACCTTCTTTTCATGGCTTAGACCAGGATCTATTCGTGCTTGGGATGAAATGCAACAACAATTTTTAAAGAAGTTTTTTCCGTCTCACAGAAGAAACTCTTTCAAAAGACAAATCATCACTTTCACTCAAAAGCCAGGAGAAACATTTTACCAATGTTGGGATAGGTATCGAGTTTTGCTTAATACTTGCCCTCATCATGGTTTTGAAACATGGAGATTGGTTTCACATTTTTATGAAGGGTTAACACCTAAAGATAGGCAAATGGTTGAATTGATGTGCAATGGAACTTTTGAAGATAAAGACCCTAATGAAGCAATGGAGTACCTAGACTTGCTAGCCGAAAATGCTCAAAATTGGGACACCACAGGTACTTATGAGGCACCAAGTAAAACCCAACCTCATACATCTAGTGGAGGTATGCACAACCTTAGGGAAGATCATGACCTCCAAGCCAAGTTTGCATCTTTAGCTAGAAAAGTCGAGGCACTAGAATTGAAAAAGAATGGTCAATTAAAATATGTTCAAGACATTGTGTGTCAAATCTGTGAAACCAAGGAACACTCAACAAATGATTGTCCAACTTTGCCTTCTTTTAAGGAATGCCTCCATGAACAAGCCCATGCTTTAAATAGTTTCCAAAGACCCAACCATAACCCATACTCACAAACTTATAACCCTGGTTAGAGAAATCACCCAAATTTTAGTTGGAAGAGTGATAGAAACAATGCACAAACTTCACAGCCACCGTTTCAAGCACACCATAATTTCCAAAATTCTCATGGATATGCACCTCCTTATGCTCCACCTCCTAGAAGAAATCTTGAGGAAACATTGCATGCATTCATTGAAAAGTAAGAGGCAATCAACACTCAACTTGCTCAAGGCATGACAGATTTTAAAGATACTCGTACAAAGTTAACATCTGCTCTCAGTTTCCAAGAGAAAGGTAAGTTCCCATCTCAACCACAACAAAATCCAAAGGGGCAATACAATGCAAATACAAGTAGTTCCGGAAGCCAACACATGGATCAAGTCAAATCAGTCATCACTCTTCGTAGTGGTAAGGTTATTGAAAAACCCATTCTTGAACCTTGTGAGAAAGATGACGAGTCTATCTCTGAGGGTAAGGAAGGGGTTAAACCTGAACATTACAAAGAAAAGGCTAATTCCCCGCCAGCACTTCTATTTCCTCATGCCATGACCAAACAAAGGAAAGTCAATCACAACTCTGAAATCTTTGAAACTTTCAAACAGGTAAGGATCAATATACCTGATGCGGACCAGCCCAGAAACACCAACAAGGACCCATTATATGTTCCAAATGGACCGATGACACGGTCCAAGACAAAGACATTGAAAGACGCATTGAATGCATTGGTTTTGAAGGTTTCCACCAAGTCAGAATTGGAGTATCAAGAGGAAATCCTAGTACATCTTATCCATGTGCAAGAGGGGTCCAATACAACCTTATTTGGGCCATGAGATAAGAGCTTTATTTTATTTTGTTAGCTACAGCCCAAGGCTTGTTTGGGCTTAATTCATACTTTGTTTTAAGCTAGGATCCAAGGCTTGTTTGGATTAAGTTATGGGCTTTTTATTTTAGGGTTTTGGGCCAGTTTTGAGTGGACCTCATATAAGTCCACATAAAGGGTCCATTAGGGTTAACTTTTCAAGAACTATTTAAACTCATGTTAGGCCAAAATTTCGGCAGCTTTGATGATAATTACTTCTGAAATTTTTCAGTTTTAACGTCTGAGAGTGATTCTTGCATTCTTCAGTTCTTGAACGAACTGAATCTGACTTATCGAAGATTAACTGGCTTCGTGGCGTCATTCTACTCATTCCAATAGTGTAGGTGCCTTGGGGCAGGTTTCCATTGTGTCGCACTCATATCAGACCTATTTCGGCTTTCCGGGATCAGATCTCAATCTTGATTGTGGGTTGCGTGACCACGTGATCACGAGGTTCGCATCAGTTGGTATCAGAGCTAGGCTCCGAAACAAGGTCATATCTCTGTTATTTTCGTTTTTTTTTAGTGTCCCTTAAGTTTTTCAGTGTTTGCATCCATCTTCTTGTTCTTCGTGTCTGTGTCATCTAAGCAAAAAAAAAAAAAAAAGTTTATATTTCATCTTGTTACTGTCTCTAATCATATCAGTTTGTTAAAAAGAAAAAAAAAATCAGAAAGAAATAGAGAAAAGAGTGATTAGTTGAAATTTGAAGGATCATTCAATTTTTGCCGCAGAAACACAAATCTTGGTGAACCATAAGCAAACCACCTCGGAATCAATTTAAACTTCATATTCAGTCTATTGGGGGTGGGATCGCATGATATATCAAAGTTGGGCTTATTCTGATATTATTTGCTTGAGGTTTTAATTCGAGTTTCAATTCTGCCGCAAAACACTACTCTTAGTGAACCCTAAGTAAAACACCTTGGAATCTATTGAAACTTCATATTCTGAGTATTGGGTATGCGATTGCACCACATATTAAATTTGGGATTATTTTGATATCAGCTTCTGGAGGTTTTAATTGGAGGTTCAATTCTGCCGCAAACTGATCATACAAGGGGTTTGGGTACCTAGACATTATAGAACGACCTATAAATTGATTTTTGGTGTTTTCATAGTATTGTAATACTAAATATTGAATTTGAGGTCATTTAGAGATCGTTTGGTCTGGGTTTCAATTCTGTTACGTAAAATTGCGTAATAGGTTAGATTTGCCTCAAGTTTCAAAACATGATCTTTGCTGTTTAGTTTTGTCCAAATATTTTTGTTTCTGCTATATTTGGGTTATCTAGGAGTCAAGTAATTGTTTTCTTAACATTTGCTTCTGTTTTATTTCGTGTCTTCGTTTCGTCCACAATTCGTACGAATTTGCATTGCTACTCGCAAAATCGTAATCCTAGTTTTGTTTTGCTTTGTTTTCAGTATATTTATTGATTCTTGAGTCTGAAAATTATATTTAGAGTGCGCTGCGAAGGCTATTGACTTTGATTTGTTGATTTCAGTTCCTAAAGAACCAAAAGAAAGCAAGTTGTGAGGTAAAAGGCGTAGAGAGCTTAATAGAGTGAAAAGCCTTAATTTTTGTTTTGTGTGATACACGAGAGGTGTGAGGATATATTTTGTGCTACTAACCAAATTTTGCAGATTCAAAGAATGTCTGAAAACAACGAATCAGCGACACAAAACGTTGACGTAGCTTTCCAATTGCGATCCATAGGCCAGCAACTTGAGCTGTTGTCTAGGACGTACAAGGATCTGAAAGATGAGGTGAATTCGATTAAGCAACAGAATAGTGGGGCTGATCACCGGGGAAATACGGTCAGTATGGCCGCACGGAATGTTAGATCTGATTTTGAAGAGTTTGTTGATGAAAACGCAGATGGAGGTGAAGATGACTTTGAGTTTGCATCAGCTGGCCATGGAATCAGGTCTGGACCGAACAGGGCTAGGAGGAATGTGAATTTTCGTAGCATGGGCACTTATGAAGACATGGATGGGGACTTAGACACCATTAAACTGAAAATTCCTAGCTTTCAAGGTAAAAACGATCCTGAGGCTTATTTGGAGTGGGAGAAAAAGGTGGATTGGATTTTTGATTGCCATAGCTATTCTGAACAAAAAAAGGTGAAATTGGTGATAATTGAGTTTATGGAGTATGCATTAATTTGGTGGGATCAGATTGTGATCAGTAGGAGGAGGAATGGCGAGCGACCCGTTCAAACTTGGGGGGAGATGAAAGTCTTAATGAGGAGACGATTTGTGCCAAACCACTATTACAGAGACTTATATCTGAAGCTCCAAGGTCTGAATCAAGGTTATAAGACAGTAGATGAATATCACAAAGAGATGGAGATAGCAATGATTCGGGCTAATGTTGTTGAGGATAGAGAAGCCACCATGGCTAGATTCCTTAATGGGTTGAATCGGGATATTGCTAATGTGGTTGAGCTACAGCACTATGTGGAGCTAGAGGATGTGGTTCATATGGCGACGAAGGTGGAGAGACAACTTAGGAAAGGGCATGCTCGGTCAGCGTTTAATTCGGGTTCGTCATCATCTTGGAAGCCGAATCTAAAGCGAGAGGGTACTGTCCGGTCAAGATCCTTTGGTGCTTCTAGAACTGAACCACCAAAGGCTAAAGTTGCTGTCCCTACTGATGCCAAAGGTAAATCTGAAACTCAACCTAAACGTACTCGTGATGTTAAATGTTTCAGGTGTCAAGGACATGGACATTATGCTTCAGAGTGTCCAAACAAGAGAATCATGATGATTAGAGATAATGGTGATGTGGAATCTGAAAGTGACAGTTCTGATTGTGAAGGCATGCCGCCATTGGAGGATAGTGATGGGGATGAGTTAGCATTACCAGTTGAGGAGTCCTTGGTTATAAGGCGAACACTTCAGGTTCAGGTCAAAGAAGATGATACTAATGAACAAAGGGAGAACATCTTCCATACGCGTTGTTATGTACAAAGAAAGGTGTGTGGTTTAATTATAGATAGTGGAAGCTGTGTTAATGTTTGCAGTGCCACCCTTGTTAGTAAACTGAATTTGTGTACTGCTAAGCATGCTAAACCATATAGATTGCAATGGCTGAATGATAGTGGCGAAGTGAAAGTGACTAAACAGGTTGTGGTTCCATTTTCGATTGGGAAATATGTTGATGAAGTTCTGTGCGACGTGGTACCAATGCAAGCAAGTCACATCTTGTTGGGGAGACCATGGCAATATGATAGGAAGGCAATTCATGATGGGGTTAAAAATAGGTATACCATTGTAAAAGATGGTAAAACCATCACTCTTGTACCTCTTACACCCAAACAGGTGTATGATGATCAAATAAAGCTAAAAAGTGAGCATGAGGCGATGGGGAGAGAAAATCAAGGTGAGGAACAAGGGGAGAGAAGACCATCAGATTCGGCTAGAACCCAAATCACTACAACCCATTCGGCCACCCATCCAAACACAAGCAAATATTCAGCCAACACTCCAAACAAATCAAACCATTCGACCAGAACTCAAAAAAACCCAAATCTGGCCGAGAGTGGAGGTAAGACAAGAGGAGTGAAGAAAGTCAGCAAGTGTGATGAGAATTGTGTGGAAAAACTAAAGAAACAACCCAATTTTTATGCTAGAGAGGGTGAGGTCAGATCTGCATTTTTCACTAACAAGCCAATGATCTTACTTGTGTACAAAGAGGCTTACTTTAATACTAATGATCTTGATCATATTGTGCCTAGTGTTGCTATTTCTTTGTTGCAGGGATTTGATGATGTGTTCCCCGACGATACTCCTAGCGGATTACCACCATTGAGGGGGATAGAGCATCAGATTGATTTCGTACCCGGAGCTTCAATTCCTAACCGACCAGCTTATAGAAGCAATCCCGAGGAGACGAAGGAGCTTCAAAGGCAAGTTGATGAGCTGATGGAAAAGGGCTACATTCGTGAGAGTATGAGCCCGTGTGCTGTACCCGTGTTACTTGTGCCAAAGAAGGATGGAACATGGAGGATGTGTGTTGATTGCCGAGCCATCAACAACATAACGGTAAAGTATAGACATCCCATTCCTAGGCTTGATGACATGTTAGATGAGTTACATGGATCCTGTATCTTCTCTAAAATTGACTTGAAAAGTGGGTACCATCAAATTAGGATGAAAGAAGGTGATGAGTGGAAAACAGCATTTAAGACTAAGCATGGTTTGTATGAATGGTTAGTAATGCCGTTTGGACTTACAAATGCACCTAGTACGTTTATGCGTTTAATGAATCATGTGTTGCGTGCATTCATAGGTAAGTTTGTGGTTGTGTATTTTGATGACATTTTGATATATAGCAAGAACTTAACTGAACATCTTGATCATTTGCGTAATGTACTTAGTGTGTTGCGTAGTGAGAAATTGTATGCTAATCTTAAAAAGTGTGCCTTTTGCATGGAGAAAATTGTGTTTCTTGGCTACGTTGTAACTGCACAGGGCATCGAGATGGATGAGGAGAAAGTTAAGGCCATCCGGGATTGGCCTACACCCAAATCGGTATGTGAGGTAAGGAGTTTTCATGGGTTAGCTAGTTTTTACAGGCGTTTTGTGAAAGATTTCAGCACCATAGCTGCGCCCTTGAATGAAGTTGTTAAAAAGTCGGTTAGGTTTAGATGGGGGGAGGAACAAGAGTTGGCTGTTGTTTTTTTGAAAGACAAATTATGTTCTGCACCTGTTTTGGCTTTACCTGACTTTACGAAAGCATTTGAAATAGAATGTGATGCGTCTGGAATAGGAATAGGTGCTGTTTTGATGCAGGATCGGAGACCTATTGCGTATTTCAGTGAGAAGTTAAGTGGAGCAACCTTGAACTATCCAACTTACGACAAAGAACTCTATGCATTGGTAAGAGCACTTGAGACATGGCAGCATTACTTGTGGCCAAAAGAGTTCGTAATCCATTCGGATCATGAGTCCTTGAAACATCTGAAAGGACAAGGTAAGTTGAATAGGAGGCATGCAAAATGGGTTGAATTCATTGAAACTTTCCCTTACGTAATCAAGTATAAGCAAGGGAAAGAGAACATCGTAGCTGATGCACTCTCGCGCAGGTATGTTGATTAGTACTTAAAAGTGCATGTTTATCAAGGTTTTATATCATCATTTTGCACTTGAAGTATCAATAACTCCTTAACTAAAGCATGTTTTATAATAACAAGTTTGATATTATAAGATACCTTAATTTATGGTAAATGTTCATCTTATATGCAGGTCTATCACATAAATAAAAGAATTGATTGATGAGTTTAAGTATTAAAAGTGAAAGGACAAAGAGATGGCCAAACTTAGAAAAGAGATGTCGGTGCAGTCCAATCCGGAACATTTCTCAGTAATTGGATCATATCTGGAGCTCTAGATTTCGGATTTAGGTCCACTTTATATGGATGGAAAGGTAAGACAAAGGCCTACAACTTTCATGAGGAGCCCAAGATTTGAAAAGGTCGTTTTGAAGTCCAAATTGAAGGAACAACGAAAAAGTCCGAAGCTGTCCTGCAGCCCAAACACTATTTAGTGTTCAGCCCATATCTTGAGTTCTAGAAGTCCAAATGACCTCATCTTTTTTTTGTTGGAAAGCTGAGACAATTTCCTAGAACATTCCTAAGGATTCTGGGCAAATTATGATGTTAGCAATGACGTCTTGACTAGACAAGAAGATAAGGATTGTTATCAAGTCAAGATGTGGCCACCCACTCATCAATTAGTCAACAAATCAATAGTTCCAAATTTTGGCCTATAAAAGGAGGCACTTACCATGTATTGAGGCATCTTGGTGTTCAGATCAAGATCATGCTCTTGCTTTCTCTCTTTGTATTGCTTATGTCTTGCTTTCATTAATATCAAGTCTATGCATTTCATTTCCTTTCCTTTGTCTAGTTAACTTCTTTCTCATTTATGTTCTTGTCTTGCTCATTTATGTTTCTTTCTTTTATTATGTCCAGCTAAGTTAATTATGTCAAGGTGAAAAGGGTACACTAATGGTGTAAGAACAAGTATAATATAAACTTAACATGGAACTTAACGTTGGATACTAACATGTTTTATATTTGTTATCTTGTTCACTTTAATACTTTGCTTGTTAAATGGTTAATCTAGATTTATGTTGTATAACACATGGTACAACAAATACTTGGCACTTTCATAGCCCATACTGTATGGTTTAACCGACACCTGAGCTATGAAAGGTACTTGATTTGTTGTTAACATAAGTTATAATCATGAATGCCTGCCAACATTTACAAGTATTAGCTTTATTCGAATAAGATAATTAATGTAATCATGTTAACAATTTATAATCTGATTGGAACCTCCTTTATGTGTGGTTTCCAATTGAGTAATAAGAGTTTATATTATACTTGTTTGAAGTACCATTAGTGGATCCTCTAACCTTGACATTTGTCTTTATCATTGTTTAATCCTTACGTTAATCTTTCATCTCAAAGTTCTCATTAATTTCTTCATCTTCTGCTTTTATTATTGTTATTATTATTATTATTACTTACATTCTGTTTATATTATATAATATATATCTTTGATCTTTTCATAAACTCAGTATATAGGCTGGAAACCTGTGACCCGATCTTTTAGATCATTCTCAGGTATAACAACGCCACGTACTGAGTATTATTATTGTTATTATTATTGTTATTATTGTTGTTATTGTTGTTGTTGTGTTGTTATTTATAATTTATACAATTAACCTCTCTGTGGTTCGACCCCGGTCTTGCCGGGTTATTTATTACTTCGACACTCCTGCACTTGGGAAAAGACATCAAGCTTTTGGTCGTGTCAAGTTTTTGGCGCCGTTGCCGGGGAGGTAAATTCTTGTATAAATTATAATATTTATTTTATCTTCTCTTTTCATTTTTCATTTTATTTAACTTTTGTTTCTTTTTCTTCTCTTTTATTTTCTTCCTTTTAATTCTCTTCTTACACGTGCATGAGAGTTTGGTCACGTACATTAAGTGGTAGACTTTGTAGGGTATCCTCATCATTTTCAGAAAATATGGCTGAAGAAGATAATCAATCACTTCATAATGAGAATAATGAGAATAACCGTATGAGAACACTTAGAGACCACATGAATCCCACAAGAACAAGTGCACCCTCATGCATAGTTTTCCCTCCTGATGCATCTCATTTTAATTTTAAGCCAGGCATTATTCAACTTCTACCTTCTTTTCATGGCTTAGACTTAGAAAATCCATACTTGCATTTAAGGGAATTTGAGGAGGTTTGTAATACCTATAATGACTCAAATTGTAGCATGAACACCATTCGATTAAAGCTTTTTCCTTTTTCATTAAAAGATAAAGCTAAAACATGGCTACAAAATTTGAGACCAGGATCCATTCGTGCTTGGGATGATATGCAACAACAATTTTTAAAGAAGTTTTTTCCATCTCACAGAACAAACTCTTTCAAAAGACAAATCATCACTTTCACTCAAAAGCCGGGAGAAACATTTTACCAATGTTGGGATAGGTATCGAGATTTGCTTAATACTTGCCCACATCATGGTTTTGAAACATGGAGATTAGTTTCACATTTTTATGAGGGTTTAACACCTAGAGATAGGCAAATGGTTGAATTGATGTGCAATGGAACTTTTGAAGATAAAGACCCTAATGAAGCAATGGAGTACCTAGACTTGCTAGCTGAAAATGCTCAAAATTGGGACACCACAGGTACTTATGAGGCACCAGGTAAAACTCAACCTCATACATCTAGTGGGGGTATACACAACCTTAGGGAAGGTCATGACCTCCAAGCCAAGTTTGCATCTTTAGCTAGAAAAGTCGAGGCACTAGAATTAAAAAAGAGTGGTCAATTAAAATCTGTTCAAGACATTGTGTGTCAAATCTGTGAAACAAATGAGCATGCAACCAATGATTGTCCAACTTTGCCTTCTTTCAAGGAATGCCTCCATGAACAAGCCCATGCTTTAAACAGTTTCCAAAGACCCAACCATAACCCATACTCACAAACATATAACCTTGGTTGGAGAAATCACCCAAATTTTAGTTGGAAGAGTGATAGCAACAATGCACAAACTTCACATCCACCGTTTCAAGCACACCATAATTTCCAAAATTCTCATGGATATGCACCTCCTTATGCTCCACCTCCTAGAAGAAATTTTGAGGAAACATTGCATGCATTCATTGAAAAGCAGGAGACAATCAACACTCAACTTGCTCAAAGCATGACCGATTTTAAAGATGCTCTTGCAAAATTAACATCTGCTCTCAGTTTCCAAGAGAAAGGTAAGTTTCCTTCTCAACCACAGCAAAATCCAAAGGGGCAATACAATGCAAATGCAAGTAGTTCTGGAAGCCAACACATGGATCAAGTCAAATCAGTCATCACTCTTCGTAGTGGTAAGGTTATTGAAAAACCTATTCTTGAACCTTGTGAGAAAGATGATGAGTCTATCTCTGAGGGTAAGGAAGGGGTTGAACCTGAACATTGCAAAGAAAAGGCTGATTCCCCGCCAGCACTTCCGTTTCCTCATGCCATGATCAAACAAAGGAAAGTTAGTCACAACTCTGAAATCTTTGAAATTTTCAAACAGGTAAGGATCAATATACCTTTGTTGGATGCTATTAAACAGGTTCCTTCCTATGCTAAATTTTTGAAAGATCTATGCACTGTGAAGAGAAAACTGAATGTGAAAAAGAAAGCCTTTTTAGCCGAACAAGTAAGTGCCATTCTTCAGAACAATAATGCTTTGAAATATAAAGACCCTGGTTGTCCTACAATTTCTTGCTTTATTGGAGAACATAAAATTGAAAGAGCCTTACTTGATCTTGGAGCTAGTGTGAATTTACTTCCATATTCAGTTTTTCAGAGTCTCAATCTAGGTGAGTTAAAACCAACCTCTGTAACTCTTTTACTCGCCGATAGATCTGTAAAAGTGCCTAGAGGAATAATTGAAGATGTGTTGGTACAAGTTGATAAATTCATTTATCCTGTGGATTTTGTTGTATTGGACACGCAACCTGTTGAAGCATGTAATTCAATTCCTGTCATTTTAGGACGTCCATTTCTTGCCACTTCTAATGCATTGATTAATTGTAGGAATGGACTGATGAAGCTATCATTTGGAAACATGACATTGGAGATGAATATTTTCAACATTTACAAGCAACCTGGAGATGATAATGATTTACAGGAAGTGGACTTTATTGAAAAATTAGTTCATGATCAATTTCAAACCACTTCTAGTGAAGCTGAGATTGATGAATCTGATGATTTGCAAATGGTCTACTTTCAGGAATCAAAGGCATGCAATTGGAGACCACAAATTGAAGAATTGCCACCACGATCAATTGAGCCCATACCTTCAAGTGTTCAACCACCAAAACCTGAATTGAAGCCGTTACCATTTAATCTCAAATACTCATTTTTGGGAGAAAATGAAACTTTTCCGGTAATAATCTCTTCCAAACTTAATGCGCATCAAGAAGGTAAGTTATTACAGACTCTAAAAATGCACAAAAATGCATTAGGATGGACCATAGCTGACATAAAAGGAATTAGCCCTTTGATTTGCACACACGGGATTTATTTGGAGGAAAATGCTAAACCCTCTAGAGAAATGCAACGAAGGCTTAATCCTAATATGAAAGAAGTAGTGAAAAATGAAGTCATTAAGCTTCTAGATAATGGAATCATTTATCCTATTTCTGACAGCAAATGGGTAAGTCCTACCCAAGTTGTACCCAAAAAGTCTGGAGTCACTGTGATAACAAATGAGAAAAATGAGTTAATTCCAACTAGGACTGTTACGGGTTGGCGCATGTGCATTGACTATAGGAAACTTAATTCAATGACTAGAAAAGATCATTTCCCTTTACCTTTCATGGACCAAATCCTAGAAAGAGTTGCAGGTCATGAATTTTATTGTTTCCTAGATGGTTATTCAGGTTACAATCAAATTGAAATTGCATTGGAAGATCAAGAGAAGACTACTTTCACATGTCTATTTGGTACTTTTGCATATCGAAGGATGCCTTTTGGATTATGTAATGCACCAGCCACGTTTCAAAGATGCATGCTTAGCATATTCAGTGATATGGTTGAACGTTTTCTTGAAATTTTTATGGATGATTTTTCTGTTTTTGGTGATTCATTTGATGATTGTTTGACTAACTTAGAAAAGGTTTTGAGCAGGTGTGAAGAGAAGAATCTTGTACTGAATTGGGAAAAATGTCACTTTATGGTAACAAACGGCATTGTACTTGGTCACATTGTTTCATCGAAAGGAATTGAGGTTGATAAATCTAAAATCGAGTTAATTGCCAACTTACCAACACCAAAATCTGTTAAAGATGTTAGATCATTCTTAGGACATGCTGGTTTTTACAGAAGGTTCATCAAAGATTTTAGTGTAATATCTAAGCCCTTGAGTAACCTTCTAACAAAGGATAATATTTTTGAATGGACTGAACATTGTGAGGAAGCCTTTGTTAAACTTAAAAACTTGCTTACTTCTGCTCCTGTCATTCAACCTCCTGATTGGTCATTACCTTTTGAAATAATGTGTGACGCTAGTGATTATGCCGTGGGTGCTGTCTTGGGACAAAGGAAAGATAAGAAACCTTATGTGATTTACTATGCAAGTAAAACTTTAAATAGTGCTCAAATGAATTACACCACCACTGAAAAAGAATTACTTGCAGTAGTATTTGCATGTGACAAGTTCAGATCTTATCTTGTTGGCTCACCTGTTGTTGTTTTTAGTGATCATGCAGCATTGAAATATCTTCTCTCTAAGAAAGATTCTAAGGCTAGATTGGTGCGGTGGATTTTGTTACTTCAAGAATTTGATATCACAATCAAAGACAAGAAAGGCACCGAAAATGTTGTCGCGGATCATTTGTCAAGATTGACAACCGATTCGAAATCTGACATTACACCAATCGATGACTACTTTCCTGATGAATCTTTATTTTCTGTCTCTACGATGCCTTGGTTTGCTAATATTGTTAATTTTCTTGTTTCAGGACAATTGCCAGCTCATTGGAGTACCCAAGACAAAAGAAAGTTCTTGAACGAAGTGAAGAACTTTTATTGGGATGACCCTTATTTATTCAAATATTGTCCTGATCAAATATTTCGAAGATGCATTCCTGACAATGAGGTAAGTAGTGTCATTAAATTTTGTCATTCTGAGGCATGTGGGGGTCATTTCTCATCAAGAAAGACAGCTGCAAAAATCTTACAAAGTGGATTTTACTGGCCCACCATGTTCAAAGACTCACATGCATTCTGTAAGATTTGTGAAAATTGTCAAAAGTTGGGATCTATTTCGAAACGTCACATGATGCCTTTAAATCCTATTCTTGTCATTGAGATCTTTGACTGTTGGGGTATAGATTTCATGGGTCCATTTCCTCCATCATTTGGTTTCTTGTACATATTGGTCGCAGTAGATTATGTTTCAAAATGGATAGAGGCAATTCCAAGTCGAACCAATGATCACAAAACAGTGATAAAGTTTTTGAAAGAAAACATTTTAAGTCGATTTGGAATCCCTCGAGCCATGATAAGTGACGGTGGAACACACTTTTGCAACAAGCCATTTGAGTCTTTAATGAAGAAATATGGAATCACACATAAAGTTTCCACCCCTTATCACCCTCAGACAAGTGGACAAGTAGAGCTTGCTAATAGGGAGATCAAACAGATCTTAGAGAAAACAGTGAACCCTAATAGGAAAGACTGGTCTTTAAGACTTAATGATGCACTTTGGGCTTATCGAACTGCTTATAAAACATCATTAGGTATGTCACCTTATAGACTAGTCTATGGAAAACCTTGTCACTTGCCTGTGGAAATTGAACATAAAGCTTATTGGGCTATTAAAGCTTTCAATTCAAGCCTTGATGATGCTAGTCAGCTGCGAAAATTGCAAATAAATGAGCTTGAGGAAATAAGAAATGATGCATATGACAATTCGAAAATTCATAAAGCAAGAATTAAAGAGTTTCATGACAAGAAAATACTGAGAAAAACATTCAATGTTGGTCAAAAAGTCTTGCTTTATAATTCTCGACTCCATTTATTTCCTGGAAAACTAAGATCAAGATGGAGCGGTCCTTTTATTGTGAAACATGTGTATCCATATGGGGCCTGTGATATTGAGAATCCAAAGAATGGCAATGTTTTCAAGGTAAATGGGCATCGTTTGAAAGTTTATTTTGACAATTTTTCGGTTGACAATGACTCTATTGAATTGAGTGATCCTGTATATAAAGATTGATTCTTTTTCTCACATTGTTTTGTGTTTTGTTGTATCTATTGTTTTGCTAGTCTTTCTTTCACCCCGGTCAAATGGCGGATAACGGTACTCCGTGACTTAAGTCGGTTCTTTCAGTTTCCCAAATAACTGATATCTGTATATATTTGTAAAATTCTTAGCTCTTTCTCCCTTCTTTGAATCTCTTCTCTAATTCTCTTTTGAAAATGGACACCACTCTTGAAAAGTTGAAAAGGTATTTTCCCGCTTTGCCTCCAAATGCGATTAATAAAATTTACCGTGCTAGGTGTGCAAGATTGAGGTTATTAATGAATCATGAAATTCCTGAAGATATTCGCTGGCTAATTGAAGCAAAGGTCCGCTTATCAGGTGAGTCCTCCAATTCTTTCATTTCACACATGCCTGGAACAGGTAAAAGCACTTTTGCAAAGAAACGTCGTGCAAAACGACTGAAAGTCTGTCACAAATGTGCCAGATGGACTTGTAATGCGACATGTCGTTCTTTAGGAATGGTATCTGTAAACCGTGAAGATAAGATACAATTCATTAAGGATGGCCTGAGTAAGGGGTCTTTAGATAATCTTTTGTTGACCCTTGAGACGCATCCTAGTGGAGATGTGCATCGTGTAATTCATGATTTATGGCCACAATTCCATAAAGAACATGATCGTCTTAGTCTTGGGAATCTGACTAAAAAAGACCCTGTTTGCCAGTTTTTAAGAAAACTGGATGGGAAGCCTATCCCCGACCCATAGAGGGCGTTTAAGCCGTTCTTGGACGTAAAACCAAGGGAAGATGTGAGCCACAATCACAACTACCTGTACATACATGCTTTTTCAAAATAAATAATTAATAAAGAGAGAGAGAGAGAGAGAGAGAGAGAGAGTTTGTAAGACTACAGCTGACCTACATATAGGTGGTATGATTGCATTTTCACTTTTTCATCTATAAATTCTTCTCTTCCTTCCCTTCATTTCTACTCATCCCATATATTCATCAAATATAGAAGTGTGTAGAAATGGCAGGTTCCTCAAGTCATCAGATAAGAAATATTTGTGTTTTCGGTGGATCCAGTTCTGGGAAAGAAAAAGAGTTTTTAGAATCAGCGAATCATCTTGGTCGGGTACTAGCTGAGAGAAAGATTCATTTAGTGTATGGGGGAGGTAGCCTTGGGTTAATGGGAGGTGTGTCAATGGCTGCATTTTTAGGAGGCAGTCAAGTTTTGGGGGTTGTCCCCAAAGCTTTAGCAATTAGGGACATCATTGGAAAAACAATTGGAGAGGAACTACAGGTCCCAACAATGTCTGACCGACTGAATACCATGTTTAGCCATGCTGATGCCTTCATTGCCTTACCAGGTGGTCTGGGCACATTGGAAGAGATCTTTCATATTTCATCTTGGGCCCAACTGCACATTCACCATAAACCCATAGGTTTGTTAAATGTTAATGGTTTTTATGATAAGTTGCTGTCTTTCCTTGATCAAGCTGTGGAACAGGAATTTCTAACATCTTCGGCACGACAAATCATAATCTCTGCTGCTACTGCTGAACAATTGATTGACCAACTACAATCTTTCATCCCTGTCATTGATCCCTGCATGAGTCGTCTAGATTGGTCAACTAAGGAAAGCCGTAAAAAGCTTAGATTAGATTTGAGCCTTCATCTGTGAAACCTTGTGTCTTTTGGTTTTATTAATAGCATATTATTTTGTTATGTTACTTCTTATGTTTGTTTAAGTGTGTTTCAGGTTTGTCATTGTTCGATGTTTCAGGTGATGTCTTCTATACTCTATCTTTCTACCTTCGAACATTGAGGACAATGTCTCGTTTTGGTTGGGGGGAGAGGGTAGTAGTTTAAAAAAAAAAAAATACTAACTTGCTAACAGTTTTTGCTATTATTAAAACCATTTGACAAAATTGTTATTAGGATGGCAGAGTATGGAATCAATTTTATTGACTCTAGAGACGCATCTTAGTAAGTTTCATTACCAAGGTCTATCATAATACTTCTTGAAATATTCAGGTTTACAAACTCTCACATTGTTATCACTTGATTCTGCTCCTATACTCATTTAACAAGTATTATTAAACCTTCATTTTCACACACACACTTTAACATATGATTGTGGGTTGCACATTGGATTATTACATTAATTATGTTCTTTTGTTGAAGGTAACAACTAAGGGAAAAGGATAGTATATAATTTGCAAAAAAAAAAAAAAAAAAAAAGAAGAAAAAAAGAAAAAAAGAAAAAAAGAAAAAAAAATAGTATTGATGATAATAAAATGTGGATAAGTTTGGTTTCGTAGCCTCCCTAACCTAAGCAATTAAGCCCGAAGGGGTGTTTTAACACCTAATACCCTAAAGTCAACTGACTTGGGAGCTATTGGCCCAAAGCTTGTTACATGGGTTAAGGAGAAAAGCTTAAGGGAATCAAACATTGCACTATCTACGTATCAGTATCTGCAACCCGAGTTGTTAAGCTCGTAGGGGTGTCTCAACACCTAATGCCCTAAGATCAACTGGTCTGGGAGTCATTAGCCTAAAACTCGTTACATGGGTTAAAGATACATTGTGTTTTAAGTTGTATGTGTATATAAATAAAAAGAAAAAGAAAAAAAAGAAAAAAAAAGAAGAAAAAAATAATAATAATCCCAACCCAAGGAAGTTCACCTTAAACATTTGAACATAATATTGTTTTCTTCCAACAAAAGCCCCATCATCTATGTTTTCATTGAGCACACAAAAAGAAGGTTTATTAATATCTTGTTTACGAAGTATGAAGCAGGAATATAAATTTAATGAGAGTTTGTTTATCTGGATAGATTAATGGAAGTTGAATGATGAATGCCTTGCTTTGTGGAACTTGCAAATTGTTTCTCTATTTTAACACTTTAGATTACTAGGGACTAGTAATAAGCTGGTTGGGGGGTGTGATTAGTACTTAAAAGTGCATGTTTATCAAGGTTTTATATCATCATTTTGCACTTGAAGTATCAATAACTCCTTAACTAAAGCATGTTTTATAATAACAAGTTTGATATTATAAGATACCTTAATTTATGGTAAATGTTCATCTTATATGCAGGTCTATCACATAAATAAAAGAATTGATTGATGAGTTTAAGTATTAAAAGTGAAAGGACAAAGAGATGGCCAAACTTAGAAAAGAGATGTCGGTGCAGTCCAATCCGGAACATTTCTCAGTAATTGGATCATATCTGGAGCTCTAGATTTCGGATTTAGGTCCACTTTATATGGATGGAAAGGTAAGACAAAGGCCTACAACTTTCATGAGGAGCCCAAGATTTGAAAAGGTCGTTTTGAAGTCCAAATTGAAGGAACAACGAAGAAGTCCGAAGCTGTCCTGCAGCCCAAACACTATTTAGTGTTCAGCCCATATCTTGAGTTCTAGAAGTCCAAATGACCTCATCTTTTTTTTGTTGGAAAGCTGAGACAATTTCCTAGAACATTCCTAAGGATTCTGGGCAAATTATGATGTTAGCAATGACGTCTTGACTAGACAAGAAGATAAGGATTGTTATCAAGTCAAGATGTGGCCACCCACTCATCAATTAGTCAACAAATCAATAGTTCCAAATTTTGGCCTATAAAAGGAGGCACTTACCATGTATTGAGGCATCTTGGTGTTCAGATCAAGATCATGCTCTTGCTTTCTCTCTTTGTATTGCTTATGTCTTGCTTTCATTAATATCAAGTCTATGCATTTCATTTCCTTTCCTTTGTCTAGTTAACTTCTTTCTCATTTATGTTCTTGTCTTGCTCATTTATGTTTCTTTCTTTTATTATGTCCAGCTAAGTTAATTATGTCAAGGTAAAAAGGGTACACTAATGGTGTAAGAACAAGTATAATATAAACTTAACATGGAACTTAACGTTGGATACTAACATGTTTTATATTTGTTATCTTGTTCACTTTAATACTTTGCTTGTTAAATGGTTAATCTAGATTTATGTTGTATAACACATGGTACAACAAATACTTGGCACTTTCATAGCCCATACTGTATGGTTTAACCGACACCTGAGCTATGAAAGGTACTTGATTTGTTGTTAACATAAGTTATAATCATGAATGCCTGCCAACATTTACAAGTATTAGCTTTATTCGAATAAGATAATTAATGTAATCATGTTAACAATTTATAATCTGATTGGAACCTCCTTTATGTGTGGTTTCCAATTGAGTAATAAGAGTTTATATTATACTTGTTTGAAGTACCATTAGTGGATCCTCTAACCTTGACATTTGTCTTTATCATTGTTTAATCCTTACGTTAATCTTTCATCTCAAAGTTCTCATTAATTTCTTCATCTTCTGCTTTTATTATTGTTATTATTATTATTATTACTTACATTCTGTTTATATTATATAATATATATCTTTGATCTTTTCATAAACTCAGTATATAGGCTGGAAACCTGTGACCCGATCTTTTAGATCATTCTCAGGTATAACAACGCCACGTACTGAGTATTATTATTGTTATTATTATTGTTATTATTGTTGTTATTGTTGTTGTTGTGTTGTTATTTATAATTTATACAATTAACCTCTCTGTGGTTCGACCCCGGTCTTGCCGGGTTATTTATTACTTCGACACTCCTGCACTTGGGAAAAGACATCAAGCTTTTGGTCGTGTCATATGTTCTTTTACACACCATGAATACTAGATTGTTAGGTTTTGAATATGTGAAGGAATTGTATGATAATGACTCTGACTTTGCTGAGATTTATAATGCATGTGGACATTCGGCTTTCGGTAAGTTTTATTTGATGGATGGTTATTTGTTCAAAGAGAATAGATTGTGTGTTCCTGCTAGTTCTTTGCGTGAATTGCTTGTTCGTGAAGCACATGGGGGTGGTTTAATGGGTCACTTTGGGGTTGCGAAAACCTTGGATGTATTGCATGAGCATTTCTATTGGCCAAAGATGAAAAGAGATGTGCAACGAATTTGTGAACAGTGCATTGCTTGTAGAAAGGCAAAATCTAGAGTACAACCACATGGACTATATACACCACTACCTGTGCCTACTGAACCTTGGGTAGATATCTCTATGGACTTTGTTTTAGGTTTACCTAGGTCAAAGAAAGGTAGAGACTCTATCTTTGTTGTGGTTGATAGGTTTTCTAAAATGGCGCATTTCATTGCATGCCATAAAACAGATGATGCATCTCATATCGCAGACTTGTTCTTTAGAGAGATTGTACGTTTGCATGGCATTCCTAAAAGTATAGTGTCGGATCGTGATGTTAAGTTCCTTAGTTACTTTTGGAAGACCTTATGGGGAAAGTTGGGAACTAAACTATTATTTGCAACAACATGCCATCCTCAAACAGATGGACAAACTGAGGTAGTGAATAGAACATTATCCCAACTTTTACGTGTTGTAATTCAAAAGAATTTGAAAAGTTGGGAAGAATGTTTGCCTTTTGTTGAGTTTGCTTATAATAGAACTGTGCATTCAACTACTACTTTTTCTCCTTTTGAAATTGTTTATGGTTTTAATCCACTAACTCCTATGGACTTAATTCCTTTACCTTGTGAAGAAAGGGTAAGTTTAGATGGTGAAAAGAAGGCAAAGATGGTGAGAGAACTCCATGAGAGAGTTCGACTACAAATAGAGAAAAAGAACAGACTTTACGCTTCTAAAGCAAACAAGGGACGTAAACTGGTTGTTTTCCAACCCGGTGATTGGGTATGGGTGCACATGCGTAAGGAACGATTTCCTAACCAAAGGAAATCAAAATTACAGCCTCGTGGTGATGGTCCTTTTCAGGTTTTAGAGAGAATCAATGACAACGCATACAAAATTGACCTTCCAGGTGAGTATAGTGTTAGTGCTACCTTTAATGTTGCTGATCTTACTTTGTTTGACACAGATTGTGATTCGAGGTCGAATCCTTTCGAAGGGAGAGGGGATGATGCGGACCAGCCCAGAAACACCAACAAGGACCCATTACATGTTCCAAATGGACCGATGACACGGTCCAAGACAAAGACATGGAAAGACGCATTGAATGCATTGGTTTTGAAGGTTTCCACCAAGTCAGAATTGGAGTATCAAGAGGAAATCCTAGTACATCTTATCCATGTGCAAGAGGGGTCCAATACAACCTTATTTGGGCCATGAGATAAGAGCTTTATTTTATTTTGTTAGCTACAGCCCAAGGCTTGTTTGGGCTTAATTCATACTTTGTTTTAAGCTAGGATCCAAGGCTTGTTTGGATTAAGTTATGGGCTTTTTATTTTAGGGTTTTGGGCCAGTTTTGAGTGGACCTCATATAAGTCCACATAAAGGGTCCATTAGGGTTAACTTTTCAAGAACTATTTAAACTCATGTTAGGCCAAAATTTCGGCAGCTTTGATGATAATTACTTCTGAAATTTTCAGTTTTAACGTGTGAGAGTGATTCTTGCATTCTTCAGTTCTTGAACGAACTGAATCTGACTTATCGAAGATTAACTGGCTTCGTGGCGTCATTCTACTCATTCCAATAGTGTAGGTGCCTTGGGGCAGGTTTCCATTGTGTCGCACTCATATCAGACCTATTTTGGCTTTCCGGGATCAGATCTCAATCTTGATTGTGGGTTGCGTGACCACGTGATCACGAGGTTCGCATCAATACCTTTGTTGGATGCTATTAAACATGTTCCTTCTTATGCTAAATTTTTGAAAGATCTGTGCACTGTGAAGAGAAAACTGAATGTGAAAAAGAAAGTCTTTTTAGCTGAACAAGTAAGTGCCATTCTTCAGAACAATAATGCTTTGAAATATAAAGACCCAGGTTGTCCTACAATTTCTTGCTTTATTGGAGAACATAAAATTGAAAGAGCCTTACTTGATCTTGGAGCTAATGTGAATTTACTTCCATATTCAGTCTTTCAAAGTCTCAATCTAGGTGAGTTAAAACCAACCTCTGTAACTCTTTTACTTGCTGATAGATTTGTAAAAGTGCCTAGAGGAATAGTTGAGGATGTGTTAGTACAAGTTGATAAATTCATTTACCCTGTAGATTTTGTTGTCTTGGATACACAACCTGTTGAAGCATGTAATTCAATTCCTGCCATTTTAGGACGTCCATTTCTTGCCACTTCTAATGCATTGATTAATTGTAGGAATGGACTGATGAAGCTATCATTTGGAAACATGACATTGGAGATGAATATTTTCAACATTTACAAGCAACCTGGATCTAGATAATGATTTACAGGAAGTGGACTTTATTGAAAAATTAGTTCATGATCAATTTCAAACCACTTCTAGTGAAACAGAGATTGATGAATCTGATGATTTGCAAATGGTCTACTTTCAGGAATCAAAGGCATGCAATTGGAGACTACAAATTGAAGAATTGCCACCACGATCAATTGAGCCCATACCTTCAAGTGTTCAACCACCAAAACCTGAATTGAAGTCGTTACCATTTAATCTCAAATACTCATTTTTGGGAGAAAATGAAACTTTTCCGGTAATAATCTCTTCCAAACTTAATGCGCATCAAGAAGGTAAGTTATTACAGACTCTGACAATGCACAAAAATGCATTAGGATGGGCCATAACTGACATAAAAGGAATTAGCCCTTTGATTTGCACACACAGGATTTATTTGGAAGAAAATGCTAAACCCTTTAGAGAAATGCAACGAAGGCTTAATCCTAATATGAAAGAAGTAGTGAAAAATGAAGTCATTAAGCTTCTAGATAATGGAATCATTTATCCTATTTCTGACAGCAAATGGGTAAGTCCTACCCAAGTTGTACCCAAAAAGTCTGGAGTCACTGTGATAACGAATGAGAAAAATGAGTTAATTCCAATTAGGACTGTTACTGGTTGGCGCATGTGCATTGACTATGGGAAACTTAATTCAATGACTAGAAAAGATCATTTCCCTTTACCTTTCATGGATCAAATCCTAGAAAGAGTTGCAGGTCATGAATTTTATTGTTTCCTAGATGGCTATTCAGGTTACAATCAAATTGAAATTGCATTGGAAAATCACGAGAAGACTACTTTCAAATGTCCATTTGGTACATTTACATATCGAAGGATGCCTTTTGGATTATATAATGCACCAGCCACGTTTCAAAGATGCATGCTTAGCATATTCAGTGATATGGTTGAACGTTTTCTTGAAATTTTTATGGATGATTTTTTTGTTTTTGGTAATTCATTTGATGATTGTTTGACTAACTTAGAAAAGGTTTTGAGCAGGTGTGAAGAGAAGAATCTTGTACTGAATTGGGATAAATGTCACTTTATGGTAACAAACGGCATTGTACTTGGTCACATTGTTTCATCGAAAGGAATTGAGGTTGACAAATCTAAAATCGAGTTAATTGCCAACTTACCAACTTACCAACACCAAAATCGGTTAAAGATGTTAGATCATTCTTAGGACATGTTGGTTTTTACAGAAGGTTCATCAAAGATTTTAGTGTAATATCTAAGCCCTTGAGTAACCTTCTAACAAAGGATAATATTTTTGAATGGACTGAACATTGTGAAGAAGCCTTTGTTAAACTTAAAAACTTGCTTACTTCTGCTCCTGTCATTCAACCTCCTGATTGGTCATTACCTTTCGAAATAATATGTGATTCTAGTGATTATGCCGTGGGTGCTGTTTTGGGACAAAGGAAAGATAAGAAACCTTATGTGATTTACTATGCAAGTAAAACTTTAAATAGTGCTCAAATGAATTACACCACCACTGAAAAAGAATTACTTGCAGTAGTATTTGCATGTGATAAATTCAGGTCTTATCGTGTTGGCTCACCTGTTGTTGTTTTTAGTGATCATGCAGCATTGAAATATCTTCTTTCTAAGAAAGATTCTAAGGCTAGATTGGTGCGGTGGATTTTGTTACTTCAAGAATTTGATATCACAATCAAAGACAAGAAAGGCACCGAAAATGTTGTTGCAGATCATTTGTCAAGATTGACAACAGATTCGAAATCTGACATCACACCAATCGATGACCGCTTTCCCGATGAATCTTTACTTTCCGTTTCTACGATGCCTTGGTTTGCTAATATTGTTAATTTTCTTGTTTCAGGACAATTGCCAGCTCATTGGAGTACCCAAGACAAAAGAAAGTTCTTGAACGAAGTGAAGAACTTTTATTGGGATGACCCGTATTTGTTCAAATATTGTCCTGATCAAATATTTCGAAGATGCATTCCTGACAATTAGGTAAGTAGTGTTATTAAATTTTGTTATTCTGAGGCATGTGGGGGTCATTTTTCATCGAAAAAGACAACTGCAAAAATCTTACAAAGTGGATTTTACTAGCCCACCATGTTCAAGGACTCACATGCATTCTGCAAGACTTGTGAAAATTGTCAAAAATTGAGATCTATTTCAAAACGTCATATGATGCCTTTAAATCCTATTCTTGTCATTGAGATCTCTGACTGTTGGGGTATAGATTTCATGGGTCCATTTCCTCCATCATTTGGTTTCGTGTACATATTAGTCATAGTAGATTATGTTTCAAAATGGATAGAGGCAATTCCAAGTCGAAACAATGATCACAAAACAATGATAAAGTTTTTGAAAGATAATATTTTGAGTCGATTTGGAATCCCTCGAGCCATGATAAGTGATGGTGGAACACATTTCTGCAACAAGCCATTTGATTCTTTAATGAAAAAATATGGAATCACACACAAAGTTGCCACCCCTTATCACCCTCAGACAAGTGGACAAGTAGAGCTTGCTAATAGGGAGATCAAACAAATCTTGGAGAAAACAGTTAACCCTAATAGGAAAGACTGGTCTTTAAGACTTAATGATGCACTTTGGGCTTATCGAACTGCTTATAAAACATCATTAGGTATGTCACCTTATAGACTAGTTTATGAAAAACCTTGTCACTTGCCTGTGGAAATCGAACATAAAGCTTATTGGGCTATTAAAGCTTTCAATTCAAACCTTGATGATGCTAGTCAGCTGCGAAAATTGCAAATAAATGAGCTTGAGGAAATAAGAAATGATGCATATGACAATTCAAGAATTCATAAAGCAAGAATCAAAGACTTTCATGACAAGAAAATATTGAGAAAAACATTCAATATTGGTGAAAAAGTCTTGCTTTATAATTCTCGACTCCATTTATTTCCTGGAAAATTAAGATCAAGATGGAGCGGTCCTTTCATTGTGAAACATGTGTACCCATATGGGGCCTGTGATATTAAGGATCCAAAGTCTGGCAATGTTTTCAAGGTAAATGGGCATCGTTTGAAAGTTTATTTTGACAATTTTTCAGTTGAAAATGACTATTGAATTGAGTGATCCTGTATATAAAGATTGATTCTTTTTCTCACATTGTTTTGTGTTTTGTTTTTGTGTATCTATTGTTTTGCTAGTCTCTCTCACCCCGGTCAAATGGCGGATAACGGTACTCCGTGACATAAGTCGGTTCTTTCAGTTTCCTAAATAACTGATATCTGTATATATTTGTACAATTCTGTGTTCTTTCTCCCTTCTTTGAATCTCGTCTCCAATTCTCCTTTGAAAATGGACACCACTCTTGAAAAGTTGAAAATGTATTTTCCCGCTCTGCCTTCAAATGCGATTACAAAAATTTACCGTGCTAGGTGTGCAAGATTGAGATTGTTAATGAATCATGGAATTCCTGAAGATATTCGCTGGCTAATTGAAGCAAAGGTCCGATTATCAGGTGAGTCCTCCAATTCTTTCATTTCACACATGCCTGGAACAGATACAAGCACTTTTTCAAAGAAATGTCGTGCAAAACGACTGAAAGTCTGTCACAGATGGACTTGCAATGCAACATGTCGTTCTTTAAGAATGATATCTGTAAATCGTGAAGATAAGATACAATTCATTAACGATGGCCTGAGTAAGGGGTCTTTAGATAATCTTTTGTTGACCCTTGAGACGCATCCTAGTGGAGATGTGCATCGTGTAATTCATGATTTATGGCCACAATTCTATAAAGAACATGATCGACTTAGTCTTGGGAATCTGACTAAAAAAGACCCTGTTTGCCAGTATTTAAGAAAACTGGATGGGAAGCATATCCCCGACCCATAGAGGGCGTTTAAGCCGTTCTTGGACGTAAAACCAAGGGAAGATGTGAGCCACAATCACAACTACCTGTACATACATGATTTGTCAAAATAAATAAATAAATAAAGAGAGAGAGTGTGAGACAACAGCTGACCTACATATAGGTGATATGATTGCATTTTCAATTTTTCATCTATAAAGTCTTCTCTTCCTTCCCTTCATTTCTACTCATCCCATACATTCATCAAATATAGAAGTGTGTAGAAATGACAGGTTCCTCAAGTCACACATCAAAAATATTTGTGTTTTCGGTGGATCCAGTCCTGGGAAAGAAAAAGAGTTTTTAGAATCAGCAAATCATCTTGGTCGGGTACTAGCGGAGAGAAAGATTCATTTAGTGTATGGGGGAGGTAGCCTTGGGTTAATGGGAGGTGTGTCAATGTCTTCTTTTTTGGGAGGCAGTCAAGTTTTGGGGGTTGTCCCCAAAGCTTTAGCAACTGGGGACATCATTGGAAAAACAATTGGAGAGGAACTACAAGTCCCTACAATGTCTGATCGACTAAACGCCATGTTTAGCCATGCTGATGCTTTCATTGCTTTACTAGGTGGTCTGGGCACATTGGAAGAGATCTTTCATATTTCCTCTTGGGCCCAACTGCACATTCACCATAAGCTTATAGGTTTGTTAAATGTCAATGGTTTTTATGATAAGTTACTATCTTTCCTTGATCAAGTTGTGGAACATGAATTTCTAACATCTTCGGCACGACAAATTATAATCTCTGCTGCTACTGCTGAACAATTGATTGACCAACTACAATCTTTAATCCCTGTCATTGATCCCTGCATGAGTCGCCTAAATTGGTCAACTAAGAAAAGCCGTAAAAAGCTTAAATTAGATTTGAGCCTTCATCTGTGAAACCTTGTGTCTTTTGGTTTTATTAATAGCATAATATTTTGTTTTGTTACTTCTTATATTTGTTTAAGTGTGTTTCAGGTTTGTCATTGTTCTCTGTTTCAGGTGATGTCTTCTATACTCTATCTTTCTACTTTAGGACATTGAGGACAATGTCTCATTTTGGTTGGGGGGAGAGGGTAGTAGTTAAAAAAAAAACTAACTTACTAACTGTTGTTGCTATTATTAAAACCATTTGACAAAATTGTTATTAAGATGGCAGAGTATGGAGTCAGCTTTATTAACTCTTAAGACGCATCTTAGTAAGTATCCTTATTAGGATGGCAGAGTAAGGAGGAAATTTTATTGACTCTAGAGACGCATCTTAGTAAGTATCATTACCAAGGTCTATCATAATACTTCTTGAAATATTCAGGTTTATAAACTCTCGCATTGTTATTACTTGATTCTGCTTCATATACCCATTTAACAAGTATTCGTAAACCTTCAATTTCACACACATACTTTAACATATGATTATGGGTTGCATGTTGGATTATTACCTTAATTATGTTCTTTTGTTAAAGGTAACAACCAAGGGAAAGGGATAGTATATGCACTTTCCAAAAAAAAAAAAAACATAGATAAGTTTGGTTTCGTAGCCTCCCTAACCTAAGCAATTAAGCTCGAAGGGGTGTTTTAACACCTAATACCCTAAAGTCAACTGACTTGGGAGCTATTGGCCCAAAGCTTGTTACATGGGTTAAGGAGAAAAGCTTAAGGGAATCAAACATTGCATTATCTACGTATCAGTATCTGCAACCCGAGTTACTAAGCTCGTAGGGGTGTCTCAACACTTAATGCCCTAAGACCAACTGGTCTGGGAGTCATTAGCCAAAAACTCGTTACATGGGTTAAAGATACATTGTGTTTTAAGTTGTATGTGCATATAAATAAATAAATAAAGAAAAAAAAAGAAGAAAAAGAAAAAGAAAGAAAAATAATAATAATAATAATAATCCCAATCCAAGGAAGTTAACCTTAAACATTCGAACATAATATTGTTTTCTTCCAACAAAAGCCCCATCATCTATGTTTTAATACATTGAGCACATAAAAAGAAGGTTTATTAATATCTTGTTTAAGAAGTATGAAGCAGAAATATAAATTTAATGAGAGTTTGTTTATCTAGATAGATTAATGGAAGTTGAATGATGAATGCCTTGCTTTGTGGAACTTGCAAATTGTTTTTCTATTTTAACGCTTTGATTACTAGGGACTAGTAATAAGCTGGTTGGGGGGTGTGATTAGTACTTACAAGTGCATGTTTATCAAGGTTTTATATCATCATTTTGCACTTGAAGTATCAATAACTCCTTAACTAAAGCATGTTTTATAATAACAAGTTTGATATTATAAGATACCTTAATTTATGGTAAATGCTCATTTTAAATGCAGGACTATCACATAAATGAAAGGATTGATTGATGAGTTTAACCATTGAAAGTTAAAGGACAAAGAGATGGCCAAACTTAGAAAAGAGATGTCGGTGCAGTCCAAACCGGAACATTGCTCGGTAATTGGATCATATCTGGAGCTCTAGATCTCGGATTTAGGTTCATTTTATATGGATGGAAAGGTAAAACATAGGCCTACAACTTTCATTTGGACACCAAGATCTAAGAAGGCCGTTTTCAAGTCCAAATTATAGGAACAACGAAGAAGTCCGAAGCTGTCCTGCAGCCCAGACACTATTTAGTGTTCAGCCCATGTCTTGAGTTCTAGAATTTCAAATGACCTCATCTTTTTTTTTTTGTTGGAAAGCTGAGACAATTTCCTAGAACATTCCTGAGGATTCTGGGCAAATTATGATGTTAGCAATGACATCTTGTTCAGACAAGAAGATAAGGATTGTCACCAAGTCAAAGATGTGGCCACCCACTCATCAATTAGTCAACAAATTAATAGTTCCAAATTTTGGCCTATAAAAGGAGGCACTTACCATGTATTGAGGCATCTTGGTTTCCAGATCAAGATCATGCTCTTGCTTTCTCTCTTTGTATTGCTTATGTCTTGCTTTCATTAATATCAAGTTTATGCACTTCATTTCCTTTCCTTTACTTAGTTAACCTCTTTCTCATTTATGTTCTTATCTTGTTCATTTATGTTTTTTTCTTTCATTATGTTCAGCTAAGTTAATTATGTCAAGGTGTAAAGGGTACACTAATGGTGTAAGAATAAGTATAATATAAACTTAACATGGACTTTAACGTTGGATACTAACATGTTTTATATTTGTTATCTTGTTCACTTTTAATACTTTGCTTGTTAAATGGTTAATCTAGATTTATATTGTATAACACTTGGTACAACAAATACTTGGCACTTTCATAGCCCATATTGTATGGTATAACCGACACCTGAGCTATGAAAGGAACTTGATTTGTTGTTAACATAAGTTATAATCATGAATGCCTTCCAACATTTACAAGTATTAGCTTTATTCGAATAAGATAACTAATGTAATCATGTTAACAATTTATAATCTGATTGGAACCTCCTTTATGTGTGGTTTCCAATTGAGTAATAAGAGTTTATACTATACTTGTTTGAAGTACCATTAGTGGATCCTCTAACCTTGACATTTGTTTTTATCATTGTTTAATCCTTACGTTAATCTTTCATCTCAAAGTTCTCATTAATTTCTTCATCTTCTACTTTTATTATTATTATTATTATTATTATTATTATTTACATTCTGTTTATATTATATATATCTTTGATCTTTTCATAAACTCAGTATATATGCCGGAAACCTGTGACCCGATCTTTTAGATCATTCTCAGGTATAACAACGCCACATACTGAGTATAATAATAATAATTATTGTTATTATTGTTGTTGTTGTCGTCGTCGTCGTCGTCTTGTTATTTATAATTTATACAATTAACCTCTCTGTGGTTTGACCCCGGTCTTGCCGGGTTATTTATTACTTCGACACTCTTGCACTTGGGAAAAGATATCAAGCTTTTGGTCATGTCAAAGAGACATCAAAAGTTTAAAAACAAACAATCATTGCAAACAAAACACGTAACAGCCAGCCTCCACCATAGGAAAGCGCGAAAAAGATCTGGGAAAAAAGTATGGGCGGTAGCATGTGTTAACACAAAACTTGGGCATAAAGGGCAAATATGTGAATGATGTGCATCACTATTGATAAAAATAATGGTCATAATCCTTACCTGCACCCATTAAAGAAATGTTAATATGTGCATCGCACAGTCACAGTATAAAGAGACATCAAAAGTTTAAAAACAAGCTATCATTGCCAGCAAAACATGTAATTGCCTTATTGGCAGCCTAGGAAAGCATGAAAAAGATATAGGAAAATATAACGGGCAGGAGCATGTGTTAACACTATTAATAAAAATAACTATGCCAACATTATGAAAAGATTAAAAAATAGATAAAATTAAAATGCTGATTAAAATCACGAAGATCAAAACAAAAGACTGCAACGCAAGCTTACCAAAGGATTGAAGGAAAACAAAAACGAAAAATCACCAACAACGAGTGAAGAAAAAAAGAAACCTAGAAATCCATAAGAAGCTTCCTTAAATCAACAAGGAAAGTAGAAGTGTTGATATCCGCAGGACCAAGGAAACATGTGAAATTGAAAAAAATCACCCAACAACAACTTAAGGTAAGAAAAAACCAAGAAATCCATAGGTAGCTTCCTTGAATCTACAAGAAAGTAGAAGTATTGACATCCACAAGAGTAAGGAAACATGCAAAATTGCAAAAAACCAAATTTCACTCGACAAGCATCTAGCATTAAGACTTGAAAAAATAAACGCCCTATACAGGTCCCCCAAATCCTACACTAGGCCAAACCAAAGCAGCAAATAAAATACCCAAATAGTTCTTAACTAATTGTGTTCTCTAGACCATGTATTATTATCTGCCATGTCAGCTATTTGAATTAGTTTAATGTGAGGGGACTTTTGAGCTGAAGTCATAGATTAAGTAGTAATATGTAGAAACTTTTAGTTGAGGAGATACCTTACATTTTAGCTTATTTTAAGCTACACCGTATAGTATTGAAGAAGTGTGTTGACATTATCCTTTTCACACCTAAATATACTAAAGAGTAACCTCATGAAATTTTAGCCTATTTTAAGGTACACCCCTATAGTATTCAATAAGTGTGTTGACATTGTCCCTTCACACCTAAATATACTAAATAGTTACCTCTCGAAATTTGCATACCTATAAAGAAAAGAAAAGGCGAGAAACATAGGTTGCCTGCAATCCAAGAATGGAAACAAAATGAAAAAATTGAACAAATAATATGCTAGAAAGAGGTTAATCATTTCTTTAGATATAGCTCCTGTTAAGTCCAATTTACTAAAACTACCTAAATAATTCAAAAAAGAAAATAAATAAGAAAAACCCTTAAAATTGTGTTTTGATCATGGAATTATCCGATAAAAGGGCCTAGTCCTTTCCTAATTAAATGATGAGCATGAGATAAGAAAGCATCCCCTATAGGAAGATTCTGACAACACCA
Organism: Populus alba x Populus glandulosa; assembly: GCA_033617975.1. Classification (NCBI taxonomy): domain Eukaryota; kingdom Viridiplantae; phylum Streptophyta; class Magnoliopsida; order Malpighiales; family Salicaceae; genus Populus; species Populus alba x Populus glandulosa. The sequence goes on along the minus strand of CM066146.1, from coordinate 13,034,348 downwards.
GCATACATCTGCATTGATGTTAAAGTATTAGAATAGACTAATCTGAACTCTTGCCTAAGCCAAATTTGAAGAAAAGAACGTAAATCATCATTTTCCTTTTGCAGCCTTTGTTCACAAGTAGCTTTGCTGGAAAATGGGTTGCTCGACCTTGTTTTTTGATACAGGATGCTCAGCTGCTTTTCACGCTCTATTATATTGCAAGTTGCCAAAATTGTTGATGAAAGAAAGATATTGCACAAAGCAAAAGTCCTTCAAGCATATAAAAATGCTATTTTAGCATAGACAAAACCATCAAGATAAGGAACCAAAATACACTCTAGGGACTCTTGCAGGTCTTTCACATCAAGCTCAAGCTCTGTCTGCTTTTTTATTGCTTCCTTCTTCTCATTTCTCTGTTGCCTCTTTCTCTATGTTCAATGCGTGAACTTGTTTTATAAGATCTTTGAGCACTTTCCCCAAGTCCTTGGATTTCTCATGGGCATTCATCATCATGCATCTTAGCTAATGTTTCAAAAACCTTCGAGCCTCCTTCACCTGAAAGGAGACAAATAAATATATAAGGGCACTACCTTGCCAAGAGAGAAAAAAAAAAAACAATACACTTTAGATCCTGGATAGTCTTGAAATTGAATGTCAAGACAATCTAACACTACTTAAACACCACATGATATAACTATGGCAAAAGATTTCCATTTTGTAACATTACTTTTAAGAAAGAAAAGCATATGTCATGCCAATGATAAACAGTCTAGAGAGATCTTCAAGGAAAAGAAAAAACACAGCATAAAAAAAATCACAAGCACAAGCACAAGTCATGAGGGGCTAAAACACACTGCCATTTCCATGCAAGTCATGAGGGGCTGAAGTAAGAGTCTCCAACCAGAATAAGAATGAGAAATACTAGTAGACCTAAATCTTTTGATACGATCCAGACAAGGTCAAATTTGGATTTTGATGTAAAATGTGCAACTATCCAGCTTTACAGCAATAGTCATAATTCTCAATCCTACCATTGGATCGGGCTGAAATTTTACATGGAGTCTCCTGACATGTCCTACGTTGGGTTAAAATATCATTTCAATTGGAGTTTGGCAAGGCATCCAAACACGGGTCAATAGAGGCTGTACAAGTTTTGTTATTTACTTCTTTTTGACTTGTGGACATCCTATTTGGTTATGATTCTTTTCCTAAAAGGATGTGGCAACTTATTTTGGAAATCTTCTAATTCTACAAAGATCTTTAATGGCCTGCAACATAGTTTTCAAGTGTGGCAAGGATTCATAAATGTTTCAGAATCCTTTTGTTATAAGGATTCCTTATTCATCCTAGCTACAAAAAGGAAAGAAGATTTTAGAATTAATTCCACCTTCAGATTTGATTATCCTAGCTTATATGAGACTTCTAAAGGGCAACAACTCTGATCCTATCATATTTAGGATATTAAATTCGAATTTATTTATTTTCTTCTTAGTTTAGGGTTTATTTATATTATTTGGGTTTAATTATAAGTGGGCCTCATATAAGTCCACATAAGGGGTCCATTAGAGTTTATTTTAGTTTGAAGTCACTATAAATAAGAGCATAACCAGATAAGTAAGGTTAGACAATTCAGATTAATAAAACTTCTTGTTTGCCACACTTTGTGTATGTATGTGTTGGTGAGATAATCTCCTTTCCATGGTTCTATAAAGAACTGAAAAATGATTTATCGAAGAACAACTGTGTTCGTGGCGTCATTCTTATACTTCTCGTTCACGAATCAATATTCGTTGGGTGGGGGTCTCCATTTCCAATAGTGCTGGTGCCCAGGTACAAGTTATCTTTGTGTCACACTCCTATCAAACCTGCTTTACTTGGCTTTCCGAGAATTGTTGTCTTTGCGTGACCATGTAATCACGAGGTTCGCATCATCTTTATGCAGCAATCATTGTATGGCAACTAGCCATTCACACTTCACGACATTCTACCCTCAAGATTGTCAATTTAATGTTTAATTCCTGGATTGCGGTGCTCATTATAAATCCAATAGTTTGGACTAGTCTAGAAATAAGAACCTGATAAAGAATAACATAACTGTCAAATATTTTATTTTTAACGTAAGAATTAAGCTCACCTTTCAGTTCGTTGTTTAAAACTCTAAAGTTATCTTGTAATAAATATACACATAAAAGATAAGGAACAACAACCAATGGAAGAAATAAGAGACTCACTACATCTATAATGACGAGTAAGATCATGTTTATTTTTCGTTTTGTCAGCAACATACATGTTCTTCTATGCTTCAACTAACAATTTGGTGTACATTTTGTGAGATTCATAAAATCACTACATGAATAAACCTTATGCATGTCCAAACATCTAACATCTACTGACCTCCAAACATCTAACATCTACTGACCTCCAATAATTTCTATTGAGCTCATTGGAGTTCCTTACCATAAATAGTATATTCTAAAGATTTTCGCTGCTTGTCAAAGCTGCTGATATTTTCTCAACTCCCTTTTCTCTTCATGCCGGTCCTTCAGCCTCTCATTCAAGTATTGAACTACTTGCATTATTTGTTTTCTATTTATCCATGTTTAATAGAGAAAATAAAATTATATACACTGAAAAACCATCAACAAAAGAAAACCCAACTAAACTATCCCTTCCTTGCATGTTTTCGGAATAATTTTTAAACTTTCACGGCATCCCACAAGACACTCAAAGTCTGTCAACAATGTCAATGATGCTATCTATTAAGTGTCACAAGAAACACGTGAAATTTAAAAATCAATAAGAAAAGAATACATAATTTTTAGCAAAATTAAGCACTAGTAAAAGGTTCAAGGAATTGAATATTCTTTCATGGTGTCTCTCTTCATACACTAGAGTGCCACTAATTTCTTTCAATAAATCAAGATACTCAAAGTCTTTCATCAATGTCAATGATGCTATCATTGTAATGAGAAACAAAAGTAATTTTAAAATTAGTAGGAAAATGATATACATAATTTTTGGAAAAATTAAGCGATAAAAAAAGGTTCTTAGAATCAAACCTTTCCTTGTTGCTCTACATTGTATAGATTGGAGCAAGAGAACCCACCACTTTCCAATACATTCATAACTTCAGTTTTCTTAAAAATTATTACTTTCAATCATTGATCTTCCAGAAACAAAGGAAAAGGCAATGAGAAATAGAGTGCATAAAGAACATAGATGAACATGATGTTCTTTCCATAAAAAAAATACTCATCCTTTTTCAAACCAATTGTAGGGAGATGCAATTCCTCCTAATCAACCATTTGTGATAACATATGCTTAACAGTGAGAGGAAAAAACGAAAACATTAAATGACTGCATGCCATATGTAACAATTTCTCTTATAAGGAAAGGTAACATGGATCCAAGGGACATTGTATAAAGCAATTTGTAGTCGTAATAAAATAAAATAGAAATAAAGAAGCACCAATCAATTTTTTCCTCCTACAAAAATCTCTCATGACTTGCACACATAACAATATATAAATTTCAATAACAAGAAAACCCAAAAAAGTGTAGCGAACATTTACTATCACAAAGATAGTCAAGTCAGCAACTAGCTATTTGTGGTGGCCATCGATAGTGAAGATGGTCCTAGTTGGTTGATGTGAAGACTGAAAAAGTAAAATAAAAACTTCCAACCCAACCAATTTAGGAAGCCAGGAGAGTGAGGGCTTGGCATGACAGTAGTCATGTTTAAACGACCCACCAAGATTGATGAAGTTGAAGATTCCAAGAGGTAGCAATTGAAGACAACATCCAAATAAAAAATTAACTACCTTGGTTAATCTATATGATAAAAGACTTCACAAAGAACTACACGGAGAATGAGCACTTTTGAATAAGAAAAGAGTAATCAGGTTCCTTTCATGTTTTTACAGTTGGGAGGGATGACAAAAAAAGAAAAAAAAATTGTATGGTTGCAAATATAGAGCACTTCTCTGTATTCCCCCTAGTTCTTTCGTAAAGCATTACAAGTTTGCCAATTTTATGCATGGATGCAAGGATAGGGGCAGAATCCTAAATTGTTATCCCAATCAATGGTGGTCATAGTTTTGACTTTTTGAACTTCTCAAATAAAATTAAGCCTCATCAGAGAACAAATAATTCAAAAGAAATTCTGGAGCATTATGGGAGAAGATTTGTAAGGAAAAATATGAGAACAAAAATCATGATCCTTCTCCTTTTGTAATAAGATCTGGACCATTATTTATCCTCTACACATCAAAAAGAAAAGGGAAGTAGGTTATGAAGTATTACCGGGATGCGATTATCAGAATTATCAAACACAGTCTCTGCGAAAGCAGATAAAGCTTGATGCCCTGCACCTACCTCTTAAATAACATTAATCATTAGAATACAAACTTAAAAGGGTGGCATCCATCCACACATCAGAAAGAAAAGGGAAGTAGGTTACAAAGTATTACGGAGACGCAATTGTCAGAATTATCAAACACAATCTCTAAGAAAGCAAATAATACTTGATGCCCTGCACCTACATGTTAAACAACAAACAATCATCAGAATACAAAGTTAAAAGGGTGACATTGAGAAAATACCTCTATATCATTAATTGTAAATGAGATAGTGCATGATAAGGAGTAGTGGATGTCTATCATTAACGGTGTAGGTTTTGGAAGAGATCACTAAATACAAAGCGAATGGCTACTAAAGAAACATATTATGATACTACAAGCTTATAACATGAGTCTTATATCAATTAACTCTAATAAAATCCTTTAGCACCAACTGCAGAAAGCACAAGATAGCCCAATTTAAATGGATCAAGCCAAAGTCAATTTCATATTGCAGCTTTGCTGGAAAATTGGGTTGCCTGAACTTGCATTTGATAGAGGATGTTAAGATGCTTTTCATGCTCCATTATACAAGTTGCCAAAAACTGTTTATGCAAGATAGATATTGCATATAGAAAAAGCCCATCTACCACATACCAAACTCAATTTCATATTGCAGCCATTTGTCATGAGCAGCTTTGTTGAAAAGTTGGGATGCCTGAACTTGTTTTTGATAAAAGATGCTTTTCATGCGATTATACTGCAAGTTACCAAAAACTGTTGATGAACGAAAGATACTATTGCACATAGCAAAAGCCCATCTACCATATAAAAGTGACTTCTCCTAGCATGACCATCAAGATAAAGAAAGAAAATACACTTCAAGGGTTGGGTATAAAGGAAAACAAGAAATTTGGAAAATAAAAGAAATGGAAATGAAAACGGAATTGGAAACTAAAACTAAAACTTTTTAATGAATAAACCTATCAGCAAACAATTTTTACTGACTTGACATCATAACTGATCCAAGGCTTTATTTATATGTCAGAGGTAATGGAACTGCAACTTACCCTAGATAGAATCTAAATGCAATCCAATCTTTGGCATGTTCACTTTAAGTACTGGTCAAGAGTAAACCCATATACTAACACCAAGCAATCTGACAATTCTAAAGGTAGACAGAACAATAGCACCTGGTCCATGTGCAGCAAACAAAAGCATGAAAAAACTTTAAAATTCTCGGGCTTACATCTTTGTGATACCATTTTCCTTTGTAACTTGCTGTTCATATAAGGGGATAATATTGTCAAGATCCTTCAAAGAATCCTGTATTTCTTGCTGTAGAATATCAAGAATTTCATAGCATCATCCTGAAAGCATACCGCACTTTAAATAAAAGCATTTAGCATTCTTTATCCCCAAAAAATAATTAGCATTATTCTCTTTGTTGGTGTTTGATACCTTGGCTTGGATATGTCTAGAAATTCTCTCTTGCAGGTCTTTCACATCAAGCTCAAGCTCTGTCTGCTTTTTTATCGCTTCTGTTTGTCGTCTCTCTACGTCCTGTTTCTCTCTGCTGAATTCTTGAACCTCTTTTGTAAGATCTTTGAGCACCTTCTCCAATTCCTTGGAATTCTCATGGGCATCCTGTATTTCTCTCTATAGAATATCGAGTTGCTTCGTAGCATCATCCTGAAAGCATACCACACTTTAAATAAAAGCATTCATTTAGCATTCTTTAATCCTAAAAACTAATTAGCATTTTCTCCTTGATAGAATTTGATACCTTGGCTTGGATATGTCCTAAAATTCTCTCTCGCAAGTCCTTCCAAACAACCTCTAGCTTTGTCAGGTTTTTTATCGCTTTTGTTTATCGTTTCTCTACTTCCTCTCTCTCTGTTGCCTTTGGACTCCTCATGAGCATTCAATTCAACACCTCGTTATACATAGCTGATTTTAAGAAATCTTGCTCCGAGTCTCCTCCACATGAGAAGAGGACAAATAAATATACAAAGATAGTCTAGATAGTCTAAACTATATAGTTTTTCATCATGGACAAAGTCTTCAAATTAAATGTCAAGATAGTCTAACACTACTTTAACACCTCCTTAGATAACTATGGCCAAAGGATTTCCATTTTGTAACATTAGTTTTTAAGGCAGAAAAGCATATTTCATGTCAATGATAAACAGTCCAAAAAAATCTTGAAGAAAAAGAAAAACTCAGCTTTAAAAAAAACACAGGAAAAAGTAGCAATCTTCCAAATAATCGATGCTAAAATACATTGCCATTACCAAGCAAGCCACGAGGAGCTAAAGTAATAGTCTCTAACAATCAGAAAGAATGAGAAATACTAGACCTTAAATCTTTCTGCAGCACTCATTGTATGGCAACTAGCCATTCACATCACAGCATTCTGACGTCAAGATTATCAATTTCATGTTTAATTCCTGGATTGCAGTGCTAATGACTCATCCTACAATTTCCAAAAGTAGTTTAGAAAAAAGAGCCTGATAAAGAATTAAGATCACCTTGCAGTTCATTGTTCAAAATTCCAAAATTATTTTGTAATAAACACAAATAAAGGATAAGGAACATCTATAATGACCAGTTTGATCATATTTATTTTCCTCTTTGTCAGCTACTACCATGCATGTCCTTGAATACTTCAACTAGTAATTTTGGGCAACATTCTACGAGATTCATAAAAACATTACATGAATAAACCTTTATGCATGTCAAAGCATCTAACATGTACTGACCTCAACAATTTTTGTCGAGCATCATGGAGTTTCTTATCTTAAATAGTCTATTCTAGACATTTTCGTTGCTTATCAAGCTAATGAGATTTTCTCAGCTCTTCTTTCTCTTCATCCATTTCCTTCAGCCTCTCATCCAAGTACTGAACAATTGAAATTATTTGCTTTATTTCATTCCCTGGTTAACCGAGAAAATAAAATTATACAAGCTGAAAACATTCTTGATAGAAAAACCCAACTCAACTATTCCTTCCTTGCCGGTTTCCTGCATAATTTTTAAACTTTCACAATGTCTGTGCCACCAATTTCTTTGAATACATCAATACACTCAGAGTCTTTCATCAATGTCAATGGTGGTATCTATTAAGATTCATGAGAAACAAAAAGGAAATTTAAAAATTAGTAGGAAAAGAATATACATAGTTTTTAAGAAAATTAAGCAATAACAAAAGGTTCAAAGAATCAAACCATTCCTTACTGCACTACATAGTACGGATTGGAGCAAGAGAACCCACCACTTTCCACTAAATTCATAACTTCAATTTTCCTAAAAAATTAGTAGACTTTCTATCATTGATCTTCTAGAAACAAAGCAAAAGGCAATGGGAAATAGAGTGCATAAAGAACATAAATTGTTTTCTATAGAGAAGCAAATTGGTCTACAAAGATGCAATTCCTCATGACTCTCACACACAGCAATATATAAACTTTAATAACAAGCTAACCCGCAAAAGTGTATCATCCATTTACTATCACAAAATAGACATCCAACAACTTGCTATTTAAGGTGGCCATCAACAGTGAAGATGGTCCTGGTTAGTTGATGTGGACACTGAAAAAGTGAAATAGAGACTTCCAACCCAACCCATTTAGGAAGCCATGCAAGTGAGGGCTAGACCTGATAGTAGTTAAGTTTAAGCGACCCGCCAAGATCGATAAAGTTGATTCCAAGAGGTATTAATTGAAGATAACAGCTTAATAAAAAATTAACCAAATTGGTTGATCTATGTGATAAAAATATACATAGAGAACAACACGTAAATTGAGCATTTTCGAATAAGAAAAGAGTAATCAGGTTTCCTCATCTTCTGAGGGTCAGGAGGGATGAAGAAAATAGAAACAAAAATTGTATGGTTGCAAATATAAAGCACTTCTCTGTTTCCCCCCTAGTTCTTTCGTAAAGCATTACAATGTTTCCAATTTCATGCATGGATAGAAGGATAGTGGCAGAATCCTAGATTGTTCCCAATCGATGGGCCACAATTTGACTTTCTGAACTACTCAAATAAAATTATGCCTCATGACAGAACAACTAATTCAAAAGAAATTATGGAGCATTGTGTGATAAGATTAGTAAAGATAAAGATAAGCTTATATGTTAGAAGAAGAAAAAAATGAAAAAAAAAAAATAAATCATGATCCTTCTCCTTTTATAATAAGATATGGACCATTATTCACTCCATACCTTAGAAAGAAAAGGAAGTAGGTTATGAAGTATTACTGGGAAGTGATTGTCCAAATTATCAACACAATCTCGACGAAAGCAGATAAAACTTTATGCCCTGAACCTTCCTATTAAATAACAACAATCATTAGAATACAAACTTAAAACGGTGACATTGAGAAAATACCTCAATCTCATAGATTGGAATCGAGATAGTGTATGACGTAACATAAATGGTATTGTTGATGCATGTCATCAATGCGTAAGTTGTGGAAGAGATCACTCAATACAAAATGAATGGCTACTAATCAATTAACTCCAATAAAAGTTTATAGAAAAGGACACCAACAAAAACAAATCAAGGACATGATCACTCACAATGAAAAATAATAATTCTTGTCAAGTTTGTTAGCTCCAACTGCAGAAGACATAGAGAAACACAGGATAGCCCACTTTAAATGGACCAACTTGAAGTCAAATAAATTAACGAAACAAAGAAAGCACAAAAGAAAATTAATAAATTAATCAATATCCAATCAGTTCCTTAAACCAAGGAACTGACACAAAGAAATGCATCTCTCATCCCTGTCTTAATCCTCACTCCCCCACTTTTAACTCCCATAAGGTGCTCTATTCAGCCTCCCAACATCTTTTAACATTTAACTCTCTATACAGTGCTAACATTTTCAAACTTTCATGATTTCGAAAGGATTCCACACAAAAACATGTATGATGACAAAGTGATGATATAATATTAAATGACCATACTTTTAATAAATGACAGATTTATGAAACTACCATGCTTTGTCGGTATGAATCTCAGTGCGCTAGATTACAAGATGGACAATTTGATTGAGCACCAAGGTCTTGTGAATATTGTACTCTCGCAATGCGTGTCATATGTAACTTGGCTTTTGATCCTCACTCCATTGAACATTCAAACCATCTAGCTTACATGCAACATACCTATGCTCCACCAAATCATAAGCCTGTCAGAAATTTATCACTTCAAATCACTGCAAAAGGATGTGCTTTTACAATAATGATCCATACTCTTGTCATGGTAAATATGAATTTTCATCAAACAAGCAGAGGTTAATGTTTCTATCATCAAATGAAACTACTTGCCGAAGTTCGGACCTTGTAAACCTCACTAAATCCTCCTTTCCCAAGAAGGTTTAAAAGGGCATATCGATGATTTAAAATCTAAAAATTATTAAAACGTGAACCATCCTCATCTCGTATCCTTTTCAATTCAGTATAATTCGTCTCTCTCATGCAAAATTGTCTCTTCCTCCTACAGAGAATCAACAATTCAATAACAAGGGACGCATGTATAATGGAGCACTTGCAACATGCAGCATCACCATAAAGAATGACTTACACGCTTGATGCTCACCAGATGAGATTTAGAAATCTCATCCTGGATGAGAAAATCTTCTTCTTGTGCTCTAGATTCTGCATCTGTACAATCACCTTTGCCTTCATAGCAATAGAAACTAATGTTAATACTTGGAAAGTATCTTAATAAATCACAAATAGTAGATTGACATTGTAAAAGCATGAGCAATAATTCTTTTCTTTTTATTTATTCATTTTTCAGTGATAAGTAACATTATTTTTCTGGGGTTTGAGGCCAAGACACATCAGTGCAGCATCAATCTATCACCTCTAGTGCAACGGGTGGCAATAATAAATGATAATAGACTATTTTTTCCCAAAAAGTAACACACCTCAGTTAGCAACAAATATAAAAAAAACTTTTGGGGCAATACATTACTATACACCCATCAACATTTAGGCATGCATGACAACAAACAAGAGGCCTATCAGAAAGCAGATCATAAATATGGAAGTAGATTGGAAGGCCACAAAAGCTTCATGTGAAACAGAACAAATACCTGTTAAGGATACTCTCCAGTTGCTTCTTAACAAGGTTGAGATATCTTACCTCGATGCGATCTGTTCTAAATTTAATAAGTTCCTTTTTAAGATCTCTTATTTCTTAGTTCAGTTGGGATAGTTCATGTTTTTCCTGTGGTGTTAGTGATCAATGAGCTCTATGCCTACCTCACCTTGTTTCGTGGTCACACTGGCTTTAAGCTGATCTATTTGATTAGAGACATCTTCAAGAGATTTTTCCTATAAATAGGACCTAATGGTAGAGGAATAAGAACACTTGTGTTATTAGCTTATCAAATTCAACAATAAGTTCACTTTCCTATTTCCACAATGATCTACAGAAGCAGAAAAGTCTAGTCAAACTATGCCTTTTCAATAAGCCTGACCAAAATAGTAAGAGAAAACAATACATACTTCCGCTCATCCTGTAGCTTGCTTCTTTATGCTTTATGAATATCGAATCCGTCACAGGACTAGAAAAAGATGATTTTAGCTCTGCAGCTCTCAACGTAGTAATTTCGCTCTTTGAATTCTGCATTCAGCCTATAATTTTCTTCCTGAAGTTTTTGCTCTCGGGATACACACAAGTAGATGACTTATTTAACACCAAAACATCATAATATAAAGGAAATGGCAAGAGAGGCATGAGGACTTGCAACAACAGAGTTAAGAAATTGCATACGCATACCAAGTAACAAAACATCTTTATCTAATTTCAATTAATCCATACATGTACACATAAACCTTGAAGGCAGTTCATCATAAAACTAGAAATTCTCAAAGGGGTCTTGTTTTTAGTTTAATGGCGGGCATCTACTAGTTACTGCTATAGACCTTGAATAAATCCCGAACATTTGTAGCTAGTACAGCATCTAGAAAAGGTAAAATCCTCATCATTGAAGTGACCAGTTAACATGAAAAAGAAAAATCAATTATTTCTCATAACATGATGGTTCCGGTTCCTTGGACTAAAACGAAAAATCACCCAACAATGAGTGAAGGAAAGAAAAACCTAGAGATCCACAAGAAGCTTCCTTGAATCTACAAAGAAAGTAGAAGAGTATCCACAAGAATAAGGAAACCTGTAAAATTGCAAAAAATCAAATTTCACTAGACAAGAATCTAGCATTAAGACTAAAAAATATGCGCGCCTATACAGGTCCCCCAAATCCTATACTAGGTCAAATCAAAGCAGGTATAAAATCCCTAACATATTAGTTTAAGTAATAAAATACCCAAATAATTCTTAAATAATGATGTTTTAATTACTTATTTGCAAATTCTCCATCTACTAGACTGTGTTTTATTATTAACTACCATGTTAGCTGTATCGATTAGTTTATTGACAATAGAGGACAAAAACCTAATGTGAGGCACTTTCAGCTGAAATTATAGCTTAGGTAGTAATATGTGGAAAATTTTAGGTGAGGAGATACCTTACATTTTAGCATAGCACATGCTAAATCATAGCATCATCCTGAAAGTAAAGCACATGTTCAGTAAAAGCATTCAACATTCTTTATCCCCAAAAAATAATTAGCTTTTTTCTCTTTGCAAGAATTTGATACCTTGGCTTGGATATGTCCTGAAATTCACTCTAGCAGGTCTTTCACATCAAGCTCAAGCTCAAACTGTTTTTTTATGGCTTATGTTTGTCGTTGAAGTAAAGATACATAAATCATAATCTCACGTTAAAAACAATAAGTACAACAAAAGACATTTAAGCATTAAAATCCAGTACCGTAGTACCTCGTCACTTGCCTCAAGTTCAGCTTGCCTTATCTTCTGGAGTTCCTCCTATTTCTCAGTGGGATTTACATGTTGATCTAGTGCCTTCTTGTTTACATGGCTGAACTACTAAAGTTGTTCATTGCACCAATGAAGCATGTTATGCAACTCCTTCACACTCCACTTATACCTATATGTGCCAATAAAAGAGAGCATGTCACTTTTGAAAAGCTGCTTCAGTGGAACCATGTTAGTAAGTAACGAGTACATGTGGAGGAAGATCAAAACATCATCTTCTAGGATTTTAGCAAAGATAACGGCTGGCAAATCAAGCAAGATAATTTGATTTAAAACATTGATTACAAGACATAATAGTTTAACAATATATATTAAAAGGCAAGAACAAAAACCTAAAGCTCAGACTAGTCATTTATCACATAAAGAAACAATAAAGCAAATTCACGGTTCAGAGTTCTCGTGTTGTGACTTGATTAAAAACATTGATTACAAGACATAATAGTTTAATAATATTAAAAGGCAAGAACAAAAAACTTAAGCTCAGACTAGTCATTTATCACATAAAGAAACAATAAAGTAAATTCACGGTTCAGAGTTCTTGTGTTGTGACTTCAGCCAATGAGTCTATCCATTGTGTCAAAAACACCTGGAAGAATGGTTAGTAAGAAAAAATCTTTTTATAGTGAAATATTAAAATCAAGTTTCTAGAAACAACTCAAAACACACTTTAGAGTTATTGTGTTATGACTTCAGCCAATAAGTTTGCATCATTTAGTTCTTGCCCCTTCAATTAAGGACCATGTAACATCTCAAACTTCATAAAGGGTATTACGGCTTCCAACTTTTGTTTTTGTCATTTTAGAGTAGTTATGAAATTAGTCTATAGCTCTGTTTTCTCATTTTAGTCTATGTGATGGAAACTGCACATTCATGAAATTTCTTACCTCAATGTGATCTGTTCTATATAATTATGTTCATAAACTTCAACTTTGAGCATCGATAACCATAAAAGCCCCCTATCATAACGACTTTCTTCCTTACTTAATCACCTGATTATTAGTAACTTGTTAAGGCATCATAAACATGTACAAGGATCATCATGTATCATCATAAAATATAAGATTTTTATCCTAACCATCCACAGTAATGCAGTCCAAACCATCAGTTTGTGGACACATCCAAATATACACATTGAGTTTAGGTAAAGACTTAGGATAGTAAGAAGAATATGAAGGGATATAAGCATGCAGGCCATTGCATGAGTCATATCAACATCATTAACAATTTAGCTCATGTAAATTTTCAAAAAGTATTTATAGAGAAGCCCTTGGGCTTGAACAATGCTACACCAGTATTCAAGAACATGTCAGTCAAATAATTTAAGTTACTTACAAATATCATATCAAGGAAAAAGTGTTTTTCTTCTCAAATCATATAATTTCCTAGTTCCATTGCGGTTGGGGGTGGACACCAGAAGCGTATATGCGGGTGCTTTATAGCTTACTTTTATTGTTGGTACCAATCAACCACAATTATCAATTAAAGCGTTTTCTCACAACTATTCATCCTTGGATTCCAAAAGCAATAACTACAGAGCTTCTCACACCAAAAACTTTCAACCTAAATTTGCACACCATGCTAATGAAAACATCAGCAATCAATTAGCAAAACACTTAGAGAAATAACCTTCTCGAACAAAATAGCGCAAGCAATTACTTAGTTTTCACTTGTGTGTAGATCAACATACAAATTATTAACAACAAAACTTGAACCAATGTTTTGGCTGGATAATTACTATTTTTAGTTAGAACAAGCACGGTGGAGAACTAACCTGCGAAGCGAAGAAAACTTCAACTTCTTAAATAAATGGACCACATCAGAACCACGTGGATGAATAAGTTAAACAAGCAGACTTACATATAAATTGAGAACAACAAAACTTGAATCAATGTTTCTATTGGATTAATACTATTTCAATTAGAACAAGCATGTTATTATCACCAACCACCACATGAAATAAGTTGCTCTAAAGACATACTGATATGAAGTACATCATTCAAACGATAATGTGACCATGGCAAAAGGTCAAGAGACTAGGTAAATTACCTGCGTGATGGTTGTTATAGGAATGATGCAAGAAGTCAAGTGAGGATTACTTGAACTAATCCAAGAAGCCAAGAAGAAAAAGAACCTAGTAAAAATGGGAAAAGAAAAATCAGCAGTGTTTAGGTCAAAATGTGCAATCACATGGAGAAGCTTCTAATTAAGATGTCTTAACAATTGAAAATGCTAGAGCACAAAACATTCAGATCGATAATCACAGTTGCTATCCGATCACAATAGTGTGACTAAAAGTAATGTCACAAAACGAGCTATGAGGAATGGAAGCAAAAGAATTTAATGGGGTTAGTAAAGGTAAACGGTGTTAGAACGATAGGAATGACAAGTATTCTCGCAAAGCTGCCCAAAAGTGTGGCGACCTTGTTTGATATAGGTGTTCTACTTTAGGATAAAGGTGTTAGCACTTGAATGTGATGTAAATTTAGACGTCCTCCTAACACACATAATGTTTTGTGATAAACACAAATAAAGGAAAGGTACAACAATCAGTGGAAGAAACAAGAGAGTTCATACATCTATAAAGAGGAGTTACATCTTACTGTGTGGATTAAATATTCTATGCACTTTCAACATTTGGAGAAACTAAATGAGAATAGCTTAATTATTCATATTAAGAATGTGGTTGATAGAGTAAGAATATGAGTACAACATAAATGTTTGGCAACAAAATAGAGCTATGCTGCACAACAAGATAATATATACCTTTTCTCGTCACTATTGGTTTGTACATAACCCCTCAAACTTGCAGCCATCCACAGTCTAGACAACATGAAATCAATTAGTTAGAGATCAAATCTCAACAGAATCATAACTTAGGATCATTGAATGACTCGAAACTTATCAAAGGGTGAGTTAACAACATGATTAATACTAAGGCCGACAGAAAGATAAATCTACACAAGCCCAAATAGCTTTCAGGACCTCTTTAACCCAACGAATCTAATGCTTGAATGAAATGGGAGATTCAGTGATCAGCAATGTAAAACCATTTTTCCTTCTTATAGTTATCGGCCAGTACAAGAGTATAAAGTTAGATTTACTTCTAATAAATCTACACAAGACCAACGCGGCTTCTTGGACCTCATCTACCCAGCAAATCTATTGCTTGAATGAAATTGGGATGTTCAGTGACTAAAAATTTTAAAACATTTTTATTTCTCATAGTTATCAACTAATATGAGGGTAGAAAATTGGTAGAAAATTCTATGTATGTTTCTCTATTTTATGTTTGTTTCTATTTCTAATCTAGCAATATATCATAAGAACATTTTAATTTTTCTATCAATAACATATTTTTAATGCCAAGCAGAAAGAGCACTTAATTGAATCTTTATGCTTAACCTTTTATCTGGAGAGCAACCATAGATTCCATAGCATTTTTAATCCTAGGAAAAAATAGCTTGTTTTAAATGTAAATTCTCTGGGAAATTTTCCATGCTTGTAACAACATTTCTGAAATCATGGAAACACCGTGTTATAAGACCATCATCAGAACTTAAAAGCTAATGTTTCCAACACCATCATCAAATATGACTAACCTGGATGTGATCTTTTGCTGCAGAAAACATGAGTTCTTAAAGGTCTTTTCCATCCTGATCGTGATCATTGGGGCACAAAAGAATCAATTACCATTTAAGAGAGTTGTTGTAGCCATAAATATACAGGAATGAAAAATTGTAAAGTATTACACCTTAACAAACCAAAAGCACATTCAACCAATTAAGCACTTCCAGAAAAGATACTTAAAAATGACTTATAAGGAAAAACAACGATCACCTAATAAATGACTTATACAGGAATGAAAGATTGTAAAGTATTACACCTTAACAAACCAAAAGCACGTTCAACCAATTAAGCACTTCCAGAAAAGATACTTAAAAATGACTTATAAGGAAAAACAACGATCACCTAATAAATGGAAAACAAGCAATTATTTCTAAGATTATCCAATCAAACATCAAAAGGATGAGGCAGGTTTGGTATATGATCGTGCCAAATGGGGCACCAAATCTGTAAGAGATTAACATAGAAAAGTGCATCGTAGATTGTAAGAGATGTGTTGAGCGATAGAAAGATGACAGAATATAGCTGACAAAACCAACCATGCCGACTACAGATCCATGCCAGCACAACAAAGAAAATAAAAATATCCGTGAACATTAGGTTTCATAAAGACAACAAACCAACACGGAAGCATAAAAACAAATCTTTTCTAGATGGACAACCAAAATAGTAATGAAATATGTAGCCAATTATAAAACATCCTAATATAAAATTAACCAAATTGATTAATCTATATGATAAAAATATTCACAAAGAACAACATGTAGACTGAGCACTTTTGAATAAGAAAAGAGTAATCAGGTTTCCTTTCATCTTTTAAGGGTCGGGAGGGATGAAGAAAATAGAGAAAAAAATTGTACAGAGCACTTCTTTGTCCCCCCCCCCCCTAGTTTCTCTGTAAAGCATTACAAGGTTTCCAATTTCATGCACGGATGGAAGGATAGTTGCACAATCCTAGATTGTTATCTCAATCAATAGTGGCCACATTTTGACTTTCTAAACTACTCAAAGAAAATTATGCCTCATGACAGAACAACTAATTCAAAAGAAATTCTAGAGCATTGTGGGAGAAGATTTGTAACGATAAAGATAATATTATATGTTAGAAGAAGAAAAAATGAACACAAAAATCAGGATCCTTCTCCTTTCATAATAATATCTAGAACATTATTTACACTCCATACCTCAGAAAAGAAAATGAAGTAGGTTATGAAGTATTACCGGGATGCCATTTTCAGAATTATCAACACAATCTCAATGAAAGCAGATAAAACTTGATGTCCTGCACATCCCTGTTAAATAACCACAATTATTAGAAAACAAACTTAAAAGGGTGACATTGAGAAAATGTCTCAATCTCATAGATTGGAAGTGAGAGTGTGTGATGAAACATACATCAAGTAGTTGATGCCTGTCATAATTGCATAGGTTGTGGAAGAGATCACTCAATACAGAACGAATGGCTACTAAAGAAACGTATTATAAACCCATAACAAAATTTTGATATCAATTAACTCCAATAAAATTTTATTGAAAAGGACACCAACAAAACCAAATCAAGGACTTGATAACTCACAATGAAAAAAAAAATATTCTTGTCATGTCCATTATCTCCAACTGTAGAAGACACTTGTAAGAGAAAACACATGGTAGCTCATTTTAAATGGATCAAGCCAAAGTCAAATAAATTGATGAAACAAAGAAAGCACAAGAGAAAATTAATAAATTAACCAAGATCCAATCAGTTCCTGAAAACAAGGAACAACAACAAATAAATACACCCCCCATATATATTGTTAACATTTCCAGAATTTCATGATTTCAAAAGGATTACACACAAACACATGTATGATGACAAAGTGATGATATACATATTAAATGACCGTACTTTTAATAAATGACAGATTTATGGAACTACCATGCTCTCTCAGCATGAATCTCGGTGCGCTAGATTACATGATCGACAATTTCTTATAGAAGTTTTTCGTATCCTTCTAAATTATAGCCAGCACAAACATGAAGTTCAAAAGGAGCTAAATCCCATAGTTTGTGTCATTATAATTTCTTCATCAGTATTTATTCTCTTTATGTGCTTCAAAACAAAATCTGTTTTTGTTTCCTTACAGAGCTATATTCAATCAGATACATCGTATAAGAATGTCATTTCATGGATACAAACATGAAAAGCATAATTCTCTGTCATACATACATGCAAGCAATATTTACAAGTAAAGAGCTGAAGTGTGTGATTGATATTCATAAATATACGAGTGGACATAATATGATGGTTTATAACAAGGTATGACAAAGCGGAAGAAATTGAAGTTTTTTTATCCTTCTAAAATATAGCCAGCACAAACATAAAGTTCAAAAGGAGCAAAATCCCAGAACAAAACTGAATGTTCAACCAGATTACCTATATTCAAGGAACTTTGAAAGTCGCCTAGCATCCAAGCATGTAATAAATTTTTGAGCAGCTTGAACATAGTCTATACCTGAAAAAATAAATCCAAAGCATTAAGTAAAGAAACCTCTTAGTTTTCCTAATTCACATTAAACAATGCAAAAGAATTAGAAGACCAAAAACCAGTCATTGAAAGATGAAAGATGGAAGGATCAATTTTAATCTCACTTGACAATTAAAAGACACGTAATCAACAGAAAACTGATATTGAATCAATATATGCAGGAAATACCTTTTGTCATCTGGAATACATGCACAACACATCTTTCCGCGGCTAGCCTCACCGGAGTACTATTGTCCTTCAAACATTCAGCAAGTGCAGGGCCAATAATGGAAATATGGACCGTAATTGATGGAGGACTTGATTGAAAAATAAACGCCTCATTAAAGTTCCTGAAATTAAATGTTCATGGATTCCTTATTAGAGTAGAAACACACGAGGGCATACTTTTGCAACAACTTTTAAAGCAGATAAACCTCTCCTTCTGACTTCACTGGAGTCATCGCGCAAAGCAAACACTATTGTCGAAATGATATCAACATATGCAGTGGCTTCAGAAGGATCACACTGAATCTGATGAAGTATAAGACTTCCCAATGCCTTCGTTGAAGTTTCACGAAGAGGAAACTAATTTGCAGAAGAGCACATTCAGTAACTGGTACAATACAAACGCATAAAATTACAACTATTAGAATTGCAATACCTTTTCATCTTGCAGGGCATCTTTAAGGCAGTGCGTGATAGATGGAAACATTTGGGATGTAACAACAGAGGAATGATTGTGCCCAAGCAAGGATGAGATGATGAGTACTGAGCTGTGCCTGGACACCTAGCTAGGAGAAGATGCCAAATTTGAGAGTAGTTCAAGCAGAGCATCCAGCAGAGGCTCTTCCATGTACTGCAATATCATTTGAAGCTATGAGAAAATGCAGAAGAAATTGCAAATTTTAAAGGATGAGGTTGCTAGCAATAAACAAGGAAGGTCCATCAAGAGAAAAGAAAGGTGCAAACAACATGGTGTTCTGCCCAGATACAACTTGAGCTTCTTACCACGAGTTTATTTAGAAAAACTATCTTGAGTCTAGAGATCAGCTAGCATGTAGCACCGCTACTATATCCTAATTCTAGTAACTTCTTGTTGATATGAAAACTATGGTAGGAGTGATATGGTCACTTTAGAGATAACAACTTATGTTTATCATGCAATTTTACAGTATTTTGTAATTGAAAACCAGCTGCCTTTGAGTATTCTGTTTTCTATCTTTTCTACTCCTTGACTGCAGCACACTGACAGGCCCAAACCTGAACAGCTACAACACTAGACTGTTGTGGCTTGTTTTCAGAGCCCTAGGCACTGTCCCCAACAGCAAGCCTAGTAGTGTCAGGCTTGGGTGGTGTTAATTGTAATTCACTATTCAAATAAAACAAACATCAGGTCTAAGCCAGAGTTTCAAATAGGTCAAGAGATTTAACACGTCAATCAATTAAAATGAAAACATATATTTGCTAAACCAAGATACTCAAAAGTCAGAATACCTAAACCCACCTGTGAAGTGATACCCAATATGCTGGTAGTAGATATTCGGACCTGGTCATCATCATGATTAATTAAATCCTTGAGTTGACTGAAAACACGAACTCTAACAGGATCGCTCACACTTTTCCCAGCATGTTTAAGGGACCATCTTGGCCCTTACCATAAGCATACAGTTTAATGAAGACCATTAAACTAACAACACCTACAGATAAATGATACACATAATCTGAAATATTTACAAGGTGAGCTCAAAAAGATTGAAGACATGCCATATATTCAATACCCATTTCTTTGTACAGACCATTATTTTAGGGGCACATTCTTGTGTTTCTAAAAGAATAAATTGATTGCGTGAAACTAGCAAAAATGTGATTTTACAGTTCAATTATCCTTGTTGAGAAACAAAATCAGGAATTTCCTATTCATGAAAAAGAAATAAAAAAAAAAAGATCCAAATCAGGAGTTGTTAAAAAAAGTTAGGAGCAGCAATCCAATGACAAGATGCGTTGATGTTACATATCACTCAACCCTAACTACACACATAATCATTCGATTTATAGAAGCCACAAAAGTATAATTCACAAAAGCAAGATTTCTCAAAGACTGATGGCACATTGTTAACCACCACAGGTACTTTATGGTACATTAATTCTAGAAGTCAAAAGTTATACTAACATTTTTCAGATATATTAACATTTAGTATAAACTAGATTTCATAAAATGTATAAAGTCCATACCCACTGATTGGAATGACAAAATACTTCAATGCTTTTTCACCAACCACTTCAATAAGCTCCCTAAGACCCAGTGCTGCCTGTTCTCTTAATTCAGCAGAGCCACTTGTCAGACCCTAAAATATCATAAGATATCAGAGAATCACCAGAAATGAGACAAGATGCACAAATAACTATGATCAATACTTTTTCTAACCCAGTAGTCAACTAGACAACCAAATGTATATAACTGACAGTATCATAAGACACACACACAACAGGATAAAAACAACTTCATGAAAACAGGAAAACTTGCACTAGTAATTAACCACCCAATGGAAGAATTGAGGCAGTAGCAATAAACTTTCGAAACCATATCATTAATTGCTAGTAAATCAGCAAGCATTGCAGACACATAGCATCTACTTGGCTAGTTGAGGGAAAAAAAAGGCCTTCCAAGCTCACAACAAGAAATTTTTATCATGACCCATTTAACTACAGATAAACAGAGTGTATGGGAAAAAAAAAGTGGGAATCTTAAATCATGTTTTCTAATCTTTCTTGAAGATTTCTCAAAAATAAAAGTGGATTGTAGAATTTAACAAACCAAATCTAAAATACATGCTCCATACAAGGATAATGTCAAACAAAAAGAAAAAAAAGGAAATAACAATATTCTGACAACTAAGAATAACAAAAGAAAAGCATGAGAAGGACAACATTATGACAATAAGAATATAAGCATCCTTACTTGAAGAAATATCGGAAGCAATGGCTGAAGAGCTTTTGGGAGACAGAAACCTGGAATGACAACTGGTCCTCCTTGCAAAAATATTGAAATGGACATAAATACCCAGATGAGTCATCCTTCCACAAATCAGAAAAAAAAGTTAAAAGTTTTTGTGTATTATGTTAATAGTATCATAATGCATACCCAATTGTCTACACTGCAGAATAGTGATCACTAACCTTCTTTTTCCTTCACTCTTTATCTCTGAACGTGGAGACAGCATCACGTACTAATTTTATATATGAAGGAAGCACCTCCTTAGGAACAGAACCAATAACCCTTGATAAAGCTTCCCAAGCAACCTATTGAAAAGATCATTCGATACAATTTATGCATTTGATAGATACCTCAACAGTTGATGAATCTGAATCACTCAGCAAAATGATCAGAGTAGATATCATATTTGGTGCTTCATCTACCAAATATAACTTGTTGTATTTGAAGAAAAATCCTATCAGGTATGATTAACTTCTTCTGATCGAAGCTTGACACCATAAATATACAGAACCAAAATTAGTGACAAATACTTAAATGTTTGTGTGTGTGGGTGTAGAGAGAGAGAGAGAGAGAGAGAATGGAAGGGCAAGGATAACTGGGCTACATACCAAAGTATCCCCAATACCTTTTAGAAGTTCTGCTATCAGATACTCAACGCCTTCCTCATCTATGACCAAGGCCACTGTTTCTGCAGCCTCCTTAACCAAAGTTGGAACATCCTACAAACTCCAGTCATTAGATAATCTAGTAGAATAAACAACATTTTGAAGATGTATTTTAAATGAAGGTGATATACACTAATGTCAAAAGAAGACAGATATTTAGAGTTAGGCAAACAAGAGTTGAAATTTAATATGGCTTCTTCAAACTAGTTGCATACCTTGTCCTTAGCACCTATTGCAAAAAGTAAAGCAGGAAGAATAGTACCAGGGTGAAAGTTAAGACCACGTTCTGCAACCTCAGCTAAGGCTCCTAGTGCATGTGCATTGAAGGCACTGGATACGTATTCAAAGTCTTAGAAAAAAAGCAATCATAATGTGTGTTTGTGTGCATGTTTTCAAAAATTATAGCAACTCTAGGAAGCTACACATACGAAAGGGGAAGATGGACCAGCTTGGGCAAAATATGAGGCAGTACAACTGTAGTCCTGACACTAAAATTCACAAGAACAGATACTAACCACATTTTACAGTAGAAAAATATACACAAAAAGACTTGACTCTCAATACATAAGCTGCACGAGGTGTTTACCTTAAGATTTGTTTGAGACCATCAAGCGCCGTATCACAGGTTTCATCATCCTCCAGAGCATGCAGCAGTGTTGGAACAATTTCATCAATTGCTTGCATTCCAGCACTTAGAATAAAGAGACAATTTAAGAGCCTCGTAAATTAATATCTAAACAAGAACTTAAAACAAAACTTACAAGATAGAAATGATGTACCTTGTACAGAGTACAGAATGCTAAGCCTGCAGACTCACGCACCTCAGGCATGCTGTTAACATATGTTAACATCAAAATTTATCATTCTTTTTAAAAAATCACTAGTAGAAATACTGGACTAACCTATCACAAAGGGCAGTCCGGATTGTAGGGATGAGTTCATCCATAAAACTCAATAAATGACTCTTCACAGCACTTGCCATCACTTCACTCGGGCCAATGCATACACCCTGTTATTCCAAGCCATATGAGAATTGCATGACAAATAACCAAAAAGTAACCTTTGTAATTTCCTTATGATTGATCAATTCTTCTATTTTTCTTGTGACCAAAATCCTTGAATAATGTTTTCTATCAACTTTGACAAAAGAAAAAAAAACAAAAAAGTTCCTTGATTAATGTCTGCATATCATATTGAGAGATGAGGAGACGGGGCAGACCAAATGGTGATTTCAGTGCATGCATGGTTTACATGGATATGGTTAATGGATTGAAACTTGATGATCAAGATCCCTCTTCAAGTTAGAAGCACAAGAAGCCTTGTATCTGCCTGTTGGGTTTAGTTTATTATAAAGTATTGATGGGGAGGGGAGTTTCAAGAGAGAAAGTGGACAAACTACTGCAGCTATAGATAAAAATTTTACTTGTCTTCTACCAGCATTAGGATCCTTTAGCCCCTGGGATAGGATTGGGATGATCAAAGGAAGCACTCTTTCACCGAGCTTTCAAACAAGTTCACCCAATGCTCGTGCAACAACCTACATTAAAAATAAAAATAAAAACAATTTCTTTACCATATAAATACTGGAAAAAAAAAGGAATCAGGAAACTAAAATCTGAAAATAAAAGAAGCACAGACATTCCGCCTTTCAGAAGACGATGATGCCAGAGAAGATATTAAAGTATTCATTAAAACTGGCATTATTTCCTTAAAAGTCTTGGGAGTATTGGCCACTATTGTTTTCCATACATGTAAGGCAGCCTGAATAGAGGGACAGGAACATTCAATTTACATATATGCATAAAACACATATAAAAAGCAAATGACATGCAAGAGAGAAAGAGAGATGAAAATGTGCCACTACCTGACGCACATATAAACTGACATCAGTCCGGACCATGTATAATGCATCAAGAATTTCATTACGCTTATCTCTTCCTAAAACCTCAATAATAGCATGTCCATGTGCTTTAGTACTAGAACCTTCATCATCACTACCACCCTCAAGTAAAGCTTTTCCAGAAGTCCCGCTACCTGGACATGGAAAAAAGGCAATCTCAGAGGGCTAACAAAAGGAACATTTCAAAATGGAGAACTGGAAAGAGGTGAAGTAGTATGAACCTTAAACAAGAGATCTCCTAACAATTCCACTAAGCTTTGCCGGATGCGCCAATTATAATTGAAAATACCATCTTCAACAGCAGGAAGGAGAAGAGGCAAGGACCTAAGGATGAAAAGGAATATAATAATATAAAATAGCACACATCCAACAAAGATTACAGATCACACGAATATGCAAAATATTCTTATCACAGACTGCATGTAACTTTCATGAAATCAGAATAATTTCAAGTTTATTGGAAATAAAATTTAAAATGCCCAAGAATGGCAACATGTTTTGGCCCCAGTCAGAAATTCTAAAGTGATTTTATGGCAGGAACTTCAAGAAATTTCAGTTCCAAACATGCAGGAACAAAAGTAAATTTCAATCTAGCGCCAAGAAAATACAAAGAAACATGGCAAGACTATGAATGCATATGTTGTTGCATAGTGCTCCACCATGACATGGCCAGCACCCAATGCTGCATCACGAACAGATTCATTCTCATCCGAAAGACCTGTACGAGTAAGCCAGCCACTTTATTATATGCTGGGTTGTTCTACTACTACCAGTACTAGAAAAAAAAATCCACAAAGAACATTCATATTTAAAAAAGGAATTGAACAATCTAAGCGACCAAAACTACAAATATCCTTAAAAATTACTGAACCTACCATCTAAAATTGCAGGCAACACGTGTTGCAAATAATTCTGGAATTGAACACCTAAAGATCTTGGCAGATACTGCAAATAAATTAGCATAAAAAGGACATAATCAGAGAAGGGTCATAAGCAAAATCCAAAGTGGTTTGGAAAAAAAAAAAACTTTATTGTACACATTTTTTTATGAGAATATTAACTGACGCAAATTAGTTCACCTTGAAAAGTTTTACATATCCATCACACACAAATGCCTTTTGATGAGAACAATTTCGGATAATATCAGGCAGCACATGTTCAAAGTATCCTGTGCCAAGTAAAGATAGAACCTGGAGATAGATAAACAAAACCCCCTAACATAAGTACGCTCGATTAAAAGAAGTCCGCAAATTTCGAAAACTAGTGTTTTCTTCAGGAAGTATCACTTCATAATCATAACAAGTATTCATTTTCAGATTAATTGCCTTTGTCTAAACACAATAGACGTAATAGATGTGCTATTGTCATATTAATTGCAGAAGAAGAAACCTTATGTATATAATGAGCTGCTTAATTAAGTGAAAAAGTGGTTCAGTAGTCAACTAGAAAGTTAGAGTAACCAATAATACCTCACTCAAGCCTTGAGCAGTTCCAGAACGCTCAACATTACTATTATCAGTTTTAAGAGAGTCAAACAGCCAAGGAACAAGAACAAGGAAGTTTTCCTCGCCCATTCCTCTTAAAAAATAAATTTTGGCACGACCTTACCTGCTTTATATACATCCTGAAATACAGAATCATCCGCCTTCTATCAAAGATATTAAAGAACACCACCATTAGCGGAGTTTCCTTATTGTTAGAGATAGAAAAAAATTAATTTAAATTTTCAAAATAAAAAAAGGGATTAGCATGCCTACCTGTGTACGATCCAAAATCTTAAATTATTCCATGCTTTTTTAAGCAGGAAATTAAAAATAAATAAATAACAGTTTCCAAGATTAAAAAATTAATGTTTAAAAAAACTAACAACTTCTAACTAGGGTTTCAACTTCCAGAAATTTACAAAATATACAAAATCGAACTTTCCTGCAAGCCAGCAATGGCAAAAGGTTACAATTTTCACAAATATCAAGAGAAACTGAGGGTTACCCCACCACAGCTTAGTGAAGAAGGTGGATCGATGCATGTAAAAGATTGTATACAAGAGAGAAGCTTCAGAGAAGGTGGATAATTGCATGTAAAAAGTTATTAAGGTTTACAACGATGAGAGAGGGAGGGAGCACCATCGTTTTATATAAAGGTTTATGGAAATTACAAATTATACATTAACACCATTCTCAACAGAAGTAACTTCAATGTGCATATAAAAGCTTTCTACTTGAAAAGGCATTGCAGATACTCCTGAGTAGAAAGGTTTGAGTTCTTTAGTCTTATATTTTGTATTTACGATCTTGTATATATAGCTAGATAAATATGTAGGCTAGCATCTCTATTGGAAAGTAGACAGTTTCCAAGTCCGCAAATTCA
Organism: Populus alba x Populus glandulosa; assembly: GCA_033617975.1. Taxonomy (NCBI): domain Eukaryota; kingdom Viridiplantae; phylum Streptophyta; class Magnoliopsida; order Malpighiales; family Salicaceae; genus Populus; species Populus alba x Populus glandulosa. The sequence continues at coordinate 13,008,063 of CM066146.1, read as the reverse complement.
ATGAAGCAACAACTGGTACCATAGAGAAGTGGCCAGGTATTGATTTTTTTATCAGTAAGTTCTTATTCCCCTATCTTGATAATAATAGGAGGCTTTTTTGTTTTAATAAAATATTATTTTGAAGAAAGAATATCACAAATATTTGCATGTAAGGGTTTTTAATTCTTGATTAGAAATGTTTAAAATGATCGAAGAAAAAAGAAACATGTAATTAAGGAGTATACAAACAAAACGTTTTAGAAATGGTGTCTCGAGATCTTTCAAGCATATATTCTTACAGACCTCATTATATAAACTTCCTTGTAGAACTCCCTAAGCATTTCTCCACTGACACACTCAGACTTTAGCACTTTGATGGCCACTTCCTGACTACAACATGTGCCTCGATACCTGAAGTGGTTAAATGAACAATCAACTGAGTAACTTGCAATCAGCAAAGTAACATAGATTTCAAATGACACAACTTACAAATCACCATATGATCCAGATGCAACTTTGTTTTCAACTTTCAGTTGACTTGTGTCAATTTCCCAGACATTAGTTCCATCACTAGGTATTTCAACACAATCTAGGAGAGATTCAACCCATGTTTTATTCTGCTTGCAAACTTGCTCCTATGGAGTATTGCAAACTTAGTTTATATAATGAAGATGAGCCATCCTGTTAAAATTCCCACAATCTAGATATCCCAATGAATATTGGTGTTTTTTAATCTAATGAATTTTAAGGAGTACCTTCTTCTTCTTTTTTTTTTTTATCAAAAACAAGAACAAAGAGAAGACACAAAGTTAAACCTTTTTTTTGGGCATTTTGTCATTTCCAGTATGGGGATTTGTCCAGAGGTACTGGATTTCAACTTTGACTGGAATGGCTAACTATTCAGAGAACATGCTACCAAGATCAAGTCTATTGAAGCATTTGAGTTGCTGTATACCCTAACTGAATGGCTATGAGCACAAACTGCAAGAAAAATAAATAAATAAATAAATAAAGTTTTTTAAAAATTACTGTTTCAAGTTGAAGAACATTGACAGTATTTGGTTCTGTCCACCAATATTACTAAGGATTTTCTTTAAAAACTAGTTGCTTAATCATCATGTAGCATATCAAGCAGAAGATGTAAATCACATATATAGCAAACACGTACTAACACGCCATAGCAAGACTGTAAACCTAGATACACACCACGGTTCTCCTTTAAAATTTGGTCAACTCTTTCCCCCAAAGATCATTTCAGCTGCAACAAGTTAACAGGCTTGCCACATACACTGGCAAAGGAATGAGGATAGAACCATAACCTCCATGAGGTTAGTTTAACTTTAAATGATTTATGAGAATGTGATGAAAAAAAAAAAGTTAAGTAATCACTTTACAAACATAACTATCAACAATTCATATATACTACACCCTAGATATGGCTGATACACATATTAATTAAAACAAAGGGTGTTCCAGCAGCAAGCATTCATAAAAAGATTTATTTTAGAGTTATGCAAAGCTGCAACTATGAATAAAAGTGCAGTATAAATAAAAATTACCTTAGACTTTAAGATTTCCTTTTCTAAAGCATTTCTAAGCTCCTCGGTTGGTTCCCACGCACATGACCAAGTAGTACAGTGAGCAAACAATGTCAGTCCGGCAATTATCTCAGTATTAAAAAGAGAATTGCATAAACCAAGAGTGCTGGATAAAATAATAACATTTCAAATCCACATGAGCAAGGAATAAAATTTACACGAGATGTGCATCTTTTACTTTGGACTAGTTTAATGTTGCCCTCTACTTATTTTTTTCTTTTTTTTTTAAGCAATTAAGAAAAAAAAAACATTGAATAAAATCATGACTGTAGCAGGCTGATACCACAAAATACCTAACACTTGATTTCTCTAACTGGTGAAAAGAATAGGACCATATCTTACGAAGCTAACCATCAACAACAAAAATATCCTGAGAAAACCCATCAACAGTGGAAAAGGCATGAGCTTCTATTATCTAGTGAAAAAGTAGGCGTGGAAAACAAAGATGAGGTAAACTCACGGTGTAGCTGTAAAATTCCAGTGTGTTACTGAGTTTACATGCAATTATGAGACTAGGTTGTGACTGCAAAACTTGTTCAACTCTAACTTTAAATGGCCGGCAAACTCCTTCGAAAATTCTATCCAGAACAAATGTTAGGTCAGATTCTGTCTTTCCAGTGCCATTCTCCAAACTCTTGGAGAATCGGTTTACGGTTGATACGGTATCTACCAACGCATCTGGGTTAGGTAGGACAAGAACAAGTTCTCGTTCAGATGCCAAGGCCTGCACGTGGACCAAATTGACATAAAATTATTAAAGAATGAAACTGAGATTAATATGTGCATGGAACTCGGCCAAGCAGAAAATTAGAAGTACAACACAATCAGAGAGGACTCCAAGTCGAACCTGATGTAACCATCCTAGCATGTCACCTACATATCTTAACGGATCATGAGCATGAACCTCAATAGGTCTTGGCATTCCACCAGGTCCTCCACGTGGAAGAGCGCTTATAAATCTTCTAAACAATGCATTATGCCTCATATTTGCTACCTGTATAAAGAATTATGAAAAATTAGAGAGGAAAAAAAACAGCATTTGACCATTAAGCTATTCGTCATTAAGGTTTGCCACATGAGAACTACCTCTTCTGCACAGTAAAGCAGGGAAGTCAACTGGAAAATTATTTACCAATATCTATTATCTAGTGCATGTGAGCAAGCACATGAGACACGGAGTACAAATTAAAGTTAAATGTTTCAAATGATGCAGTTTTCGATACAATTGCGGTCGTCTTTCTTTTTTCTTGATACAGTCAAATGCAATCTTAGGCACTCGGCAATGTATGAATGTTTCCACATGTGAGTGTGTGGGCACATGTGTGTTGCCATTACTAGTTAGAGAATATATTATAGCTGTATCTCTACTAGCTGAAAGCCCGAGATAATTTGAAAACTTTTCACCATATTTGTCCTGAAAAACATATGGAGCACGGCACAATCAATCCCAAATTGTTCCCAATACATACAAAATATTCTGCACAGATGATAATAGGACTAGTCACTAACCTGACTAAGAAGTTTTGGCCCATCAACAGTTCAAAAGGTGATCTCGTGCATGGACCTACAATATAGTCAAATGGATAATCCTATATGTAAACATGAATTGAAGTTAACATCACAATAAGGCTAACATCAGAAAGTTCTCCACTTTTTACACATTGCCAAACAATGTCCAGGGAAAAATATAACCATTGACAGTCCATAAAAGCTCTTACTGAGAAAGACATGGCGTAGAATTTGCAGCACCATCTCCATCGTCAACATGATATCTACAGGCTTGAAATGCTTCAAGATTAGGTGATGAGCCAAATGTAGGTAGTGGATGCATTCTGCAGATCAGAGAGAGAAAAACATGAATCAACAAAAAACAACACGTTATATTGCACAAAAATATAATGGCGTACACCTGCTTGTTTGAAAAATAAGAACTTTGTGCGTCTTCTTTCATTGCCGGATCCAAATGCACAGAAGCATAAGAATTTCCATTCAAGGCAGGATACACCTGTAACACAAAGAAGCCACCAATCAGACTACGCAAATGATCTGCTTAAACCCTATCAACATTATAAACACTTTATATTAAGACAAATACCATTGTCTTGCCGTTGACTGAATGAGTGGGTAACAAGCAAATGGTAGGTAGTATTTAGTACAGAATTTCTTCGCTAAAAAAAAAAAAAAACAAGTAGCATTTACTACTATTATTAACCGTGCAGGATCTTCAGCCAACTGAAGTAATCTCTTGTGCATATGCACATCTTCAGCTCTCTCCACATTCACATCCGGCGCATATCTACATTATTGATCACTAAAATAAAAAAAATAAAAAATAAGAAATATACACAAAAATAAAACAAGAGAAGCCTAACAGGACTTCAGGCTATTAGAATTTAAGATCCTTGTTTTATTTACGATTTACACAACAACACATGCAAATAGAGAAATAAATTCGCATGCGCATACCAAGTAACAAAACATCTTTATCTAATTTCAATCAATCCATACATGTACACATAAACCTTGAAGGCAGTTCATTTTAAAACTAGAAATTCTCAAAGGGGTCTTGTTTTTAGTTTAATGGCGGGCATCTACTAGTTACTGCTATAGACCTTGAATAAATCCCAAACATTTGTAGCCAATACAGCATCTGGAAAAGGTAAAAAAATCATCATTGAAGTGACTAGTTGACGTGGAAAAGAAAAATCAATTATTTCTCATAACATGATGGTTCCGGTTCCTTGGACTAAAATGAAAAATCACCCAACAATGAGTGAAGAAAAGAAAAACCTAGAAATCCACAAGAAGCTTCCTTGAATCTACAACGAAAGTAGAAGAGTATCCACAAAGAGTAAGGAAACTTGTAAAATTGCAAAAAATCAAATTTCACTGGACAAGAATCTAGCATTAAGACTAAAAAATATGCGCGCTTATACAGGTCCCCCAAATCCTACACTAGGTCAAATCAAATCAAGTATAAAATCCCTAACATATTAGTTTAAGTAACAAAATACCCAAATAATTCTTAAATAATGATGTTTTAATTACTTATTTGAAAATTCTCCATCTACTAGACTGTGTTTTATTAATAACTACCATGTTAGCTGTATCGATTAGTTTATTGACAGTAGAGGACAAAAACCTAATGTGAGGCACTTTCAGCTGAAATTATAGCTTAGGTAGTAATATGTGGAAAATTTTAGTTGAGGAGATACCTTACATTTTAGCATAGCACACGCTAAATCATAGCATCATCCTGAAAGCAAAGCACATGTTCAGTAAAAGCATTCAGCATTCTTTATCCCAAAAAATTAATTAGCTCTTTTCTCTTTGCAAGAATTTGATACCTTGGCTTGGATATGTCCTGAAATTCACTCTAGCAGGTCTTTCACATCAAGCTCAAGCTCAAACTGTTTTTTTATGGCTTATGTTTGTCGTTGAAGTAAAGATACATAAATCATAATCTCACGTTAAAAACAATAAGTACAACAAAAGACATTTAAGCATTAAAATCCAGTACCGTAGTACCTCGTCACTTGCCTTATCTGGAGTTCCTCCTGTTTCTCAGTGGGATTTACATGTTGATCTAGTGCCTTCTTGTTTACATGGCTGAACTACTAAAGTTGTTCATTGCACCAATGAAGCATTTTATGCAACTCATTCACACTCCACTTATACCTATATGTGCTAATAAAAGAGAGCATGTCACTTTTGAAAAGCTGAATGCTTCAGTGGAACCATGTTAGTAAGTAGCGAGTACATGTGGAGGAAGATCAAACCATCATCTTCTAGGATTTCAGCAAAGATAACGGCTGGCAAATCAAGCAAGATAAATTGATTTAAAACATTGATTACAAGACATTCTTGTGTTGTGACTTCAGCCAATGAGTCTATCCATCGTGTCAAAAACACCTGGAAGAATGGTTAGTAAGAAAAAAATCTTTTTATAATAAAATATTAAAATCAAGTTTCTAGAAACAACTCAAAACACACTTTAGAGTTATTGTGTTATGACTTCAGCCAATAAGTTAGCATCATTTAGTTCTTGCCCCTTCAATTAAGGACCATGTAACATCTCAAACTTCATAAAGGATATTACGTCTTCCAACTTTTGTTTGTGTCATTTCAGAGTAGTTGTGAAATAGTCTCTAGCTCTGTTTTCTCATTTTAGTCTATGTGATGGAAAGTGCATATTCTTGAGATTTCTTACCTCAATGTGATCTGTTCTATATAATTATGTTCATAAACTTCAACTTTGAGCATCGATAACCATAAAAGCCCCCTATCATAACGACTTTCTTCCTTACTTAATCACCTGATCATTAGTAACTTGTTAAGGCATCATAAACATGTACAAGGATCATCATGTATCATCATAAAATATAAGATTTTTATCCTAACCATCCACAGTAATGCAGTCCAAACCATCAGTTTGTGGACACATCCAAATAGGCACATTGAGTTTAGGTAAAGACTTAGGAGAGTAAGAAGAATATGAAGCGATACAAGCATGCAGGCCATTGCATGAGTCATATCAACATCATTAACAATTTAGATCATGCAAATTTTCAAAAAGTATTTATAGAGAAGCCCTTGGGCTTGAACAATGCTACACCAGTATTCAAGAACATGTCAGTCAAATAATTTAAGGTGCTTACAAATACCATATCAAGGAAAAAGTGTTTTACTTCTCAAATCATATAATTTCCTAGTACCATTGCGGTTGGGGGTGGACACCAGAAGCGTATATGCAGGTGCTTTATAGCTTACTTTTATTGTTGGTACCAATCAACTACAATTATCAAATTAAAGCGTTTTCTCACAACTATTCATCCTTGGATTCCAAAAGCAATAACTACAGAGCTTATCACACCAAAAACTTTCAACCTAAATTTGCACACCAAGCTAATGAAAACATCAGCAATCAAGTAGCAAAACACTTAGAGAACTAACCTTCTCGAACAAAATAGCACAAGCAATTACTTAGTTTTCACTTGTGTGTAGATCAACATACAAATTATTAACAACAAAACTTCAACCAATGTTTTGGCTGGATAATTACTATTTCAGTTAGAACAAGCACGGTGGAGAGCTAACCTGCGCTAATCAAGCGAAAAAATTAGGAGAAAACTTCAACTTCTTTAATAAATGGACCACATCAGAACCACGTGGATGGATAAGTTAAACGAGGAGACTTACATATAAATTCAGAACAACAAAACCTGAATCAATGTTTCTATTAGATTAATACTATTTCAATTAGAACAAGCATGGTGGAGGACTATCCTGTACAAATACTTGGGTAAAATTGGGAGAAAACTTCAACATTTTTAATAAAGATACCACATATAAACCATGTGGATAAGTTACACACGGATACTTTATCCTTGTTAAGTGGGATAAAAATGGCTTGTCCTCATTTCAAAGCATTAAGGTGCCTAATTATCTGAGTTGATATGTTATTATCACCAACCACCACATGAAATAAGTTGCTCTAAAGACATACTGATATGAAGTACATCATTCAAACGATAATGTGACCATGGCAGAAGGTCAAGAGACTAGGTAAATTACCTGCGTGATGGCTGTTATAGGAATGATGCAAGAAGTCAAGTGAGGATTACGTGAACTAATCCAAGAAACCGAGCAGATAAAGAACCTAGTAAAAATGGGAAAAGAAAAATCAGCAGTGTTTAGGTCAAAATATGCAATCACATGGAGAAGCTTCTAATTAAGATGTCTTAACAATTGAAAATGCTAGAGCACAAAACATTCAGATCGATAATCACGGTTGCTATCCAATCACAGTAGTGTGACTAAAAGTAATGTAACAAAACGAGCTATGAGGAATGGAAGCAAAAGAGTTTAATGGGGTTAGTAAAGGTAAACGGTGCTGGAACGGTAGGAATGACAAGTATGGCCAAAAGTGTGGCGACCTTGTTTGATGTAGGTGTTCTACTTTAGGATAAAGGTGTTAGCACTTGAATGTGATGTAAAGTTAGACGTCCTCCTAATGCACATAATGTTTTGTGATAAACACACAAATAAAGGAAAGGTACAACAATCAGTGGAAGAAACAAGAGACTTCATACATCTATAATGACTGACCAGTTTGATCATATTTATTTTCCTCTTTGTCAGCTACTAGCATGCCTCTCCTTGTACACTTCAACTAGTAATTTTGGGCTACATTCTAAGAGATTCATAAAAGCACTCCATGAATAAACCTTTATGCATGTCCAAGCATCTAAAAGGTACTGACCTCCAATAATTTTTGTCGAGCATCATGGAGTTCCGTATCATAAATAGTATATTCTAGATATTTTCGCTGCTTGTTAAGCTGCTGATATTTTCTCACCTCTTCTTTCTCTTCATCCCTTTACTTCAGCTTGTCATCCAAGTATAGAACAACTATAATTATTTCCTTTATTTTATTCCTTGGTTATCACAGAAAATAAAATTATACACGCTGAAAACAACCTCGAAAGAAAACCCAACTCAATTACCCCCAACCCCCCCAAGAACAACAACAACAATAACAACAACAAGTTGAAGAGCCAACCAAGACAAAATTAACATAGTAAAGACTAAAACTAATCAAACCCAAAGGGGAGAAAAAAAACATAAGCCAGAAATAATACAATAACAACATAAACACAATAAAGGAGGAGTTGGAAAATTAAAAAAAGAACAAAGAAAATAGAAAAACTAGGAACTAACAAAACGATTAGGCTTGAACCAACCATAGCACCAATAGAAAAAACATTTATGAACAACAAAGATAAATAAGGCAATATCAAAGTACAAAAAACAACAAAATCTGCAGCAAGCACAATTAAGAAAGCAATCAAATTTGTTAACTCTAAGCAGCGAAAAAACCGACAAGCAACAAAAAAAATAATAGTGCAATGCACAAGAACCAAAAAAAGAGCAAAAATGATCCGCTTCAGCTAAAACACCAAGCTAGAGGTAACAAAAACATGTCCAAACCAATTATGAAAGCTATTAAAAATTAAATGTACAAACACAAATACAAAAATCATCAAAGCCCGTCCCATTAATTAATCGGCAAAAATGGTTTTTTCTGAAGCACACCTTCAACCCAACAAAACAATTAAATCCTTAGAAAACAAAAAACATAAAATCTGACAAACATCTTTGAAAAGAAAAATTAACCAAACACCTCTCAAAACCTTCTATGAACACCTTACATGCAACTCATAAGAAAGACAAAACTAACCAAGAAAAGGCCCTATTAAGGTCCTAGACCAACAAGTAGAGTCTAAGCAGAATTCAATCGTTAAATAAGGATTTTGATCGTAATATTTTCTCCTAACAAGTGGTTTCTAATCAATTAAAATCGGTTCTAAGAAACAGTTACGGTAGGTACAGTTATTTCAGTTGTTACAAGGTCAACAATACAATTTAGAGAGGTTGGAAACATTGATGAGAATCAGCAGCAAATCAAACAAAAAATCAGGTAAGTGCTAATGCGTGATTCAGGGTCTAAATACTTCCAAACAAGTATTAGCATGGTTTGGCTAGTGATGAGAAATTTTGCTTGTTAGGGAGCACAAGTAATACATTTATTTAGCAAGAGCAATATGGCCACACAAAGAGTGTGTCTTGAGTTATGTTTCATACGTGTTCTTGTTTCATCATCTTAGGAAAAAAATTAAAAAGTTACATGAAAGTCATAATAAACATAATCATGGATGCTAAGGTCCTTACTATTTGTGCTAAGCGAAAAGCTTATGCAATAGGTGTCTCACAGTAAGTTAAAGCTTCCAGCCATTTTACCTAAAAAAAAGCATCATAAGACAATTTTTAAGGTCAGTCAAACTCCAAGTATTGAAAGGTAACAAAGTACCCAAAAAGACGTATTAAAAATATTTAACATGAATGTATGGTATGACTGATCTATTATATTCTTAAGAGGAGTTACATCTTACTGTGTGGATTAAATATTCTATGCACTTTCAACATTTAGAGAAACTAAATGAGAATAGCTTAATTATTCATATTAAGAATGTGGTTGATAGAGTAAGACTATGAGTACAACATAAATGTTTGGCAACAAAATAGAGCTATGCTGCACAACAAGATAATATATACCTTTTCTCATCACTATTGGTTTGTACATAACCCCTTAAATTTGCAGCCATCCACAATCTAGACAACATGAAATCAATTAGTTAGAGATCAGATCATGACAGAATCATAACTTAGGATCATTGAATGACTCGAAAATTATCAAAGGGTGAGTTAACAACATGATTAATACTAAGGCTGACAGAAAGATAAATCTACACAAGCCCAAACAACTTTCAGGACCTCTTTAACCCAACGAATCTAATTCTTGAATGAAATGGGAGATTCAGTGATCAGCAATGTAAAACCATTTTTCCTTCTCATAGTTATCAGCCAGTACAAGAGTATAAAGTTAGATTTACTTCTAATAAATCTACACAAGACCAACACGGCTTCTTGGACCTCATCTGCCCAGCAAATCTATTGCTTGAATGAAATTGGGCAGTTCAGTGACTAAAAATTTTAAAACATTTTTATTTCTCATAGTTATCAACTAATATGAGGGTAGAAAATTGGTAAAAAATTCCATGTATGTTTCTCTATTTTATGTTTGTTTCTATTTCTAATCTAGCAATATATCACAAGAACATTTTAATTTTTCTATCAATAGCATATTTTTAATGCCAAGCAGAAAGAGCAGTTAATTGAATCTCTATGCTTAACCTTTTATCTGGAGAGCAACCATAGATTCCATAGCATTTTTAATCCTAGGAAAAATAGCTTGTTTTAAATGTAAATTCACTGGGAAATTTCCATGCTTGTAACAAAATTAACACTATGTTATAAGACCATCATCAGAACTTAAAAGCTAATGTTTCCAACACCATCATCAAATATGACTAACCTGGATGTGATCTTTTACTGCAGAAAACATGAGTTCGTCAAGGTCTTTTCCATCCTGATCGTGACCATTAGGGTACAGAAGAATCAATTACCATTTAAGAGAGTTGTTGTAGCCATAAATATACAGGAATGAAAGGGTTTGCAACAAAAAGGGGATAATAGGGATATGCAATCAGCTATTAGCCACTTGTTAATTCTTCTTCATTGTCTTAGCTCTTATAGCTGCAACTCCACAACCACCAGAAAATAACTAGATGTATAAATAACCAACATACACAACACACTGGATATTTAAATCATCAAAAGCATGTACTTATAAGCATTTATAAGCCATCCTAGGTATTACTGCATCCCTGCAACAGAACCAAAAAATGTTCCAAGAATATGTATCATTCATAGCATGGCTCACATAGAATGCAAGAGAATGTGAATTATGAATTATGATATGTGAGGTATCAGTGCATGAGTTGTACTAACATATGCTATAAACATCACCAAGACCTTCCCAATTGAATTTGTATCCATAATTTTTAAACACATATGCATGTATTATTTGCAAAATTGAGATTTAAAGGATAATGTCCATCCAAGTCCAATGGCAGATACTCCCCATTGAGCATTTGGGTTTGGCAGCTATCCAATCATTTTATTCTAGGTGCCATAGTTTGTCATTATAATTTCTTCATCAGAATTTATTCTCTTTATGTGCTTCAGGACAAAATTTGTTTTTGTTTCCTTATAAAGCTATATTCAATCAAATACATCATATAAGAATGTTATTTCATGGATACAAACATGAAAAGCATAATTTTGTGTCATACATACATGCAAGCAATATTTACAAGTAAAGAGCTGAAGTGTGTGATTGGTATTCATAAATATACCAGTGGATAGAATATGATGGTTTATAGCAAGGTATGACAAAGCGGGAGAAATTGAAGTTTTTCTTATCCTTCTAAGTTATAGCCAGCAAAAACATGAAGTTCAAAAGGAGCTAAATCGCATAGTTTGTGTCATTATAATTTCTTCATCATTATTTATTCTCTTTATGTGCTTCACAACAAAATTTGTTTTTGTTTCCTTACAGAGCTATATTCAATCAGATACATCATATGAGAATGTCATTTCATGGATACAAACATGAAAAGCATAATTCTATGTCATACATACATGCAAGCAATATTTACAAGTAAAGAACTGAAGTGTGTGATTGGTATTCATAAATATACTAGTGGACAGAATATGACGGTTTATAGCAAGGTATGACAAAGTGGAAGAAATTGAAGTTTTTTTTATCTTTCTAAAATATAGCCAGCACAAACATGAACTTCAAAAGGAGCTAAATCCCAGAACAAAACTGAATGTTCAACCAAATTACCTATATTCAAGGAACTTTGAAAGTCACCTAGCATCCAGGCATGTAATAAATTTTTGAGCAGCTTGAACATAGTCTATACTTGAAAAAATAAATCCAAAGCATTAAGTAAGGAAACCTCTTAGTTTTCCTGATTCACATTAAACAATGCAAAAGAATTAGAAGACCAAAAACCAGTCATTGAAAGATGAAAGATGGAAGGATCAATTTTAATCTCACTTGACAATTAAAAGACACGTAATCAACAGAAAACTGATATTGAATCAATATATGCAGGAAATACCTTTTGTCATCTCGAATACTTGCACAACACATCTTTCCGCGTCTAGCCTCACCGGAGTACTATTGTCCTTCAAACATTCAGCAAGTGCAGGGCCAATAATGAAAACATGGACCGTAATTGATGGAGGACTTGATTGAAACATAAACGCCTCATTAAAGTTCCTGAAATTAAATGTTCATGGATTCCTTATTAGAGTAGAAACACATGAGGGCATACTTTTGCAACAACTTTTAAAGTAGTTAAACCTCTCCTTCTGACTTCACTGGAGTCATCGTGCAAAGCAGACACTATTGTCGAAATGATATCAACATATGCAGTGGCTTCAGAAGGATCACTCTAAATCTGATGAAGTATAAGCCTTACCAGTGCCTTCGTTGAAGTTTCACGAAGAGGAAACTAATTTGCAGAAGAGCACATTCAGTAACTGGTACAATACAAACGCATAAAATTACAACTATTAGAATTGCAATACCTTCTCATCTTTCAGGGCATCTTTAAGGCAGTGTATGATAGACGGAAACATTTGGGATGTAACAACAGAGGAACGATTGTGCCTAAGCAAGGATGAGATGATGAGTACTGAGTCGTGCCTGGACGCCCGGCTAGGAGAAGATGCCAAATTTGAGAGTAGTTCAAGCAGATCATCCAGCTGAGGCTCTTCCATGTACTGCAATGTCATTTGAAGCTATGAGAAAATGCAGAAGAAATTGTAAATTTTAAAGGATGAGGTTGGTAGCAATAAATAAGGAAGGTCCATCAAGAGCAAAGAAAGGTGCAAACAACATGGTGTTCTGCCCAGATACAACTGTAGCTTCTTACCACAAGTTTATTTAGAAAAACTATCTTGAGTCTAGAGATCAGCCAGCATGTAGCACCGCTATTATATCCTAATTCTAGTAACTTCTTGTTGATATGAAAACTATGGTAGGAGTGATATGGTCACTTTAGAGCTAACAACTTTAAAATACCCTCTATTATGTTTATCATGCAATTTTACAGCATTTTGTAATTGAAAACTAGCTGCCTTTGAGTGTTCTGTTTTCTATCTTTTCTACTCCTTGACTGCAACACACTGACAGGCCCAAACCTGAACAGCTACAACACTAGACTGTTGTGGCTTATTTTTAGAGCCCTAGGCACTATCCTCGACAGCAAGCCTAGTAGTGTCAGGCTTGGGTGGTGTTAATGGTAATTCACTATTCAGATAAAACAAACATCAGGTCTAAGCCAGAGTTTCAAATAGGTCAAGAGATTCAACACGTCAATCAGTTAAAATGAAAACATATATTTGCAAAACCAAGATACTCAGAAGTCAGAATACCTAAACCCACCTATGAAGTGATACCCAATATGCTGGCAGTAGATATTCGGACTTGTTCATCATCATGATTAATTAAATCCTTGAGTTGACTGAAAACACGAACTCTGACAGGATCGCTCACTTTTCCCAGCATGCTTAAGGGACCATCTTGGCCCTTACAACAAGCATACAGTTTAATGAAGACCATTAAACTAACAACACCTACAGATAAATGATACATATAATTTGAAATATTTACAAGGTGAGCTCAAAAAGATTGAAGACATGCCATATATTCAATACCCATTTCCTTGTAGAGACCATTATTTTAAGGGCACATTCTTGTGTTTCTAAAAGAATAAATTCATTGTGTGAAACTAGCAAAAATGTTATTTTACAGTTCAATTATCCTTGTTGAGAAACAAAATAAGGAATTTTCCATTCATGAAAAAGAAATAAAAAAAAATGATCCAGATCAGGAGTTGTTAAAAAACGTTAGGAGCAGCAATCCAATGACAAGATGCGTTGATGTTACATATCACTCAACCCTAACTACACACATAATCAGTTGATTTATAGAAGCCACAAAAGTATAATTCACAAAAGCAAGATTTCTCAAAGACGGATGGCACATTGTTAACCACCACGGGTGCTTTATGGTACATTAATTCTACAAGTCAAAACTTATACTAACATTTTTCAGATACATTAACATTTAGTATAAACTAGATTTCGTAAAATGTATAAAGTCCATACCCACTGATTGGAATGACAAAATCCTTCAATGCTTTTTCACTAGTCACTTCAATAAGCTCCCTAAGACCCAGTGCTGCCTGCTCTCTTAATTCAGCAGAGCCACTTGTCAGACCCTAAAATGTCATAAGATATCAGAGAATCACCAAAAATGAGACAAGATGCACAAATAACTATCATCAATACTTTTTCTAACCCGGTAGTCAACTAGACAACCAAATGTATATAACTGACAGTATCACAAGACACACACACAACAGGATAAAAACAACTTCATGAAAACAGGAAAACTTACACTAGTAATTAACCACCCAATGGAAGAATTGAGGCAGTAGCAATAAACTTCCGAAACCATATCATTAATTGCTAGTAAATCAGCAAGCATTGCAGACACATAGCATCTACTTGGCAGGTTGAGGAAAAAAAAGGCCTTCCCAAGCTCACAACAAGAAATTTTTACCATGACCAATTTAACTACAGATAAACAGAGTGCATGGGAAAAAAGAAAAGTGGGAATCGTAAATGATGTTTTCTAATCTTTCTTGAAGATTTCTCAAAAATAAAAGTGAATTGTAGAATTTAACAAACCAAATCTAAAATACATGTTGCATACAAGGATGATGTCAAACAAAAAGAAACAAGAAAAAAAAGGAAATAACAATATTCTGACAACTAAGAATAACAAAAGAAAAGCATGAGAAGGACAACATTATGACAATAAGAATATAAGCATCCTTACTTGAAGAAATATCGGAAGCAATGGCTGAAGAGCTTTTGGGAGACAGAAACCTGGAATGACAACTGGTCCTCCTTGCAAAAATATTGAAATGGACATAAATACCCAGATGAGTCATCCTTCCACAAATCAGAAAAAAAAGTTAAAAGTTTTTGTGTATTATGTTAATAGTATCATAATGCATACCCAATTGTCTACACTGCAGAATAGTGATCACTAACCTTCTTTTTCCTTCACTCTTTATCTCTGAACGTGGAGACAGCATCACGTACTAATTTTATATATGAAGGAAGCACCTCCTTAGGAACAGAACCAATAACCCTTGATAAAGCTTCCCAAGCAACCTATTGAAAAGAACATTCGATACAATTTATGCATTTGATAGATACCTCAACAGTTGATGAATCTGAATCACTCAGCAAAATGATCAGAGTAGATATCATATTTGGTGCTTCATCTACCAAATATAACTTGTTGTATTTGAAGAAAAATCCTATCAGGTATGATTAACTTCTTCTGATCGAAGCTTGACACCATAAATATACAGAACCAAAATTAGTGACAAATACTTAAATGTTTGTGTGTGTGGGTGTAGAGAGAGAGAGAGAGAGAGAGAGAGAGAGAGAGAATGGAAGGGCAAGGATAACTGGGCTACATACCAAAGTATCCCCAATACCTTTTAGAAGTTCTGCTATCAGATACTCAACGCCTTCCTCATCTATGACCAAGGCCACTGTTTCTGCAGCCTCCTTAACCAAAGTTGGAACATCCTACAAACTCCAGTCATTAGATAATCTAGTAGAATAAACAACATTTTGAAGATGTATTTTAAATGAAGGTGATATACACTAATGTCAAAAGAAGACAGATATTTAGAGTTAGGCAAACAAGAGTTGAAATTTAATATGGCTTCTTCAAACTAGTTGCATACCTTGTCCTTAGCACCCATTGCAGAAAGTAAAGCAGGAAGAATAGTACCAGGGTGAAAGTTAAGACCACGTTCTGCAACCTCAGCTAAGGCTCCTAGTGCATGTGCATTGAAGGCACTGGATACGTATTCAAAGTCTTAGAAAAAAAGCAATCATAATGTGTGTTTGTGTGCATGTTTTCAAAAATTATAGCAACTCTAGGAAGCTACACATACGAAAGGGGAAGATGGACCAGCTTGGGCAAAATATGAGGCAGTACAACTGTAGTCCTGACACTAAAATTCACAAGAACAGATACTAACCACATTTTACAGTAGAAAAATATACACAAAAAGACTTGACTCTCAATACATAAGCTGCACGAGGTGTTTACCTTAAGATTTGTTTGAGACCATCAAGCGCCGTATCACAGGTTTCATCATCCTCCAGAGCATGCAGCAGTGTTGGAACAATTTCATCAATTGCTTGCATTCCAGCACTTAGAATAAAGAGACAATTTAAGAGCCTCGTAAATTAATATCTAAACAAGAACTTAAAACAAAACCTACAAGATAGAAATGATGTACCTTGTACAGAGTACAGAATGCTAAGCCTGCAGACTCACGCACCTCAGGCATGCTGTTAACATATGTTAACATCAAAATTTATCATTCTTTTTAAAAAATCACTAGTAGAAATACTGGACTAACCTATCACAAAGGGCAGTCCGGATTGTAGGGATGAGTTCATCCATAAAACTCAATAAATGACTCTTCACAGCACTTGCCATCACTTCACTCGGGCCAATGCATACACCCTGTTATTCCAAGCCATATGAGAATTGCATGACAAATAACCAAAAAGTAACCTTTGTAATTTCCTTATGATTGATCAATTCTTCTATTTTTCTTGTGACCAAAATCCTTGAATAATGTTTTCTATCAACTTTGACAAAAGAAAAAAAAACAAAAAAGTTCCTTGATTAATGTCTGCATATCATATTGAGAGATGAGGAGACGGGGCAGACCAAATGGTGATTTCAGTGCATGCATGGTTTACATGCATATGGTTAATGGATTGAAACTTGATGATCAAGATCCCTCTTCAAGTTAGAAGCACAAGAAGCCTTGTATCTGCCTGTTGGGTTTAGTTTATTATAAAGTATTGATGGGGAGGGGAGTTTCAAGAGAGAAAGTGGACAAACTACTGCAGCTATAGATAAAAATTTTACTTGTCTTCTACCAGCATTAGGATCCTTTAGCCCCTGGGATAGGATTGGGATGATCAAAGGAAGCACTCTTTCACCGAGCTTTCAAACAAGTTCACCCAATGCTCGTGCAACAACCTACATTAAAAATAAAAATAAAAACAATTTCTTTACCATATAAATACTGGAAAAAAAAAAGGAATCAGGAAACTAAAATCTGAAAATAAAAGAAGCACAGACATTCCGCCTTTCAGAAGACGATGATGCCAGAGAAGATATTAAAGTATTCATTAAAACTGGCATTATTTCCTTAAGAGTCTTGGCCACTATTGTTTTCCATACATGTAAGGCAGCCTGAACAGAGGGACAGGAACATTCAATTTACATATATGCATAAAACACATATAAAAAGCAAATGACATGCAAGAGAGAAAGAGAGATGAAAATGTGCCCCTACCTGACGCACATATAAACTGACATCAGTCCGGACCATGTATAATGCATCAAGAATTTCATTACGCTTATCTCTTCCTAAAACCTCAATAATAGCATGTCCATGTGCTTTAGTACTAGAACCTTCATCATCACTACCACCCTCAAGTAAAGCTTTTCCAGAAGTCCCAGCTACCTGGACATGGAAAAAAGGCAATCTCAGAGGGCTAACAAAAGGAACTTGCAAAATGGAGAACTGGAAAGAGGTGAAGTAGTATGAACCTTAAACAAGAGATCTCCTAACAATTCCACTGAGCTTTGCCGGATGCACCAATTATCATTGAAAATACCATCTTCAACAGCAGGAAGGAGAAGAGGCAAGGACCTAAGGATGAAAAGGAACATGATAATATAAAATAGCACACATCCAACAAAGATTACAGATCACACGAATATGCAAAATATTCTTAAGACATAGACAGCTATCACAAACTGCATGTAACTTTCATGAAATCAGAATAATTTCAAGTTTATTGGAAATAAAATTTTAAATGCCCAAGAAATGGCAACATGTTTTGGCCCCAGTCAGAAATTCTAAAGTGATTTTATAGCAGGAACTCCAAGAAATTTCAGTTCCAAACATGCAGGAACAAAAGTAAATTTCAATCTAGCGCCAAGAAAATACAAAGAAACATGGCAAAGACTATGAATGCATGCGTTGTTGCATAGTGTTCCACCAGGACATGGCCAGCACCCGATGCTGCATCACGAACAGATTCATTCTCATCCACAAGACCTGTACGAGTAAACCAGCCACTTTATTATAAGCTAGGTTGTTCTACTACTACCAGTACTGGAAAAAAAAATTCCACAAGAACATTCATATTTAAAAAAGGAATTGAACAATCTAAGCAACCAAAACTACAAATATCCTTCAAAATTACTGAACCTACCATCTAAAATTGCATGCAACATGTGTTGCAAATAATTCTGGAATTGAACACCTAAAGATCTTGGCAGATACTGCAAATAAATTAGCATAAAAAGGACATAATTAGAGAAGGGTAATAAGCAAAATCCAAAGTGGTTTGGAAAAAAAAAAACTTTATTGGACACATTTTTTTATGAGAATATTAGCTGACGCAAATTAGTTTACCTTGAAAAGCGTTAAATATCCATCACGCACAAATGCCTTTTGATGAGAACAATTTTGGATAATATCAAGTAGCACATGTTCAAAGTATCCTGTGCCAAGTGCAGACAGAACCTGGAGATAGATAAACAAAACCCCCTAACTTAAGTATACCCGATTAAAAGAAGTCTGCAAATTCCGAAAACTAGTGTTTTCCTCAGGAAGTATCACTTCATAATCATAACAAGTATTCATTTTCAGATTAATTGCCTTCGTCTAAACACAATAGACGTAATAGATGTGTTATATTGTCATATTAATTGCATAAGAAGAAACCTTATGTATATAATGAGCTGCTTAATTAAGTGAAAAAGTGGTTCAGTAGCCAACTAGAAAGTTAGAGTAACCAATAATACCTCACTCAAGCCTTGAGCAGCTCCAGAACACTCAACATTAATATTATCAGTTTTAAGAGAGTCAAACAGCCAAGGAACAAGATCAGAGAAGTTTTCCTCGCCCATTCCTCTTAAAAAATAAATTCTGAAATACAGAATCATCCGCCTTCTATCAAAGAGATTAAAGAACAGCACTATTAGCGGAGTTTCCTTACTATTAGAGATAGAAAAAAATTAATTTAAATTTTCAAAATAAAAAAAAGGATTAGCATGCCTATCTGTGTACGATCCAAAATCTGAAATTATTCCATGCTTTTTTAAGCAGGAAATTAAAAATAAATAAATAACAGTTTCCAAGATTAAAAAATTAATGCTTAAAAAAACCAACAACTACTAACTAGGGTTTCAACTTCTAGAAATTTACAGAATATACAAAATCGAAATCTCAAAACCTAAGTTCTAAGTAAAAAAATACAAGCACTAAAACCACAGCGTAGTGGAGCATGATTAGCAAGAAAACTTACGAAATTGTCGCTCCATCGACTAGAAAGGGGTTTGGCTTGAAAAAGAAGAAGAAGATGAGTAGTGGAGGATTGGGTTTGAGCGGGCGAGTTAATGGTTTAGGTGCTAGGTGGGTGCGCAGGTTAAGGTCGTTGAGCAGAGTGCTCCAGCGGTGTGTTTTAGCGTTGGGCTTGTGGTGTGTCTCTATCAGATGCTTTGACATGTCTTCCTCTTCCACTAAGTTCTTGATCGTTATCGCTGCGTAATATGTTCCAAGAAAACCTTCCTCTTCTTTACATACTTCTACTTTGTCTCCACCGTGGAACTTCATTGTTGTTACATAATTTAACAAGCAAAGAAAAGAGGAACTTGAAAGATCAAGGAATTTTTTTTCGTGTACTAATAAAGGGGGGCAGGGCATCAATATCAAATTCATGAAACATCAACTCTTAAGGTAAGAATTCCATTGAGCAAAGATGTGAAAGATTTACTAGGATGTACCAGTCATAATGCACAAGTTTGGAGACCAGGTGCATGCACCTATGAATTGCACAACGTTCTTATGCCGAACTTTCCTACAAACCAACAATTGCAAAAGGTTACAATTTTCACAAATATCAAGAGAAACTGAGGGTTACCCCACCACAGCTTAGTGAAGAAGGTGGATCGATGCATGTAAAAGATTGTATACAAGAGAGAAGCTTCAGAGAAGGTGGATAATTGCATGTAAAAAGTTATTAAGGTTTACAAGGATGAGAGAGGGAGGGAGCACCATCATTTTATATAAAGGTTTATGGAAATTACAAATTATACATTAACACCATTCTCAACAGAAGTAACTTCAATGTGCATATAAAAGCTTTCTACTTGAAAAGGCATTGCAGATACTCCTGAGTAGAAAGGTTTGAGTTCTCTAGTCTTATATTTTGTATTTACGATCTTGTATATATAGCTAGATAAATATGTAGGCTACCATCTCTATTGGAAAATAGACAGTTTCCAAGTCTGCAAATTCAATGAAACAACAACTGGTACCATAGAGAAGTGGCCAGGTATTGATTTTTTTATCAGTAAGTTCTTATTCCCCTATCTTGATAATAATAGGAGGCTTTTTTGTTTTAATAAAATATTATTTTGAAGAAAGAATATCACAAATATTTACATGTAAGGGTTTTTAATTCTTGATTAGAAATGTTTAAAATGATCGAAGAAAAAAGAAACATGTAATTAAGGAGTATACAAACAAAACGTTTTAGAAATGGTGTCCAGAGATCTTTCAAGCATATATTCTTACAGACCTCATTATATACACTTCCTTGTAGAACTCCCTAAGCATTTCTCCACTGACACACTCAGGCTTTAGCACTTTGATGGCCACTTCCTGACTACAACATGTGCCTCGATACCTGAAGTGGTTAAATGAACAATCAACTGAGTAACTTGCAATCAGCAAAGTAACATAGATTTCAAATGACACAACTTACAAATCACCATATGATCCAGATGCAACTTTGTTTTCAACTTTCAGTTGACTTGTGTCAATTTCCCAGACATTAGTTCCATCACTAGGTATTTCAACACAATCTAGGAGAGATTCAACCCCTGTTTTATTTTGCTTGCAAACCTGCTCCTGTGGAGTATTGCAAACTTAGTTTATATAATGAAGATGAGCCATCCTGTTAAAATTCCCACAATCTAGATATCCCAATGAATACTGGTGTTTTTTAATCTAATGAATTTTAAGGAGTACCTTCTTTTTTTTTATCCAAAACAAGAACAAAGAGAAGACACAAAGTTAAACCTTTTTTTTTGGGCATTTTGTCATTTCCAGTATGGGGATTTGTCCAGAGGTATTGGATTTCAACTTTGACTGGAATGGCTAACTATTCAGAGAACATGCTACCAAGATCAAGTCTATTGAAGCATTTGAGTTGCTGTATACCCTAACTGAATGGCTATGAGCACAAACTACAGGAAAAATAAATAAATAAATAAATAAAGTTTTTAAAAAATTACTATTTCAAGTTGAAAAACATTGACAGTATTTGGTTCTGCCCACTAATATTACTAAGGACTTCCTTTAAGAACTAGTTGCTTAATCATCATGTAGCATATCAAGCAGAAGATGTAAATCACATATATAGCCAACAAGTACTAACACACCATAGCAAGACTGTAAACCTAGATATACATCACGGTTCTCCTTTAAAATTTGGTCAACTCTTTCCCCCAAAGATCATTTCAGCTGCAACAAGTTAACAGGCTTGCCACATACACTGGCAAAGGAATGAGGATAGAACCATAACCTCCATGAGGTTAGTTTAACTTTAAATGATTTATGAGAATGTGATGGAAAAAAAAAAGTTAAGTAATCACTTTACAAACATAACTATCAACAATTCATACATCCTACACCCTAGATATGGCTGATACACATATTAATTAAAACAAAGGGTGTTCTAGCAGCAAGCATTCATAAAAAGATTTATTTTAAAGATATGCAAAGCTGCAACTATGAATAAAAGTGCAGTATAAAGAAAAATTACCTTAGACTTTAAGATTTCCTTTTCTAAAGCATTTCTAAGCTCCTCAGTAGGTTCCCACCCACATGACCAAGTAGTACAGTGAGCAAACAATGTCAGTCTGGCAATTATCTCAGTATTAAAAAGAGAATTGTATAAACCAAGAGTGCTGGATAAAATAATAACATTTCAAATCCACATGAGCAAGGAATAAAATTTACACACGAGATGTGCATCTTTTACTTTGGACTAGTTTAATGTTGCCCTCTTCTTATTTTTTTCTTTTTTTTTAAGCAATTAAGAAAAAAAAACATTGAATAAAATCATGACCATAGCAGGCTGATACCACAAAATACCTAACACTTGATTTTTCTAACTGGTGAAAAGAATAGGACCATACCTTACGAAGCCAACCATCAACAACAAAAATATCCTGAGAAAACCCATCAACAGTGGAAAAGGCATGAGCTTCTATTATCTAGTGAAAAAGTAGGCGTGGAAAACAAAGATGAGGTAAACTCACGGTGTAGCTGTAAAATTCCAGTGTGTTACTGAGTTTACATGCAATTATGAGACTAGGTTGTGACTGCAAAACTTGTTCAACTCTAACTTTAAATGGCCGGCAAACTCCTTCGAAAATTCTATCCAGAACAAATGTTAGGTCAGATTCTGTCTTTCCAGTGCCATTCTCCAAACTCTTGGAGAATCGGTTTACGGTTGATACGGTATCTACCAATGCATCTGGGTCAAGTAGGACAAGAACAAGTTCTCGTTCAGATGCCAAGGCCTGCACGTGGACCAAATTGACATAAAATTATTAAAGAATGAAACTGAGATTAATATGTGCATGGAACTCGGCCAAGCAGAAAATTAGAAGTACAACACAATCAGAGAGGACTCCAAGTCGAACCTGATGTAACCATCCTAGCATGTCACCTACATATCTTAACGGATCATGAGCATGAACCTCAATAGGTCTTGGCATTCCACCAGGTCCTCCACGTGGAAGAGCGCTTATAAATCTTCTAAACAATGCATTATGCCTCATATTTGCTACCTGTATAAAGAATTATGAAAAATTAGAGAGGAAAAAAAACAGCATTTGACCATTAAGCTATTCGTCATTAAGGTTTGCCACATGAGAACTACCTCTTCTGCACGGTAAAGCAGGGAAGTCAACTGGAAAATTATTTACCAATATCTATTATCTAGTGCATGTGAGCAAGCACATGAGACACGGAGTACAAATTAAAGTTAAATGTTTCAAATGATGCAGTTTTCGATACAATTGCGGTCGTCTTTCTTTTTTCTTGATACAGTCAAATGCAATCTTAGGCACTCGGCAATGTATGAATGTTTCCACATGTGAGTGTGTGGGCACATGTGTGTTGCCATTACTAGTTAGAGAATATATTATAGCTGTATCTCTACTAGCTGAAAGCCCGAGATAATTTGAAAACTTTTCACCATATTTGTCCTGAAAAACATATGGAGCACGGCACAATCAATCCCAAATTGTTCCCAATACATACAAAATATTCTGCACAGATGATAATAGGACTAGTCACTAACCTGACTAAGAAGTTTTGGCCCATCAACAGTTCAAAAGGTGATCTCGTGCATGGACCTACAATATAGTCAAATGGATAATCCTATATGTAAACATGAATTGAAGTTAACATCACAATAAGGCTAACATCAGAAAGTTCTCCACTTTTTACACATTGCCAAACAATGTCCAGGGAAAAATATAACCATTGACAGTCCATAAAAGCTCTTACTGAGAAAGACATGGCGTAGAATTTGCAGCACCATCTCCATCGTCAACATGATATCTACAGGCTTGAAATGCTTCAAGATTAGGTGATGAGCCAAATGTAGGTAGTGGATGCATTCTGCAGATCAGAGAGAGAAAAACATGAATCAACAAAAAACAACACGTTATATTGCACAAAAATATAATGGCGTACACCTGCTTGTTTGAAAAATAAGAACTTTGTGCGTCTTCTTTCATTGCCGGATCCAAATGCACAGAAGCATAAGAATTTCCATTCAAGGCAGGATACACCTGTAACACAAAGAAGCCACCAATCAGACTACGCAAATGATCTGCTTAAACCCTATCAACATTATAAACACTTTATATTAAGACAAATACCATTGTCTTGCCGTTGACTGAATGAGTGGGTAACAAGCAAATGGTAGGTAGTATTTAGTACAGAATTTCTTCGCTAAAAAAAAAAAAAAAACAAGTAGCATTTACTA
Organism: Populus alba x Populus glandulosa; assembly: GCA_033617975.1. Classification (NCBI taxonomy): domain Eukaryota; kingdom Viridiplantae; phylum Streptophyta; class Magnoliopsida; order Malpighiales; family Salicaceae; genus Populus; species Populus alba x Populus glandulosa. The sequence continues at coordinate 12,983,743 of CM066146.1, read as the reverse complement.
CTATTATTAACCGTGCAGGATCTTCAGCCAACTGAAGTAATCTCTTGTGCATATGCACATCTTCAGCTCTCTCCACATTCACATCCAGCGCATATCTACATTATTGATCACTAAAATAAAAAAAATAAAAAAAAAAGAAATTACACAAAAAGAAAACAAGAGAAGCCTAACAGGACTTCAGGCTATATATATATATATATATATATAAATCTTGAAAATCTAAAAAAAAGAAAAAAATTACAGATCTTGAAAAAAAAATTAATTAAAAATCTTGAAAAAAAATAATAATATATATATATATTCTTTTTTCAAGATTTGTATATATATATTATTTCAAATCCAGAAAAATTCGTTTCTTTGAAATTCGAGTCTTGAATTCGCTTCAAGACTTCGTTATAAACTTCTAGCTTTTGCCTTTGGTGATGGTGTCGTGATGATGGATTCGCTATTGCAGAGTACGACTCCACTGCTCTGCTACCAGAGCTCTCTACGTCTTCTTCTTCAACCGCCATTGCATCACGACCCTGGATCGCACACGGCGGTTATGCTGCTGGAGGTAAAAGCTTTGATGAACCAAGCCACAAAGAGAGAGCGAATTTCTTTTTTGTGTATATTGTACTTTCTTTCTTTCTTTTACAGTTTTTTGTTTTTGTTCGTCTCTCACTCTAATTGTATTCGGATAACTAGTTACACTTCGGTATTTATGATTTTAATCTTTCAATGAAAACATGAAATTAGAATCTTTATTCCGAAATATCCAATATAATTGAGTTTTCTAATAATATCTGTAATGAGACCTGTCAATTTGAGTTCATCTATTTAATAATTGATATTATTTGAATAATTAATTGGAGATTTTAAAAAAATATATATATTAATAACATCACTCCAAGTAGATAAATTTTTCTTATAAAATATATTTTTCAAATAAATGAACAGTTTAATTTTTTTTTAATTCGCAAAATCAACCACAATCAAGAGTGTAAATCAAAATCAATGAAATGAAAATGTAACAGACAGGTTATTTTTTAACGTTACTCTTTTCCTGCAAGGAAGAGGATTGTGATGTCCGTTTGATTTTTCTAGGCTATTAACGGATAGTTTTCTTTCTTGTTTCTGAAATACTAAAGGGATGCCCATGAATCTAATACCCATATTATTATAATATGTGATAAAAATATTTTCATTTTAATACAGATAGATACTCTTTTTATGTCATAAGTTTTACTCATGGGTATTAAATTTAATTTAAGATTCGTGAGTTGATAAATAAATTAAGTTTATCATAAAATGATATTATTTTAAAAATAAATTAAATTAAAATTTTCAAATTTGTAATATTAAAATCTCATTTTAATTTGACTGATCAACGTCCATTTATATTCAAAATAAAGCCCATTTAAATTAGGTTTTGAGTTGATTTTCTAGGCTATATCAAGTTTCATAATTATGGTTTTGATTGAGGGTTACTCGGGTAATGTCTAATAAATGAGAACCCACCTAAGAATTTATTTGCTTTCGAGTCAACCTAGGTATATTGTAAAACAATACTGTTTTATTTTGGATAAAAATTGAAAAAACAATTCCTTGAAATTAACTAGATTAGGTCTCACCATGTTTTTACTAAGTAAGTATATTATTGTTCAAAATAAAACCCAAGGGATGAGTTTCTAAATTGATATGCCAAGCCATATCAAATTTAATAAATATGGTTTTCAGTGAGGGTTAATGGGGTAATGTTAGGGATGAGCAAAAAAATCGAAAAACTGATTAAATCAAAAAAACTGCAAAACATTTAACCGAAAAAACCGAACTAAAAAATAAAACCGAATGAATCGATTAAAAAGCCCAAGAAAAAAACCGGTTCAGATCGGTTTCGATTTTTAAAATATTAAACCCATTGAACCGGATCAAACTGAACAGGTTCAACCAACATTTAAACCCACCATAAAAGGAAACCCTAAAACTAAACTTCTCAATCGTCTAGCTCTCAGTCGCCCCCCTCTCCCAAATGTCTTCTCTCTCTCACAACTCCTTCTCTAATGTTTTGCAAGTGGTCACTCTGTCATCACTCTCCTTCTCTAATTCTCTCATTATTCTTTGATTCCCTAGATGAAAAGATTCAAAATCAAGCCTTTATAACACACAAGATAAAGGGATAGAAAACGTTTGCCCCAAATTTATGTCTTTCCCTCTTTCATATTGTGTACTCCATCATTATTATTTATAATAAACAACAGATAAAGAGAAAGAATACATTTTTTGCTGTCTGTTTTTGCATAAAAGAGATGTGCATTAGGGATATTTTTGCCCTAATTTTTGCTATCTGATTTAATTAGAGACAGTCTCAGTTTCATGGATTTTATGGGGTTGTTTTGGGTTTTTTATGAGTTGATCCTCTTGTCATATAGATCATTATTTTGCACTTTGTACACGGCTGGAATCCTTGCCATTTAGACTAATCAATTTATCATCCATCTTCTTCATTTATTGGCATCAGCTTGCCCTTCACATGAAACATAACTTGATAGTTTTGGTTTTTTTAAAATTTTTTTCTCAATTAACCGAATTGAAAATGATCGGTTTGAACTAGTTTCGGTTCTGAATTAAGAAAAAAATAAAAATTCGATTTGGTTGGGTTTTTCAAGTAAAAACCGAACCGAACCGAAAATGCTCACCCCTAGGTAATGTCATGAGAATTTATTCACTTTGAGGATTGAATTGATAATTGGAGTTTTTTATATATAAAATATTTATTTCTTAATAATGTGTATATTAATTCATTAAAGAAAAATAGCAGATAAATTATTATAGTTTAATTTAAATAATTGATTTCCAAGGAAAACTTCTCAAGGTATGGATGGTTATTGAACTAATATAGTATTGTTTATCTCAGGATTTGCTATCATGTTTTTTATGAGAAAATTCAAGAACATCATAATTTTGATTTCATTTTCTTATTGAATATCGTGGCAGAAATACTAATGGTGTTGTTTCTGACCAAATATCATCATCACTTTTTTTTTTTTGTTGATAACGACGATCATGATGCCCTCTAATGTTTCAAGATGCCTCAACCCATACATGAAGGAGATGATTATAGATTACTCTCGTCCAATGTTATTGGTAGAATCAATTTTTTTTTAATAAAAAATATTAGAGGTAATTAAGAATTTTAATATTCAAGTTAAATTTTGATTAATTTAATATCACAATAAAAATAAGGTAACAAAAAAAATAAATAAACATATTACTCTAGGAAAAAGCTGGGCTACCACGCGAAATCAATGACATAAACATGAGATATGTCAAGATTACTTGTCTATCATATATCCTAGATCATGAGATCAGGATAATTCGATATAAAAAGAAATTGATGATAAGTAAAAACAAAACTGTAAAAATTAAGAGATAAATATAGATCAAGATATTTAATAGCATAACACATGACATTTATCCGATTGTGTTTAATGAATTTATTTATTAAAATCAATGTATATTATAAAAATAAATTTAATTTATATGAAATATAAAAAAAATTAAAGATGAGTCATATTAACTTCATGAAAAATTAAAGACGCTCAATGTATTTGAAAAAATAATTACCATTAAAAAAAGGCTAAATAAGCTAAAAATAACATAAGAGGGGTATTAATTAAAAAACAAACTTTAAAAAATATTTTATAAAAAGACATAAAAAAGGTATTAGTTGAAAAAAGAAAGAAAGAAAAGTATCAAGAAAGGAAAATCACAGATGCATTAGCCTTGAAGCCTAGGCCAATGCGCCTAGGCCTACTTTTTTTTTTTTCAAGTCATCTGCCATTTTATTTAAAAAAAAGAATTGACAAACAACACATTGCTTATTGTGGTAGACGATGTGTTGTCTGTTAGCCCAAAATCCAACAACCATTTTCGTGGCTGGAAATTTGGGTTTGCTAGTTTTTTTTTACCAAAAAAACCTTGCTTTTCAACCATTTCAACCACAAAACACCCTACAAACACCCTTAAAACACCAAGAAACCAACCTATCAACCTAATGAACCAAAAAAAGGTTTAAACCACTAAAACAAACCGGAAAAAATATTGCATCCTTGACATATATCTAGTTTTTTAGGTTATATCAAGTCCTAAAACAAACACTATAAGACTCCCCTCACCTAGTGAAACTCGTTGACACTAATTTTAACATTTTTTTATGGTTGGGATCGTCATTAATGAAGAGATCTCTATCTTCCCAAATGTGATGACTCCTCTTTCCACTTCCATGAAAAAGTTACTGAAAAAAAATAATTCTAGTACCAAGATGTATTTTTTTAAAACATTAAAGGGACCAGCCACCTTAGACACAAATCATTCCCTATGCCAACAAACAATTAGGAAAGTAATGCTCTCTTCCTCAAAGCTTGGATACTTGAGATCCAATTGTTTATTGTCACCTCCATAAATGCTAAGATAATTGTTGCGCTGCTATGAACATACTTGATTTTGAGGCAAAATGTGATATGATTCAAGCAAGGTCAAATTCGGATTTTGACGTAAAATGTGCAACTATCCAGTTTTACGGCAACAGTCATAATTCTCAATCCTACCATTGGATTGGGCTAAAATTTTACGTGGAGTCTCCTAACATGTTGTCCTACCTTGGGTTAAAAGACATGTAAGGTGAGAGAATTCATATTAATAAAACTTCTTGTTTGCCGCACTTTGTGTGTGTGTTGGTGAGATAATCTCCCTTCCATGGTTCTCTAAGGCCAAACATCAAGCAGGGAATTAACATGTGGATAAAGCACAAAGAATTACATGAATATGTTTGATGCAAAGAGCAATAAAAACAACGAAATGGTCAACCATTTCAACTTCTAGGACTTAAAAAGGTATTTCAACATTTATGCAACACCATTGTCAAGCGCAATGAGTTGACACAATCCATTTTGCGATTTGTACCTTGTAAGCATTAGACGATCAACTATCTAATCCCATAAGTTATATAGCAATGACCTCTTCCATTGCTCAAATGAAGGAGGAATAAACAATTATGGGAAACATCACCTCTATCTCGTTGTAGTAAAGTCGCGCACAATCAATGTGTCTATAACCCACCTGCATCACAATTATTTCACACGCAGACCACTATAAGCTAATTACTTTTGGGTGGAAAAGGAAAAAAAAAATAAGTTGTTGTCTATTCAACACAAAAACCTCAAGAAAATCACTCCAAAGATATTGATAGGCATTAAAAGTGACAGCATCACCAACCACACCAGGGGCAACCCTCTATGTTCCTTACCCAATTGAAGGGATTCTTGCGATCTACCATGTGTGCTCGGGAACCATGCTATTTTTTTTTTCATTTTAGTCCTTGAACTTCTCATTTTTTTAATACATAACTTCATTTTCTTCACTTTTAATCCTTAGTTGATGAAGGAGAAGAGAGAAAATCATTGAAAAAAATTTGGAAGAGAGAGAAAGTGACGAGTTCATCACATTTCAATCATAAAAAAAGAAAGATATTTATATGAATACGTTTGTCTTCTCAAGAGGGGTTTAATAAAGTTGTTTTTTTCCTCATTGAACATGCTAGAAAAAATAGATTTAGTTTATTTGGTTTAATATTTCTGTTACAAAATAACTTGGGGTTGGTAATTGGTTTATCAAGATTTTTATCAGTTTTTTTTTTGTTTTCATGTGAAAACGAGCAAAAAAACAAGTTTTTGGAGCATGAAAGTTTTGCTCTAATTTTTCAGTCACTAAAGATGATCAAAAAATTTACCAACAAGCAACTTGTTACGTACATGATTATTTAAAAAAAAAATCCTAGAGAAAATAGGGAAAAAAAAGGCTTGGCGTGACTAGACTTTTTCTTTGGAGGTTGGATGTATTGGTTGGCTTGTTAAGCCCGTCAATATTTGCCTCTTTAATTCATTCATTTTTATTTTTTTCGGTTTTTTCCTTGCATTGTTTTTTCCTATTTTAATTTGTATTTACGATCTTGTATATATAGCTAGATAAATATGTAGGCTAGCATCTCTATTGGAAAGTAGACAGTTTCCAAGTCCGCAAATTCAATGATGCAACAACTGGTACCATAGAGAAGTGGCCAGGTATTGATTTTTTTATCAGTAAGTTCTTATTCCCCTATCTTGATAATAATAGGAGGCTTTTTTGTTTTAATAAAATATTATTTTGAAGAAAGAATGTCACAAATATTTGCATGTAAGGGTTTTTAATTCTTGATTAGAAATGTTTAAAATGATCGAAGAAAAAAGAAACATGTAATTAAGGAGTATACAAACAAAACGTTTTAGAAATGGTGTCTGGAGATCTTTCAAGCATATATTCTTACAGACCTCATTATATAAACTTCCTTGTAGAACTCCCTAAGCATTTCTCCACTGACACACTCAGGCTTTAGCACTTTGATGGCCACTTCCTGACTACAACATGTGCCTCGATACCTGAAGTGGTTAAATGAACAATCAACTGAGTAACTTGCAATCAGCAAAGTAACATAGATTTCAAATGACAAAACTTACAAATCACCATATGATCCAGATGCAACTTTGTTTTCAACTTTCAGTTGACTTGTGTCAATTTCCCAGACATTAGTTCCATCACTAGGTATTTCAACACAATCTAGGAGAGATTCAACCCATGTTTTATTCTGCTTGCAAACTTGCTCCTATGGAGTATTGCAAACTTAGTTTATATAATGAAGATGAGCCATCCTGTTAAAATTCCCACAATCTAGATATCCCAATGAATATTGGTGTTTTTTAATCTAATGAATTTTAAGGAGTACCTTCTTCTTCTTTTTTTTTTTTTTTATCAAAAACAAGAACAAAGAGAAGACACAAAGTTAAACCTTTTTTTTTGGGCATTTTGTCATTTCCAGTATGGGGATTTGTCCAGAGGTACTGGATTTCAACTTTGACTGGAATGGCTAACTATTCAGAGAACATGCTACCAAGATCAAGTCTATTGAAGCATTTGAGTTGCTGTATACCCTAACTGAATGGCTATGAGCACAAACTGCAAGAAAAATAAATAAATAAATAAATAAAGTTTTTTAAAAATTACTGTTTCAAGTTGAAGAACATTGACAGTATTTGGTTCTGTCCACCAATATTACTAAGGATTTTCTTTAAAAACTAGTTGCTTAATCATCATGTAGCATATCAAGCAGAAGATGTAAATCACATATATAGCAAACACGTACTAACACGCCATAGCAAGACTGTAAACCTAGATACACACCACGGTTCTCCTTTAAAATTTGGTCAACTCTTTCCCCCAAAGATCATTTCAGCTGCAACAAGTTAACAGGTTTGCCACATACACTGGCAAAGGAATGAGGATAGAACCATAACCTCCATGAGGTTAGTTTAACTTTAAATGATTTATGAGAATGTGATGAAAAAAAAAAAGTTAAGTAATCACTTTACAAACATAACTATCAACAATTCATATATCCTACACCCTAGATATGGCTGATACACATATTAATTAAAACAAAGGGTGTTCCAGCAGCAAGCATTCATAAAAAGATTTATTTTAGAGTTATGCAAAGCTGCAACTATGAATAAAAGTGCAGTATAAATAAAAATTACCTTAGACTTTAAGATTTCCTTTTCTAAAGCATTTCTAAGCTCCTCGGTTGGTTCCCACGCACATGACCAAGTAGTACAGTGAGCAAACAATGTCAGTCCGGCAATTATCTCAGTATTAAAAAGAGAATTGCATAAACCAAGAGTGCTGGATAAAATAATAACATTTCAAATCCACATGAGCAAGGAATAAAATTTACACGAGATGTGCATCTTTTACTTTGGACTAGTTTAATGTTGCCCTCTTCTTATTTTTTTCTTTTTTTTTTAAGCAATTAAGAAAAAAAAAACATTGAATAAAATCATGACTGTAGCAGGCTGATACCACAAAATACCTAACACTTGATTTCTCTAACTGGTGAAAAGAATAGGACCATATCTTACGAAGCTAACCATCAACAACAAAAATATCCTGAGAAAACCCATCAACAGTGGAAAAGGCATGAGCTTCTATTATCTAGTGAAAAAGTAGGCGTGGAAAACAAAGATGAGGTAAACTCACGGTGTAGCTGTAAAATTCCAGTGTTACTGAGTTTACATGCAATTATGAGACTAGGTTGTGACTGCAAAACTTGTTCAACTCTAACTTTAAATGGCCGGCAAACTCCTTCGAAAATTCTATCCAGAACAAATGTTAGGTCAGATTCTGTCTTTCCAGTGCCATTCTCCAAACTCTTGGAGAATCGGTTTACGGTTGATACGGTATCTACCAACGCATCTGGGTTAGGTAGGACAAGAACAAGTTCTCGTTCAGATGCCAAGGCCTGCACGTGGACCAAATTGACATAAAATTATTAAAGAATGAAACTGAGATTAATATGTGCATGGAACTCGGCCAAGCAGAAAATTAGAAGTACAACACAATCAGAGAGGACTCCAAGTCGAACCTGATGTAACCATCCTAGCATGTCACCTACATATCTTAACGGATCATGAGCATGAACCTCAATAGGTCTTGGCATTCCACCAGGTCCTCCACGTGGAAGAGCGCTTATAAATCTTCTAAACAATGCATTATGCCTCATATTTGCTACCTGTATAAAGAATTATGAAAAATTAGAGAGGAAAAAAAACAGCATTTGACCATTAAGCTATTCGTCATTAAGGTTTGCCACATGAGAACTACCTCTTCTGCACAGTAAAGCAGGGAAGTCAACTGGAAAATTATTTACCAATATCTATTATCTAGTGCATGTGAGCAAGCACATGAGACACGGAGTACAAATTAAAGTTAAATGTTTCAAATGATGCAGTTTTCGATACAATTGCGGTCGTCTTTCTTTTTTCTTGATACAGTCAAATGCAATCTTAGGCACTCGGCAATGTATGAATGTTTCCACATGTGAGTGTGTGGGCACATGTGTGTTGCCATTACTAGTTAGAGAATATATTATAGCTGTATCTCTACTAGCTGAAAGCCCGAGATAATTTGAAAACTTTTCACCATATTTGTCCTGAAAAACATATGGAGCACGGCACAATCAATCCCAAATTGTTCCCAATACATACAAAATATTCTGCACAGATGATAATAGGACTAGTCACTAACCTGACTAAGAAGTTTTGGCCCATCAACAGTTCAAAAGGTGATCTCGTGCATGGACCTACAATATAGTCAAATGGATAATCCTATATGTAAACATGAATTGAAGTTAACATCACAATAAGGCTAACATCAGAAAGTTCTCCACTTTTTACACATTGCCAAACAATGTCCAGGGAAAAATATAACCATTGACAGTCCATAAAAGCTCTTACTGAGAAAGACATGGCGTAGAATTTGCAGCACCATCTCCATCGTCAACATGATATCTACAGGCTTGAAATGCTTCAAGATTAGGTGATGAGCCAAATGTAGGTAGTGGATGCATTCTGCAGATCAGAGAGAGAAAAACATGAATCAACAAAAAACAACACGTTATATTGCACAAAAATATAATGGCGTACACCTGCTTGTTTGAAAAATAAGAACTTTGTGCGTCTTCTTTCATTGCCGGATCCAAATGCACAGAAGCATAAGAATTTCCATTCAAGGCAGGATACACCTGTAACACAAAGAAGCCACCAATCAGACTACGCAAATGATCTGCTTAAACCCTATCAACATTATAAACACTTTATATTAAGACAAATACCATTGTCTTGCCGTTGACTGAATGAGTGGGTAACAAGCAAATGGTAGGTAGTATTTAGTACAGAATTTCTTCGCTAAAAAAAAAAAAAAACAAGTAGCATTTACTACTATTATTAACCGTGCAGGATCTTCAGCCAACTGAAGTAATCTCTTGTGCATATGCACATCTTCAGCTCTCTCCACATTCACATCCGGCGCATATCTACATTATTGATCACTAAAATAAAAAAAATAAAAAATAAGAAATTACACAAAAAGAAAACAAGAGAAGCCTAACAGGACTTCAGGCTATTAGAATTTAAGATCCTTGTTTTATTTACGATTTACACAACAACACATGCAAATAGAGAAATAAATTCGCATGCGCATACCAAGTAACAAAACATCTTTATCTAATTTCAATCAATCCATACATGTACACATAAACCTTGAAGGCAGTTCATTTTAAAACTAGAAATTCTCAAAGGGGTCTTGTTTTTAGTTTAATGGCGGGCATCTACTAGTTACTGCTATAGACCTTGAATAAATCCCAAACATTTGTAGCCAATACAGCATCTGGAAAAGGTAAAAAAATCATCATTGAAGTGACTAGTTGACGTGGAAAAGAAAAATCAATTATTTCTCATAACATGATGGTTCCGGTTCCTTGGACTAAAATGAAAAATCACCCAACAATGAGTGAAGAAAAGAAAAACCTAGAAATCCACAAGAAGCTTCCTTGAATCTACAACGAAAGTAGAAGAGTATCCACAAAGAGTAAGGAAACTTGTAAAATTGCAAAAAATCAAATTTCACTGGACAAGAATCTAGCATTAAGACTAAAAAATATGCGCGCTTATACAGGTCCCCCAAATCCTACACTAGGTCAAATCAAATCAAGTATAAAATCCCTAACATATTAGTTTAAGTAACAAAATACCCAAATAATTCTTAAATAATGATGTTTTAATTACTTATTTGAAAATTCTCCATCTACTAGACTGTGTTTTATTAATAACTACCATGTTAGCTGTATCGATTAGTTTATTGACAGTAGAGGACAAAAACCTAATGTGAGGCACTTTCAGCTGAAATTATAGCTTAGGTAGTAATATGTGGAAAATTTTAGTTGAGGAGATACCTTACATTTTAGCATAGCACACGCTAAATCATAGCATCATCCTGAAAGCAAAGCACATGTTCAGTAAAAGCATTCAGCATTCTTTATCCCAAAAAATTAATTAGCTCTTTTCTCTTTGCAAGAATTTGATACCTTGGCTTGGATATGTCCTGAAATTCACTCTAGCAGGTCTTTCACATCAAGCTCAAGCTCAAACTGTTTTTTTATGGCTTATGTTTGTCGTTGAAGTAAAGATACATAAATCATAATCTCACGTTAAAAACAATAAGTACAACAAAAGACATTTAAGCATTAAAATCCAGTACCGTAGTACCTCGTCACTTGCCTTATCTGGAGTTCCTCCTGTTTCTCAGTGGGATTTACATGTTGATCTAGTGCCTTCTTGTTTACATGGCTGAACTACTAAAGTTGTTCATTGCACCAATGAAGCATTTTATGCAACTCATTCACACTCCACTTATACCTATATGTGCTAATAAAAGAGAGCATGTCACTTTTGAAAAGCTGAATGCTTCAGTGGAACCATGTTAGTAAGTAGCGAGTACATGTGGAGGAAGATCAAACCATCATCTTCTAGGATTTCAGCAAAGATAACGGCTGGCAAATCAAGCAAGATAAATTGATTTAAAACATTGATTACAAGACATTCTTGTGTTGTGACTTCAGCCAATGAGTCTATCCATCGTGTCAAAAACACCTGGAAGAATGGTTAGTAAGAAAAAAATCTTTTTATAATAAAATATTAAAATCAAGTTTCTAGAAACAACTCAAAACACACTTTAGAGTTATTGTGTTATGACTTCAGCCAATAAGTTAGCATCATTTAGTTCTTGCCCCTTCAATTAAGGACCATGTAACATCTCAAACTTCATAAAGGATATTACGTCTTCCAACTTTTGTTTGTGTCATTTCAGAGTAGTTGTGAAATAGTCTCTAGCTCTGTTTTCTCATTTTAGTCTATGTGATGGAAAGTGCATATTCTTGAGATTTCTTACCTCAATGTGATCTGTTCTATATAATTATGTTCATAAACTTCAACTTTGAGCATCGATAACCATAAAAGCCCCCTATCATAACGACTTTCTTCCTTACTTAATCACCTGATCATTAGTAACTTGTTAAGGCATCATAAACATGTACAAGGATCATCATGTATCATCATAAAATATAAGATTTTTATCCTAACCATCCACAGTAATGCAGTCCAAACCATCAGTTTGTGGACACATCCAAATAGGCACATTGAGTTTAGGTAAAGACTTAGGAGAGTAAGAAGAATATGAAGCGATACAAGCATGCAGGCCATTGCATGAGTCATATCAACATCATTAACAATTTAGATCATGCAAATTTTCAAAAAGTATTTATAGAGAAGCCCTTGGGCTTGAACAATGCTACACCAGTATTCAAGAACATGTCAGTCAAATAATTTAAGGTGCTTACAAATACCATATCAAGGAAAAAGTGTTTTACTTCTCAAATCATATAATTTCCTAGTACCATTGCGGTTGGGGGTGGACACCAGAAGCGTATATGCAGGTGCTTTATAGCTTACTTTTATTGTTGGTACCAATCAACTACAATTATCAAATTAAAGCGTTTTCTCACAACTATTCATCCTTGGATTCCAAAAGCAATAACTACAGAGCTTATCACACCAAAAACTTTCAACCTAAATTTGCACACCAAGCTAATGAAAACATCAGCAATCAAGTAGCAAAACACTTAGAGAACTAACCTTCTCGAACAAAATAGCACAAGCAATTACTTAGTTTTCACTTGTGTGTAGATCAACATACAAATTATTAACAACAAAACTTCAACCAATGTTTTGGCTGGATAATTACTATTTCAGTTAGAACAAGCACGGTGGAGAGCTAACCTGCGCTAATCAAGCGAAAAAATTAGGAGAAAACTTCAACTTCTTTAATAAATGGACCACATCAGAACCACGTGGATGGATAAGTTAAACGAGGAGACTTACATATAAATTCAGAACAACAAAACCTGAATCAATGTTTCTATTAGATTAATACTATTTCAATTAGAACAAGCATGGTGGAGGACTATCCTGTACAAATACTTGGGTAAAATTGGGAGAAAACTTCAACATTTTTAATAAAGATACCACATATAAACCATGTGGATAAGTTACACACGGATACTTTATCCTTGTTAAGTGGGATAAAAATGGCTTGTCCTCATTTCAAAGCATTAAGGTGCCTAATTATCTGAGTTGATATGTTATTATCACCAACCACCACATGAAATAAGTTGCTCTAAAGACATACTGATATGAAGTACATCATTCAAACGATAATGTGACCATGGCAGAAGGTCAAGAGACTAGGTAAATTACCTGCGTGATGGCTGTTATAGGAATGATGCAAGAAGTCAAGTGAGGATTACGTGAACTAATCCAAGAAACCGAGCAGATAAAGAACCTAGTAAAAATGGGAAAAGAAAAATCAGCAGTGTTTAGGTCAAAATATGCAATCACATGGAGAAGCTTCTAATTAAGATGTCTTAACAATTGAAAATGCTAGAGCACAAAACATTCAGATCGATAATCACGGTTGCTATCCAATCACAGTAGTGTGACTAAAAGTAATGTAACAAAACGAGCTATGAGGAATGGAAGCAAAAGAGTTTAATGGGGTTAGTAAAGGTAAACGGTGCTGGAACGGTAGGAATGACAAGTATGGCCAAAAGTGTGGCGACCTTGTTTGATGTAGGTGTTCTACTTTAGGATAAAGGTGTTAGCACTTGAATGTGATGTAAAGTTAGACGTCCTCCTAATGCACATAATGTTTTGTGATAAACACACAAATAAAGGAAAGGTACAACAATCAGTGGAAGAAACAAGAGACTTCATACATCTATAATGACTGACCAGTTTGATCATATTTATTTTCCTCTTTGTCAGCTACTAGCATGCCTCTCCTTGTACACTTCAACTAGTAATTTTGGGCTACATTCTAAGAGATTCATAAAAGCACTCCATGAATAAACCTTTATGCATGTCCAAGCATCTAAAAGGTACTGACCTCCAATAATTTTTGTCGAGCATCATGGAGTTCCGTATCATAAATAGTATATTCTAGATATTTTCGCTGCTTGTTAAGCTGCTGATATTTTCTCACCTCTTCTTTCTCTTCATCCCTTTACTTCAGCTTGTCATCCAAGTATAGAACAACTATAATTATTTCCTTTATTTTATTCCTTGGTTATCACAGAAAATAAAATTATACACGCTGAAAACAACCTCGAAAGAAAACCCAACTCAATTACCCCCAACCCCCCCAAGAACAACAACAACAATAACAACAACAAGTTGAAGAGCCAACCAAGACAAAATTAACATAGTAAAGACTAAAACTAATCAAACCCAAAGGGGAGAAAAAAAACATAAGCCAGAAATAATACAATAACAACATAAACACAATAAAGGAGGAGTTGGAAAATTAAAAAAAGAACAAAGAAAATAGAAAAACTAGGAACTAACAAAACGATTAGGCTTGAACCAACCATAGCACCAATAGAAAAAACATTTATGAACAACAAAGATAAATAAGGCAATATCAAAGTACAAAAAACAACAAAATCTGCAGCAAGCACAATTAAGAAAGCAATCAAATTTGTTAACTCTAAGCAGCGAAAAAACCGACAAGCAACAAAAAAAATAATAGTGCAATGCACAAGAACCAAAAAAAGAGCAAAAATGATCCGCTTCAGCTAAAACACCAAGCTAGAGGTAACAAAAACATGTCCAAACCAATTATGAAAGCTATTAAAAATTAAATGTACAAACACAAATACAAAAATCATCAAAGCCCGTCCCATTAATTAATCGGCAAAAATGGTTTTTTCTGAAGCACACCTTCAACCCAACAAAACAATTAAATCCTTAGAAAACAAAAAACATAAAATCTGACAAACATCTTTGAAAAGAAAAATTAACCAAACACCTCTCAAAACCTTCTATGAACACCTTACATGCAACTCATAAGAAAGACAAAACTAACCAAGAAAAGGCCCTATTAAGGTCCTAGACCAACAAGTAGAGTCTAAGCAGAATTCAATCGTTAAATAAGGATTTTGATCGTAATATTTTCTCCTAACAAGTGGTTTCTAATCAATTAAAATCGGTTCTAAGAAACAGTTACGGTAGGTACAGTTATTTCAGTTGTTACAAGGTCAACAATACAATTTAGAGAGGTTGGAAACATTGATGAGAATCAGCAGCAAATCAAACAAAAAATCAGGTAAGTGCTAATGCGTGATTCAGGGTCTAAATACTTCCAAACAAGTATTAGCATGGTTTGGCTAGTGATGAGAAATTTTGCTTGTTAGGGAGCACAAGTAATACATTTATTTAGCAAGAGCAATATGGCCACACAAAGAGTGTGTCTTGAGTTATGTTTCATACGTGTTCTTGTTTCATCATCTTAGGAAAAAAATTAAAAAGTTACATGAAAGTCATAATAAACATAATCATGGATGCTAAGGTCCTTACTATTTGTGCTAAGCGAAAAGCTTATGCAATAGGTGTCTCACAGTAAGTTAAAGCTTCCAGCCATTTTACCTAAAAAAAAGCATCATAAGACAATTTTTAAGGTCAGTCAAACTCCAAGTATTGAAAGGTAACAAAGTACCCAAAAAGACGTATTAAAAATATTTAACATGAATGTATGGTATGACTGATCTATTATATTCTTAAGAGGAGTTACATCTTACTGTGTGGATTAAATATTCTATGCACTTTCAACATTTAGAGAAACTAAATGAGAATAGCTTAATTATTCATATTAAGAATGTGGTTGATAGAGTAAGACTATGAGTACAACATAAATGTTTGGCAACAAAATAGAGCTATGCTGCACAACAAGATAATATATACCTTTTCTCATCACTATTGGTTTGTACATAACCCCTTAAATTTGCAGCCATCCACAATCTAGACAACATGAAATCAATTAGTTAGAGATCAGATCATGACAGAATCATAACTTAGGATCATTGAATGACTCGAAAATTATCAAAGGGTGAGTTAACAACATGATTAATACTAAGGCTGACAGAAAGATAAATCTACACAAGCCCAAACAACTTTCAGGACCTCTTTAACCCAACGAATCTAATTCTTGAATGAAATGGGAGATTCAGTGATCAGCAATGTAAAACCATTTTTCCTTCTCATAGTTATCAGCCAGTACAAGAGTATAAAGTTAGATTTACTTCTAATAAATCTACACAAGACCAACACGGCTTCTTGGACCTCATCTGCCCAGCAAATCTATTGCTTGAATGAAATTGGGCAGTTCAGTGACTAAAAATTTTAAAACATTTTTATTTCTCATAGTTATCAACTAATATGAGGGTAGAAAATTGGTAAAAAATTCCATGTATGTTTCTCTATTTTAGGTTTGTTTCTATTTCTAATCTAGCAATATATCACAAGAACATTTTAATTTTTCTATCAATAGCATATTTTTAATGCCAAGCAGAAAGAGCAGTTAATTGAATCTCTATGCTTAACCTTTTATCTGGAGAGCAACCATAGATTCCATAGCATTTTTAATCCTAGGAAAAATAGCTTGTTTTAAATGTAAATTCACTGGGAAATTTCCATGCTTGTAACAACATTAACACTATGTTATAAGACCATCATCAGAACTTAAAAGCTAATGTTTCCAACACCATCATCAAATATGACTAACCTGGATGTGATCTTTTACTGCAGAAAACATGAGTTCGTCAAGGTCTTTTCCATCCTGATCGTGACCATTAGGGTACAGAAGAATCAATTACCATTTAAGAGAGTTGTTGTAGCCATAAATATACAGGAATGAAAGGGTTTGCAACAAAAAGGGGATAATAGGGATATGCAATCAGCTATTAGCCACTTGTTAATTCTTCTTCATTGTCTTAGCTCTTATAGCTGCAACTCCACAACCACCAGAAAATAACTAGATGTATAAATAACCAACATACACAACACACTGGATATTTAAATCATCAAAAGCATGTACTTATAAGCATTTATAAGCCATCCTAGGTATTACTGCATCCCTGCAACAGAACCAAAAAATGTTCCAAGAATATGTATCATTCATAGCATGGCTCACATAGAATGCAAGAGAATGTGAATTATGAATTATGATATGTGAGGTATCAGTGCATGAGTTGTACTAACATATGCTATAAACATCACCAAGACCTTCCCAATTGAATTTGTATCCATAATTTTTAAACACATATGCATGTATTATTTGCAAAATTGAGATTTAAAGGATAATGTCCATCCAAGTCCAATGGCAGATACTCCCCATTGAGCATTTGGGTTTGGCAGCTATCCAATCATTTTATTCTAGGTGCCATAGTTTGTCATTATAATTTCTTCATCAGAATTTATTCTCTTTATGTGCTTCAGGACAAAATTTGTTTTTGTTTCCTTATAAAGCTATATTCAATCAAATACATCATATAAGAATGTTATTTCATGGATACAAACATGAAAAGCATAATTTTGTGTCATACATACATGCAAGCAATATTTACAAGTAAAGAACTGAAGTGTGTGATTGGTATTCATAAATATACCAGTGGATAGAATATGATGGTTTATAGCAAGGTATGACAAAGCGGGAGAAATTGAAGTTTTTCTTATCCTTCTAAGTTATAGCCAGCAAAAACATGAAGTTCAAAAGGAGCTAAATCGCATAGTTTGTGTCATTATAATTTCTTCATCATTATTTATTCTCTTTATGTGCTTCACAACAAAATTTGTTTTTGTTTCCTTACAGAGCTATATTCAATCAGATACATCATATGAGAATGTCATTTCATGGATACAAACATGAAAAGCATAATTCTATGTCATACATACATGCAAGCAATATTTACAAGTAAAGAACTGAAGTGTGTGATTGGTATTCATAAATATACTAGTGGACAGAATATGACGGTTTATAGCAAGGTATGACAAAGTGGAAGAAATTGAAGTTTTTTTTATCTTTCTAAAATATAGCCAGCACAAACATGAACTTCAAAAGGAGCTAAATCCCAGAACAAAACTGAATGTTCAACCAAATTACCTATATTCAAGGAACTTTGAAAGTCACCTAGCATCCAGGCATGTAATAAATTTTTGAGCAGCTTGAACATAGTCTATACTTGAAAAAATAAATCCAAAGCATTAAGTAAGGAAACCTCTTAGTTTTCCTGATTCACATTAAACAATGCAAAAGAATTAGAAGACCAAAAACCAGTCATTGAAAGATGAAAGATGGAAGGATCAATTTTAATCTCACTTGACAATTAAAAGACACGTAATCAACAGAAAACTGATATTGAATCAATATATGCAGGAAATACCTTTTGTCATCTCGAATACTTGCACAACACATCTTTCCGCGTCTAGCCTCACCGGAGTACTATTGTCCTTCAAACATTCAGCAAGTGCAGGGCCAATAATGAAAACATGGACCGTAATTGATGGAGGACTTGATTGAAACATAAACGCCTCATTAAAGTTCCTGAAATTAAATGTTCATGGATTCCTTATTAGAGTAGAAACACATGAGGGCATACTTTTGCAACAACTTTTAAAGTAGTTAAACCTCTCCTTCTGACTTCACTGGAGTCATCGTGCAAAGCAGACACTATTGTCGAAATGATATCAACATATGCAGTGGCTTCAGAAGGATCACTCTAAATCTGATGAAGTATAAGCCTTACCAGTGCCTTCGTTGAAGTTTCACGAAGAGGAAACTAATTTGCAGAAGAGCACATTCAGTAACTGGTACAATACAAACGCATAAAATTACAACTATTAGAATTGCAATACCTTCTCATCTTTCAGGGCATCTTTAAGGCAGTGTATGATAGACGGAAACATTTGGGATGTAACAACAGAGGAACGATTGTGCCTAAGCAAGGATGAGATGATGAGTACTGAGTCGTGCCTGGACGCCCGGCTAGGAGAAGATGCCAAATTTGAGAGTAGTTCAAGCAGATCATCCAGCTGAGGCTCTTCCATGTACTGCAATGTCATTTGAAGCTATGAGAAAATGCAGAAGAAATTGTAAATTTTAAAGGATGAGGTTGGTAGCAATAAATAAGGAAGGTCCATCAAGAGCAAAGAAAGGTGCAAACAACATGGTGTTCTGCCCAGATACAACTGTAGCTTCTTACCACAAGTTTATTTAGAAAAACTATCTTGAGTCTAGAGATCAGCCAGCATGTAGCACCGCTATTATATCCTAATTCTAGTAACTTCTTGTTGATATGAAAACTATGGTAGGAGTGATATGGTCACTTTAGAGCTAACAACTTCAAAATACCCTCTATTATGTTTATCATGCAATTTTACAGCATTTTGTAATTGAAAACTAGCTGCCTTTGAGTGTTCTGTTTTCTATCTTTTCTACTCCTTGACTGCAACACACTGACAGGCCCAAACCTGAACAGCTACAACACTAGACTGTTGTGGCTTATTTTTAGAGCCCTAGGCACTATCCTCGACAGCAAGCCTAGTAGTGTCAGGCTTGGGTGGTGTTAATGGTAATTCACTATTCAGATAAAACAAACATCAGGTCTAAGCCAGAGTTTCAAATAGGTCAAGAGATTCAACACGTCAATCAGTTAAAATGAAAACATATATTTGCAAAACCAAGATACTCAGAAGTCAGAATACCTAAACCCACCTATGAAGTGATACCCAATATGCTGGCAGTAGATATTCGGACTTGTTCATCATCATGATTAATTAAATCCTTGAGTTGACTGAAAACACGAACTCTGACAGGATCGCTCACTTTTCCCAGCATGCTTAAGGGACCATCTTGGCCCTTACAACAAGCATACAGTTTAATGAAGACCATTAAACTAACAACACCTACAGATAAATGATACATATAATTTGAAATATTTACAAGGTGAGCTCAAAAAGATTGAAGACATGCCATATATTCAATACCCATTTCCTTGTAGAGACCATTATTTTAAGGGCACATTCTTGTGTTTCTAAAAGAATAAATTCATTGTGTGAAACTAGCAAAAATGTTATTTTACAGTTCAATTATCCTTGTTGAGAAACAAAATAAGGAATTTTCCATTCATGAAAAAGAAATAAAAAAAAATGATCCAGATCAGGAGTTGTTAAAAAACGTTAGGAGCAGCAATCCAATGACAAGATGCGTTGATGTTACATATCACTCAACCCTAACTACACACATAATCAGTTGATTTATAGAAGCCACAAAAGTATAATTCACAAAAGCAAGATTTCTCAAAGACGGATGGCACATTGTTAACCACCACGGGTGCTTTATGGTACATTAATTCTACAAGTCAAAACTTATACTAACATTTTTCAGATACATTAACATTTAGTATAAACTAGATTTCGTAAAATGTATAAAGTCCATACCCACTGATTGGAATGACAAAATCCTTCAATGCTTTTTCACTAGTCACTTCAATAAGCTCCCTAAGACCCAGTGCTGCCTGCTCTCTTAATTCAGCAGAGCCACTTGTCAGACCCTAAAATGTCATAAGATATCAGAGAATCACCAAAAATGAGACAAGATGCACAAATAACTATCATCAATACTTTTTCTAACCCGGTAGTCAACTAGACAACCAAATGTATATAACTGACAGTATCACAAGACACACACACAACAGGATAAAAACAACTTCATGAAAACAGGAAAACTTACACTAGTAATTAACCACCCAATGGAAGAATTGAGGCAGTAGCAATAAACTTCCGAAACCATATCATTAATTGCTAGTAAATCAGCAAGCATTGCAGACACATAGCATCTACTTGGCAGGTTGAGGAAAAAAAAGGCCTTCCCAAGCTCACAACAAGAAATTTTTACCATGACCAATTTAACTACAGATAAACAGAGTGCATGGGAAAAAAGAAAAGTGGGAATCGTAAATGATGTTTTCTAATCTTTCTTGAAGATTTCTCAAAAATAAAAGTGAATTGTAGAATTTAACAAACCAAATCTAAAATACATGTTGCATACAAGGATGATGTCAAACAAAAAGAAACAAGAAAAAAAAGGAAATAACAATATTCTGACAACTAAGAATAACAAAAGAAAAGCATGAGAAGGACAACATTATGACAATAAGAATATAAGCATCCTTACTTGAAGAAATATCGGAAGCAATGGCTGAAGAGCTTTTGGGAGACAGAAACCTGGAATGACAACTGGTCCTCCTTGCAAAAATATTGAAATGGACATAAATACCTAGATGAGTCATCCTTCCACAAATCAGAAAAAAAAGTTAAAAGTTTTTGTGTATTATGTTAATAGTATCATAATGCATACCCAATTGTCTACACTGCAGAATAGTGATCACTAACCTTCTTTTTCCTTCACTCTTTATCTCTGAACGTGGAGACAGCATCACGTACTAATTTTATATATGAAGGAAGCACCTCCTTAGGAACAGAACCAATAACCCTTGATAAAGCTTCCCAAGCAACCTATTGAAAAGAACATTCGATACAATTTATGCATTTGATAGATACCTCAACAGTTGATGAATCTGAATCACTCAGCAAAATGATCAGAGTAGATATCATATTTGGTGCTTCATCTACCAAATATAACTTGTTGTATTTGAAGAAAAATCCTATCAGGTATGATTAACTTCTTCTGATCGAAGCTTGACACCATAAATATACAGAACCAAAATTAGTGACAAATACTTAAATGTTTGTGTGTGTGGGTGTAGAGAGAGAGAGAGAGAGAGAGAGAGAGAGAGAGAATGGAAGGGCAAGGATAACTGGGCTACATACCAAAGTATCCCCAATACCTTTTAGAAGTTCTGCTATCAGATACTCAACGCCTTCCTCATCTATGACCAAGGCCACTGTTTCTGCAGCCTCCTTAACCAAAGTTGGAACATCCTACAAACTCCAGTCATTAGATAATCTAGTAGAATAAACAACATTTTGAAGATGTATTTTAAATGAAGGTGATATACACTAATGTCAAAAGAAGACAGATATTTAGAGTTAGGCAAACAAGAGTTGAAATTTAATATGGCTTCTTCAAACTAGTTGCATACCTTGTCCTTAGCACCCATTGCAGAAAGTAAAGCAGGAAGAATAGTACCAGGGTGAAAGTTAAGACCACGTTCTGCAACCTCAGCTAAGGCTCCTAGTGCATGTGCATTGAAGGCACTGGATACGTATTCAAAGTCTTAGAAAAAAAGCAATCATAATGTGTGTTTGTGTGCATGTTTTCAAAAATTATAGCAACTCTAGGAAGCTACACATACGAAAGGGGAAGATGGACCAGCTTGGGCAAAATATGAGGCAGTACAACTGTAGTCCTGACACTAAAATTCACAAGAACAGATACTAACCACATTTTACAGTAGAAAAATATACACAAAAAGACTTGACTCTCAATACATAAGCTGCACGAGGTGTTTACCTTAAGATTTGTTTGAGACCATCAAGCGCCGTATCACAGGTTTCATCATCCTCCAGAGCATGCAGCAGTGTTGGAACAATTTCATCAATTGCTTGCATTCCAGCACTTAGAATAAAGAGACAATTTAAGAGCCTCGTAAATTAATATCTAAACAAGAACTTAAAACAAAACCTACAAGATAGAAATGATGTACCTTGTACAGAGTACAGAATGCTAAGCCTGCAGACTCACGCACCTCAGGCATGCTGTTAACATATGTTAACATCAAAATTTATCATTCTTTTTAAAAAATCACTAGTAGAAATACTGGACTAACCTATCACAAAGGGCAGTCCGGATTGTAGGGATGAGTTCATCCATAAAACTCAATAAATGACTCTTCACAGCACTTGCCATCACTTCACTCGGGCCAATGCATACACCCTGTTATTCCAAGCCATATGAGAATTGCATGACAAATAACCAAAAAGTAACCTTTGTAATTTCCTTATGATTGATCAATTCTTCTATTTTTCTTGTGACCAAAATCCTTGAATAATGTTTTCTATCAACTTTGACAAAAGAAAAAAAAACAAAAAAGTTCCTTGATTAATGTCTGCATATCATATTGAGAGATGAGGAGACGGGGCAGACCAAATGGTGATTTCAGTGCATGCATGGTTTACATGCATATGGTTAATGGATTGAAACTTGATGATCAAGATCCCTCTTCAAGTTAGAAGCACAAGAAGCCTTGTATCTGCCTGTTGGGTTTAGTTTATTATAAAGTATTGATGGGGAGGGGAGTTTCAAGAGAGAAAGTGGACAAACTACTGCAGCTATAGATAAAAATTTTACTTGTCTTCTACCAGCATTAGGATCCTTTAGCCCCTGGGATAGGATTGGGATGATCAAAGGAAGCACTCTTTCACCGAGCTTTCAAACAAGTTCACCCAATGCTCGTGCAACAACCTACATTAAAAATAAAAATAAAAACAATTTCTTTACCATATAAATACTGGAAAAAAAAAAGGAATCAGGAAACTAAAATCTGAAAATAAAAGAAGCACAAACATTCCGCCTTTCAGAAGACGATGATGCCAGAGAAGATATTAAAGTATTCATTAAAACTGGCATTATTTCCTTAAGAGTCTTGGCCACTATTGTTTTCCATACATGTAAGGCAGCCTGAACAGAGGGACAGGAACATTCAATTTACATATATGCATAAAACACATATAAAAAGCAAATGACATGCAAGAGAGAAAGAGAGATGAAAATGTGCCCCTACCTGACGCACATATAAACTGACATCAGTCCGGACCATGTATAATGCATCAAGAATTTCATTACGCTTATCTCTTCCTAAAACCTCAATAATAGCATGTCCATGTGCTTTAGTACTAGAACCTTCATCATCACTACCACCCTCAAGTAAAGCTTTTCCAGAAGTCCCAGCTACCTGGACATGGAAAAAAGGCAATCTCAGAGGGCTAACAAAAGGAACTTGCAAAATGGAGAACTGGAAAGAGGTGAAGTAGTATGAACCTTAAACAAGAGATCTCCTAACAATTCCACTGAGCTTTGCCGGATGCACCAATTATCATTGAAAATACCATCTTCAACAGCAGGAAGGAGAAGAGGCAAGGACCTAAGGATGAAAAGGAACATGATAATATAAAATAGCACACATCCAACAAAGATTACAGATCACACGAATATGCAAAATATTCTTAAGACATAGACAGCTATCACAAACTGCATGTAACTTTCATGAAATCAGAATAATTTCAAGTTTATTGGAAATAAAATTTTAAATGCCCAAGAAATGGCAACATGTTTTGGCCCCAGTCAGAAATTCTAAAGTGATTTTATAGCAGGAACTCCAAGAAATTTCAGTTCCAAACATGCAGGAACAAAAGTAAATTTCAATCTAGCGCCAAGAAAATACAAAGAAACATGGCAAAGACTATGAATGCATGCGTTGTTGCATAGTGCTCCACCAGGACATGGCCAGCACCCGATGCTGCATCACGAACAGATTCATTCTCATCCACAAGACCTGTACGAGTAAACCAGCCACTTTATTATAAGCTAGGTTGTTCTACTACTACCAGTACTGGAAAAAAAAATTCCACAAGAACATTCATATTTAAAAAAGGAATTGAACAATCTAAGCAACCAAAACTACAAATATCCTTCAAAATTACTGAACCTACCATCTAAAATTGCATGCAACATGTGTTGCAAATAATTCTGGAATTGAACACCTAAAGATCTTGGCAGATACTGCAAATAAATTAGCATAAAAAGGACATAATTAGAGAAGGGTAATAAGCAAAATCCAAAGTGGTTTGGAAAAAAAAAAACTTTATTGGACACATTTTTTTATGAGAATATTAGCTGACGCAAATTAGTTTACCTTGAAAAGCGTTAAATATCCATCACGCACAAATGCCTTTTGATGAGAACAATTTTGGATAATATCAAGTAGCACATGTTCAAAGTATCCTGTGCCAAGTGCAGACAGAACCTGGAGATAGATAAACAAAACCCCCTAACTTAAGTATACCCGATTAAAAGAAGTCTGCAAATTCCGAAAACTAGTGTTTTCCTCAGGAAGTATCACTTCATAATCATAACAAGTATTCATTTTCAGATTAATTGCCTTCGTCTAAACACAATAGACGTAATAGATGTGTTATATTGTCATATTAATTGCATAAGAAGAAACCTTATGTATATAATGAGCTGCTTAATTAAGTGAAAAAGTGGTTCAGTAGCCAACTAGAAAGTTAGAGTAACCAATAATACCTCACTCAAGCCTTGAGCAGCTCCAGAACACTCAACATTAATATTATCAGTTTTAAGAGAGTCAAACAGCCAAGGAACAAGATCAGAGAAGTTTTCCTCGCCCATTCCTCTTAAAAAATAAATTCTGGCATGACATTACCTGCTTTATATACATCCTGAAATACAGAATCATCCGCCTTCTATCAAAGAGATTAAAGAACAGCACTATTAGCGGAGTTTCCTTACTATTAGAGATAGAAAAAAATTAATTTAAATTTTCAAAATAAAAAAAAGGATTAGCATGCCTATCTGTGTACGATCCAAAATCTGAAATTATTCCATGCTTTTTGAAGCAGGAAATTAAAAATAAATAAATAACAGTTTCCAAGATTAAAAAATTAATGCTTAAAAAAACCAACAACTACTAACTAGGGTTTCAACTTCTAGAAATTTACAGAATATACAAAATCGAAATCTCAAAACCTAAGTTCTAAGTAAAAAAATACAAGCACTAAAACCACAGCGTAGTGGAGCATGATTAGCAAGAAAACTTACGAAATTGTCGCTCCATCGACTAGAAAGGGGTTTGGCTTGAAAAAGAAGAAGAAGATGAGGAGTAGTGGAGGATTGGGTTTGAGCGGGCGAGTTAATGGTTTAGGTGCTAGGTGGGTGCGCAGGTTAAGGTCGTTGAGCAGAGTGCTCCAGCGGTGTGTTTTAGCGTTGGGCTTGTGGTGTGTCTCTATCAGATGCTTTGACATGTCTTCCTCTTCCACTAAGTTCTTGATCGTTATCGCTGCGTAATATGTTCCAAGAAAACCTTCCTCTTCTTTACATACTTCTACTTTGTCTCCACCGTGGAACTTCATTGTTGTTACATAATTTAACAAGCAAAGAAAAGAGGAACTTGAAAGATCAAGGAATTTTTTTTCGTGTACTAATAAAGGGGGGCAGGGCATCAATATCAAATTCATGAAACATCAACTCTTAAGGTAAGAATTCCATTGAGCAAAGATGTGAAAGATTTACTAGGATGTACCAGTCATAATGCACAAGTTTGGAGACCAGGTGCATGCACCTATGAATTGCACAACGTTCTTATGCCGAACTTTCCTGCAAACCAACAATTGCAAAAGGTTACAATTTTCACAAATATCAAGAGAAACTGAGGGTTACCCCACCACAACTTAGTGAAGAAGGTGGATCGATGCATGTAAAAGATTGTATACAAGAGAGAAGCTTCAGAGAAGGTGGATAATTGCATGTAAAAAGTTATTAAGGTTTACAAGGATGAGAGAGGGAGGGAGCACCATCATTTTATATAAAGGTTTATGGAAATTACAAATTATACATTAACACCATTCTCAACAGAAGTAACTTCAATGTGCATATAAAAGCTTTCTACTTGAAAAGGCATTGCAGATACTCCTGAGTAGAAAGGTTTGAGTTCTCTAGTCTTATATTTTGTATTTACGATCTTGTATATATAGCTAGATAAATATGTAGGCTACCATCTCTATTGGAAAATAGACAGTTTCCAAGTCTGCAAATTCAATGAAACAACAACTGGTACCATAGAGAAGTGGCCAGGTATTGATTTTTTTATCAGTAAGTTCTTATTCCCCTATCTTGATAATAATAGGAGGCTTTTTTGTTTTAATAAAATATTATTTTGAAGAAAGAATATCACAAATATTTACATGTAAGGGTTTTTAATTCTTGATTAGAAATGTTTAAAATGATCGAAGAAAAAAGAAACATGTAATTAAGGAGTATACAAACAAAACGTTTTAGAAATGGTGTCCAGAGATCTTTCAAGCATATATTCTTACAGACCTCATTATATACACTTCCTTGTAGAACTCCCTAAGCATTTCTCCACTGACACACTCAGGCTTTAGCACTTTGATGGCCACTTCCTGACTACAACATGTGCCTCGATACCTGAAGTGGTTAAATGAACAATCAACTGAGTAACTTGCAATCAGCAAAGTAACATAGATTTCAAATGACACAACTTACAAATCACCATATGATCCAGATGCAACTTTGTTTTCAACTTTCAGTTGACTTGTGTCAATTTCCCAGACATTAGTTCCATCACTAGGTATTTCAACACAATCTAGGAGAGATTCAACCCCTGTTTTATTTTGCTTGCAAACCTGCTCCTGTGGAGTATTGCAAACTTAGTTTATATAATGAAGATGAGCCATCCTGTTAAAATTCCCACAATCTAGATATCCCAATGAATACTGGTGTTTTTTAATCTAATGAATTTTAAGGAGTACCTTCTTTTTTTTTATCCAAAACAAGAACAAAGAGAAGACACAAAGTTAAACCTTTTTTTTTGGGCATTTTGTCATTTCCAGTATGGGGATTTGTCCAGAGGTATTGGATTTCAACTTTGACTGGAATGGCTAACTATTCAGAGAACATGCTACCAAGATCAAGTCTATTGAAGCATTTGAGTTGCTGTATACCCTAACTGAATGGCTATGAGCACAAACTACAGGAAAAATAAATAAATAAATAAATAAAGTTTTTAAAAAATTACTATTTCAAGTTGAAAAACATTGACAGTATTTGGTTCTGCCCACTAATATTACTAAGGACTTCCTTTAAGAACTAGTTGCTTAATCATCATGTAGCATATCAAGCAGAAGATGTAAATCACATATATAGCCAACAAGTACTAACACACCATAGCAAGACTGTAAACCTAGATATACATCACGGTTCTCCTTTAAAATTTGGTCAACTCTTTCCCCCAAAGATCATTTCAGCTGCAACAAGTTAACAGGCTTGCCACATACACTGGCAAAGGAATGAGGATAGAACCATAACCTCCATGAGGTTAGTTTAACTTTAAATGATTTATGAGAATGTGATGGAAAAAAAAAAGTTAAGTAATCACTTTACAAACATAACTATCAACAATTCATACATCCTACACCCTAGATATGGCTGATACACATATTAATTAAAACAAAGGGTGTTCTAGCAGCAAGCATTCATAAAAAGATTTATTTTAAAGATATGCAAAGCTGCAACTATGAATAAAAGTGCAGTATAAAGAAAAATTACCTTAGACTTTAAGATTTCCTTTTCTAAAGCATTTCTAAGCTCCTCAGTAGGTTCCCACCCACATGACCAAGTAGTACAGTGAGCAAACAATGTCAGTCTGGCAATTATCTCAGTATTAAAAAGAGAATTGTATAAACCAAGAGTGCTGGATAAAATAATAACATTTCAAATCCACATGAGCAAGGAATAAAATTTACACACGAGATGTGCATCTTTTACTTTGGACTAGTTTAATGTTGCCCTCTTCTTATTTTTTTCTTTTTTTTTAAGCAATTAAGAAAAAAAAACATTGAATAAAATCATGACCATAGCAGGCTGATACCACAAAATACCTAACACTTGATTTTTCTAACTGGTGAAAAGAATAGGACCATACCTTACGAAGCCAACCATCAACAACAAAAATATCCTGAGAAAACCCATCAACAGTGGAAAAGGCATGAGCTTCTATTATCTAGTGAAAAAGTAGGCGTGGAAAACAAAGATGAGGTAAACTCACGGTGTAGCTGTAAAATTCCAGTGTGTTACTGAGTTTACATGCAATTATGAGACTAGGTTGTGACTGCAAAACTTGTTCAACTCTAACTTTAAATGGCCGGCAAACTCCTTCGAAAATTCTATCCAGAACAAATGTTAGGTCAGATTCTGTCTTTCCAGTGCCATTCTCCAAACTCTTGGAGAATCGGTTTACGGTTGATACGGTATCTACCAATGCATCTGGGTCAAGTAGGACAAGAACAAGTTCTCGTTCAGATGCCAAGGCCTGCACGTGGACCAAATTGACATAAAATTATTAAAGAATGAAACTGAGATTAATATGTGCATGGAACTCGGCCAAGCAGAAAATTAGAAGTACAACACAATCAGAGAGGACTCCAAGTCGAACCTGATGTAACCATCCTAGCATGTCACCTACATATCTTAACGGATCATGAGCATGAACCTCAATAGGTCTTGGCATTCCACCAGGTCCTCCACGTGGAAGAGCGCTTATAAATCTTCTAAACAATGCATTATGCCTCATATTTGCTACCTGTATAAAGAATTATGAAAAATTAGAGAGGAAAAAAAACAGCATTTGACCATTAAGCTATTCGTCATTAAGGTTTGCCACATGAGAACTACCTCTTCTGCACGGTAAAGCAGGGAAGTCAACTGGAAAATTATTTACCAATATCTATTATCTAGTGCATGTGAGCAAGCACATGAGACACGGAGTACAAATTAAAGTTAAATGTTTCAAATGATGCAGTTTTCGATACAATTGCGGTCGTCTTTCTTTTTTCTTGATACAGTCAAATGCAATCTTAGGCACTCGGCAATGTATGAATGTTTCCACATGTGAGTGTGTGGGCACATGTGTGTTGCCATTACTAGTTAGAGAATATATTATAGCTGTATCTCTACTAGCTGAAAGCCCGAGATAATTTGAAAACTTTTCACCATATTTGTCCTGAAAAACATATGGAGCACGGCACAATCAATCCCAAATTGTTCCCAATACATACAAAATATTCTGCACAGATGATAATAGGACTAGTCACTAACCTGACTAAGAAGTTTTGGCCCATCAACAGTTCAAAAGGTGATCTCGTGCATGGACCTACAATATAGTCAAATGGATAATCCTATATGTAAACATGAATTGAAGTTAACATCACAATAAGGCTAACATCAGAAAGTTCTCCACTTTTTACACATTGCCAAACAATGTCCAGGGAAAAATATAACCATTGACAGTCCATAAAAGCTCTTACTGAGAAAGACATGGCGTAGAATTTGCAGCACCATCTCCATCGTCAACATGATATCTACAGGCTTGAAATGCTTCAAGATTAGGTGATGAGCCAAATGTAGGTAGTGGATGCATTCTGCAGATCAGAGAGAGAAAAACATGAATCAACAAAAAACAACACGTTATATTGCACAAAAATATAATGGCGTACACCTGCTTGTTTGAAAAATAAGAACTTTGTGCGTCTTCTTTCATTGCCGGATCCAAATGCACAGAAGCATAAGAATTTCCATTCAAGGCAGGATACACCTGTAACACAAAGAAGCCACCAATCAGACTACGCAAATGATCTGCTTAAACCCTATCAACATTATAAACACTTTATATTAAGACAAATACCATTGTCTTGCCGTTGACTGAATGAGTGGGTAACAAGCAAATGGTAGGTAGTATTT
This sequence comes from Populus alba x Populus glandulosa, assembly GCA_033617975.1. Lineage (NCBI taxonomy): Eukaryota > Viridiplantae > Streptophyta > Magnoliopsida > Malpighiales > Salicaceae > Populus > Populus alba x Populus glandulosa. The sequence goes on along the minus strand of CM066146.1, from coordinate 12,953,374 downwards.
AGTACAGAATTTCTTCGCTAAAAAAAAAAAAAAAACAAGTAGCATTTACTACTATTATTAACCGTGCAGGATCTTCAGCCAACTGAAGTAATCTCTTGTGCATATGCACATCTTCAGCTCTCTCCACATTCACATCCAGCGCATATCTACATTATTGATCACTAAAATAAAAAAAATAAAAAAAAAAGAAATTACACAAAAAGAAAACAAGAGAAGCCTAACAGGACTTCAGGCTATATATATATATATATATAAATCTTGAAAATCTAAAAAAAAGAAAAAAATTACAGATCTTGAAAAAAAAATTAATTAAAAATCTTGAAAAAAAATAATAATATATATATATATTCTTTTTTCAAGATTTGTATATATATATTATTTCAAATCCAGAAAAATTCGTTTCTTTGAAATTCGAGTCTTGAATTCGCTTCAAGACTTCGTTATAAACTTCTAGCTTTTGCCTTTGGTGATGGTGTCGTGATGATGGATTCGCTATTGCAGAGTACGACTCCACTGCTCTGCTACCAGAGCTCTCTACGTCTTCTTCTTCAACCGCCATTGCATCACGACCCTGGATCGCACACGGCGGTTATGCTGCTGGAGGTAAAAGCTTTGATGAACCAAGCCACAAAGAGAGAGCGAATTTCTTTTTTGTGTATATTGTACTTTCTTTCTTTCTTTTACAGTTTTTTGTTTTTGTTCGTCTCTCACTCTAATTGTATTCGGATAACTAGTTACACTTCGGTATTTATGATTTTAATCTTTCAATGAAAACATGAAATTAGAATCTTTATTCCGAAATATCCAATATAATTGAGTTTTCTAATAATATCTGTAATGAGACCTGTCAATTTGAGTTCATCTATTTAATAATTGATATTATTTGAATAATTAATTGGAGATTTTAAAAAAATATATATATTAATAACATCACTCCAAGTAGATAAATTTTTCTTATAAAATATATTTTTCAAATAAATGAACAGTTTAATTTTTTTTTAATTCGCAAAATCAACCACAATCAAGAGTGTAAATCAAAATCAATGAAATGAAAATGTAACAGACAGGTTATTTTTTAACGTTACTCTTTTCCTGCAAGGAAGAGGATTGTGATGTCCGTTTGATTTTTCTAGGCTATTAACGGATAGTTTTCTTTCTTGTTTCTGAAATACTAAAGGGATGCCCATGAATCTAATACCCATATTATTATAATATGTGATAAAAATATTTTCATTTTAATACAGATAGATACTCTTTTTATGTCATAAGTTTTACTCATGGGTATTAAATTTAATTTAAGATTCGTGAGTTGATAAATAAATTAAGTTTATCATAAAATGATATTATTTTAAAAATAAATTAAATTAAAATTTTCAAATTTGTAATATTAAAATCTCATTTTAATTTGACTGATCAAAGTCCATTTATATTCAAAATAAAGCCCATTTAAATTAGGTTTTGAGTTGATTTTCTAGGCTATATCAAGTTTCATAATTATAGTTTTGATTGAGGGTTACTCGGGTAATGTCTAATAAATGAGAACCCACCTAAGAATTTATTTGCTTTCGAGTCAACCTAGGTATATTGTAAAACAATACTGTTTTATTTTGGATAAAAATTGAAAAAACAATTCCTTGAAATTAACTAGATTAGGTCTCACCATGTTTTTACTAAGTAAGTATATTATTGTTCAAAATAAAACCCAAGGGATGAGTTTCTAAATTGATATGCCAAGCCATATCAAATTTAATAAATATGGTTTTCAGTGAGGGTTAATGGGGTAATGTTAGGGATGAGCAAAAAAATCGAAAAACTGATTAAATCAAAAAAACTGCAAAACATTTAACCGAAAAAACCGAACTAAAAAATAAAACCGAATGAATCGATTAAAAAGCCCAAGAAAAAAACCGGTTCAGATCGGTTTCGATTTTTAAAATATTAAACCCATTGAACCGGATCAAACTGAACAGGTTCAACCAACATTTAAACCCACCATAAAAGGAAACCCTAAAACTAAACTTCTCAATCGTCTAGCTCTCAGTCGCCCCCCTCTCCCAAATGTCTTCTCTCTCACACAACTCCTTCTCTAATGTTTTGCAAGTGGTCACTCTGTCATCACTCTCCTTCTCTAATTCTCTCATTATTCTTTGATTCCCTAGATGAAAAGATTCAAAATCAAGCCTTTATAACACACAAGATAAAGGGATAGAAAACGTTTGCCCCAAATTTATGTCTTTCCCTCTTTCATATTGTGTACTCCATCATTATTATTTATAATAAACAACAGATAAAGAGAAAGAATACATTTTTTGCTGTCTATTTTTGCATAAAAGAGATGTGCATTAGGGATATTTTTGCCCTAATTTTTGCTATCTGATTTAATTAGAGACAGTCTCAGTTTCATGGATTTTATGGGGTTGTTTTGGGTTTTTTATGAGTTGATCCTCTTGTCATATAGATCATTATTTTGCACTTTGTACACGGCTGGAATCCTTGCCATTTAGACTAATCAATTTATCATCCATCTTCTTCATTTATTGGCATCAGCTTGCCCTTCACATGAAACATAACTTGATAGTTTTGGTTTTTTTAAAATTTTTTTCTCAATTAACCGAATTGAAAATGATCGGTTTGAACTAGTTTCGGTTCTGAATTAAGAAAAAAATAAAAATTCGATTTGGTTGGGTTTTTCAAGTAAAAACCGAACCGAACCGAAAATGCTCACCCCTAGGTAATGTCATGAGAATTTATTCACTTTGAGGATTGAATTGATAATTGGAGTTTTTTATATATAAAATATTTATTTCTTAATAATGTGTATATTAATTCATTAAAGAAAAATAGCAGATAAATTATTATAGTTTAATTTAAATAATTGATTTCCAAGGAAAACTTCTCAAGGTATGGATGGTTATTGAACTAATATAGTATTGTTTATCTCAGGATTTGCTATCATGTTTTTTATGAGAAAATTCAAGAACATCATAATTTTGATTTCATTTTCTTATTGAATATCGTGGCAGAAATACTAATGGTGTTGTTTCTGACCAAATATCATCATCACTTTTTTTTTTTTGTTGATAACGACGATCATGATGCCCTCTAATGTTTCAAGATGCCTCAACCCATACATGAAGGAGATGATTATAGATTACTCTCGTCCAATGTTATTGGTAGAATCAATTTTTTTTTAATAAAAAATATTAGAGGTAATTAAGAATTTTAATATTCAAGTTAAATTTTGATTAATTTAATATCACAATAAAAATAAGGTAACAAAAAAAATAAATAAACATATTACTCTAGGAAAAAGCTGGGCTACCACGCGAAATCAATGACATAAACATGAGATATGTCAAGATTACTTGTCTATCATATATCCTAGATCATGAGATCAGGATAATTCGATATAAAAAGAAATTGATGATAAGTAAAAACAAAACTGTAAAAATTAAGAGATAAATATAGATCAAGATATTTAATAGCATAACACATGACATTTATCCGATTGTGTTTAATGAATTTATTTATTAAAATCAATGTATATTATAAAAATAAATTTAATTTATATGAAATATAAAAAAAATTAAAGATGAGTCATATTAACTTCATGAAAAATTAAAGACGCTCAATGTATTTGAAAAAATAATTACCATTAAAAAAAGGCTAAATAAGCTAAAAATAACATAAGAGGGGTATTAATTAAAAAACAAACTTTAAAAAATATTTTATAAAAAGACATAAAAAAGGTATTAGTTGAAAAAAGAAAGAAAGAAAAGTATCAAGAAAGGAAAATCACAGATGCATTAGCCTTGAAGCCTAGGCCAATGCGCCTAGGCCTACTTTTTTTTTTTTCAAGTCATCTGCCATTTTATTTAAAAAAAAGAATTGACAAACAACACATTGCTTATTGTGGTAGACGATGTGTTGTCTGTTAGCCCAAAATCCAACAACCATTTTCGTGGCTGGAAATTTGGGTTTGCTAGTTTTTTTTTACCAAAAAAACCTTGCTTTTCAACCATTTCAACCACAAAACACCCTACAAACACCCTTAAAACACCAAGAAACCAACCTATCAACCTAATGAACCAAAAAAAGGTTTAAACCACTAAAACAAACCGGAAAAAATATTGCATCCTTGACATATATCTAGTTTTTTAGGTTATATCAAGTCCTAAAACAAACACTATAAGACTCCCCTCACCTAGTGAAACTCGTTGACACCAATTTTAACATTTTTTTATGGTTGGGATCGTCATTAATGAAGAGATCTCTATCTTCCCAAATGTGATGACTCCTCTTTCCACTTCCATGAAAAAGTTACTGAAAAAAAATAATTCTAGTACCAAGATGTATTTTTTTAAAACATTAAAGGGACCAGCCACCTTAGACACAAATCATTCCCTATGCCAACAAACAATTAGGAAAGTAATGCTCTCTTCCTCAAAGCTTGGATACTTGAGATCCAATTGTTTATTGTCACCTCCATAAATGCTAAGATAATTGTTGCGCTGCTATGAACATACTTGATTTTGAGGCAAAATGTGATATGATTCAAGCAAGGTCAAATTCGGATTTTGACGTAAAATGTGCAACTATCCAGTTTTACGGCAACAGTCATAATTCTCAATCCTACCATTGGATTGGGCTAAAATTTTACGTGGAGTCTCCTAACATGTTGTCCTACCTTGGGTTAAAAGACATGTAAGGTGAGAGAATTCATATTAATAAAACTTCTTGTTTGCCGCACTTTGTGTGTGTGTTGGTGAGATAATCTCCCTTCCATGGTTCTCTAAGGCCAAACATCAAGCAGGGAATTAACATGTGGATAAAGCACAAAGAATTACATGAATATGTTTGATGCAAAGAGCAATAAAAACAACGAAATGGTCAACCATTTCAACTTCTAGGACTTAAAAAGGTATTTCAACATTTATGCAACACCATTGTCAAGCGCAATGAGTTGACACAATCCATTTTGCGATTTGTACCTTGTAAGCATTAGACGATCAACTATCTAATCCCATAAGTTATATAGCAATGACCTCTTCCATTGCTCAAATGAAGGAGGAATAAACAATTATGGGAAACATCACCTCTATCTCGTTGTAGTAAAGTCGCGCACAATCAATGTGTCTATAACCCACCTGCATCACAATTATTTCACACGCAGACCACTATAAGCTAATTACTTTTGGGTGGAAAAAGAAAAAAAAAATAAGTTGTTGTCTATTCAACACAAAAACCTCAAGAAAATCACTCCAAAGATATTGATAGGCATTAAAAGTGACAGCATCACCAACCACACCAGGGGCAACCCTCTATGTTCCTTACCCAATTGAAGGGATTCTTGCGATCTACCATGTGTGCTCGGGAACCATGCTATTTTTTTTTTTTCATTTTAGTCCTTGAACTTCTCATTTTTTTAATACATAACTTCATTTTCTTCACTTTTAATCCTTAGTTGATGAAGGAGAAGAGAGAAAATCATTGAAAAAAATTTGGAAGAGAGAGAAAGTGACGAGTTCATCACATTTCAATCATAAAAAAAGAAAGATATTTATATGAATACGTTTGTCTTCTCAAGAGGGGTTTAATAAAGTTGTTTTTTTCCTCATTGAACATGCTAGAAAAAATAGATTTAGTTTATTTGGTTTAATATTTCTGTTACAAAATAACTTGGGGTTGGTAATTGGTTTATCAAGATTTTTATCAGTTTTTTTTTTGTTTTCATGTGAAAACGAGCAAAAAAACAAGTTTTTGGAGCATGAAAGTTTTGCTCTAATTTTTCAGTCACTAAAGATGATCAAAAAATTTACCAACAAGCAACTTGTTACGTACATGATTATTTAAAAAAAAAATCCTAGAGAAAATAGGGAAAAAAAAGGCTTGGCGTGACTAGACTTTTTCTTTGGAGGTTGGATGTATTGGTTGGCTTGTTAAGCCCGTCAATATTTGCCTCTTTAATTCATTCATTTTTATTTTTTTCGGTTTTTTCCTTGCATTGTTTTTTCCTATTTTAATTTGTATTTACGATCTTGTATATATAGCTAGATAAATATGTAGGCTAGCATCTCTATTGGAAAGTAGACAGTTTCCAAGTCCGCAAATTCAATGAAGCAACAACTGGTACCATAGAGAAGTGGCCAGGTATTGATTTTTTTATCAGTAAGTTCTTATTCCCCTATCTTGATAATAATAGGAGGCTTTTTTGTTTTAATAAAATATTATTTTGAAGAAAGAATATCACAAATATTTACATGTAAGGGTTTTTAATTCTTGATTAGAAATGTTTAAAATGATCGAAGAAAAAAGAAACATGTAATTAAGGAGTATACAAACAAAACGTTTTAGAAATGGTGTCCAGAGATCTTTCAAGCATATATTCTTACAGACCTCATTATATACACTTCCTTGTAGAACTCCCTAAGCATTTCTCCACTGACACACTCAGGCTTTAGCACTTTGATGGCCACTTCCTGACTACAACATGTGCCTCGATACCTGAAGTGGTTAAATGAACAATCAACTGAGTAACTTGCAATCAGCAAAGTAACATAGATTTCAAATGACACAACTTACAAATCACCATATGATCCAGATGCAACTTTGTTTTCAACTTTCAGTTGACTTGTGTCAATTTCCCAGACATTAGTTCCATCACTAGGTATTTCAACACAATCTAGGAGAGATTCAACCCCTGTTTTATTTTGCTTGCAAACCTGCTCCTGTGGAGTATTGCAAACTTAGTTTATATAATGAAGATGAGCCATCCTGTTAAAATTCCCACAATCTAGATATCCCAATGAATACTGGTGTTTTTTAATCTAATGAATTTTAAGGAGTACCTTCTTTTTTTTTATCCAAAACAAGAACAAAGAGAAGACACAAAGTTAAACCTTTTTTTTTGGGCATTTTGTCATTTCCAGTATGGGGATTTGTCCAGAGGTATTGGATTTCAACTTTGACTGGAATGGCTAACTATTCAGAGAACATGCTACCAAGATCAAGTCTATTGAAGCATTTGAGTTGCTGTATACCCTAACTGAATGGCTATGAGCACAAACTACAGGAAAAATAAATAAATAAATAAATAAAGTTTTTAAAAAATTACTATTTCAAGTTGAAAAACATTGACAGTATTTGGTTCTGCCCACTAATATTACTAAGGACTTCCTTTAAGAACTAGTTGCTTAATCATCATGTAGCATATCAAGCAGAAGATGTAAATCACATATATAGCCAACAAGTACTAACACACCATAGCAAGACTGTAAACCTAGATATACATCACGGTTCTCCTTTAAAATTTGGTCAACTCTTTCCCCCAAAGATCATTTCAGCTGCAACAAGTTAACAGGCTTGCCACATACACTGGCAAAGGAATGAGGATAGAACCATAACCTCCATGAGGTTAGTTTAACTTTAAATGATTTATGAGAATGTGATGGAAAAAAAAGAGTTAAGTAATCACTTTACAAACATAACTATCAACAATTCATACATCCTACACCCTAGATATGGCTGATACACATATTAATTAAAACAAAGGGTGTTCTAGCAGCAAGCATTCATAAAAAGATTTATTTTAAAGATATGCAAAGCTGCAACTATGAATAAAAGTGCAGTATAAAGAAAAATTACCTTAGACTTTAAGATTTCCTTTTCTAAAGCATTTCTAAGCTCCTCAGTAGGTTCCCACCCACATGACCAAGTAGTACAGTGAGCAAACAATGTCAGTCTGGCAATTATCTCAGTATTAAAAAGAGAATTGTATAAACCAAGAGTGCTGGATAAAATAATAACATTTCAAATCCACATGAGCAAGGAATAAAATTTACACACGAGATGTGCATCTTTTACTTTGGACTAGTTTAATGTTGCCCTCTTCTTATTTTTTTCTTTTTTTTTAAGCAATTAAGAAAAAAAAACATTGAATAAAATCATGACCATAGCAGGCTGATACCACAAAATACCTAACACTTGATTTTTCTAACTGGTGAAAAGAATAGGACCATACCTTACGAAGCCAACCATCAACAACAAAAATATCCTGAGAAAACCCATCAACAGTGGAAAAGGCATGAGCTTCTATTATCTAGTGAAAAAGTAGGCGTGGAAAACAAAGATGAGGTAAACTCACGGTGTAGCTGTAAAATTCCAGTGTGTTACTGAGTTTACATGCAATTATGAGACTAGGTTGTGACTGCAAAACTTGTTCAACTCTAACTTTAAATGGCCGGCAAACTCCTTCGAAAATTCTATCCAGAACAAATGTTAGGTCAGATTCTGTCTTTCCAGTGCCATTCTCCAAACTCTTGGAGAATCGGTTTACGGTTGATACGGTATCTACCAATGCATCTGGGTCAAGTAGGACAAGAACAAGTTCTCGTTCAGATGCCAAGGCCTGCACGTGGACCAAATTGACATAAAATTATTAAAGAATGAAACTGAGATTAATATGTGCATGGAACTCGGCCAAGCAGAAAATTAGAAGTACAACACAATCAGAGAGGACTCCAAGTCGAACCTGATGTAACCATCCTAGCATGTCACCTACATATCTTAACGGATCATGAGCATGAACCTCAATAGGTCTTGGCATTCCACCAGGTCCTCCACGTGGAAGAGCGCTTATAAATCTTCTAAACAATGCATTATGCCTCATATTTGCTACCTGTATAAAGAATTATGAAAAATTAGAGAGGAAAAAAAACAGCATTTGACCATTAAGCTATTCGTCATTAAGGTTTGCCACATGAGAACTACCTCTTCTGCACGGTAAAGCAGGGAAGTCAACTGGAAAATTATTTACCAATATCTATTATCTAGTGCATGTGAGCAAGCACATGAGACACGGAGTACAAATTAAAGTTAAATGTTTCAAATGATGCAGTTTTCGATACAATTGCGGTCGTCTTTCTTTTTTCTTGATACAGTCAAATGCAATCTTAGGCACTCGGCAATGTATGAATGTTTCCACATGTGAGTGTGTGGGCACATGTGTGTTGCCATTACTAGTTAGAGAATATATTATAGCTGTATCTCTACTAGCTGAAAGCCCGAGATAATTTGAAAACTTTTCACCATATTTGTCCTGAAAAACATATGGAGCACGGCACAATCAATCCCAAATTGTTCCCAATACATACAAAATATTCTGCACAGATGATAATAGGACTAGTCACTAACCTGACTAAGAAGTTTTGGCCCATCAACAGTTCAAAAGGTGATCTCGTGCATGGACCTACAATATAGTCAAATGGATAATCCTATATGTAAACATGAATTGAAGTTAACATCACAATAAGGCTAACATCAGAAAGTTCTCCACTTTTTACACATTGCCAAACAATGTCCAGGGAAAAATATAACCATTGACAGTCCATAAAAGCTCTTACTGAGAAAGACATGGCGTAGAATTTGCAGCACCATCTCCATCGTCAACATGATATCTACAGGCTTGAAATGCTTCAAGATTAGGTGATGAGCCAAATGTAGGTAGTGGATGCATTCTGCAGATCAGAGAGAGAAAAACATGAATCAACAAAAAACAACACGTTATATTGCACAAAAATATAATGGCGTACACCTGCTTGTTTGAAAAATAAGAACTTTGTGCGTCTTCTTTCATTGCCGGATCCAAATGCACAGAAGCATAAGAATTTCCATTCAAGGCAGGATACACCTGTAACACAAAGAAGCCACCAATCAGACTACGCAAATGATCTGCTTAAACCCTATCAACATTATAAACACTTTATATTAAGACAAATACCATTGTCTTGCCGTTGACTGAATGAGTGGGTAACAAGCAAATGGTAGGTAGTATTTAGTACAGAATTTCTTCGCTAAAAAAAAAAAAAAAACAAGTAGCATTTACTACTATTATTAACCGTGCAGGATCTTCAGCCAACTGAAGTAATCTCTTGTGCATATGCACATCTTCAGCTCTCTCCACATTCACATCCAGCGCATATCTACATTATTGATCACTAAAATAAAAAAAATAAAAAAAAAAGAAATTACACAAAAAGAAAACAAGAGAAGCCTAACAGGACTTCAGGCTATATATATATATATATATAAATCTTGAAAATCTAAAAAAAAGAAAAAAATTACAGATCTTGAAAAAAAAATTAATTAAAAATCTTGAAAAAAAATAATAATATATATATATATTCTTTTTTCAAGATTTGTATATATATATTATTTCAAATCCAGAAAAATTCGTTTCTTTGAAATTCGAGTCTTGAATTCGCTTCAAGACTTCGTTATAAACTTCTAGCTTTTGCCTTTGGTGATGGTGTCGTGATGATGGATTCGCTATTGCAGAGTACGACTCCACTGCTCTGCTACCAGAGCTCTCTACGTCTTCTTCTTCAACCGCCATTGCATCACGACCCTGGATCGCACACGGCGGTTATGCTGCTGGAGGTAAAAGCTTTGATGAACCAAGCCACAAAGAGAGAGCGAATTTCTTTTTTGTGTATATTGTACTTTCTTTCTTTCTTTTACAGTTTTTTGTTTTTGTTCGTCTCTCACTCTAATTGTATTCGGATAACTAGTTACACTTCGGTATTTATGATTTTAATCTTTCAATGAAAACATGAAATTAGAATCTTTATTCCGAAATATCCAATATAATTGAGTTTTCTAATAATATCTGTAATGAGACCTGTCAATTTGAGTTCATCTATTTAATAATTGATATTATTTGAATAATTAATTGGAGATTTTAAAAAAATATATATATTAATAACATCACTCCAAGTAGATAAATTTTTCTTATAAAATATATTTTTCAAATAAATGAACAGTTTAATTTTTTTTTAATTCGCAAAATCAACCACAATCAAGAGTGTAAATCAAAATCAATGAAATGAAAATGTAACAGACAGGTTATTTTTTAACGTTACTCTTTTCCTGCAAGGAAGAGGATTGTGATGTCCGTTTGATTTTTCTAGGCTATTAACGGATAGTTTTCTTTCTTGTTTCTGAAATACTAAAGGGATGCCCATGAATCTAATACCCATATTATTATAATATGTGATAAAAATATTTTCATTTTAATACAGATAGATACTCTTTTTATGTCATAAGTTTTACTCATGGGTATTAAATTTAATTTAAGATTCGTGAGTTGATAAATAAATTAAGTTTATCATAAAATGATATTATTTTAAAAATAAATTAAATTAAAATTTTCAAATTTGTAATATTAAAATCTCATTTTAATTTGACTGATCAAAGTCCATTTATATTCAAAATAAAGCCCATTTAAATTAGGTTTTGAGTTGATTTTCTAGGCTATATCAAGTTTCATAATTATAGTTTTGATTGAGGGTTACTCGGGTAATGTCTAATAAATGAGAACCCACCTAAGAATTTATTTGCTTTCGAGTCAACCTAGGTATATTGTAAAACAATACTGTTTTATTTTGGATAAAAATTGAAAAAACAATTCCTTGAAATTAACTAGATTAGGTCTCACCATGTTTTTACTAAGTAAGTATATTATTGTTCAAAATAAAACCCAAGGGATGAGTTTCTAAATTGATATGCCAAGCCATATCAAATTTAATAAATATGGTTTTCAGTGAGGGTTAATGGGGTAATGTTAGGGATGAGCAAAAAAATCGAAAAACTGATTAAATCAAAAAAACTGCAAAACATTTAACCGAAAAAACCGAACTAAAAAATAAAACCGAATGAATCGATTAAAAAGCCCAAGAAAAAAACCGGTTCAGATCGGTTTCGATTTTTAAAATATTAAACCCATTGAACCGGATCAAACTGAACAGGTTCAACCAACATTTAAACCCACCATAAAAGGAAACCCTAAAACTAAACTTCTCAATCGTCTAGCTCTCAGTCGCCCCCCTCTCCCAAATGTCTTCTCTCTCACACAACTCCTTCTCTAATGTTTTGCAAGTGGTCACTCTGTCATCACTCTCCTTCTCTAATTCTCTCATTATTCTTTGATTCCCTAGATGAAAAGATTCAAAATCAAGCCTTTATAACACACAAGATAAAGGGATAGAAAACGTTTGCCCCAAATTTATGTCTTTCCCTCTTTCATATTGTGTACTCCATCATTATTATTTATAATAAACAACAGATAAAGAGAAAGAATACATTTTTTGCTGTCTATTTTTGCATAAAAGAGATGTGCATTAGGGATATTTTTGCCCTAATTTTTGCTATCTGATTTAATTAGAGACAGTCTCAGTTTCATGGATTTTATGGGGTTGTTTTGGGTTTTTTATGAGTTGATCCTCTTGTCATATAGATCATTATTTTGCACTTTGTACACGGCTGGAATCCTTGCCATTTAGACTAATCAATTTATCATCCATCTTCTTCATTTATTGGCATCAGCTTGCCCTTCACATGAAACATAACTTGATAGTTTTGGTTTTTTTAAAATTTTTTTCTCAATTAACCGAATTGAAAATGATCGGTTTGAACTAGTTTCGGTTCTGAATTAAGAAAAAAATAAAAATTCGATTTGGTTGGGTTTTTCAAGTAAAAACCGAACCAAACCGAAAATGCTCACCCCTAGGTAATGTCATGAGAATTTATTCACTTTGAGGATTGAATTGATAATTGGAGTTTTTTATATATAAAATATTTATTTCTTAATAATGTGTATATTAATTCATTAAAGAAAAATAGCAGATAAATTATTATAGTTTAATTTAAATAATTGATTTCCAAGGAAAACTTCTCAAGGTATGGATGGTTATTGAACTAATATAGTATTGTTTATCTCAGGATTTGCTATCATGTTTTTTATGAGAAAATTCAAGAACATCATAATTTTGATTTCATTTTCTTATTGAATATCGTGGCAGAAATACTAATGGTATTGTTTCTGACCAAATATCATCATCACTTTTTTTTTTTTGTTGATAACGACGATCATGATGCCCTCTAATGTTTCAAGATGCCTCAACCCATACATGAAGGAGATGATTATAGATTACTCTCGTCCAATGTTATTGGTAGAATCAATTTTTTTTTAATAAAAAATATTAGAGGTAATTAAGAATTTTAATATTCAAGTTAAATTTTGATTAATTTAATATCACAATAAAAATAAGGTAACAAAAAAAATAAATAAACATATTACTCTAGGAAAAAGCTGGGCTACCACGCGAAATCAATGACATAAACATGAGATATGTCAAGATTACTTGTCTATCATATATCCTAGATCATGAGATCAGGATAATTCGATATAAAAAGAAATTGATGATAAGTAAAAACAAAACTGTAAAAATTAAGAGATAAATATAGATCAAGATATTTAATAGCATAACACATGACATTTATCCGATTGTGTTTAATGAATTTATTTATTAAAATCAATGTATATTATAAAAATAAATTTAATTTATATGAAATATAAAAAAAATTAAAGATGAGTCATATTAACTTCATGAAAAATTAAAGACGCTCAATGTATTTGAAAAAATAATTACCATTAAAAAAAGGCTAAATAAGCTAAAAATAACATAAGAGGGGTATTAATTAAAAAACAAACTTTAAAAAATATTTTATAAAAAGACATAAAAAAGGTATTAGTTGAAAAAAGAAAGAAAGAAAAGTATCAAGAAAGGAAAATCACAGATGCATTAGCCTTGAAGCCTAGGCCAATGCGCCTAGGCCTACTTTTTTTTTTTTCAAGTCATCTGCCATTTTATTTAAAAAAAAGAATTGACAAACAACACATTGCTTATTGTGGTAGACGATGTGTTGTCTGTTAGCCCAAAATCCAACAACCATTTTCGTGGCTGGAAATTTGGGTTTGCTAGTTTTTTTTTACCAAAAAAACCTTGCTTTTCAACCATTTCAACCACAAAACACCCTACAAACACCCTTAAAACACCAAGAAACCAACCTATCAACCTAATGAACCAAAAAAAGGTTTAAACCACTAAAACAAACCGGAAAAAATATTGCATCCTTGACATATATCTAGTTTTTTAGGTTATATCAAGTCCTAAAACAAACACTATAAGACTCCCCTCACCTAGTGAAACTCGTTGACACCAATTTTAACATTTTTTTATGGTTGGGATCGTCATTAATGAAGAGATCTCTATCTTCCCAAATGTGATGACTCCTCTTTCCACTTCCATGAAAAAGTTACTGAAAAAAAATAATTCTAGTACCAAGATGTATTTTTTTAAAACATTAAAGGGACCAGCCACCTTAGACACAAATCATTCCCTATGCCAACAAACAATTAGGAAAGTAATGCTCTCTTCCTCAAAGCTTGGATACTTGAGATCCAATTGTTTATTGTCACCTCCATAAATGCTAAGATAATTGTTGCGCTGCTATGAACATACTTGATTTTGAGGCAAAATGTGATATGATTCAAGCAAGGTCAAATTCGGATTTTGACGTAAAATGTGCAACTATCCAGTTTTACGGCAACAGTCATAATTCTCAATCCTACCATTGGATTGGGCTAAAATTTTACGTGGAGTCTCCTAACATGTTGTCCTACCTTGGGTTAAAAGACATGTAAGGTGAGAGAATTCATATTAATAAAACTTCTTGTTTGCCGCACTTTGTGTGTGTGTTGGTGAGATAATCTCCCTTCCATGGTTCTCTAAGGCCAAACATCAAGCAGGGAATTAACATGTGGATAAAGCACAAAGAATTACATGAATATGTTTGATGCAAAGAGCAATAAAAACAACGAAATGGTCAACCATTTCAACTTCTAGGACTTAAAAAGGTATTTCAACATTTATGCAACACCATTGTCAAGCGCAATGAGTTGACACAATCCATTTTGCGATTTGTACCTTGTAAGCATTAGACGATCAACTATCTAATCCCATAAGTTATATAGCAATGACCTCTTCCATTGCTCAAATGAAGGAGGAATAAACAATTATGGGAAACATCACCTCTATCTCGTTGTAGTAAAGTCGCGCACAATCAATGTGTCTATAACCCACCTGCATCACAATTATTTCACACGCAGACCACTATAAGCTAATTACTTTTGGGTGGAAAAAGAAAAAAAAAATAAGTTGTTGTCTATTCAACACAAAAACCTCAAGAAAATCACTCCAAAGATATTGATAGGCATTAAAAGTGACAGCATCACCAACCACACCAGGGGCAACCCTCTATGTTCCTTACCCAATTGAAGGGATTCTTGCGATCTACCATGTGTGCTCGGGAACCATGCTATTTTTTTTTTTTCATTTTAGTCCTTGAACTTCTCATTTTTTTAATACATAACTTCATTTTCTTCACTTTTAATCCTTAGTTGATGAAGGAGAAGAGAGAAAATCATTGAAAAAAATTTGGAAGAGAGAGAAAGTGACGAGTTCATCACATTTCAATCATAAAAAAAGAAAGATATTTATATGAATACGTTTGTCTTCTCAAGAGGGGTTTAATAAAGTTGTTTTTTTCCTCATTGAACATGCTAGAAAAAATAGATTTAGTTTATTTGGTTTAATATTTCTGTTACAAAATAACTTGGGGTTGGTAATTGGTTTATCAAGATTTTTATCAGTTTTTTTTTTGTTTTCATGTGAAAACGAGCAAAAAAACAAGTTTTTGGAGCATGAAAGTTTTGCTCTAATTTTTCAGTCACTAAAGATGATCAAAAAATTTACCAACAAGCAACTTGTTACGTACATGATTATTTAAAAAAAAAATCCTAGAGAAAATAGGGAAAAAAAAGGCTTGGCGTGACTAGACTTTTTCTTTGGAGGTTGGATGTATTGGTTGGCTTGTTAAGCCCGTCAATATTTGCCTCTTTAATTCATTCATTTTTATTTTTTTCGGTTTTTTCCTTGCATTGTTTTTTCCTATTTTAATTTGTATTTACGATCTTGTATATATAGCTAGATAAATATGTAGGCTAGCATCTCTATTGGAAAGTAGACAGTTTCCAAGTCCGCAAATTCAATGAAGCAACAACTGGTACCATAGAGAAGTGGCCAGGTATTGATTTTTTTATCAGTAAGTTCTTATTCCCCTATCTTGATAATAATAGGAGGCTTTTTTGTTTTAATAAAATATTATTTTGAAGAAAGAATATCACAAATATTTACATGTAAGGGTTTTTAATTCTTGATTAGAAATGTTTAAAATGATCGAAGAAAAAAGAAACATGTAATTAAGGAGTATACAAACAAAACGTTTTAGAAATGGTGTCCAGAGATCTTTCAAGCATATATTCTTACAGACCTCATTATATACACTTCCTTGTAGAACTCCCTAAGCATTTCTCCACTGACACACTCAGGCTTTAGCACTTTGATGGCCACTTCCTGACTACAACATGTGCCTCGATACCTGAAGTGGTTAAATGAACAATCAACTGAGTAACTTGCAATCAGCAAAGTAACATAGATTTCAAATGACACAACTTACAAATCACCATATGATCCAGATGCAACTTTGTTTTCAACTTTCAGTTGACTTGTGTCAATTTCCCAGACATTAGTTCCATCACTAGGTATTTCAACACAATCTAGGAGAGATTCAACCCCTGTTTTATTTTGCTTGCAAACCTGCTCCTGTGGAGTATTGCAAACTTAGTTTATATAATGAAGATGAGCCATCCTGTTAAAATTCCCACAATCTAGATATCCCAATGAATACTGGTGTTTTTTAATCTAATGAATTTTAAGGAGTACCTTCTTTTTTTTTATCCAAAACAAGAACAAAGAGAAGACACAAAGTTAAACCTTTTTTTTTGGGCATTTTGTCATTTCCAGTATGGGGATTTGTCCAGAGGTATTGGATTTCAACTTTGACTGGAATGGCTAACTATTCAGAGAACATGCTACCAAGATCAAGTCTATTGAAGCATTTGAGTTGCTGTATACCCTAACTGAATGGCTATGAGCACAAACTACAGGAAAAATAAATAAATAAATAAATAAAGTTTTTAAAAAATTACTATTTCAAGTTGAAAAACATTGACAGTATTTGGTTCTGCCCACTAATATTACTAAGGACTTCCTTTAAGAACTAGTTGCTTAATCATCATGTAGCATATCAAGCAGAAGATGTAAATCACATATATAGCCAACAAGTACTAACACACCATAGCAAGACTGTAAACCTAGATATACATCACGGTTCTCCTTTAAAATTTGGTCAACTCTTTCCCCCAAAGATCATTTCAGCTGCAACAAGTTAACAGGCTTGCCACATACACTGGCAAAGGAATGAGGATAGAACCATAACCTCCATGAGGTTAGTTTAACTTTAAATGATTTATGAGAATGTGATGGAAAAAAAAAAGTTAAGTAATCACTTTACAAACATAACTATCAACAATTCATACATCCTACACCCTAGATATGGCTGATACACATATTAATTAAAACAAAGGGTGTTCTAGCAGCAAGCATTCATAAAAAGATTTATTTTAAAGATATGCAAAGCTGCAACTATGAATAAAAGTGCAGTATAAAGAAAAATTACCTTAGACTTTAAGATTTCCTTTTCTAAAGCATTTCTAAGCTCCTCAGTAGGTTCCCACCCACATGACCAAGTAGTACAGTGAGCAAACAATGTCAGTCTGGCAATTATCTCAGTATTAAAAAGAGAATTGTATAAACCAAGAGTGCTGGATAAAATAATAACATTTCAAATCCACATGAGCAAGGAATAAAATTTACACACGAGATGTGCATCTTTTACTTTGGACTAGTTTAATGTTGCCCTCTTCTTATTTTTTTCTTTTTTTTTAAGCAATTAAGAAAAAAAAACATTGAATAAAATCATGACCATAGCAGGCTGATACCACAAAATACCTAACACTTGATTTTTCTAACTGGTGAAAAGAATAGGACCATACCTTACGAAGCCAACCATCAACAACAAAAATATCCTGAGAAAACCCATCAACAGTGGAAAAGGCATGAGCTTCTATTATCTAGTGAAAAAGTAGGCGTGGAAAACAAAGATGAGGTAAACTCACGGTGTAGCTGTAAAATTCCAGTGTGTTACTGAGTTTACATGCAATTATGAGACTAGGTTGTGACTGCAAAACTTGTTCAACTCTAACTTTAAATGGCCGGCAAACTCCTTCGAAAATTCTATCCAGAACAAATGTTAGGTCAGATTCTGTCTTTCCAGTGCCATTCTCCAAACTCTTGGAGAATCGGTTTACGGTTGATACGGTATCTACCAATGCATCTGGGTCAAGTAGGACAAGAACAAGTTCTCGTTCAGATGCCAAGGCCTGCACGTGGACCAAATTGACATAAAATTATTAAAGAATGAAACTGAGATTAATATGTGCATGGAACTCGGCCAAGCAGAAAATTAGAAGTACAACACAATCAGAGAGGACTCCAAGTCGAACCTGATGTAACCATCCTAGCATGTCACCTACATATCTTAACGGATCATGAGCATGAACCTCAATAGGTCTTGGCATTCCACCAGGTCCTCCACGTGGAAGAGCGCTTATAAATCTTCTAAACAATGCATTATGCCTCATATTTGCTACCTGTATAAAGAATTATGAAAAATTAGAGAGGAAAAAAAACAGCATTTGACCATTAAGCTATTCGTCATTAAGGTTTGCCACATGAGAACTACCTCTTCTGCACGGTAAAGCAGGGAAGTCAACTGGAAAATTATTTACCAATATCTATTATCTAGTGCATGTGAGCAAGCACATGAGACACGGAGTACAAATTAAAGTTAAATGTTTCAAATGATGCAGTTTTCGATACAATTGCGGTCGTCTTTCTTTTTTCTTGATACAGTCAAATGCAATCTTAGGCACTCGGCAATGTATGAATGTTTCCACATGTGAGTGTGTGGGCACATGTGTGTTGCCATTACTAGTTAGAGAATATATTATAGCTGTATCTCTACTAGCTGAAAGCCCGAGATAATTTGAAAACTTTTCACCATATTTGTCCTGAAAAACATATGGAGCACGGCACAATCAATCCCAAATTGTTCCCAATACATACAAAATATTCTGCACAGATGATAATAGGACTAGTCACTAACCTGACTAAGAAGTTTTGGCCCATCAACAGTTCAAAAGGTGATCTCGTGCATGGACCTACAATATAGTCAAATGGATAATCCTATATGTAAACATGAATTGAAGTTAACATCACAATAAGGCTAACATCAGAAAGTTCTCCACTTTTTACACATTGCCAAACAATGTCCAGGGAAAAATATAACCATTGACAGTCCATAAAAGCTCTTACTGAGAAAGACATGGCGTAGAATTTGCAGCACCATCTCCATCGTCAACATGATATCTACAGGCTTGAAATGCTTCAAGATTAGGTGATGAGCCAAATGTAGGTAGTGGATGCATTCTGCAGATCAGAGAGAGAAAAACATGAATCAACAAAAAACAACACGTTATATTGCACAAAAATATAATGGCGTACACCTGCTTGTTTGAAAAATAAGAACTTTGTGCGTCTTCTTTCATTGCCGGATCCAAATGCACAGAAGCATAAGAATTTCCATTCAAGGCAGGATACACCTGTAACACAAAGAAGCCACCAATCAGACTACGCAAATGATCTGCTTAAACCCTATCAACATTATAAACACTTTATATTAAGACAAATACCATTGTCTTGCCGTTGACTGAATGAGTGGGTAACAAGCAAATGGTAGGTAGCATTTAGTACAGAATTTCTTCGCTAAAAAAAAAAAAAAACTAGTAGCATTTACTACTATTATTAACCGTGCAGGATCTTCAGCCAACTGAAGTAATCTCTTGTGCATATGCACATCTTCAGCTCTCTCCACATTCACATCCGGCGCATATCTACATTATTGATCACTAAAATAAAAAAAATAAAAAATAAGAAATTACACAAAAAGAAAACAAGAGAAGCCTAACAGGACTTCAGGCTATTAGAATTTAAGATCCTTGTTTTATTTACGATTTACACAACAACACATGCAAATAGAGAAATAAATTCGCATGCGCATACCAAGTAACAAAACATCTTTATCTAATTTCAATCAATCCATACATGTACACATAAACCTTGAAGGCAGTTCATTTTAAAACTAGAAATTCTCAAAGGGGTCTTGTTTTTAGTTTAATGGCGGGCATCTACTAGTTACTGCTATAGACCTTGAATAAATCCCAAACATTTGTAGCCAATACAGCATCTGGAAAAGGTAAAAAAATCATCATTGAAGTGACTAGTTGACGTGGAAAAGAAAAATCAATTATTTCTCATAACATGATGGTTCCGGTTCCTTGGACTAAAATGAAAAATCACCCAACAATGAGTGAAGAAAAGAAAAACCTAGAAATCCACAAGAAGCTTCCTTGAATCTACAACGAAAGTAGAAGAGTATCCACAAAGAGTAAGGAAACTTGTAAAATTGCAAAAAATCAAATTTCACTGGACAAGAATCTAGCATTAAGACTAAAAAATATGCGCGCTTATACAGGTCCCCCAAATCCTACACTAGGTCAAATCAAATCAAGTATAAAATCCCTAACATATTAGTTTAAGTAACAAAATACCCAAATAATTCTTAAATAATGATGTTTTAATTACTTATTTGAAAATTCTCCATCTACTAGACTGTGTTTTATTAATAACTACCATGTTAGCTGTATCGATTAGTTTATTGACAGTAGAGGACAAAAACCTAATGTGAGGCACTTTCAGCTGAAATTATAGCTTAGGTAGTAATATGTGGAAAATTTTAGTTGAGGAGATACCTTACATTTTAGCATAGCACACGCTAAATCATAGCATCATCCTGAAAGCAAAGCACATGTTCAGTAAAAGCATTCAGCATTCTTTATCCCAAAAAATTAATTAGCTCTTTTCTCTTTGCAAGAATTTGATACCTTGGCTTGGATATGTCCTGAAATTCACTCTAGCAGGTCTTTCACATCAAGCTCAAGCTCAAACTGTTTTTTTATGGCTTATGTTTGTCGTTGAAGTAAAGATACATAAATCATAATCTCACGTTAAAAACAATAAGTACAACAAAAGACATTTAAGCATTAAAATCCAGTACCGTAGTACCTCGTCACTTGCCTTATCTGGAGTTCCTCCTGTTTCTCAGTGGGATTTACATGTTGATCTAGTGCCTTCTTGTTTACATGGCTGAACTACTAAAGTTGTTCATTGCACCAATGAAGCATTTTATGCAACTCATTCACACTCCACTTATACCTATATGTGCTAATAAAAGAGAGCATGTCACTTTTGAAAAGCTGAATGCTTCAGTGGAACCATGTTAGTAAGTAGCGAGTACATGTGGAGGAAGATCAAACCATCATCTTCTAGGATTTCAGCAAAGATAACGGCTGGCAAATCAAGCAAGATAAATTGATTTAAAACATTGATTACAAGACATTCTTGTGTTGTGACTTCAGCCAATGAGTCTATCCATCGTGTCAAAAACACCTGGAAGAATGGTTAGTAAGAAAAAAATCTTTTTATAATAAAATATTAAAATCAAGTTTCTAGAAACAACTCAAAACACACTTTAGAGTTATTGTGTTATGACTTCAGCCAATAAGTTAGCATCATTTAGTTCTTGCCCCTTCAATTAAGGACCATGTAACATCTCAAACTTCATAAAGGATATTACGTCTTCCAACTTTTGTTTGTGTCATTTCAGAGTAGTTGTGAAATAGTCTCTAGCTCTGTTTTCTCATTTTAGTCTATGTGATGGAAAGTGCATATTCTTGAGATTTCTTACCTCAATGTGATCTGTTCTATATAATTATGTTCATAAACTTCAACTTTGAGCATCGATAACCATAAAAGCCCCCTATCATAACGACTTTCTTCCTTACTTAATCACCTGATCATTAGTAACTTGTTAAGGCATCATAAACATGTACAAGGATCATCATGTATCATCATAAAATATAAGATTTTTATCCTAACCATCCACAGTAATGCAGTCCAAACCATCAGTTTGTGGACACATCCAAATAGGCACATTGAGTTTAGGTAAAGACTTAGGAGAGTAAGAAGAATATGAAGCGATACAAGCATGCAGGCCATTGCATGAGTCATATCAACATCATTAACAATTTAGATCATGCAAATTTTCAAAAAGTATTTATAGAGAAGCCCTTGGGCTTGAACAATGCTACACCAGTATTCAAGAACATGTCAGTCAAATAATTTAAGGTGCTTACAAATACCATATCAAGGAAAAAGTGTTTTACTTCTCAAATCATATAATTTCCTAGTACCATTGCGGTTGGGGGTGGACACCAGAAGCGTATATGCAGGTGCTTTATAGCTTACTTTTATTGTTGGTACCAATCAACTACAATTATCAAATTAAAGCGTTTTCTCACAACTATTCATCCTTGGATTCCAAAAGCAATAACTACAGAGCTTATCACACCAAAAACTTTCAACCTAAATTTGCACACCAAGCTAATGAAAACATCAGCAATCAAGTAGCAAAACACTTAGAGAACTAACCTTCTCGAACAAAATAGCACAAGCAATTACTTAGTTTTCACTTGTGTGTAGATCAACATACAAATTATTAACAACAAAACTTCAACCAATGTTTTGGCTGGATAATTACTATTTCAGTTAGAACAAGCACGGTGGAGAGCTAACCTGCGCTAATCAAGCGAAAAAATTAGGAGAAAACTTCAACTTCTTTAATAAATGGACCACATCAGAACCACGTGGATGGATAAGTTAAACGAGGAGACTTACATATAAATTCAGAACAACAAAACCTGAATCAATGTTTCTATTAGATTAATACTATTTCAATTAGAACAAGCATGGTGGAGGACTATCCTGTACAAATACTTGGGTAAAATTGGGAGAAAACTTCAACATTTTTAATAAAGATACCACATATAAACCATGTGGATAAGTTACACACGGATACTTTATCCTTGTTAAGTGGGATAAAAATGGCTTGTCCTCATTTCAAAGCATTAAGGTGCCTAATTATCTGAGTTGATATGTTATTATCACCAACCACCACATGAAATAAGTTGCTCTAAAGACATACTGATATGAAGTACATCATTCAAACGATAATGTGACCATGGCAGAAGGTCAAGAGACTAGGTAAATTACCTGCGTGATGGCTGTTATAGGAATGATGCAAGAAGTCAAGTGAGGATTACGTGAACTAATCCAAGAAACCGAGCAGATAAAGAACCTAGTAAAAATGGGAAAAGAAAAATCAGCAGTGTTTAGGTCAAAATATGCAATCACATGGAGAAGCTTCTAATTAAGATGTCTTAACAATTGAAAATGCTAGAGCACAAAACATTCAGATCGATAATCACGGTTGCTATCCAATCACAGTAGTGTGACTAAAAGTAATGTAACAAAACGAGCTATGAGGAATGGAAGCAAAAGAGTTTAATGGGGTTAGTAAAGGTAAACGGTGCTGGAACGGTAGGAATGACAAGTATGGCCAAAAGTGTGGCGACCTTGTTTGATGTAGGTGTTCTACTTTAGGATAAAGGTGTTAGCACTTGAATGTGATGTAAAGTTAGACGTCCTCCTAATGCACATAATGTTTTGTGATAAACACACAAATAAAGGAAAGGTACAACAATTAGTGGAAGAAACAAGAGACTTCATACATCTATAATGACTGACCAGTTTGATCATATTTATTTTCCTCTTTGTCAGCTACTAGCATGCCTCTCCTTGTACACTTCAACTAGTAATTTTGGGCTACATTCTAAGAGATTCATAAAAGCACTCCATGAATAAACCTTTATGCATGTCCAAGCATCTAAAAGGTACTGACCTCCAATAATTTTTGTCGAGCATCATGGAGTTCCGTATCATAAATAGTATATTCTAGATATTTTCGCTGCTTGTTAAGCTGCTGATATTTTCTCACCTCTTCTTTCTCTTCATCCCTTTACTTCAGCTTGTCATCCAAGTATAGAACAACTATAATTATTTCCTTTATTTTATTCCTTGGTTATCACAGAAAATAAAATTATACACGCTGAAAACAACCTCGAAAGAAAACCCAACTCAATTACCCCCAACCCCCCCAAGAACAACAACAACAATAACAACAACAAGTTGAAGAGCCAACCAAGACAAAATTAACATAGTAAAGACTAAAACTAATCAAACCCAAAGGGGAGAAAAAAAACATAAGCCAGAAATAATACAATAACAACATAAACACAATAAAGGAGGAGTTGGAAAATTAAAAAAAGAACAAAGAAAATAGAAAAACTAGGAACTAACAAAACGATTAGGCTTGAACCAACCATAGCACCAATAGAAAAAACATTTATGAACAACAAAGATAAATAAGGCAATATCAAAGTACAAAAAACAACAAAATCTGCAGCAAGCACAATTAAGAAAGCAATCAAATTTGTTAACTCTAAGCAGCGAAAAAACCGACAAGCAACAAAAAAAATAATAGTGCAATGCACAAGAACCAAAAAAAGAGCAAAAATGATCCGCTTCAGCTAAAACACCAAGCTAGAGGTAACAAAAACATGTCCAAACCAATTATGAAAGCTATTAAAAATTAAATGTACAAACACAAATACAAAAATCATCAAAGCCCGTCCCATTAATTAATCGGCAAAAATGGTTTTTTCTGAAGCACACCTTCAACCCAACAAAACAATTAAATCCTTAGAAAACAAAAAACATAAAATCTGACAAACATCTTTGAAAAGAAAAATTAACCAAACACCTCTCAAAACCTTCTATGAACACCTTACATGCAACTCATAAGAAAGACAAAACTAACCAAGAAAAGGCCCTATTAAGGTCCTAGACCAACAAGTAGAGTCTAAGCAGAATTCAATCGTTAAATAAGGATTTTGATCGTAATATTTTCTCCTAACAAGTGGTTTCTAATCAATTAAAATCGGTTCTAAGAAACAGTTACGGTAGGTACAGTTATTTCAGTTGTTACAAGGTCAACAATACAATTTAGAGAGGTTGGAAACATTGATGAGAATCAGCAGCAAATCAAACAAAAAATCAGGTAAGTGCTAATGCGTGATTCAGGGTCTAAATACTTCCAAACAAGTATTAGCATGGTTTGGCTAGTGATGAGAAATTTTGCTTGTTAGGGAGCACAAGTAATACATTTATTTAGCAAGAGCAATATGGCCACACAAAGAGTGTGTCTTGAGTTATGTTTCATACGTGTTCTTGTTTCATCATCTTAGGAAAAAAATTAAAAAGTTACATGAAAGTCATAATAAACATAATCATGGATGCTAAGGTCCTTACTATTTGTGCTAAGCGAAAAGCTTATGCAATAGGTGTCTCACAGTAAGTTAAAGCTTCCAGCCATTTTACCTAAAAAAAAGCATCATAAGACAATTTTTAAGGTCAGTCAAACTCCAAGTATTGAAAGGTAACAAAGTACCCAAAAAGACGTATTAAAAATATTTAACATGAATGTATGGTATGACTGATCTATTATATTCTTAAGAGGAGTTACATCTTACTGTGTGGATTAAATATTCTATGCACTTTCAACATTTAGAGAAACTAAATGAGAATAGCTTAATTATTCATATTAAGAATGTGGTTGATAGAGTAAGACTATGAGTACAACATAAATGTTTGGCAACAAAATAGAGCTATGCTGCACAACAAGATAATATATACCTTTTCTCATCACTATTGGTTTGTACATAACCCCTTAAATTTGCAGCCATCCACAATCTAGACAACATGAAATCAATTAGTTAGAGATCAGATCATGACAGAATCATAACTTAGGATCATTGAATGACTCGAAAATTATCAAAGGGTGAGTTAACAACATGATTAATACTAAGGCTGACAGAAAGATAAATCTACACAAGCCCAAACAACTTTCAGGACCTCTTTAACCCAACGAATCTAATTCTTGAATGAAATGGGAGATTCAGTGATCAGCAATGTAAAACCATTTTTCCTTCTCATAGTTATCAGCCAGTACAAGAGTATAAAGTTAGATTTACTTCTAATAAATCTACACAAGACCAACACGGCTTCTTGGACCTCATCTGCCCAGCAAATCTATTGCTTGAATGAAATTGGGCAGTTCAGTGACTAAAAATTTTAAAACATTTTTATTTCTCATAGTTATCAACTAATATGAGGGTAGAAAATTGGTAAAAAATTCCATGTATGTTTCTCTATTTTATGTTTGTTTCTATTTCTAATCTAGCAATATATCACAAGAACATTTTAATTTTTCTATCAATAGCATATTTTTAATGCCAAGCAGAAAGAGCAGTTAATTGAATCTCTATGCTTAACCTTTTATCTGGAGAGCAACCATAGATTCCATAGCATTTTTAATCCTAGGAAAAATAGCTTGTTTTAAATGTAAATTCACTGGGAAATTTCCATGCTTGTAACAACATTAACACTATGTTATAAGACCATCATCAGAACTTAAAAGCTAATGTTTCCAACACCATCATCAAATATGACTAACCTGGATGTGATCTTTTACTGCAGAAAACATGAGTTCGTCAAGGTCTTTTCCATCCTGATCGTGACCATTAGGGTACAGAAGAATCAATTACCATTTAAGAGAGTTGTTGTAGCCATAAATATACAGGAATGAAAGGGTTTGCAACAAAAAGGGGATAATAGGGATATGCAATCAGCTATTAGCCACTTGTTAATTCTTCTTCATTGTCTTAGCTCTTATAGCTGCAACTCCACAACCACCAGAAAATAACTAGATGTATAAATAACCAACATACACAACACACTGGATATTTAAATCATCAAAAGCATGTACTTATAAGCATTTATAAGCCATCCTAGGTATTACTGCATCCCTGCAACAGAACCAAAAAATGTTCCAAGAATATGTATCATTCATAGCATGGCTCACATAGAATGCAAGAGAATGTGAATTATGAATTATGATATGTGAGGTATCAGTGCATGAGTTGTACTAACATATGCTATAAACATCACCAAGACCTTCCCAATTGAATTTGTATCCATAATTTTTAAACACATATGCATGTATTATTTGCAAAATTGAGATTTAAAGGATAATGTCCATCCAAGTCCAATGGCAGATACTCCCCATTGAGCATTTGGGTTTGGCAGCTATCCAATCATTTTATTCTAGGTGCCATAGTTTGTCATTATAATTTCTTCATCAGAATTTATTCTCTTTATGTGCTTCAGGACAAAATTTGTTTTTGTTTCCTTATAAAGCTATATTCAATCAAATACATCATATAAGAATGTTATTTCATGGATACAAACATGAAAAGCATAATTTTGTGTCATACATACATGCAAGCAATATTTACAAGTAAAGAGCTGAAGTGTGTGATTGGTATTCATAAATATACCAGTGGATAGAATATGATGGTTTATAGCAAGGTATGACAAAGCGGGAGAAATTGAAGTTTTTCTTATCCTTCTAAGTTATAGCCAGCAAAAACATGAAGTTCAAAAGGAGCTAAATCGCATAGTTTGTGTCATTATAATTTCTTCATCATTATTTATTCTCTTTATGTGCTTCACAACAAAATTTGTTTTTGTTTCCTTACAGAGCTATATTCAATCAGATACATCATATGAGAATGTCATTTCATGGATACAAACATGAAAAGCATAATTCTATGTCATACATACATGCAAGCAATATTTACAAGTAAAGAACTGAAGTGTGTGATTGGTATTCATAAATATACTAGTGGACAGAATATGACGGTTTATAGCAAGGTATGACAAAGTGGAAGAAATTGAAGTTTTTTTTATCTTTCTAAAATATAGCCAGCACAAACATGAACTTCAAAAGGAGCTAAATCCCAGAACAAAACTGAATGTTCAACCAAATTACCTATATTCAAGGAACTTTGAAAGTCACCTAGCATCCAGGCATGTAATAAATTTTTGAGCAGCTTGAACATAGTCTATACTTGAAAAAATAAATCCAAAGCATTAAGTAAGGAAACCTCTTAGTTTTCCTGATTCACATTAAACAATGCAAAAGAATTAGAAGACCAAAAACCAGTCATTGAAAGATGAAAGATGGAAGGATCAATTTTAATCTCACTTGACAATTAAAAGACACGTAATCAACAGAAAACTGATATTGAATCAATATATGCAGGAAATACCTTTTGTCATCTCGAATACTTGCACAACACATCTTTCCGCGTCTAGCCTCACCGGAGTACTATTGTCCTTCAAACATTCAGCAAGTGCAGGGCCAATAATGAAAACATGGACCGTAATTGATGGAGGACTTGATTGAAACATAAACGCCTCATTAAAGTTCCTGAAATTAAATGTTCATGGATTCCTTATTAGAGTAGAAACACATGAGGGCATACTTTTGCAACAACTTTTAAAGTAGTTAAACCTCTCCTTCTGACTTCACTGGAGTCATCGTGCAAAGCAGACACTATTGTCGAAATGATATCAACATATGCAGTGGCTTCAGAAGGATCACTCTAAATCTGATGAAGTATAAGCCTTACCAGTGCCTTCGTTGAAGTTTCACGAAGAGGAAACTAATTTGCAGAAGAGCACATTCAGTAACTGGTACAATACAAACGCATAAAATTACAACTATTAGAATTGCAATACCTTCTCATCTTTCAGGGCATCTTTAAGGCAGTGTATGATAGACGGAAACATTTGGGATGTAACAACAGAGGAACGATTGTGCCTAAGCAAGGATGAGATGATGAGTACTGAGTCGTGCCTGGACGCCCGGCTAGGAGAAGATGCCAAATTTGAGAGTAGTTCAAGCAGATCATCCAGCTGAGGCTCTTCCATGTACTGCAATGTCATTTGAAGCTATGAGAAAATGCAGAAGAAATTGTAAATTTTAAAGGATGAGGTTGGTAGCAATAAATAAGGAAGGTCCATCAAGAGCAAAGAAAGGTGCAAACAACATGGTGTTCTGCCCAGATACAACTGTAGCTTCTTACCACAAGTTTATTTAGAAAAACTATCTTGAGTCTAGAGATCAGCCAGCATGTAGCACCGCTATTATATCCTAATTCTAGTAACTTCTTGTTGATATGAAAACTATGGTAGGAGTGATATGGTCACTTTAGAGCTAACAACTTTAAAATACCCTCTATTATGTTTATCATGCAATTTTACAGCATTTTGTAATTGAAAACTAGCTGCCTTTGAGTGTTCTGTTTTCTATCTTTTCTACTCCTTGACTGCAACACACTGACAGGCCCAAACCTGAACAGCTACAACACTAGACTGTTGTGGCTTATTTTTAGAGCCCTAGGCACTATCCTCGACAGCAAGCCTAGTAGTGTCAGGCTTGGGTGGTGTTAATGGTAATTCACTATTCAGATAAAACAAACATCAGGTCTAAGCCAGAGTTTCAAATAGGTCAAGAGATTCAACACGTCAATCAGTTAAAATGAAAACATATATTTGCAAAACCAAGATACTCAGAAGTCAGAATACCTAAACCCACCTATGAAGTGATACCCAATATGCTGGCAGTAGATATTCGGACTTGTTCATCATCATGATTAATTAAATCCTTGAGTTGACTGAAAACACGAACTCTGACAGGATCGCTCACTTTTCCCAGCATGCTTAAGGGACCATCTTGGCCCTTACAACAAGCATACAGTTTAATGAAGACCATTAAACTAACAACACCTACAGATAAATGATACATATAATTTGAAATATTTACAAGGTGAGCTCAAAAAGATTGAAGACATGCCATATATTCAATACCCATTTCCTTGTAGAGACCATTATTTTAAGGGCACATTCTTGTGTTTCTAAAAGAATAAATTCATTGTGTGAAACTAGCAAAAATGTTATTTTACAGTTCAATTATCCTTGTTGAGAAACAAAATAAGGAATTTTCCATTCATGAAAAAGAAATAAAAAAAAATGATCCAGATCAGGAGTTGTTAAAAAACGTTAGGAGCAGCAATCCAATGACAAGATGCGTTGATGTTACATATCACTCAACCCTAACTACACACATAATCAGTTGATTTATAGAAGCCACAAAAGTATAATTCACAAAAGCAAGATTTCTCAAAGACGGATGGCACATTGTTAACCACCACGGGTGCTTTATGGTACATTAATTCTACAAGTCAAAACTTATACTAACATTTTTCAGATACATTAACATTTAGTATAAACTAGATTTCGTAAAATGTATAAAGTCCATACCCACTGATTGGAATGACAAAATCCTTCAATGCTTTTTCACTAGTCACTTCAATAAGCTCCCTAAGACCCAGTGCTGCCTGCTCTCTTAATTCAGCAGAGCCACTTGTCAGACCCTAAAATGTCATAAGATATCAGAGAATCACCAAAAATGAGACAAGATGCACAAATAACTATCATCAATACTTTTTCTAACCCGGTAGTCAACTAGACAACCAAATGTATATAACTGACAGTATCACAAGACACACACACAACAGGATAAAAACAACTTCATGAAAACAGGAAAACTTACACTAGTAATTAACCACCCAATGGAAGAATTGAGGCAGTAGCAATAAACTTCCGAAACCATATCATTAATTGCTAGTAAATCAGCAAGCATTGCAGACACATAGCATCTACTTGGCAGGTTGAGGAAAAAAAAGGCCTTCCCAAGCTCACAACAAGAAATTTTTACCATGACCAATTTAACTACAGATAAACAGAGTGCATGGGAAAAAAGAAAAGTGGGAATCGTAAATGATGTTTTCTAATCTTTCTTGAAGATTTCTCAAAAATAAAAGTGAATTGTAGAATTTAACAAACCAAATCTAAAATACATGTTGCATACAAGGATGATGTCAAACAAAAAGAAACAAGAAAAAAAAGGAAATAACAATATTCTGACAACTAAGAATAACAAAAGAAAAGCATGAGAAGGACAACATTATGACAATAAGAATATAAGCATCCTTACTTGAAGAAATATCGGAAGCAATGGCTGAAGAGCTTTTGGGAGACAGAAACCTGGAATGACAACTGGTCCTCCTTGCAAAAATATTGAAATGGACATAAATACCCAGATGAGTCATCCTTCCACAAATCAGAAAAAAAAGTTAAAAGTTTTTGTGTATTATGTTAATAGTATCATAATGCATACCCAATTGTCTACACTGCAGAATAGTGATCACTAACCTTCTTTTTCCTTCACTCTTTATCTCTGAACGTGGAGACAGCATCACGTACTAATTTTATATATGAAGGAAGCACCTCCTTAGGAACAGAACCAATAACCCTTGATAAAGCTTCCCAAGCAACCTATTGAAAAGAACATTCGATACAATTTATGCATTTGATAGATACCTCAACAGTTGATGAATCTGAATCACTCAGCAAAATGATCAGAGTAGATATCATATTTGGTGCTTCATCTACCAAATATAACTTGTTGTATTTGAAGAAAAATCCTATCAGGTATGATTAACTTCTTCTGATCGAAGCTTGACACCATAAATATACAGAACCAAAATTAGTGACAAATACTTAAATGTTTGTGTGTGTGGGTGTAGAGAGAGAGAGAGAGAGAGAGAGAGAGAGAGAGAGAATGGAAGGGCAAGGATAACTGGGCTACATACCAAAGTATCCCCAATACCTTTTAGAAGTTCTGCTATCAGATACTCAACGCCTTCCTCATCTATGACCAAGGCCACTGTTTCTGCAGCCTCCTTAACCAAAGTTGGAACATCCTACAAACTCCAGTCATTAGATAATCTAGTAGAATAAACAACATTTTGAAGATGTATTTTAAATGAAGGTGATATACACTAATGTCAAAAGAAGACAGATATTTAGAGTTAGGCAAACAAGAGTTGAAATTTAATATGGCTTCTTCAAACTAGTTGCATACCTTGTCCTTAGCACCCATTGCAGAAAGTAAAGCAGGAAGAATAGTACCAGGGTGAAAGTTAAGACCACGTTCTGCAACCTCAGCTAAGGCTCCTAGTGCATGTGCATTGAAGGCACTGGATACGTATTCAAAGTCTTAGAAAAAAAGCAATCATAATGTGTGTTTGTGTGCATGTTTTCAAAAATTATAGCAACTCTAGGAAGCTACACATACGAAAGGGGAAGATGGACCAGCTTGGGCAAAATATGAGGCAGTACAACTGTAGTCCTGACACTAAAATTCACAAGAACAGATACTAACCACATTTTACAGTAGAAAAATATACACAAAAAGACTTGACTCTCAATACATAAGCTGCACGAGGTGTTTACCTTAAGATTTGTTTGAGACCATCAAGCGCCGTATCACAGGTTTCATCATCCTCCAGAGCATGCAGCAGTGTTGGAACAATTTCATCAATTGCTTGCATTCCAGCACTTAGAATAAAGAGACAATTTAAGAGCCTCGTAAATTAATATCTAAACAAGAACTTAAAACAAAACCTACAAGATAGAAATGATGTACCTTGTACAGAGTACAGAATGCTAAGCCTGCAGACTCACGCACCTCAGGCATGCTGTTAACATATGTTAACATCAAAATTTATCATTCTTTTTAAAAAATCACTAGTAGAAATACTGGACTAACCTATCACAAAGGGCAGTCCGGATTGTAGGGATGAGTTCATCCATAAAACTCAATAAATGACTCTTCACAGCACTTGCCATCACTTCACTCGGGCCAATGCATACACCCTGTTATTCCAAGCCATATGAGAATTGCATGACAAATAACCAAAAAGTAACCTTTGTAATTTCCTTATGATTGATCAATTCTTCTATTTTTCTTGTGACCAAAATCCTTGAATAATGTTTTCTATCAACTTTGACAAAAGAAAAAAAAACAAAAAAGTTCCTTGATTAATGTCTGCATATCATATTGAGAGATGAGGAGACGGGGCAGACCAAATGGTGATTTCAGTGCATGCATGGTTTACATGCATATGGTTAATGGATTGAAACTTGATGATCAAGATCCCTCTTCAAGTTAGAAGCACAAGAAGCCTTGTATCTGCCTGTTGGGTTTAGTTTATTATAAAGTATTGATGGGGAGGGGAGTTTCAAGAGAGAAAGTGGACAAACTACTGCAGCTATAGATAAAAATTTTACTTGTCTTCTACCAGCATTAGGATCCTTTAGCCCCTGGGATAGGATTGGGATGATCAAAGGAAGCACTCTTTCACCGAGCTTTCAAACAAGTTCACCCAATGCTCGTGCAACAACCTACATTAAAAATAAAAATAAAAACAATTTCTTTACCATATAAATACTGGAAAAAAAAAAGGAATCAGGAAACTAAAATCTGAAAATAAAAGAAGCACAGACATTCCGCCTTTCAGAAGACGATGATGCCAGAGAAGATATTAAAGTATTCATTAAAACTGGCATTATTTCCTTAAGAGTCTTGGCCACTATTGTTTTCCATACATGTAAGGCAGCCTGAACAGAGGGACAGGAACATTCAATTTACATATATGCATAAAACACATATAAAAAGCAAATGACATGCAAGAGAGAAAGAGAGATGAAAATGTGCCCCTACCTGACGCACATATAAACTGACATCAGTCCGGACCATGTATAATGCATCAAGAATTTCATTACGCTTATCTCTTCCTAAAACCTCAATAATAGCATGTCCATGTGCTTTAGTACTAGAACCTTCATCATCACTACCACCCTCAAGTAAAGCTTTTCCAGAAGTCCCAGCTACCTGGACATGGAAAAAAGGCAATCTCAGAGGGCTAACAAAAGGAACTTGCAAAATGGAGAACTGGAAAGAGGTGAAGTAGTATGAACCTTAAACAAGAGATCTCCTAACAATTCCACTGAGCTTTGCCGGATGCACCAATTATCATTGAAAATACCATCTTCAACAGCAGGAAGGAGAAGAGGCAAGGACCTAAGGATGAAAAGGAACATGATAATATAAAATAGCACACATCCAACAAAGATTACAGATCACACGAATATGCAAAATATTCTTAAGACATAGACAGCTATCACAAACTGCATGTAACTTTCATGAAATCAGAATAATTTCAAGTTTATTGGAAATAAAATTTTAAATGCCCAAGAAATGGCAACATGTTTTGGCCCCAGTCAGAAATTCTAAAGTGATTTTATAGCAGGAACTCCAAGAAATTTCAGTTCCAAACATGCAGGAACAAAAGTAAATTTCAATCTAGCGCCAAGAAAATACAAAGAAACATGGCAAAGACTATGAATGCATGCGTTGTTGCATAGTGCTCCACCAGGACATGGCCAGCACCCGATGCTGCATCACGAACAGATTCATTCTCATCCACAAGACCTGTACGAGTAAACCAGCCACTTTATTATAAGCTAGGTTGTTCTACTACTACCAGTACTGGAAAAAAAAATTCCACAAGAACATTCATATTTAAAAAAGGAATTGAACAATCTAAGCAACCAAAACTACAAATATCCTTCAAAATTACTGAACCTACCATCTAAAATTGCATGCAACATGTGTTGCAAATAATTCTGGAATTGAACACCTAAAGATCTTGGCAGATACTGCAAATAAATTAGCATAAAAAGGACATAATTAGAGAAGGGTAATAAGCAAAATCCAAAGTGGTTTGGAAAAAAAAAAACTTTATTGGACACATTTTTTTATGAGAATATTAGCTGACGCAAATTAGTTTACCTTGAAAAGCGTTAAATATCCATCACGCACAAATGCCTTTTGATGAGAACAATTTTGGATAATATCAAGTAGCACATGTTCAAAGTATCCTGTGCCAAGTGCAGACAGAACCTGGAGATAGATAAACAAAACCCCCTAACTTAAGTATACCCGATTAAAAGAAGTCTGCAAATTCCGAAAACTAGTGTTTTCCTCAGGAAGTATCACTTCATAATCATAACAAGTATTCATTTTCAGATTAATTGCCTTCGTCTAAACACAATAGACGTAATAGATGTGTTATATTGTCATATTAATTGCATAAGAAGAAACCTTATGTATATAATGAGCTGCTTAATTAAGTGAAAAAGTGGTTCAGTAGCCAACTAGAAAGTTAGAGTAACCAATAATACCTCACTCAAGCCTTGAGCAGCTCCAGAACACTCAACATTAATATTATCAGTTTTAAGAGAGTCAAACAGCCAAGGAACAAGATCAGAGAAGTTTTCCTCGCCCATTCCTCTTAAAAAATAAATTCTGGCATGACATTACCTGCTTTATATACATCCTGAAATACAGAATCATCCGCCTTCTATCAAAGAGATTAAAGAACAGCACTATTAGCGGAGTTTCCTTACTATTAGAGATAGAAAAAAATTAATTTAAATTTTCAAAATAAAAAAAAGGATTAGCATGCCTATCTGTGTACGATCCAAAATCTGAAATTATTCCATGCTTTTTTAAGCAGGAAATTAAAAATAAATAAATAACAGTTTCCAAGATTAAAAAATTAATGCTTAAAAAAACCAACAACTACTAACTAGGGTTTCAACTTCTAGAAATTTACAGAATATACAAAATCGAAATCTCAAAACCTAAGTTCTAAGTAAAAAAATACAAGCACTAAAACCACAGCGTAGTGGAGCATGATTAGCAAGAAAACTTACGAAATTGTCGCTCCATCGACTAGAAAGGGGTTTGGCTTGAAAAAGAAGAAGAAGATGAGGAGTAGTGGAGGATTGGGTTTGAGCGGGCGAGTTAATGGTTTAGGTGCTAGGTGGGTGCGCAGGTTAAGGTCGTTGAGCAGAGTGCTCCAGCGGTGTGTTTTAGCGTTGGGCTTGTGGTGTGTCTCTATCAGATGCTTTGACATGTCTTCCTCTTCCACTAAGTTCTTGATCGTTATCGCTGCGTAATATGTTCCAAGAAAACCTTCCTCTTCTTTACATACTTCTACTTTGTCTCCACCGTGGAACTTCATTGTTGTTACATAATTTAACAAGCAAAGAAAAGAGGAACTTGAAAGATCAAGGAATTTTTTTTCGTGTACTAATAAAGGGGGGCAGGGCATCAATATCAAATTCATGAAACATCAACTCTTAAGGTAAGAATTCCATTGAGCAAAGATGTGAAAGATTTACTAGGATGTACCAGTCATAATGCACAAGTTTGGAGACCAGGTGCATGCACCTATGAATTGCACAACGTTCTTATGCCGAACTTTCCTGCAAACCAACAATTGCAAAAGGTTACAATTTTCACAAATATCAAGAGAAACTGAGGGTTACCCCACCACAACTTAGTGAAGAAGGTGGATCGATGCATGTAAAAGATTGTATACAAGAGAGAAGCTTCAGAGAAGGTGGATAATTGCATGTAAAAAGTTATTAAGGTTTACAAGGATGAGAGAGGGAGGGAGCACCATCATTTTATATAAAGGTTTATGGAAATTACAAATTATACATTAACACCATTCTCAACAGAAGTAACTTCAATGTGCATATAAAAGCTTTCTACTTGAAAAGGCATTGCAGATACTCCTGAGTAGAAAGGTTTGAGTTCTCTAGTCTTATATTTTGTATTTACGATCTTGTATATATAGCTAGATAAATATGTAGGCTACCATCTCTATTGGAAAATAGACAGTTTCCAAGTCTGCAAATTCAATGAAACAACAACTGGTACCATAGAGAAGTGGCCAGGTATTGATTTTTTTATCAGTAAGTTCTTATTCCCCTATCTTGATAATAATAGGAGGCTTTTTTGTTTTAATAAAATATTATTTTGAAGAAAGAATATCACAAATATTTACATGTAAGGGTTTTTAATTCTTGATTAGAAATGTTTAAAATGATCGAAGAAAAAAGAAACATGTAATTAAGGAGTATACAAACAAAACGTTTTAGAAATGGTGTCCAGAGATCTTTCAAGCATATATTCTTACAGACCTCATTATATACACTTCCTTGTAGAACTCCCTAAGCATTTCTCCACTGACACACTCAGGCTTTAGCACTTTGATGGCCACTTCCTGACTACAACATGTGCCTCGATACCTGAAGTGGTTAAATGAACAATCAACTGAGTAACTTGCAATCAGCAAAGTAACATAGATTTCAAATGACACAACTTACAAATCACCATATGATCCAGATGCAACTTTGTTTTCAACTTTCAGTTGACTTGTGTCAATTTCCCAGACATTAGTTCCATCACTAGGTATTTCAACACAATCTAGGAGAGATTCAACCCCTGTTTTATTTTGCTTGCAAACCTGCTCCTGTGGAGTATTGCAAACTTAGTTTATATAATGAAGATGAGCCATCCTGTTAAAATTCCCACAATCTAGATATCCCAATGAATACTGGTGTTTTTTAATCTAATGAATTTTAAGGAGTACCTTCTTTTTTTTTATCCAAAACAAGAACAAAGAGAAGACACAAAGTTAAACCTTTTTTTTTGGGCATTTTGTCATTTCCAGTATGGGGATTTGTCCAGAGGTATTGGATTTCAACTTTGACTGGAATGGCTAACTATTCAGAGAACATGCTACCAAGATCAAGTCTATTGAAGCATTTGAGTTGCTGTATACCCTAACTGAATGGCTATGAGCACAAACTACAGGAAAAATAAATAAATAAATAAATAAAGTTTTTAAAAAATTACTATTTCAAGTTGAAAAACATTGACAGTATTTGGTTCTGCCCACTAATATTACTAAGGACTTCCTTTAAGAACTAGTTGCTTAATCATCATGTAGCATATCAAGCAGAAGATGTAAATCACATATATAGCCAACAAGTACTAACACACCATAGCAAGACTGTAAACCTAGATATACATCACGGTTCTCCTTTAAAATTTGGTCAACTCTTTCCCCCAAAGATCATTTCAGCTGCAACAAGTTAACAGGCTTGCCACATACACTGGCAAAGGAATGAGGATAGAACCATAACCTCCATGAGGTTAGTTTAACTTTAAATGATTTATGAGAATGTGATGGAAAAAAAAAAGTTAAGTAATCACTTTACAAACATAACTATCAACAATTCATACATCCTACACCCTAGATATGGCTGATACACATATTAATTAAAACAAAGGGTGTTCTAGCAGCAAGCATTCATAAAAAGATTTATTTTAAAGATATGCAAAGCTGCAACTATGAATAAAAGTGCAGTATAAAGAAAAATTACCTTAGACTTTAAGATTTCCTTTTCTAAAGCATTTCTAAGCTCCTCAGTAGGTTCCCACCCACATGACCAAGTAGTACAGTGAGCAAACAATGTCAGTCTGGCAATTATCTCAGTATTAAAAAGAGAATTGTATAAACCAAGAGAGCTGGATAAAATAATAACATTTCAAATCCACATGAGCAAGGAATAAAATTTACACACGAGATGTGCATCTTTTACTTTGGACTAGTTTAATGTTGCCCTCTTCTTATTTTTTTCTTTTTTTTTAAGCAATTAAGAAAAAAAAACATTGAATAAAATCATGACCATAGCAGGCTGATACCACAAAATACCTAACACTTGATTTTTCTAACTGGTGAAAAGAATAGGACCATACCTTACGAAGCCAACCATCAACAACAAAAATATCCTGAGAAAACCCATCAACAGTGGAAAAGGCATGAGCTTCTATTATCTAGTGAAAAAGTAGGCGTGGAAAACAAAGATGAGGTAAACTCACGGTGTAGCTGTAAAATTCTAGTGTGTTACTGAGTTTACATGCAATTATGAGACTAGGTTGTGACTGCAAAACTTGTTCAACTCTAACTTTAAATGGCCGGCAAACTCCTTCGAAAATTCTATCCAGAACAAATGTTAGGTCAGATTCTGTCTTTCCAGTGCCATTCTCCAAACTCTTGGAGAATCGGTTTACGGTTGATACGGTATCTACCAATGCATCTGGGTCAAGTAGGACAAGAACAAGTTCTCGTTCAGATGCCAAGGCCTGCACGTGGACCAAATTGACATAAAATTATTAAAGAATGAAACTGAGATTAATATGTGCATGGAACTCGGCCAAGCAGAAAATTAGAAGTACAACACAATCAGAGAGGACTCCAAGTCGAACCTGATGTAACCATCCTAGCATGTCACCTACATATCTTAACGGATCATGAGCATGAACCTCAATAGGTCTTGGCATTCCACCAGGTCCTCCACGTGGAAGAGCGCTTATAAATCTTCTAAACAATGCATTATGCCTCATATTTGCTACCTGTATAAAGAATTATGAAAAATTAGAGAGGAAAAAAAACAGCATTTGACCATTAAGCTATTCGTCATTAAGGTTTGCCACATGAGAACTACCTCTTCTGCACGGTAAAGCAGGGAAGTCAACTGGAAAATTATTTACCAATATCTATTATCTAGTGCATGTGAGCAAGCACATGAGACACGGAGTACAAATTAAAGTTAAATGTTTCAAATGATGCAGTTTTCGATACAATTGCGGTCGTCTTTCTTTTTTCTTGATACAGTCAAATGCAATCTTAGGCACTCGGCAATGTATGAATGTTTCCACATGTGAGTGTGTGGGCACATGTGTGTTGCCATTACTAGTTAGAGAATATATTATAGCTGTATCTCTACTAGCTGAAAGCCCGAGATAATTTGAAAACTTTTCACCATATTTGTCCTGAAAAACATATGGAGCACGGCACAATCAATCCCAAATTGTTCCCAAT
This sequence comes from Populus alba x Populus glandulosa, assembly GCA_033617975.1. Classification (NCBI taxonomy): domain Eukaryota; kingdom Viridiplantae; phylum Streptophyta; class Magnoliopsida; order Malpighiales; family Salicaceae; genus Populus; species Populus alba x Populus glandulosa. Next base: position 12,913,818 of record CM066146.1, on the reverse strand, counting down.
ACATACAAAATATTCTGCACAGATGATAATAGGACTAGTCACTAACCTGACTAAGAAGTTTTGGCCCATCAACAGTTCAAAAGGTGATCTCGTGCATGGACCTACAATATAGTCAAATGGATAATCCTATATGTAAACATGAATTGAAGTTAACATCACAATAAGGCTAACATCAGAAAGTTCTCCACTTTTTACACATTGCCAAACAATGTCCAGGGAAAAATATAACCATTGACAGTCCATAAAAGCTCTTACTGAGAAAGACATGGCGTAGAATTTGCAGCACCATCTCCATCGTCAACATGATATCTACAGGCTTGAAATGCTTCAAGATTAGGTGATGAGCCAAATGTAGGTAGTGGATGCATTCTGCAGATCAGAGAGAGAAAAACATGAATCAACAAAAAACAACACGTTATATTGCACAAAAATATAATGGCGTACACCTGCTTGTTTGAAAAATAAGAACTTTGTGCGTCTTCTTTCATTGCCGGATCCAAATGCACAGAAGCATAAGAATTTCCATTCAAGGCAGGATACACCTGTAACACAAAGAAGCCACCAATCAGACTACGCAAATGATCTGCTTAAACCCTATCAACATTATAAACACTTTATATTAAGACAAATACCATTGTCTTGCCGTTGACTGAATGAGTGGGTAACAAGCAAATGGTAGGTAGTATTTAGTACAGAATTTCTTCGCTAAAAAAAAAAAAAAAACAAGTAGCATTTACTACTATTATTAACCGTGCAGGATCTTCAGCCAACTGAAGTAATCTCTTGTGCATATGCACATCTTCAGCTCTCTCCACATTCACATCCAGCGCATATCTACATTATTGATCACTAAAATAAAAAAAATAAAAAAAAAAGAAATTACACAAAAAGAAAACAAGAGAAGCCTAACAGGACTTCAGGCTATATATATATATATATAAATCTTGAAAATCTAAAAAAAAGAAAAAAATTACAGATCTTGAAAAAAAAATTAATTAAAAATCTTGAAAAAAAATAATAATATATATATATATTCTTTTTTCAAGATTTGTATATATATATTATTTCAAATCCAGAAAAATTCGTTTCTTTGAAATTCGAGTCTTGAATTCGCTTCAAGACTTCGTTATAAACTTCTAGCTTTTGCCTTTGGTGATGGTGTCGTGATGATGGATTCGCTATTGCAGAGTACGACTCCACTGCTCTGCTACCAGAGCTCTCTACGTCTTCTTCTTCAACCGCCATTGCATCACGACCCTGGATCGCACACGGCGGTTATGCTGCTGGAGGTAAAAGCTTTGATGAACCAAGCCACAAAGAGAGAGCGAATTTCTTTTTTGTGTATATTGTACTTTCTTTCTTTCTTTTACAGTTTTTTGTTTTTGTTCGTCTCTCACTCTAATTGTATTCGGATAACTAGTTACACTTCGGTATTTATGATTTTAATCTTTCAATGAAAACATGAAATTAGAATCTTTATTCCGAAATATCCAATATAATTGAGTTTTCTAATAATATCTGTAATGAGACCTGTCAATTTGAGTTCATCTATTTAATAATTGATATTATTTGAATAATTAATTGGAGATTTTAAAAAAATATATATTAATAACATCACTCCAAGTAGATAAATTTTTCTTATAAAATATATTTTTCAAATAAATGAACAGTTTAATTTTTTTTTAATTCGCAAAATCAACTACAATCAAGAGTGTAAATCAAAGTCAATGAAGTGAAAATGTAACAGACAGGTTATTTTTTAACGTTACTCTTTTCCTGCAAGGAAGAGGATTGTGATGTCCGTTTGATTTTTCTAGGCTATTAACGGATAGTTTTCTTTCTTGTTTCTGAAATACTAAAGGGATCCCCATGAATCTAATACCAATATTATTATAATATGTGATAAAAATATTTTCATTTTAATACAGATAGATACTCTTTTTATGTCATAAGTTTTACTCATGGGTATTAAATTTAATTTAAGATTCGTGAGTTGATAAATAAATTAAGTTTATCATAAAATGATATTATTTTAAAAATAAATTAAATTAAAATTTTCAAATTTGTAATATTAAAATCTCATTTTAATTTGACTGATCAACGTCCATTTATATTCAAAATAAAGCCCATTTAAATTAGGTTTTGAGTTGATTTTCTAGGCTATATCAAGTTTCATAATTATGGTTTTGATTGAGGGTTACTCGGGTAATGTCTAATAAATGGAGAACCCACCTAAGAATTTATTTGCTTTCGAGTCAACCTAGGTATATTGTAAAACAATACTGTTTTATTTTGGATAAAAATTGAAAAAACAATTCCTTGAAATTAACTAGATTAGGTCTCACCATGTTTTTACTAAGTAAGTATATTATTGTTCAAAATAAAACCCACAGGGATGAGTTTCTAAATTGATATGCCAAGCCATATCACATTTAATAAATATGGTTTTCAGTGAGGGTTAATGGGGTAATGTTAGGGATGAGCAAAAAAATCGAAAAACTGATTAAATCAAAAAAACTGCAAAACATTTAACCGAAAAAACCGAACTAAAAAATAAAACCGAATGAATCGATTAAAAAGCCCAAGAAAAAAACCGGTTCAGATCGGTTTCGATTTTTAAAATATTAAACCCATTGAACCGGATCAAACTGAACAGGTTCAACCAACATTTAAACCCACCATAAAAGGAAACCCTAAAACTAAACTTCTCAATCGTCTAGCTCTCAGTCGCCCCCCTCTCCCAAATGTCTTCTCTCTCTCACAACTCCTTCTCTAATGTTTTGCAAGTGGTCACTTTGTCATCACTCTCCTTCTCTAATTCTCTCATTATTCTTTGATTCCCTGGATGAAAAGATTCAAAATCAAGCCTTTATAAACACAAGATAAAGGGATAGAAAACGTTTGCCCCAAATTTATGTCTTTCCCTCTTTCATATTGTGTACTCCATCATTATTATTTATAATAAACAACAGATAAAGAGAAAGAATACATTTTTTGCTGTCTATTTTTGCATAAAAGAGATGTGCATTAGGGATATTTTTGCCCTAATTTTTGCTATCTGATTTAATTAGAGACAGTCTCAGTTTCATGGATTTTATAGGGTTGTTTTGGGTTTTTTATGAGTTGGTCCTCTTGTCATATAGATCATTATTTTGCACTTTGTACACGGCTGGAATCCTTGCCATTTAGACTAATCAATTTATCATCCATCTTCTTCATTTATTGGCATCAGCTTGCCCTTCACATGAAACATAACTTGATAGTTTTGGTTTTTTTTTTAATTTTTTTCTCAATTAACCGAATTGAAAATGATCGGTTTGAACTAGTTTCGGTTCTGAATTAAGAAAAAAATAAAAATTCGGTTGGGTTGGGTTTTTCAAGTAAAAACCGAACCGAACCGAAAATGCTCACCCCTAGGTAATGTCATGAGAATTTATTCACTTTGAGGATTGAATTGATAATTGGAGTTTTTTATATATAAAATATTTATTTCTTAATAATGTGTATATTAATTCATTAAAGAAAAATAGCGGATAAATTATTATAGTTTAATTTAAATAATTGATTTCCAAGGAAAACTTCTCAAGGTATGGATGGTTATTGAACTAATATAGTATTGTTTATCTCAGGATTTGCTATCATGTTTTTTATGAGAAAATTCAAGAACATCATAATTTTGATTTCATTTTCTTATTGAATATCGTGGCAGAAATACTAATGGTGTTGTTTCTGACCAAATATCATCATCACTTTTTTTTTTGTTGATAACGACGATCATGATGCCCTCTAATGTTTCAAGATGCCTCAACCCATACATGAAGGAGATGATTATAGATTACTCTCGTCCAATGTTATTGGTAGAATCAATTTTTTTTAATAAAAAATATCAGAGGTAATTAAGAATTTTAATATTCAAGTTAAATTTTGATTAATTTAATATCATAATAAAAATAAGGTAACAAAAAAAATAAATAAACATATTACTCTAGGAAAAAGCTGGGCTACCACACGAAATCAATGACATAAACATGAGATATGTCAAGATTACTTGTCTATCATATATCCTAGATCATGAGATCAGGATAATTCGATATAAAAAGAAATTGATGATAAGTAAAAACAAAACTGTAAAAATTAAGAGATAAATATAGATCAAGATATTTAATAGCATAACACATGACATTTATCCGATTGTGTTTAATGAATTTATTTATTAAAATCAATGTATATTATAAAAATAAATTTAATTTATATGAAATATAAAAAAAATTAAAGATGAGTCATATTAACTTCATGAAAAATTAAAGACGCTCAATGTATTTGAAAAAATAATTACCATTAAAAAAAGGCTAAATAAGCTAAAAATAACATAAGAGGGGTATTAATTAAAAAACAAACTTAAAAAAATATTTTATAAAAAGACATAAAAAAAGGTATTAGTTGAAAAAAGAAAGAAAGAAAAGTATCAAGAAAGGAAAATCACAGATGCATTAGCCTTGAAGCCTAGGCCAATGCGCCTAGGCCTACTATTTTTTTTTTCAAGTCATCTGCCATTTTATTTAAAAAAAAGAATTGACAAACGACACATTGCTTATTGTGGTAGACGATGTGTTGTCTGTTAGCCCAAAATCCAACAACCATTTTCGTGGCTGGAAATTTGGGTTTGCTAGTTTTTTTTTACCAAAAAAACCTTGCTTTTCAACCATTTCAACCACAAAACACCCTACAAACACCCTTAAAACACCAAGAAACCAACCTATCAACCTAATGAACCAAAAAAAGGTTTAAACCACTAAAACAAACCGGAAAAAATATTGCATCCTTGACATATATCTAGTTTTTTAGGTTATATCAAGTCCTAAAACAAACACTATAAGACTCCCCTCACCTAGTGAAACTCGTTGACACCAATTTTAACATTTTTTTATGGTTGGGATCGTCATTAATGAAGAGATCTCTATCTTCCCAAATGTGATGACTCCTCTTTCCACTTCCATGAAAAAGTTACTGAAAAAAAATAATTCTAGTACCAAGATGTATTTTTTTAAAACATTAAAGGGACCAGCCACCTTAGACACAAATCATTCCCTATGCCAACAAACAATTAGGAAAGTAATGCTCTCTTCCTCAAAGCTTGGATACTTGAGATCCAATTGTTTATTGTCACCTCCATAAATGCTAAGATAATTGTTGCGCTGCTATGAACATACTTGATTTTGAGGCAAAATGTGATATGATTCAAGCAAGGTCAGATTCGGATTTTGACGTAAAATGTGCAACTATCCAGTTTTACGGCAACAGTCATAATTCTCAATCCTACCATTGGATTGGGCTAAAATTTTACGTGGAGTCTCCTAACATGTTGTCCTACCTTGGGTTAAAAGACATGTAAGGTGAGAGAATTCATATTAATAAAACTTCTTGTTTGCCGCACTTTGTGTGTGTGTTGGTGAGATAATCTCCCTTCCATGGTTCTCTAAGGCCAAACATCAAGCAGGGAATTAACATGTGGATAAAGCACAAAGAATTACATGAATATGTTTGATGCAAAGAGCAATAAAAACAACGAAATGGTCAACCATTTCATCTTCTAGGACTTAAAAAGGTATTTCAACATTTATGCAACACCATTGTCAAGCGCAATGAGTTGACACAATCCATTTTGCGATTTGTACCTTGTAAGCATTAGACGATCAACTATCTAATCCCATAAGTTATATAGCAATGACCTCTTCCATTGCTCAAATGAAGGAGGAATAAACAATTATGGGAAACATCACCTCTATCTCGTTGTAGTAAAGTCGCGCACAATCAATGTGTCTATAACCCACCTGCATCACAATTATTTCACACGCAGACCACTATAAGCTAATTACTTGTGGGTGGAAAAAGAAAAAAAAAATAAGTTGTTGTCTATTCAACACAAAAACCTCAAGAAAATCACTCCAAAGATATTGATAGGCATTAAAAGTGACAGCATCACCAACCACACCAGGGGCAACCCTCTATGTTCCTTACCCAATTGAAGGGATTCTTGCGATCTACCATGTGTGCTCGGGAACCATGCTATTTTTTTTTCATTTTAGTCCTTGAACTTCTCATTTTTTTAATACATAACTTCATTTTCTTCACTTTTAATCCTTAGTTGATGAAGGAGAAGAGAGAAAATCATTGAAAAAAATTTGGAAGAGAGAGAAAGTGACGAGTTCATCACATTTCAATCATAAAAAAAAATGATATTTATATGAATACGTTTGTCTTCTCAAGAGGGGTTTAATAAAGTTGTTTTTTTCCTCATTGAACATGCTAGAAAAAATAGATTTAGTTTATTTGGTTTAATATTTCTCTTACAAAATGACTTGGGGTTGGTAATTGGTTTATCAAGATTTTTATCAGTTTGTTTTGTGTTTTCAAGTGAAAACGAGCAAAAAAACAAGTTTTTGGAGCATGAAAGTTTTGCTCTAATTTTTCAGTCACTAAAGATGATCAAAAAATTTACCAACAAGCAACTTGTTACATGATTATTTAAAAAAAAATCCTAGATAAAATAGGAAAAAAAAAGGCTTGGCGTGACTAGACTTTTTCTTTGGAGGTTGGATGTATTGGTTGGCTTGTTAAGCCCGTCAATATTTGCCTCTTTAATTCATTCATTTTTATTTTTTTCGGTTTTTTCCTTGCATTGTTTTTTCCTATTTTAATATTGATTAATGCCCTTTTTTTATATAAAAAAATTGTTTTTATTTAGCTTTTTGTTTTAAATAGTGATTAATCTTTTTTTTTTGTTTTATAACACTTTCAAGAGATTAGTTTAATTTATCTTTATTTTTTATATATCTTATATCAATTAATTGCATTTGAATTATGTTTTTATAGAAATAAGTCTTTCATTATTAGTAATGACAATGACTCTCTAAGAAGAAACAAATGAAAACATATATAAAAAAAGAAAAATCAATACAAAATATTTGCATTTGCATTTATCTTGTACTTCAATTTCGAATATTAACTTCTCGTTTTAGTATTTAATTAGTGTTAACATAAACATTATTTCATTTCTCAATTGAAAAAATTATGATACATGAAAACGCATCTATAATGCAACCATCTTCTTCTCTTGTGTTAACTTAAAAACTTACTTTTGCTACCTGCAACGTAGCTCGAGTATAAGGCTATTACATCTTAAAAATAAAATTAAATCCACTCCAAGTTAAATGGATCTTGATATTAAATTTTATTTCTAAAATATAGGTATTTGAGGTTCAAACATTGAATTTCAGTTTTCACTCTCCTCTTTTTGTCATATTTACCTTCTATTTTCCTTTTTCATAATTTTTACATTGGTACTTGACATGACCAAAAGATTGATGTCTTCTCCCAAGTGCAGGAGTGTCGAAGTAATAAATAACCCATCAAGACCGGGGTCGAACCACAAAGAGGTTAATTGTATAAATTATAAATAACAAGACGACAACAACAACAACAACAACAACAATAATAACAATAATAATTATTATTATACTCAGTATGTGGCGTTGTTATACCTGAAAATGATCTAAAAGATCGGGTCACAGGTTTCCAGCCTATATACTGAGTTTATGAAAAGATCAAAGATATATATAATATAAACAAAATCTAAATAATAATAATAATAATAATAATAATAATAATAATAAAAGCAGACGATGAAGAAATTAATGAGAACTTTGAGATGAAAGATTAACGTAAGGATTAAACAATGATAAAAACAAATGTCAAGGTTAGAGGATCCACTAATGGTACTTCAAACAAGTATAGTATAAACTCTTATTACTCAATTGTAAACCACACATAAAGGAGGTTCCAATCAGATTATAAATTGTTAACATGATTACATTAGTTATCTTATTCGAATAAAACTAATACTTGTAAATGTTGGCAGGCATTCATGATTATAACTTATGTTAACAACAAATCAAGTTCCTTTCATAGCTCAGGTGTCAGTTAAACCATACAGTATGGGCTATGAAAGTGCCAAGTATTTGTTGTACCAAGTGTTATACAACATAAATCTAGATTAACCATTTAACAAGCAAAGTATTAAAAGTGAACAAGATAACAAATATAAAACATGTTAGTATCCAACGTTAAGGTCCATGTTAAGTTTATATTATACTTATTCTTACACCATTAGTGTACCCTTTTCACCTTGACATAATTAACTTAGCTGAACATAATGAAAGAAAGAAACATAAATGAACAAGATCAGAACATAAATGAGAAAGAGGTTAACTAAGTAAAGGAAAGGGAATGAAGTGCATAAACTTGATATTAATGAAAGCAAGACATAAGCAATACAAAGAGAGAAAGCAAGAGCATGATTTTGATCTGGAAACCAAGATGCCTCAATACATGGTAAGTGCCTCCTTTTATAGGCCAAAATTTGGAACTATTGATTTGTTGACTAATTGATGAGTGGGTGGCCACATCTCCTTTTATTAGCTTGCTTCTTTATGCTTTATGACTATCAAATCCTTCACGGGACTAGAAAAAGATGATTTCAGCTCTACAACTCTCAACGTAGTCATTTCGCTCTTTGAATTCTGCATTCAGCCTATAATTTTCTTCCTGAAGTTTTTGCTCTCGGGATACATACAAGTAGATGACTTATTTAACACCAAAACATCATAATATAAAGGAAATGGCAAGAGAGGCATGAGGACTTGCAACAACAGAGTTAAGAAATTACATGCGCATACCAAGTAACAAAACATCTTTATCTAATTTCAATCAATCCATACATGTACACATAAACCTTGAAGGCAGTTCATCTTAAAACTAGAAATTCTCAAAGGGGTCTTGTTTTTAGTTTAATGGTGGGCATCTACTAGTTACTACTATAGACCTTGAATAAATCCCGAACATTTGTAGCCAGTACAACATCTGGAAAAGGTAAAAAAATCATCATTGAAGTGACTAGTTGACGTGGAAAAGAAAAATCAATTATTTCTCATAACATGATGGTTCTGGTTCCTTGGAGTAAAACAAAAAATCACCCAACAATGAGTGAAGAAAAGAAAAACCTAGAAATCCACAAGAAGCTTCCTTGAATCTACAACGAAAGTAGAAGAGTATCCACAAGAGTAAGGAAACTTGTAAAATTGCAAAAAATCAAATTTCACTGGACAAGAATCTAGCATTAAGACTAAAAAATATGCGCGCTTATACAGGTCCCCCAAATCCTACACTAGATCAAATCAAATCAGGTATAAAATCCCTAACATATTAGTTTAAGTAACAAAATACCCAAATAATTCTTAAATAATGATGTTTTAATTATTTATTTGCAAATTCTCCATCTACTATACTGTGTTTTATTATTAACTACCATGTTAGCTGTATCGATTAGTTTATTGACAGTAGAGGACAAAAACCTAATGTGAGGCACTTTCAGCTGAAATTATAGCTTAGGTAGTAATATATGGAAAATTTTAGTTGAGGAGATACCTTACATTTTAGCATAGCACATGCTAAATCATAGCATCATCCTGAAAGCAAAGCACATGTTCAGTAAAAGCATTCAGCATTCTTTATCCCAAAAAATTAATTAGCTCTTTTCTCTTTGCAAGAATTTGATACCTTGGCTTGGATATGTCCTGAAATTCACTCTAGCAGGTCTTTCACATCAAGCTCAAGCTCAAACTGTTTTTTTTTTTATGGCTTATGTTTGTCGTTGAAGTAAAGATACATAAATCATAATCTCACGTTAAAAACAATAAGTACAATAAAAGACATTTAAGCATTAAAATCCAGTACCGTAGTACCTCGTCACTTGCCTTATCTGGAGTTCCTCCTGTTTCTCAGTGGGATTTACATGTTGATCTAGTGCCTTCTTGTTTACATGGCTGAACTACTAAAGTTGTTCATTGCACCAATGAAGCATTTTATGCAACTCGTTCACACTCCACTTATACCTATATGTGCCAATAAAAGAGAGCATGTCACTTTTGAAAAGCTGAATGCTTCAGTGGAACCATGTTAGTAAGTAGCGAGTACATGTGGAGGAAGATCAAAACATCTTCTTCTAGGATTTCAGCAAAGATAACGGCTGGCAAATCAAGCAAGATAAATTGAGTTAAAACATTGATTACAAGACATTCTTGTGTTGTGACTTCAGCCAATGAGTCTATCCATGGTGTCAAAAACACGTGGAAGAATGGTTAGTAAAAAAAAATATTTTTATAATAAAATATTAAAATCAAGTTTCTAGAAACAACTTAAAACACACTTTAGAGTTATTGTGTTATGACTTCAGCCAATAAGTTAGCATCATTTAGTTCTTGCCCCTTCAATTAAGGACCATGTAACATCTCAAACTTCATAAAGGATATTACGGCTTCCAACTTTTGTATTTGTCAGTTCAGAGTAGTTGTGAAATAATCTCTAGCTCTGTTTTCTCATTTTGGTCTATGTGATGGAAACTGCACATTCTTGAGATTTCTTACCTCAATGTGATCTGTTCTATATAATTATGTTCATAAACTTCAACTTTGAGCATCGATAACCATAAAAGCCCCCTATCATAACGACTTTCTTCCTTACTTAATCACCTAATTATTAGTAACTTGTTAAGGCATCATAAACATGTACAAGGATCATCATGTATCATCATAAAATATAAGATTTTTATCCTAACCATCCACAGTAATGCAGTTGACACGACCAAAAGCTTGATGTCTTTTCTCAAGTGCAGGAGTGTCGAAGAAATAAATAACCCGGCAAGACCGGGGTCGAACCACAAAGAGGTTAATTGTATAAATTATAAATAACAACACAACAACAACAATAACAACAATAATAACAACAATAATAACAATAATAATACTCAGTACGTGGCGTTGTTATACCTGAGAATGATCTAAAAGATCGGGTCACAGGTTTCCAGCCTATATACTGAGTTTATGAAAAGATCAAAGATATATATTATATAATATAAACAGAATGTAAGTAATAATAATAATAATAACAATAATAAAAGCAGAAGATGAAGAAATTAATGAGAACTTTGAGATGAAAGATTAACGTAAGGATTAAACAATGATAAAGACAAATGTCAAGGTTAGAGGATCCACTAATGGTACTTCAAACAAGTATAATATAAACTCTTATTACTCAATTAGAAACCACACATAAAGGAGGTTCCAATCAGATTATAAATTGTTAACATGATTACATTAATTATCTTATTCGAATAAAGCTAATACTTGTAAATGTTGGCAGGCATTCATGATTATAACTTATGTTAACAACAAATCAAGTTCCTTTCATAGCTCAGGTGTCGGTTAAACCATACAGTATGGGCTATGAAAGTGCCAAGTATTTGTTGTACCAAGTGTTATACAACATAAATCTAGATTAACCATTTAACAAGCAAAGTATTAAAGTGAACAAGATAACAAATATAAAACATGTTAGTATCCAACGTTAAGGTCCATGTTAAGTTTATATTATACTTGTTCTTACACCATTAGTGTACCCTTTTCACCTTGACATAATTAACTTAGCTGGACATAATAAAAGAAAGAAACATAAATGAGCAAGACAAGAACATAAATGAGAAAGAAGTTAACTAGACAAAGGAAAGGAAATGAAGTGCATAAACTTGATATTAATGAAAGCAAGACATAAGCAATACAAAGAGAGAAAGCAAGAGCATGATCTTGATCTGAACACCAAGATGCCTCAATACATGGTAAGTGCCTCCTTTTATAGGCCAAAATTTGGAACTATTGATTTGTTGACTAATTGATGAGTGGGTGGCCACATCTTGACTTGATAACAATCCTTATCTTCTTGTCTGGTCAAGACGTCATTGCTAACATCATAATTTGCCCAGAATCCTCAGGAATGTTCTAGGAAATTGTCTCAGCTTTCCAACAAAAAACAGATGAGGTCATTTGGACTTCTAGAACTCAAGATATGGGCTGAACACTAAATAGTGTTTGGGCTGCAGGACAACTTCGGACTTCTTCGTTGTTCCTTCAATTTGGACTTCAAAACTACCTTTTCAAATCTTGGGCTCCCATGAAAGTTGTAGGCCTTTGTTTTACCTTTCCATCCATATAAAATGGACCTAAATCCGAAATCTAGAGCTCCAGATATGATCCAATTACTGAGCAATGTTCCGGTTTGGACTGCACCGACATCTCTTTTCTAAGTTTAGCCATCTCTTTGTCCTTTCACTTTCAATACTTAAACTCATCAATCAATTCTTTTATTTATGTGATAGACCTGCATATAAGATGAGCATTTACCATAAATTAAGGTATCTTATAGTATCAAACTTGTTATTATAAAACATGCTTTAGTTAAGGAGTTATTGATACTTCAAGTGCAAAATGATGATATAAAACCTTGATAAACATGCACTTTTAAGTACTAATCACACCCCCCAACCAGCTTATTACTAGTCCCTAGTAATCTAAAGCGTTAAAATAGAGAAACAATTTGCAAGTTCCACAAAGCAAGGCGTTCATCATTCAACTTCCATTAATCTATCCAGATAAACAAACTCTCATTAAATTTATATTCCTGCTTTATACTTCTTAAACAAGATATTAATAAACCTTCTTTTTGTGTGCTCAATGAAAACATAGATGATGGGGCTTTTGTTGGAAGAAAACAATATTATGTTCAAATGTTTAAGGTGAACTTCCTTGGGTTGGGATTATTTTTTTTTTCTTTTTATTTATATACACATACAACTTAAAACACAATGTATCTTTAACCCATGTAACGAGTTTTAGGCTAATGACTCCCAGACCAGTTGATCTTAGGGCATTAGGTGTTGAGACACCCCTACGAGCTTAACAACTCGGGTTGCAGATACTGATACGTAGATAGTGCAATGTTTGATTCCCTTAAGCTTTTCTCCTTAACCCATGTAACAAGCTTTGGGCCAATAGCTCCCAAGTCAGTTGACTTTAGGGTATTAGGTGTTAAAACACCCCTTCGAGCTTAATTGCTTAGGTTAGGGAGGCTACGAAACCAAACTTATCCACGTTTTATTATCATCAATACTATTTTTTTTTTTTTTTGCAAATTATATACTATCCTTTTCCCTTAGTTGTTACCTTCAACAAAAGAACATAATTAATGTAATAATCCAATGTGCAACCCACAATCATATGTTAAAGTGTGTGTGTGAAAATGAAGGTTTAATAATACTTGTTAAATGAGTATAGGAGCAGAATCAAGTGATAACAATGTGAGAGTTTGTAAACCTGAATATTTCAAGAAGTATTATGATAGACCTTGGTAATGAAACTTACTAAGATGCGTCTCTAGAGTCAATAAAATTGATTCCATACTCTGCCATCCTAATAACAATTTTGTCAAATGGTTTTAATAATAGCAAAAACAGTTAGCAAGTTAGTATTTTTTTTTTTTTTTTTTTTTAAAAAACTACTACCCTCTCCCCCTAACCAAAACGAGACATTGTCCTCAATGTTCGAAGGTAGAAAGATAGAGTATAGAAGACATCACCTGAAACATCGAACAATGACAAACCTGAAACACACTTAAACAAACATAAGAAGTAACAAAACAAAATAATATGCTATTAATAAAACCAAAAGACACAAGGTTTCACAGATGAAGGCTCAAATCTAATCTAAGCTTTTTACGGCTGTCCTTAGTTGACCAATCTAGGCGACTCATGCAGGGATCAATGACAGGGATGAAAGATTGTAGTTGGTCAATCAATTGTTCAACAGTAGCAGCAGAGATTATGATTTGTCGTGCCGAAGATGTTAGAAATTCCTGTTCCACAGCTTGATCAAGGAAAGACAGCAACTTATCATAAAAACCATTAACATTTAACAAACCTATAGGTTTATGGTGAATGTGCAGTTGGGCCCAAGATGAAATATGAAAGATTTCTTCCAATGTGCCCAAACCACCTGGTAAGGCAATGAAGGCATCAGCATGGCTAAACATGGTATTCAGTCGGTCAGACATTGTTGGGACCTGTAGTTCCTCTCCAATTGTTTTTCCAATGATGTCCCCAGTTGCTAAAGCTTTGGGGTCAACCCCCAAAACTTGACTGCCTCCTAAAAATGCAGCCATTGACACACCTCCCATTAACCCAAGGCTACCTCCCCCATACACTAAATGAATCTTTCTCTCAGCTAGTACCCGACCAAGATGATTTGCTAATTCTAAAAACTCTTTTTCTTTCCCAGAACTGGATCCACCGAAAACACAAATATTTCTTATCTGATGACTTGAGGAACCTGCCATTTCTACACACTTCTATATTTGATGAATATATGGGATGAGTAGAAATGAAAGGAAGGAAGAGAAGAATTTATAGATGAAAAAGTGAAAATGCAATCATACCACCTATATGTAGGTCAGCTGTAGTCTTACAAACTCTCTCTCTCTCTCTCTCTTTATTAATTATTTATTTTGAAAAAGCATGTATGTACAAGTAGTTGTGATTGTGGCTCACATCTTCCCTTGGTTTTACGTCCAAGAACGGCTTAAACGCCCTCTATGGGTCGGGGATAGGCTTCCCATCCAGTTTTCTTAAAAACTGGCAAACATGGTCTTTTTTAGTCAGATTCCCAAGACTAAGACGATCATGTTCTTTATGGAATTGTGGCCATAAATCATGAATTACACGATGCACATCTCCACTAGGATGCGTCTCAAAGGTCAACAAAAGATTATCTAAAGACCCCTTACTCAAGCCATCCTTAATGAATTGTATCTTATCTTCACGGTTTACAGATACCATTCCTAAAGAACGACATGTCGCATTACAAGTCCATCTGGCACATTTGTGACAGACTTTCAGTCGTTTTGCACGACGTTTCTTTGCAAAAGTGCTTTTACTTGTTCCAGGCATGTGTGAAATGAAAGAATTGGAGGACTCACCTGATAAGCGGACCTTTGCTTCAATTAGCCAGTGAATATCTTCAGGAATTTCATGATTCATTAATAACCTCAATCTTGCACACCTAGCACGGTAAATTTTATTAATCGCATTTGGAGGCAAAGCGGGAAAATACCTTTTCAACTTTTCAAGAGTGGTGTCCATTTTCAAAAGAGAATTAGAGAAGAGATTCAAAGAAGAGAGAAAGAGCTAAGAATTTTACAAATATATATAGATATCAGTTATTTGGGAAACTGAAAGAACCGACTTAAGTCACGGAGTACCGTTATCCGCCATTTGACCGGGGTGAAAGAGAGACTAGCAAAACAATAGATACAACAAAACACAAAACAATGTGAGAAAAAGAATCAATCTTTATATACAGGATCACTCAATTCAATAGAGTCATTGTCAACCGAAAAATTGTCAAAATAAACTTTCAAACGATGCCTATTTACCTTGAAAACATTGCCATTCTTTGGATTCTCAATATCACAGGCCCCATATGGATACACATGTTTCACAATAAAAGGACCGCTCCATCTTGATCTTAGTTTTCCAGGAAATAAATGGAGTCGAGAATTATAAAGCAAGACTTTTTGACCAACATTGAATGTTTTTCTCAGTATTTTCTTGTCATGAAACTCTTTAATTCTTGCTTTATGAATTTTCGAATTGTCATATGCATCATTTCTTATTTCCTCAAGCTCATTTATTTGCAATTTTCGCAGCTGACTAGCATCATCAAGGCTTGAATTGAAAGCTTTAATAGCCCAATAAGCTTTATGTTCAATTTCCACAGGCAAGTGACAAGGTTTTCCATAGACTAGTCTATAAGGTGACATACCTAATGATGTTTTATAAGCAGTTCGATAAGCCCAAAGTGCATCATTAAGTCTTAAAGACCAGTCTTTCCTATTAGGGTTCACTGTTTTCTCTAAGATCTGTTTGATCTCCCTATTAGCAAGCTCTACTTGTCCACTTGTCTGAGGGTGATAAGGGGTGGCAACTTTATGTGTGATTCCATATTTCTTCATTAAAGACTCAAATGGCTTGTTGCAAAAGTGTGTTCCACCGTCACTTATCATGGCTCGAGGGATTCCAAATCGACTTAAAATGTTTTCTTTCAAAAACTTTATCACTGTTTTGTGATCATTGGTTCGACTTGGAATTGCCTCTATCCATTTTGAAACATAATCTACTGCGACCAATATGTACAAGAAACCAAATGATGGAGGAAATGGACCCATGAAATCTATACCCCAACAGTCAAAGATCTCAATGACAAGAATAGGATTTAAAGGCATCATGTGACGTTTCGAAATAGATCCCAACTTTTGACAATTTTCACAAATCTTACAGAATGCATGTGAGTCTTTGAACATGGTGGGCCAGTAAAATCCACTTTGTAAGATTTTTGCAGCTGTCTTTCTTGATGAGAAATGACCCCCACATGCCTCAGAATGACAAAATTTAATGACACTACTTACCTCATTGTCAGGAATGCATCTTCGAAATATTTGATCAAGACAATATTTGAATAAATAAGGGTCATCCCAATAAAAGTTCTTCACTTCGTTCAAGAACTTTCTTTTGTCTTGGGTACTCCAATGAGCTGGCAATTGTCCTGAAACAAGAAAATTAACAATATTAGCAAACCAAGGCATCGTAGAGACAGAAAATAAAGATTCATCAGGAAAGTAGTCATCGATTGGTGTAATGTCAGATTTCGAATCGGTTGTCAATCTTGACAAATGATCCGCGACAACATTTTCGGTGCCTTTCTTGTCTTTGATTGTGATATCAAATTCTTGAAGTAACAAAATTCACCGCACCAATCTAGCCTTAGAATCTTTCTTAGAGAGAAGATATTTCAATGCTGCATGATCACTAAAAACAACAACAGGTGAGCCAACAAGATAAGATCTGAACTTGTCACATGCAAATACTACTGCAAGTAATTCTTTTTCAGTGGTGGTGTAATTCATTGGAGCACTATTTAAAGTTTTACTTGCATAGTAAATCACATTAGGTTTCTTATCTTTTCTTTGTCCCAAGACAGCACCCACGGCATAATCACTAGCGTCACACATTATTTCAAAAGGTAATGACCAATCAGGAGGTTGAATGACAGGAGCAGAAGTAAGCAAGTTTTTAAGTTTAACAAAGGCTTCTTCACAATGTTCAGTCCATTCAAAAATATTATCCTTTGTTAGAAGGTTACTCGAGGGCTTAGATATTACACTAAAATCTTTGATGAACCTTCTGTAAAAACCAGCATGTCCTAAGAATGATCTAACATCTTTAACAGATTTTGGTGTTGGTAAGTTGGCAATTAACTCGATTTTAGATTTGTCAACCTCAATTCCTTTCAATGAAACAATGTGACCAAGTACAATGCCGTTTGTTACCATAAAGTGACATTTTTCCCAATTCAGTACAAGATTCTTCTCTTCACACCTGCTCAAAACCTTTTCTAAGTTAGTCAAACAATCATCAAATGAATCACCAAAAACAGAAAAATCATCCATAAAAATTTCAAGAAAACGTTCAACCATATCACTGAATATGCTAAGCATGCATCTTTGAAACGTGGCTGGTGCATTACATAATCCAAAAGGCATCCTTCGATATGCAAAAGTACCAAATGGACATGTGAAAGTAGTCTTCTCTTGATCTTCCAATGCAATTTCAATTTGATTGTAACCTGAATAACCATCTAGGAAACAATAAAATTCATGACCTGCAACTCTTTCTAGGATTTGGTCCATGAAAGGTAAAGGGAAATGATCTTTTCTAGTCATTGAATTAAGTTTCCTATAGTCAATGCACATGCGCCAACCCGTAACAGTCCTAGTTGGAATTAACTCATTTTTCTCATTTGTTATCACAGTGACTCCAGACTTTTTGGGTACAACTTGGGTAGGACTTACCCATTTGCTGTCAGAAATAGGATAAATGATTCCATTATCCAGAAGCTTAATGACTTCATTTTTCACTACTTCTTTCATATTAGGATTAAGCCTTCGTTGCATTTCTCTAGAGGGTTTAGCATTTTCCTCCAAATAAATCCTGTGTGTGCAAATCAAAGGGCTAATTCCTTTTATGTCAGCTATGGTCCATCCTAATGCATTTTTGTGCATTTTTAGAGTCTGTAATAACTTACCTTCTTGATGCGCATTAAGTTTGGAAGAGATTATTACCGGAAAAGTTTCATTTTCTCCCAAAAATGAGTATTTGAGATTAAATGGTAACGGCTTCAATTCAGGTTTTGGTGGTTGAACACTTGAAGGTATGGGCTCAATTGATCGTGGTGGCAATTCTTCAATTTGTGGTCTCCAATTGCATGCCTTTGATTCCTGAAAGTAGACCATTTGCAAATCATCAGATTCATCAATCTCAGTTTCACTAGAAGTGGTTTGAAATTGATCATGAACTAATTTTTCAATAAAGTCCACTTCCTGTAAATCATTATCATCTCCAGGTTGCTTGTAAATGTTGAAAATATTCATCTCCAATGTCATGTTTCCAAATGATAGCTTCATCAGTCCATTCCTACAATTAATCAATGCATTAGAAGTGGCAAGAAATGGACGTCCTAAAATGACAGGAATTGAATTACATGCTTCAACAGGTTGCGTGTCCAAGACAACAAAATCCACAGGATAAATGAATTTATCAACTTGTACCAACACATCTTCAATTATTCCTCTAGGCACTTTTACAGATCTATCGGCGAGTAAAAGAGTTACAGAGGTTGGTTTTAACTCACCTAGATTGAGACTCTGAAAAACTGAATATGGAAGTAAATTCACACTAGCTCCAAGATCAAGTAAGGCTCTTTCAATTTTATGTTCTCCAATAAAGCAAGAAATTGTAGGACAACCAGGGTCTTTATATTTCAAAGCATTATTGTTCTGAAGAATGGCACTTACTTGTTCGGCTAAAAAGGCTTTCTTTTTCACATTCAGTTTTCTCTTCACAGTGCATAGATCTTTTAAAAATTTAGCATAGGAAGGAACCTGTTTAATAGCATCCAACAAAGGTATATTGATCCTTACCTGTTTGAAAGTTTCAAAGATTTCAGAGTTGTGATTGACTTTCCTTTGTTTGGTCATGGCATGAGGAAATGGAAGTGCTGGCGGGGAATCAGCCTTTTCTTTGCAATGTTCAGGTTCAACCCCTTCCTTACCCTCAGAGATAGACTCATCATCTTTCTCACAAGGTTCAAGAATGGGTTTTTCAATAACCTTACCACTACGAAGAGTGATGACTGATTTGACTTGATCCATGTGTTGGCTTCTAGAACTACTTGCATTTGCATTGTATTGCCCCTTTGGATTTTGCTGTGGTTGAGAAGGAAACTTACCTTTCTCTTGGAAACTGAGAGCAGATGTTAATTTTGCAAGAGCATCTTTAAAATCGGTCATGCTTTGAGCAAGTTGAGTGTTGATTGTCTCCTGCTTTTCAATGAATGCATGCAATGTTTCCTCAAAATTTCTTATAGGAGGTGGAGCATAAGGAGGTGCATATCCATGAGAATTTTGGAAATTATGGTGTGCTTGAAACGGTGGATGTGAAGTTTGTGCATTGTTGCTATCACTCTTCCAACTGAAATTTGGGTGATTTCTCCAACTAGGGTTATACGTTTGTGAGTATGGGTTATGGTTGGGCCTTTGGAAACTGTTTAGAGCATGGGCTTGTTCATGGAGGCATTCCTTAAAAGAAGGTAAAGTTGGACAATCATTGGTTGCATGCTCATTTGTTTCACAGATTTGACACACAATGTCTTGAATCGATTTTAATTGACCACTCTTTTTCAATTCTAGTGTCTCGACTTTTCTAGCTAAAGATGCAAACTTGGCTTGGAGATCATGATCTTCCCTAAGGTTGTGCATACCTCCACTGGATATATGAGGTTGAGTTTTACCTGGTGCCTCATAAGTACCTGTGGTGTCCCAATTTTGAGCATTTTCGGCTAGCAAGTCTAGGTACTCCATTGCTTCATTAGGGTCTTTATCTTCAAAGGTTCCATTGCACATCAATTCAACCATTTGCCTATCTCTAGGTGTTAAACCTTCATAAAAATGTGAAACCAATCTCCATGTTTCAAAACCATGATGTGGGCAAGTATTAAGCAAATCTCGATACCTATCCCAACATTGGTAAAATGTTTCTCCTGGCTTTTGAGTGAAAGTGATGATTTGTCTTTTGAAAGAGTTTGTTCTATGAGATGGAAAAAACTTCTTTAAAAATTGTTGTTGCATATCATCCCAAGCACGAATGGATCCTGGTCTCAAATTTTGTAGCCATGTTTTAGCTTTATCTTTTAATGAAAAAGGAAAAAGCTTTAATCGAATGGTGTTCATGCTACAATTTGAGTCATTATAGGTATTACAGACCTCCTCAAATTCCCTTAAATGCAAGTATGGATTTTCTAAGTCTAAGCCATGAAAAGATGGTAAAAGTTGAATAATGCCTGGCTTAAAATTAAAATGAGATGCATCAGGAGGGAAAACTATGCATGAGGGTGCACTTGTTCTTATGGGATTCATGTGGTCTCTAAGTGTTCTCATACGATTATTCTCATTATGAAGTGATTGATTATCTTCTTCGGCCATATTTTCTGAAAATGATGAGGATACCCTACAAAGTCTACCACTTAATGTACGTGACCAAACTCTCATGCACGTGTAAGAAGAGAATTAAAAGGAAGAAAATAAAAGAGAAGAAAAAGAAACAAAAGTTAAATAAAATGAAAAATGAAAAGAGAAGATAAAATAAATATTATAATTTATACAAGAATTTACCTCCCCGGCAACGGCGCCAAAAACTTGACACGACCAAAAGCTTGATGTCTTTTCCCAAGTGCAGGAGTGTCGAAGTAATAAATAACCCGGCAAGACCGGGGTCGAACCACAGAGAGGTTAATTGTATAAATTATAAATAACAACACAACAACAACAATAACAACAATAATAACAATAATAATAACAATAATAATACTCAGTACGTGGCGTTGTTATACCTGAGAATGATCTAAAAGATCGGGTCAGAGGTTTCCAGCCTATATACTGAGTTTATGAAAAGATCAAAGATATATATAATATAAACAAAATCTAAATAATAATAATAATAATAATAATAATAATAATAATAATAAAAGCAGACGATGAAGAAATTAATGAGAACTTTGAGATGAAAGATTAACGTAAGGATTAAACAATGATAAAGACAAATGTCAAGGTTAGAGGATCCACTAATGGTACTTCAAACAAGTATAATACAAACTCTTATTACTCAATTGGAAACCACACATAAAGGAGGTTCCAATCAGATTATAAATTGTTAACATGATTACATTAATTATCTTATTCGAATAAAGCTAATACTTGTAAATGTTGGCAGGCATTCATGATTATAACTTATGTTAACAACAAATCAAGTTCCTTTCATAGCTCAGGTGTCGGTTAAACCATACAGTATGGGCTATGAAAGTGCCATGTATTTGTTGTACCAAGTGTTATACAACATAAATCTAGATTAACCATTTAACAAGCAAAGTATTAAAGTGAACAAGATAACAAATATAAAACATGTTAGTATCCAACGTTAAGGTCCATGTTAAGTTTATATTATACTTGTTCTTACACCATTAGTGTACCCTTTTCACCTTGACATAATTAACTTAGCTGGACATAATAAAAGAAAGAAACATAAATGAGCAAGACAAGAACATAAATGAGAAAGAAGTTAACTAGACAAAGGAAAGGAAATGAAGTGCATAAACTTGATATTAATGAAAGCAAGACATAAGCAATACAAAGAGAGAAAGCAAGAGCATGATCTTGATCTGAACACCAAGATGCCTCAATACATGGTAAGTGCCTCCTTTTATAGGCCAAAATTTGGAACTATTGATTTGTTGACTAATTGATGAGTGGGTGGCCACATCTTGACTTGATAACAATCCTTATCTTCTTGTCTGGTCAAGACGTCATTGCTAGCATCATAATTTGCCCAGAATCCTCAGGAATGTTCTAGGAAATTGTCTCAGCTTTCCAACAAAAAAAAGATGAGGTCATTTGGACTTCTAGAACTTAAGATATGGGTTGAACACTAAATAGTGTTTGGGCTGCAGGACAGCTTCGGACTTCTTCGTTGTTCCTTCAATTTGGACTTCAAAACGACCTTTTCAAATCTTGGGCTCCCATGAAAGTTGTAGGCCTTTGTTTTACCTTTCCATCCATATAAAATGGACCTAAATCCGAAATCTAGAGCTCCAGATATGATCCAATTACTGAGCAATGTTCCGGTTTGGACTGCACCGACATCTCTTTTCTAAGTTTGGCCATCTCTTTGTCCTTTCACTTTCAATACTTAAACTCATCAATCAATTCTTTTATTTATGTGATAGACCTGCATATAAGATGAGCATTTACCATAAATTAAGGTATCTTATAGTATCAAACTTGTTATTATAAAACATGCTTTAGTTAAGGAGTTATTGATACTTCAAGTGCAAAATGATGATATAAAACCTTGATAAACATGCACTTTTAAGTACTAATCAGCAGTCCAAACCATCAGTTTGTGGACACATCCAAATAGGCACATTGAGTTTAGGTAAAGACTTAGGAGAGTAAGAAGAATATGAAGCGATATAAGCATGAAGGCCATTGCATGAGTCATATCAACATCATTAACAATTTAGATCATGCAAATTTTCAAAAAGTATTTATAGAGAAGCCCTTGGGCTTGAACAATGCTACACCAGTATTCAAGAACATGTCAGTCAAATAATTTAAGGTGCTTACAAATACCATATCAAGGAAAAAGTGTTTTACTTCTCAAATCATATAATTTCCTACTACCATTGTGGTTGGGGGTGGACACCAGAAGCGTATATGTAGGTGCTTTATAGCTTACTTTTATTGTTGGTACCAATCAACCACAATTATCAAATTAAAGCGTTTTCTCACAACTATTCATCCTTGGATTCCAAAAGCAATAACTACAGAGCTTGTCACACCAAAAACTTTCAACCTAAATTTGCACACCAAGCTAATGAAAACATCAGCAATCAATTAGCAACACACTTAGAGAAATAACCTTCTCGAACAAAGTAGCACAAGCAATTACTTAGTTTTCACTTGTGTGTAGATCAACATACAAATTATTAACAACAAAACTTGAACCAATGTTTTGGCTGGATAATTACTATTTCAGTTAAAACAAGCATGGTGGAGAGCTAACCTGCGCTAATCAAGCGAAAAAATTAGGAGAAAACTTCAACTTCTTTAATAAATGGACCACATCAGAACCACGTGGATGGATAAGTTAAACGAGGAGACTTACATATAAATTCAGAACAACAAAACCTGAATCAATGTTTCTATTAGATTAATACTATTTCAATTAGAACAAGCATGGTGGAGGACTATCCTGTACAAATACTTGGGTAAAATTGGGAGAAAACTTCAACATTTTTAATAAAGATACCACATATAAACCATGTGGATAAGTTACACACGGATACTTTATCCTTACTTGTTAAGTGGGATAAAAATGGCTTGTCCTCATTTCAAAGCATTAAGGTGCCTAATTATCTGAGTTGATATGTTATTATCACCAACCACCACATGAAATAAGTTGCTCTAAAGACATACTGATATGAAGTACATGATTCAAACGATAATGTGACCATGACAGAAGGTCAAGAGACTAGGAAAATTACCTGCGTGATGGTTGTTATAGGAATGATGCAAGAAGTCAAGTGAGGATTACTTGAACTAATCCAAGAAGCCGGGCAGATAAAGAACCTAGTAAAAATGGGAAAAGAAAAATCAGCAGTGTTTAGGTCAAAATATGCAATCAAATGGAGAAGCTTCTAATTAAGATGTCTTAACAATTGAAAATGCTAGAGCACAAAACATTCAGATCGATAATCACGGTTGTTATCCAATCACAGTAGTGTGACTAAAAGTAATGTAACAAAACGAGCTATGAGGAATGGAAGCAAAAGAGTTTAATGGGGTTAGTAAAGGTAAACGGTGTTGGAACGCTAGGAATGACAAGTGTTCTCGCAAAGCTGCCCAAAAGCGTGGCGACCTTGTTTGATGTAGGTGTTCTACTTTAGGATAAAGGTGTTAGCACTTGAATGTGATGTAAATTTAGACGTCCTCCTAATGCACATAATGTTTTGTGATAAACACACAAATAAAGGAAAGGTACAACAATCAGTGGAAGAAACAAGAGACTTCATACATCTATAATGACTGACCAGTTTGATCATATTTATTTTCCTCTTTGTCAGCTAATAGCATGCCTCTCCTTGTATACTTCAACTAGTAATTTTGGGCTATAATCTAAGAGATTCATAAAAGCACTCCATGAATAAACCTTTATGCATGTCCAACCATCTAAAAGGTATTGACCTCCAATATTTTTTGTCGAGCATCATGGAGTTCCGTATCATAAATAGTATATTCTAGATATTTTCGCTGCTTGTTAAGCTGCTAATATTTTTTCACCTCTTCTTTCTCTTCATCCCTTTGCTTCAGCTTGTCATCCAAGTATAGAACAACTATAATTATTTGCTTTATTTCATTCCTTGGTTATCACAAAAAATAAAATTATACACGCTAAAAACAACCTCGAAAGAAAACCCAACTCAATTACCCAACTATAATTATGCATGTATTATTTGCAAAATTGAGATTTAAAGGATAATGTCCATCCAAGTCCAATGGCAGATACTCCCCATTGAGCATTTGGGTTTGGCAGCTATCCAATCATTTTATTCTAGGTGCCATAGTTTGTCATTATAATTTCTTCATCAAAATTTATTCTCTTTATGTGCTTCAGAACAAATTTGTTTTTGTTTCCTTATAGAGCTATATTCAATCAGATACATCATATAAGAATGTTATTTCATGGATATAAACATAAAAAGCATAATTTTGTGTCATACATACATGCAAGCAATATTTACAAGTAAAGAGCTGAAGTGTGTGATTGGTATTCATAAATATACCAGTGGACAGAATATGATGGTTTATAGCAAGGTATGACAAAGCGGGAGAAATTGAAGTTTCTCTTATTCTTCTAAGTTATAGCCATGCAAAAACATGAAGTTCAAAAGGAGCTAAATCGCATAGTTTGTGTCATTATAATTTCTTCATCATTATTTATTCTCTTTATGTGCTTCATAATAAAATTTGTTTTTGTTTCCTTACAGAGCTATATTCAATCAGATACATCATATGAGAATGTCATTTCATGGATACAAACATGAAAAGCATAATTCTATGTCATACATACATGCAAGCAATATTTACAAGTAAAGAGCTGAAGTGTGTGATTGGTATTCATAAATATACCAGTGGATAGAATATGATGGTTTATAGCAAGGTATGACAAAGCGGGAGAAATTGAAGTTTTTCTTATCCTTCTAAGTTATAGCCAGCAAAAACATGAAGTTCAAAAGGAGCTAAATCGCATAGTTTGTGTCATTATAATTTCTTCATCATTATTTATTCTCTTTATGTGCTTCAGAACAAAATTTGTTTTTGTTTCCTTACAGAGCTATATTCAATCAGATACATCATATGAGAATGTCATTTCATGGATACAAACATGAAAAGCATAATTCTATGTCATTCATACATGCAAGCAATATTTACAGGTAAAGAACTGAAGTGTGTGATTGGTATTCATACATATACTAGTGGACAAAATATGACGGTTTATAGCAAGGTATGTCAAAGTGGAAGAAATTGAAGTTTTTTTTATCCTTCTAAAATATAGCGAGCACAAACATGAAGTTTAAAAGGAGCTAAATCCTAGAACAAAACTGAATGTTCAACCAATTTACCTATATTCAAGGAACTTTGAAAGTCACCTAGCATCCAGGCATGTAATAAATTTTTGAGCAGCTTGAACATAGTCTATACTTGAAAAAATAAATCCAAAGCATTAAGTAAGGAAACCTCTTAGTTTTCCTGATTCACATTAAACAATGCAAAAGAATTAGAAGACCAAAAACCAGTCATTGAAAGATGGAAGGATCAATTTTAATCTCACTTGACAATTAAAAGACACGTAATCAACAAAAAACTGATATTGAATCAATATATACAGGAAATACCTTTTGTCATCTCGAATACTTGCACAACACATCTTTCCACGGCTAGCCTCACCGGAGTACTACTGTCCTTCGAACATTCAGCAAGTGCAGGGCCAATAATGGAAATATGGACCGTAATTGATGGAGGACTTGATTGAAACATAAACGCCTCATTAAAGTTCCTGAAATTAAATGTTCATGGATTCCTTATTAGAGTAGAAACACATGAGGGCATACTTTTGCAACAACTTTTAAAGTAGTTAAACCTCTCCTTCTGACTTCACTGGAGTCATCGTGCAAAGCAGACACTATTGTCGAAATGATATCAACATATGCAGTGGCTTCAGAAGGATCACTCGGAATCTGATGAAGTATAAGCCTTCCCAATGCCTTCGTTGAAGTTTCACGAAAAGGAAACTAATTTGCAGAAGAGCACATTCAGTAACTGGTACAATAGAAACACATAAAATTACAACTATTAGAATTGCAATACCTTCTCTTCTTTCAGGCAATCTTTAAGGCAGTGTATGATAGATGGAAACATTTGGGATGTAACAACAGAGGAACGATTGTGCCTAAGCAAGGATGAGATGATGAGTACTGAGTCGTGCCTGGACGCCCAGCTAGGAGAAGATGCCAAATTTGAGAGTAGTTCAAGCAGATCATCCAACTGAGGCTCTTCCATGTATTGCAATGTCATTTGAAGCTATGAGAAAATGCAGAAGAAATTGCAAATTTTAAAGGATCAGGTTGGTAGCAATAAATAAGGAAGGTCCATCAAGAGCAAAGAAAGGTGCAAACAACATGGTGTTCTGCCCAGATACAACTTTAGCTTCTCACCACAAGTTTATTTAGAAAAACTATCTTGAGTCTAAAGATCAGCCCGCATGTAGCACCGCTACTATATCCTAATTCTAGTAACTTCTTGTTGATATGAAAACTATGGTAGGAGTGATATGGTCACTTTAGAGCTAACAACTTTAAAATACCCTCTATTATGTTTATCATGCAATTTTATAGCATTTTGTAATTGAAAACCAGCTGCCTTTGAGTGTTCTGTTTTCTATCTTTTCTACTCCTTGACTGCAGCACACTAACAGACCCAAACCTGAACAGCTACAACACTAGACTGTTATGGCTTATTTTTAGAGCCCTAGGCACTGTCCCCGACAGCAAGCCTAGTAGTGTCAGGCTTGGGTGGTGTTAATGGTTCTAGGAAATTGCTAACATCAGAACTAGAACCACCTGTACTCATGAATGTTCTAGGAAATTGTTTTATCTTTCCGGGAAAAAAAATTGAGGTCATTTGAACTTCTAGAGATATAGGCTGAACATTGAACAGTGTATGGGCTGTAGGACAGATTTGGACTTCTCTGTTGTTGCTATAATTTGAACTTGAAAACAACCTTTTTAAATCTTGGACTCCACATGAAAGTTGTAGACCTATGTCTTACCGAATCATTTTAAAAAATTAAGGTCATTTGAACATCTAAAACTCAAGATATGACCCAATTACCGAATAATGTTCCAGTTTGGACTACACCAATATCCCTTTTCTAAGTTTGGCCCTCTCTTTGTCCTTTCAATTTCAATAATTGAACTCATCAATCAATCCTTTCATTTATGTGATAGACCTGCATTTAAGATGAATATTTACTATAAATTAAAGGTATCTTATATTATTAGGTATGTTATTATAAAACATGCTTTAGTTAAGGAGTTATTGATACTTCAAGTGCAAAATGATGATATAAAACCTTGATAAAAATACACTTTTAAATACTAATCAATAGGCAAATATATATTGTTTTTTTTAAAGACAAAACCAATTAAACTCTCACCCATGAGCTTTTATTCTGTAATTTTCAAGGGCGCCCAAAGGCATTGTTGGAAATTATATTTATTAAATATAATAATAAAAAAAAACTTTTTGGCTTATGCGCGACATATGCTAGTATATGAACAGCTCCTGTGTCGTTCGAGCAGCATATAAGGGGCTTTTTGGCCATCCAACGCCATCTTCTGGGGCAATGTTTGAAAGGAATCGACGTCTAGAACTAGATGAGGTAGCATGTGTGCCAAGATTAGCAGCAGTTTGGTGGTGACGACCATTTCTTCTTAACCTTTCTTCTCCCCCTCATCTAGAATTTTGCGCTAGCCCCTTAAAAATTCAAGAGCCACCTTTTAATATTGGTTCTACAGATTTGGTCCCTTTTCATTTTTATTATGATTTTTTTAAAATCTTGAATAATTTATTTAATTTAATCCATATTCTTTTGATTGTTGTTTTTTTTTCTTGGAATCAATTTTTCAATTTATTTTTTTTACGATGTCACTCTGTTTTGCTTTTTTTTTTTTCCCTATCAAATTCAATCCTTCTTATTTTGATTGTTGATTTTTTAGCCTTGATAGATTTTTATTTTAAATCATAAATGATTTTATTTCACGATTTCAACCTCCTTTGTTTTTTTTCCTATTAAATTTAATCATTATAAATATTGCTAATTCTTTTTCTTTGACAAGTTTTTAAGATTTATATTTATAAATTGGCTCATAATAAACTTCTTGAGACCTAATTTTGGATTTCATGAGTTAATAGTTTTTAAAATTTGACCAGTTTAAGGATATTTATTTGGGTTTGCTTGGATTTTACAAATATTTTTTAATTTCCCCCAATGATTTTTTTTCTTTAAATTGTGGTCTCTATTTTTTTAATTGTGGTTTATTTTATTTAGCATCATTTTTATTTTTATTTTAAATTGCATTCTCCTTAGGTATTTTCTATTAAATTCTATCTTCATTGTTTTTTTTTATTGAATCAGTTGTGAATAAGGTTTCTTGATTGAATTCGGGTAAAAATGTTTATGGGCTACAAATTTTAGAGATTAGACTGGGTTTAAGAGGTTCACCGAGTTTGTTTGGTTTTTTTTTCCTTTGTCTAAATTGATGTTTTCTTATTTTTCTCTCCTTTTTTTGTTGTTGTTGTTTTCCCTTTTGATTCTATTGGGTTATCTCTTAACAATTTCTTTCTATTTCATCCCTTATCATTTTTTTTTATCTATAAATAATTTATCAAATTATAAATATTTTTCAATTTCACCCCCTATGATTTTTTAATCTTTCAAATTTGATCCTCATTTTTTTAGTTACAATTTATATTTTTATGGTCATTTTTAATTATTTTTTTCAAATTTCATCCTCCACTGGTTTTTTCTATCAAGTTTTATTCCTATTATTATTTTTTCTTTTGCAAGTTTTTTTATTTAATATATTTTTTAAAAAATTTCATCTTTCAAAATTAAATTTGTTGAGAGCTAAGTTTCTTGATTGAATCCAGGTTTAGAATTTCACAAGTTGTAAGCTATAGAGATTAGACTAAATTTAGAAGGTTCACCTGGGTTTACTTGGTTTTTTTCCTTTTATTTTCCTTTTTTTTAATTTTTAATCTTTGTTAATTTGTTGTGTTTTCTTATTTTTCAGGTTTGATTCTATTCTGTTAGCCCTCTATAATTTGTTTTTCAATTTCATTTCCTACAATTTTTTAATCTTTCAAATTCGGTATTCATTCTTTTAATTACTATTTATTTTGTTTGGGATTATTTTAGTTTTTTTTTTCAAATTTCATCCTCGTTAGATATTTTACTCTCAAATTTTATATTCATTCTTTTTATTTCTTTTGCTTTTGCAAGTTTTTTTTTATTAATATTTTTTCAATAATTTCATATTTCAAATTTAAATTAGTTGACAACTAAGTTCTTGATTGAACTTTTGTCCATAATTCAATGAGTTGCAAGTTTTTAAGACTAGACTAGTTTCAAGAGATTCGCCTAAGTTTTTTTGGGTTTTTTTTTTAGTTGATGTTTTGTTTTTGTAGTTTTTTTTCTATTAGGTTAATATTAAATTGTTTGATAATTTAGATAGGCTCAAATATATATTTTTTTATTTTTTCATATTATTTAAATTATCATTTAAACTAATAACTCAAGATTTATATTTTTTTTTAACTAGTATTTTTTTACAGCAAAAAAAATAAAATAAAATCTTGGCCCGTGGTAGATCACGGGCAACAAATCTGGTATCTATCTATTCTAGTAACTATCTATTATATTTAAGAACCTGAATATTTATTCTAAAAAAATTTAAACAGTGGGAAAGAAGAATGTGAAAATGATAAAAAGAATGGAAAAAAAAATAAAAAGAAAAAAGAAAAAAAAATCCCAACTGGTATTAGGAACAGCCCATAGGAAATAGAAACAATGGCACATGGTTTTGATTTTCTCTCAAGAAAAAACCACCTTGTCTAACTCCCCTTTTATACCCATCTTCATTCTTCTCTCCCTTCACCTTTTCCATCCCACCCTATAACCACATCACCAGAGATGCAAATTTTCACTCCATCATCTTCTCCTTTATTTTTACCTCTCTATTCTTGTATCCTAAACACGCATATACACATACCATCAAACAAGTAAACAGTACCATACTTATAAAACAAAAACTACAAGAATACACGCAGAGTATTGTTTTTTCCTTAAAAAAATATCTTGCATACCCATATCTTAATTTTGTATTTTTAAGAGTTTTTAAGCGATACCCATCTCTTATTTTGAGGAATTTTTGTTGTTTTGAGAGCAATTTGTGGGGCTGAATGGGGATTGAGACAAGTGTGGCTAATAAGAAAGTAAAACAAGTTTGTGAATTGGCCAAGGATAAGATTCCGATTCCGAACTCGAATTTGAATCCGAAAACCAATACGAATGGCAAGGGAAAGAGAGGCCGGCGGCGGCACCATAAGAAGATGGTGGCTGTATCGCCGGTTCAGAAGCTGTT
Source organism: Populus alba x Populus glandulosa (assembly GCA_033617975.1). Lineage (NCBI taxonomy): Eukaryota > Viridiplantae > Streptophyta > Magnoliopsida > Malpighiales > Salicaceae > Populus > Populus alba x Populus glandulosa. Next base: position 12,882,946 of record CM066146.1, on the reverse strand, counting down.
TAACACCTGCAATGAAGTGTTTGACTCTTGTAGCTCTGGAATTATTCCTTCTTCTGTTAATATCCAAAAGCTAAAGGCAGTTTTGGGTATGTTTCTTTGTGTACAGTGCCTTAAATTTGATATTTTAGAGTTGGAAAATTGGGTTGCATTGAGGGGTTTTAGAGTTTAGTTTTGATAATTCTGGTTAGGAAAGTTATTAATACTACAATTGAAATGGAATTTAGTTAGCTATTGGTTGTTCATCAGGTAATAAAATGTATAAATATTAACATTGTTGCTCCATACAGAGTTAGAATTTAATTAATTAATTTTTTTTTTCATATTTTAAACTACAAAATCTTTAGGCCATTAGGCTGTAAGAATGCCTGGTTTGTCTCACTTCTCATTGCTGTGATGTTGTTGAGCTTGACTTGAATATATATTCTCTAGTGCATTGTATCCTGTCTTGGTTTATCTTGTTTACCCTGGTCCTTTAATCAAATTTGGCTTTTTAATTTCTTTTAGTTTGCTATTTCTACTTTTGTTCCCTTCATGGACTTGATTTCATTTGAAATTGTATTTTTGGGGCTTTTCAATAAAATTAGGACTGTACTTGGAATGAAACTTACAAGTATAGAACTCAAGAAGTTCCACCACATCTTTGTCCCTGCTCGTGCAAAAGTAACACGGACTAATTTTATGTTTTTTTTTTATAAATCTGTCCTTGATTTTTTAATCACGAGCTCCTGTTATGTAGATAACTTCAAGCCTGCTGATGTTGGTCTCTTTCCTGAAATGCCACATTTTCAAGCTTCTGTGGCTGGGAGAACTCCGGTGATAAGATACCTGCATCTCCATGAATGTGACAAATTCTCTGTAGGTAGCCTTCTTTGAGGTGCTTTCACATTATATTCGAGGAATTATATTTTGACTTGTTTGCTCTGATTTTCAATTATCATAGATGGGAATCTTCTGCTTGCCACCATCAGGCGTCATTCCACTTCATAATCATCCTGGAATGACTGTATTTAGCAAACTTCTCTTTGGGACTATGCACATAAAATCATATGACTGGGTAGCCGATGTCCCTGCCAGTAAGTGTTACTTGTTTTATGTCTTGTACTGAATTTATGCTGCCAAAGTTTGTAATAAAAAAAATGAAGAAATAGAAATGCTCTAGTAGAGTAAGCGTTGAACTAAAATGGCCTTGCTAAATCCAGCATGTGTCTTTCTGGCGATGAGTTATATTACGTGCCAATAGGAGACAGACATTTCCAACCAAGAAATCCCCTGAGTATGCTGAGTAAATATGAAAGTTGAAAAGAAATTCTTGTTCTTAGCAATAGGCGAGCTCAAGCATCAGTGTACCTTTTTTACAGGCTGGGAACTTTAAACTTGATAAAAATAGCAAATCCCATGAGAAAATTAGAAAAGAAAAATGTAAATCTAACGTTGTAAACTGATCTAGTGGAGGATGTAAAAAAAACCTTCTAAATATTTGAAATTGGTCATGTAGTTGTGAAAACGTAAAAGTTTTGAACAATGCAAATATTACAATTCTCATTCGAGTAATGCTCCAGTTCGCTAGATAGAAAGTTCACATGGTCGTTTTCATAACCTGTCTGGATGATGGTGATGTCTTGACTCTCTCCCACTATACCATGAGCCTCAGTTGTTTGCATCATGGACAACCCTAGCAGAATGCACGACTTTTGGCATTTTCATTCTTCTCTCTTCTATAATTGGAAATGAAAATGACATCTCGGTTTTGGTTAATGAAGCAAAGCAGACCGAGGTTCGTCTGGCCAAGGTCAAGGTCAACTCGAAATTAACCGCTCCTTGCAACACCTCTATCCTTTACCCTACTGATGGAGGCAACATGCATTGCTTTACAGCAGTGACAGCTTGTGCAGTACTAGATGTGCTAGGCCCTCCATACTCTGTTCCTGATGGTCGGCATTGCCAATACTACCTCGACTTCCCATTCGCCAATTTCTCAGGTACCATGGTGCATCTTCACAAAGTTCTATGTAATTCAAAATGTTTACAGAAAACAAAGTGATGTTTTGCCTCAGTGTAATCTTGATTATTTAGCTGCCTGAAATTTCAATTGACCAGTTTTGATAATTTTTTTGTCTGACAAAGCAGTGAATGGAGTATCAATTCCTGAAGAGGAGAAGGAAGGCTATGCCTGGCTTCAAGAGAGGGAGAAACCTGAGGACTTGACTTTTGTAGGCGAACTATATGGAGGTCCAGCAATCGTGGAGAAGTGAGCCTGCTGTACACTACATGCTGTCATTGCCTGCCAACCATTTTGAGTAGCAGATTAGCATTAGATCTTTTATTTCGTTTTACCTTGTATGCTCTTTTGTTTTTTTTTTTTTTATCCTTTGTTTTCTTGTTGAACACAACACAAGGCACATGGTGCCTTTTCACTATAGCTTCTGTACATAAAAGGGACCATCTTGTAAGTGCACCGGAACGAGGTTGATAGCTCAATAGCTGAATGAGAAAGTGTTAAAAGTGCACTTTTTTTATCATCTTTCTCTCTCTCTCTCTCTCGCTCGTGTCCTTTAGATTTCTCTTGAAATCCCAAAAGTAGACATGTTTCCTGTCGTTCTTTAAAACTTAAAATCAATCCAATAGTTTACCTATGATGCCTACCTAGTGAGGGAGAATTGAAGGCAAAATATCCGGCTTGTACTTGAAAAGGACAGGTTTTGTTACGCAGGAGCTGTCTTTCTAGGAAAACTTTATGGTACTTCTGAGACGGGAAATTTATAGTTGCATGCTAATTTATGCTGGGGGTTCCTGTGCTGTACCAGTGCTGATGCAAGTGTTGCTCTTTGGAAATTTCCCCCGTTTAGTGGCATAATTTCTTGCCGTTTTTCCTATCAAAAGAAACAAAGGGCATTCTGTTCTATCTGCAAAATCTCACTCTTTCTTTGTTTTTACCTCTTGCTCTGGAGGAGACATCTATCCTACCATGACGTCGTGGTTATGGTAGCTTGATGTTACGATTTTTATGTCATTGCAAGACTAGAAGTAACAATTACGAGAATCATAGAACTAGGTGTTGTTATAACTATTGTTTCAGTAGTTGAATGCTGAAATTTTGAATACTACTTATTTAAAAATGTACTTATTTTTCTGTAATTGTCTACTTAATTTCCATAATTTTCTATTTATAACTCGCAATCAAAATTGACGTGTGTGGTAATGACACTTTATTTAAGAAGTTACCTATTAAATGGAATTAATGAAGAGATTGAAAATGAGTTTTTTTAATTTTTTTTTTCTGGTTGTGACCGGATCAGTTGATGTTGGCACAAATGGAGACAACTTGAAGTACATCTGTGTCTTAATGCAAATTCTCCCTTACGTGAAACACTACGGGTGTGTTGAGCATGATATATATATATATATATTTTTTTTTCTTTTTGTTTACTCACTTAAACAAATTAATGAAAAACATATAAAACTTATTTTTGATAGTGGCTTTTTATGTACATTAAAAAAACTATCATCCAACCACACCATATTTTCTAGAACACAACACCTAAAGTACATGTTTGGCAAGTCGCACGATCATGCTTTAAAAAAAAAGAAAATTTCTCGGATTTCTTTTTTTATGTTTTTAGATTATCTTGATATGCTAATGTTAAAAATAAAATTTTTAATAAATTTTTAAATAAAAAATATTTTAATAATAATAATAAAAACTAATTTCGGTGCGTCCAAGTGTGGTCATTCTTTGAATCGGGTGTGTTTGAGATTGTGGTAGCAGTATCGGTTCAAAGTGTTTTTCGATTAGAAATGCATCAAAATATTTTTTTTTTTTAAAAAAAAATTATTTTTGATATTAGCACATAAAAAAGATCCGAAAACATATATTTTTTTTATTTTAAACAATTGTTTCTAAATTTTTGAGGGAACGCAGTTTGCATCGTGTTCCCAGATAGTCCTAAGTAAAGGTAACCGGAAAGAAGGAGTGAAGTCTGTTTTGTGGTTTGAATAAATGCCAGCTATTTAGTAGGAATCAGTTGCTAGAGTTCTGATTTCATGTAATTGTGCTAGTATTTTTTGAATAGTCTGTTAGTCATTCATGTATTTAAACTCTGGAATTATGCAGAGAAAAGGCATTTAATTATTCAATAACAAATACTTGTGGTTAATTCTTGCCTTAAGAAGAATTTTATTGCAAAATATCAACAGCTTTGACTAGAACCTATCAGAATCATACTTCGGCTTGAAGCACATGGGTAATGGTGATCTATTTTGGATCTAAAACGACATTAAAAGTTCTCCACAGGGAAAATTTATGTGCCTTGTACGTTTACATTACATTAAGTAGTTCTGTTTTTGCTTTGTGCTGGCCTTTGACATTTGGATTAGTTGTAGCTAGCAATTAGTTGGTGAAGCATGTCGCACCCAAAAAAAAATTCAAAAATTTATATTGGAGGTTTGACTGGCGATTTTTTTTATTACTTGGTTTGATTTGGTTCTTTGGAGTCGCCACCTAGTATTTTGGTCACTAGGAACCTAACTGGTCTCAGAGATCGGGTACGGAGACTGGTTGTGTAAAGGGAAGGTATTAGCACCCCAAATACACCCTACCTAAGGTAAGCTGCATTGTTTTATTGTCTGATAAAAAACTAAAGTGTTATTGTGTTTTCCTAGTGGTTGGTCTGTCTATGGTTCAAGAAAAATCCTCCTCGGTAAGGAGATCTTTATCTTATCGGGTAAAAAAATCCTAACCGTTCTAACGTCCATACCAAAATTTTATTAATAATATTTAGGAATACGTTTTACGTATAAATTCGTAATCCCAAATACTAAAATAAAACAAAAAGATTTTTTAGAATTTTTGAAATATTGGCCTAGTTCTCATGGCTTGAATAAACTGGTTATTAAAGCCAAAATGCATGTTAATACATATATTGTTTTGAAAATTTTCTTTGTTTGTGTGAAAATATGATGTTATAATATTTATATGTATATATTGGAGAGACTAGGCCGTATTTTAAAACAAAAACAATCTTTGGAAAATATTATTTTTTTATGCTTTGACGAAAATCGGGTATTTTAATACTAAGCTTGTATCCTTACGGTATAAAAATACAACCCAATATTAATCCGCTTTTAAAAAAATATGCAGAAAAATCAATAACATTTTTAGGGAATTTTTAGAAATTTTTGAAAGCAAAAACATTTTTTATTCTGAAAATCTTTGATATTTTGACGAAAACCGGGTATTTATAACACTGGTTTTATATCTTTACGGTATAAAAATACAAACCAAAATTAAACCATTTTGATAAAAATATGCAGAAAAATCAACAACATTTTTAGGGACTTTTTAGAATTTTTTGAAAGCAAAAACATTTTTTATTCTGGAAATCTTTGATGTTTTGACGAAAACCGGGTATTTATAACACTGGTTTTGTATCTTTACAGTATAAAAATACAAACCAAAATTAAAACATTTTTGACAAAAATATGCAGAAAAATCAACAATATTTTTTTAAGATTTTTCAAAATATTTATTTTTATTATTATTATATTTTATATATATATACATATATACACACATATAATATAATATATAATATACAATATAAAAATAATTCGGGCTGGGCCGGCCCAAATATCTGGGCCGGACTTGGCCCAGAGAGCTGGTATGGGCCAGACCTGGTCTGGCCCGTCAGATACAAGGCCGGGCCAGACTCAGTCTGGCCTAAAAAAAAAAACAAAAATGCTGGGCCAGGATCCACCTGGCCCAGCTACGCATTAACAGGGGGGGAATTAATTCCCCCCTCCTCCCTGCATGCAGAATGTTCATTCTGCATGCAGGGAAAACAAATAAAAAACTAACGAAAGGGGGGGAGAAGAGGTGACCTGGCGTGGAGGAGGCGGTGCTGCGGTGGCTCTGCGGTGGCGTGGCTTCCCGGGCGGCGCTGCGGCTCCTTCTCTCTTCGGTGTTCGGTTCTCTCTCTCTCTTCGGCCTCCTCTCTCTCTCTATTCCTCTCGGGGTCTCCTTTTTTTTCTTTGGTTTTCTCTTCTATTTATAGGGGCAGAACCGTGGGGGACCATCGGGTGTAACGGCTGGTCGGCCAATATCTAAAGGTGGTGGGGGAGAGAGAGGCGCGGGAGGATTTTTGAATTTTTTTTTTCGTCTTCTGTTATGTTAAAACGGGGGGAAGGAGGAAGATGAACAGTGTCGTTCAAAACGACACCGTTCTGTTTTTTTTTTTTTTTTTTTTTTTTTTTTTTTTTTTATGAAACGACGTTGTTTTGGGTAAAACGCGCCGTTTCATTTAAATGGCTAAACTTCAAATCAGTCCCCCAAATTCGGTCCCCGCCCCTCTTGTTGGCCTCCTTTTTCACTTTGGTCCTTGGCCTCTGATTTATGCAATTGAGCCCCTAATTGATCAATAAACTTCCAATTTCTTCAATTAAGCCCCTGAAACAAATCCAAACAGCCCCCTCTATCTTTGCGCCTTCTCCAAATTGGTCCCTGGTTTTGGATTTTCACAATTAAGTCCCTAATTGGCCCTTAAACTTCAATATTTATGCAATTGAGCCCCTGATTTGACCCAATAAATTCCTAAAAAATATATTTTGGCCCCAGAACTTAAATTTCTCCAAATTAAAGCCCAAATTGACTTAAAAATCAATTTTTATTGCAATCAAATCTTCTATAAATTCAAATAAAAATCCAATTAAGTCCATAAAAATCCAATTAAGTCCATAAACATCCAAATTTGGGCTTTTCTCCTCAAAATTCAAATTTTCCTTCTCAATAGGGCTTTCATCCTTCAAGAATATACTGTCAAAAATTTAATCCTTATATTTTTGAATTTCTTGACCAATTTTCTGACTGTTTCATGAGCGCTTCTGCCTTCTGTTATTTTTTCTAAACTCTTTTGGCTATTTATTTTATTTTTCATGGGGACCCAAAAATGGGTTACAACAGATGCCCCCTCTTTATAATACTTATGGAGCATGGGTTTTACGCAGTAAGTGTTATAAAGATAAACCCAAAACGAAACTCCCGAAACTGATATGGTCGAAGCTTGATTTATCTGAAACTTTGTCCTTTACAACAATCCTCCTTAGCCCAAAAACTATGATCAAAACTTAGCCGTCTCGAGATCCTTATCCAGCAATCCTCTGAATTCTTACTTTAGTTTGATCAATATGGAAATCCATCCGAGATCCCATCTGGTGATCTTCTTTAACCTGGAATCCCATCTGGCAATTCCTTTACCAATACAAAAAATGTGTGTGGTCTCATTATGATGGGTGACCTACCCAGAAAAATAATGGTCTCATTGTACGGGTGACCTACCCAGATAAAAAAAAAGATGAAGAATGGTCTCATTGTATGGGTGACCTACCCAGAAAAATAATGGTCTCATTGTACGGGTGACCTACCCAAGAAAAATGATGGTCTCATTGTATGGGTGACCTACCCAAGGGAAAAAGGAAGGGTGGTCTCATTCTTTGGGTGACCTACCCAGGGGAAGGAATGGCTTCATTCTTATGGGTGACCTACCCAGGTAAACAAAAAGATGGAGAATGGTCTCATTGTATGGGTGACCTACCCAAGAAAAATGATGGTCTCATTGTATGGGTGACCTACCCAGGAAAAATGATGGTCTCATTGTATGGGTGACCTACCCACGAAAAATGATGGTCTCATTGTATGGGTGACTAACCCAGAAAAATAATGGTCTCATTGTACGGGTGACCTACCCAAGAAAAATGATGGTCTCATTGTATGGGTGACTAACCCAAGAAAAAATGATGGTCTCATTGTATGGGTGACGAACCCCAGAAAAAAAAATGATGGTCTCATTGTATGGGTGACGAACCCAAGAAGAAAAAAAATGATGGTCTCATTGTATGGGTGACGAACCCAAGAAAAAATGATGGTCTCATTGTATGGGTGACGAACCCCAGAAAAAAAAATGATGGTCTCATTGTATGGGTGACGAACCCCAGAAAAAAAAATGATGGTCTCATTGTATGGGTGACGAACCCAAGAATAAAAAAAATGATGGTCTCATTGTATGGGTGACGAACCCCAGAAAAAAAAATGATGGTCTCATTGTATGGGTGACGAACCCAAGAAGAAAAAAAATGATGGTCTCATTGTATGGGTGACGAACCCAAGAAGAAAAAAAAAATGATGGTCTCATTGTATGGGTGACGAACCCAAGAAAAAAAAATGATGGTCTCATTGTATGGGTGACGAACCCAAGAAGAAAAAAAATGATGGTCTCATTGTGGTCTCATTGTATGGGTGACGAACCCTAGAAAAAAAAATGATGGTCTCATTGTATGGGTGACGAACCCAAGAAGAAAAAAAATGATGGTCTCATTGTATGGGTGACGAACCCAAGAAAAAATAATGGTCTCATTGTATGGGTGACGAACCCCAGAAAAAAAAAATGATGGTCTCATTGTATGGGTGACGAACCCAAGAAGAAGAAAAAAATGATGGTCTCATTGTATGGGTGACGAACCCAAGGGAAAGAGTTCTTAGTAAACTCCATGCTTTTCTAAGAAATGGTTTCAATATGAGGTCCCTTCTGGCGACCTTCCTTGATGAATGTCGAAGTACGAGATCCCTTCTGGCGATCTCAAATAACTTGGAATCCCATCTAGCGATTCCTTTTATTCAAAGCTGAAATATTAGGTCCCTTCTGGCGACCTTCATCGAAATATGAGATCCCTTCTAGCGATCTCCTTTAGCCAAACAACTTGGAATCCCATCTGGCGATTCCTTTTATACCAAAGCTGAAATTTGAGGTCCCTTCTGGCGACCTCCATTGATGAATATCGAAAACGAAACCCCTTCTGGCGATCTCAAACAACTTGGAATCCTATCTGGTGATTCCTTTCATTCAAAGCTGAAATATGAGGTCCCTTCTGGCGACCTCAACAACTTGGAATCACATCTGGTGATTCCTTTTATACAAAAGCTGAAATTTGAGGTCCCTTCTGGCGACCTCCATCGAAATATGAGATCCCTTCTGTCGATCTAAACAACTTGGAATCCCTTTTGGCGATTCCTTTTTACCGAATGCTATCGATGTCGTTCTTCCTGCTAGCGGGGTTTGAAAACCATTATCTTCTCTTCTTGTTGTTCTAGAATCAACTCAATGATTCTTTCTTCGTCCATAATCTTGTTGGAATGCGCTAAGATCTCCTCCTGTAATGATAAAAAAAAAAACATATATGCAATGATTTATGATTAGATGCAATGCATGCATTCATACCTGGTTTTGAAACATAGGTCCCAGCCTCTTCTTCTAGTTCATGAGACTCCCTCTTAACATGAACTTGCTTTTGAAGTCGTATGCTGGATTTATCTCTCGTGTTGCCTATCATATTCTTGGAGAAGAAGTCTTTGACTTTCTTCAAGTAGTCCTTTTCTCAAAATGTATGACTTGTATTTGCCTCTTTGTCATGCTTTTGTCAAATGCTTTAGCTTGGTTTTCGTAAAACTTTTCATAAAACATCTCGTCTTGCCCCCAGTATAGGGGTGCGATATTAGTCTGGGCTTTTATATAGAGAAGTAATTCATTCCGACTCAAAACAAAACCACTAACAAAAAGGCTCTTTAGAGAGTGAAAGGACAATGATTTTTCTTTTCAAAAATGCACATTGTTAGGATTGATAAACTCTATTTTTATCTTGAAAGAAAATTTACAGGTGATGTATCAATTCATTATGTTATCCAGAGGTGAGGTTGTATTTCAAGGGTAGCTTTTCTTTAAACCATTTTATGATACTTTATTTGTAACCACTCAACTTGTTCCAAAAAGTGCATAATCTCATCATTTATTTAAAGAAAAGGTAGGCTCAAAGACAAACACAAAAATCTGGCTGACAATATGAGCCCTGAATGCTCACTAGAGAAAATAAAAGTAAAGACAAAAGCAAATGACAAAAACATGCTAAGGCAAATAAAGTTGTTTTACATTTTGAAAACTACAAGAAGTTCTTGGGTCAACCCATTCTGAAACTTCTTCTAGTGTGTGGAAAGTCAATCGAGGCAATGCTTCATCTTCCTTCCCCACTTGTGTTTCCTTGTCTTCTCTTTCGATCTCGCCTTCTTCATTATTGACGATTCTTGACCAAGGTTTTCCAACCTTTATCCCCTATCACTTTTGTCATGACCATGCAATGGATTGAATTGATATTGGGTGTGTCTTCAAATGACACCCATCCTATCTTGATGAGCTTTAACAACTTGTTCTTGAAACCGTAGCATGTTTCAAGACAATGCCCGGGAATACCAGCATGGTACTCGCAAGTCAACTCGGGCTTATACCAGATGGGGAATGGTGGCTGTAGTGGTAATGTAGGGATAGGAGCTATTTGTCCAATGCTCAGTAGTTTGGCATATATGTCCTTCAGAGGCATGGTTAATGGCGGTAGTTGTTCTGAAATGTATCTTGTGTTTGGTCTTTGGTGGTTGTTTTGGGTGTTTGACTGGCCATTTGCTCGATTAGGGGAAAAAGGTTTGTTAAAGTTTATGTGGGCCACATGGGAGGTAGGTATTTGTGGGTTATATGAATCCGTTATCTTGTCATTGGACCCACCTTCGAAGTTGTTAACGGGACCTTTCATTTTTCTTCCGAAAAAACTCTTTGTCTCCAATGGCTCAATTATGCGTCCAGCTTTAATCCCTTGCTCTATTCTTTCCGCTATGTGTACAACATCATAGAAATGTTGAGATGAGCTACCCATTAAATGCTCATAGTAGGGTGCCTTGAATGTATTGGCGAACAAAGTCACCATCTCCGTTTCTATCAAAGGGGGTTGCACATGTATGGCCTCGTCCCTCCACCTTTGCGCATAAGCCCTTACTGATTCTTGGCTTCTCTTTTCCATTGACATAAGGCTCGTTCGGTCTGGAGCAATTTCCAAATTGAACTTGTATTGCTTAAGGAAAGCCTCAACTAAATCCTTCCATTTCTTGATCTTGGCATTATCCAGCCTCATGTACCAACTTAACGCCGACCCTGATAGACTATCTTGGAAAAAGTAGATCAGTAACTTATCGTCATGAATCACCTCAGCCATCTTATTGCAATAAGATCGAAGGTGAGTGTTTGGGCATTCCAACCCAGTGTACTTTATAAACTCCGGTATCCTAAATTTTTTTGGTACCGTGATGTTTGGTACCAAACATATTTCAGACGCTCGCATGGGGTCAAACCAATCATTTCCCTCGACTGCTCTTAACCTTTCTTCCAAGGCTGATATCTTGTCATCGTTCATAAATCCATTGGACCTATTATCGGAAGGCCCATCTGCTGTGATGTGAGCTTGAGGGGGCTGAATGGGAATGGTCGGCGCAAAGTGCTGCCCCGTCGCTGAATCTGCCCCCAAGTTCTGAGATATCCCCGGGACATGAACTGACGGCGCTCCTATAGGTGGTTGGGTAGATGTTCCCTCCCCGTTCTTCGCTCTTAAAAGTTGCTCAAGCAGATTGGTCAGTCGAGAAACTTCATTTTTCACAGATTCCAACTCGGTCTGGTAGTGCGACTCTAAGTGAGCTCTTTCTTCGTTTTCCATTCTTGATCTGGACCGGGTTTGGTGGACTCTGGATGTGGGACCTATGTTTCACGATCTGGAATGTATATGATCAACAAAAATATGTGATGAAGATGTGATGCATAAGTGATGCGCAATGAGTTTATCCTTATTGATCTTGATGCAAATAAGATACATAACCTAAGGACAAGCTCTATTTATTAAGTGAGAGTGGGTAGTCTTTTCTATCTAGTCTTGAAGGTTCTCATATCTGCCCAGTGACGTTCTTCGTAAAGACAGTATGGGGGCGTTGCAAGGAACAGTTAAGACACGTATGTCCACCATTACCAAGCAGGCACTCAGATATGAGTTGGGTGTTTCACGCATTTAAACCCTGACCAATAGTCTTAGGGTAAATCGCTAATTCCCCACTTAACTTAAGGCTTGTGTGTGCTTTTCAAAATTAAGGCAAGTGATGCATGAGACAATTGTATATAATGCATGAATAAATGCGCGTAAAAATAAAAATAAATACGCGATTAAATAAAAGGAAAGGCATATAAAAAAAAATAAGCACAGGCAAACACAAATAAATCAGACAAAAACAAAGCTTAGTCTACTAGGTCCCCAGTGGAGTCACCATTCTGTCGCACCCAAAAAAAAATTCAAAAATTTATATTGGGGGTTCGACTGGCGATTTTTTTTATTACTTGGTTTGATTTGGTTCTTTGGAGTCGCCACCTAGTATTTTGGTCACTAGGAACCTAACTGGTCTCAGAGATCGGGTACGGAGACTGGTTGCGTAAAGGGAAGGTATTAGCACCCCAAATACACCCTACCTAAGGTAAGCTGCATTGTTTTATTGTCTGATAAAAAACTAAAGTGTTATTGTGTTTTCCTAGTGGTTGGTCTGTCTATGGTTCAAGAAAAATCCTCCTCGGTAAGGAGATCTTTATCTTATCGGGTAAAAAAATCCTAACCGTTCTAACGTCCATACCAAAATTTTATTAATAATATTTAGGAATACATTTTACGTATAAATTCGTAATCCCAAATACTAAAATAAAACAAAAAGATTTTTTAGAATTTTTGAAATATTGGCCTAGTTCTCATGGCTTGAATAAACTGGTTATTAAAGCCAAAATGCATGTTAATACATATATTGTTTTGAAATTTTTCTTTGTTTGTGTGAAAATATGATGTTATAATATTTATATGTATATATTGGAGAGACTAGGCCGTATTTTAAAACAAAAACAATCTTTGGAAAATATTATTTTTTTATGCTTTGACGAAAATCGGGTATTTTAATACTAAGCTTGTATCCTTACGGTATAAAAATACAACCCAATATTAATCCGCTTTTAAAAAAATATGCAGAAAAATCAATAACATTTTTAGGGAATTTTTAGAAATTTTTGAAAGCAAAAACATTTTTTATTCTGAAAATCTTTGATATTTTGACGAAAACCGGGTATTTATAACACTGGTTTTATATCTTTACGGTATAAAAATACAAACCAAAATTAAACCATTTTGATAAAAATATGCAGAAAAATCAACAACATTTTTAGGGACTTTTTAGAATTTTTTGAAAGCAAAAACATTTTTTATTCTGAAAATCTTTGATGTTTTGACGAAAACCGGGTATTTATAACACTGGTTTTGTATCTTTACAGTATAAAAAAACAAACCAAAATTAAAACATTTTTGACAAAAATATGCAGAAAAATCAACAATATTTTTTTAAGATTTTTCAAAATATATTTTTTTTATTATTATATTTTATATATATATATATACATATATACACACATATAATATAATATATAATATACAATATAAAAATAATTCGGGCTGGGCCGGCCCACATATCTGGGCCGGACTTGGCCCAGAGAGCTGGTATGGGCCAGACCTGGTCTGGCCCGTCAGATACAAGGCCGGGCCAGACTCAGTCTGGCCTAAAAAAAAAAACAAAAATGCTGGGCCAGGATCCACCTGGCCCAGCTACGCATCAACATGGGGGGAATTAATTCCCCCCTCCTCCCTGCATGCAGAATGTTCATTTTGCATGCAGGGAAAACAAATAAAAAACTAACGAAAGGGGGGGAGAAGAGGTGACCTGGCGTGGAGGAGGCGGTGCTGCGGTGGCGTGGCTTCCCGGGCGGCGCTGCGGCTCCTTCTCTCTTCGGTGTTCGGTTCTCTCTCTCTCTTCGGCCTCCTCTCTCTCTCTATTCCTCTCGGGGTCTCCTTTTTTTTCTTTGGTTTTCTCTTCTATTTATAGGGGCAGAACCGTGGGTGACCATCGGGTGTAACGGCTGGTCGGCCAATATCTAAAGGTGGTGGGGGAGAGAGAGGCGCGGGAGGATTTTCGAATTTTTTTTTTCGTCTTCTGTTATGTTAAAACGGGGGGAAGGAGGAAGATGAACAGTGTCGTTCAAAACGACACCGTTCTGTTTTTTTTTTTTTTTTTTTTTTTTTTATGAAACGACGTTGTTTTGGGTAAAACGCGCCGTTTCATTTAAATGGCTAAACTTCAAATCAGTCCCCCAAATTCGGTCCCCGCCCCTCTTGTTGGCCGCCTTTTTCACTTTGGTCCTTGGCCTCTGATTTATGCAATTGAGCCCCTAATTGATCAATAAACTTCCAATTTCTTCAATTAAGCCCCTGAAACAAATCCAAACAGCCCCCTCTATCTTTGCGCCTTCTCCAAATTGGTCCCAGGTTTTGGATTTTCACAATTAAGTCCCTAATTGGCCCTTAAACTTCAATATTTATGCAATTGAGCCCCTGATTTGACCCAATAAATTCCTAAAAAATATATTTTGGCCCCAGAACTTAAATTTCTCCAAATTAAAGCCCAAATTGACTTAAAAATCAATTTTTATTGCAATCAAATCTTCTATAAATTCAAATAAAAATCCAATTAAGTCCATAAAAATCCTATTAAGTCCATAAACATCCAAATTTGGGCTTTTCTCCTCAAAATTCAAATTTTCCTTCTCAATAGGGCTTTCATCCTTCAAGAATATACTGTCAAAAATTTAATCCTTATATTTTTGAATTTCTTGACCAATTTTCTGACTGTTTCATGAGCGCTTCTGCCTTCTGTTATTTTTTCTAAACTCTTTTGGCTATTTATTTTATGTTTTAATAGGGACCCAAAAATGAATTACAACAAAGCATGTAAGGACCTAATCATCATCAAGATCAACACGATAATTTTTATGAGCTTATTCGTTGTCTCAAGCACTTGACGAGATGTAAAGAACTTAAGGTAGTTGCAGTGATCTACACCATTGAAATATGCACCAGACTCACCCAAAAAGAATCCGGTACATGCACCTAGCTAGGTAACGCAGGCCTCGAAATACTACAAAAATCTTGAGCATGTCTGAGGCGACAATTGATGTTCCCTTGGCAACGATGAGGGATTCCAATTTAAACCATCTCCTATCTTCCCCATTATCTATCTGATGAATTTTTTAGGGCGGATGCGTGTCTTTCTTTTTCTTATGGCCAGTTGGTTCATTTCCTTGTTCTTCATTCTCTTGTGCTCAAAATCTGATAACGAGCTCACCAGGGCAGCCCGGCAATGTTTCGCTTAAACGGTACTCTGGCTACATTTTAATAGATGCCAAACATGGGCGAGCTCTATTATATTACTTTGTTGCAGCAGAATCAGCTGATCCACTTTCGACCTTATGACTCAATGGAGGTGTATATTATACTTGACAACTTTCTACCATTTCTTGTTTCGGTTATAAGCGAAGAGATTCAAACACGAGACCTCTTAATAGATGTGAATGCCTATTTGCATAAATACTATGCTTTAGCATTATGTACCATGTGTTTAATTAATATTCTAATTCAACATCTCACACCAGGCCCCGATTTCTCTTCACTTGGTTATGGAGCTTTAGAGGAACACGGTCCATTTCAACCAGGGAAGAATGGACTTCTTACCGAGAACAAATATTCCTGGGACGTAGGTAAGATTACAAATTGAATATGTAAGAGTTCCTTTTATTTATTTATTTTTATATGTTGAATCACCAATCCGAGTGGGACTTTCATACTCGAACACAAGCTTTGATTATACATTATTAGAAAATTGTTAAATAACAATAAAAAAATAAATAAAATTAGTTAATTATGATGATATTTACTAACAAAAAATCATATTGATGTTTCCATCGGTAATAACTGAAGGAAAATTTCCATCGGTAAATACCGAGTGAATCACTAGTGAAATTCAAAGAATAAAAATATATTGGGCAGGTATTTCTTCGTTAATATTGTCAGCAAATCTGACGTGTCAATATTTCTAACGAGATTATTTTCAGTAATTTCCATCATGAAATCCGTTAGTGATATTAAAGTTATAACCAATAACACCCCCCACCCCACCCCCTTCGTTTCTTTTTCTTTATACAAAAAACAAAACCTTTCCCTCCTATTTTGTCACAAGTCTTGCTCTCATCATCACAAATATGACCGCCTTAACACCTAATTTGTTATTATCCTTGTCATGGTTCAATTTTTTAAAAATGATTATCCACATCAAGTAAGCAAACCTGTCTATTTTTTGTTGTAACCCTTTTTGTTATATTATTTTTTTTGGTATTTTTGTGTAGTATATTTAGTTTGTTTGTATGCTTACTTATTTTATAGCTTTTTTCCTAAGTAATTTGTTATGAATGTATGATTTGTACATGTTAGGATTTGTTTGAGATTTTGAGAAATTGTATTTGTTTGTTATTTGATGAAATTGAGTTTGATTTTGTAACTTAAGTGTGTTATAATAAACGAAATAATAGGTTATTTAATTGGTACTTTTTTCATGATTTGTCAATTTCATTGTTAAGTTGAAAATTGTAGTAAATTTGAAGAAATTTGAATTTTTGGAGAAAATTGATAATGATTAAATGACAATACTAAAATATAATGAAGAAGTTTGAATTGAACCAATGATAACTAATTAGTTGGGTACTAATAATTTATTTAGTTCACGTTATTAATTAATACATGTTGTCATCAATATTATATATATAGGCATCTTATAAATAATGGATGATCATTCTTGGATGTATTGAGTTTCACTTGAATGGTTGCGCATGATGAATTATTGTAATGAGATTGATAGTTTTATTAATTATGCACTATCTAGTTCAATGAATATTAGTAGAGGAGGTATTAGATGTCCACGTAAGAGCCGTAGAAATAAAAAGTTTCTTAATCCATATGTTGTTATGATGCATCTTTTACAAGAAAAGATTCATGAAAAAAATATTTGGGTTGATTTGGACATGGAGAACTCTATGTTCCTTATAAGAATATGGTAGAAAAATGGTTGTCTCAACTTCTATTCTTGCAATGCGCTTGAAGTTGTAGATGAATGGTGATGATTGCAATGAGAATGAATTAGGGTCATGCAAATAAATGTTTAAGTGTATATGAGAACCAAATGTGGACACAACTAGGTTTTTTGTACTTTTGAGAGATTTTGTACAAAAAATATTTATGTTGATTTGCACATGGAGAACTCTATGTTCCTTATAAGAATATGGTAGAAAAATGGTTGTCTCAACTTCTATTCTTGCAATGCGGTTGAAGTTGTAGATGACTGGTGATGAATGCAATGAGAATGAATTAGGGTCATGCAAATGAATGTTGTGTATACGAGAACCTAATGTGGACACAACTAGGTTTTTTGTACTTTTAAAAGATTTTGATGAACTATTATAGGATGGGTGCAAAATTTTTGTAAATTATTGGTTGTTGCACAAGTGTTCACCATCAAGTCAGGTTATGAGCTGAGTAAGGTCGATTATGACATAATCGTTGAATGAACGAGAAACATTTTACTTGAAGGGAATAGGCTAAAAGATAACATTTATATTGCTAAATCCATGATGAAACCCTTTGACCTAGAATACTAGAAAATTGATATGTGTCTAAACTTTTGCATGTTGTACTACCATAAAAATACAGATTTTACCGAGTACAGTTCATGTGGGCATGCTCCGTTTAAACCCAAAACTAGGAGGGGAAGGACTTGTTGCATATATAAAATTGAGAAACTTCACAATCACTCTAAGGTTGCAAATGTTATTCATGTCTCCAAAGACTGTTAAGCACATGACATGGCACCATTCATATGATGTAGTGAACGGAGTCATGGTGCACCCTTCTAATAGTGAAGCTTGGATGAAGTTTAATATGGTGCATTCTTAATTTTCAATGGAACCATAAAACATACATGATGTGAACTTTGTGATCACATGGTCATGTAACCCACAACAAGATTGATAACAAATCCTGAAAAACTAAAACAAGTATGATAGGAGTGTGACACGATGAAAACTTGTTCCAAGACACCAACATTATTGGATACTTTAATATTTGTCCAAACTTCTATATGTTATACTACCATGAAAATATAGATTTTACTGAGTACAGTACCTATAGGCATGCTTAGTTTAAACACAAAAATGGTAGGGAAAGGACTTATTGTACATAGAAAACTGAGAAACTTTGTAATTACTCCAAGGCTGCAAAGGTTATTCATATCTTAAAAGACTGATGAGTATATAACATGACATCATTCACATGATGCAACTGATAGAGCCATGGTGAACCCTTTCGATGGTGAAGTTTGAAAGAAGTTTAATAGGGTGCATCCTCAATTTTAATGAAAACACAAAACATACATGATGTGAACCTCGTGATCACATGGTCTCGCAACCTATACAAGATTAACAACTAATCCTGGAAAGTCGAAACAAGTTTGATAAGAGAGTGATACGATGAAAATTTATCCCAAGACACCAACACTATTATAATAAAAACCCCAACTATGAATACTAATTCACGAACAAAAAGTATAAGGTTTTGAGCTTGGGAAAATGAAAGAATGTTGGAAACCCTCCCAACACTCAAGAACAATAGTTTAGCAGCATTTGGTCATAAAAATGAATAACAAGTGTCTTACAATGAGTTTTTATACTCCAAACAAAAATACCATATTAGGCTGATTTGAACCTACTTACCTAAGATGTGAAGCTTACTTATAATCAGACCCAAAACTAAATTGAAATAATGTTAAACAAACCCAAAACATTAAAAAATAAAAATAAAAATAAAGGTTCTCTATGCTATCATGAATAACCAAAGAGAACTAAAAGAGATAAGTATGATTTCTCTAGCTTAAAAGGTGTTATAGCCAAAATAAACCTTCATACCTCTAAGAAGAGTTTCTACCTTTATCTCAAATAGCTAGGAAAATCTTATCTGAATATGGATTTAATTATGTCGCCTCTTGCTTTTCCTTGTAGAGCTAGGTTTTCTTATAATACTTGGACAATAATAAATACAAATATCTTCCATAAATTAATAGGAGAATATTTGCTAACTTGGAATCCTTGTAACATTAAGAAATCTTGCCCAAACAAAGTTGTCATAGGGCTAGACATATTAGGCCTATGTTGAACATGGATTGAGTCCTTCTTGCACTTGGATTAGATAGATGACATGAACAAAAGATTGATGTCTTCTCCCAAGTGTAGGAGTGTCGAATTAATAAATAACCCGGCAAGACCGGGGTCGAACCATAGGGAGGTTAATTGTATCAATTACAGACAACAATAATACAACAACAACAACAACAATAATAATAAAGAAGAAGAAGAAGAAGAAGAGTTGAAGAAGAATAAGAAGAAGTTAATGAGAACTTTGAGATGAAAGATTAACGTAAGGATTAAACAATTAGAAAAACAAATTTCAAGGTTAGAGGATCCACTAATGGTATTTCAAACAATTATAGTATAAACTATTATTATTCAAGTGGAAACCACACAAAAAGGAGGTTCCAATCGGATGATTTATCATTAATAGCTCATTATAAATTGTTAACATGATCATATTAATTATCTTATTTACGTAACACCAAACTTTTAAATATTGTCAGGAATTCATGATGCTAACTTATGGTAACAACAAATCAAGTTCCTTTCATAGCACATATGTCGGTAATACCATACGGTTGGGCTATGAGAGTGTCAAGCATTTGTTGTGCCAAGTGTTATACAACACAAATCTAGATTAACCATTTAACAAGCAAGGTATTAAGAATTAGTAAGATAAAAAGATAAGACATGTTAATACTAAACATTAAGGTCCATGTTGAGTTTACACTAGTGTAACCTTTTCACCTTGACATAATAAACTTAGCTAAACATAATGAAGAAGAGAAACATAAATAAACAAAACAAGAACATAAATAAGATACAAGTTAACTAAGTAAAGGAAAGGAAATGAAAAGCATAAACAAGATATTAATGAAAGCAAAACTTAAGAATTATAAAAAAAATAAAAAGAGAGAGAACAAGAACAAGTTCTTGATCTGAACAGCTAAGCCCCCAAATGCATGGCAAATGCCTCTTTTTATAGGCAAAAATTGAAACTATTGATTTGATGACTAATTGTTGAGTGGGTGGCCAACTCTTAACTTGGTGAAAATCCTTATCTTCTTGTCTGAATAAAACGTCATTGCTACCATCAGAAATGGATCAACCTATACTTATGAAAGTTATAGGAAATTGTCATAGCTTTCCAGGCAAAAAAAATTGAGGTCATTTGGACTTCTAGAACTCGAGATATGGGCTAAACACTGAACAGTGTCTGGGCTGCAGGACAGATTCGGACTTCTCCGTTGTCGCTATAATTTGGACCTGAAAACGACTTTTTTAGATCTTGGAATCCACATGAAAGTTGTAGGCCTCTGTCTTACCAAATCTATCGAGGTCAATTGGACATCTAGAATAGTATTCCAGTTTGGACTGCACCAACATCTCTTTTCTAAGTTTGGCCCTCTCTTTGTCCTTTCAATTTCAATACTTAAACTCATCAATCAATCCTTTTATTTATTTGATAGGCCTGCATTTAAGATGAATACCATAAATTAAAGGTATCTTATATTATTAGGTATGTTATTATAAAACATGTTTTAGTTAAGGAGTTATTGATACTTCAAGTGCAAAATGATGATATAAAACCTTGATAAAATGCACTTTTAAGTACTAATCACACCCCCAACCAGCTTATTACTAGTCCCTAGTAATCAATGCGTTAAAATATAAAAACAATTTGCAAATTCCACAAAGCAAGGCATTCATCATTCAACTTCCATTAATCTATCTAGATAAACAAACTCTCATTAAATTCATATATATGCTCAATACCTCTTAAACAAATATTAATAAACCTTTCTTTTGTGCTCAAAATATCAACATATAGTTATGGGGCTTTACTTGGAAGAAAAACAAAAATTTTTCTAATCTTTAAGGTTAACTTCCTTGGGTTGAGATTATTATCTTTTTAAAACACACACACACACACACATACTTAAAACATAATGCATCTTTAACCCATGTAACGAGCTTTCAGCTAATGACTCCAAGACTAGTTGGTCTTAGGGCATTAGGTGTGGAGACACCCCACAAGTTTAGTAACTTGGGTTGTAGATACTGATATGTAGATAGTGCAATGTTGGATTCCCTTAAGCTTTTCTCCTCAACCCATGTAACAAGCGTTAGGTCAATAGCTCCCAAATCAGTTGACTTTAGGGTATTAGGTGTTAAAACATCCCTTCGGGCTTAATTGTTTAGGTTAGGGGAGGCTACGAAACCAAACTTATCTACGTTTTTATTATCATTATTTTTTTTTTGTTTTTTTTTTCAAATTATACACTATCATTTTCCCTTAGTTGTTACTTTTAACAAAAGAACATAAATAATGTAATAATCCAATGTGCAACCCATAATCATATGTTAAAGTGTGTGTGTGAAAATGAAGATTTAAGAATACTTGTTAAATGAGTATATGAGCAGAATCAAGTGATAACAATACGAGAGTTTGTAAACCTGAATATTTCAAGAAGTATTCTAATAGACCTTCTTAAGAATGTTTACTAGGATGCATCTCAAGAGTCACTTTAACAAAAGAACTCATTTTACTTTGTCATCCTAGTAACAACAATTTTGCAAATAGTTTATGAAATAGAAAACACAGTTTTTTTTTAACATATATCAACTACTACCTTTTCCCCCCAACCAAAATGAGACATTGTCCTTAATGTCTTAAGGTAGAAAGATAGAGTATAGAAGACATCACCTGAAATAACAAACACAGACAAACTTGAAACACATTTAAACAAAAACAAATATAAGAAACAACAAAACACAATAATAAAACCAAAAGACACAAAGTTTTTACAAATGCAAGCTCAAATCCAATCTAATATTTTTACGGCTTTCCTTAGTTGACCAATTTATGTGACTCATGGAGGGATCAATTACAGGGGAAAAAGATAGTAGTTGGTCAATCAATTATTCAGCATTAGCAGCAGAGATTATAATTTGTCGTGCCGAAGATGTTAGAAATTCCTGTTCCACAACATGATCAAGAAAAGACAACAACTTATCATAAAAACCATTAACATTTAACAAACCTATGGGTTTATGGTGAATGTGCAGTTGGGCCCAAAAGAAAATATGAAAGATCTCTTCCAATGTGCCCAGACCACCTGGTAAGGCAATGAATACATTAGCATGGTTAAACATTGCATTCATTCGATCAGACATCCTGGGGACCTGTAATTCCTCTCCAATTGTTTTTCCAATGATGTCCCCATTTGCTAAAGCTTTGGGGACGACCCCCAAAACTTAACTACCTTCTAAAAATACAGTTATTGACACTTCCCCCATTAACCCAAGGCTGCCTCCTCCATACACTAAATGAATCTTTTGCTCAGCTAGTACCTGACCAAGATGATTTGTTGATTCTAAAAACTCTTTTTTTTTCCCACGACTAGATCCACTGAAAACACAAATATTTTTTATGTGATGACTTGAGAAACTTGTCATTTCTACACACTTCTATATTTGATGAATGTATGGGTTGAGTAGAAATGAAGGGAAGGAAGAGAAGAATTTATAGATGAGAAATTAAAAATGCAATCATACCACCTATATGTAGGCCAGCTGTAGACTCACTCTCTCTCTCTTTATTTATTTATTTATTTTAAAAAAACATGTGTATGTACTGTGTGAATAAGTGGATAACGAACATCTTGTTTTTTAGGCACCTTGTGTATCAGGATTAGGATTGGGACATCAACCTCATTCCAGTCATTTCAGACCTTGTAAAAGAGGGTGTTCCTGTCTTGCTATTCAGGTTACTTTCAGCTTCTAAGCGTTCTTTTATTTGATTGCAGTGCATGTTTTCTGTTAGTTCTTTCGTTACTTGAAAATCAAGTCAACAAACATTTGCCTTAATTAATTTGAAGTATATAAATTACTAATAACTAATTAGCAGATATATGGCACAGCTTTTCTGCTCTGGTGCTTGTGCTTGACATTTGATATTGTGGTTTATGAATTGAACAGTGGTGAGCAAGATTAAAAAATAACTCTAACTCAAACAAGGGTCATTGACAATAATATGGCCAATGATTTGAAGCCGGTCACGTTCACTATATATGACCCTTGGTATAACAAGAAACAGGTAATTGATCTCTCAACACTCCCTCAAATCAATGCTTAATGCATAAAAGATGTTCCGGCAGGTTTATAAGAGATGTTCAACAAATTATGTAGCAGAAGTCCACTAAAATCGTTGGTTTTTTGAAATTGGCAATAAATTGCAGGTTGCAGGATGGTCACAGGCATTCAGTGGCCTAAAAGATGGGAAGAACCTGACATATCTGACATTTGCAGCAGTCGGGGTGCAGCTCATGAGGTCCCCTCCACAGTCCCTTGCACTGTTTTGTAATAGAAAAAGGGAGAAAATAGGTTTGAGAAGAAAAAGAGAAATTGTCATGAGCTGCTGAACTGCTGTGTGTTACATGAATGTATACATGTGCTATATATATAAACTAGCTTTGATAGCCGCGCGATGCCGCGAGTCATTTTTTTTGTATAAAAAATATTAAAAAAATAAAATTTTAAAAATCTTGGGTTTTTCTGCAAAGTTATACCAAAAAATCTTGGGTTTGGCTGCAACACCTGACCTAAGAGTAATATTTATAATATTAATAATAAAATTAAACTTGCATAACCCAAGTTTAACTGAGCCTGACTGTAACACCAGACCCAATAATATTGGATGTGGGTCTAGCTATAAAGTCGTGTCATAAAAGTGTGATAATTAAATAGATTAATTAAAAAAAATAAAAAAAAATCAACAGAAAGGAAAAAACTAATGAAGAAAAAGAAAAAGAAATTGAATTAATTGGGTTAACCCTTTAAACCAGGTTATCCCGTAAAACCTGAAATTTGCGTCATGAAAGTTTGATAACTAAATAGAAAAAAAAATGACGGGTTTACCCAGAATTAACCGGGTTAACCCATCAAACTAGGTTAACCCGTCAAGCCCAGGATATGTGTCATGAAAGTCTGATAATTAAATAGAAAAAAAATTAACTTTAACAAACTAAATCAGGTTAACTCATCAAACCTGAGATTCGCATCATGAAAATATGATAACTAAATAAAAAAAAATTAACATTAACAAACTAAATCAAACAAAAAAAATTCATTAAAAAAATATTAAAAAGAAAAAACAAAAGAAAAAAACAGTAATATAATATAATACAATATAATAATAATTATAATGAAAAAACGTGGGGAAAGCTAAAGCTAAAGCTAAATTCTCAATCAACTCAATATTAAAAAAATAAATTTAACAAAGATAATTTAAAAAATAAACATGTGGAGAAAACACTGCAGCCAAACAAAAATCATGCAAGGGAAACACTGTAGTAATTCATAGTGTTTTTTTTTTTTTTAAAAGCTATAAAGCTAAGTTCTCAACCAGCTTAATATATATAAAAAACCGAGATCCGTGTAATAAAAATATGATAACTAAATTAATTTTATTTTTTCACATTAACAAACTAAATTAAACAAAAAAAATTCATTAAAAGAAAAAAAACCAATGGGCAAAACAAAAAAAAAAGAAAATAAAATAAAGTGTTTCACTGTGTGCACAGTGATACATTATATGTAAAAAACAAAAAAAACAAAAGCGAGGAAAAAAAAAACAAAGCTGCTACAATGAAAAACCCACACGTTAAAAAAAACATGTAAAAAAAAAGCTGCTAAAGTAAAAAAACATTAAAAAAATAAAACTAAAACAAAAACAAAAAAGGAAAAATTGATACAAAAAAAAAACCAAAAAAAAAATGCCAAAAAAAAACTACAAACAAAAAAAAACTTAAATAAGTAAAAGACGTGGGGAAGCTACAATAGGTCCCCACACCTTTTAGTATATTACTTAATATATATAAACGTTGACAGCTAATTCTAACGGGTTTTCTATAGTAGAACCTAATATAATAATATAATAAATAAGTACGAATAAATCAAAGATAACTAAGATAACTAGAGCACCCATGACAAGAGTAAACATAACTATAGTTAATCATAATGCTTCGATACTTCCCTGCAAATTAAATAGAAAGAAGATACCATGTTCAACTTGAATTGTAAAAATATAAACCACAATGATAAGAAAGGTTTAATGAGTGCATCGGCAACTTGATCAGCAAATCAATAAATTGACAAAAACCTAAAGCTAGAACGGAAGTTACGCAACAAGACACATAACACTATTTATTATAATGATATAATGATATAATTACTTTTAAACCATAAAAATCATTGAACTAAATATTAAAGACAATGATTATTTTACCATGATATAATTATCATTTTTAGATTATGCAGGGAAAGATTGATATTTAGAGGTTTTCTAATCATTTTAATTTTTTTAGCACAAAAAAAATAAATTAATTACCCTTAAATCCAAAATTCACTCAATTATCTTTATGGGGCTTTTTCATTATTTTATAATGGTTTTCCAGTTAATATAAAGATGACTGACGGGTAGTTTTATATTTTAATAAATGCTAAATATTATTAAGAAAAAAAAATTGCTTGTGCACGTAATACACGCACCAACAAGTGGGCTATGCATGCAAGGTCGTCCGATGACAAAATACATCTTCAGCATTTAAATCATCTTGACATCCTCTTCATTATGCAGCAACATGTGGCAAACAAGTTTTTGGTTTACCACTAACAACCTTTTTTTTTTATCCCTTTATCTTCTTTTTTTTTCCTTCTTGATTTTCGCTTTTGCCCCTTAAGAATTTCAAAGTAGCCCTTCAATTTGTTTTGCTTCAGATTTAGTCCATATTCTTTTTATTATTATTTATTTTATTTGAAATAATTTATAAAATTTAAATTATTTTTATCCCATTAAATATTTTTTATCTTTTAAATTTAGTCTCCATTCTTTTAATTGTTATTTTTTTAAATAATACTTTAAATTGATTTTGATTTACAATTTCATCATCTTTAAGTTTTATTTCATATCAAATTTGATCCCCTTTTTTATTGATTTTTTTATATATAATTGTATCTTTCAAAATTAAATTAATTGAGAATTGAGCTTCTTGATAGAGTCGGAGACTAATATTTAACGAGTTGCGAGTTGTAGAGATTAAACTAGGTTTAGAATGTTCAATCGAGTTTGCTTGATTTTTTTTATCCTTTATTTGAACTTATTTTTTCAAGTTTCATCCTTTAGCATTTATTCAATTGAATATTGGGTGCTATTATTTTTATTTATTTTCTTTTTTATAAAATTTTACACTAATTTTAAAATGACATAGGTTATCTTAGGTTGTTTAATTTGTCATTTTTTATTGAATTTTCATCATTTAATATTAAATTGGTTAAGAATTGAAATTTTTAATTCAGTATGGGTCTAAATTTTATGGGTTGTGAGTTTGAGACATTAGCTCAGGTTTAAGAGTTTCGTCCGGGTTTGATTAGGTTTTTTTTTTTTCCTTTTATAAGATCATGTTTTTTTTTTAGTTTCACCCTTCAAAATTTATATTATTAGTGATTAGGCTCTATTCTTTTTTTTTATTATTTACTTTCTATAGGATTTCTTGTGAATTTTTAAAATGACCCAGGTTATCTCAAGTCCTTTTAAATTACTTTGAATTTTTTAAAAAAATTAATATTTTTTTTCAATTTCATCCTTTAAAATTATATATATTGGAAATTTATTATCCTTTTAGTTTCTTCAAGTTTGATGGTTTTTGTTATTAAGCTTCGTGATTTTCTTCGGTTTTCTTTCTATTTGTTTATCTTGGTCCCATCACTTATATTGCGGGTTTGGAGGGTTGGTCTAGGTTGACTTGGGATTTTTTTTTAGGGATTTATTTTTTTAATCTAATCTTATTTATGTTTCATCCTTCAACATGAGGTTGGTTTAGAATTGAGCTATGTAATGTTTCTTGATTTGCCTTCTATTAAGTTATCTCATTCATATGATCTAGTTCATAGAGTTTGGTTGACTTGCCTAGTTTGTTGGGTGTATTTTTTATCCTTTTTTTTAATTGACCCTTTTGTTTTCAATCTCATTATTGTATATTGGATTTTTTGGGATGGAACTTTTTTTTTTTTTTTTTGCTTTCTATTGGCTTATCTTGGTCCTATGACCTGGCTTGCATATTTGATATGCTTGCTCAATTTGACTTAGTTTTTTTTTTTTTAAGTCTTATTCTTTAACATTTGATTGACTAGAATCATAGCTTCGTCGCCTTTTTTGTTTTGATAATTATTATTGTTTAAAGATTCCCATGATTCTTTTTTTCTCATTCTAAATCGGTCCATTTACTATAGTTTCCTGTTGCTTTTATTACTAATTTAAATTATACAAGTTTATTTTGCTCAGTCAGGTCTATATCCCGAGTCATTTTATTTTTTTTCACTTCTTCAAAATATGCTTACATTGCCTTGGTGTCTTTTTTTAACTGATAATTTTTTCACGGGCCCAAATATCTATTTGAGCCTAGAATTCCTTGTGAACAACCATGCCATGAACAAAGTGAAAATCTATCTCCATATGTTTCATTCGAGCATGAAAAACTAGATTTATAGTTAAATAAATGGCTCCTAAGTTAACACACCACAAAAGAGGAGTTATACCCAAAATACCAAATTCATGAAGTAGAGACTTGATCCATTGTAGTTCGGTAGCAAAATTAGCCATAGCTTTATATTCGACCTCTATATAAGAACATGCTATGTTGTTTGCCAGATTTTTAAGAAATCAAGTTATAAGCAAGAAAAATAGCATAATCACTAGTAGACTTTTGGTCATCAACACTACTAGCCTAATCAAAATCTTTAAACCAATTGAGAGAGAAATCACTCTAACGAGTGAAGTGCAACTCAAAGGATGAAGTACCACATAAATAATGTAGGATGTGTTTAACTGCCAAACAAAAAACATTAATGGGAGAATGAATAAATTGACAAACCTTATTAACCACAAAATAAATATCAAGTCATGTGGATGTCAGAAACTAATAAGAAGTATTCAGTTGACTTGGATAATGAACAACATACAACAATAGGAGTAGCAATGAGTTTACACTTATACATGTCAAACTTATGAAGAAGTTTAAAAATGTATCATTGTTATGAAAGAAGCAAACCATCTATTGTAAAAGAAACCTCGATACCAAAAAAGTAATAAGGTGAGCCAAGGAAAAAAAAATTTTAACTTAATACTTAAACATGTAATAAGATGTTGAAGGAAGGCATGATTATCATTAGTTAGTAAAATATCATCAACATAAATAAGTAAGAATATATAGCATTGGCAGAACAAAGAATGAACAAGAAAGTATCAGTTTGGAGTTGTGAAAACCCTAAGGAAACCATAATGGTAGTTGTTGATGTTATTGAACCATAATGATTTTATATTCAAGAATTATATCTTGAATGAGTTAAACAATTTACTCTACCATTTGTATAGTTCCATCAATAATACTAAAGTGTTATTGGAATCCTTGGATTGGAAGTACAAGACTATTATTGAGAAGTTTTTACCACCTTAGAAAGTTTTCAAGAACTACTGACATGACCAAAAGATTGATGTCTTCTTCCAAGTGCAAGAGTGTCGAAGTAATAAATAATTTGGCAAGACTGGGGTCGAACCATAGGGAGGTTAATTGTATAAATTATATACAACAACAACAACAACAACAACAATAATAATAAAGAAGAAGTTGATAAGAACTTTGAGATGGAACATTAATGTAAGGATTAAACAATAATAAAAACAAATGTCAAGGTTAGAGGATCCACTAATGGTATTTCAAACAAGTATAGTATAAACTCTTATTATTCAACTGGAAACCACACACAAAGGAGGTTCCAATCGGATGATTTGTCATTAATAGCTCATTATAAATTGTTAACATGATCATATTAATTATCATATTTAAGTAACACCAAACTTTTAAATTTTATCAGGAATTCATGATGCTAACTTATGTTAACAACAAATCAAGTTCCTTTCATAGCACAGGTGTAGGTAATACCATACGGTTGGGCTATGAGAGTGCTAAGCATTTGTTGTTCCAAGTGTTATACAACACAAATCTAGATTAACCATTTAACAAGCAAGGTATTAAGAATTAGTAAGATAAAAAGATAAAACATGTTAATACTAAACATTAAGGTCCATGTTGAGCTTACACTATACTTATTCTTACACCATTAGCGTAACCTTTTCACCTTGACATAATAAACTTAGTTAAACATAATGAAAAAGAGAAACATAAATAAACAAAATAAGAACATAAATAAGATACAAGTGAACTAAGGAAAGGAAAAGAAATGAAAAGCATAAACAAGATATTAATGAAAGCAAACTTAAGAATTACAAAACAAATATAAAAAGAGAGAGCAAGAGCAAATTCTTGATCTGACCAACCAAGCCCCTAAATGCATAGCAAATGCCTCCTTTTATAGGTTAAAATTTGGAATTATTGATTTGATGACTAATTATTGAGTGGGTGGCCAACTCTTGACTTGGTGAAAATCCTTATCTTCTTGTTTGAATAAATCGTCATTGCTAGCATCAGACTGGAACCACCTGTACTCATGAAAGTTATAGGAAATTGTCTTATCTTTCTAGGAAAAAACATTTGAGGTCATTTGGACTTCTAGAACTCGAGATATGGGCTGAACACTGAATAGTGTCTGGGCTGCAAGATAGATTCAGACTTCTCCGTTGTTGCTATAATTTGGACTTGAAAACGGCCTTTTTAAATCTTGGACTATACTTGTTTGAAATGACCTCAAATTGAAAACGACCACATGAAAGTTGTAGGCCTATGTCTTACCAAAGTTTTCCAAATATTTAAGGTCATTTGGACATCTAGAACTCGAGATATGACCTAATTACTTAATAGTGTTCCAGTTTGGACTGCACCAACATCTATTTTCTAAGCTTGACCCTCTCTTTATCCTTTCAATTTCAATTTCTAAGCTTGACCCTCTCTTTATCCTTTCAATTTCAATACTTAAATTCATCAATCAATCATTTCATTTATGTGATAGGCCTGCATTTAAGATGAGCATTTACCATAAATTAAAGGTATCTTATATTATTAGTATGTTACTATAAAACATGCTTTAGTTAATAAGTTATTGATACTTCAAGTGCAAAATGATGATATAAAACCTTGATAAAAATGCGCTTTTAAGTACTAATCAACTACCTTAAACATAAGTAAAACATATGAAAGTTAAAGATCTTATTATGATATTAAGGATAAGAATGGATAATAAGTTGGTCAAAATAAGAGCAAGCTCCTCCTTGATGGCCCATAGAGAAAATATGATTGAATAAGTGGTCAAAGTCAATAAGAAAAACAATCAAAAGCAAAAGCTTGTTGTAAAGAGTGAAGACATCGCCAATATTTTTCAATAAACAATACTACCTATATATGGTATGTGTTAGCGGTCTAGGCGCGGGGCGCGCCAACGAAAGCACATTGCCCAGAATTCGGCAGCGATGGACTGCGGCAGAAACGAATTCGGCAGGCAGCATGCAAGGGTTTGGGCAAGTCTTTGAGCTGGCGACTTGGCATGGACGTGGGGCTTAGATGATGGACTTTCTAAGTCAGCAGCTGACATAGCAAGACAGACAAATGGGACTGCCATGTGGGCAGGCAGAACATGGGTGGAGGGGCCAAATATTGGTGGAGAAAGTGCTTCACCAACCCACTAAAGATAATGGTGGGGATAATACTCCATTAGTCCATGGAAAATGGGGATCATGGGGAAGGTAGTGCTCCACTAGTCCCGAAATTGGGGGATGTTAGGTGAGAATGGAAGCTCACATTTGGCTATAAATAAGCTGCCAAGCCTCTGCTGTGTAGCATGCGAATTTGTGCATAGCACACACCATTTTGTGTATTTCCTTTGTTGATGAGATAAATAAAGGTTGAGAGGGATTCTTGTAAAAGTCCGGTGTGTTTACTTATGCTTGCTTGTGTTTGTTCATTATCTACGACGAGGCGATTGTGAGAACCTCCTTGAGTGAGCGAAACACATAGTCGTAGGAAAACACGAGTGAAAGTGTGAGGCAAGGCTGAGTCTAGCGGGACTAGGCTGCCGCACGGGTTTATTCGCGAGGTGAAAAATTTAACCCCGTGACAGTATGTATAGGGTCAAATTGACATCTTAGATAAGGGGGTAGTTTCCCCTTAATACAATTTAAAAAATTATAATTGTAATTATTAGTTTTAATATTTTAAATTTGCCTATTTATTCTTAGCCTTTGGCATATGTATTTCATAATGGTGTTCTTGGAATAATTATATATAAAATAATTGTTTAAAATTTATGATTGTTTTAGTTTAATTTATAACCTAATATTGATTTTATTTCACTATAATATTATATATTGGAGTAATATTTACAACTTGAATTAATAATATATAATGAAATAGTATTTTCCTTTTATGTTTTTCATCTGTAGATCCTGGCTCAATCCTTATATATATTTTCCAACATTTGTAAGGGTTGAAGCAAAATTATTTTCTCATTCATGAAATTAGTTCCTCGGTTAATTACCCTTTATAGCATTAGGTCTCTCTAACATATTCATATATGATATTGGTGATGCAACAAAAAAAATTGATAGCTTGTCATTTAGGGCAAACAAAAGGATAGAAAACAAAATGGGGAAAAAATGAAAAGGAAAGAAATTGGCATGCGGGAGAGAAAATAGAAGAATAATGGTGCCAAATCTAGATGAAGAGGAAAAAAAAGAAAAAGAAAAAGAATTAGATGTTGGAGACACGAAAAATGTCTTACTAGTACATCAGTGGAACCATAAGAAAGATCTCTCAAGGAAAAATCCAATGATACCAAGATTAGACACCATTGATGGCAGGACAAAGCCATGTGTGCTGCCACATGCTATAATGGCTTATTACTTGTAAGAAAGTTGGTATGACACTGAACTCTCCTATGCTTATGTATAAACTATCAATCCAATGTCTACCATTACCTACCTTTCTCATTAAGGGTCGTTTTCTACCAACCTATCTCCTCAATGGGCACCAACCTTTTTCATTGATCAATTGTAAGCCCTAATATTATCCACCAATAACACAATGAGACAATAACTTAAAACATATTTTTCTCCACTCTCTACAAGGTATATGCGAGGAAAAGTAATTATTCCATATTATTTCTCAAGTCTCCATAAGGTAAGTTAATGTGAATGATGTTTAAAAATACCTCAAGTCACCAAGTAAACAACATTTAACACAATTTTATTCAAGAAATTCACATAACTGTTCACTCTTTTAAACTCTCTTGATTGTACTTTCCTTCCCTTTCTACAAGTTACTAACTTAAGTATTGAAGAGTCCTCTATTCTAATGATGGACTTGCTTTATAGGAAATACCAAGCTTAAAGATAACACCCACATTCAACCCAATCACCTTAGCCTATATAGTCGTGGAAAGCCTAAACTCGATGACACGACCAAAAGATTGATGTCTTCTCCCAAGTGCAGGAATGTCGAAGTAATAAATAACCCGGCAAGATCGGGGTCGAACCATAGAAAGCATAATTGTATAAATTATAAATAACAAGACAACAACAACAACAACAAAAATAACAAAAATAACAATAATAATAATAACAATAATAGTAATAGTAATAATAGTATTAATAATAATAATAATAATAATAATAATAATAATACTCAGTACGTGGCGTTGTTATACCTGAGAATGATCTAAAAGATCGGGTCACAGGTTTCCAGCCTATATACTGAGTTTATGAAAAGATCAAACAGATATATTATATAATATAAACAGATTTCTGATGCGAATGAACAAGGCAAGACCAACAATATCAGGATCCTTGATCAAACACAGAGCATACTTAACGTACATAAAATATAACAAGAATGTAAATAATAATAATAATAATAATAATAATAATAATAATAATAATAATATTAGTAGTAATAATAATAATAACAATAAAAAGAAGAGGAGGAAGAAATTAATGAGAACTTTGAGATGGAAGATTAATGTAAGGATTAAACAATGATAAAAACAAATGTCAAGGTTAGAGGATCCACCAATTGTATTTCAAACAAGTATAGTATAAACTCTTATTACTCAATTTGGAAACCACACACGAAGGAGGTTTCAATCGGATGATTTGTCATTAATAGCTCATTATAAATTATTAACATAATCATATTAATTATCTTATTTACATAACACCAAACTTTTAAATATTGTCAGGAATTCATGATGTTAACTGATGTTAACAACAAATCAAGTTCCTTTCATAGCCCAGGTGTAGGTAATACCATACGGTTGAGCTAAGAGAGTGCCAAGCATTTGTTGTACCAAGTATTATACAACACAAATCTAGATTAACCATTTAACAAGCAAGATATTAAGAATTAGTAAGATAAAAAGATAAGACATGTTAATATTAAACATTAAGGTCCATGTTGAGTTTACACCATACTTGTTCTTACACCATTAGTGTAACCTTTTCACCTTGACATAATAAACTTAGCTAAACATAATGAAGAAGATAAACATAAATAAACAAAACAAGAACACAAATAAGATACAAGTTAACTAAGGAAAGGAAAGGAAATGAAATGAAAAGCATAAATAAAAAATTAATAAAAGCAAAACTTAAGAATTACAAAATATAAAGAGAGAAATAAAGAGCATGAACTTGATCTGAACAACCAAGCCCCTAAATACATGGCAAATGCCTCCTTTTATACGACAAAAATCAGAATTATTGATTTGATGACTAATTGTTGAGTGGGTGGCCAACTTTTGACTTTGTAAAATCCTTATCTTCTTGTCTGAATAAAACAAAAATGCTAGCATCAGAACTGGGTCCACTTGAAAGCATAAAAGTTGTAGGAAATTGACTCAGCTTTCCCGTAAAAAAAAATGGAGGTGATTTGGACTTCTAGAACTTCAGATATAGCCCAAACACTGAACAGTGTTTGGGTTGCAGGACAGATTCGGACTTCTCCATTGTTGCTATAATTTGGACTTGCAAACGGCCTTCTTAGATCTTGATGAAAACATGAAAGTTATAGGCCTATGGCTTAGCAAATCTGTGTAAAAGGTTGAGGTCATTTGGACATCTAGAACTCGAGATATGACCCAATTACCGAACAGTGTTCCAGCTTGGACTACACCAACATCTATTTTCTAAGTTTAGCCCTCTCTTTGTCATTTCAATTTTCATAGTTGAACTCATCAATCAATTCTTTGATTTATATGATAGGCCTACATTTAAGATGAACATTTACCATATATTAAGGCATTTTATAGTATTAGACTTGTTATTATAAAACATTCTTTAGTTAAAGAGTTATTGATACTTTAAGTGCAAAATGATGATATAAAACCTTGATAAATATACACTTTTAAGTACTAATCACACCCCCCAACCAGCTTATTACTAGTCCCTAGTTATCAAAGCGTTAAAATATAAAAACAATTTGCAAATTCCATAAAGCAAGGCATTCATCATTCAACTTCCATTAATCTATCCAGATAAACAAACTCTCATTTCTGCTTCATATTTCTTAAACAAGATATTAATAAACCTTCTTTTTATATGCTCAATGTATAAAAACATATATGATGGGGCTATTGTTGGAAGAAAACAATATTATCTTCTAATGTTTAAGGTTAACTTCCTTGGGTTGAGATTATTTTTTCTTTCTTTTTTCTTTTTTTCTATTTACACATACAACTTAAAACACAATGCATCTTTAACCCCTATAACGAGCTTTAGGCTAATGACTCCCAGACCAGTTGGTCGTAAGGCATTAGGTGTTGAGACATCCCTACGAGCTTAGTAACTCGGGTTGCAGATACTAATACATAGATAGTGTAATGTTTGATTCCCTTAAGCTTTTCTCCTTGACCCATGTAACAAGCTCTGGGCCAATAGCTCCCAAGTCAGTTGACTTTAGGGTATTAGGTGTTAACACACCCCTTCGAGCTTAATTGCTTAGGTTAGGAAGGCTACGGAACCAAACTTATCTACGTTTTTATTCATCATTATTATAAAAAAAAATTGTTTTCTTTTGTTTTTGTTTTTTTGCAAATTATGTACTATCCCTTTCCCTTAGTTGTTACCTTTAACAAAAGAACATAAATAATGTAATAATCCAATGTGCAACCCACAATCATATGTTAAAGTGTGTATGTGAAAATGAAGATTTAAGAATACTTGTTAAATGAGCATATGAGCAGAATCAAGTGTTAACAATATGAGAGTTTTTAAACTTAGATATTTCAAGAAGTATTCTGATAGACCTTGTTAAGAATGTTTACTAAGATGCGTCTCAAGAGTCACTTTAACAGAAGAACTCCTTTCCCCCCAACCAAAATGAGACATTATCCTCAATGTCTTAAGGTAGAAAGATAGATAGAAAACATCACCTGAAATAACGAACACTGACAAACCTGAAACACACTTAAACAAATATAAGAAACAACAAAACATAATAATAAAACCAAAAGACACAAAGTTTTTACAAACGAAGGCTCAAATCCAATCTAAGCTTTTTATGGCTTTCCTTAGTTGACCAATTTATGCGACTCGTGGAGGGATTAATTACAGGGATGAAAGATTGTAGTTGGTCAATCAATTGTTCAGCAGTAGCAGCAGAGATTATGATTTGTCGTGCTGAAGATGTTAGAACTTCCTGTTCCACAGCATGATCAAGAAAAGACAACAACTTATCATAAAAACCATTAACATTTAACAAACCTATGGGTTTATGGTGAATGTGCAGTTGGGCCCAAGAGGAAATATGAAAGATCTCTTCCAATGTGCCCAGACCACCTGGTAAGGCAATGAAGGCATCAACATGGTTAAACATGGCATTCGGTCGATCAGACATTGTGGGGACTTGTAATTCCTCTCCAATTGGTTTTCCAATGATGTCCCCTTGTGCTAAAGCTTTGGGAACTACCCCCAAAACTTGACTACCTCCTAAAAATATAGCTATTGACACTCCCCTATTAACCCAAGGCTGCCTCCTCCATACACTAAATGAATCTTTCGCTCAGCTAGTACCTGACCAAGATGATTTGCTGATTCTAAAAACTCTTTTTCTTTCCCAGGACTAGATCCACCGAAAACACAAATATTGTTTATGTTATAACTTGAGGAACCTGCCATTTCTACACACTTCTATATTTGATGAAAGTATGGGTTGAGTAGAAATGAAGGGAAGGAAGAGAAGAATTTATAGATGAGAAATTGAAAATACAATCATACCACCTATATGTAGGCCAGTCGTAGTCTCTCTCTCTCTCTCTCTCTCTCTCTTTATTTATTTATTTATTTTGAAAAAACATGTGTATGTACAGGTAGTTGTGATTGTGGCTCACATCTTTCCTTGGTTTTACGTCCAAGAACGGCTTAAACGCCCTCTATGGGTTGGGGATAGGCTTCCCATCCAGTTTTCTTAAAAACTGGCAAACATGGTCTTTTTTAGTCAGATTCCCAAGACTAAGTCGAGTATGTTCTTTATGGAATTGTTGCCATAAATCATAAATTACACGATGCACATCTCCACTAGGGTGCGTCTCAAGAGTCAATAGAAGATTATCTAAAGACCCCTTACTCAGGCCATCCTTAATGAATTGTATTTTATCTTCACGGTTTACAGATACCATTCCTAAAGAACGACATGTCGCATTACAAGTCCATTTGGCACATCTGTGACAGACTTTCAGTCGTTTTGCACGACGTTTCTTCGCAAAAGTGTTTTTACCTGTTCCAGGCATGTATGAAATGAAAGAATTGGAGGACTCACCTGATAATTAGACCTTTGCTTCAATCAGCCAGCGAATATCTTCAGGAATTCCATGGTTCATTAACAACCTCAATCTTGCACATCTAGCACGATAAATTTTTGTAATCGCATTCTGAGGCAGAGCGGCAAAATACTTTTTTCAATTTTTCAAGAGTGGTGCCCATTTTCAACGAAGAATTGAGGGAGAGATTCAAAGAAAGGAAAAAGAGCAAAGAATTGCACAAATATATACACAGATATCAATTATCATGGGAAACTGAAAGAACCGACTTAAGAGTCACAGAGTATCGTTATCCGCCATTTGACCGGGGTGAGAGACTAGCAAAACAAAAGTCACACAAAAACAATGTGAGAAAAAGAATCAATCTTTATATACAGGATCACCCAATTCAATAGAGTCATTTTCAATTGAAAAATTATCAAAATAAACTTTCAAACGATGGCCATTTACCTTGAAAAATTACCATTCTTTGGATTTTTGATATCACATGCCCCATATGGATACACATGTTTTATAATAAAAGGACCACTCCATCTTGATCTTAGTTTTCCAGGAAATAAATGGAGTCGAGAATTATAAAGCAAGACCTTTTGACCAACATTAAATGTTTTTCTCAGTATTTTCTTGTCATGAACCTCTTTGAGTCTTGCTTTATTAATTCTTGAATTGTCATATGCATCATTTCTTATTTCCTCAAGCTCATTTATTTGCAATTTTCGCAATTGACTAGCATCATCAATGTTTGAATTGAAAGCTTTAATAGCCCAATAAGCTTTATGTTCAATTTTCACAGGCAAGTGACAAGGTTTTCCATATACTAGTCTATAAGTTGACATACCTAATGATGTTTTATACCTAGTTCGATAAGCCCAAAGTGCATCATTAAGTTTTAAGGACCAGTCTTTCCTATTAGGATTCACTGTTTTCTCCAAGATCTGTTTGATCTCCCTATTAGCAAGTTCTACTTGTCCACTCGTCTGAGGGTGATAAGGGGTGGCAACTTTGTGTGTGATTCCATATTTTTTCATTAAAGATTCAAATGGCTTGTTGTAAAAATATGTTCCACCATCACTTATCATGGCTCGAGGGATTCCAAATCGACTTAAAATGTTTTCTTTCAAAAACTTTATCACTGTTTTGTGATCATTGGTTCTACTTGGAATTGCCTCTATCCATTTTGAAACATAATCTACTGCGACCAATATATACAAGAAACCAAATGATGGAGGAAATGGACCCATAAAATCTATACCCCAACAATCAAAGATCTCAATGACAAGAATAGGATTTAAAGGCATCATGTGACGTTTTGAAATAGATCCCAACTTTTGACAATTTTCACAAGTCTTGCAGAATGCATGTGAGTCTTTGAACATGGTGGGCCAATAAAATCCACTTTGTAAGATTTTTGCAGTTGTCTT
Source organism: Populus alba x Populus glandulosa (assembly GCA_033617975.1). Taxonomy (NCBI): domain Eukaryota; kingdom Viridiplantae; phylum Streptophyta; class Magnoliopsida; order Malpighiales; family Salicaceae; genus Populus; species Populus alba x Populus glandulosa. The sequence continues at coordinate 12,844,707 of CM066146.1, read as the reverse complement.
TCTTGATGAGAAATGACCCCCACATGCCTCAGAATGACAAAATTTAATGACACTACTTACCTCATTGTCAGGAATGCATCTTCGAAATATTTGATCAGGATAATATTTGAATAAATAAGGGTCATCCCAATAAAAGTTCTTCACTTCGTTCAAGAACTTTCTTTTGTCTTGGGTACTCCAATGAGCTAGCAATTGTCCTGAAACAAGAAATTTAACAATATTAGCAAACCAAGGCATCATAGAGACAGAAAATAAAGATTCATCAGGAAAGTAGTCATCGATTGGTGTGATGTCAGATCTCGAATCGGTTGTCAATCTTCACAAATGATCTGCGATAACATTTTCGGTGCCTTTCTTGTCTTTGATTGTGATATCAAATTCTTGAAATAACAAAATCCACCGCACCAATCTAACCTTAGAATCTTTCTTAGAGAGAAGATATTTCAATGCTGCATGATCACTAAAAACAACAACAGGTGAGCCAACAAGATAAGATCTGAACTTATCACATGTGAATACTACTGCAAGTAATTCTTTTTCAGTGGTAGTGTAATTCATTTGAGCACTATTTAAAGTTTTACTTGCATAGTAAATCACATAAGGTTTCTTATATTTTCTTTGTCCCAAGACAGCACCCACGGCATAATCACTAGCGTCACACATTATTTCAAAAGGTAATGACCAATCAGGAGGTTGAATGACAGGAGCAGAAGTAAGCAAGCTTTTAAGTTTAACAAAGGCTTTTTCACATTGTTCAGTCCATTTCAAAAACATTTTCCTTTGATAGAAGGTTACACAATTGTTTAGATATTACACTAAAATCTTTGATGAACCTTCTGTAAAAACCAGCATGTCCTAATAATGATCTAACATCTTTAACAGATTTTGGTGTTGGTAAGTTGGCAATTAACTTGATTTTAGATTTGTCAACCTCAATTCCTGTCGATGAAACAATGTGACCAAGTACAATGCCGTTTGTTACCATAAAGTGACATTTTTTCCAATTCAGTACAAGATTCTTCTCTTCACACCTGTTCAAAACCTTTTCCAAGTTAGTTAAGCAATCATCAAATGAATCACCAAAAACAAAAAAATCATCCATAAAAATCTCAAGAAAACGTTCAACCATATCACTGAATATGCTAAGCATGCATCTTTGAAACGTGGCTGGTGCATTACATAACCCAAAAGGCATTCTTCGATATGCAAAAGTACCAAATGGACATGTGAAAGTAGTCTTCTCTTGATCTTCCAATGCAATTTCAATTTGATTGTAACCTGAATAGCCATCTAGGAAACAATAAAATTCATGACCTGCAACTCTTTCTAGGATTTGATCCATGAAAGGTAAAGGGAAATGATCTTTTCTAGTCCTTGAATTAAGTTTCCTATAGTCAATGCACATGCACCAACAAGTAATAGTCCGAGTTGGAATTAACTCATTTTTCTCATTTGTTATCACAGTGACTCCAGATTTTTTGGGTACAACTTCGGTAGGACTTACCCATTTGCTGTCAGAAATAGAATAAATAATTCCATTATCTAGAAGCTTAATGACTTCATTTTTCACTACTTCTTTCATATCAGGATTAAGTCTTCGTTGCATTACTCTAGATGGTTTAGCATTTTCCTCCAAATAAATCTTGTGTGTGCAAATCAAAGGACTAATTCCATTTATGTTAGCTATGGTCCATCCTAATGTGTTTTTGTACATTTTGAGAGTCTGTAATAACTTACCTTCTTGATATGCATTAAGTTTGGAAGAGATTATTACCGGAAAAGTTTTATTTTCTTCTAAAAATGAGTATTTAAGATTGACTGGTAACAGCTTCAAATCAGGTTTTGGTGGTTGAACACTTGAAGGTATGGACTCAATTGATTGTGCTGGCAGTTCTTCAATTTGTGGTCTCCAATTACATGCCTTTGCTTCTTTCTAAAAATAAACCATTTGCAACTCGTCAGGTTCATCAATCTTAGTTTCACTAGAAGTGGTTTTAAATTGATCATGAACTAATTTTTCAATAAAGTCCACTTCCTGTAAATCATTATCATCTCCAGGTTGCTTGCAAATGTTGAAAATATTCATCTCCAATGTCATGTTTCCAAATGATAGCTTTATCAGTCCATTCCTACAATTAATCAATGCATTAGAAGTTGCAAGAAATAGACGTCCTAAAATAACAGGAATTAAATTACATGCTTCAACAGGTTGTGTGTCCAAGACAATAAAATCTACAGGGTAAATGAATTTATCAACTTGTACTAACACATCCTCAACTATTCCTCTAGGCACTTTTACAGATCTATCAGCAAGTAAAAGAGTTACAGAAGTTGGTTTTAACTCACCTAGATTGAGACTTTGAAAAACCGAATATGGAAGTAAATTCACACTAGCTCTAAGATCAAGTAAAGCTCTTTCAATTTTATGTTCTCCAATAAAGCAAGAAATTGTAGGACAACCAGGGTCTTTATATTTCAAAGAATTATTGTTCTGAAGAATAGCACTTACTTGTTTGGCTAAAAATGTTTTCTTTTTTACATTCAGTTTTCTCTTCACAGTGCATAGATCTTTCAAAATTTTAGCATAGGAAGGTACCTATTTAATAACATCCAACAAAGGTATATTGATCCTTACCTGTTTGAAAGTTTCAAGGATTTCAGAATTGTGATTGACTTTCCTTTATTTGGTCATGGCATGAGGAAATGGAAGTGCTGGCGGAGAATCAGTCTTTTCTTTACAATTTTCAGATTCAACCCCTTCCTTACCCTCAGAGATTGACTCATCATCTTTCTCACAAGGTTCAAGAGTGGGTTTTTCAATAACCTTACCACTATGAAGAGTGATGACTGATTTGACTTGATCCATGTGTTGGCTTTCAGAACTACTTGTATTTGCATTGTATTGCCCCTTTGGATTTTGTTGTGGTTGAGATGGAAACTTACCTTTCTCTTGAAAACTGAGAGCAGATGTGAATTTTGCAAGAGCATCTTTAAAATTTGTCATGCTTTAAGTAAGTTGAGTGTTGATTGTCTCTTGCTTTTTAATTAATACATGCAATGTTTCCTCAAGATTTCTTCTAGGAGGTGGAGCATAAGGAGGTGCATATCCATGAGAATTTTGGAAATTATGGTGTGCTTGAAACGGTGGCTGTGAAGTTTGTGCATTATTGTTATCACTCTTCCAACTGAAATTTGGGTGATTTCTCCAACCAAGATTGTATGTTTGCGAGTTTGGGTTATGATTGGGCCTTTGGAAACTATTTAAAGCATGGGCTTGTTCATGGAGGCATTCCTTAAAAGAAGGCAAAGTTGGACAGTCATTGGTTGCATGTTCATTTGTTTCACAGATTTGACACACAATGTCTTGAACATATTTTAATTGACCACTCTTTTTCAATTCTAGTGCCTCGACTTTTCTAGCTAAAGATGTAAACTTGGCTTGGAGGTCATGATCTTCCCTAAGGTTATACATACCTCCACTAGATGTATGAGGTTGGATTTTACTTGGTGCCTCATAACTGCCCTTAGTGTCCCAATTTTGCGCATTTTCAGCTAGCAAGTCTAGGCACTCCATTGCTTCATTAGGGTCTTTATCTTCAAAAGTTCCATTGCACATCAATTCAACCATTTGCCTATCTTTAGGTGTTAATCCTTCATAAAATTGTGAAACCAATCTCCATGTTTTAAAACCATGATGAGGGCAAGTATTAAGCAAGTCTCGATACCTATCCCAACATTGGTAAAATGTTTCACTTGGTTTTTAAGTGAAAGTGGTGATTTGTCTTTTGAAAGAGTTGGTTCTGTGAGATGGAAAACACTTCTTTAAAAATTGTTGTTGCATTTCATCCCAAACACGAATGGATCCTGACCTAAGATTTTGTAGCCATGTTTTAGCTTTATCTTTTAGTGAAAAAGGAAAAAGCTTTAATCTAATGGTATTCATGCTACAATTTAAGTCATTATATGTGTTACAAAGTTCTTCAAATTCTCTCAAATGCAAGTATGGATTTTCTAGATCTAAGCCATGAAAAGAAGGTAAAAGTTGAATAATGCCTGGCTTAAAATTAAAATGGGATGCATCATGAGGGTGCACTTGTTCTTGTGGGATTCATGTGGTCTCTAAGTGTCCTAACATGGTTATTCTCATTATTCTCATTATGAAGTGATTGGTTATCTTCTTCGGCCATATTTTCTTAAAATGATGAGGATACCCTACAAAGTCTACCACTTAATGTATGTGACCAAACACTCATGCACGTGTAGAAAAAGAATAAAAGGAAGAAGAAAACAAAACAAAAAGAAACAAAACAAAAAAAACAAAGTTAGATACAAGAAAAGTGAAAAGAGAAAACAAAATAAATACTATAATTTGTACAAGAATTTACCTCCCCGGCAACGGCGCCAAAAACTTGACACGACCAAAAGATTGATGTCTTCTCCCAAGTGCAAGAGTGTCGAAGTAATAAATAACCCGGCAAGATCGGGGTCGAACCATAGAGAGGTGAATTGTATAAATTATAAATAACAAGACAACAACAACAACAATAATAACAAAAATAATAATAACAATAATAGTAATAGTAATAATAGTATTAATGGTAATAATAATAATAATAATAATAATAATAATAATAATAATAATAATAATAATACTCAGTACGTGGCGTTGTTATACCTGAGAATGATCTAAAAGATCGGGTTGCAGGTTTCCAGCCTATATACTGAGTTTATGAAAAGATCAAAGAGATATATTACATAATATAAACAGATTTCTGATGCAAATGAACAAGGCAAGACCAACAATATCAGGATCCTTGATCAAACACAGAGCATACTTAACGTACATAAAATATAACAAGAATGTAAATAATAATAATAATAATAATAATAATAATAAAAAAGAAGAGGAAGAAATTAATGAGAACTTTGAGATGGAAGATTAATGTAAGGATTAAACAATGATAAAAACAAATGTCAAGGTTAGAGGATCCACCAATGGTATTTCAAACAAGTATAGTATAAACTCTTATTACTCAATTTGGAAACCACACACGAAGGAGGTTCCAATCGGATGATTTGTCATTAATAGCTCATTATAAATTATTAACATGATCATATTAATTATCTTATTTACATAATACCAAACTTTTAAATATTGTCAGGAATTCATGATGTTAACTGATGTTAACAACAAATCAAGTTCCTTTCATAGCCCAGGTGTAGGTAATACCATACGGTTGGGCTATGAGAGTGTCAAGCATTTGTTGTACCAAGTATTATATAACACAAATCTAGATTAACCATTTAACAAGCAAGGTATTAAGAATTAGTAAGATAAAAAGATAAGACATGTTAATATTAAACATTAAGGTCCATGTTGAGTTTACACCATACTTGTTCTTACACCATTAGTGTAACCTTTTCACCTTAACATAATAAACTTAGCTAAACATAATGAAGAAGAGAAACATAAATAAACAAAACAAGAACATAAATAAGATACAAGTTAACTAAGGAAAGGAAAGGAAATGAAAAGCATAAACAAGAAATTAATGAAAGCAAAACTTAAGAATTACAAAATATAAAGAGAGAAATAAAGAGCATGAACTTGATCTGAACAACCAAGCCCCTAAATACATGGCAAATGCCTCCTTTTATAGGCCAAAAATTGGAATTATTGATTTGATGACTAATTGTTGAGTGGATGGCCAACTTTTAACTTTGTAAAATCCTTATCTTTTTGTCTGAATAAAACGAAAATGCTAGCATCAGAACTGGGTTCACTTGAAAGCATGAAAGTTGTAGGAAATTGACTCAGCTTTCCAGTAAAAAAAAAATGAAGGTGATTTGGACTTCTAGAACTTCACATATGGCCCAAACACTGAACAGTGTTTGGGCTGCAGGACAGATTCAGACTTCTCCGTTGTTGCTATAATTTGGACTTGCAAACGGCATTCTTAGATCTTGATGAAAACATGAAAGTTGTAGGCCTATGGCTTAGCAAATCTGTGTAAAAATTTGAGGTCATTTGGACATCTAGAACTCGAGATATGACCCAATTATCGAACAGTGCTCCAGTTTGGACTACACCAACATCTATTTTCTAAGTTTAGCCCTCTTTTTGTCCTTTCAATTTCCATAGTTGAACTCATCAATCAATCCTTTGATTTATATTATAGGCCTGCATTTAAGATGAACATTTACCATATATTAAGGCATTTTATAGTATTAGACTTGTTATTATAAAACATTATTTAGTTAAAGAGTTATTGATACTTTAAGTGCAAAATAATGATATAAAACCTTGATAAATATGCACTTTTAAGTACTAATCACTCGGCCTGAAGTTTTCAATGACTTTATTATGGCATTGTTTGTGGGAAATCAAATAAAATCTAGTTCATTCATGCTTCACTCCTCACCTAAAAGTACTTTCTATGACTGATGACTTAGAAAGTCCAAAACAAGAGAGATTAAACCAACCTCCCTATCATAAGCACTCAAGCTACTTTAGATCTCCAATAACCCTCATCTAGTGAAAAAGCTGAACAATGTTATTCTAGGTATACAACAACTTTGCACTCTTTCATTCCCATAATAGAAAATACAACACTTAGCATCATTGCATGCACCATTAAGTACACATAGACATCAGTTCCCTAAAGGAAAATGATAGAATGATATGCAAGAAAGTAGACACGAGAATACTCATTCTTCAACTTTACAAAGAATTTATTTTTTTCATGAAGAACTTTCCCACACTAGACGCTCCAAAAATAGTTACCGGCATCAATATTCCTTTGAGTCTCGCTTACTATTGCTCATCAAAGTACCTCAATGTGATATAAGTTTAGTAAATCTACAAGTTTTTAATAATAAACACCACCTTACAATATGAGAAATTCTCCACTTTGTGAATAGGTGTTGTGTACCCATCTTTCAAAAGATTGTGTCTCTACAAAGACAAACTTAGCCAACTACAATGGAGTTACAAACCTAAGAGAACACATATAGAATGTTTGAAGCATCCTACAATTTATAACATATAAAAAAGATGCTACGTGAAAAATCCTTCCAACAACATTCTGCAGATATGTTAGGGTATGGTACTATAGCCTATAACCTAGTGTCACCCTTAACTTTCATGATCTATGTGCCAAACTCATCTCATACTTCAATACAAGCATGCCAGCTAAAAATAGAATAATCAAACTATTTTCCATCACATAACAAGAAGATGAACACACCAGAGCATTTATTTAAAGGTTTAGTGAAGAAATGCTTAAAATGAAAAATCTGCTAAACCATTGTCACTAAGCTTCGATTAAAACAGTCTACAAATACTTCTTATGGGAATGACTATTACTCTACCTGACTAAATACTTCTCAAAGTGAAACAGGTAATGAAAACTCACATTTAAGTAGAAAAAATGAGTGTAACTAGACAATGGCACCCTTGTTTCTATACACATAGAGTAGAATTTCCCAAGTGCCATTAATTTTCTAGAAACCCTAAAACATCTAAGAGAAACACTGAGAAATCCATTTGTGACAGCCTAATATTCTCTAAGCTTTTGACCACAACTCTAACGACTATGCACATTGAGGTATTAGTTGTCATTAAAAAAATAATTTATATGATATCCCATTTGTATAAAGAGCGACACAAACACAAGGAATCCTAACAAAATATATTTCCTCAACCATGAGCATGACACCAAAGATTATAGTGTTTTAACAAAAAGATATAAAGATTGATCATAAGAGGTCACCTTTAATAGTTTGTAAGGAAAGAAATGAAACCCTAACAAAAAAAAAAAGAAATTGATGCATTCTTATGATGCATTGCCTAAGATCATATAGATTCTAGGGATTATATATCCACTTCTATAAGTGAATCTTTTGAAAATTTCAATAAAAAAATCAATATTATCTCTCCAAATAGTCTTTATACATGTTTTTTTGTCCATGGTGTTACTTATATTCATGTCTCTAAATTAAATATCTATGTCACCAAGCAAAGTCTTCATGTCTCTAAGTAAAATCTCTATCTCCATATCTCCAAGCAAAATCTCCATTCCTTTAACAAAATCTCTATGCCTCCAAATTGATTCTTCATATTTCTATATCTCTAACAAAAATCTCCATCTCTGCATGCAATGTCTCATTACACAATGCTTTGCCATGGTCATAAAAATATTATCCATTTCTAAAGATATTCTGTAACCATAAAAGCATAACAAGCACTAGTAGTGCTTTATAGCTTGATGAAGACAAATTCGCGATTCTTTGAAATTGCACACTAATTATAAAACCTAGGGGGCAAAATGGTGATGTAAAAAAAATGACATGTTGTTTAGGCATGGCCTAAACAATAAATCTATCTTTCCCTTCAAAAGCAAGTGCTTCTATTTGTGATGCAAACCTCTTGATTACGTGGTCAAGCAACCCCAACAAAGCAGATAACAATCCAGAAAGCTAAAAATCAATTTGATAGAACCATGACTTAGAGGTAACCTTGTATCTAAGAACCAAAGGTATTGGAGAAAGACTTGGACCTAGAGATAACTTTGTATCTAAGAACCCTAAGTATGCAAATGACACCACAAACTCAGTTAATCTTTGATAAGTCACTATACAATCTTTGTCCATACAAAGAAAGATTGTCTTGCCACAAACAAACAAAAGAAAAACTCACATTTATTCTCCAACTAGCTGCTGAAATTTGTAGCTAAAAAACATAATATAGTCTCCTCTAACTAACTGATTAGTACTTAAAAGTGCATGTTTATCAAGGTTTTATATCATCATTTTGCACTTGAAGTATCAATAACTCCTTAACTAAAGCATGTTTTATAATAACAAGTTTGATACTATAAGATACCTTAATTTATGGTAAATGCTCATCTTATATGCAGGTCTATCACATAAATAAAAGAATTGATTGATGAGTTTAAGTATTAAAAGTGAAAGGACAAAGAAATGGCCAAACTTAGAAAAGAGAGTCCAAACCAGAACATTGCTCAGTAATTGGATCATATCTGGAGCTCTAGATTTCGGATTTAGGTCCATTTTATATGGATGGAAAGATAAAACAAAGGCCTACAACTTTCATGGGAGCCCAAGATTTGAAAAGGTCGTTTTGAAGTCCAAATTGAAGGAACAACGAAGAAGTCCGAAGCTGTCCTGCAGCCCAAACACTATTTAGTGTTCAGCCCATATCTTGAGTTCTAGAAGTCCAAATGACCTCATCTTTTTTTTGTTGGAAAGCTGAGACAATTTCCTAGAACATTCCTGAGGATTCTGGGCAAATTATGATGTTAGCAATGACGTCTTGACCAGACAAGAAGATAAGGATTGTTATCAAGTCAAGATGTGGCCACCCACTCATCAATTAGTCAACAAATCAATAGTTCCAAATTTTGGCCTATAAAAGGAGGCACTTACCATGTATTGTGGCATCTTGGTGTTCAGATCAAGATCATGCTCTTGCTTTCTCTCTTTGTATTGCTTATGTCTTGCTTTCATTAATATCAAGTTTATGCACTTCATTTCCTTTCCTTTGTCTAGTTAACTTCTTTCTCATTTATGTTTCTTTCTTTCATTATGTTCAGCTAAGTTAATTATGTCAAGGTGAAAAGGGTACACTAATGGTGTAAGAATAAGTATAATATAAACTTACATGGACCTTAACGTTGGATACTAACATGTTTTATATTTGTTATCTTGTTCACTTTTAATACTTTGCTTGTTAAATGGTTAATCTAGATTTATGTTGTATAATATTTGGTACAACAAATACTTGGCACTTTCATAGCCCATACTGTATGGTTTAACCGACGCCTGAGCTATGAAAGGAACTTGATTTGTTGTTAACATAAGTTATAATCATGAATGCCTGCCAACATTTACAAGTATTAGCTTTATTCGAATAAGATAATTAATGTAATCATGTTAACAATTTATAATCTGATTGGAACCTCCTTTATGTGTGGTTTCCAATTGAGTAATAAGAGTTTATATTATACTTGTTTGAAGTACCATTAGTGGATCCTCTAACCTTGACATTTGTTTTTATCATTGTTTAATCCTTACATTAATCTTTCATCTCAAAGTTCTCATTAATTTCTTCATCTTCTGCTTTTATTATTATTATTATTGTTATTATTTACATTCTGTCTATATTATATAATATATATCTTTGATCTTTTCATAAACTCAGTATATAGGCTGGAAACCTGTGACCCGATCTTTTAGATCATTCTCAGGTATAACAACGCCACGTACTGAGTATTATTATTGTTATTATTGTATTATTATTGTTGTCTTGTTATTTATAATTTATACAATTAACCTCTCTGTGGTTCGACCCCGGTCTTGCCGGGTTATTTATTACTTCGACACTCCTGCACTTGGGAAAAGACATCAATCTTTTGGTCGTGTCACTAACCCTAATGAACCCTTTTTGGGTTACAAGCTAATAGACCTAAACTAATAATCAACTAACATAAATCTAATAATGAAATAAACCCCTAAACAATGTCTAATGGGCTAGAACAAACCCAAATTAAAGAATAATTACTTAAAATTAAATAAATAAATAAAATATGATAATAAAAACAAAATTTTCATGCCAAAATTCCTTCATGTAGCCGGAATCTCCAATTTTTGCACATTCTTAACAAATTTTCAGTCTTGACTTCAAACACATCGTTCTCTCTTACTTGGATGAATTGTTAGGCCTACCATATATGGTTGGAAGGCTTGAGATGTATAGTTTTTATCTTAACCTAAATTGCAACAAACTTCTACATGTAGCTCCAGATATATCCCAAAAGTACACAAATGTCTAGTCTCACAGATTTGATAAGATTTGTCTAGTAACTTCAACCCCCTGAAATAATATGTTGGGATAGGTATCGAGATTTGCTTAATACTTGCCCACATCATGGTTTTGAAACATGGAGATTGGTTTCACATTTTTATGAGGGTTTAACACCTAGAGATAGGCAAATGGTTGAATTGATGTGCAATGGAACTTTTGAAGATAAAGACCCTAATGAAGCAATGGAGTACCTAGACTTGCTAGCCGAAAATGCTCAAAATTGGGACACCACAGATACTTATGAGGCACCAGGTAAAACTCAACCTCATACATCCAGTGGAGGTATGCACAACCTTAGGGAAGATCATGATCTCCAAGCCAAGTTTGCATCTTTAGCTAGAAAAGTCGAGGCACTAGAATTGAAAAAGAGTGGTCAATTAAAATCGATTCAAGACATTGTGTGTCAAATCTGTGAAACAAATGAGCATGCAACCAATGATTGTCCAACTTTACCTTCTTTTAAGGAATGCCTCCATGAACAAGCCCATGCTCTAAACAGTTTCCAAAGGCCCAACCATAACCCATACTCACAAACGTATAACCCTGGTTGGAGAAATCACCTAAATTTCAGTTGGAAGAGTGATAGCAACAATGCACAAACTTCACATCCACCGTTTCAAGCACACCATAATTTCCAAAATTCTCATGGATATGCACCTCCTTATGCTCCACCTCCTAGAAGAAATTTTGAGGAAACATTGCATGCATTCATTGAAAAGCAGGAGACAATCAACACTCAACTTGCTCAAAGCATGACAGATTTTAAAGATGCTCTTGCAAAATTAACATCTGCTCTCAGTTTCCAAGAGAAAGGTAAGTTTCCTTCTCAGCCACAGCAAAATCCAAAGGGGCAATACAATGCAAATGCAAGTAGTTCGGAAGCCAACACATGGATCAAGTCAAATCAGTCATCACTCTTCGTAGTGGTAAGGTTATTGAAAAACCTATTCTTGAACCTTGTGAGAAAGATGATGAGTCTATCTCTGAGGGTAAGGAAGGGGTTGAACCTGAACATTGCAAAGAAAAGGCTGATTCCCCACCAGCACTTCCATTTCCTCATGCCATGACCAAACAAAGGAAAGTCAATCACAACTCTGAAATCTTTGAAACTTTCAAACAGGTAAGGATCAATATACCTTTGTTGGATGCTATTAAACAGGTTCCTTCTTATGCTAAATTTTTGAAAGATCTGTGCACTGTGAAGAGAAAACTGAATGTGAAAAAGAAAGCCTTTTTAGCCGAACAAGTAAGTGCCATTCTTCAGAACAATAATGCTTTGAAATATAAAGACCCTGGTTGTCCTACAATTTCTTGCTTTATTGGAGAACATAAAATTGAAAGAGCCTTACTTGATCTTGGAGCTAGTGTGAATTTACTTCCATATTCAGTTTTTCAGAGTCTCAATCTAGGTGAGTTAAAACCAACCTCTGTAACTCTTTTACTCGCCGATAGATCTGTAAAAGTGCCTAGAGGAATAATTGAAGATGTGTTGGTACAAGTTGATAAATTCATTTATCCTGTGGATTTTGTTGTCTTGGACACGCAACCTGTTGAAGCATGTAATTCAATTCCTGTCATTTTAGGACGTCCATTTCTTGCCACTTCTAATGCATTGATTAATTGTAGGAATGGACTGATGAAGCTATCATTTGGAAACATGACATTGGAGATGAATATTTTCAACATTTACAAGCAACCTGGAGATGATAATGATTTACAGGAAGTGGACTTTATTGAAAAATTAGTTCATGATCAATTTCAAACCACTTCTAGTGAAACTGAGATTGATGAATCTGATGATTTGCAAATGGTCTACTTTCAAGAATCAAAGGCATGCAATTGGAGACCACAAATTGAAGAATTGCCACCACGATCAATTGAGCCCATACCTTCAAGTGTTCAACCACCAAAACCTGAATTGAAGCCGTTACCATTTAATCTCAAATACTCATTTTTGGGAGAAAATGAAACTTTTCCGGTAATAATCTCTTCCAAACTTAATGCGCATCAAGAAGGTAAGTTATTACAGACTCTAAAAATGCACAAAAATGCATTAGGATGGACCATAGCTGACATAAAAGGAATTAGCCCTTTGATTTGCACACACAGGATTTATTTGGAGGAAAATGCTAAACCCTCTAGAGAAATGCAACGAAGGCTTAATCCTAATATGAAAGAAGTAGTGAAAAATGAAGTCATTAAGCTTCTGGATAATGGAATCATTTATCCTATTTCTGACAGCAAATGGGTAAGTCCTACCCAAGTTGTACCCAAAAAGTCTGGAGTCACTGTGATAACAAATGAGAAAAATGAGTTAATTCCAACTAGGACTGTTACGGGTTGGCGCATGTGCATTGACTATAGGAAACTTAATTCAATTACTAGAAAAGATCATTTCCCTTTACCTTTCATGGACCAAATCCTAGAAAGAGTTGCAGGTCATGAATTTTATTGTTTCCTAGATGGTTATTCAGGTTACAATCAAATTGAAATTGCATTGGAAGATCAAGAGAAGACTACTTTCACATGTCCATTTGGTACTTTTGCATATCGAAGGATGCCTTTTGGATTATGTAATGCACCAGCCACGTTTCAAAGATGCATGCTTAGCATATTCAGTGATATGGTTGAACGTTTTCTTGAAATTTTTATGGATGATTTTTCTGTTTTTGGTGATTCATTTGATGATTGTTTGACTAACTTAGAAAAGGTTTTGAGCAGGTGTGAAGAGAAGAATCTTGTACTGAATTGGGAAAAATGTCACTTTATGGTAACAAACGGCATTGTACTTGGTCACATTGTTTCATCGAAAGGAATTGAGGTTGATAAATCTAAAATCGAGTTAATTGCCAACTTACCAACACCAAAATCTGTTAAAGATGTTAGATCATTCTTAGGACATGCTGGTTTTTACAGAAGGTTCATCAAAGATTTTAGTGTAATATCTAAGCCCTTGAGTAACCTTCTAACAAAGGATAATATTTTTGAATGGACTGAACATTGTGAGGAAGCCTTTGTTAAACTTAAAAACTTGCTTACTTCTGCTCCTGTCATTCAACCTCCTGATTGGTCATTACCTTTTGAAATAATGTGTGACGCTAGTGATTATGTCGTGGGTGCTGTCTTGGGACAAAGGAAAGATAAGAAACCTTATGTGATTTACTATGCAAGTAAAACTTTAAATAGTGCTCAAATGAATTACACCACCACTGAAAAAGAATTACTTGCAGTAGTATTTGCATGTGACAAGTTCAGATCTTATCTTGTTGGCTCACCTGTTGTTGTTTTTAGTGATCATGCAGCATTGAAATATCTTCTCTCTAAGAAAGAGTCTAAGGCTAGATTGGTGCGGTGGATTTTGTTACTTCAAGAATTTGATATCACAATCAAAGACAAGAAAGGCACCGAAAATGTTGTCGCGGATCATTTGTCAAGATTGACAACCGATTCGAGATCTGACATTACACCAATCGATGACTACTTTCCTGATGAATCTTTATTTTCTGTCTCTACGATGCCTTGGTTTGCTAATATTGTTAATTTTCTTGTTTCAGGACAATTGCCAGCTCATTGGAGTACCCAAGACAAAAGAAAGTTCTTGAACGAAGTGAAGAACTTTTATTGGGATGACCCTTATTTATTCAAATATTGTCCTGATCAAATATTTCGAAGATGCATTCCTGACAATGAGGTAAGTAGTGTCATTAAATTTTGTCATTCTGAGGCATGTGGGGGTCATTTCTCATCAAGAAAGACAGCTGCAAAAATCTTACAAAGTGGATTTTACTGGCCCACCATGTTCAAAGACTCACATGCATTCTGTAAGATTTGTGAAAATTGTCAAAAGTTGGGATCTATTTCGAAACGTCACATGATGCCTTTAAATCCTACTCTTGTCATTGAGATCTTTGACTGTTGGGGTATAGATTTCATGGGTCCATTTCCTCCATCATTTGGTTTCTTGTACATATTGGTCGCAGTAGATTATGTTTCAAAATGGATAGAGGCGATTCCAAGTCGAACCAATGATCACAAAACAGTGATAAAGTTTTTGAAAGAAAACATTTTAAGTCGATTTGGAATCCCTCGAGCCATGATAAGTGACGGTGGAACACACTTTTGCAACAAGCCATTTGAGTCTTTAATGAAGAAATATGGAATCACACATAAAGTTGCCACCCCTTATCACCCTCAGACAAGTGGACAAGTAGAGCTTGCTAATAGGGAGATCAAACATATCTTAGAGAAAACAGTGAACCCTAATAAGAAAGACTGGTCTTTAAGACTTAATGATGCACTTTGGGCTTATCGAACTGCTTATAAAACATCATTAGGTATGTCACCTTATAGACTAGTCTATGGAAAACCTTGTCACTTGCCTGTGGAAATTGAACATAAAGCTTATTGGGCTATTAAAGCTTTCAATTCAAGCCTTGATGATGCTAGTCAGCTGCGAAAATTGCAAATAAATGAGCTTGAGGAAATAAGAAATGATGCATATGACAATTCAAAAATTCATAAAGCAAGAATTAAAGAGTTTCATGATAAGAAAATACTGAGAAAAACATTCAATGTTGGTCAAAAAGTCTTGCTTTATAATTCTCGACTCCATTTATTTCCTGGAAAACTAAGATCAAGATGGAGCGGTCCTTTTATTGTGAAACATGTGTATCCATATGGGGCCTGTGATATTGAGAATCCAAAGAATGGCAATGTTTTCAAGGTAAATGGGCATCGTTTGAAAGTTTATTTTGACAATTTTTCGGTTGAAAATGACTCTATTGAATTGAGTGATCCTGTATATAAAGATTGATTTTTTTCCTCACATTGTTTTGTGTTTTGTTGTATCTATTGTTTTGCTAGTCTCTCTTTCACCCCGGTCAAATGGCGGATAACGGTACTCCGTGACTTAAGTCGGTTCTTTCAGTTTCCCAAATAACTGATATCTGTATATATTTGTATAATTCTTAGCTCTTTCTCCCTTCTTTGAATCTCTTCTCTAATTCTCTTTTGAAAATGGACACCACTCTTGAAAAGTTGAAAAGGTATTTTTCCGCTTTGCCTCCAAATGCGATTAATAAAATTTACCGTGCTAGGTGTGCAAGATTGAGGTTATTAATGAATCATGAAATTCCTGAAGATATTCGCTGGCTAATTGAAGCAAAGGTCCGCTTATCAGGTGAGTCCTCCAATTCTTTCATTTCACACATGCCTGGAACAGGTAAAAGCACTTTTGCAAAGAAACGTCATGCAAAACAACTAAAAGTCTGTCACAGATGTGCCAGATGGACTTGTAATGCAACATGTCGTTCTTTAGGAATGGTATCTGTAAACCGTGAAGATAAGATACAATTCATTAAGGATGGCCTGAGTAAGGGGTCTTTAGATAATCTTTTGTTGACCCTTGAGACGCATCCTAGTGGAGATGTGCATCGTGTAATTCATGATTTATGGCCACAATTCCATAAAGAACATGATCGTCTTAGTCTTGGGAATCTGACTAAAAAAGACCCTGTTTGCCAGTTTTTAAGAAAACTGGATGGGAAGCCTATCCCCGACCCATAGAGGGCGTTTAAGCCGTTCTTGGACGTAAAACCAAGGGAAGATGTGAGCCACAATCACAACTACCTGTACATACATGCTTTTTCAAAATAAATAATTAATAAAGAGAGAGAGAGAGAGTTTGTGAGACTACAGCTAGCCTACATATAGGTGGTATGATTGCATTTTCACTTTTTCATCTATAAATTCTTCTCTTCCTTCCCTTCATTTCTACTCATCCCATATATTCATCAAATATAGAAGTGTGTAGAAATGGCAGGTTCCTCAAGTCATCATATAAGAAATATTTGTGTTTTCGGTGGATCCAGTTCTGGGAAAGAAAAAGAGTTTTTAGAATCAGCAAATCATCTTGGTCGGGTACTAGCTGAGAGAAAGATTCATTTAGTGTATGGGGGAGGCAGCCTTGGGTTAATGGGAGGTGTATCAATGGCTGCATTTTTAGGAGGCAGTCAAGTTTTGGGGGTTGTCCCCAAAGCTTTAGCAAATGGGGATATCATTGGAAAAACAATTGGAGAGGAATTACAGGTCTCCACAATGTCTGACCGACTGAATACCATGTTTAACCATGCTGATGCCTTCATTGCCTTACCAGGTGGTCTGGGCACATTGGAAGAAATCTTTCATATTTCATCTTGGGCCCAACTGCACATTCACCATAAACCTATAGGTTTGTTAAATGTTAATGGTTTTTATGATAAGTTGCTGTCTTTCCTTGATCAAGCTGTGGAACAGGAATTTCTAACATCTTCGGCACGACAAATCATAATCTCTACTGCTACTGCTGAACAATTGATTGACCAACTACAATCTTTCATCCCTGTCATTGATCCCTGCATGAGTCGCCTAGATTGGTCAACTAAGGACAGCCGTAAAAAGCTTAGATTAGATTTGAGCCTTCATCTGTGAAACCTTGTGTCTTTTGGTTTTATTAATAGCATATTATTTTGTTTTGTTACTTCTTATGTTTGTTTAAGTGTGTTTCAGGTTTGTCATTGTTCGATATTTCAGGTGATGTCTTCTATACTCTATCTTTCTACCTTCGAACATTGAGGACAATGTCTCGTTTTGGTTGGGGGGAGAGGGTAGTAGTTTAAAAAAAAAAAAAAAAAGAAGAAAAAAATACTAACTTGCTAACTGTTTTTGCTATTATTAAAACCATTTGACAAATTTGTTATTAGGATGGCAGAGTATGGAATCAATTTTATTGACTCTAGAGATGCATCTTAGTAAGTTTCATTACCAAGGTCTATCATAATACTTCTTGAAATATTCAGGTTTACAAACTCTCACATTGTTATCACTTGATTCTGCTCCTATACTCATTTAACAAGTATTATTAAACCTTCATTTTCACACACACACTTTAACATATGATTGTGGGTTGCACATTGGATTATTACATTAATTATGTTCTTTTGTTGAAGGTAACAACTAAGGGAAAAGGATAGTATATAATTTGCAAAAAATAAAATAAAATAAAATAAAAAAGAAAAAAAAAGAAAAAAAAAAATTGTATTGATGATAATAAAACGTGGATAAGTTTGGTTTCGTAGCCTCCCTAACCTAAGCAATTAAGCCCGAAGGGGTGTTTTAACACCTAATACCCTAAAGTCAACTGACTTGGGAGCTATTGGCCCAAAGCTTGTTACATGGGTTAAGGAGAAAAGCTTAAGGGAATCAAACATTGCACTATCTACGTATCAGTATCTGCAACCCGAGTTGTTAAGCTCGTAGGGGTGTCTCAACACCTAATGCCCTAAGATCAACTGGTCTGGGAGTCATTAGCCTAAAACTCGTTACATGGGTTAAAGATACATTGTGTTTTAAGTTGTATGTGTATATAAATAAAAAGAAGAAAAAAATAAATAATCCCAACCCAAGGAAGTTCACCTTAAACATTTGAACATAATATTGTTTTCTTCCAACAAAAGCCCCATCATCTATGTTTTCATTGAGCACACAAAAAGAAGGTTTATTAATATCTTGTTTACGAAGTATGAAGCAGGAATATAAATTTAATGAGAGTTTGTTTATCTGGATAGATTAATGGAAGTTGAATGATGAATGCCTTGCTTTGTGGAACTCGCAAATTGTTTCTCTATTTTAACGCTTTAGATTACTAGGGACTAGTAATAAGCTGGTTGGGGGGTGTGATTAGTACTTAAAAGTGCATGTTTATCAAGGTTTTATATCATCATTTTGCACTTGAAGTATCAATAACTCCTTAACTAAAGCATGTTTTATAATAACAAGTTTGATACTATAAGATACTTTAATTTATGGTAAATGCTCATCTTATATGCAGGTCTATCACATAAATAAAAGAATTGATTGATGAGTTTAAGTATTAAAAGTGAAAGGACAAAGAAATGGCCAAACTTAGAAAAGAGATGTCGGTGCAGTCCAAACCGGAACATTGCTCAGTAATTGGATCATATCTGGAGCTCTAGATTTCGGATTTAGGTCCATTTTATATGGATGGAAAGATAAAACAAAGGCCTACAACTTTCATGGGAGCCCAAGATTTGAAAAGGTCGTTTTGAAGTCCAAATTGAAGGAACAACGAAGAAGTCCGAAGCTGTCCTGCAGCCCAAACACTATTTAGTGTTCAGCCCATATCTTGAGTTCTAGAAGTCCAAATGACCTCATCTTTTTTTTGTTGGAAAGCTGAGACAATTTCCTAGAACATTCCTGAGGATTCTGGGCAAATTATGATGTTAGCAATGACGTCTTGACCAGACAAGAAGATAAGGATTGTTATCAAGTCAAGATGTGGCCACCCACTCATCAATTAGTCAACAAATCAATAGTTCCAAATTTTGGCCTATAAAAGGAGGCACTTACCATGTATTGTGGCATCTTGGTGTTCAGATCAAGATCATGCTCTTGCTTTCTCTCTTTGTATTGCTTATGTCTTGCTTTCATTAATATCAAGTTTATGCACTTCATTTCCTTTCCTTTGTCTAGTTAACTTCTTTCTCATTTATGTTTCTTTCTTTCATTATGTTCAGCTAAGTTAATTATGTCAAGGTGAAAAGGGTACACTAATGGTGTAAGAATAAGTATAATATAAACTTACATGGACCTTAACGTTGGATACTAACATGTTTTATATTTGTTATCTTGTTCACTTTTAATACTTTGCTTGTTAAATGGTTAATCTAGATTTATGTTGTATAATATTTGGTACAACAAATACTTGGCACTTTCATAGCCCATACTGTATGGTTTAACCGACGCCTGAGCTATGAAAGGAACTTGATTTGTTGTTAACATAAGTTATAATCATGAATGCCTGCCAACATTTACAAGTATTAGCTTTATTCGAATAAGATAATTAATGTAATCATGTTAACAATTTATAATCTGATTGGAACCTCCTTTATGTGTGGTTTCCAATTGAGTAATAAGAGTTTATATTATACTTGTTTGAAGTACCATTAGTGGATCCTCTAACCTTGACATTTGTTTTTATCATTGTTTAATCCTTACATTAATCTTTCATCTCAAAGTTCTCATTAATTTCTTCATCTTCTGCTTTTATTATTATTATTATTGTTATTATTTACATTCTGTCTATATTATATAATATATATCTTTGATCTTTTCATAAACTCAGTATATAGGCTGGAAACCTGTGACCCGATCTTTTAGATCATTCTCAGGTATAACAACGCCACGTACTGAGTATTATTATTGTTATTATTGTATTATTATTGTTGTCTTGTTATTTATAATTTATACAATTAACCTCTCTGTGGTTCGACCCCGGTCTTGCCGGGTTATTTATTACTTCGACACTCCTGCACTTGGGAAAAGACATCAATCTTTTGGTCGTGTCACTAACCCTAATGAACCCTTTTTGGGTTACAAGCTAATAGACCTAAACTAATAATCAACTAACATAAATCTAATAATGAAATAAACCCCTAAACAATGTCTAATGGGCTAGAACAAACCCAAATTAAAGAATAATTACTTAAAATTAAATAAATAAATAAAATATGATAATAAAAACAAAATTTTCATGCCAAAATTCCTTCATGTAGCCGGAATCTCCAATTTTTGCACATTCTTAACAAATTTTCAGTCTTGACTTCAAACACATCGTTCTCTCTTACTTGGATGAATTGTTAGGCCTACCATATATGGTTGGAAGGCTTGAGATGTATAGTTTTTATCTTAACCTAAATTGCAACAAACTTCTACATGTAGCTCCAGATATATCCCAAAAGTACACAAATGTCTAGTCTCACAGATTTGATAAGATTTGTCTAGTAACTTCAACCCCCTGAAATAATATGTTTCATAACTCCATTTGACCTTAATATTTATCAAAATATAGTTTCATGTGTCTAGTATCTCCCTGAAAATTTTCATCTAGTTCCAATGCATGGTTTGAGAGATATGTCTTATCTCGTAAAACTGGTTAGTAGTAATTTTAAGACTAAATTCAAACCTGACTTTGTTTATATCAATTTGGCATACGAAAAAAGTTGGCAACCTGTTGTTTAAGCGTAGGCCAAAATAGTATAGGTGTTTTTCCCTTCAAAAGAAAGTCCTACCATTTAGGCCTAAATAACAATGTAAAGTCTCAATAAATCATAAATAAGATAATTGAGAAACATGGTGTGTAAACCCCCAGTTTAAAAATTAGCAAATCAGAGTAATTATTAAATAGGGCAAGCATGGGTATGTGAAATATTAACTAGCAATAAATTGCTTAAATCTCTAGATTGAATAAAAATATAATTTAAGGGAGAAATTTTGTAAATTTGAGGAGGATGATTTATAGAAAAATAGAAAGGAGTTCAAATAAACTAATGCATGGCCATTTGCACTAGAAACATTGATTGTCGGTATGAACCCTGTGTATAATCATGTTTTTTGGACTGAAAGTAGTAAAAAAACTTCGAGGAAAAAGTTGTGATAATTATGAATATAAATCTTCAACAAATTAACTTGAGAACCCCTATGATTTTTGGCAAAAAAACCTTATTGATTGTCTAGTATTATGATATTAAGCATATCTCTCAATCCAACTGTTGGATCGGGCTGAAATTTTATGAGTAGTCTCCTGATATAGTTATGTGTATTGGGTTAGATTTTTAGGTTAGCTAGAGTCCAGAAAGGCCTCATGAAAATACCAATAGACCCGGATTTGATAGAAATGACATATATATAAGGGGTAAATTGGTCATTAGAGCAAACACATTCCTTCTTTTAAAGTTGTTACATTTACAAACCTAGAAGCTTTAAAAATGTATTGTAAAGCCTTCATTTTCTCTTAAAAAGTTAAGGGAATCAACCATGATTGAGAGCTTTAGGTGAGATTGAGTTGGTCTTTGAGAGAAAACACATTGAGAGCAGGCACTTTAACATCTATATCTCCATTTTACACTGTTGGATTTGGCTTCCCTTTGGATATATTGTTTTTCTCTGTGTCTACTACATGCTAGCTAGAGGGATTTTCAATATCAGGCTTTATGTGAGAGACATGGCCGATGGAACAATTTTGTAGATAACAACACCCTTTTGCATAGTCGAAGTTGCTGAATTGTTTCACCTCCATCAACCGTTGGATTGGAATGTAATTTTGATAAGTTGTTCTCCCAATTGTTATCTAAAGTTTGAAAGGTGAAGATAAAAAAAATAAACACTCCAACCATAAATTGTTTTTCCTAAATAGTAGGTCTCTAATTTTTAAGGTCAGTTCGATTTTGTTCCAATATAGAGAGATTTAACTATTGGATTGATGTACAATTTGGATACGTTATGCTAACCATGGTGAGATATACCTTCCGTATTGGGATTGATGGAATATTGAATGTATAGATATTCATGAGTAAATGTTATTTGTTGATATTACAATATTGGCATGAAATGTGTGATAATAAGGATAGCTTAAAAGAATAAAGTTGAAATAAATAAATGGGTATATACTATGACTTAAGGTAGAGTTGATTGGATTGGTGAAGTATATATTTGCATAAGATAAAGGGAGAATGATAATGTGATGTTGAGAGAAACTTGTTGCTTGAACAAACATGAGGTATACGATTAATGATGTATTGTGTGATTATGAATGTATTGCATGAAGAGGAGTGGATGAAAGATAATTATTAAAGCTGAAATTATTACAGCTGAAATTATTAAATTAATTCTAGTCTTGTATAGAGATAAGGAAGAGCATGGTTCATGCCATACAACATGTTTAGGGACTAAATATAACTTATAAGATATAATTGTGAGATTAGGATGAGAAAATGAAGTAATTGAGATGAAATAAGCCTTGTAAGTTTAGGCCGAATGAGGATTCAAGAAAGATTTGAATTATTGATTTATAACTCCTTGTGTAATGAAAATTGTGTTATAAGAATGTTAAGCTAAGTAATGTAAGAATAAGTAAGAAGTTGGAGTGAAAAATCAAGGTGTGACTTAGTGTTGATGAAGTAGGACGGAAGATTTAGAAATATCATAATAGGTTCACAAGGATAAAGGAGTAGTTAAAGTCAAACTTGTATCAAGAGTGTTACTTGTCAAAAGAAGAGAGATTAATTGATGCACACATAAGTCATGAACCTTAATTATGAAGAGCTTAATAATGTTAACAAGAACTTATTTAGAAACAAAAGTTGTATAAAGCTTAAGAAGATGGTTGTCAAATTAGTAGATTGGAAAATTGGAAATTTTGATAATTAACCTTATGATAAGATTAGGGCTTGAAAAAGATAACATTTGAAGGAGGTTTCTTCATAAGAGATGTAGGAGGCGTTGTTAGGGTTCTATCAAATCTAACCTTGTTTAATTGGGAGTTGTGTAACTCTAGATATGATCATAAAATCAAGTAAGGGTCTAAACCAATGTAAGCCCAGACAAAATTCATAATGATATTGTGATTGTTTGATTTTAACCTTAAAATAATATAATCTAGAGTTGGTTTCTATACAAACATGGTAGGTATAGATGTTACCTTTCAAATGAAACTAACCTTGCTTAATTTGGTGTTATGTAACTCTAAATATGAGCCAATAGTCGAGAACCTGCATAAAACTGGGCAGATTGTAATTATGATGGTTTAAAATGAGCCATAAAATGATATAATTTAGAGTTGGTTTCTTTACAAAAGTCGTAAGCTATGTTAGCTTTCAAATGGAATTGGTATTTATAAATGTGGAACTATATAACTCCTAATATGACTTAAAAACCAAAGGAAGGTCGAATTCAACTTTACTAGACAAATTTCAATAAGTATAATAACAGATGGATTTGGGTACTTCAAGGACATAAATGGGTTTCATTACCTTAATAAAGTTCTAAATTAGTGTCTTATCTTTCGAAAGATCCAAGCCATGTTCAAAACTAAGACCTAGAACTCTACTTATAAATAAAATATAAAACAATGCTCTTGAGTAAAAAAATAGGGATAGAAAATGTAATGAGCAAATTAGTTGAAGGAAAATGAATTCATAGTAATGAACTTACGTGAATGAGATTTGAATGATATTATGATAATTCACATTATGGTTAAGTTATGAAGTGTACTTATAATATCTTTTAATCTAAAACAAAAGAGGTGTTTAGAGCATGTTCATCTATAGTTGGTAGGACTCATCACACCTTGTCTTTTCAATTTGTGTAAACTTATTGATAAAATTTAGAATTCATTGTTTTATTACTTCAATAAATATTAGAATGAATATGAGTACCTTGCATATATTGATATGTATCAAACTAGTGATGATATTATTGGAACGAATAAGAGTACATAATATATATTGGTATGAATCAAATTAGTTATATTAACGTTTGAATTGACATGAGTACCTTGTGTATATTGGTATAGATCAAATTAGTTGTATTGACGTTTGAATGAACATGAGTACCTTACATGCATTGTTATGTATCAAATTAATTATGTTATTATTAGAATGGATATGAATAGCTTAAATATATTGATAGGTATCAAATTAGCCATGATAAGTTTAGAATAGACATGTGTATCTTACATGCCTTGATATGCATTGTATATATATAGTGACTTGGAGGTTGGGGGAGAAATGATAGATACTTGGTTATTGTAGTGTTGATGGATAAGGATACGTTACGATGATACTTAACACCATAATAAAGGTGGCTAAGGGTATACGTTGATACTTAGCACAATGATGAGGGTGTCTAAATTTATGTATCGATACTTACCACCATGATGAGGGTGATTAAGGAAATGAGCTGATACTTGGCACCATGATGAGGGTGACTAAGGTTATGTATTGATACTTACCACCATGATGAGGGTTGCTAAGGACATGAGTTGATATTTAGCACTATGATAAGGGTGATTAAGGTTATAAGTTGATACTTGGCACCGTGATAAGGTTGACCAAGGTTATATATTATACTTAGCATCGTGATGAGAGTGATCAAGGTTATGTGAATGATGTTTAGTGACCATAGTGTCGGTAACTAAGGTGGTGGTTGAATGATTCTTGGTAATCATGATTACAATGGTTGAGGTATTCATGCTGCTCCGATACTTAGTCATTATGAGATGGTGACTAAAAGATAATGTATGTTGATATACTTAGTTCTTGGAGGTGGGTAACTAAGATAATGGTTTAAATGAATACATTGTCACCGTAAGATCGGTAGCTATAGTGGGGACTATGATATTGATGAAGTCAATAATGAATTGTCAAAATATAAATGATTAAGGGAATAAATTATGATTTGTAAAAATATAAATGATTAAGAGAATAAATTATTAATTGTTGAGGGAGCAATAATATTATGAATTGTCAAAATATAAATGATCAAGGGAATGAAGTATGTATTATTAAAATATCAAGTGTTAAGAAAATACTTATAGCTGAAAGGATGACTGATAAACATGAAGGAATGAATGTCCTATGTTTGGCTAAAATTAACTTGTTATTTTGTTTGTAAAAGCATAAGGAATACATAACAACTATTAATTGGAAAGAGTTATATGAGAGCTTAATATTAGAATGATTATACTATACTGACTGATCTGAAAAATTGATAATGGTGATATTCATATGTTATCTGATTTTGTATTAGTGTTAAATGATATGATTGATGATGTTATAAAGAATTATCTTATATACATAATTGTTATTTATTATAGGTTATATAGCTGCATTGCCAACATGTTTTTCGATTATCTTATTTTCTTTGTATGATTTTTCTATGTAAATTTATGCCTGAAAAATACTAGGCCTCTGTAATATTTTCCTAACATGTAGGGATTAAATATGTATATATGAAACCAGTTGTGTACATGTATTACAATGAGATGTCTTGAAATGAATAGTATGATTTATGTTGTAGAAGATAATTGATAAGTGTCAATGGTAACTTACAAAATAGATAAAATACACACAAACATACTAAAAAAAATTACACTAAAAATTTCTAATGTACCGTGAAAAGAGAGGTAGAAAATCAAGGTCATTATGGGAAGGAACAAACAAAAAAGAAAAATAAAACAAGGACAAAAAACACAAGAAGGAAGAAAACTAACATGCTAAGAAAAGAGAGAAGAATTATGACGTGGATATCAAAGAAGGAAAGAGAAGGAAAAAAAAAAATAAAGTGATGCTAAAGATATACTAATTAGCACAAACACAACATCATTTGAAAAGATCACGCCAAAAACAAACTTGACACCAAAACTAGCCATTATCAATGGCAGGATGATGCCACAGGCCCACACGCATTACCATAAGTTGTGATGGCTTGTCTACATGTTGGTGATGTAATATACATGCTAGCAATATTTTTTTTCTCCATTTTAGTCCCCAATTCTTATACAATTATCCAGTTTAGTTTTTCAAATTAAATTAACGAGAGGAAAGGGATATAACAAAGGAAAGAAAGGGAAAAACATTATTCCTCCTACATAAACAACATTTACCTCCTACAAACACTATTTGTTTTCCACAAACACTATTCATATCTTATAAACACTATTCATATAAAGACTATTCATCTCCAACAACTCTCGTGCTAAAAATACCACTCTTTAATAAAAAAGAATGCCTTCAAGCAAAAAAAAAAATGCTCTCTAGCTCATGGATTTGTTCTCTTGCCTAAACATTTGCTGCAAATTAGGCCTCGTCCCATCCATTTTTGGACTAAATCCTCTTGCGCAACTTATTCATATTATACAATATATTAAAAGGGATCATTGCTCCTATTACTGTTTACATAGACACAAAGCATTGTGGATTAGAGTAATGTAATGACAGAGTTGCCCTTACCATAGAGACTTGGAAAGGCTACAAGGGGAGGGTGGGGTTGTCTTTTTCACTGGAATGTATATGGCATTGAAGGGATGGTTGGGGAGAAAATGGTCAGCTCCAGTTTTGATAGGGCTACAGGCCTCGAATTGCAGACACCTGGAGCTAAGGCAGGTAAACCCTGGGTGCCCGCGTGCCAAGTGGGGTTGCAGGCCACAATCTGTAGACAGATGGCGCTGGGGTTGCCTTAGGCACCAAGGTCAGACCCGCACGCATGGCTGAAGACACATGGCAGTGGGGCTGCACTGGGGGCGCCCATGGCTTTATACCCAGGCGAGCAGGTCTGAAGACACATGGTGGTGGGGCTGAAGACCTATGCAAGCGGGTCTAAAGACACATGGCACTAAGGCTACACTAGAGGCACCCATGGCTACAGACCCAAGCGAGCGGGTTTGAAGACTTGCTCGAGACGCCTTAGCCTTGAGTCCTATATCAGGACCCAATGTTGTTGGGTCTGACGTCATAACCCACTGCTTATGGGTTCTAGTTAAAACTCATTTCGCTTGGGTCTTGCGTCAGGGCCCAAGAGACCCGTCAGAACCCAGGTCTCTTGGGTCTTGGGTTTATTAATATAATTATTTGTGTTATAAATATAATTATTTTTATTATAACTCAAAGTATTCATATTAAAAATATTATAATTTGTGTTCGAAATATTATTATTTGTATTATAATTATTATTTATATAAAAATATTATTATTTATACTATAAATATTATTATTTTTATTATAATTCTCTTAGGTGCTAAAGACACAAAACCAATTTGCCTTGAGTCTTGTGTATCAAAAATATTATTATTGGTATTATAAATATTATTACTTTTATTATAACTCAAAGTATTTATATAAAAAAATATTATAATTTTTGTTTGAAATATTATTATTTTTATTATAACTCAAAATATTCATATAAAAAGTAAAATTATTTGTGCTATTTGGGTCTTAGATTTTTAAATTTTATTATTTATGTTATAAATATTGTTATTTTTATTATAATGAAAATTATTAATATAAAAATTATTATTAATTGTATTATAAATATTATTATTTTAATTTTAATTAATATTATTTATAAAATAGTTAATAAATTTGAAAAACAATTATTATCAATATTAAAAAACAACCTTATATTTGATTTGAAGGGTAAAATTGAAAATTATTATTGTTGTTATTATCATTAATAATTTTTTAAAAAAAATACTATTATTACTATTAAAGAAAAACCAATGTTTTTTAAAAAGATTAAAAAATATAAAAATTTGAGTAGACAAGTTAAATAGACTAGAAGTTCTTGGGTCCAGCGTTGCAGCCAGACCCAACAATTTTGATCTTATATTTTTTGGATGCTTTTTTAAATAAAAAGTTGGCTTGTGGTGGGGTTATTTTTTCACTTCGATGTATTTGACATTGAAGAGATGATTAGGGAGAAAATGGTTAATTTTAGTTTTGGTAGGGCTGTAGTGCCTGGGATGCGAACACTTGGTGCTTGGGCTAGCAAACCCTGAGCGTTGAGCCAAACCTGCGCACGACACTTGGCGCTAGGGTTGCTCTCTGTGTGTGCTAGGTTAGCCCATGTGCATGGATGCAGACCCTGACAAAACTCAAGGTTCATGAGTTTAAGAGGGTGTTTGGGAGTGTGGTAGCGGTTGCTTTTCAAATAGCTTTTCGTGCCGAAAAGCATGCCAATAATATTTTTTTATTTTTTAAAAATCATTTTTGATATCAGCACATCAAAACGATCTAAAAAGTACAAACCGCACTCAATTTTAGCAAAAAAAAAAAAGTTTGAAATTTTTCGAAAAGCAGGTTGAACCTCAATACCAAATACCTCCTAAAGTCGGGATTCAATTCTCCTTGATTCCGGACCCAAGGTTAATAGGTCCTGAAATATGACCTAAATTTCTTGGAACCTACTCAATTTAAATTCTCATCGTATTAATATTAAAACATATTATTTTAATATATTTTATATTTTAAAAAGAACACTTAATTGTTTTTTATATATAAAAAAAACAACTTCTAGCGTCTCGCAGTATCTACTCTGTTCTCTGTATTTTGAAATCGAAATCGCTTCTTCTTCTCTGATTTATTTAGGAGTAAACTGCTATTGCTCTTCTTTACCCTAGTTTAGTGGGTGTGGCTCTCCATTCTCAATTCTCATCTAAGTATTATGGAGGAAGAAAAGGATGCTTTCTACGTTGTACGGAAAGGGGATATTATTGGGGTTTATAACAACTTCTCTGACTGCCAACTTCAAGCTCAATCTTCTTCTGTAATTTACCTTTTCTTCTGTTTAATTTCTACTTAATATTTAAAGAACAACGCTTTACTATTTTTATTGATTTTTATTTTGGAGGTGTGCAATCCTTCTGTAAGTGTGTTCAAAGGGTATGGATTGCCTAAGGAGGCGAAAGAGTACCTTTCCTCACATGGGCTCAACAACGCTGCCTATTCTATCCAAGCACCCGATGTTCAAAATGATCTTTTTGACAAACTTCTTCCTTGCCCTCTTCAGGTTTACTCAAATTCACTACTCTCTTCTGTTTTTTGTGCTGAACCCCATCAATTTATTGCTTGTATATTTTCAGGAACCAGCTTCTTCTTTTAGAGCGAAAGAATTAGACAACAATTTTCCTCCGAAGCGGTTGCCTCAACCGCTTGAATCAATTGTGAGTTAAGCCACCCTGCAAGGTATTATTTTGAAGTATTTGATATTGTATTAGTGGTGGACACAATGTCAAGAAATTTAGATTTCAATAAAATGTAATTAAAGGTTCTTATGAAGTTGATTGAAGGAAGTTAACTCTTGACAATATATGTGTTTGGTTGGAGAATGGAGAAAGTTGCTGCTGTGACCATGTTAACTAAAATTCATTTGGAGTCTTCAGATTGCATAAGATCTTTTTAGATTGCTTGTTGTTGGTTACTTATTTCTAGTTATTGTAAGATGGGGGAAGATCGTATGAATTTTGGAACCTTTATTTTGTAAAAAATCTTAATGATAGAGACTCAAACATTTACTACTGTTAATCCACAATCATTAATCAGACTTCTTGTTTTCTCGGGTTCCATAGGAAAACTTGGTCATTGGAGCAGTTAGGTGAATTGTTTTCTACTATTCCCTCTCCAATAGTTCTTGGGCTCCAAATTTTGTAGTAATCCTTCCTCATTCTAACCACGTCTGGAGGACCAAAGCGATCTTCGGTAGTGTTTGTTTTTGCAGTGACATCGTGCTTTTGAAAAAAAAATGAATTTTTTTTGCTTCAAATTATTATTTTTTGTTGTTTTTGGATTGTTTTGATGTGTTGATGTCAAAAATAATTTTTTTAAAAAAAATGTTATTTTGTTGCATTTCTAAGCGAAAAACACTTTGAAAATCAACTACTACCACAATACCAAACACTACTGAAGACAGTTGTCTGGCCATAGCAATTTACCAACGCTGGTTGCTTATTGTAGGCCAAAGTTTGGAGACTGAGAGTAATCTTTTCTAACATTCACTAGTTGTTTGATAGTTGTGATTTAGCTTGTTTGTTTTTGGTGTCCAGTCATGGGTGATGCATAGTAGGATAACAGAGGTGTTGATGACCTTTTTTTGTGTTCAGTTAATGGGAGGCTGTTCATCAATACACATCTTGAAGTCATGGCATGAGTAAAAGTGAACAACACCAGTGATTTGCTGTAGGTTAGAAGACCTCACAAGGTCCCATCACCTAACAGTGTGATTTGTGAATTGGCTTGTTTGCTTTGCTTTTGACCCATGGGTGGTGCAGAGTAGGTTAACAGATGCCATGATTAACAGATGCAGTGTAGGTTACTTAAATTGATACACATGCGAAAGTCGTAACATGATTAAAATTGAACTTGATGGCTAAAAGCTGTGTTGATAATTTAGTTCTTATAATAAGTGAGCTACCATTCATCTTCATTCTCCTTAGCAGAATTATTTTTTTGAGAACATAGAATGAAAAAAAAAGAAAAGAAAATGTATTTCTAAATCTTTTTGTTATGTGATTTGCATCTTCAGTACCCTGTTCTTGATATTTCATTTTTACTACAGTACCCTCGCCTTGTTTTGCAGAAATTGCATGGGTCAGCATCAATTTCAACAAATCCTCAGAAAACGTTTCTGAAATCAGATAATGGAGTGGAAGCTAAAAGGATTTCTTCCAGTTGTGTGAGTTGCTATCCTCAGATAGTTAGTGTTCTTAGACCATGATACTTGTAATAATTCTAACATTTCTTGTAGTTTCATCTCCAGTTATATCGATATTTTGCTTCCCTGTAATGCATATTTAATTGTAAGTGCTATTCTCAACTGTCCATGCCCATATTTTCTCACACATGTCCATATGTCTGTATATGAATGTTAGCTCTACTGTCATGCGCATATGTTTCTTAAGGTCTTATTATTTGTATTTATATATGGCGTTTGTTCCTTTTTGAATTAGCAATTGTATTTGGTTTGGAGTGTTTGTTATGTTTTGGTGATGGGTGTTGTATAACTTTAGTTCGCTGAATCTAGAATCTGACTTGCACAATGTATTTGGTTTGGAATGTTTGTTATGTTTTGGTGATGGGTATTGTATAAATTCAGTCCACCGAATTTGGAATCTGACCTGGGCAATAATTTTTGTTTAATTTGTTCAAGAACCTATTGTAACAGATACGTATCAGTCCCTGTTTGCATCCAGGGTTGTATTTCTGCTAATTCTTGCGTGTAAAACATGGGGATTTGTCTTTGAAATTTCACTGATGATATCATTTAACCTTAGATCTTTTGCCTCAATAAACCATCAGTTAGGTTTAACTGAATATTTGCATTATTGATTGATCTTTCTGTCACAAGATGCAAATATTTTCATTTTTGAATCCTGAAATTATTATGCATAGCTTGAGTGTTCCAACTGTTGCAGACACATGGTAAAAGTTAATATTAGTGTCAGTGATGTGTCCTGCATGCGGAGTAAGGGTAGTAAAATTTCCCATGGAATTCATTTCCAGGCTATCATTATAGTTGCCTTGATTTTGATATGAAGTGTTTACTTGTAGTGATCTGTCTAGTTTTTGTTCAAGCCTCATGTATGGCATGTTATAGTATTCTTTAAATCCCAGTTTAACAATAATCTTCAACCATGGGCATGCCCATTGCCCAGCCCTCCTGCATTCTTGAGTTTGATGGTGCTTCAAAAGGAAATCCTGGACCAGCTGGTGCGGGAGCTGTACTACGAGCTGAAGATGGAAGCATGGTAGGTACTTTTGAGTTGAACAAGTCCAAATATCTTGGAGTTTTGGCACTGAACAGTTGTGTGAATTCTGGTAGACTATTTGGTGCAAATATTTCACCTAGGGCAGCACTACAGTTTTGATTTTTGATCAGGCTTTATGTTTATGTATCGAGTTAGATTCTATCTCTTTTGAACTCCATGCTTTGCTAGGTCTGCCGACTTCGTGAAGGATTAGGAATTGCAACAAATAATGTTGCTGAATATCGAGCTGTACTTTTAGGACTGAAACATGCGCTTAAGAAAGGGTTTAAATACATTTGTGTGCAAGGAGACTCGAATCTTGTCTGTATGCAGGTTTGTTATTTGTTCTTACTTTATTAAATTATTTATTTTGTTTGCTATTGCGTCATTAAAGTATTCATTTGTTTTCTAGTTAAAGGTTTTTGCATGTATCAAGTTTTTGGAAACAAAATGATGGAAAATGAAATATAAGAATCACAAATTAAGTTTGAATAAGTGACTTCAAAATGAGGAAAGATACTGGATAGTCCTTTGAAATACCCTGTTGGACCTTGTATCTGAGTGCAGTTCTTTATGTGTTAATTATATTGTATCTATGAGAGTCCTGTTCATGTGTTAATTATATTCTATATCCTAATGCTCGTTTATTTTCTTTGGCAACATTACCATGTGCATATGTCATAGTATGAAATCATTGACAATTCATGTCAGCAGTAATATTGCAATAAATTTTAGACTTGTTTTTAATTTCTGTTTAAGCAACACACTCATGGTTCTTATCATTTTATTGTTCTGGCTTCTAGCATTGATCTACTTTAGATGTGAA
The DNA here is from genome assembly GCA_033617975.1 of Populus alba x Populus glandulosa. NCBI lineage: Eukaryota > Viridiplantae > Streptophyta > Magnoliopsida > Malpighiales > Salicaceae > Populus > Populus alba x Populus glandulosa. The sequence continues at coordinate 12,811,863 of CM066146.1, read as the reverse complement.
TATATCTTTATCTATTTTGATATTTTCTTGTTTAAACTTGTGCTTTTGACAATTGCTCGTATACAGATTCAGGGTTTATGGAAATTAAAAAACCAGAATCTGGCTGACTTGTGTAAAGAGGCCAAGGAGCTGAAGGATATGTTCACATCATTCCAGATCAAACATGTTCCTAGGGTACAAGCAGATAATTACTTGTTTACTCAGAAACTGCACTATCTACTTGATGTGTTTTAGTTGCTGCAAATATGTAGATTTACTTCGTATTTAATCATTTATTAAATTTAAGTCACTAAAAGATTCCAAATCTCAAAATTCAAAAAAATCAACATATATTGTTCAATGACACTCGATCATTCTAATGACTTGATATAACTTGCTATATATCTAAAAGTTACCTTCTAACTAGTTAAACTACTAGTCCTCTGAGTTTTATATCCACCCCATATGATTTCACCATAGTTGTTATTTCTGTTTTGCCACTGTTGCTCCCTTTCACCATTTTCTTTCCTTATTAGTTTGGTTCAGTTTCACTTAGAAAGTCTTACCAAAGAAAAGGGTTTAAATGTTGCTGTGATCCATAACCTCTAGACCTAGCATTCCTACCCTTACCATCTCTTTTACAGTTATACAATTTACTTTTATTTTTTATTTGAGTTGACTTGTAAAATTTAATGAATTGCAGTGAATTGAATTTGTTGAATTGCATGATTACATTTGTGATTCACCCCATGATTAGCACTGTATTGTATGTGATCTTGGGATGAATCATAAGATTTGAATTGTGAGATTCTAACAACCTCTCTGATTAAATTACACCGACCAATTTGCTTCTTGTCAATTCATCTAAATGATATAATCAATGATGCTACCTTAAATGCATCTGGCATAAAGCAACTATTTCGTGTTTTTCATTTTACTGCTCATATGAACAGTGCAGGAGAATTGCTCTGTTCACTTAAAGCAAGTGAACAGTGCAAGAAAGAGACTTGCACTGTTCACTTGCCTGCGTGTTTTTTTTTTTTTAGTTAGTGTTATTTTTTTAACATTTTTAAAAAAATAAATTAGTTTATAGTGAAATTTATACCTTATAATATTTTATCTAATTTTATTACATGCTAAAAATATTATAAAAATTGTAGTTTTTGTTTGATGTATTTCGTTAGTAATGAAATTATAAATGGTTTCATGGAATAATAAAAAATATTTTATATAAAGTATGATTTATTTCATAATAAAATAACAATAGTTAAATTTAAATCTATAATATCTAAATTAAAAATCATAAGTACTAATATATATTTTTAAAATTATTTTATAATCTCAATTTTAAAAGCATTTTGAAGTTTTAACCAAACACATTAAATTACTTTTTCTTTAACTTCAATTTCAACAACAGTTTTAACCAAACACTTATTTTTTCAAATCAAATTCAACTAAAAGTACTTTTAATAAAACAATTTTTTTTAACCACAACCACAATAGCTACCGCAATACCAAAAACACTCTTAGTCATCGTATCCTCACGTTATTGGGTTTTGCCCATATCTTAAATACTATAGAGACATTCATATAGAACAATTAATTCACTTACCTAGATATCTCATATATAACTTGGGATATTATAATATATTGACTTGACACTATTGGGAGTTTGAAATACTGTGAATTGAATTGAACGATTAAATTAATTTGTGTTTGGAATTTTTCGAGGGCATGAATTTAAATTCCAAAAAAGTTAAGGTGAATCATTAACTAATATAAAAATCTATATATTCTATAATAATTTTGGAAAATTTCAGAAAATGTACATGCCATTTATAATCAATAATATAACACACTTTCACATCTAGAAAAATCATTATTAAAGACCTAGTCGTGTGCACCCACTTTGTAAGGTGATTTAATTTTAATCATCCATTTGTTTGTAAATTTACTTTGATTATTAACAATATTTTATTATATAAAATATATAATCCATGTATTATGCTAACTAATGTAATTTCTTATTTGATGATTTATGATAATTAATATAATTAACTTTATTATGTAGTCTTAGTGTGTGTATGTCAGAAAAACCATATTAGGTCCGATAACAATGAAAATCAATTTACTAAAATCTAAAAAAATTAACATCCAACTTTTAAACTTCTATAAATATGTTTATAATTTGAATTATTTCTTTATTTATATTGAACCCGTTTTATATTGCACCTATCCAATCCAAACATATATATTTGTTCAATGATTATTTGTACAATTTTCTATCAATTGAAACTAAATGAAAAGAAAAAAGAATTAAAATTATTATTATAATAATAATATTTTCTTAAATGAAAATATAAGATATTCTATATATGCATATTTATTTGAAAGTTCTTAATTACACTCTACTATTGAAAAAAAATACTACAAGTTATATTACGTGATTTAATATTTTTATTTAGAAAGGACTTAATTAAAAAATAATAAGAGTGTGAATGAAATATAATTTAATCTCTATATTAAAATAATTTTTTAAAAAAAGTTAAGATATCTTGAAATAGAGTGGTTTGATATTAAAATTATTTTTCTTATTTTATGTTTAGTTAAAAATATGCAATATACATTTTAAATAAAATGTTAGAAAGATAATTTTTCATATGGTCAAAATAAAAATAATTAGTTATAATGATATTGTAAAAGATTTCATTTAAAGTTCTTTAATTTTGTTGAAAACAAATTATGTGTAATATTTTTCTTTACATAATAAATATGTAGAATTTTCATGTGAGACGCATGGCCTTAGCATATTGATCACATTGCTTGCCACTTGTGAACATGATAAACTCTAATAGATATTTCTACTATTTTACATATGAAGGTATCGTTTTAGTTTTAAATATAAAGAGACATAGCTAGGTATTAAGTATTACTTTAAAATATGTGAGTTTTTTTTTTTTTATATGGTGTAAAGCTTTACTATTTATCCTTTCATACATTATGGATGAGTTTTATAAAATTTTATGTTTTATAAATTTGTTCCAAAAACTCTTTTTTGGTGATTTAGTCTTAATTAAATGCCAATTGATTTTGATTTCTTATGAAAATGTGGGATTAAAAAAAAAAAGGGATTAAAAAAAAAAGCGTCAAATATAAATGACATGCTATAACTTTATTAAAAGATGCACTTTGATCCTTGAACTTTAAAAATCATGCAAGTTATACAATTTCAATACCTCAATATTTTTTCAATTTAATTTTAGTACAATTTTCTTTTTCTTTTTTAGTTCCTTGTTGAGGGAGAGGAGAGAGAGAGAGGTTGTTGAATTCCAGCAGTAGAGATATAAAAATGTTATTGACACCAATTTAGGCCACCAAATCTAACGATATTTATGTCAAATGGTTCTATTTGATAATAGGAGATCATATTGGGTGTTTATTTAACTTTAAAATTCATGAAACAATAAATCTAAACTCGAGTTGACTTTTGGGTTTTGGGGTGGTTTTTTGGGTTTTCTGATGCCTTAAATAGATTTATCACGATTCCTATGATTTTTTATAGATATTTGGGGTAAAAAATAGGTTGAAAAGGGTTTTTGGGTAAAAACAACGTAAGCCTTGATTTTGAGCAAATCAAACGACGCGTTGTCTAAATTTTTTTTTCAAAACAATCATACTGTCCACCGCAGTTGCAAACAAAAAACATCAAGGGCTCAATTGCGTGGGCCCTAACAAAATGGGCCAAGCGAACTGACCTAACTTGCCGAGCCCAACAATGCTTGACCTTTGTGTTTTTTTTTTTCTAATTCTTTGTTTTAATTAATGATTTTTGTTTTATCAGTTTTTCTCTTAATTTTTTTAATTCATATTTAAATTAATACTCCTCCTCTCTTTCATTTTGTTTGGAGGGGCTTTTTTAAATAACGATTAATTTTTTAGTTATGCATTTAAATTTGAAGAGTTTTTCTGATTCATTTATGGATGAACTTTATTTTTGATAATAAAAAAATTATTTTCAGATAATATTTCTAATATGTGTAGCCTTGCATAATATTTTTTCCCTTTCATTTTATTCGATCAATTTAATTTGTGTCTCTATTTCTATTATCATTTGGTTAAATAAAAACAATTATTTTAATAAAAACATTTAGCAAACCCAATTGGATAAATATCTCATCTTTCGAGATTAAATATCTTAATCTACATCTGTCTTTTAATTTTTAATTTTAGGTATCATTAATGACTTTTTATTTATTATTCACACACATAATTCTCAATTTATTTGCTTAAATGTATGCATAAATTTTTTTATTTGAACTTAAATTTTTTAACTATAAAAATGTGTTGAAAAAACCAGCATATATAATTTTTTTTATAGGCAGAGCACGGGTTACATAACTAGTACTATCTATAAAATTACGAATTCAATGTCAAAATTTTTAGTTCATAAAAATTATTCTTAAAGTTTAAAAACCATTAAAAGTCTTTTAATCCATATAAATATATATCAATATTAATATGCAATTCATCTCTATCTCTAAATAATAAATTAAGAAAGAGTTAAAATATTAATATAATTTAAAAAGAATAGAAAACCCCCCTTTTCTCATTAAATACATATTTATACATCATTTCAACCCTTAAATAATATAAAGTGAATTTCTTAAATCACCCCTAACCTATATAGTACCTTATTTACATATTATTTTGACTAATACAATTCTATTTTTTCAAAATAAGTTAATAAAAACCAGTAATTAAAATCTATAAAATAATTAGATCCACAACAATTTTTTTCCCCCAATTCCTTCTTACAATGGATACAAATATTAAAAGAAGATCCTTTAAATAAAAATATTTATAAAATTTCTCTTCATGTAAATGTTTTTAATTTTCACTCACCCCATTTAGAGTTAAAATCTTTTAAAAAATAAAATTATATTAAAATTCTACAAATTATAAATTGAATCATGGTTATTTTTTCAAGTAGAGATCCTTGATTCCTTTTTAGTGTGTGTTTGATAATGCAGTAGACAATACTTTTCAAAAATAGTTTTTAATTGAAAATCAATCAAAATGATGTTTTTTAAGTTTTATTTTTAAATCTTGATATTGACACAACAAAACCATCGTAAAGCATCTTGAAAAGTATCAATTTAATTTTTTTTTCATGCAAAAAGTAGATTAAAAAACATTTTTAAAAATATTTATTTTTCAAGCCATACCCTTTCACAGGACCTTGAAGGTTCTGACTCCAATCCCGACAATATGGCATGGATTCACTCCGATATTTAAGGAATGGCTTCAATGTTCAATGAAGCCATCAAGGTACTGAGGATCAATTAATCTTGTTGAATCCATGCCATATAGTCTTGCTTGGAGTGAATCCATGCCATATAGAGTGGTGTCTTGTATACTGCTTGAAAAAAGCTTCGACATGTTAGGTTTGTCTTAAGTTTTAGCCTAAATAAGAAAATAAATACCTATGTAATTAGTCCATATATAAAAGCCTAAAGTTATCATATTTTAAGGTTAAATTTTTTTTGTAAGTCCTTCTATTCTCTACACTTTGGTGCTTTGGTGCTTTGAGAGGAAAAACAAAAAGAGTTTTGGGTTAATTTGAGATTTTGGGTGAGAGAGTAATTTTGTGTGACACCTTGTAATCTTCTACTTTCTCATAATGAATTTCCCTGATCATCTTACTTATAGAGTAGGCCTAAGTTACACGACCAAAAGATTGATGTCTTCTCTCAAGTGCAGGAGTGTCGAAGTAATAAATAACCCAACAAGACCGCAGTCAAATCACAGGGAGGTTAACTATATAAATTAATAATAATAATAATAATAATAAGTTAAAAAGGACTTTGAGATGTAAGATTAATATGAGGATTAAACAATGATAAAAACAAATGTCAAGGTTAGAGGATCCACTAATGGTATTAAAAATAAATGTAATATAAACTCTTTTTATTACTCAACTAGAAACCACACACAAAGGAGGTTCTAATCGGATGATTTGTTATTAATAGCTTTTTATAAATTGTTAACATGATTATATTATTTATCACCAAACTTTTAAATATTGTCAGGAATTCATGATGCTAACTTATGTTAACAACAAATCAAGTTCCTTTCATAGCACATATGTAAGCATTAAGAATTATACAAATCATGTCTTATCTTTTATACCATACGGTTGTCTATGAAAGTGCCAATCATTTGTTGTACCAAGTGTTATTCAACATAAATCTAGATTAACCATTTAACAAGTAAGGTATTAAGAATCAATAAGATAAAAAGATAAGACATGTTAATAACAAACTTTCTTGGATATAAACATTAAAGTCCATGTTGAGTTTATATTATACATATCCTAACACCATTAGTGAAACCTTTTCACCTTGGCATAATAAACTTAGCTAAACATAATGAAGAAGATAAATATAAATAACATAAGAACATAAGTATAGTAAAGGAAATGAAAAGCATAAACAAGAGATTAAGGAAAATATAACATGAAATAAAACTTAAACTTTACAAAAATATAAAGAAAAAATAAAGAATATGATTTTAATTTGAAAACCAAGATGCCTAAATGCATGACAAATACCTCCTTTTATAGACTAAAATTTAAAACTATTGATTTGATGACTAATTGTTGAGTGAGTGACCACATCTTGACTTGGTGACAATCTTTATCTTCTTGTCTGAACAAAATATCATTGCTAACATCAGAATTTGAATAGATTTATGTGATGAAAGTTCTAGGAAATTATCTCAGCTTTCCAATAAAAAAAGAAAAAAGAATTGGTGCATTTGGACTTCTAGAACTCGAGATATGGACTGAACACTGAATAATATCTGGGTTGCAGGACAGATTCGGACTTCTCTGTTGTTGCTACAATTTGAACTTGAAAATGGCCTTTTTGAATCTTGCACTTCCATGAAAGTTTTAGGCCTATGTCTTAGCTTTCCATCCATATAGAGCAGACTTAAATCCAAGTTCCACAACTATAGTTATGATCCAATAACTGAATGGTGTTCCAGTTTGGACTGAACCAACATATCTTTCTAAGCTTAGCCCTCTCTTTGTCTTCTCAATTTCAGTAGTTAAACTCATCAATCAATCCCTTGATTTATGTGATAGGCCTGCATTTAAGATGAATATTTACATAAATTAAAGGTATCTTATATTATTAGATATGTTATTATAAAACATGCTCTAGCTAAGAAGTTATTGATACTTCAAGTGCAAAATAATGATATAAAACCTTGATAAAAATGCACTTTTAAGTACTAATCACACCCCTAACTAGTTTATTACTAGTCCTTAGTAATCAAAGCATTAAAATAGAAAAACAATTTGAAAGTTCCACAAAGCAAGGCATTCATCATTCAACTTCCATTAATCTATCTAAATAAACAAACTCTCATTAAATTTATATATTTGCTTCATACTGTTGAAACAAAATATTAATAAACCTGTCTTTTGTGCTTAATATATCAACACATAGTTATGGGGCTTTACTTGGAAGAAAATAAAATTTTGTTCTAATGTTGGGATGGGTCTACTTCAACCTTTCTCAACAAAGAGATATGAAACGCATCATGAATTTTTTCCAAATATGAGGGCAAATCTAACTTGTAGACCATTGGCCCTACTCTCTTGATGACATCATATGGTTCAATGTATCTTGGTGCTAGTTTTCTCTCCATACCAAAACTTAGCATATGCTTCTTCGAAGCAATTTTTAAAAATACTTTATCTCTAGTACTGAACTCAAAAGGTCTTCTTTTGTTATTTACATAGCTCCTTTACCTATCTTCGGTAACTTTCATTCTATCCTTTATAATTTTTATCTTTTTCGAAGTAACTTGTACCATCTCTAGCTCGATGAGCTTCTTATCCCTAACTTCCCTAACACACTGGCGTCCAACATCTTTTACCATATAAAGCTTCATAGGGAGCCATCCCTATCATAGCTTGATAGTTGTTATTATAGGTGAATTCAACCAAAGGTAGGTGATCCTCTCAATTACCATTGAATTCCAACATACATGTTTTTTGTAAATCCCCCAATATCTGGATGGTTCTCTCGGATTATCCACAACCTAAGGATGAAAAGTTGTTCTCAAAGTCGACTTTGTTCCTAAAATATGTTAGATACTCAGCCATAAGCGAGAGGTAAACCTAGGATCTCGATCTGAAACAATTGACACGGGCATCCCATGTAATTTGACCACATCATTCACATACAACTTTGCCAATTTATTGACCGAATCTGTCATCTTTATATGCAAGAAAAGCACAAACTTGGTTAGCCAATCCACAATGACATAAACAACATCTCTGCCCCTTCTCTCCTTAGAAAATCCTAGCATGAAATCCATTGTGTTATTTTTTTACTTCTATTTGGGTATCAATAGTGGTTGTAACAACCTTGTTGGTTTTTAGTGCTCTACGTTCACCTGCTGGCACACTTCGCACTTGGTCATATATTCAACTATTTATTTCTTCATATTTAGCCACCGGTAAAATTCTTTTAGATCCTAGTACATCATAGTACTTCTAGGGTGTGCTGCAAATATATACTCATAAACTTCTTGTAGTATTTCATTTTTCAATGCCTTATTTTCTAGCAAGTACATTTGCCTTCCAAACATTATCATTTCATCCTCCAAGATCTGAATAGTAGTTTTAATTCTTGACTTCACCTTACCTCTTATCTAACCTACTTCAACATCTTTTTGTTGAGCTTTCAACACTCTATCCCCGAGTACCAATCTAACCCTTAACTAAGCTACCAATGAGTTCTTGTGTCCAACTTTTATCTTGGTGTCAATCTTTCTTAGCTCTTGTAATTCGTTTTATCCTTGCATATCTCTTGCCATGTTCTTGCAACTAAGGGCGTTGACAACAACATTTGCCTGCCATTGATGACACTCACACAATCATAATCCTTGATAAATTCCACCTAACTTCTTTGTCGTATATTCAGTTTCTTCTGTGTCATCAAAGAAAAAATATATATATTATTGAAATTTTAGGGTTGTTACATTACCCATTCTTAATTCATGTTGATAATCATTATTCAATCTCAATAACATTTATCCATTATGTAATCAATACAATTTCATCCTCACAAAAGCATAACATTCACAATTCATTAATAAAAACTCAAATTCAATGCAATTAATCTTGTCGCACCCTCGCGGCGGAGCGGCGTCCCTCGATTGATTTTGGGGTTTTCTTTTGTTTTTGTCCAGCTTTCAGTATCCTTCTTCAATTAACTTTCCTCCACAAACTCTCTAGCTAAAGGTAAGAAGGCAAATCCGCGGTTCTTAATCCTCCCTAAAAAAGCATCGGTTTCAGCTAGGCTTCAACGATAGCGAATGATGTCCCCTCCCACATTTCGCACATTGATTCTAATAATTCGAGCATGTGCAACAGCTTCGTCCATTTGTTTATCTGTCTTGGTCATCTTTTCTATGAGCAATATATTGGTTCTGTTTAAAGCAGCGTTGTTGGCATCGATTTGATCCTTGCGTTTTTCCATTGCTACTAGCTTCTCATCCATATACTTCACCTTTTCACGTTCCTTGTCAAGTTTTATCCTCATAACTTTTATCTCATTCTTCTTAACCGCTAACTCTGCTTCAACACCCTCAAAACCTCTCCTTTTACTTTTCTTCTTTTGCAATCCCCGTCAAACAGCTTTCCAACTCCATATATTTCTTGTTCAAATCCTCATTCTTCTCAATCATATCCATCAGTTCAAACAGAACTTGTACAAAATTTTGTTGGTAATATTCTACACTTCCTTGGCAATCGTTAAAGTCAATCTCCATTGCTTCAAGTTCAGAGCAACTTTGCATCCAATCCAAACTCATCCCTCCTAGCTCCTTCTCACTTTCTTCCCTAGCAATCTTCTCCTCACTTTTCTTTAACTCAAGCTTTGTTATTCTCGCATCTCTAGATTGTATTTGCTCATCTAGAAATGCTCTCCTTTTATCCCCTTCCAGCATCATTTCTTCCAACATTGCCTTGTCTTTTCTGTTTTTGCTCAACTCTATTCGAAGTTTTCCCACTTTTCTTCTCAACTCCTCTTCATTATTTACCATTTTTCTCCTAATAGGCTCTTCTACAGTTTGGGGAGATTTGGCTCCTGTATAAGGCATGGCTAAAGTAGCTACGTCTTTCCATCTTGCATATCCTTCACTTGCACTTGGATCCTTTAAACCTTATATCTCAACCAAAACCAAATGCTTCCAATCTTGTTTGATGATCTCCAAAACTTCTTATGCAATGGGATCTTTGAACAAACCAAAGAATTGAGCAATTCTCATAGTCCTTGGAACAAACTGCATGCCCCTAAGTTGCCTTACCACTAGGGCAGGAGCATAACTCACATAACTTGTAATCACTACCAATGGCACCCAACGTCTTTGTCCACAACTCATTAGGACTTTCATTGTCGTTATCCATGGGGCTCTCCACTTAAAATCAATATTAGGCAAACCTTCTAATTTGTCAACCCAACCTTGGTTGTCTAGATCTCCCCATTCTTCTTCTTCTACTAACTTCAGGGGTCTTTGGGTGAACCACCAAAAATTATTGAAGATAGGCTTTTTTGTTTTGATATGGCTAACCGTCCAGATATACAACGATTGCATGCAACATCTCATTGCTCCTTTTCCGGTCCTCCTACAATGGTTATATGTCAAGATGGTTTCAGCTAAAATAGCAGCCATTGCATTGATTTGTGTATTCTCATACTCTACATAAGCAGTAGCGGCTTCCAAACTCACTACACCTGTCTGGCTTAGGAACAACATAAGGCCAAATATGCCCAAGGCAATCAATCTCTCCTTTTCTTAACCCTGACTTCTTTTCCAGTTCAATTTCTAGTATCCTCCATTTTAGACTGGTAGCATTCTTTTGCAAAAACTTTTCCAAGTTGGAGATTCTGAGCAATTTTGACAGTTCGAGGATGATCTTGTCAGATCTCAAAGGCAAATAAATTCGATATAGATTGTTTGGAAACTCAGTCAACATCCCATATTCCTCCACAGTGGGACATAGGTATATGCTTCCAAAAAAAAAAAAAACACTAGTAGTTTGGATCCAAAAAATGAACTAAAGCTCGCACAGTTGGGCTTAAAACTTCTACCCTTGCAATTTCCACCAAACGCTTGTATTTCTTAAAAAATGCATCTTTATCTACATTTTGAAAATGAGTCGTTAAATAGTTCACCTCATTCATAATGCAATTCAGGTTCTTGATTGGTGACATCTTCGTAGCATCGCTTTTAAGGTAGTCTTCTTCAGTCAATTGTGATAGTTCAGAATTGTTTCCATACTCTATAATGAAAAATTTATCGATAGTGGCCATTTCGTTCACAAGTCCTGCAATTCAAGATGCCTTGGGGTTAGACTTGTTTTGATGCAAAATATATTATGGAGCATACACCCTAAGGATAGGTTCTAGTTCATTTATGTGACATATAGGGTAGGTTTACTACTTGGTCTCTAAAAAAAGGTCTCTTGCTGTTTCAGTGATCACCCTCATAAAGGCAATATGGGGGTCCAACATATAGTGGATGGCACGTGTACCAATCACTATCAGTCTAAACACTCAGCAAAGAGTTGGGGTTTACACAAACTTAAACCTTGACTCAAGTCATATCGCAATCTGCTAGTTCCCCACTTAACTTAAAGTTAAATGTGTGTGCCCTCAAAAAGATAATAATAATAAAGTGATGCATGACTATACCATGTATGACAGAATGTGAAGATGCATGCTAAAGCTTTTAAACAAAGAATCATTCATATAAGAAAACAAAAACCAATAACACATAGCATAAACAAACAAATAACCAAGCCTAGTCCTAAGTCCCCAGCAGAGTCGCCATCCTGTCGCACCATCATGGCGGAGCAGCGTCCCTCAATTGATTTCAGGTTTTTTTTTTGTGTAAAGGGGTCGCCACCTAGTATTTGATCACTAGGAACCCTAACTAGTCTTTCAGAGATTCTAAGGTAAGGGACTGGTTGCGTAAAGGGAAGATATTAGCATCCCTAACGCCCTACCTAAGGTAAGTTACTTGGTGTTTGGTTTACTTTATAATTGCTATGGTGTTGGTATTTTCTAATACCATCAGTTTTCCTAGGTTTGATTCAAGCTAAATTTATTAAGATAGAAATCCAAGGAGATTCCATGTGCTTTAAAAGCTCATTTTCCCCTTAGTATTTCAAGAGTTTGCGACTCGTAAATCGCAAGGAGGAGGGACAAAAATTTAGAAATCTAGGGTGCTTTAAAAACCTATTTTTGGCTTAGTGTTTTATACTCTCACGACTCGTAAACCGTGGAGTAAAAAATTGAAATGTCCTCGATTATAATCAAGGCTTCTTTCAAGGATGTGTGATGACTTATTATTCCTAGAAAATTATTTTTGGATATTTACCACATAGAGTTTCTTTATCCAAATATTAACAGTGAATAATAACAAGTTATTCCCAATAATATTTTGGATATTCATCCCTTTGGGATTTTTTATCCAAACATTAACGGTGAATAATAGATGAATTCCCCCCAAAATAAGATTTTTATTTTTTTTGAAATATTGGTCAATACCCTTTGGAGTTTTACAAAGCAAGCCATCATATATATTGTAAGATTTACAAGAAACTTAAAATAACTCATAAAAAACCGTTCAAATAAAATCCTATAGGGTAGCAAAAAAACACATTAAAAAAAAAAAGGGACCCTTTTGTTAAACCAATTGATTTTTGTTAAATGATATTGTTGTCTCCTAACGCAACGAAGAGGACCTGACAGTTGGTCGCTTGATGAGCCTCACTTTCTTTGAGAAATGTTTGCTACACTGCTAGCCTTTTATCCTTATCAAACCTCAACTTCGTGAAAACAAACCAGGACGGATTGGTACCGTCATATTCTGCTGCCGGGGGAGAGGGGCAAATGGAGGAGAGACTGTGTGTGGCCAGACAGAGAGAGCTCTCTTTTTTCTTTTCTTTTTCTATTTCTCACCTCACTCGATTTTCTTTCTCCTCTCTTTCTTTACTCTTCTACTCTGTTTTCTTTTTTCTTTCTTTCACATTCCAATGAAGGGTTTTTTAGTATATAAAAAAAGCCTTTTGATTAGTACTTAAAAGTGCATGTTTATCAAGGTTTTATATCATCATTTTGCACTTGAAGTATCAATAACTCCTTAACTAAAGCATGTTTTATAATAACAAGTTTGATACTATAAGATACCTTAATTTATGGTAAATGCTCATCTTATATGCAGGTCTATCACATAAATAAAAGAATTGATTGATGAGTTTAAGCATTGAAAGTTAAAGGACAAAGAGATGGCCAAACTTAGAAAAGAGATGTCGGTGCAGTCCAAACCGGAACATTGCTCGGTAATTGGATCATATCTGGAGCTCTAGATTTCGGATTTAGGTCCACTTTATATGGATGGAAAGGTAAGACAAAGTCCTACAACTTTCATGAGGAGCCCAAGATTTGAAAAGGTCGTTTTGAAGTCCAAATTGAAGGAACAACGAAGAAGTCCGAAGCTGTCCTGCAGCCCAAACACTATTTAGTGTTCAGCCCATATCTTGAGTTCTAGAAGTCCAAATGACCTCATCCTTTTTTTGTTGGAAAGCTGAGACAATTTCCTAGAACATTCCTGAGGATTCTGGGCAAATTATGATGTTAGCAATGACGTCTTGATCAGACAAGAAGATAAGGATTGTTATCTAGTCAAGATGTGGCCACCCACTCATCAATTAGTCAACAAATCAATAGTTCCAAATTTTTGCCTATAAAAGGAGGCACTTACCATGTATTGAGGCATCTTGGTGTTCAGATCAAGATCATGCTATTGCTTTCTCTCTTTGTATTGCTTATGTCTTGCTTTTATTAATATCAAGTTTATGCACTTCATTTCCTTTCCTTTACTTAGTTAACCTCTTTCTCATTTATGTTCTTGTCTTGCTCATTTATGTTTCTTTCTTTTATTATGTCCAGCTAAGTTAATTATGTCAAGGTAAAAAGGGTACACTAATGGTGTAAGAACAAGTATAATATAAACTTAACATGGAACTTAACGTTGGATACTAACATGTTTTATATTTGTTATCTTGTTCACTTTAATACTTTGCTTGTTAAATGGTTAATCTAGATTTATGTTGTATAACACTTGGTACAACAAATACTTGGCACTTTCATAGCCCATACTGTATGGTTTAACCGACACCTGAGCTATGAAAGGAACTTGATTTGTTGTTAACATAAGTTATAATCATGAATGCCTGCCAACATTTACAAGTATTAGCTTTATTCGAATAAGATAATTAATATAATCATGTTAACAATTTATAATCTGATTGGAACCTCCTTTATGTGTGGTTTCCAATTGAGTAATAAGAGTTTATATTATAGTTGTTTGAAGTACCATTAGTGGATCCTCTAACCTTGACATTTGTCTTTATCATTGTTTAATCCTTACGTTAATCTTTCATCTCAAAGTTCTCATTAATTTCTTCATCTTCTGCTTTTATTATTGTTATTATTATTATTATTACTTACATTCTGTTTATATTATATAATATATATCTTTGATCTTTTCATAAACTCAGTATATAGGCTGGAAACCTGTGACCCGATCTTTTAGATCATTCTCAGGTATAACAACGCCACGTACTGAGTATTATTATTGTTATTATTATTGTTATTATTGTTGTTATTGTTGTTGTTGTGTTGTTATTTATAATTTATACAATTAACCTCTCTGTGGTTCGACCCCGGTCTTGCCGGGTTATTTATTACTTCGACACTCCTGCACTTGGAAAAAGACATCAAGCTTTTGGTCGTGTCAAGTTTTTGGCGCCGTTGCCGGGGAGGTAAATTCTTGTATAAATTATAATACTTATTTTATTTTCTCTTTTGATTTTTTATTTTATTTAATTTTGCTTCATTTCTTTTCTTTTGTTTCTTTTTCTTTTTTTTTCTTTTCTTGCTTTTATTCTCTTCTTGCACGTGCATGAGAGTTTGGTCACGTACATTAAGTGGTAGACTTTGTAGGGTATCCTCATCATTTTCAGAAAATATGGCCGAAGAAGATAATCAATCACTTCATAATGAGAATAATGAGAATAACCGTATGAGAACACTTAGAGACCATATGAATCCCACAAGAACAAGTGCACCCTCATGCATAGTTTTCCCTCCTGATGCATCTCATTTTAATTTTAAGCCAGGCATTATTCAACTCCTACCTTCTTTTCATGGTTTAGAACTAGAAAATCCATACTTGCATTTAAGGGAATTTGAGGAGGTTTGTAATACCTATAATGACTCAAATTGTAGCATGAACACCATTCGATTAAAGCTTTTTCCTTTTTCATTAAAAGATAAAGCTAAAACATGGCTACAAAATTTGAGACCAGGATCCATTCGTGCTTGGGATGATATGCAACAACAATTTTTAAAGAAGTTTTTTCCGTCTCACAGAACAAACTCTTTCAAAAGACAAATCATCACTTTCACTCAAAAGCCAGGAGAAACATTTTACCAATGTTGGGATAGGTATCGAGATTTGCTTAATACTTGCCCACATCATGGTTTTGAAACATGGAGATTGGTTTCACATTTTTATGAAGGTTTAACACCTAGAGATAGGCAAATGGTTGAATTGATGTGCAATGGAACCTTTGAAGATAAAGACCCTAATGAAGCAATGGAGTACCTAGACTTGCTAGCCGAAAATGCTCAAAATTGGGACACCACAGGTACTTATGAGGCACCAGGTAAAACTCAACCTCATACATCTAGTGGAGGTATGCACAACCTTAGGGAAGATCATGACCTCCAAGCCAAGTTTGCATCTTTAGCTAGAAAAGTCGAGGCACTAGAATTGAAAAAGAGTGGTCAATTAAAATCTGTTCAAGACATTGTGTGTCAAATCTGTGAAACAAATGAGCATGCAACCAATGATTGTCCAACTTTACCTTCTTTTAAGGAATGCCTCCATGAACAAGCCCATGCTCTAAACAGTTTCCAAAGGCCCAACCATAACCCATACTCACAAACGTATAACCCTGGTTGGAGAAATCACCCAAATTTCAGTTGGAAGAGTGATAGCAACAATGCACAAACTTCACATCCACCGTTTCAAGCACACCATAATTTCCAAAATTCTCATGGATATGCACCTCCTTATGCTCCACCGCCTAGAAGAAATTTTGAGGAAACATTGCATGCATTCATTGAAAAGCAGGAGACAATCAACACTCAACTTGCTCAAAGCATGACCGATTTTAAAGATGCTCTTGCAAAATTAACATCTGCTCTCAGTTTTCAAGAGAAAGGTAAGTTTCCTTCTCAACCACAGCAAAATCCAAAGGGGCAATACAATGCAAATGCAAGTAGTTCTGGAAGCCAACACATGGATCAAGTCAAATCAGTCATCACTCTTCGTAGTGGTAAGGTTATTGAAAAACCTATTCTTGAACCTTGTGAGAAAGATGATGAGTCTATCTCTGAGGGTAAGGAAGGGGTTGAACCTGAACATTGCAAAGAAAAGGCTGATTCCCCGCCAGCACTTCCGTTTCCTCATGCCATGATCAAACAAAGGAAAGTTAGTCACAACTCTGAAATCTTTGAAATTTTCAAACAGGTAAGGATCAATATACCTTTGTTGGATGCTATTAAACAGGTTCCTTCCTATGCTAAATTTTTGAAAGATCTGTGCACTGTGAAGAGAAAATTGAATGTGAAAAAGAAAGCATTTTTAGCCGAACAAGTAAGTGCCATTCTTCAGAACAATAATGCTTTGAAATATAAAGACCCTGGTTGTCCTACAATTTCTTGCTTTATTGGAGAACATAAAATTGAAAGAGCCTTACTTGATCTTGGAGCTAGTGTGAATTTACTTCCATATTCAGTTTTTCAGAGTCTCAATCTAGGTGAGTTAAAACCAACCTCTGTAACTCTTTTACTCGCCGATAGATCTGTAAAAGTGCCTAGAGGAATAATTGAAGATGTGTTGGTACAAGTTGATAAATTCATTTATCCTGTGGATTTTGTTGTCTTGGACACGCAACCTGTTGAAGCATGTAATTCAATTCCTGTCATTTTAGGACGTCCATTTCTTGCCACTTCTAATGCATTGATTAATTGTAGGAATGGACTGATGAAGCTATCATTTGGAAACATGACATTGGAGATGAATATTTTCAACATTTACAAGCAACCTGGAGATGATAATGATTTACAGGAAGTGGACTTTATTGAAAAATTAGTTCATGATCAATTTCAAACCACTTCTAGTGAAACTGAGATTGATGAATCTGATGATTTGCAAATGGTCTACTTTCAAGAATCAAAGGCATGCAATTGGAGACCACAAATTGAAGAATTGCCACCACGATCAATTGAGCCCATACCTTCAAGTGTTCAACCACCAAAACCTGAATTGAAGCCGTTACCATTTAATCTCAAATACTCATTTTTGGGAGAAAATGAAACTTTTCCGGTAATAATCTCTTCCAAACTTAATGCGCATCAAGAAGGTAAGTTATTACAGACTCTAAAAATGCACAAAAATGCATTAGGATGGACCATAGCTGACATAAAAGGAATTAGCCCTTTGATTTGCACACACAGGATTTATTTGGAGGAAAATGCTAAACCCTCTAGAGAAATGCAACGAAGGCTTAATCCTAATATGAAAGAAGTAGTGAAAAATGAAGTCATTAAGCTTCTAGATAATGGAATCATTTATCCTATTTCTGACAGCAAATGGGTAAGTCCTACCCAAGTTGTACCCAAAAAGTCTGGAGTCACTGTGATAACAAATGAGAAAAATGAGTTAATTCCAACTAGGACTGTTACGGGTTGGCGCATGTGCATTGACTATAGGAAACTTAATTCAATGACTAGAAAAGATCATTTCCCTTTACCTTTCATGGACCAAATCCTAGAAAGAGTTGCAGGTCATGAATTTTATTGTTTCCTAGATGGTTATTCAGGTTACAATCAAATTGAAATTGCATTGGAAGATCAAGAGAAGACTACTTTCACATGTCCATTTGGTACTTTTGCATATCGAAGGATGCCTTTTGGATTATGTAATGCACCAGCCACGTTTCAAAGATGCATGCTTAGCATATTCAGTGATATGGTTGAACGTTTTCTTGAAATTTTTATGGATGATTTTTCTGTTTTTGGTGATTCATTTGATGATTGTTTGACTAACTTAGAAAAGGTTTTGAGCAGGTGTGAAGAGAAGAATCTTGTACTGAATTGGGAAAAATGTCACTTTATGGTAACAAACGGCATTGTACTTGGTCACATTGTTTCATCGAAAGGAATTGAGGTTGACAAATCTAAAATCGAGTTAATTGCCAACTTACCAACACCAAAATCTGTTAAAGATGTTAGATCATTCTTAGGACATGCTGGTTTTTACAGAAGGTTCATCAAAGATTTTAGTGTAATATCTAAGCCCTTGAGTAACCTTCTAACAAAGGATAATATTTTTGAATGGACTGAACATTGTGAAGAAGCCTTTGTTAAACTTAAAAACTTGCTTACTTCTGCTCCTGTCATTCAACCTCCTGATTGGTCATTACCTTTTGAAATAATGTGTGACGCTAGTGATTATGTCGTGGGTGCTGTCTTGGGACAAAGAAAAGATAAGAAACCTTATGTGATTTACTATGCAAGTAAAACTTTAAATAGTGCTCAAATGAATTACACCACCACTGAAAAAGAATTACTTGCAGTAGTATTTGCATGTGACAAGTTCAGATCTTATCTTGTTGGCTCACCTGTTGTTGTTTTTAGTGATCATGCAGCATTGAAATATCTTCTCTCTAAGAAAGATTCTAAGGTTAGATTGGTGCGGTGGATTTTGTTACTTCAAGAATTTGATATCACAATCAAAGACAAGAAAGGCACCGAAAATGTTGTCGCGGATCATTTGTCAAGATTGACAACCGATTCGAAATCTGACATTACACCAATCGATGACTACTTTCCTGATGAATCTTTATTTTTTGTCTCTACGATGCCTTGGTTTGCTAATATTGTTAATTTTCTTGTTTCAGGACAATTGCTAGCTCATTGGAGTACCCAAGACAAAAGAAAGTTCTTGAACGAAGTGAAGAACTTTTATTGGGATGACCCTTATTTATTCAAATATTGTCCTGATCAAATATTTCGAAGATGCATTCCTGACAATGAGGTAAGTAGTGTCATTAAATTTTGTCATTCTGAGGCATGTGGGGGTCATTTCTCATCAAGAAAGACAGCTGCAAAAATCTTACAAAGTGGATTTTACTGGCCCACCATGTTCAAAGACTCACATGCATTCTGTAAGATTTGTGAAAATTGTCAAAAGTTGGGATCTATTTCGAAACGTCACATGATGCCTTTAAATCCTATTCTTGTCATTGAGATCTTTGACTGTTGGGGTATAGATTTCATGGGTCCATTTCCTCCATCATTTGGTTTCTTGTACATATTGGTCGCAGTAGATTATGTTTCAAAATGGATAGAGGCAATTCCAAGTCGAACCAATGATCACAAAACAGTGATAAAGTTTTTGAAAGAAAACATTTTAAGTCGATTTGGAATCCCTCGAGCCATGATAAGTGATGGTGGAACACACTTTTGCAACAAGCCATTTGAGTCTTTAATGAAGAAATATGGAATCACACATAAAGTTGCCACCCCTTATCACCCTCAGACAAGTGGACAAGTAGAGCTTGCTAATAGGGAGATCAAACAGATCTTAGAGAAAACAGTGAACCCTAATAGGAAAGACTGGTCTTTAAGACTTAATGATGCACTTTGGGCTTATCGAACTGCTTATAAAACATCATTAGGTATGTCACCTTATAGACTAGTCTATGGAAAACCTTGTCACTTGCCTGTGAAAATTGAACATAAAGCTTATTGGGCTATTAAAGCTTTCAATTCAAGCCTTGATGATGCTAGTCAGCTGCGAAAATTGCAAATAAATGAGCTTGAGGAAATAAGAAATGATGCATATGACAATTCAAGAATTCATAAAGCAAGAATCAAAGAGTTTCATGACAAGAAAATACTGAGAAAAACATTCAATGTTGGTCAAAAAGTCTTGCTTTATAATTCTCGACTCCATTTATTTCCTGGAAAACTAAGATCAAGATGGAGCGGTCCTTTTATTGTGAAACATGTGTATCCATATGGCGCCAAAAACTTGACACGACCAAAAGCTTGATGTCTTTTCCCAAGTGCAGGAGTGTCGAAGTAATAAATAACCCGGCAAGACCGGGGTCGAACCACAGAGAGGTTAATTGTATAAATTATAAATAACAAGACAACAACAACAATAACAACAATAATAACAATAATAATACTCAGTACGTGGCGTTGTTATACCTGAGAATGATCTAAAAGATCGGGTCACAGGTTTCCAGCCTATATACTGAGTTTATGAAAAGATCAAAGATATATATTATATAATATAAACAGAATGTAAGTAATAATAATAATAATAACAATAACAAAAGCAGAAGATGAAGAAATTAATGAGAACTTTGAGATGAAAGATTAACGTAAGGATTAAACAATGATAAAGACAAATGTCAAGGTTAGAGGATCCACTAATGGTACTTCAAACAAGTATAATATAAACTCTTATTACTCAATTGGAAACCACACATAAAGGAAGTTCCAATCAGATTATAAATTGTTAACATGATTACATTAATTATCTTATTCGAATAAAGCTAATACTTGTAAATGTTGGCAGGCATTCATGATTATAACTTATGTTAACAACAAATCAAGTTCCTTTCATAGTTCAGGTGTCGGTTAAACCATACAGTATGGGCTATGAAAGTGCCAAGTATTTGTTGTACCAAGTGTTATACAACATAAATCTAGATTAACCATTTAACAAGCAAAGTATTAAAGTGAACAAGATAACAAATATAAAACATGTTAGTATCCAACGTTAAGGTCCATGTTAAGTTTATATTATACTTGTTCTTACACCATTAGTGTACCCTTTTCACCTTGACATAATTAACTTAGCTGGACATAATAAAAGAAAGAAACATAAATGAGCAAGACAAGAACATAAATGAGAAAGAAGTTAACTAGACAAAGGAAAGGAAATGAAGTGCATAAACTTGATATTAATGAAAGCAAGACATAAGCAATACAAAGAGAGAAAGCAAGAGCATGATCTTGATCTGAACACCAAGATGCCTCAATACATGGTAAGTGCCTCCTTTTATAGGCCAAAATTTGGAACTATTGATTTGTTGACTAATTGATGAGTGGGTGGCCACATCTTGACTTGATAACAATCCTTATCTTCTTGTCTGGTCAAGACGTCATTGCTAACATCATAATTTGCCCAGAATCATCAGGAATGTTCTAGGAAATTGTCTCAGCTTTCCAACAAAAAAAAGATGAGGTCATTTGGACTTCTAGAACTCAAGATATGGGCTGAACACTAAATAGTGTTTGGGCTGCAGGATAGCTTCGGACTTCTTTGTTGTTCCTTCAATTTGGACTTCAAAACGACCTTTTCAAATCTTGGGCTCCTCATGAAAGTTGTAGGCCTTTGTCTTACCTTTCCATCCATATAAAGTGGACCTAAATCCGAAATCTAGAGCTCCAGATATGATCCAATTACTGAGCAATGTTCCAGATTGGACTGCACCGACATCTCTTTTCTAAGTTTGGCCATCTCTTTGTCCTTTCACTTTTAATACTTAAACTCATCAATCAATTCTTTTATTTATGTGATAGACCTGCATATAAGATGAACATTTACCATAAATTAAGGTATCTTATAGTATCAAACTTGTTATTATAAAACATGCTTTAGTTAAGGAGTTATTGATACTTCAAGTGCAAAATGATGATATAAAACCTTGATAAACATGCACTTTTAAGTACTAATCACCTGTGATATTGAGAATCCAAAGAATGGCAATGTTTTCAAGGTAAATGGGCATCGTTTGAAAGTTTATTTTGACAATTTTTCGGTTGAAAATGACTCTATTGAATTGAGTGATCCTGTATATAAAGATTGATTCTTTTTCTCACATTGTTTTGTGTTTTGTTGTATCTATTGTTTTGCTAGTCTCTCTTTCACCCCGGTCAAATGGCGGATAACGGTACTCCGTGACTTAAGTCGGTTCTTTCAGTTTCCCAAATAACTGATATCTGTATATATTTGTAAAATTCTTAGCTCTTTCTCCCTTCTTTGAATCTCTTCTCTAATTCTCTTTTGAAAATGGACACCACTCTTGAAAAGTTGAAAAGGTATTTTCCCGCTTTGCCTCCAAATGCGATTAATAAAATTTACCGTGCTAGGTGTGCAAGATTGAGGTTATTAATGAATCATGAAATTCCTGAAGATATTCGCTGGCTAATTGAAGCAAAGGTCCGCTTATCAGGTGAGTCCTCCAATTCTTTCATTTCACACATGCCTGGAACAGGTAAAAGCACTTTTGCAAAGAAACGTCGTGCAAAACGACTGAAAGTCTGTCACAAATGTGCCAGATGGACTTGTAATGCGACATGTCGTTCTTTAGGAATGGTATCTGTAAACCGTGAAGATAAGATACAATTCATTAAGGATGGCCTGAGTAAGGGGTCTTTAGATAATCTTTTGTTGACCCTTGAGACGCATCCTAGTGGAGATGTGCATCGTGTAATTCATGATTTATGGCCACAATTCCATAAAGAACATGATCGTCTTAGTCTTGGGAATCTGACTAAAAAAGACCCTGTTTGCCAGTTTTTAAGAAAACTGGATGGGAAGCCTATCCCCGACCCATAGAGGGCGTTTAAGCCGTTCTTGGACGTAAAACCAAGGGAAGATGTGAGCCACAATCACAACTACCTGTACATACATGCTTTTTCAAAATAAATAATTAATAAAGAGAGAGAGAGAGAGAGAGAGAGAGAGAGTTTGTAAGACTACAGCTGACCTACATATAGGTGGTATGATTGCATTTTCACTTTTTCATCTATAAATTCTTCTCTTCCTTCCTTTCATTTCTACTCATCCCATATATTCATCAAATATAGAAGTGTGTAGAAATGGCAGGTTCCTCAAGTCATCAGATAAGAAATATTTGTGTTTTCGGTGGATCCAGTTCTGGGAAAGAAAAAGAGTTTTTAGAATCAGCGAATCATCTTGGTCGGGTACTAGCTGAGAGAAAGATTCATTTAGTGTATGGGGGAGGTAGCCTTGGGTTAATGGGAGGTGTGTCAATGGCTGCATTTTTAGGAGGCAGTCAAGTTTTGGGGGTTGTCCCCAAAGCTTTAGCAACTGGGGACATCAAACAATGTCTGACCGACTGAATACCATGTTTAGCCATGCTGATGCCTTCATTGCCTTACCAGGTGGTCTGGGCACATTGGAAGAAATCTTTCATATTTCATCTTGGGCCCAACTGCACATTCACTATAAACCTATAGGTTTGTTAAATGTTAATGGTTTTTATGATAAGTTGCTGTCTTTCCTTGATCAAGCTGTGGAACAGGAATTTCTAACATCTTCGGCACGACAAATCATAATCTCTGCTGCTACTGCTGAATAATTGATTGACCAACTACAATCTTTCATCCCTGTCATTGATCCCTGTATGAGTCGCCTAGATTGGTCAACTAAGGACAGCCGTAAAAAGCTTAGATTAGATTTGAGCCTTCATCTGTGAAACCTTGTGTCTTTTGGTTTTATTAATAGCATATTATTTTGTTTTGTTACTTCTTATGTTTGTTTAAGTGTGTTTCAGGTTTGTCATTGTTCGATGTTTCAGGTGATGTCTTCTATACTCTATCTTTCTACCTTCGAACATTGAGGACAATGTCTCGTTTTGGTTGGGGGGAGAGGGTAGTAGTTTAAAAAAAAAAAATACTAACTTGCTAACTGTTTTTGCTATTATTAAAACCATTTGACAAAATTGTTATTAGGATGGCAGAGTATGGAATCAATTTTATTGACTCTAGAGACGCATCTTAGTAAGTTTCATTACCAAGGTCTATCATAATACTTCTTGAAATATTCAGGTTTACAAACTCTCACATTGTTATCACTTGATTCTGCTCCTATACTCATTTAACAAGTATTATTAAACCTTCATTTTCACACACACACTTTAACATATGATTGTGGGTTGCACATTGGATTATTACATTAATTATGTTCTTTTGTTGAAGGTAACAACTAAGGGAAAAGGATAGTATATAATTTGCAAAAAAAAAAAAAAAAAAAAAAAAAAGAAAAAAAATAGTATTGATGATAATAAAACGTGGATAAGTTTGGTTTCGTAGCCTCCCTAACCTAAGCAATTAAGCCCGAAGGGGTGTTTTAACACCTAATACCCTAAAGTCAACTGACTTGGGAGCTATTGGCCCAAAGCTTGTTACATGGGTTAAGGAGAAAAGCTTAAGGGAATCAAACATTGCACTATCTACGTATCAGTATCTGCAACCCGAGTTGTTAAGCTCGTAGGGGTGTCTCAACACCTAATGCCCTAAGATCAACTGGTCTGGGAGTCATTAGCCTAAAACTCGTTACATGGGTTAAAGATACATTGTGTTTTAAGTTGTATGTGTATATAAATAAAAAGAAAAAAAAAAGAAAAAAAAAGAAAAAAATAATAATCCCAACCCAAGGAAGTTCACCTTAAACATTTGAACATAATATTGTTTTCTTCCAACAAAAGCCCCATCATCTATGTTTTCATTGAGCACACAAAAAGAAGGTTTATTAATATCTTGTTTACGAAGTATGAAGCAGGAATATAAATTTAATGAGAGTTTGTTTATCTGGATAGATTAATGGAAGTTGAATGATGAATGCCTTGCTTTGTGGAACTTGCAAATTGTTTCTCTATTTTAACGCTTTAGATTACTAGGGACTAGTAATAAGCTGGTTGGGGGGTGTGATTAGTACTTAAAAGTGCATGTTTATCAAGGTTTTATATCATCATTTTGCACTTGAAGTATCAATAACTCCTTAACTAAAGCATGTTTTATAATAACAAGTTTGATACTATAAGATACCTTAATTTATGGTAAATGCTCATCTTATATGCAGGTCTATCACATAAATAAAAGAATTGATTGATGAGTTTAAGCATTGAAAGTTAAAGGACAAAGAGATGGCCAAACTTAGAAAAGAGATGTCGGTGCAGTCCAAACCGGAACATTGCTCGGTAATTGGATCATATCTGGAGCTCTAGATTTCGGATTTAGGTCCACTTTATATGGATGGAAAGGTAAGACAAAGGCCTACAACTTTCATAGGAGCCCAAGATTTGAAAAGGTTGTTTTGAAGTCCAAATTGAAGGAACAACGAAGAAGTCCGAAGCTGTCCTGCAGCCCAAACACTATTTAGTGTTCAGCCCATATCTTGAGTTCTAGAAGTCCAAATGACCTCATCTTTTTTTTGTTGGAAAGCTGAGACAATTTCCTAGAACATTCCTGAGGATTCTGGGCAAATTATGATGTTAGCAATGACATCTTGATCAGACAAGAAGATAAGGATTGTTATCTAGTCAAGATGTGGCCACCCACTCATCAATTAGTCAACAAATCAATAGTTCCAAATTTTTGCCTATAAAAGGAGGCACTTACCATGTATTGAGGCATCTTGGTGTTTAGATCAAGATCATGCTATTGCTTTCTCTCTTTGTATTGCTTATGTCTTGCTTTTATTAATATCAAGTTTATGCACTTCATTTCCTTTCCTTTACTTAGTTAACCTCTTTCTCATTTATGTTCTTGTCTTGCTCATTTATGTTTCTTTCTTTTATTATGTCCAGCTAAGTTAATTATGTCAAGGTGAAAAGGGTACACTAATGGTGTAAGAACAAGTATAATATAAACTTAACATGGAACTTAACGTTGGATACTAACATGTTTTATATTTGTTATCTTGTTCACTTTAATACTTTGCTTGTTAAATGGTTAATCTAGATTTATGTTGTATAACACTTGGTACAACAAATACTTGGCACTTTCATAGCCCATACTGTATGGTTTAACCGACACCTGAGCTATGAAAGGAACTTGATTTGTTGTTAACATAAGTTATAATCATGAATGCCTGCCAACATTTACAAGTATTAGCTTTATTCGAATAAGATAATTAATGTAATCATGTTAACAATTTATAATCTGATTGGAACCTCCTTTATGTGTGGTTTCCAATTGAGTAATAAGAGTTTATATTATACTTGTTTGAAGTACCATTAGTGGATCCTCTAACCTTGACATTTGTCTTTATCATTGTTTAATCCTTACGTTAATCTTTCATCTCAAAGTTCTCATTAATTTCTTCATCTTCTGCTTTTATTATTGTTATTGTTATTATTATTACTTACATTCTGTTTATATTATATAATATATATCTTTGATCTTTTCATAAACTCAGTATATAGGCTGGAAACCTGTGACCCGATCTTTTAGATCATTCTCAGGTATAACAACGCCACGTACTGAGTATTATTATTGTTATTATTGTTGTTATTGTTGTTGTTGTGTTGTTATTTATAATTTATACAATTAACCTCTCTGTGGTTCGACCCCGGTCTTGCCGGGTTATTTATTACTTCGACACTCCTGCACTTGGAAAAAGACATCAAGCTTTTGGTCGTGTCACCTTTTCTTTCTCGTTGTTTTGCCTCTATCTCTATTTTTTCTTCTCCTTTCTTCTGCTGTTTTTTTCTGCTCTTTCTCCTTTGCCCGTTAGGTCATTAGAAGGGCTTATATATAGTCTAAATACATCTCTATTTAGGAAAGATTCAATGCATTAATTCTAGGATGCAAATCCTTGCTGATCTGCAGTAAAAAAAATACAAAAGAAAACTGAAATATCCTGATTCGTATTTTGATTTCAGCAGTTAGTTTTCATTCATCAAAGGGTGGTACAACTCCTTTCTTTCCTTTCATAGTTGGGACCACGAGGCACCAGCTGTTTCCTTTGAAATGAGGCAATAAAAATATGGTCTGCATCTTTCCAATCAGCAAGACAAACATGGAGACCAGCAGGAAATTTGCAAAGAAAAAAAGGGAAGAAATCAGATGGGTAAGGGTGCATGCTGCAAAGTCTTATTTTCCTTATTCGGTGTGGTAGAAATCCTTTCATTTATGATGCTCCAGCCCCCTTGTCCAGCTTTCAATATCCTTCTTCAATTCATTTTAGCACCTTTTGATTTAGCCTATGGTCCAAAAAAAAATTCCTTCGAATTAGGCCCGCAAACTTGGGCTAAACCCTTATTGCGGTAGGATTCTCTGCTTTCACATTCAAATGAGAATATCTTGAGCTTGTGATATCGAAATCAAGCGATTCAAAAGCCCAAATTTATGTACACATTCAAGACTACAACTTTGATGAAGGTGTCGAAGTGAGATAAAATTATTTTAGAGAACAGAATCTGGCAGTAATCTGGTTGATCAAAAAGGATCTCCGGGTCTAATTTAGAAACTAACAATGCCGAGAATCCTGATATGACTGAGAGTATGACCTAAGAACAAATCAACAAAATTTGTGACGAAATTAGAGTTTTTAGTGCAAAACTGGAGTCAGGATCCTTCTCGCGACAGAATTCTCTACCTTCACGTTAGATATTCAAACGGGAATATCTTGAGCTTCTGATATTGAAATCAAGTGATTTAAAATCCCAAATTTATCAACGCGTCCAAGACTACAACTTTGATGAAGGATTCGAAGTGAGAAAAATCGTTTTAGAGAACAGAATCTGGCAGTAATCTAGTTGGTCAAAAAGGTTCTTGATCTGACAATGCTAAACATCCAAATCTAACTGAGAATCTTCCCTAAGAACAATGATCCCTATGACCCAATAAAGGTGTAGGTCAATTTTTCAACCTGTCATGAGTGACAGAATATAGCTAGGATGGTCAGATATCGTATGAAACTAAATCAGAATCAGAGCCTAAGTTGGAACAAAAAATTGCGGCAGCAGTAAAACAAATTTTTTTTAGTGCAAATTCTGAGGGATTTATCCAACTTTAAAGACTAGATAAAAAAGGAACGAATTTAGTATTATGAAGACTCCTGATCAATATAAGAAAACCTGACAATTTTGGTAGCAAAGGGGAAGGATAAAAAGAGCAGAAAACAACTCAAACAAGGTTTTGAAAAAAACAATATTTCTCTCTCCGCTTTTGTTAATCTTCTAGCAAACATGAGTTAAACTCCTACACTCAGTTCAAAAGAGGTATACACCATCTCCAGCACGTGGGGTCCAAAATTGAGTAACAACAAATCTATTTGAAGGTATTTCTTGCCTTAAATGGTTGATTTTTTAAGTGTTGGAAGTTTAGGAAATCAAGGCCCCTTCAATTCCCCTTCCCTTTTTTTTTTTGTTTTTTCAAAACCCTAACCTTTAATGTACTCTCCAAAAGCTCACCCAAAACCCTTAATCTCCCTTTTTAATTTCCTTTGCTAAGCTTTAAATACCCTAATCTCTTTATTTTTGGTTGAATTTTGCTAGAATTTGGAAGAAAATATCACAATTTCTCCCCCTCTTTCTCATGTAAATTGCCAGCTATGTGGAGAAGAAATGGGTATTTATACCCTAATTTTCCATTAATACAAACCACCCCCCCCTAACCCCCCCCCCCCCGCATTTAATTCTCTTTTGTTCCACCTTATTTCCATCTAAGTACTATATGCCTTGATCCAATTTATTTCATGGCCTAAAAATAAATTTCGTTTACTTTTTTTGAGAAAATATGTAACCGGGCTTTCATATAGGCACACTAGCTTAATATTTTAGGCCTTGTCGCCTTTTTCTATTATATTTGTTTAAGATTTTTAATTAAGATGCTCTAAAAATAAAATATTGAACATGATGTTTAAATTATTATTCAATTTTAGTAGAGTTTTTAAATAATATTATAGGTTTTTATGGGAGTATTGAAAATTTCCTTTTCAATTATTATATAATATTATTTTAACATTTTTTTATTAAAACTTGCTTTTGAGTATGTAAAAAACAATACTTCCAAGTAAAAAGTATATTGTTGTTACAACAATAAAGAGCTGCATTGATAAAGTAATGAAATTTAGATTGAAAAGATATATTTTTTTTACTTATTTTAAATGATTGAAATTTTTAACAAACCTTTATTTTAATAGTCGCTCTCTCATATTAAAAAAATATGCTACTAATATAAAATTATGTTATTAATTTTAAAAATTAATATTGCTTACATTTCTCAATATACTCTGATTCAACTAAACACCATGGATACATGTGAGGCTAGATCGAGTTGCTAAAAAGCTACCCGCGGTAACAAATATATATATATATATATATATATATATATATATATATATGAAATCGAGAATCTTGCCACGCGCGCTTGTTCCTTTACCTAGTCAACACAACCGGCTATCATTGAAGGAGCAAACTGAGAAGAACAGTGCTGCTGTATAGTGTATACCATATTATCAGTTTCAAATTTTCAATGCACACCCATACAGCTCTCTTATAACGCATATGATAAGTCAGACCATATTAGGACACATAACTTCTGATACATAAAGGCCAAACATATCTCATACTCTGAGTGGAAAAGATGGCCAAGTTTTGTCTGTTGTTGTGTTTTAGCCTGCTGCTGATTTTCGGGTTTCCAGCTATTGGCTCTGCAACAAAGGAAGAGATTGGGATGTATGAGCTCAAGAAAGGAAATTTCTCTATGAAACTCACCAATTTGGGCGCACATATTATCTCCCTTCTTCTCCCTGATAAATACGGTACAGTTTTTCTTCATCCATTATTTATTTCTTGAAATTTATTTGTTAATTCCTTATTTTGGGAACGTATGACATTGCATTTCAGGTTCAAGAAGATGAGTTCTCATGCTAAAGTTTTGTTTCTTGCTTTTGTGTTAATTAACAAATTAAAACAGGAAAGTTAGCTGATATTGTCCTTGGCTATGATACTATTAAGGAATACAAGGTGAGATTTGTTCTTCCTTTCCTTTCTTTTCCTTGTTTTTGCTTTGATTTTATGAAAGTATATGATTTCACATTCTTTTACAAATTGATCCACATTGTTGATTGTTCAATTTGTGTCTTTCTCTTTCAAGCCAATGGCACTCAGAATATATAAGATGATGGGTTCTTTTGCAGGACCACGACTCGTAGGGCAAAAAAAGTTATTAAAATTCCATTGGGTTAAAGCTAGATCAGCTAGCTGTATAATTTGTCGTACTGAAATATGTGCCTTTGGCCACTAGCCCCACCCTATCAAGGCCAAATTCCGTTGTTTTCTAAGGTTTTTAGGCATTTTTGTTTTCTAGAATAAGATTTTCATTCAATATGCACTACTCTAAATGTCTTGCATGGTTGGTTTCTTTTTAGTCTTTTTGACTATTTATGCCTGTAACCCGTTCTAATAATCACAGACAAGTGTAGGTATATCACGAAATAGAAAACACTTTACACAAGTTACAAAAGAAAGCTCGGGTCAACACCATTGTTGTTGCACAACAACAAACACTTAAGGAGCTAGCTGCTCATAACATGGAGAATCAACCATAGTGGATAAACATCAACAACAATGCCAACTTCGAGCTCAATTATGGTTTTATACACTTACTGCCAATATTCAATGGACTTGCTATAGAAGATCCTTGTACTCATCTCAAGAAGTTCCACATGGTTTATGTTGGTATGAACCCGAACAGAGTTGACGAAGAATAGGTAAAGTTGAAAGCTTTCCCTTTCTCTTTAAAAGGGGCAGCAAAGGCATGGCTTTTCTCTATTCTTCCAGGTTCCATTTGAACTTGAAATGACATGAAGAAGACTTTCCTTGAAAAGTATTTCCTAGCATCTTGAGTTGCCAACATAAGTAAAGAAATATGTGGGATTCGACAATCTCATGAGGAGATACTCTTCGAGTACTGGGAAAGATTTAAGCAACTATGCATTCAATGCCCTTATCATCAGATACCTGATCAACTGCTCATTTAATATTTATGTGAAAGACTGATGCCTACTGACCGCAATATCATTAACGTGGCAAGTGGATGGGCATTGGTAGATATGACACCCGAGGCTGGATGCCAATTGATCTCAAACATGGCAGCCAACTTGAAATAATTTGGCATGCGTGGAGACTTCCCAAGCAAACGAGTAAATGAGGTAAGTATTTCTAACCTTGAGAATAAAATTAATGATCTTACTTCTTTTGTGTGTTCTTTAGCTTGTGGAAATGTACAACAGGTGAAAGTTTGTAGCATATGCTCGTTACAAGGACATACTTCAGATATGTGCCCAACAATGCAAGAAGAATACATTGAACAAGTTAATGTAATTGTTGGACCATTCAATGGATAACCTCATCATAAGTATGATCCCTTTTCCAATACCTATAATCCCGAATAGAGAGATCATCCCAACTTACATTATGGGAACTCGCCTCAACAAGGCAATCAAAGCTGACAATTCCATCCCCATGAATTTCAGCCCTAACAAAATTATCAAACGAGACAACCCCTTGTATTCATAAATTCTAATGTTATGGGGTCATCGAGTGATGTTCTTCGTGAGATGATGAAAAACCTTAGCTTATAATATAGTGACATTGCAACAAAATATCATGTCTTTTCAACAGGAAACAAGTTCAAGCATTCATAATTTAGAGAAGTAAATGAGGCAAGTAGCTTCAAGTGTAGGGAAATTGGAGGCACAAATAAATGGAAAATTACCCCCCAAGCATTGAATCCAAAATAGATTGTTAGTGTGATCACGCTATGAAGTTGGAAAGAACTTAAAGAGAAAAGGTCGAAACAAATTGAGATGGAGGAAGAAGAGGAGATAGAAATCGAATTGAGTATAAAGAAGAAACATCCTCTTCCTCCACAAATTGAAAAAACAACTAACACTCCAAAGGTAAGTACTAACTTATTGAATTCCAGTTTTAAAACAATTCCACCCTTTCCTATGAGTTCTTCTAGGTCGAAGAAAGAGGACAAAGAAAAAGAAATTTTAGAGGTCTTCAAGAAAGTGGAACTCAACATTCTTTTAATTCATGTTATCAAGCAAATTCCCAAGTATGCTAAATTCTTGAAGGAGTTCTGTACTGCCAAGAAAGATTTCAAGGTAAAAGGTTATAAAATGGTAAGTATGGGTGAAGTTGTATCTGCTGTTGTTCAAAAGAATCTGCCTTTGAAGCAAAAGGACCCAAGTGTGTTTACTATCACATGTGTTATTGGTAATTCTTGTTTTAAAAGGGCCTTATGTGATTTAGGTGCATCCATTAATGTTATGCCTAAACATGTTTATGATTCTCTTAGTCTTAAGCCTTTGATTAAAACTAGCATTGTAATACAACTTGTGAATCATAGTTTTGTTTATCCACTCGATGTGATAGAAGATGTCCTAGTCAAGATTGATAGTTTGATTATTCCATGCGACTTTTATATTCTTGATATGGAATGTGATTCTTGTGATTCATCAAACAACACTCCTATACTGTTTGGGAGACCATTCTTGAAAATTATCAATACCAAAATTGATTGTGGTAAGGATACTTTGTACATATCAGTAGGAGATGAAAAGATTGAATTTAATTTTCATGATGCAGTGAAATATCCTTACAACAATGTTTATTTTATTACATGTTTTTGATTGTAAGTATGTGCAACAAGTTTTTGATTTTGATTGTAAGGATGGATTAAGTGTGGCTTTGAGCTATGACTATGATTTTACCAAGATAGAAGAGATGGAAAGGCACGTATATGTTCCCCAAAATATGCATGAATCAACATTGGCTTTGCAAAACGTCCATCATGGTATTGTCTTTGTTGATTTAGTACTTTCATATAAAAAGCTTTTGCCATCTATTTTACAAGCCCTCGGGTTAGAATTGAAACCTTTGCCTGATAATTTAAAGTATGTATTCATTAGCGACAATAATACACTTGTTGTTATTATAGCAATAGGTTTGACAAGTGTATAAGAGGAAAACACTTGTGAAGTTGTTGTACGATCACAAAACGACCATTTGATGGACTTTAGTCGATATCAAGGGCATTAATTCTTCGATGTGTATGCATCACATACTATTGGAAGACAATGAGAAACCAACAAGGAAAATGTAAAGGAGGTTGAACCCACCTATAATGGAGATAGTGAAAGTTGAGATTTTGGAATTATTAGATGTAGGAGTCGTTTACCCCATCATAGATAGTAAATGGGTAGCGCCTATCCATGTGGTATTCAAAAAGACCGAAATCACGTTGGTAAAGAACCAAACTGATGAACTCATCCTTACTCGCATCTCGAGTGGATGGAAATGTGTGTTGATTATAGAAAGCTTAATCTTTCTACACGTAAAGATCATTTCCCATTACCATTCATGGACCAAATGCTTAAACACCTGGCATGTAAGTGTTTTATTGCTTTATTGATGAATTTAGTGGATATAATCATATTGTTATTAATCATGAAGATCAAGAAAAGACTACATTTACGTGTCCATTTGGTACATATACATGTAAGAGAATGCCCTTTGGTCTCTAGAATGCACCCGCAACTTTTCAAAGATGCATGATGAGTATTTTTTATGACTATATTGAAAGAATAATTGAGGTCTTCATGGATGATTTCACGATGTATGGTGATTCTTTTGATAAGTGTTTAGAAAATTTATCTTTGGTCTTGAAAAGATGCATTGAAACTAACCTTGTCTTGAACTATGAAAAGTGTTATTTTGTGGTAGAACAAGGAATAGTTCTTTGGAATATTGTGTCTTCGTGTGGATTAGAAGTTGATTAAGCTAAAATTGATTTTATTTCATCATTGCCTTACCCCTTAAGTGTGAGGGAAGTTTGTTCTTTTCTAGGCCATGCAAGTTTCTATCAAAGTTTTATCAAATATTTCTTAAAGATTACAACACCTTTGTGGAAATTATTAGTCAAAAAAGTGAATTTTGTGTTTCATTAAGCATGTAAAGATGCTCATGATGAGATTAAGAGGTGTGTCATATTTGTCCCTATCATCCAACCACCAAACTAGGATGAGCTTTTCAAGATAATATGTGATGTAAGTGATTATGCAGTAGGAGTTGTGCTTGGGCAAAGAATAGGAAATAATTTGCATGTTATTGCATATGTTTCCTGAATGTTGGACGAAGCGCAATGCAATTACCATACAACTGAAAATGAACTTTTTAGAGTGGTGTTTGCTCTTGAAAAATTTAGGTCATATCTACTTGTTACAAAAGTCATTGTTTTTACTGACCATGTAGCTTTAAGGTATCTTTTGAAGAAAAAGAAGTCCAAACCAAGATTGATTAGTTGGATCTTGCTTTTACAAGAATTTGATCTTGAGATCAAAGACAAAAAAGATGTCGAAAACCATGTGGTTGATCACTTGAGCCAATTAAGGATCTAAGATATACAAACCAAAACAATAAGAGAGACATTCCCCAATGAGCAGTTGTATGTGTTACATCCCAATGTACTTTGTCACCAAAAAATTCCCTCCAGGTTTGTCTACATCCCAAAAGGACAAGTTACGAGCTAATGCTAAATATTATTTTCGGGACACTCCTTATCTATAGGAATTTTGTGTGGATCAAGTAGTTAGGAGATGTGTACCACAAGATGAATTTCATTCCATTCTCACTTTTTTTCATTTTTATTCTTGTGTGTTCTGCTGGAATTTGTTGAAAGATTATATGCTAGAATTAATGGTTTCAATGTGTGTGTTCTGCTGGAACTTAGTGACAGTTTATGCGTTGGGGTTGTTACAGCATATGTATGTGTGTTCATGTTGAACTGTGTGTTTTGCAACAAATTTGTGATTTGTTGCCGAAGTTGAGTTGTCTGTAACGAATCTATAATTCACTGCTGAAACTGAGTTGTATGCAGGGAATTAGCATTCGCCGCCGAAATGTGTGTTTTGCAGCGAATATGTGATTCCAAAGGCGCTACCTTCAAAAATACCTTTTCCCCCATTTGGAATTCCAAAGGCCTTCTTTAACTATCTGCGTAACATTGTCAGTTGTCAGTTTAACCATTTTAGGTCCCAAAAGCTTCCTTTCTCCTACTTCATCCCAACAAATTAGGGTACAACATTTCCTCCCATACAATGCTTCATATGGAGCCATACCAATAGTAGCTTGATGGCTATTATTATAACTAAACTCCACCAATGGTAGGAGATCCTCCTAGTTCCCTCCAAACTCCAGCACACAGGACCTCAGGAGATCCTCAAGAGTTTGAATGCCCATTGTAAGCTAGGCCATAATCTCAATGTGAACTTGGATCCCAATCCGATATAATCGACACTAGCACCCCATGAAGTCTGATTACTTCATTTACATACAATTTTTCCAACTTATCCACTGAGTTAGTCATCTTTATAGGTAAAAACAAAGCAGATTTTGATAGTCGATACACCACCACCCATATGGCATCATTACCCTTCTTTCCCTTGGGTAATCTCGTCACAAAATCCATAGAAATATCCTCCCATTTGCATTCTAGAATCGATAGTGACTATAATTCCCCTACAAGCCTCTGGTATTCTATCTTCACTTGCTGACAGATCCTATAGTTCGACACAAATTCTATTATTTCCCTCTTCACATTTGGGCACCAGTAGTATTCCTTTAAATCTCTATATATTTTTGTACTCCTACGATGAGTAGTAAATCAAGATTCATGAGCTTCTCTTAATACTTCATCTTTCAAAGTCTTATCCCCAGGTAAATCAATTTGCCTACCCATAACTATTAGCCCATCAGACACCATTTGAAATGTTGTCTCTATACCCTGGTTTACCCTCTTTTTGATCTCCTTTACTTTCTTATTTGCATGTTAAGCCACCAAGACCTTGTCTCGAAGCCCATATAAGATCTTTAACTGAGTTAATAGTGATCCCTCGGGCCCTACACTTAGCCACAAGCCCATTTTCTACAATTCCACTATACTTCCCTGTTCCTTAATTCCTATAATTGCTTTTCCCTTCCTACTCAAGACATCGGCTACATTAGCTTTACCAGGATGGTAGTCAATCACACAATCATAATATTTTATTAACTCTACCTATCTCCTATGTCGCATGTTCAGCTCCTTTTGTGATATCAAATAATTCAAACTCTTATGGTCTGTGAAGATTTGAACTTGTGACCCATAAAAATAATGCTGCCATACTCTTAGGGCAAACACCACCGCTTCAAGTTCTGGGTCATAAACTGGGTAATTCATCTCATGTGACTTTAGTTCTCTTGATGCATAAGCGATCACACGCTCGTGTTGCATCAACACACATCCCAAACCCCTTTTTGAGGCATCACTATATACCACAAACCCTTTTGTCCCTAATGGAAGGACCAGCACAGGAGCAAAAATGCACCTCTCCTTCAATTCTTAGAAGCTCGCTTCACACTCTTCCAACCAAACAAACCTGACTTCCTTGCGGGTCAGTTTAGTTAGAGGTGATGCTATAGTGGAGAACCCCTTAATAAACCTACTGTGATTCCTAACAAGACCCAAGAAACTTTGGATTTTTGTCACAATGGTAGGCCTCTCCCATTTCAACACGGCCTCAACCTTCTTCAGATCCACTAATATTCCTTCAAAAGAAATTACATGGCCTAAAAATACTTCTTTGAGCCATAACTCACACTTATTAAGCTTTGCATATAATCAGTTCTCCCTTAAAGTCTATAGCACACTACCAGAAATTTGCTTAATACCAACGGCATTATCGATGAAGTAATTATGTCGGTAATTTGCGATCATAATTACCAACGAAATATTTTATGTTTGTAATTCAGTCGGTATATACCGACAAAATACTTTGGTTAGTATATACCGACGAAATTATAGATGAAATATTTTCCCTGTTCCTTAATTCCTATAATTGCTTTTCCCTTCCTACTCAAGACATCGGCTACATTAGCTTTACCAGGATGGTAGTCAATCACACAATCATAATATTTTATTAACTCTACCTATCTCCTATGTCGCATGTTCAGCTCCTTTTGTGATATCAAATAATTCAAACTCTTATGGTCTGTGAAGATTTGAACTTGTGACCCATAAAAATAATGCTGCCATACTCTTAGGGCAAACACCACCGCTTCAAGTTCTGGGTCATAAACTGGGTAATTCATCTCATGTGACTTTAGTTCTCTTGATGCATAAGCGATCACACGCTCGTGTTGCATCAACACACATCCCAAACCCCTTTTTGAGGCATCACTATATACCACAAACCCTTTTGTCCCTAATGGAAGGACCAGCACAGGAGCAAAAATGCACCTCTCCTTCAATTCTTAGAAGCTCGCTTCACACTCTTCCAACCAAACAAACCTGACTTCCTTGCGGGTCAGTTTAGTTAGAGGTGATGCTATAGTGGAGAACCCCTTAATAAACCTACTGTGATTCCTAACAAGACCCAAGAAACTTTGGATTTTTGTCACAATGGTAGGCCTCTCCCATTTCAACACGGCCTCAACCTTCTTCAGATCCACTAATATTCCTTCAAAAGAAATTACATGGCCTAAAAATACTTCTTTGAGCCATAACTCACACTTATTAAGCTTTGCATATAATCAGTTCTCCCTTAAAGTCTATAGCACACTACCAGAAATTTGCTTAATACCAACGGCATTATCGATGAAGTAATTATGTCGGTAATTTGCGATCATAATTACCAACGAAATATTTTATGTTTGTAATTCAGTCGGTATATACCGACAAAATACTTTGGTTAGTATATACCGACGAAATTATAGATGAAATATTCAGAATTAAAAAAAGGGTGGTTCGATGATGTGGAAGCTTTTTCGGGTGAGTTTACCTATGGAATCATCAAGGGATTCAAACGGAAGCTCTGTACAGTGACGTGACCGATTCACCGTCATAAATGCTAACGAAATAATCGAGGGATTCAAACCGGGATCTTCGTATAGTGACGTGACCGATTCACCGTTAGAATGGCCGACAGAATGAGTATGTCGGTGATTCCAGCGACAAAAGTTAATAAATGACCACTCTACCGACCCTTTCCTCCCTTATTTCTTCTTCTTCTTCCCTATCCCAACTCTCCCTTCCCAAATTGCAAACAAGCATCCCCCCCAAAACAAAATCTCCGTCTTCTCGGCACAAGTCATATTTCTTTAAGTTTTGTAGTCACAACATTCAGTTTTAATTTACCGATAGATTTAATTATTTTTTGTAAGTAATTCTATCTTTTTTAATTTTAATATTTAAATGTCAATTTTATTGTTTTTTTAATATATGTATTTTGTTAGTATATGTACATGTTTTATTGTTATTTCTCAAACAAACTTGTAGTATATGAATGTATAATTTTGCACTTGTTAAGGTTTGTTTTAGATTTTGTAAAATTGTATTTGTTTGTAAATTGTTGAAACTTTATTGAATTACCAAATTAAATGTGTTGTGGTGAAATAATTAATAACTTGTTTAACGAGTCCGTTTTATTTTTTATCAATGCTATTACAGAGTTATAATTTTCGTAAATTTATATGTATAAATTTGTATGGATATTGATAATTAATAATGAATATTTAATATTTATGATAAGTTGTAATTAGTTTGTTGGATAATCTCGAGGTAAATTAACTTTTTTGCAAATTTATTTACCTAATATAGTTAATTAATACATGTTGTCATCATAATTTTATAGAGGTTCGATAAAAGTCATGGATGATCGTTCATGGATGTATCGAGATTCACCCCAAGAATTGCGGAGGATGAATTATTGTAATAGGGTTCAGGGTTCTGCTTGTAATGAAGTATAAATCTCATTTCTCTCTTCCTTTTATATTTATTATTTGGGAATCTAAACTTATACGTAAGGTGCTTTTTGATATTAAATAAACCAATTTAAAAAAAATAAAGAAGAAAAAACAACAAAAATTCTTTTTTCCAAAAACAAAAATATATATATCTTTTAAATTTATATGGCCAAGTTTCTCCAAAAACTTATGTTTGCATTTTTAATAAAAAGGAAAAATACAAAATAAAATATTGCATGATTTAGCATACCAAAAAAATAGCTTTTGTATTTTGCCCATAGGTTTGATAACATGTTTATTAAAGTAACGGGGACTTGGTCCAAATTTCAAAAACACAAAAATACCAATTTTTTATTTTGATATCAAGGCTTATGAAACTAAAATGTATTCTAGTATTAAAAGAAACAAATGAAAAAAAAAATATTAGGTCTACAATGGCTAGGTTTAACTCGTAAAGTTGGTTCACTATGCTTGGACCTGCTTTAACCAATAGATCGAACAAAAGGATAGAAAATATAATAGAGCCTTAGTAACAATCAGGTAAATAAACAATATGACATACGTTAGGTAGGGTGTACTAGGGATAATATGTTCATCCTATACACAACAAATCTTCTTATCCAGACTATGAAGACCAATTAGGGTTTCTTATGATCAAATTACTAGGTGGCAACTCCAATCATTATTTAACTAATAAGAGACAAGAATTCTTTATTCTTTCCACCTACACCAAAAATCCTAATCCAAAAGGATGATTCCTGCGACACCGCATACATGTGACAACTATAATGGTCTTATTCTAATACTAGTATACCAACTAAAATTAGCATGAATGAGCTCTTCTCTATTACCAAACAAAAGATGAAAGAACCAAGGCATATCTCTAGAGATTTAATGAGGAAATGCTAAATGTGAAGAATTTACTCGAACTCATTACCATTGAAGCCCTAATAAGTGAAGTCTATAACTATGCATTATAGGAACCCTTGTATTCTCTCTATGATAATAGTCTTGTCAACATGGAATAAGCCATGGAGAATCATATTTAAATAGAAGAAGCAAGCTTGATCAGACAAGGACACCTATATTTTCAAATAGCATAATCTTCCCAATACCACCAATTTCATGCCAAGGCATCCAAAAGAAGCACCAAAGGATCCATCCATGATTACTTGACATTTTTTGTGCTCCTAAGCAAACCTTTACCATTACACGTGCCAAGGTGTTTGTTTCCATTCAAGGAAAGGATTTCATGTAATACTCATCTTCCATGAGAAGGCAATGAACATAAGAAACCCTTGTTCTATCACTTTCATTGTTACTATGGTTATGATATTGAGAACTACCACGCTCTGAAAAGGAGATAGAAAAACTTATTTTTAAAGGATGTCTTTAACAATTTATGAAGAAAGAGATATATCCTAAACAAACAAAGAAAAATTATCATGATGCATTACTTGAGATCATATAATTTTTAGAAGTTGTATATCCATTATCTTTTGATTTTTTAAATAAAAATAAATAAACTTTTCCATGTCTCTATTGTTTCAAATGAAAAACTCTTATGATGGGATTTCATGTCTCATTTGAATTCTCTTTGTATTCAAATATATCTCCATTTTTCCATAAAATATCTTAATGGCAAGATCTTTATATATCCATTGAAATCTTATGTCTCTAAAAACATTCTCCATATATCCAATGTCTCCAAAGAAAAACTCCACAACAAGATATTCATTTAATTATCCACGTCTTCATGCAACATCTATTTACATAATGCTTTAACAATGCTTTCATTTTTATTTAATAATATTCTCTCTCATAGAAGTAACAATTAAAACTAATCAAACTCACATATCTCTTGCAAAAAAAAAAAAAACACTTGTTTCTCAAACATGCATAACCACAAAAGGTAACATTTATACAACATGTATTTTGTTCTTCCACTTTTGATGGTAAAAGACTTCCAAATATGATTGTTTAAAAGTTTTAAGAAGGCAAATGATGGTACAAGAAAACATAAGAGAGAAAACATTTCTAGCAATTTGGGCCACCAAACAACTAGGAATGGAGTAATTAAAATGCATCATTTTCATGCACAAGCAAGACCTTCCATTCATTTCATGCATTAATTTCAAAGAGGTAGCACAAAAAAAGGGCAGGAGAGGGGAAAGAGAAAAAGAAAAAAAGAAAGAAAGAAGAATATGATGTTGGGATCACACCTAAGCTCTGATAAGGACACCCTAGTGCCATCAAGAAGATCAATGATAAGACAAATTTATACATACCTTGAAAGGTCACTTATTGTCTCATACATTGCACAAGCTAGCATGTTGGCGATTAGGGCCTAGCATCCTATTTGTTTGGGCCTAGCTATACACGTCACTCCCATGCTACACATATAAACTTTCTCTTCATACATTTCTTTTCACACACACTAGAGTCCTTCAACACTTGCTAACTTAAATATCAAAGGGTTCCATGTTCTAAAATGAGACTTATTTTATAGAAAAGCTTATCAACCTACCAAGTCCAGTCACTCATCAACCCTAGACACGGTCATGAAAAGCCCAATGTGAATTTTTTCACGACATTATCAATTACCTAAGAACTATAAATCGATTGATATTAATATTTCTTTCTCTTTAAAATCTCATATTTAAAGAGATTATAACTAGATTAGTATTTGGCCTAGCCACTAGTGCTTGATTGATTTGTCTCCAATAAAATCATAAACAAATTAATGTTCTCAATAACATTATCATAAATATGCCTGAAAAAAGGAAAACATTGTTAAAGTGAAAAAAGATTAATGTACATATTGTTTCATTTTTATTAATTGTCATTTATCTCCTCAAATAAACTCAATCTCTACTTGTAATTGTTTTTCACTTTCATTGTCATAACCTAATTTCTACCCTTTCTAAAAAAAAAACTAAAACTTGAACCAAAATTTTTTTTAGATAAAATTTAACAGATTTTTGAAGAAAAATATAGCTATTAAATATTAATCAAAATACAAAACTAAAAAAAAATATGATTTAGGATGAAATCATATAAACAATGATTTTAAAAAAAAAACCAAGAAAGATTGTGAGGGATTAATTTTAAGCTTTTATTCCCATTGAGTTTTCACTTGTAAGACACAAAGAACACATCCAACCTATTCCCTAACATGCCACCTACAACCCCAAGCTAAAATCTATACCTTTTTAGCCTTTAAGTTGTTGTAAATTTGCACATAAAAAATATGCCTGAACCAAGCCAAAATTTGCAAAGCATGAAAAAACATATGAGTATAATTGGCTAGCTTGTAGCTTAGGCAAGGACGAGTATGAGCTAGAACAAACAGTGGTGATAGCTTTCTAAAGATCAACGATCTTGGTCTTGTCAAATCAAGACTTCCCAAACCTCTTATCTTTGCCTATAAATAGCCCTTAAAACTCTCACCTATTAATTTCAAAAGGTTGTTTTCAAGTCCAAATTATAGCAATAACGGAGAAGTCTGAATCTGTCCTGTAGCCCAGACACTGTTCAGTGTTCAGCCCATATCTCGAGTTCTAGAAATCCAAATAACTTCAACTTTTTTTCCTAGAAAGATAAGACAATTTCCTAGAACTTTCATGAGCATAGGTGGTTCCAGTTCTAATGTTAGTAGTGATGTTTTATTCAAACAAGAAGATAAGGATTTTCACCAAGTCAAGAGTTGGCCACCTACTCAATAATTAGTCATCAAATCAATAGTTCCAAATTTTCACCTATAAAAGGAGGCATTTGCCATGCATTTCGGCATCTTGGTGTTCAGATCAAGATCATGCTCTTGCTCTCTTTCTTTATATTTTGTAATGTTTAAGTTTGATTTTATGTTATATTAAACTCTTGTTTATGTTTTTCATTTCCTTTCCTTTATTTATATAATTATGTTCATATCTTGTTTATTTATGTTTCTTTCTTTCATTATGTTTAGCTAAATCTATTATGTCAAGGTGAAAAGGTTACACTAATGGTGTAAGAGTTAGTATAATATAAACTCAACATGGACTTTAATGCTTGATACTAACATGTTTTATATTTATTATCTTGCTCACTCTTAATACCTTGCTTGTTAAATGGTTAATCTAGATTTGTGTTGAACAACCCTTGGTACAACAAATGCTCGGCACTTTCATAGCCCAACCATATGGTATAACCTAAACATGTGCTATGAAAGGAACTTGATTTGTTGTTAACATAAGTTATCACCATGAATACCTGATAATATTTACAACTATTGGCATTACTTGAACAAGATAATTAATGTAATCATGTTAACAATTATAATCGGATTGAAACCTCCTTTTTATGTGGTTTCAAATTGAGTAATAAGAGTTTATACTATACTTATTTGAAGTACCATTAGTGGATCCTCTAACCTTGACATTTATTTTTATTATTGTTTAATCCTCACATTAATCTTACATCTCAATGTGCTCTTTATTATTACTATTACTATTACTATTATTAATATCATTATTACTACTACTACTACTACTACTACTATTACTATATTATTATTACTACTAATACTACTACTACTAATTATTATTAGTATTATTATTGTTGGTGGTGGTGTGTTGTTGTTATTTATAATTGATATAGTTAACCTCCTTGTGGTTCGACTCTGATCTTGCCGGGTTATTTATTACTTCGACACTCCTACACTTAGAAAAAGACATCAATCTTTTGGTCGTGTCAAGTTTTTGGCGCTGTTGCTGGGGAGGTAAATTCTTGTATAAATTCTAATATACAAGAATTTATGCATCTCATTTTAATTTTAAGCTAGGCATTATTAAACTTTTACCTTCTTTTCATGGCTTAGACCTAGAAAATCCATACTTGCATTTAAAGGAATTTGACGAGGTCTGTAATACCTATAATGACTTAAATTGTAGCATTAACACCATTAGATTAAAGCTTTTTCCTTTTTCATTAAAAGATAAAGCTAAAACATGGCTACAAAATTTGAGACCAGGATCTATTCGTGCTTGGGATGAAAGGCAACAATAATTCTTAAAGAAGTTTTTTCCATCTCACAAAACAAACTCTTTCAAACGACAAATTATCACTTTCACTCAAAAGCCAAGAGAAATATTTTACCAATGTTGGGATAGATATCGAGACTTGCTTAATACTTGCCCTCATCATGGTTTTGAAACATGGAGATTTGTTTCATATTTTTATGAAGGGTTAACACCTAGAGATAGGCAAATGGTTGAATTGATGTGCAATGGAACTTTTGAAGATAAAGACCCTAATGAAGCAATGGAGTACTTAGACTTGCTAGCCGAAAATGCTCAAAATTAGGACACCACAGGTACTTATGAGGCACCAAGTAAAACTCAACCTCATACATCTAGTGGAGGTATGCATAACCTTAGGGAAGATCATAACCTCCAGGCCAAGTTTGCATGTTTAGCTAGAAAAGTCGACGCACTTGAATTGAAAAAGAGTGGTCAATTAAAATATGTTCAAGATAGTCAGTCACGGCCTTGAGAAAGAATCTAGAGAGAGACGCTCTCCTCCAATAGAGCTGATTCCCTTGTTACTGTTGTCGTGCACTTAATTGGTTCTTGCACCCTCCCCCTCTCTATCAGCTATCATCTTCTTCTCCCTTCCATTATGCATCTCTTCATCTTCCCTTCAATTTTCTTTTCCCGCTTCTGCGTTTTCAAATGGCCAAAAGTAGGCGCAATGTTACATCTACAGTAACCAAGGGAAAAGACTCTTTGCAAGTGCATGTTCCTGATGTACAAGATCATAATGATGTTCTTGCTCAACAAGCAACGCTAACGAGGTGATGTTCTTGATCCTCTTCCTAGTCTGGCGCTTGGATCCAGTCC
This sequence comes from Populus alba x Populus glandulosa, assembly GCA_033617975.1. Classification (NCBI taxonomy): domain Eukaryota; kingdom Viridiplantae; phylum Streptophyta; class Magnoliopsida; order Malpighiales; family Salicaceae; genus Populus; species Populus alba x Populus glandulosa. The sequence continues at coordinate 12,767,157 of CM066146.1, read as the reverse complement.
TAGTTGCCTGGATGTTGTTACTGTAGCAGTCTGCCCTAAAGAGGTGGTGTTGGTTGATCTGTTGCTGGAAGAAGAACAGGTGAATCTCTCTTACTCTGATGATGATTATGAGGCCTCCCTAAAATCCACCCTTCCCCCTTCCCCTTCCCCAGCTCCACCCATAAAGCCTCCCCTTCCACCCCCAGCTACTTCTCCTACTACTCTTCCTACACCCTCCTTACCAACTGAACCTCCCTCCCCTCCCTGTCCACGCCACCATGTCTGGACAGATCTTTTCCCCCTAGAGACACCCAACCACATGTACAAAGCTTCGAAATTTCTCCCTTAACCACCTCTCAAAGACTTGTTCCATTTCCTCTGATGACATCCAATCTCAGTTTGATGTTTGGAACCTTTGTGTTGTTGGCTATATTTTGGGGAAAAGCCCTGGTTATAGGGCACTGAATGGCATTATCTCCTCCATCTGGAAATGTGAAGCATCTCTTACTATACATGACTCTGGCTGGCTTATTTATCATTTCCAAAACGAAGATGATAAACTTTATGTCCTCTGTGGTGGCCCTTACTTGGTATATGGCAAGCCCTTGCTTCTCCGGCCGATGACGAGGTTCTTTGACTTCTCCTCAGAAGAGATGACTAGGGCCCCTGTTTGGGTACGTTTCCCTAACCTTCCATTATGTTGTTGGTCTCCTATCTGCTTATCTAAGATAGCTAGTGTCATTGGGAAACCTATTCAAAGTGATCATATGACCTCTACTTTATCTCGTCTATCTTATACTCGTGTCCTGGTTGAGATTGATCTACGGGAAGATCTCCCACAAACTGTTACGATCTCTCTACCTTCTAGTCATGATCTACACCAAAAGGTCATCTATGAAAGCCTTCCCAAATTCTGTAACTTTTGTAATGTTATTGGCCACACTAGGCTTCTTTGTTCTAAAGCTGCGAATGCTACCCCAAACGGCTCTGGAACCATGACTCCTCCTCCTTCTCTTGAGGGAGTTTCTGGTAGGTTGGAGGCTCAGTCTCATCCTCCCCCTAGTACCACTGAGGACCCCTCCCTGATCTCTCCCCTTGTGCAACCTTTGAGTATGCCTCCTATGGCCCCTGATTGTACTCCTACTGGAGATGCCACTACTGGCTGGATTACAGTGGTTTCTAAGAAGAAAACTGTTAGGCCCAATCGAGCCAAACACTGAGGAGCTGCTATTGTTCCCGCTAGTTCTAACAAGCATTCCTCAGTTAATTTTGTGGCCTTAGTTACTTCCGGAGATGAAGTTCAGACTGACCCCCCTTCTCTAGGGGATGCTTCCTTACCACCAGCAACTTTGGAAGCTAGCATGGGTATTTCAATTTTCTCACAGGGACAACAGCTTATTCATATGAATCCAGCAGGTTCTAGAAGGGGCAGCCCTTCATCCACCTCATCATGATCCTTTACAGTTGGAATATCAGGGGTCTCAATAATCCCCTGAAACAGCATGAGGTGGCCGGCCTCATGAAGAAGCATAAAATGGATATTTGTGGTCTGCTTGAAACAAAATTAACCCCCTCTAAGGTGGCTGCCTTTCATAGGCGTCGGCTCAAACACTGGCAATATTTTTCCAACACAGACTTTGCAACCACTGGTCGCATTGTGGTCTTTTGGAATCCTTCTACTGTTATTGTTGATATTCATGCTTGTTCTGCTCAAGCTATCCACCTCTCTGTTCATAGTCTCATTTCTCAATTTGATTTCAAAGTCACTTTTGTATATGGGTACCACTCTATTGCTGCTCGGCGATCTTTATGGTATGATCTCTCTTATTGGAACCCTCCCTGTCCGTGGATGGTTTTGGGTGACTTCAACTCCATTCTCTCTCCTTCTGATAAGCACAATAGGGAGCCAGTTTCTAACTATGAAACCTCTGATTTTCGCAGATGTTGTTCTACTCTTGGCCTTTAAGATGCTAATTATTCGGGTAATCATTACACTTGGACCAATGGGACTGTATGGAGTAAGCTTGATAGAGTCCTGATTAACCCTCTGTGGTCTTCCCGTCAACAGCATACTCAGGTTCACTTTGACACGCCCGACGCTTTCACTGATCACTCTCCAGCCAGGGTATGCTTGAGTCAGCAGGCATAGGGCAGGAGGACTTTCAAATTTTTCAATATGTGGACATATCATGACAGCTTCTTAGATGTGGTATCCTCCTATTGGCCCTATGATGTTTATGGTACTCCTATGTATGTTCTCTGTCGCAGGTTAAAGATCCTTAAGAGTCATCTGAAAGGGCTCAATCGGCTCCATTTTAGCCATATTTCATAGCGGGTCTTAAGGCTTGAGAAGGAGCTGGCTGATCATCAAGTAGCCATTCAGCATGATAGGGACAATCTGACCTTATTGGAGCAGGAGAGGGTATTTCGCTCCAAACTTTCCTTTTTGAAATTTGCTGAGCAGCAATTGTTTAGCCAGAAAATCAAGTGCAATTACCTCAAGGAGAGTGATAAAGGCTCAAAATTTTTCCATGCCCTTCTTAGTCACACTTAGAAGAGGAATCTGATCCCGGCTGTTCTGAATGATCAAGGTTGCCTCACCTCTTCTCTTGAAGAAGTGGGCTCTGTTTTTGTGCAACATTTCCAATGCCTACTAGGCTCCTCTTCTCCTGTTGCTGCATTGGACAGTGTTGTGATTGATAATGGGCCATGCCTCTCCCTAGCTTCCCATGACCTTCTGCTTGCTCCAATCTCTTCGGATGAAATTCAGAATGTGGTCTTTCATATTGGGAATGATAAAGCTCCAGGTCCTAATGGGTATACTTCCCTCTTCTTTAAAAAAGCTTGGCCCATTATTGGTGATGACTTCTGTGCTGCAGTTCAAGATTTCTTTCACTCGGGTCAGATGCTCAAGCAGATTAATCACTCAATTATTGCTTTGGTTCCCAAATCCAGCAATATTTCTTCTCCATCTCACTTTCGGCCTATTTCTTGCTGCAACGTCATATATAAGGTTATTGCCAAGATTCTGGCCAATCGACTGGCTCGTGCACTGAAGGATATTATAAGTCCCTTCCAGAATGCTTTTCTAGGTGATCGGTTTATGAGTGATAATATCAACCTTGTTCAGGAGCTCCTCAGGCAATATGGCAGGAAACGCTCCTCTCCTCGTTGCCTTCTCAAAGTGGACTTTCAGAAAGCTTTTGACTCTGTCCAATGGCCTTTCCTGGATAGCTTTCTTCTTCGGCTTGGCTTCCCAGAAAGATTCATCTCTTGGATCATGCAATGTGTATCCACTGCCTCTTACTCTATAGCTGTTAATGGGGATTTACATGGGTTCTTTCAGGGGCATAGTGGTGTTCGTCAGGGAGACCCTCTTTTCCCATATCTATTCCTATGTTGTATGGAGTATTTTTCTCGTATGCTCTCATTAGCTTCTCAACAAGAGGGATTCCGTTTCCACCCTAAATGCCAGCCCCATCAAATTACCCACTTGGCTTTTGCTAATGATATCCTACTACTTTCTCGGGGTGATCTCTCCTCAATTCGATGTCTTCTCAATCAACTCACCCTCTTTGGTCAGTCCTCTAGCCTGATTATAAATCCACAGAAGTCATCCATCTACTTTGGGGGTGTGAGTAATGCACAAAAGCTATCCATCCTTGTTGAATCTGGGTTCAAGGAAGGCCTTTTCCCTTTCACCTATCTTGGGGTTCCTCTTAGCCCTCACCGCCTTCTTGCAAGCCAATTCTCCCCCCTTTTACAGGATCTGGAGCTAGTTATTCAAAGCTGGATTGGTAAGCATCTTTCATATGTGGGTCGCCTAGAGCTTCTCCGTTCTGTGTTGTTTGGCAAAGTCAATTTCTGGATGCATATTTTTCCCATGCCTGAAACTGTTCTTCACAGCATCATCAGCCTGTGTAGGAACTTCTTATGGACGGGAGACATCCGAAGACAATATTCTGCCCTAGTTGCGTGGAAAACCTTATGTCTCCCTAAATCGGAAGGTGGGTTAGGTCTCTTTGACTTGAAAGCCCGCAATAGAAGCTTCCTTGCTAAGCAGCTTTGGAATATTCATCTCAAAACTGACTCTATCTGGATTCAATGGGTGCACCATTTCTATGTTCATACTGACTCTGTATGGGACATCCAAGTTCACCCACACTCATCTCCATTATGGAAAGTTATTCTCTCTGTTAGAGACATTCTCACCCAGCACTGTGGTAGTCCAAGGGAGAGTATTCAGTTGCTAAGTAGTTGATCTAACGGTGTGAATCCCTTCTTAGCTCAAGCATATCACTTCTTTCGTCCATCTGCCCCTACTGTTCCGTGGCATCATGTCGTTTGGGAGGACTGGTCCTTGCCGAAATATAGATTCATTCTTTGGTTAGCTGTATTGGGCAAGCTCCGCACTCGTGACAAGCTTCAGTTCCTTCATATTGACCCTTCGTGTGTCTTCTGTAGGCAAGAGGATGAATCTCACCAGCACCTATTCTTCTTGTGTGGTTGGTCGCGCAACCTTTGGTCTCAAGTCAAGACTTAGTTGCAGATTGATAAGCCTATGAATTCGCTTCCAAACACCCTGCGTGGGTTGCATCCTAAGAAGTGTAGCCATGCAGCCCGTATGAGAAGAGTGTCTCTGGGCATCGTGATCTATCTTATTTGGGAGGAGCGTAACCGAAGAGTCTTTAAAAGGAATTCCAGGAGTATCAACACTGTTTTTCGTTGATTTTAGATATTGTTTTTCACCATCCTACACTTTCATGTGAAAGACAATTCTCTCCTCGGATAGGTGGGTACTGCTTCTGTTCTGCTGCTGGATCCTCTTCTGGATTCCTTATCCTTTTGGTTAGGATTTTTGGTTTTCTGCTTGTCTGGAGTTTTTGTTGTGTACTTGTAAATTGTTCCTTCCCCCTGGTTATCCTTGGCACCCTCTGATGGGTTCCCATTCTAACCTTGGGGGTGTTTTTCTTTTGTTCTTTTTGCTAGCTGGTAGCCTGTTCCCCCCAGCAGTCCTGTCCTATTGTATACCTAGGCTACTGATTTCAGTATGTCTATCTTTTTTATTTATAATATTCTAACATTTTATAAAATATATATATATATATATATATATATATATATATATGTTCAAGACATTGTGTGTCAAATCTGTGAAACCAATGAACACTCAACAAATGATTGTCCAACTTTGCCTTCTTTCAGAATTATTGATTTGATGACTAATTGTTGAGTGGGTGGCCAACTCTTGACTTGGTGAAAATCCTTATCTTCTTGTCTGAATAAAACGAAATTGCTAGCATTATAACTGGGACCACTTGAAAACATTAAAGTTGTAGGAAATTGTCTCAGCTTTCCAGAAAAAAAAATAGAGGTCATTTGGACTTCTAGAACTCTAGATATGGGCCAAACACTGAACAGTGTTCGGGCTGCAGGACAGATTTGGACATCTCTGTTGTTGCTATAATTTGGACTTGCAAACGGCCTTCTTAGATCTTGGTGTCCACATAAAAGTTGTAGGCCTATGTCTTACTAAATCTGTGAAAAAATTTGAGATCATTTTGACATCTAGAACTCGAGATATGACCCAATTACCGAACAGTATTCCAGGTTGGACTGCACCAACATCTCTTTTCTAAGTTTGGCCCTTTTTTTGTCCTTTCAATTTCCATACTTGAACTCATCAATCAATCCTTTGATTTATGTGATAGGCATGTATTTAAGATGAACATTTACCATATATTAAGGCATTTTATAGTATTAGACTTATTATTATAAAACATGCTTTAGTTAAGGAGTTATTGATACTTCAAATACAAACAAATTATTTAAAACCTTTATAAATATGCACTTTTAAGTACTAATCAGTCATTTTGAGGCATGTGGGGGTCATTTCTCGTCAAAAAAGACAATTCCAAAAATCTTACAAAGTGTATTTTACTGGCCCGCCATGTTCAAGGACTCACATGCATTCTGCAAGACTTGTGAAAATTATCAAAAGTTGGGATCTATTTCAAAACGTCACATGATGCCTTTAAATCCTATTCTTGTCATTGAAATCTTTGAATGTTGGGGTATAGATTTCATGGGTCCATTTCCTCCATCATTTAGTTTCATGTACATATTAGTCGTAGTAGATTATGTTTCAAAATGGATAGAGGCAATTCCAAGTCGAAACAATGATCACAAAACAGTGATAAAAGTTTTTGAAAGACAATATTTTGAGTCGATTTGGAATCCCTCGAGCCATGATAAGTGATGGTGGAACACATTTATGCAACAAGCCATTTGATTCTTTAATGAAGAAATATGGAATCATACACAAAGTTGCCACCCCTTATCACCCTCATATAAGTGGACAAGTAAAGCTTGCTAATAGAGAGATCAAACAGATCTTGGAGAAAACAATGAACCCTAATAGGAAAGACTAGTCTTTAAGACTTAATGATGCACTTTGGGCTTATCGAACTACTTATAAAACATCATTAGGTATGTCACCTTATAGACTAGTCTATGGAAAACCTTGTCACTTGCCCGTGAAAATTGAACATAAAGCTTATTGGGCTATTAAAGCTTTCAATTCAAACCTTGATGATGCTAGTCAGCTGCAAAAATTGCAAATAAATGAGCTTGAGGAAATAAGAAATGATGCATATGACAATTCAAGAATTCATAAAGCAAGAATCAAAGAGTTTCATGACAAGAAAATACTGAGAAAAACATTCAATGTTGGTCAAAAAGTCTTGCTTTATAATTCTCGACTCCATTTATTTCCTGGAAAACTAAGATCAAGATGGAGCGGTCCTTTTATTGTGAAACATGTGTATCCATATGGGGCCTGTGATATCGAGAATCCAAAGAATGGCAATGTTTTCAAGGTAAATGGGCATCGTTTGAAAGTTTATTTTGACAATTTTTCGGTTGAAAATGACTATTAAATTGAGTGATCCTGTATATAAAGATTGATCCTTGTTCTCACATTATTTTGTATTTTGTTTTGGTGTAACTTTTGTTTTGCTAATCTCTCTCTCACCCCGGTCAAATGGTGGATAAAGGTACTCTATGACTTAAGTCAGTTCTTTCAGTTTCCCATAATAACTGATATCTGTATATATTTGTAAAATTCTCTGCTCTTTCTCCCTTCTTTGAATCTTTTCCCCAATTCTCATTTTAAAATGGACACCACTCTTGAAAAATTGATAAGGTATTTTCCTGTTTTGCCTCCCAATACGATTACAAAACTTTACCATGCTAGGTGTGCAAGATTGAGGTTGTTAATGAATCATGGAATTCCTGAAGACATTCGCTAGCTAATTGAATCAAACGTCCGATTATTAGGTGAGTCCTCCAATTCTTTCATTTCACACATGCTTGGAACAGGTAAAAGCACTTTTGCAAAGAAACATCGTGCAAAACGATTGAAGTCTGTCACAGATGTGTCAGATAGACTTGTAATGCTACATGTCATTTTTTAGGAATGGTATTTGTAAACCGTGAAGATAAAATACAATTTATTAAGGATGGCCTGAGTAAGGGGTCTTTAGATAATCTTCTGTTGACCCTTGAGACGCATCCTAGTGGAGATGTGCATCGTGGAATTCATGATTTATGGCCACAATTCCATAAAGAACTACCTATACATACACATGCCTTTTCACAATAAATAATTAATAAGGAGAGAGAGAGTGTGTGTGTGAGACTATAGCTGGCCTATATATAGGTGGTATAATTGCATTTTCAATTTCTCATCTATAAATTCTTCTCTTCCTTCCCTTCACTTCTACTCAACCCATACATTCATCTATAAAAGTGTGTAGAAATGGTAGGTTCCTCAAGTCATCACATAATAAATATTTGTGTTTTTAGTGGATCCAGTCTTGGGAAAGAAAAAGAGTTTTTAGAATCAGCAAATCATCTTGGTCAGGTACTAGCTGAGAGAAAGATTCATTTAGTGTATGGGGGAGGCAGCCTTGGGTTAATGGGAGGTGTGTCAATGGCTGCATTTTTAGGAGGCAGTCAAGTTTTGGGGGTTGTCCCCAAAGCTTTAGCAAATGGGGACATCATTGGAAAAACAATTAGAGAGGAACTACAGGTCCCCACAATGTCTGATCGACCGAATGCAATGTTTAACCATGTTGATGCCTTCATTGCCTTACTAGATGGTCTAGGCACATTGAAAGAGATTTTTCATATTTCCTCTTGGGCCCAACTGCACATTCACCATGAACCTATAGGTTTGTTAAATGGTAATGGTTTCTATGATAAATTGTTGTCTTTTCTTGATCAAGTTGTGGAACAAGAATTTCTAACATCTTCGACACGACAAATTATAATCTCTGCTGCTACTGCTGAACAATTGATTGACCAACTACAATCTTTCATCCCTGTCATTGATCCCTGCATGAGTCGCCTAAATTGGTCAACTAAGGAAAGCCGTAAAAAGCTTAGATTAGATTTGAGCCTTCATTTGTGAAATCTTGTGTCTTTTGGTTTTGTTAATAGCATATTATTATTTTTTTGTTACTTCTTATATTTGTTTAAGTGTGTTTCAAGTTTGTCATTGTTCGCTATTTCAGGTGATGTCTTATATACTCTATCTTTCTACCTTAGGACATTGAGGACAATGTCTCATTTTGGTTGGGGGGAGAGGGTAGTAGTTGACATAAAAAAAAACTAACTTACTAATTGTTTTTGCTATTATTAAAACCATTTGACAAAATTGTTATTAGGATGGCAGAGTAAGGAGAAAATTTTATTGACTCTTGACATGCATCTTAGTAAGTATCATCACCAAGGTCTATCAGAATACTTCTTGAAATATTCAGGTTTACAAACTCGCACATTGTTATCACTTGATCTTGCTCATATACTCATTTAACAAGTATTCTTAAACCTTCATTTTGACACACACTTTAACATATATTGTGGGTTGCACATTGGATTATTACATTATTTATGTTCTTTTGTTAAAGGTAACAACTAGGGGAAAGGGATAGTTTATAATTTGCAAAAAAAAATGATAATATTGATGATAATAAAAACATAGATAAGTTTGGTTTCGTAGCCTCCCTAACCTAAGCAATTAAGCTTGAAGGGGTGTTTTAACATCTAATACCCTAAATTCAATTGACTTGGGAGTTATTGGCCCAAAGCTTGTTACATGGGTTAAGGAGAAAAACTTAAGGGAATCAAACATTGCACTATCTACGTATCAGTATCTGCAACCCGAGTTACTAAGCTCGTAGGGGTGTCTCAACACCTAATGCCCTAAGATCAACTGGTCTGGGAGTCATTAGCTGAAAACTCATTACATAGGTTAAAGATAGATTGTGTTTTAAGTTGTATGTGTATATATAAAAAAATAATAATAATAATAATCCCAACCCAAGGAAGTTAACCTTAAACATTCGAACATAATATTGTTTTCTTCCAACAAAGCCTCATCATCTATGAGTACATAAAAAGAAGGTTTATTAATATCTTGTTTAAGAAATATGAAGCAGGAATATAAATTTAATGAGAGTTTGTTTATCTGGATAGATCAATGGAAGTAGAATGATGAATGTCTTGCTTTATGGAATTTCTAAATTGTTTTTCTATTTTAACACTTTGATTACTAGGGACTAGTAATAAGCTGGTTAGGGGGTGTGATTAGTACTTAAAAATGCATTTTTATCAAGGTTTTATATCATCACTTTGCACTTGAAGTATCAATAACTCCTTAACTAAAACATTTTTTATAATAACATACCTAATAATATAAGATACCTTTAACTTATGGTAAATATTCATCTTAAATGTAGGCCTATAACATAAATAAAAGGATTGGTTGATGAATTTAAGTATTGAAATTGAAAGGACAAAGAGAGGGTCAAACATAGAAAAGAGATGTCGGTGCAGTCCAAACTGGAACACTGTTCGGTAATTGGGTCATATCTCGAGCTCTATATCTCCAAATGATCTCAATGTTTTGGACAAATTTGGTAAGACATAAGCCTACAACTTTCATGTGGAGTCCAAAATTTAAAAAGGTCGTTTTCAAGTCCAAATTATAGCAACAACGGAGAAGTCCGAATCTATCCTGCAGCCCAGACAATGTTCAGTGTTCAGCCCATATCTCGAGTTCTAGAAGTCCAAATGACCTTAAATTTTTTTTCCTAGAAAGATAAGACAATTTCCTAGAACTTTCATGAGCATAGGTGGTTCCAGTTCTGATGTTAACAGTGACGTTTTATTCAGACAAGAAGATAAGGATTTTCACCAAGTCAAGAGTTGGCCACCTACTCAACAATTAGTCATCAAATCAATAGTTCCAAATTTTGGCCTATAAATGAGGCATTTTCCATGCATTTAGGCATTTTGGTGTTCTGATCAAGATCATGCTCTTGCTCTCTTTCTTTGTATTTTGTAATGTTTAAGTTTTATTTTATGTTATATTAAACTCTTGTTTATGTTTTTCATTTCCTTTCCTTTATTTATATAATTATGTTCTTATCTTGTTTATTTATGTTTCTTTCTTTCATTATGTTTAGTTAAATCTATTATGTCAAGGTGAAAAGGTTACACTAATGGTGTAAGAGTAAGTATAATATAAATTCAACATGGACTTTAATGCTTGATACTAACATGTTTTATATTTATTATCTTGCTCACTCTTAATACCTTGCTTGTTAAATGGTTAATCTAGATTTGTGTTGAACAACCCTTGGTACAATAAATGCTCAACACTTTCATAGCCCAACCGTATGGTATAACCTACACTTGTGCTATGAAAGGAACTTGATTTGTTGTTAACATAAGTTATCACCATGAATACCTGATAATATTTACAAGTATTGGCATTACTTGAACAAGATAATTAATGTAATCATGTTAACAATTATAATCTGATTGGTGGATCCTCTAACCTTGACATTTATTTTTATTATTGTTTAATCCTCATATTAATCTTAAATCTCAAAGTCCTCTTTATTATTACTATTACTATGATTAATATCATTACTACTACTACTACTACTACTACTATTACTATTGTTGTTATTATTAGTATTAGTATTAGTATTATTATTATTAGTACTACTACTACTACTACTAATTATTATTAGTATTATTGTTGTTGTTGTTGTTGTTGTTGTGTTGTTGTTATTTATAATTTATATAATTAACCTCCTTGTGGTTCGACCCCAGTCTTGTCGGGTTATTTAGTACTTCGACACTCTTGCACTTGGAAAAAGACATCAATCTTTTGATCATGTCAGTGAGCCTCCTGAGAGGTGTTGTTGGGAAAAGAAAGAGTTTTAGGTTTAATCATCAAATTGTGATTATAAGATTCAAGAATTGCCACCTAGTATTAAGGTTACTAAGAAACTTATGGTCTGTGAAAGTTTGAGTGAGGGATTTGTTGTATAAGGGGAAGACGCATCACCCCCAATGCACCCTACCTATAGTAAGTTGCATTGTTGTTTGATTTTTTTTTTCTAGATCATGTTTCTATTTGTTAGTTTTCTTCTAAGGTCAAAGGTAGATCTCCCTTTATAAGAGGATCTCTATCTTATTGGGTTCAATTCTAATCGTTATAAAGTCCAAAATTTAGCATCACATTTATTTTGCATTTTGTATCTATAATACTTGAGGATGTACTCTATTATGCAGTTTTACAACCCAAATATTAAAATCTACATCTAAACCTTAATATAAAATAAACAAAATGATTGGTGAAGGGTTTTTGATATTTTAATCAAATCTTAATAGATAATCATCTTAAATTGTTACGATGTCCCTTTTTTTGCTTTTTTAAAACATGAGAAAGATGCAATTTTTTTGTTTTTTATGAAAATATACTTGGAAAACATTTTATGATTTGGTCGTATGCATAAAAACAAAACATATATATATATATATATATATATATATTTTGAAAAGGGAAATTAATTTAAAAGTTTTGAGATTTTTTTTATTTTTAAATTTTTTAAGAAATGGTTCGGAGAAAACCAGTATTTTAATAACGGATCTATTCTTGCAATGTAAATACAACTATATATTATGCAAAATTAGTAGAAATGACCCTTGTAATTTTTTTATTTTTTTATATGTAAAATATATATTATTATTATTAAATATATTGGGTTGGATTAGACCCAGCTGGATGGGGCTGATGTTGGCCCAACAGATCTTGTCTCTTTTTTTAATCTAGGTCAGCACAGGTTCGACCCAAACTCGAGAATGGAATTACTTTTCCCCCTTGACGCCCTGCATGCAAAACGAATTAACACTATGCATGCAGGACAATGGCAGGGGGGAATGAAGGAGAAGAAGAAGGGGGAAGGGATTATTTGGCATGGGAAGCTGCTGGTGACCTGGCCATGGAGCTAGTGGAGAGGATGGTTGTCAAGTTGATGGTGGGTTGCTAGAGGAGGAAGAAGAAGGTTTACAGAGGAGAGAGAGAGGCGCTAGGCAGTGCATTTAATTTGGTAAAAAATAAATTTTTAAAATTTTAATTTTCTTAATTAAGCCTAAATTGGGCTCTCAAACTTAATATTTCACCAATTAAGTTCCTAATAAAATTAAATCAACTCATTTAAAGCATAATTAAATCCTTACACCTAATTAAATCCTTCAATTGGACCTAAATTAATTCTTAAACATAATTAAACTTTAATTTGACCTATGATTAAATTATATTGGCCTATTAAAAATCTAATTATATCCCTAGGCTTAATTTTTATACAGATTCTTCCAATAATCATGTAACTCTTGACCTTCAATTTGCATTGTCTTTTTAATTTTAGATAAAATGGAGTACAATTAGGCTCTCGATTCCATCCAAAATTACAACTTGATTTTTTCTATTTGTGAAATAAGTTTAGCTTGCTTTTACCAAAATGTCAGCCCTCTTGCTATCATTATTTTATTTTTATTTTGAGAGAGAAAAGGTGAATTTGAGGAATAACCTAGAAAAAGGGTTATGACATGCATCATGAAAACAGTTAATCTTTAATAAGTTGGTTTAGTTTTTTAAAGAACTAAAGAATTCAAGAATAACTCTTATACACAATCTAAAAATTCAAAATGATATTATTCAATGACTGTTAAATTTTAGGCTTACAAAGAGTTTAAATACTCTTTGAAAATAACCATAATGGATCTACCCTTGTGGACTAAATTAGCTCATTTACAAAATTGACCCAAAATAGATACTGACAAGTCGAAAACACTAGTCCCAACAAATCTTGAATCTTAGCTAAAAACCAAGTATCAGTTAAGCCCGAATAATCCTTGGGTATAATTGAAATAATAAAAATAAAGCTCATTAATTAATTTCCTATGCTGCCATGAGAAGAGAATAAGAAAAGAAAATAATACATATTTGATATAAGACTTATTTATAGCCTACAATGCCCCCTAATGATCCTAAAAATACTTATTTTGATACAAGAGCAGGGACAATTAGCAGAGCATAGATTTTAGGTGGGTGTCTGACATTTAGATCTCTAATTTAAAATCTCTTTTAATTTTTTAGGTTAGCTCCTAATAAGATATAATTCAAATTTTAGTATTTATATATAGTGTTTGAATGATGGTTGAACCAGTTACTGGTTTGGGATTGGCGCCCGGTGAACGGGCTGATGATTTGACCAGCTTCCTAGTATAGAGCTAGTGCCCTGAGATTGGGCTGATGGTTGGACTAGTGTCCTGGTTTGGAACTGGTGCCCTGTGAATGGGTTGATGGTTGGACCGATGTCCTAGTTTGGAACTGGTGTCTTGTGAATGAAATGTTAGTTGGACCTGTATTTTGGAAAAGAACTGGTGCTCTAAGAATAAGCGACCAATAGAATCAATTATTATTGGACAAGATTGGTGCGTTGACAAGTGGAAAATTATAGAAATTGATGATAGATGAATTAAAAGCAAATTGTTAGTGTAATGAAAAATGTACTACATCATCATAATTAATTTAGTTATGTTCATGCAAATTAATATGCATGCTCATCTCAACAGTGTAACCCTTAGTTGATGTATGGGTGTTCCCTCTGTATAGTCACTTAAGTTAATAGGAAAATGAAAGAATTTTCTTTTGGGTTGTATTTAACAATACTTCTAATTTCTGTGTATAGAGTTATGTAGTACTATTTTGTTAAAACTTTATGTAGTAATTTGAAATTTAGAATTTACATTATGTTAATGTATGAATGCTATTAGGATGGTTAATTAATGGTTATCTCTTAAGTTTTTTTAATAAAAAACATCTTGGAATTTTTTTTTCTCATTTTGGACTTGATGACTATGTGAATTTTACCTTCAAAGTTTGGGGTATTACAGTTTGAGACTTGGAATAATTGGAATGTGCACAAGCAATAAATAATGGATGAGTACAAGTGTTTTGTCAATAACTTGGAATCTCTCGGTATAGGGGAAACTCTACTGAAATTTCAAAGATATTTCAATAAACTTTGAATGAGTTCAACAAGAAAATAAAATAAAATAAAATTTTACCATGTTTTTCTGTTTTTTATGATTGATGTGTTAGTTTTGGAAATGGGGATATTACACTTGTATTTATCCTTCCATGACTAGAAAAAACAATTAAAGTTGTTGAAATATTTTTGTTGTAAATCTAGGAAACTTTGTTACCACCTTATTTCTCTTTTAAGTTTTGATTCTTGTTTCCTTTTGTTGTGTATTCTCCTCACCTGGCATGGAAATAAATTAAATAAGATATCCTAATACATAAAGTAAGAAAGTTTTTAAACCCGGTCCAATGGATGGTTCGATCCAAGGCCCGGGTTACGGGGTTCCAGTTTTTGACTGGGTCACCCCCTATTTAAAAAAAATCAAAACGACATGATTTTAGTAAAAAAAAAAAACAAAAGTCAACGGGTTGCCTGGGTTTTGACCGGGTTTTGCCAGGTCAACCGGGTCATCGAGTCAATTAGTCAGGACAGCTGGGTCATACCGGGTCATGACTTTTCCTATTTTTTCTTCAACCCGACCCGGTTCCAGCCCCGGATCGGCTGGGTCCCAAGTCGACTCGCCAGGCCTGGTTTCAAAACTATGGTAAGAAATAATGGTTCCCACACCCAATATGAAATCCAAAATTAGTATAGAATCCACAAAGCACATGGAAACAACATAAAAACAAGGCTGGTCTAAACTAGTGTCAAATTGGTAGCCTTGTTACCAAAAATTCATGGCCTAAATAAGATTGGATTGGGACCCTCTTTCACATGAATTAAATGCACTAATGCCTCCGCTTGATGCTCTATAGGATCACTAATTTCTGTCATGGCCGAAACTTGCTAGTCTATTTAATGCTTCTTTCAATGTCTTCATGTCAAACTTTGTAATTGATCCATTTGGAATATGTAATGGATTCTTATTGATATTCGTGGGCTGATCCACATCAAGATTAAGGAAATGAAGAGATAAAAAGAAGAAAAAAAAAAGATAAGGAAAAAGAAGAAATAACAAACCCTTGGGCCATTGCCTCTTGCAACTTAGACGGCTCAACCATTGAAATCAAGGTTATTGTAGTTACCATGGTTGACACTAATGTTTCTAGGCTGGTTCTTTGAGTTAAAGGAGTTTTAGGATAGCGGTGATGTCTTGAGGAAGTAGTATTAACTTTAAGAAACCTCTACAACATCCTAGATCAACTATAATATTTTGTTTTCTTGAAGAGGGTCATGAGCACACCACGTCCAGCAACTATTCTAGGTGAGTTTATGCCTTCTTTATGTTAACTCCCCTTTATTTGGTTTCTTTTATTGTTATAACTTGTTGTGATCATGGACAATAAATTTTGATGTGGTGAAGTGCAAATCATGAATTTATCTAAGGTAACAATCTATAAACATGAACCTTCCTTGCTTTGGTTTTGGTTTTTTTCTTTGTTCTTTATTTAATGTTCTTAGTTACTATTTGCTAATAAATGGATAAAAGAACTGGGAACTTAAACTCATGAAAAATGAGAGATTTTCAGTTATAATTGTTTTTAAAATCATGATAATGATGTGTTTTAGGTTTTGTGGTTTAATTTATGAAAGCTTTTTTTATTATTTTTTATATATATAATTAAGAAAATAGTGTTCATTATAGTTTAAGTTAAACTATATAACTCTTTTGGAAGCAATTTTAGGGTTTCTGAATGTTGGTAGTTCACCCTTTTAAATATAAAATGTTGTTTAGGATCCATGGAAACAATGATTAGGATTTGTGTTTGGTTAGTTTTTGTTAAAGAAATGAATCAAGTTTGGTTATTTTAGAAATCAATGATTATAAAAGGAAGGTTCTTTCTTATAAAACTAACTTCTAATGCTGAAATATAATTTCCTTAAATATAAAACATGTTTGTTCAAATTGTAAGAACATATGTGGAAGAGCTTTTATATATATATATATATATATATATATATATATATAGACCATGGTTAGATGTGAAATGTTTGGTGTGGGAAGACCATTTGAACACTAAGCATGCTAGTCTTTTAGGGTTTTCAATTCATATCACATGCAGAACCATTATTTAGTTGATGACTTATACCATATATGTATTTATCTAGGGTTTTAACTCGATATCATGTTTAACTGTGTTGAAATCTAAAATTTAATTCTGAGTTTTATTTTGTTTTAACTTTAAAGGTGCATGATCTCTTTTCTTTGTTTAGAGTTTATGTTTTGTCCTTATTTATAATAAAATATGAAAATTATAAACAATAAACATGTTATTGATTTCTTAACAAAGGCATGATTAAATAATATAAGGCTTGGAATCCTTTGTCCTGGGATTTATTTTGTTTATGTAGATTGTTAATTAAAAGATTAACTTAATTAAGATTTAAGAAATCAAGGTTATTTTAACCAATAAAATCTCCTATTTTTAGAGGATTAACATCAAAATATTCATTAAAGTTCTCAATTCGATAAAATCTTCTATTTTTGAAATTAATGTCTAGATTATTTTGTAAAATTCTTAAATCGATGAAGTCTCCTATTTTTAGGGATTAACGTCAAGAATTTTATTAAACTCGTCAAATCTATGAAATCTTTAATTTTTAGGGATAAAGGTCAAAGTTTTTGTTAAGATTCCTAAATCGAAAAAAATCTTCAAATTTTAAGGATTAACATAAAGAATTTCATTAAAATTCTCAAATCAGTTAAATCTTTTATTTTTAAGGATTAACATAACAAATTTATTAAAATTATGTAATCAATGAAATCTTCTTTGTTTAGAGATTAACTTCCAGATTATTTTGTAAAATTCTCAAATCAATGAAATCCTTTATTTTAGGGATTAACATAAAAAATTTCATTAAATCCCTTAAATCTATAAAATTCTTGAATCGGTGAAATCTTTTATTTTTAGAGATTAATATCAGAATAGTTTTGTAAAATTTTCAAATGATGAAGTCTCTTATTTTTAAGATTACCATCAAGAATTTCATTAAATTCCTCAAATTGATGAAATATTTAATTTTTAAGGATTAAAGTGAAAGTTTTTTCTAAGATTTATCAATAAACAAAATCTTTTATTTTTATGAATTAACATAAAAAAATTTCATTAAATTTCCTAATATAGAGTGGGATTAGACTTTTATGGTAACGAAAGATAAGAAAGTTGATGGAAAAGATGGAGTGCTGACAGAGGAGATTTGGACACAATTGATGGAAAGGCTAAACAAAAAGAGACTGGTGGTGAAGAATTGATTAAACCAAGAGGGTATATTAGGTCACCTAGCAAGTGGTGGATTTTTGAGTCATTGTTGGTGGAATTCAGTAACATGAAGTGAGAATCTTAAAATATATTTATTTTTATATTTTAAAAAAGTTTTTAAAAAATAATTTTTTTATTTTAAATAATTTTTTGTATATTTTTTATTGTTATTAAAAACTCTTAGCCAACCCCAACCCAAGAACCAAAAGTAGTATATTTAAAATGTTATTAAAAGTCAATGTAGATGTTTTGGAACAGGGACAAGGGTTACTGTATATTTGAGATTATAGTAGTAACAATGATTCAAAGTGTTTTTATATTTATAAATACATTAAAATAAAATAAAAATTTAAAAATATTTTTAAAATCAACACATCAAAACAATTTAAAAATATTTAAAATATATATTTTAAATAAAAAAAATCAATTTTAAAAATTTGTAAAAACACTGAGGGTGGGGTAGACAGAGAGAGTGGTGAATGGGGCAAAAATCGCAGAAAGGATCCAAGCAATAGATGGGTAATGAATCATTGAGAGGTCA
Organism: Populus alba x Populus glandulosa; assembly: GCA_033617975.1. Classification (NCBI taxonomy): domain Eukaryota; kingdom Viridiplantae; phylum Streptophyta; class Magnoliopsida; order Malpighiales; family Salicaceae; genus Populus; species Populus alba x Populus glandulosa. The sequence goes on along the minus strand of CM066146.1, from coordinate 12,748,927 downwards.
GGCAATGTTCATCAGAGAAGAGGAGGCTAGGAAGAAGTTCTGAAGTCATGAAAAACAGTGTCCTTTGTTCGAGTATCTGCATCTTTATTGTCATTACCATATATTTAAAATGTTCATCAATACAAGATTAGAATGGGGAACAAGGATGCAAGTTACGTAAGAGATCAGATTCATTCAAACCATAATCGCATCAAAGCTATATAACTTGATTCAACATGGCATAACCAAACGTCACTTCTGTTCCTTGGATGTCTGATAAAAAAAAGCTCGAAGAAAAACCTGGCTAATACTGTTACTATTTAGTCAAGGTCTTGCTCTTTTTCTTGATAAGTTTGAACTAATTAAGCCAGAATAGACTTTTTTGAAATGAGATCAAACGATATTCCATTTTGTTCGAGCTGTTCTTGGAGATCTGTCGGGCCAAATACTATCCCTGGAGGAAAAACTCCTCCCTTCGGCAGGTTATCACGGTGGCTTAGAAGAATAAGAGCACATTGAACTAAGATGATTGGGGTTGTTAAATAGCCGATCTCAGGTCCCACTACTCGTGTTGTTATTTCCATGTCCGGTTTCGTTTTGTCCTGAGAAACATTCATGTCACTAAAGCCGCGTCCAACAAACCACATCTTGAATGAAGCACTTCTCACCTCATCATCTGAGGGACCCTTCTTCCTGAACCAACCAAGGCTAAAAACCGAAGGGAATTTTAATAGAAGCCACCTCCCAATAGCATTTCTACCTAAGAGGCCAATGAACATGCCAACTGCAATGAATCGGAAGACTCCCAATAGAGTCTTAGAGCCTAGCTTCACCCCAAAATGGGCTGGTTTTACTGTTGACCAGAAAGCATCCCTCTTTTCAATCTGTTCAGGACTCTCATTGAGTCCAGGGAGACCACAAGGGTTTTCTGTCAGAGTTGTAAGAGTTCTACGAACAACAACAGAATCTGCAGAAGGTAGCTTCACAGCCCAAAGACCAGTCTCCTTTTGGTGATCTATCATTGGTCCTTTGGTAGGAAAGGGACCAGGAATCTGCAAGAACAAGGGAATCAAAGGGATTAGCTGCAAGCATAATGCGTGCATCTTGGTACTTTGGGAGGGAAGAGATCAGGTATCTGCAAAAATGCAGGTGAATTGGCAACATTAGCTACATCTTGTGATGCAACTAGGAAGCATAATGCATGCATCAAAGATTGTTTATGTTGATAACTAGGCAAACTTTGTTGATGCATATGGTAAAAGAAAACTAAGAAAATGATAATATTTTTTCCCTACTAGAGCTAGGGACCAATAACAAATTTAACCAAACAGCAATCAGACAGACATTTGGAAATTATCTAGTAAAACTAAAATATTATTGCTATTGGCTTATCCTGACTCGGGAACAGACCAAAATCGTGACATTGAAGACAATTCAAGAAAGTTTTCAATTTTTCTCAATTTTTCTTGTTCTTTTTCTTTTTATTCAAGAAAGTTTAGAAAGTAAAATAAACCAAAGCCTTGCAACCTCTTCACCACTTGATTAGGGCACAAGCATAAAGGAACAATCATGAGAAAGATATAAAACACACCGCTGCTTAAATGTTGACAAGTTCAAGAAGCATGCAAGTCATGAATTGAACCCTTAAGAAAGACAGTACCAATGACATGCAATATTAATAATATAATTAGAGCTGAAGGCACAGCGATGTTTTCAGCATCACTGCTACTGATATGACCACCAACATTACCCATGCACAAATATAATTCGCTGGCACCTGTCACCACCACTAGCTAGACCATCACCACTGCTACAATCAGCATATTACAGTTGCTGAAACCACCATCACCATGGCATTACCAATGATATTCTCAGTCAACATGATAGGCCATCATAATATTATCATAACTAAACTATGTGCCTACTGTATACTTTTCCACTACCAGGGCCCTCCAACAACAGAAATTACTAGTAATGGTGCCACTGTAGTGGTGGAAGCTAGACATTTATTGTTGCAAGTATAAACAAGGCCCTCAACATGTGCATATTGCAGCACACACAATAGTCTATAGATCACAGTTTTTGTATAAAAAGTCCATTAGCTCAACAGTAGTAACTTAGGTACCTTGTTGATATTTGCATGGACGCAACAGAGTACTCACCCCACCAGCCTTCAGAGGACAAATAAAGAAAGAGCAGAGGCAGGGGGAAAAAGACATTACAGAGGAATTTTTTCAAAAAACTAAAGCAATGCTAGCTTATTCATGAGTTTCTATTAAATAAAAATAAAATCCACCCTTCTCTTGCAGCAAAGGGCCAAAACAGAGGCTACACAACCTAAAAATTCCTGTTGCTAAACCACATGGAACCTTAACTTTTTTTTAGGTACTATTAAATGCATTTCAACTTAATAATCCCACATAGGACTTCAGAAGCCTCATTAAAGACTGCCTTAATATATTTCATTCTATATTACAAACCATTCTATGCCAGATGTAGTAGGCCTATAATCTTCACCAGTTGAAATGTTTCTTCTAGTGAAAATAAACTAACTTAATTCAAAGATTGAAAATGGAAACACGAACTAGACAATTACTTGAAAAATGGTTATATTTTACGAGACTTATTAAAGTGATTTCATTAGACAGGATTACAGTTTAGCATATTATCAAAGTGTGAAGTGCTACCGAAGTTAAGAGCATTATTAGCGTGTTCTCGATGCACACCTACCAATAATTAACCTATCATAATATAGTTACGTGCAAACAAACAACATAAACCACAATTGATTTATAATAATGTTCACAATCAGAGGGATTGACCTACACTTTTGCTTTGCCTTCAATAAAAGGAAATCATAAGACAAACAACAAAGTTCTTACAGCTGGCCTTGCTCTTTTGGGCCTTGATCGCCTCAGCTCCACCAACTGCTCGACATTGGCAACCCCCAGAACCGCAGATTCATATGTGCCAAAATTCCCAACAATCCTTTTCTCCGACTCCAGACTCAAATAGGCCTCAATTTGGTTTGGTGCAGCCGGACCCACCCAATGCCTGGAATTAAACATCCATCCCAATTCAGCCGGAACCGAATCAAACCCACAAGCAGAAACCACTAAAGAACCTGTCTCCATCGCCTTCTCATGGTACTTCACCTCCATTCTCTCCATAAACTCAGGCTCCCCACATATATCCAAGTAATCACAGCTAGCATTATTTTCAGCAAACAAAAAACCCCATAAAAAACTACACAAAAAAATCCAATTTACAATCATCATTCTCTTCATTTAAGTTGCAACACCAATTATCCATAAGAACACAGAGACATAACATAGAGAAAAAAATAAAAAAGGGTACCCAGTTTCTGCACAGGCAGCGACAACAGGCTCGCCAAGGAGGCGAAAGGGACCGACACAATTGAGGATGAGCTTGGATTGGGAGCAGAGGTGGTGGAGAGAAGCAGGGTCGGTGGTGTCAGCGGTGAGGATGGGAATTGGAGGAGGGTGGTCGGGGTGGGAGGCCCATTTGAGGGTTTGAGCTAATTTGGTGGGATTGCGACCAGCAAGGGCAAGAGATTTAAGAGGAGAAGAAGGGACATTGAGGAACTTGAGGGCTTCTTTGACAACATATTTTCCAGTGAAACCAGAAGCTCCTAAGATTATTAGATCATAGAGAGGTGGTTGTGAGACTGGTTGAGACAGGTATGAGTTAGCTTCCATGTTTTTGGTTGAATCTCTCGGGAGATTTTGGTTTGCTACCGTATATAGACTTTTTGAAGTGTTTTTTATTTATGAAAATCCTTTAATTAAATAAGAATTTATGTATTTATTTAATTAAATAAATTAAAAATTATTTTTATTAATAAATACAAAAAAATATTAACAATAATTTAAAGTTAAACTGGAAAAATTAAAAAATAGATATCAATCTTTAACAGAGCCCATATACCTTATTGTTTTGTTTATTAGAATTATTATTTAATTTAATACAACGACAATAAAAATAAATATACAGGATTAAATAAAATCAAAGAAAAATAAAATTATACGGAATTACATATATTACAAATAAAATAATTATTTTATGTTAGAACCAATATTTTATTTGATAAAACAATAAAAAAACCACTCATAGAAAAGTGATTGAATAAAATTAAAGAGAAAAAAAAATTAAATAGAGCTACACAAAGAATACTTCTAAATATTAGAAAAAATGGTGAAATCATCTTCATAAACTAATTAAAAATTCTATTCTATTATATTAAAAAATTCATAAAATTTTACTAGAATTGAAAAATAAAACAACCAATAAAAAAACTCAACAAAAATCTAATATTGAATAATGAAATTAAAAAAAAAACTAAAGAATAAAAAAATCAATGGAAAAAAAAAAGATATTTGGAACTAGAATCAAAGGGAATACACATCATCCCCAGTGTACCTTACCTAAATTGCATTGTTATTTGTTTGTTATTCTTAGTCGCATTTATGTCCATTGATCTTGTCTAGAGTTCAAGATAGATTTCCTTTCATGATAAAGTCTCTACCTTATTGGATTAAATCTTAATCATTCTAAGGCTAGACTTGTTTATTTATTGGATATAGCTTAGTCCTAGCATTCCGAATAACAAAAATAATTATCATGAGATATTTTTGTATTTTAGTCAAACCCTAATGAATAATCATAATCTGGTTATGATATATGTTTTACTTTTATTTTAACATGATAAAAATATGATTTTATCTTTAGAAAATATACATAAAAAACCTTCAGGATTTGGTTGTACATATAAAAACAAAATATATTTTTTATGTTTTTTGAAGTAGGAAATTAATTTAATTTAAAAAAAAATTAAAGAAAAGTTTCAAAGAAAACCAAATATTTTTAATATCGGGTTTGTATCTTACAGTGTAAGTCTACAACCTGATATTATACAAAATAGTTGGAAAAACATGTATGGGCCCATAAATATTTTTAAAATATCTTTTGAAAATTTTGATTTTTTTTTAGAAAAGTATTTTATTATTATTTTTATTATTTATTAAATGGGATGAACCTAGCCCAACTATTTGGGCTAAACTAAAACAGCTCTAGCCCGACTAGCAACCCAAAAAGCTTCTCTCCTTTTTTTATTTTTTGTTTTGCTAGGCTGACCTGGATCTTATCATTTGGGTTAGGTTAAAATGGGTACAGATCATTTTCACTTAGTTCCCTCTACAGGACGTGAATTCACGTCCTATATGTATATGGTATATGCAATTGTAGGAGGTAGGGGAAAACAGATGAGAAGATTACTTAGCTCAAATGAGAGGAGTTGTTGGTAGCTCGAGGTGGATGTTGGTGTGGCTAAGTAGCTCTTGAAGTTATTCCTAGCGTTGCTTTTGGAAAATATTGCATGGAAGGAGAGGAAGAAATTGGCCGTGGTGGCAGCTATTATCATTGTTGAAGGGAAGGTGAGTTGGTTGAGGAGGTTGGGTCACTGTTGGTCATGGCGTGGGTAAGGTTATAATGGCTAAGATGGCGTTGGAGTAGAGAGAGAGAGGGAAGAACAATAATGGGAGGAGAAAAACGTTGGAGTAGAGAGAGAGAGGGAAGAACAATAATGGGAGGAGAAAAACTGAGGGGAGGCTGATTTTTTTTCAAAAACCTCTGGCCTCTAATTTTTTCCACATCAATGTATGGAATCCACCTTGGAAGATGGACATTTTATTTTTACTAGGGACAAATCTTAACCCTCAATTCAACTAAAAAATTCTTAACAATTAGCTTAAATTAAAGTAGCCATAAAGAACTATCAAATTTTGATAGTTAAAGATTGCTTGATTTGCCCTTTTTAGGCTAACGTCATGGTCATTGTGATATCAATCAGCCAGAAAGAACCATTTCAAGGTGTAATAAAATGTCAGGTCATCATGACAGAATATTGTTTGTCTGGTTTGGGTAAGAGATGAATCATTAAATGCCATTGAAAAGTAGCCACCTGAGTAACTTTTCTAGCAAAAAAACAAAAAAGATGATAAACAGTAACCACATGATATGTCATCTGGTTCCTCTTTTTTTTGTTACAATTTGGGTAAAAAAAGGCACTGTTTTGAAAAAAAAAACGCCCCATTTCTTTTAAATGAAACAATATTGTTTTGGATTTTAAAGTTTTAATTTAGGGTTGTGGCCAAAGTTCAATTTGTTTTTCGGCTTTTGATTCATTTAATTGCATCCCTGATTAGCTTAGAACTTTTAATTTTATGCAATTTTCCCATCCGAAGCTTCAATATCAGCCCTGAATTTTAGTATCTTTTTCATTGTAGTCCTTAGTCCTGTATTTATACAAATTGGCCCTTAATTAACCATTAAACATTCAAATCTCTTTAATTTCACCCTTAATTTCAATCAATTTAATCCCTAGAGTTTAGCGTCTTTTTCAAAAAAGTTCTTGGCTATGAATTTTTTCAATTTAACCCTTAATTGACTCTAAACTTTTATTTTCTTGTGATTTTACACTTGATTTCAACCAATTAATTTTGTAAAAATTAAGTTTGGTACTCTGAAATTTTAATCTTCTCAATTAAGCTCAAATTGAGCTCCCAAACTTAATTTTTCATCAATTAAGTACTTAACAAAATTAATTTTACTCATTTAAAGTATAATTAAGTCCTTGCATTTAATTAAATCCTTTAATTTGACCCAAATTAATTCTTAAACATAATTAAACTTTTAATTTGATCAATAATTAAATCAAATTAGCGTATTAAAATTTTAATTATATTTTTAGACTTAATTTTTATATAGATTCATCCAATAATAATTTAATTTAACCTTAAATTTGTATTATCTTTTTAGTTTTGGGTTTAATAAAATACAATTAGGCTTCCAATTTATTCAAAATTACAGCTAGATCTTCTTCTATATTTGAAATCCTCCTAACTTACTTTTTGTAAATCATTATTTTTCTTCCCATTATTTGGTTTAAAAAGAAAAAAAAAGTAAATTTTAGGAAATAATTCAAATATAGATCATGACATTAGTGTAATGACTCATCGAATCCATATACAAGTTGTGGTGGGATGTTTTCTTACATTTACAAATGATTTTTCCATCTCTTGTTTAAAACTCCAATATATATTTTATGTCATTTTCGTTGCCCTTACAATCATAATCAATTTACATGCTTCCATAGTTCCACTAACTAAAATAGATAACACTATGCAAAAATAGCCAAATATTCTAAAAACCAATTGCTTTCTAGGTTACATTCCACCTCATAGTTGACTCTGCCATTACTACTTAATCGCCTTCTTTTCATCCATTTGTATATTCTATTTTCCCTTTCATTTTTGTTTTACCTTATGCTAAAGGATCTACCATTTTTAAACTAGTTACATTATTAAACAACATACTTTTGCCCAACTAACATATCGTTTTGTGTAGCTCAATCTCCTCTAACAATAACACAACATGATAGCGCACAGTTGCAACTAAATCTCAACAAAAAAAATAAAAATACTTTCCTTTCAACCAGCATTGGATCAGGTCGAACTAGCAAGAGACAGAGGCTCTCCCCGTATCCCTTTACAAAGGATTTCTATGCACCTATTGCATAATTTTCTTTAATCTTCCTTTTCTCCTTTAGAAATTGATGATTCTTTTAATGCAGAAAGATCATGCTTATAATATCCTTCCATTTTTGTCCATGATTTATTTTTGTTTCATTAAGCATCAATATAGAAGGAAAAAAAACTTGCATGTTGTTTATGATTATTAGCATTCTCACCTAAACACTAACAACTTTATACTGATTTTTAAGCATCCTCTTTGTGTATGAGGTGAAATAGAATCTTGTCTTTTTTTGCTTAAGAAAAAAAGGAAATACATATTATTATCATGTATTAGACTTTACGCATTTTATTCATATATTGCTTGCCTTTTTATGCACCCCAACACAGTCACAATCATATTTTACACATATTACTATCACCTTTCTACGTTGTTGGACCATTTTTCCTCTTTTTTTAAAAAAAAATCCTTATTTAAACCTTGTACAGAACCAAGAATCTTTTCTACACATTGTTGTCAAGCAGGGGCGGAAGCAAGGGGGGCTAGCAGGGGCCCGGGCCCCCCCTCAAGATATTTTAATGTTTTTTCATTACTCAGAGAGTTGGCCTTATTACAATGAATTTACTTTTGATTTCTAATTTACTCCCTTATTACAGTGACTTTGCTTTTGATTTTCAATTTACACTTTCACATACGTGGAAATAAAAAAAATATAAAGACATTTGAAATTAAAAGCAGAGCTACATAGCTATTAATTTATCCTAATATCAATTCCGCGGCTAATCAAATAGATAAATAAAAACACAAATTATAAGCAAAATTTTTCTATAAAAAAATTAAAGCGGGGTCAACAATTAATTTATCTTTCATCAAACAAAACACGATAATTTAAATTTAAAATTTATTTTTGTTCTGTTTTGAGATGTTTATTAATAATTTGATGAGGTTTTTTTTATATAATTCTATTATTTTTACTCATTTTTTCCTTCAAATCTGCTAGTTCTACCCTTTTTTTTTTAATTCTTGTTATAGTGACTTTTTTCTAATTAATTAGATATATTTTATTGGTTTGTTTTGCTTATGTATGGATTTTTTTTATGTTTTGTTTTTAGTAAAGCCACCAAAATTATCAATTTTTTCTTACAATATATGTTTTAATTTTAGATTGAACCATGAACAAAATAATAAGAATTGATTTTTTTAAAAAAAGAAAAAATATTGATAACTCACAACCTTGTGAACCAACTCCAATGTGTAATGTTGAAGTTATGATTAAGCAGCCCTAATGTGATTCAATTTACCCGATTAATCAACAAGATGAAATTCGAAGGGCATATATTAATCTGGGGCCATATCAATTTTTGATGTCTGAATATCTGCTGATTGGTAAAAAATATCCTCGTCAATTTCAGTCTCATTGATTCAAAAATTATCCATGACTTGAAAAAAAATTTAAAAATAAATATTATATCTTATTATATTAATTTTGGCCTCCTCAAAAAAATAATGCTAGCTCCGCCACTGTTGTCAAGGTTTGTCCTAACCTAATTTTTACCCCCTGGAAAATAAACATTTTCACCCAAAAAAAATATTTCGTGATCAAAATTTCTGAAACAATGTTACAAAAAATATGTAGTTGGAAAATAAAGAAAAATCAATACTCAAAAATACAAAAAAAAAAGAAGGAAAAATGAATTGAAAATTTGCAATCAAGGGTGAAGTTGTTAAGAACAAAAATGAGAAAATGATTGAAATTGGATAAATATTGAAACTTAGAAAGCCAAAGACTAAATTGAAAAGGGCACCAAAATCTAGTTTTTTTTTTTAATATAATTAAGGGTGAAATTGTGAAGAGAAAAGGTTGAAATTTACTAAAAAAATAAAAATTAGAAAGCCAATGTTTGAATTGAAAAGGGCATCAACATTCAAGGGCCATTTTTAATATATTCAATGTTTAGTTGAGAAGAAATTGAAAGAAAATGGTTGGAATTGGCTAAAATTTAAAATTAAAAAGCCAATGATCAAATTGTAAAAGGTGTTAACATGCAGGGACTTTTTAAAATTAATTAAGGACTAAATTGAAATAAGTCTTGAGAAAATATCAAAATGTGCCAAAAATTCAAAAAAGTTAATAACCAAAATGGAAAAGGTAGCAAACTTGGAGGATTTTTTTGAAAAAAAAGTTTTCCTAAAAAAAATGATGTTATTTAAAAAAAAAAAAAAAGAAGAGAGAGATGCCAAAGTAGCATTATTTAAAAAAAAAATCAAAATAGTCCACATGGTTGGTCTAAAAAAGGTGGTTTATGGTTTTTGGCCTGACTTTGAGCACTTGTTTCTCGCTCTTGTTTCACTCATTAACATCAAACCAGGCGCCATTCTCCTCTTTTGCATATCTACTCCATGTTGAGCCAAAACAATATATGCTCTGACCTTATAAATTTGCTGAGCAACCAGTGCAAAGAGGCCAACTCATGTATGTTTGTCCAAAGGGTACACTCATGGTAAAGGACATGATCATTCCATCTAAAAATGTTCTAGGACCTTTATCCTTGCCTAGAAATAAAGGGGCAAGGCACGGAACAAGGGAACCCAAGCTAGAGAGAGAAAATACAAAGAAAGTGAGAGATAAAAGAAATAAGAGAGTTTTAAGCTACAAAAATGGTAGTTTTGAGTCAATAGATAGGGTAGTGGATGAAGGAAAAAGAGAAATAGAAAAAGAGAAAAATAAGAGAAACTTGAAGTTAGAGAGAGAACACCACCAAAAACCTCTTCCCCGCTGATACCACTATATGTTTTGCCCCCGACAGCCATTATAGAAGCTCCTCACTCATTTGGAACCACCTTTAAGGTAAACCACAACCTTTCTTCCCTCTTTTCTTTTTATCCCAGGGTTTTTCATACATAGCACTATTCACTTTTTTTTTTATGACATTGCAATCATATTAGTTTCATTTTGTAAAACTGCACCTTTCCATTTTTATGAATGAATATGATGTGATCCTGGCTATGACATTAAATGATACATTAAGAGTGTCCATTGGATTTATTCTAAAGCTTAAAAAGAAGTGGGTCAAAGAGGAGTTCAATGGGCTAAGTTAATAGGCTTGGGTTAAAAAGTTTCAAATATGTTAATCTAGATTTTTGTCTATTTTTCAGGTCATATATAAAGCTAGAGGAAGATTTTGAATACGATTATGATTGTTTTAGAAACTAGACATTTATACTTTCCCAATGATGCATGGTAAGCCCGCTAATTTATTTAGACAACAGAGAACGACATGTTTAAAGTTAGGCCAATAATCTGCCAGCAAAGTGCAAAAAAAAAAAAAGACATTATTTCCTTAAGAGTTATGTATTTCATTCACTACAAAGAGTCATTACTACTATTGGAAACTTATGTGATAGCCTTTGGGTAACTTGTTTTACAATGATTCCATATCAAACAAGAAGAATTAATTGGTCAAAAATTAATTCTTATTTTACAAGGTATCAAACTTTTGTTTTACAAGGATTCTTCAACAATTATTTATTTTGGGTATTTTTCACTATTGAGACAGGTAAACCTATGGTTCCTCCTTGGGTTGCTCATGATGGAAATTCATTTAGGAGCTTGCAATTATGATTTTTTTTTTTTGGAAACTAGACATTTCTATATGTCCAATGATATATGGTAGGCCCGCTAATTCATCTAGACAAGAGAGAATGACATGTTTAAAGTTAGGCCAAGAATTCACGAGCAAAGTGCAAAAATGAAAAAGACATTATTTCCTTAAGAGTTATGTATTTCATTCACTACAATGAGTCTTTAAAGCTAATGGAAACTTATGTGACAACCTTTAGGTTACTTATTTTACAAGGTTTCCATATCAAATAACAAGAATTAATTGTTCAGAAATTAATTCTTATTTTACAATGTATCAAACTTTTATTCAGCAAGGATTCTTTAACAATTATTTATCTTGGGTATTTTTCACTATTAAGATGGTTCAACCTATGGTTTGGCCGTAGGTTACTCATGATGGGAATTCAGTTGGGAGCTTGGGTTTGAGGGGAAGTGATATGGATCAACCCATGAATACTAAGGGCTCATTACACATTCCAAATGGGTTTATCACAAGGTCCAAAACAAAGGTATTAAAAGAAGCATTTAATGGACTGGTTGTGTAAGTTTTGGCCAATGTTGATCTTGAGGATCCTTTGGAGCATTAAGAGGAGGTCTTAATACATTTAATCCATGTGAAAGAGGGACCCAATCCACCCTTATTTGGACCATGAAGTTTCGACAACAAGGTTGTCAATTTTGTATTAGTTTCGGCCAACCTTGTTTTATGTTGTTTCCATGTGTTTTGTGGATTCCTAACTAGATTTGGATTTCCTATTATGTGTGGGAACATTAATTATTTCTTTTAAATAGTAGGATTTAGTATTTTCATTTTATTTTATTTTCCTTGTTATGTGAGAAGAAAACACAGTAAAGAAAACAAAGAAATCCAAGCTAACTTAGGAAACACATATGGCAGCAAAGAGAAGCATTAAAGGCAATACCATTTTCCTTCTAAAAGAAGGATAAATACAAGGTTGAGATTAGAATCATATTCTAACTTAGAAACCAAAGGAGCAACAACTTTTTTTTTAGTTCCTAGGATTATTAGGTAGCAATATAAGTTATAAATAAGTCTTGTATCAGACCTACAATGTTTTCTTTTCTTTTCTCTTCTCACGAGAGAACAAGACTTAGAATTATGGGCTTTATTTTTATTTTAGTAGTTATAACCCAAGGCTTGTTTGGGCGTAATTAATACTTTGTTTTCAGCTAGAATCAAAAACTTGTTTGGATTAGGGTTTGGGCTTACTATTAAAGATTTTGAGTCAGTTTTTGTAAATTAGTCAATTCAACCCATAAGGGTAAATTCATTAGAGTTAATTTCTCAGAACTATTTAAACACATGTAAAGCCTAAATTTCAGCACCTTTGATGGATAATTCTTATGAACTTCGTAGTTTAATGTGTGAGAGAGTTTCTTGCATTGTTTGGTTCTTGAACGAACTGAATTTGACTTATCAAAATTAATTAGCTTTGTGGCATCATTCAATTTCATTCTAATAGTGCTAGTGTATTGGGATAGGTTTTCATTGTATCATACTCCTATCAAACCTTTTTCGGCTTTCCGGGATCAGATCTCAATCTTGATTGTGGATTACGTGATCATGAGATTCACATCAGGAAGACCATTTGGCCAAGTGAGGGGTTTTTCCTTGGGTTTTAGCTTGTATTCCATTAAGTTATGTTGGATTTTTCCCTTGGAATACATTTTGCCAGATTGGGTTTGTTGGTGTTGATGGGTTCGACCCAATTATAGAGGATTTGGTTTTGGGCAAATTTGATTTGGGCCTTGTGGATATGAATGAAATTGGGTTACATGGGGTCCAAAAGCGGCTAGGATTAATTGGGGTGTTGGGATCCTTTTCCTACAAGGATTTATTAAAAATCCTAGCCAAGTTTGGGTTTATGATTGTAACGACCCAGCTTTTTCAAGGCCAAAATCGATGGATTTTTTTTTATAAGTCTTGCAATGACATTTTGTGAATTAGTAATTATGTTCCTTCCTTATCATAGCATCATAGGAATATAGTTCTCGTAAAACAACATTCTCATACAATAGATACCTAATACACATGTCCATAATATTATATTTTCATATTAATACATTTACATTACGTCATATTGGCACACCCATGTGTTTGCATTCCTGTTCCATTCTCATTATCAACACAAGTTTATAATCAACAATCTGACACAACTAGTACTTTCTTTCATACGATCCTCATGTGATTTCATAACATAACATCCTCATAAAAGGAAATACCAAATAAATGTATTCATAGCATCGTGTCTACAAGTTCGCACATCCTCATCCGTGCTTCATTACAATTTCCATTCCATTACAAGTCCTTACAAAAGTGTTGAATGGCAAATATTCAATATAACAGCTAAGTCGTACTATTATATAGCACCTTTCAAAATATGTGAATCTGTGGAATGGGCTTTCCTATGCACCTTGATTGTGTAATGTCCCTGTTACAAAACATGGATACACGAATTGTAACTAATCTAACATAATAATAAACGTCTAGAAGTACATTATCGTTGCTTTTTGTTATTAACTTAGAACAGGAAGATTCCTTCTTATACTTTTTATATACATTGTACATCTCCTATTATTTTGTTAACTGTACTTTTCTCACTCACATACCCTAACCTCTCCATGAGGTTGTAGGGCCGAAGTTTAACATCGATCGGGGTTAAATACTTCGCCTTAACCTGGTCATCCACCTTGGATACTTATAGCCATAGCTAATTGCAACATTTAAATTCAGCCCTCCGTCTCGGATGCCATTAACAAAAACTAATCACGAAATCAACCCCCGTCATTTCTATAGATACCATTAACCAAAGCTATTATATATATAATCAATTCAGTCATCCACCACGGATGCCATTAGCCAAAGCAAATCATCAAACGCAACTTGGTCATCTATCATGGATGCCATTAGCCGAAGCTAATCATCAATCACAACCCGGTCATCCGTCTCGGATGCCATTAGCCAAAGCTGATCAAACATTTGTCCTAGTCATCCATCTTGGATGCTATTAGCCAAAACTGATCAAGAATCACAACCTGATCATCCATCTTGGATGTCATTAACCGAAGGTAATCATCATTTATCCTGGTCATCCATTTAGGATGCCATTAGCCGAAGTTAATCAATCATTTATTATGGTCATCCATTTGGATGCCATTAGTCGAAACTGATCAACCATCACAACCCAGTCTTCCATCTCAGATGCCATTAGCTAAAGTTAATCAAATATTTGTCCCGGTCATCTATTTGGATGCCATTAGTTGAAGCTAATTATCTTTTATCCCGGTCATCCACTTAGGATGTCATTAGCTGAAGCTAATCAATTAATTGTCCCAAATCATCCATTTGGATGTCATTAGTCGAAGCTAATCAAACCATTTATCCCAGTCATCCATTCGAATTCCATTAGCCGAAGCTAATCATTAACCAATCAAATGTTTTAGAGGCGATTTATGAGATCACTATAACATGGTAATATCTTTTGATTTGCTCATTCAAACAATCCATAACAATTCAACATTCAATGTAACATAATAGTAGACCCTTCATGATACTCGTAAAAGCGTCCCGTAATAGTTTAACATTCAGTAAATACGATAACAGATCCTTTGTAATACATAAACAAACATTCCATAACAGTTTAGGATTTAGTATAACACAATAGTATACCCTTTGTATTACTCATCCAACCATTCATAAAAGTTAATGATCAATATAAATATAACAATAGATCCCTCGTAATACTCATACAACCATTCGTCATAATTATATTCAATAAAATACAATAGTCCTTCGTAATACTCATACAACCATTCATCATAATTACATTTAATAAAATACAATAGTAGATCCTTTGTAATACTCATACAACCATTCGTTATAATTGCATTCAATAAAATACAACAGTAGATCCTTTGTAAAACTCATACAACCATTTATTATAATTACATTCAATAAAATACAATAGTATATCCTTCGTAATACTCATACAACCATTTATCATAATTACATTAAACAAAATACAACAATAGATCCTTCATAATACGTATACAACCATTTATCAGCAGCCTAAATTCATAATAGCCCAATCAACATTTCATAGTTGATTTAATATTCATCACAACGCAATAATATATCCACCTCAAATAGTTCATTTCAGAACATTAACATTTTCATCATTGTCTCAACATGCATTAAGAACTTAATCAACATTTCATAGTCGTTTTGACAATCATCAAGAATTCAATCAAACACTTCATTGATGTTTCATCATTCATCAAGGATTCAATAATATATTATCATAAGTAAATCATTTCAAAACATAAACATCATACAAGAAGGTAGAAAACACCTACCTATTCCACTTGCGGGTTATCCTTGTCTCGATGATGGTCTGATCCTGGCCACATCACCTAAGACATCAATGCCAAAAATTCAGTATATTTGTATACTTAAATCACATTCATCACCATACTTATTTCAAGAATCCATATGTTCACATTCAGGTGTTCCACATATTGCACCATCATACAATGAAATTGTTGTAAGCATTTGAGTCATTTATGCTTAGGAGGCCTATTGTAGAAATCAGTAGCAAAAACTGACTTGCTGCAAGTCGAACAATTCGACAACAAAAATGGTTCGCTGCAGGCTGTGCAATTCGACAGCAAAAACCAGTTCGTTGTAGGATGCCCAATGTGGCAGCGAAAATTGTTTCGTTGCTGATAATAATAGTAGTAATAGTAATATAATAATAATAATAATAATAATAATAATAATAATAATAATAATAATAATAAAGAAGAAGAGGAAGAAGTTGATGAGAATTTTAATATGGAAGATCAATGTGAGAATTAAACAATAATAAAAACAAGTGTCAAGATTAGAGGATCCACTAATGGTATTTCAAACAAGTATAATATAAACTCTTATTACTCAACTAGAAACCACACACAAAGGAGATTCCAATTGGATGATTTGTCATTAATAGCTCATTATAAATTATTAACATGATCATATTAATTATCTTATTTAAGTAACACCAAACTTTTAAATATTGTCACGAATTCATGATGCTAACTTATGTTAACAACAAATCAAGTTCCTTTCATAGCATAGGTGAAGGTAATACCATACGGTTGGGCTATGAGAGTGCCAAGCATTTGTTATACCAAGTGTTATACAACACAAATCTAGATTAACCATTTAACAAGCAAGGTATTAAGAATTAGTAAGATAAAAAGATAAGACATGTTAATATTAAACATTAAGGTCCATGTTGAGTTTACACCATACTTATTCTTACACCATTAGTGTAACCTTTTCACCTTGACATAATAAACTTAGCTAAACATAATGAAGAAGAGAAACATAAATAAATAAAAAACAAGAACATAAAGAAAATACAAGTTAACTAAGTAAAGGAGAGGAAATGAAAAGCATAAACAAGATATTAATGAAAACAAAATTAAAAAATTAAAAAAAAAAATTATAAAGAGAGAGAGCAAGAGCAAGCTTTTGATCTGAACAACCAAGCCCCTAAATGTGTGGCAAATGCCTCCTTTTACAGGCTAAAATTCGGAATTATTGATTTGATGACTAATTGTTGAGTGGGTGGCCAACTCTTGACTTGGTGAAAATCCTTATCTTCTTGTCTGAATAAAATGAAATTGCTAGTATCAGAACTAGGATCACTTGAAAACATGAAAGTTGTAGGAAATTGTCTCAGCTTTTTAGAAAAAAAAAATGGAGGTCATTTGGATTTCTAGAACTCCAAATATTGGCCAAACACTGAACATTGTTCGGGCTACAAGACAGATTCGGACTTCTCTATTGTTGATATAATTTGGACTTGCAAACGGCCTTCTTAGATCTTGGTGTCCACATGAAAGTTGTAGGCCTATGTCTTACTGAATTTGTGTAAAAATTTGAGATCATTTTGACATCTAGAACTCGAGATATGACCCAATTACCGAATAGTATTCCAGTTTGGACTACACCAACATCTCTTTTCTAAGTTTGGCCCTCTCTTTGTCCTTTCAATTTCCCTACTTGAACTCATCAATCAATCCTTTGATTTATATGATAGGCCTGTATTTAAGATGAACATTTACCATATATTAAGGCATTTTATACTATTAGACTTGTTATTATAAAACATGCTTTAGTTAAGGAGTTATTGATACTTCAAGTGCAAAATGATGATATAAAACCTTGATAAATATGCACTTTTAAGTACTAATCACACCTCCCCAACCAGCTCATTACTAGTCCCTAGTAATCAAAGCTTTAAAATAGAAAAAAAAAAAACAATTTGCAAGTTCCACAAAGCAAGGCATTCATCATTCAACTTCCATTAATCTATCTAGATAAACAAACTCTCATTAAATTCATATATATGCTAAATACCTCTTAAACAAGGTATTAATAAACCTTTCTATTGTGCTCAAATTATCAACATATAGTTATGAGGCTTTACTTGGAAGAAAACAAAATTTTTGTTCTAATGTTTAAGGTTTATTTCATTGGGTTAGGATTATTATCTTTTTCTTCTTTCTTCTTCTTCTTCTTTTTTTTTTTTTTAAAAAAATATATATACATATAACTTAAAACAAAATGCATCTTTAACCCATGTAACGAGCTTTCGACTAATGAATCCCAGACCAGTTGGTCTTAGGGCATTAGGTGTTGAAACACCCCTACGAGCTTAGTAACTCGGGTTGCAGATACTGATATGTAGATAGTGCAATGTTTGATTCCCTTAAGCTTTTCTCCTCAACCCATGTAACAAGCGTTGGGCCAATAGCTCCAAGTCAGTTGACTTTAGGGTATTTAGTGTTAAAACACCCCTTCGGGCTTAATTGATTAGGTTAGGGAAGCTACAAAACCAAACTTATCTACGCTTTTATTATTATTATTATTATTATTATTATTATTGCAAATTATATATTATCCCTTTCCCTTAGTTGTTACCTTTAACAAAAGAACACAAATAATGTAATAATCCAATATGCAACCCATAATCATATGTTAAAGTGTGTGTGTGAAAATGAAGATTTAAGAATACTTGTCAAATGAGCATATGAGCAAAATCAAGTGATAACTATACGAGAGTTGGTAAACCTGAATATTTCAAGAAGTATTTTGATAGACCTTGTTAAGAATGTCTACTAAGATGCGTCTCAAGAGTCACTTTAACAAAAGAACTCATTTTACTCTACCATCCTAGTAACAATAATTTTGTAAATAGTTTATGAAATAAAAAACACAGTTAGTTTTTTTTTAAAAAAATATATCAACTACTACCTTTTCCCCCAACCAAAATGAGACATTGTCCTCAATGTCCTAAGATAGAAAGATAGAGTATAGAAGACATCACCTAAAATAGCGAACACTAACAAACCTGAAACACACTTAAACAAATATAAGAAACAACAAAACATAATAATAAAAACAAAAGACACAAAGATTTCTCAAACGAAGGCTCAAATCTAATCTAAGCTTTTTACGGCTTTCCTTAGTTGACCAATTTATGCGACTCATGGAGGGATCAATTACAGGGATGAAAGAATGTAGTTGGTCAATCAATTGTTCAGCAGTAGTAGTAGAGATTATGATTTTTCGTGCCGAAGATGTTAGAAATTCTTATTCCACAGCATGATCAAGTAAAGACAACTTATCATAAAAACCATTAACATTTAATAAACCTATAGGTTTATGGTGAATGTGCAGTTGGGCCCAAGAGAAAATATGAAAGATCTCTTTCAATGTGCTCAGACCACCTGGTAAGGCAATGAAGGCGTCGACATGGTTAAACATGGCATTCAGTCGATCAGACATTGTGGGGACTTGTAGTTCCTCTCCAATTATTTTTCCAATGATGTCCCCTTGTGTTAAAGCTTTGGGGACAACCCCCAAAACTTGACTACCTTCTAAAAATACAGCTTTTGACACTCCCCCCATTAACTCAAGGCTGCCCCCTCCATACACTAAATGAATCTTTCGCTCAGCTAGTACCTGACCAAGATGATTTGCTGATTCTAAAAACTCGTTTTCTTTCCCAAGATTGGATCCCCCCAAAACACAAATATTGTTTATGTGATGACTTGAGGAACCTGCCATTTCTACACACTTCTATATTTGATGAATGTATGGGTTGAGTAGAAATGAAGGGAAGGAATAGAATAATTTATAGATGAGAAATTGAAAATGCAATCATACCACCTATATGTAGGCCAGTTGTAGTCTTACTCTCTCTCTCTCTCTATATATATATATATATTTATTTATTTATTTTGAAAAAGCATGTGTATGTATAGATAGTTGTGATTATGGCTCACATCTTTCCTTGGTTTTACGTCTAAGAACGGCTTAAACGCCCTCTATGAGTCGGGGATAGGCTTCTTATCTAGTTTTCTTAAAAACTGGCAAACAAGGTTTTTTTTAGTCAAATTCCCAAGACTAAGTCGAGCATGTTCTTTATGAAATTGTGGCCATAAATCATGAATTGCACGATGCACATCTCCATTAGGGTGCGTCTCAAGAGTCAATAGAAGATTATCTAAAGACCCCTTATTTAGGCCATACTTAATGAATTGTATTTTATCTTCCCGGTTTATAGATACCATTCCTAAAGAATGACATGTTGCATTACAAGTCCATCTGGCACATCTGTGATAGACTTTGAGTCGTTTTGCACGACGTTTCTTCACAAAAGTGCTTCTACCTGTTCTAGGCATGTGTGAAATGAAAGAATTGGAGGACTCACTTGATAATCGGACCTTTTCTTCAATCAACCAACGAATATCTTCAGGAATTCCATGATTCATTAACAACCTCAATCTTACACATCTAGCACGGTAAAGTTTTGTAATCGCATTATGAGACAAAGCGGGAAAATACTTTTTCAATTTTTCTAGACTGGTGTCCATTTTCAAATGAGAATTAGAGGAGAGATTCAAAGAAAGGAGAAAGAGTAAAGAGTTGCACAAATATATACACAGATATCAGTTATCATGGGAAACTGAAAGAACCAATTTAAGAGTCACGGAGTACCGTTATTCGCCATTTGACCGGGGTGAGAGAAACTAGCAAAACAAAAATTACACAAAAAAAATTTGAGGAAAAAAATCAACCTTTATATACAGGATCACCCAATTCAATAGCGTCATTTTCAACTAAAAAATTATCAAAGTAAACTTTCAAACGATGTCCATTTACCTTAAAAACATTGCCATTCTTTGGATTCTCGATATCACAGGCCCCATATGGATACACATGTTTCACAATAAAAGGACCGTTCCATCTTGATCTTAGTTTTCCAGGAAATAAATGGAGTCAAGAATTATAAAGCAAGACTTTTTGACCAACATTGAATGTTTTTCTCAGTATTTTCTTGTCATGAAACTCTTTGATTCTTGCTTGATAAATTCTTAAATTGTCATATGCATCATTTCTTATTTCCTCAAGCTCATTTATTTGCAATTTTCGCATCTGACTAGCATCATCAAGGTTTGAATTGAAAGCTTTAATAGCCTAATAAGCTTTATGTTCAATTTCCACAGGCAAGTGACAAGGTTTTCCATAGACTAGTCTATAAGGCGACATAACTAATGATGTTTTATAAGCAGTTTGATAAGCCCAAAGTGCATCATTAAATTTTAAAGACCAGTCTTTCCGATTAGGGTTCACTGTTTTCTCTAAGATTTGTTTGATCTCCCTATCAGCAAGTTCTACCCGTCCACTCGTTTGAGGGTGATAAGGGGTGGTAACTTTGTGTGTGATTTCATATTTCTTCATTAAAGACTCAAATGGCTTATTGCAAAAATGTGTTCCACCATCACTTATCATGGCTTGAGGGATACTAAATCGACTTAAAATGTTTTCTTTCAAAAACTTTATCACTGTTTTGTGATCATTGTTTCGACTTGGAATTGCCTCTATCCATTTTGAACATAATCTACTGCGACTAATATGTACAAGAAACCAAATGATAGAGGAAATGGACCCATGAAATCTATACCCCAACAGTCAAAGATCTCAATGACAAGAATAGGATTTAAAGGCATCATGTGACGTTTCGAAATAGATCCCAACTTTTGACAATTTTCACAAGTCTTGCAGAATGCATGTGAGTCTTTGAACATGATGGGCCAGTAAAATTCACTTTGTAAGATTTTGGCAGTTGTGTTTCTTGATGAGAAATGACCCCCACATGCCTCAGAATGACAAAATTTAATGACACTACTTACCTCATTGTTAGGAATGCATCTTCAAAATATTTGATCAGGACAATATTTGAATAAATAAGGGTCATCCCAATAAAAGTTCTTCACTTCGTTCAAGAACTTTCTTTTGTCTTGGGTACTACAATGAGCTGGCAATTATCCTGAAACAAGAAAATTAACAATATTAGCAAACCAAGGCATTGTAGAGACGGAAAATAAAGATTCATCAGGAAAGTAGTCATCGATTGGTGTGATGTCAGATCTCGAATCGGTTGTCAATATTGAAAAATGATCTGCAACAACATTTTCGGTGCCTTTCTTGTCTTTGATTGTGATATCAAATTCTTGAAGTAACAAAATCCACCGCACCAATCTAGCCTTAAGATCCTTTTTTTAAAGAAGATAATTCAAAGCTGCATGATCACTAAAAATGACAACAGGTGAGCCAACAAGATAAGATCTGAACTTGTCACATGCAAATACTACTGCAAGTAATTCTTTTTTAGTGGTAGTGTAATTCATTTGAGCACTATTTAAAGTTTTACTTGCATAGTAAATCACATAAGGTTTCTTATCTTTTCTTTGTCCCAAGACAGCACCCACGGCATAATCACTAGCATCACACATTATTTCAAAAGGTAGTGACCAATCAGGAGGTTGAATGACAGTAGCAGAAGTAAGCAAACTTTTAAGTTTAACAAAGGCTTTTTCACATTATTCAGTCCATTCGAAAACATTTTCCTTTGTGAGAAGGTTACACAATAGTTTAGTTATTATACTAAAATCTTTGATGAATCTTCTGTAAAAACCACATGTCCTAAGAATGATCTAACATCTTTAATAGATTTTGGTGTTGGTAACTTGGCAATTAACTCGATTTTAGATTTATCAACCTCAATTCCTTTCGATGAAACAATGTGACCAAATACAATGCCGTTTGTTACCATAAAATGACATTTTTCCCAATTCAGTACAAGATTCTTCTCTTCACACATGTTCAAAACCTTTTTCAAGTTAGTTAAACAATCATCAAATGAATCACCAAAAACAGAAAAATCATCCATATAAATCTCAAGAAAATGTTCAACCATATCACTGAATATGCTAAGCATGCATCTTTGAAATGTGGCTGGTGCATTACATAATCCAAAAGGCAATCTTCAATATGCAAAAGTACCAAATGGACATGTGAAAATAGTCTTCTCTTGATCTTCCAATGCAATTTCAATTTGATTGTAACCTGAATAGCCATCTAGGAAACAATAAAATTCATGAGTCTGTAATAACTTACCTTCTTGATGTGCATTAAGTTTGGAAGAGATTATTACCGGAAAGGTTTCATTTTCTCCCAAAAATAAGTATTTCAGATTGAATGGTAATGGCTTCAAATCAGGTTTTGGTGGTTGAACATTTGAAGGTATGGACTCAATTGACCGTGGTGGCAATTCTTCAATTTGTGGTCTCCAATTACATGCCTTTACTTCTTCCTGAAAATAGACCATTTGCAACTCATCAGGTTCATCAATCTCAGTTTCTTTGGAAGTGGTTTGAAATTGATCATGAACTAATTTTTCAATAAAGTCCACTTCCTGTAAATCATTATCATCTTCAGGTTGCTTGCAAATGTTGAAAATATTCATCTCCAATGTCATGTTTCCAAATGATATCTTCATTAATCCATTCCTACCATTAATCAATGCATTAAAAGTGGCAAGAAATGGACGTCCTAAAGAGTTGCAGAAGTTGGTTTTAACTCACCTAGATTAAGACTTTAAAAAACCGAATATGGAAGTAAATTCACACTAGCTCCAATATCAAGTAAGGCTCTTTCAATTTTATGTTCTCTAATAAAGCAAGAAATTATAGGACAACCAGGGTCATTATATTTCAAAGTATTATTGTTCTAAAGAATAGCACTTACTTGTTCGGCTAAAAATGCTTTCTTTTTCACATTCAGTTTTCTCTTCATAGTGCATAGATCTTTCAAAAATTTAGCATAGGAAGGTACCTATTTAATAGCATCCAACAAAGGTATATTGATCCTTACCTGTTTGAAGTTTTCAAGGATTTCAGAATTATGATTGACTTTCCTTTGTTTGGTCATGGCATGAAGAAATGGAAGTGCTGGCGGAGAATCAGTCTTTTCTTTACAATGTTTAGATTCAACCCCTTCCTTACCCTCAGAGATTTACTCATCATCTTTCTCACAAGGTTCACGAGTGGGTTTTTCAATAACCTTACCACTGCGAAGAGTGTTGACTGATTTGACATGATCTATGTGTTGGCTTCCGGGACTACTTGCATTTGCATTGTATTGCCTCTTTGGATTTTGCTGTGGTTGAGATGGAAACTTACCTTTCTCTTGAAAACTGAGAGCAGATGTTAACTTTGCAAGAGTATCTTTAAAATCTACCATGCCTTGAGCAAGTTGAGTGTTGCTTGTCTCTTGCTTTTCAATGAATGCATGCAATGTTTCCTCAATATTTATTCTAGGAGGGGGAACATAAGGAGGTGCATATCCATAAGAATTTTGGAAATTATGGTGTGCTTGAAACGGTGGTTGTGAAGTTTGTGCATTATTGTTATCGCTCTTCCAACTTAAATTTAGGTGATTTCTCCAACCATGGTTGTGTGAGTATGGGTTATGATTGGGCCTTTAAAAACTGTTTAAAGCATGGGCTTGTTCATGGAGGCATTTCTTGAAAGAAGGCAAAGTTGGACAGTCATTGGTTGCATGTTCATTTATTTCACAGATTTGACACACAATGTCTTGAACATATTTTAATTGACCACTCTTTTTAAATTCTAGTGCCTCAACTTTTCTAGCTAAAGATGCAAACTTGGCTTGGAGGTCATGATCTTCCCTAAGGTTGTGCATACCTTCACTAGATGTATGACTTTTACTTGATGCCTCATAAGTACTTGTGGTGTCCCAATTTTTAGCATTTTCAGCTAGCAAGTCTAGGTACTCCATTGCTTCATTAGGGTCTTTATCTTCAAAAGTTCTATTACACATCAATTCAACCATTTGCCAATCTTTAGGTGTTAACCCTTCATAAAATTATGAAACCAATCTCCATATTTCAAAACCATGATGAGGGCAAGTATTAAGCAAGTCTCGATACCTATCCCAACATTGGTGAAATGTTTCACCTGGTTTTTTATTGAAAGTGATGATTTGTCTTTTGAAAGAGTTAGTTCTGTGAGATGGAAAAAATTTCTTTAAAAATTGGTGTGACATTTCATCCCAAACACGAATAGATCCTGGTCTAAGATTTTGTAGCCATGTTTTAGCTTTATCTTTTAATGAAAAAGGAAAAAGCTTTAATCTAATGGTGTTCATGCTACAATTTGAGTCATTATAGGTATTACAGACCTCCTCAAATTCCCTTAAATGCAAGTATGGATTTTCTAGGTCTAAGCCATGAAAAGAAGGTAAAAGTTGAATAATGCCTGATTTAAAATTAAAATGGGATGCATCAGGAGGGAAAACTATGCATAAGGGTGCACTTGTTCTTGTAGGATTCATGTGGCCTCTAAGTGTTCTCAAACGGTTATTCTCATTATAAAGCGATTGATTATCTTCTTCAGCCATATTTTCTGAAAATGATGAGGATACCCTACAAAGTCTAGCACTTAATACATGTGACCAAACTCTCATGCACGTGTAAGAAGAGAATAAAAGGAAGAAAAGAAAAGAGAAGAACAAGAAACAAAACAAAAGAAAAGAAACAAGAGTTAGACAAAATGAAAAGTGAAAAGAGAAAATAAAATAAATACTATAATTTGTACAAGAATTTACCTCCCCGGCAACGGCGCCAAAAACTTGACACAACCAAAAGATTAGTGTCTTCTCCTAAGTGCAGGAGTGTCGAAGTAATAAATAACTCGGCAAGACCAGGGTCGAACCACAGTAAGGTTAATTGTATAAATTATATTAAACAATAATACAACAACAACAACAACAACAATAATAACAATAATAGTAATAGTAATAGTTATAATAATACTAATAATAGTAGTAGTAATAATAATAATAATAATAATAAAGAAGAGGAAGATGAAGAAGTTGATGAGAATTTTAATATGGAAGATCAATGTGAGAATTAAACAATAATAAAAACAAGTGTCAAAGTTAGAGTATCCACTAATGGTATTTCAAACAAGTATAGTATAAACTCTTATTACTCAACTAGAAACCACACACAAAGGAGGTTCCAATTGGATGATTTTTCATTAATAGCTCATTATAAATTATTAACATGATCATATTAATTATCTTATTTAAGTAACACCAAACTTTTAAATATTGTCACGAATTCATGATGCTAACTTATGTTACTAACAAATCAAGTTCCTTTCATAGCACAGGTGTAGGTAATACCATACAGTTGGGCTATGAGAGTGCCAAGCATTTGTTGTACCAAGTGTTATACAACACAAATCTAGATTAACCATTTAACAAGCAAGGTATTAAGAATTAGTAAGATAAAAAGATAAGACATGTTAATATTAAACATTAAGGTCCATGTTGAGTTTACACCATACTTATTCTTACACCATTAGTGTAACCTTTTCACCTTGACATAATAAACTTAGCTAAACATAATGAAGAAGAGAAACATAAATAAATAAAAAACAAGAACATAAAGAAAATACAAGTTAACTAAGTAAAGGAGAGGAAATGAAAAGCATAAACAAGATATTAATGAAAACAAAATTTAAAAATTACAAAAAAAAAATATAAAGAGAGAGAGAGAGCAAGAGCAAGCTCTTGATCTGAACAACCAAGCCCATAAATGCATGGCAAATGCCTCCTTTTATAGGCTAAAATTCGGAATTATTGATTTGATGACTAATTGTTGAGTGGGTGGCCAACTCTTGACTTGGTGAAAATCCTTATCTTCTTGTCTAAATAAAACGAAATTGCTAGCATGTTGAGTCCAAGACCCAATTATGCTATTTGGAAGTCCAAATCTTAGCAATAATAGAGAAGTCAGAATATGTCCTGCAGCGCAGACACGGTTCAATGTTCAGCCCATGTATCGAGTTCTAGAAGTCCAAATGACCTCAATTGTTTTTTTTTTTTTCTGAAAAGCTAAGACAATTTCCTAAAACTTTCTTGAGTAAAGTTGGTTTAAATTTTGACGTTAGCAATGACGTTTTGTTCAGAAAAGAAGATAAGGATTGTCACCAAGTCAAGATGTGGCCACCTCCTCAACAATTATTCATCAAATCAATAGTTTCAAATTTTGGCCTATAAAAGTAGGCATTTGCCATGCATTTAGGTGTCTTTGTGTTCAGATCAAGATCATGTTGTTGCTCACTTTCTTTGTATTTTGTAATATTTTATGTTATATTAATCTCTTGTTTATGCTTTTCATTTCCTTTCCTTTCCTTATAGAATTATGTTCTTATCTTGTTTATTTATGTTTCTTTCTTTCATTATGTTGAGCTAAATTTATTATGTCAAGGTGAAAAGGTTACACTAATAGTGTAAGAATAAGTATAATATAAACTCAACATAGACTTTAATTCTTGATACTAACATGTTTTATATTTATTATCTTGCTCACTCTTAATACCTTGCTTGTTAAATGGTTAATCTAGATTTGTGTTAAACAACCCTTGGTACAACAAATACTTGGTACTTTCATAGCCCAACTGTATGGTATAACCAACACATGTGCTATGAAAGGAACTTAATTTGTTGTTAACATAAGTTATCACCATGAATATGATGCAAACCTCGTGATCACGTGGTCACGTAACCCATAATCAAGATTGAGATTTGATTTCGGAAAGTTGAAATAGGTCTGATAGGAGTGTGACACATTGGAAACCTGTCCCAAGGCACCAACACTATTGGAATGAGTAGAATGACGCCACAAAGCCGGTTAATCTTCAATAAGTCAGATTCAGTTTGTTCAAGAACTGAAGAATACAAGAATTACTCTCACACGTTAAAACTGAAAAATTCAGAATAATAATCATCAAAGCTGCCAAAATTTTGGCTTACATGAGTTTAAATAGTTCTTGAAAAATTAACCTTAATGGACCCCTTATGTGGACTTATATGAGGTCCACTCAAAACTGGCCCAAAACCTTAAACTGAAAAGCCCATAACCTGATACAAACAAGCCTTGGACCCTAGCTCAAAACAAAGTTTTAATTACGGCCAAACATTAAAGAAAATAATAAAAATAACTAATTTATCATTATATACCACCAGCTCTTCTTTCCTTGTGTAGCTAGGATGAATAAGAAATCCTTAGAAGAAAAGGATTCTAAAACATTAATGAATCACTACCACACTTGTAGATTATATTGCAGCTCATTAAAGATCCTTGTGGAACTAGAAAATTCTCAAAAACAGCTGCCACATCCTTGTAGGAAAAGAATCCTAACCAAATAGGAAGTCCACAAGTTAAATGGAAGTAAATAACAAAATTCGTACAGCCTCCGTTGACCAGTATTGTAGTTCCTTCCCGAATTTCGACTGACCTGAATTGTTAACCCAAGGTATTAAAACATGTTTGGAGAGTCCACATAAAATATTAGCCCAATCCAACGGTCGGATTGAGAATTATGATTGTTGCCGTAAACCTGAACTGTTGCGCTTTTTACGCCAAAATCTGAATCTGACCTTACTTGGGTCGTATCATAAGGCTGAACCATATCAGAATACCTGATAATATTTACAACTATTGGCATTACTCGAATAAGATAATTAATGTAATCATGTTAATAATTTATAATCCGATTGGAACCTCCTTTGTGTGTGGTTTCCAGTTGAGTAATAAGAGTTTATACTATACTTGTTTGAAGTACCATTAGTGGATCCTTTAACCTTGACATTTGTTTTTATCATTGTTTAATCCTCACATTAATCTTACATCTCAAAGTCCTCTTTATTACTACTACTACTACTACTACTACTACTACTATTATTAATGTTGTTGTTGTTGTTGTTATTTATAATTTATATAGTTAACCTCCTTTTGGTTCCACCCCGGTTTTGCTAGGTTATTTATTACTTCGACACTCCTGCACTGGAAGAAGACATCAATCTTTTGGTCGTGTCAGCAGTGAATTTAAAATTCATTGGAGACCATACAACTTCGGCAGCGAACCCCAAATTCGCTACAGGACACCCAATTCAAACCACTCAATTTCGATAGTGAATTTCAGACCCTACAACTTCAGCAACGAATCCTAAATTCTCTGTAAACAACTCAATTTTGACAGAGAATTTGAAATTCGCTCTAGACAATACAACTTCGGCAGCGAATCCCAAATCCGCTGCAAACAATTCAACTTCGGCAGCAAATCCTAAATTCTCTGCAAACAACTCAATTTCGGCAGCGAATTTCTACAGACTATACAACTTCGGCAGCGAATCCCAAATTTGTTGTAGAACACACAATTCGGCAACGAATGTTAATTCGCTGCAAACAACTCAATTTTGGAAGTGAATTTAAAATTCACTATATAACACACACTTTTGGCAGTGAATCACAAATTCATTATAGACAACGCAGTTTCAACTGCGAATGCTGATTCGCTGCAGACAACACGCTTCAGCAACGAAACTAATTCGTTGCAGGTAACACGTTCGATAGCAAAACTAATTCATTGCTGACAACACAATTCGGTTGCGAAAATTCCTTTGTTGTAGTTAACACAAATCGATAGTGAAACTAATTCGTTGCAGACCACTTGATTGGGTAGCGAAACTAATTCGCTACAGACTACTTAATTGGGCAACAAAATTAATTCACTGCATGCAACATAACTCTACACATAACATCATCTTAACATATTATTATACAATTTCATCAAACACAAATAGAAATTTATTTTATTAACACCAATATAGTTCCTGTTTTGGTTTCAGCAAGGTCTAAGGTCCCAATGACTACACAATTCTGTACATAACCCTTTCTAACACAAGTTCTTCTATCATACATGCAAGAATCAAGATAATAACACCATCATGCATTCTGTTTTAGTTCGAGTATATCCTTAAGAGTTCAACAAGATCATAATTTATGCATTTCTTTATCTCATTCCCCTTAGATCTTCCACTTAATTATTTCTAAAACTATTATGAACACTAAACCTTCTACTTTGGGGTTTTCATCCCCTCCTTATTCTGAAGTCGTGAGGCAACAACCAGCCAAGGAAAACTACTTCTCTTACCTCACACTTTTTACAACTTTAGAGCAAGTTTTGGTGACATGGTTCTTTCCTCAATCTTGGTTTTTCCTTCTCTTCCATCTCTACCGTACAATGGTCTGTAACACTCCCTCTCCTCTCATAGTTTCAGTCATCAATGTAACTCCCTAGCTTTCTTCTTCTTCAAACACTCAAGGTAGGGGACATACAGCTAGTACAGGTGGGTCTTCTCCTTGGAGAGGGTAACTGTTGTTGTAGTCATAACTGTTGGTCGTTTATGGGGAAGGGGCCTGAACTCCTTCTCCTTCCATGGCTTCAGCCACTTCTATCTTTCCATTGGTCACCCTTCTTCTCCAACATTTAGAGGTGGTGCATACAGCTGGGTATGCAGTTGTTGCAAGCAGATTTTTTGGGAGAGGAAGAAGGTAAGAGCATGCAACCTTTTTTTAAAAAAGCACCCCTTTTTCTCTCTTTGATGCATTTATACCTCTCTTAAATGCAGAGGGGTGTTTAGATGTTGGACCAAGGTTGTACTTATCCCCCTTTTGGGTTATCCTTGGGTTGGTTTCTATTCCCATTCTCCCCTAGGATAGGTTGGCCCAACAATAATCTTTTGTTAGGTTTGACAGTGTCACTGCCAATTTAGAAATCAACAGCCACAGACTGCGTTGTTACCGATTCATAAATCGGCAGTGAGAACTGCACCACTATCGATTCATAAATCGATGCCCAAACTGTGTTGTTGTCGATCAATCGGTAGCCAAAAAATTTGCCACTATCGATCCAAAAATTGATAGCCAAGTACTGTGTTGTTGCCAATTCAGAAATCGACAGCAAAACTACGTCACTGCCGATTCAGAAATCGACAGCCCCAAACTGTGCCGCTACTGAATTAGAAACCAATAGTCAAAAGCTTTGCTGATGTCGATTCTGAAAGCAGCAGCCAAGTATTGTGCCGCTACCGATCCAAAAATCGGTAGCAAAACTATGTCGTTACCGATTCAAAAATCGACAACCTTAAACTGTGTCGCTTTCGACTTAGAAATCAGCAGCTAAAAGCTTTATTGCCATCGATTCTTTAATCGGCAGCCAATTATTGTGCCAATGACAAGAAATCTGGAGGAAAAACTATATTGTTGCTGATCCATAAATCGACAGTGACGGCGGAGTCGTTTTATCTTATCTCTTTTTATTGTGTTTACAATGATGACGGGTTACGAGGATGAATTAGAGAGGGATTATTTTGTCTCTATATTGGATAAGGATTCCATATCTAACATGGAAATCAAGGGGTGGCAACATTACAAGCAATGATTCCTTTCCTTATAAGGAGAATAAGAGGCGGCCAGATTTGAAGGACTTTCCTTCTCTTTTTTTCCCTTTCTCTGACATGATTTCCTTACTTTAAAGGGAGATTGTGGAAGGTTTTAAAAGGGAAGAACTTCGCAACTCTCTTCCCTATTTTTAAAGCATTAATTCAACCAAACAAGGGAAGAAGATCAAGCATTCAAGGTATCATGTTCCAAGCATGGAAAATTTTCTAAAAGGGTTGGCAAGCATACATTATTGCTATGCAAGTCATACCCGACTACACAAGGAAATTAATCAAGCTAGAGACGGTTTTGAGGGCTAATTGTTTTCTTGTATTATTCTAAATATTTTACTTAGTTATTATGTTGTTTTAAGTATTATTTGACCCATAATATTGTAGTTCAAGTTTTTAAGTTCAGTTGGGTTTATTTTGGCCCAAATTAAGTGTTTTAGATATATTTTAGGCATTAGGCTTGTGTTAGCTGAAAGCCCAATGATTTGCAACCTAATATGGGTTCATTAGGTTTAATTATCTTAAAACTATATAATGTTTTTCTTCCTGTGAATTTTAGCAGTCTTCAGATTAATAATATTATTGTGTTAAACATGTTCTTTGGTGTGACAAAATAAAACCTGACTTATCAGGGTATAAAAGACCAGTTGACAAAATGTGAAACAAATTTTTATACTATTTGTTTATTGATTTTTATTATTTTTAAACCTTATTTTAATTAGTTTGGGGTTTATTTAAATTAGATACATGCCTGGCCCATTAGTATTAGGGCTTTTTTTCAAGATCTTAAATACTTTTTTGTAAGGAAAAACTATTAAGACATATAATACTATTGCTGTCAAATTTATTTAGCTTAAATGAGAGAAATTCTTGCATTCTTTGATTCTCTAATGAACAAAATTGACTTATCGAAGATTAACTAACTTTGTGTTGTCTTCCTTATACTTCTCATTTGTGAATTGATATTTATAGAGTCAGGGCTCTTATTCTAATAGTGTTGGTGTCTTGGGATAAGTTTTCGTTATGTCATACTCCTATTATACCTGTTGTGACTTTCCATGATTTGTTGTCAATCTTGTTGTGGGTTGCGTAATCACGAGGTTCGCATTAGTAAGAGCATGTAAAATTTCATCCTTAAAAATCAACTTTTCACTCATGTATTTTCATTTGGATTCTATTTTATTTTCACTCGTTTCGCAGTAGCATTAGATTTATTTCATAAAACTATGTTGTCATGTTTTTAATGTACACATGTGATGCAAACCCTTGGTAAATTTTCAAAAAAGTAGAAAAAAACAAAAAATATTTGAAGTATTCCTCAAAGATAATTAAGCATCAATCATTGAATTTAAATATGTATTCTAATCTAATTTATGATAATAAATAAATCAATCATGAAAAACATGAAGTTTTTGTACCTATCCTTACTTCTTAGTTAACCTAGCATTTGTGCATGAATTAACCCTAGTCACATAATAACCTTCATTAAGCATGCAATATTTAATTACATGATAGCATTAAAATCAATATAGATGCAAATGATTCATGATAATTAAACATACATAGAGAGTTAATTTAATTAATAATTATGTTTGAAAATTAAGTTATTTCTTCTACTTAAGTTAATTAGTCATGAATCTATCATAAACTAATCACTAGTAATAAATTTAAAAGCAAAAACATATGTTATGCATTGTATAAAATTTAGGTCATTAATTATCAATTTTAATCATAGAAAAATATAAGATATTCATGTATCACAATAAGATAATTTTAAGCACAAATCCTCATGATAATTTAAAACCCAAGAGTATTAACTTCTTTAAAATTATAAACTAAACTTGTCTCAAATTTAGAAAATGAAAAAATATATAAAAAAAATTCTAAAAAAATTATAGAACCTCTCATTGTCTTCTTATACATTCAGAACGTATTCTCTCTTCTTTTTAGAGATTAGGGCTAGTTTTTATGGAATTTAGGAGGTGGAGAAGTTTCCTAGTTAATAATTAATTCCTAATCAAATTACTTTAAGGTCTCTTTATACTAATATGATTTTAATGACTTGTGTATTGACCTTGACCTTCTAGAGAGGTTTCCTAGTCATGCGGGATGCTTGTCACATCATTAATAAGTTGTCATTTCATCATCCAAACCTGGAAAGATAGGTTGGACTCACGCTAGTTTTTTGGAAGATTTTAGACCCAGCTTTAAACATATCATTCTCTCTCGTCTGGATGATTTAATAAGCCTACCATATATGGATCAAAAGCTTGATATGTTGATGCGATCCAAACACCAAAGGATCCATTGGAAGTTCCAGTTGGTCCAGTTAATGGACTTCTTTAAGATACGTGGGCTAAGGTGGACTTCAAGAGAATATTAAATAATGAGGAGCAAGCCATGATTAATCATATTTATGTTCAAGAGGGACTTGTTGGTGTAACCAAGACCATTACACAAGGATTGGGAGAAGAAAATTAGATTAAACTGAAATGGGATTATTTAAGACGAGAGAGAACCATCCATTTGAAGTTGGGATTTGCTGCTGCCAAACAAATAGCAGAAATACTGAACTTGTAAGTCCCCCATTCCGGGATAAAATGACAATATCATGTCAATCGAAAAAAAACGTAGTAATTTTTTTTTTGTATGTATACATTCATGGTCTGAGTTAAAATCTACCGAAATTTCAACGAATTCCCCATATATCGAAAGCTCCCAAGTTATTAACATGGAATCTATTTACACTTCTAATAGCTCGCATCTGAGAATTTAATTTCCAACCCATTCATCCTGGGTTTCAATTCCACACTTATACTCACACCCATCAACCATAATATTTAAGATATGCATTAGATAACAAAATATCATTATGGATGGATAATATATATATATATATATATATACATAGACATGAAATATGGTTATATGAACTACAGGGTTAAATTCATTCAATCAAGTTTAAATATTGTTTATACAAATTAAGTTATACAAACATTTTCATGTTTACAAAATACAAGGGTATACTCTCTAGAACCTAGATTACAAGAAGGGAACATAAGCTAGGATCTACTCTTGTCGTGCATGCGATGATCCTGAAACAAAATACATATTATTGACAGGTGAATATTAAAATAAATATAACAACACGAATATCTAACAATTTCAATATGGTAAAATGCATTCATAGTTCATTCGCTTCTCCCTTCTAGTTTTTATTAGAATCTCTTCTTGATCCAACTATTAATAATTATTCCTTCTACCACTTTCAATTTTCATTCCAGACTTTATGAAATCAAACATGATTATTTATTTTTTGCTTATCACATTACCGATACCAATTTTCACAGTATCATCATCATCACCCCATAGAAGTCGATGCAAGGTGATCCCCTTACCCAGGATCCTAACATACACTAAATATATGCTAGTCCAATCATGGTGATCCCCTTACCCGAGATCCTAATATACACTAAATGTATGCTAGTTTACGCCTCAAATCGCACTTCTCATATTTCTTTTGTCGGTAATAATTTCATCATTTAGCAATTCACACAACAACTTTTCACCTTGAATACATATACATTCAGTAATTCACATTTCACATTGGTAATATAAATAAATCATGAAATTAACTAGGAAGTAGAGGTGCGATTCACCTACCTGCAATAGAAGCTCTACTCGTGCTCCCCTACTGCTGCTATTGCACCACACCTGTGGTCCCTCCTGAAATTCACAGGTTTATCTCATAAATTTTCCTCACACAAGGATATGTTTTATTATAACCATATCAACAACCAATAAGTCTTTCTTTCAGTCATTTCTTAATATTTTATGTTTTTCTCATTTCACCCATTTATATTGTCATTTTTTTCCAACCACAGTTATCATTCCTTTATATATGTGTGTGTGTGTGTGTGTATGGGTGGATTGTTTCTATTTAAATCTTGAACTGTCACTGTCTAGATATCGAACTGTTACTGTCTTATTTTTGAATTGTTACTGTCCAGACATTGAACTATTACTGTCTCATTTTTTTTGAACTGTTACTGTCCAATTGTTACTCTTCGACCTCTCCTTAGATTTTTAACTATATCTAGAGTTATAGAACTCCGATTCAAACACGATTAGTCTTGTTGGAAAGCTAAGACATGAGGCTACAAGTTCTCTAAAGGAAGGAGAACCCAAATCTGCCTCTAAGATAGTCAAAATTTCTCATCAATGAACAAGACCTACTACCCTATAGTGTCTGTTATGACCCAGTCTCGATTCGTGACCCATAGTTGGAGTTCCATAACTCCAAATTGAGCAAGACCAATTTCATTAGTTAGCCAACATCTAAAACTACAATTTCTATAAGGAACCTAATCCTAATTCCTTCATCCTCCTACCCGAAATCTCTTTTGAAAGTCAAGAGATGAAACTGCCTAGATTCATCAACCTTTCCATTTACATACAACACATAAAGTTCTTTAATTTAGCAACTCATATTTTTTCCTCAATTTAAGTCTAAGAACTCAAACCTATAAATTAACATCCAGGCATCAATTCATAATCAACTTGAAATGACTCATAAGAGCATGTTTAGAATACCTTACCCGGTACGAATCAAGGTTTCGATCCCTTCTTTTCTTTCTAATGACAGACGACCCTCCCCTCTTCTCTTCTTGTTCAATTTTTTTCTTCTTAATCCCTTTCCCACCAGTGTTTATTCTACCTATAACCCTTAACCCTTAATCTTGGATGGGTTTTTGAAATTTTAGTGTTTCTCTCTTGATTTGTAAAAATGAATATAAAAACTCCATCTTTTCTTTATGTTATCTGCAGATCTATTTTTTGGTGAGAAAAGGAATACTTGTGCTCTATAATTATTCTTATTTGCATTTAGGCCCCATTTTCTTTAAGTGTATTTGTTTGCCCCCACTTCTTTTTATATCAGAGTTACTCCAATAAAGCCTTGAAAATGCGTAACTTGGTCGTTGATGGTCATGATACTCATTTTGCAAAACCACTAATCTTATTTTTGTGTCCGCATTTCAATCCTTCTTAGTGAGTTCTTATCAAAGGTTGGCCAAGTTTATCTCAATATCAAAAGGCTAGAAACTAGCTCTTTGACCTCCAAGGTTGGAAAACCCCCAAAACCTCCAAAAACCAAATTTGTTGTAAACCAGCATAAGTACAGAGCTCACAACTATAAAACATACTCCAGAACCCTTTTATTTTGTTGAAATAGTTAAGCTTTAATCAATCTATGTTTGAATCCATTGAAAACCCTAGCAAGAACCTATAAATACCCCCTTGAAGAATCAGAGTAAAAAGAAGAAAAAGATGGAGAAAAGATTGATAAAGGAACTCTTTATGTGAAGATTTAAAAGCCTAGCACACGGATTTCTTAAGTTTTGAAAGGGCAGCAAGCTTGTGGAAGCAAGACTTGACAAAGAAAACCAAAGAGGGTAATAGCTACTCTAGAAGCTTGAAGGTATTGTTTTCTAATCTAAAAGTGGAGTCCATGTGGCCTGCTAAAGTTTGGAATACTTAGCAAATAGTGTTATGGTTGCTCTTTTTGTTAATATTATAGTCTGATTCTGTTTTTTTTTAAGCTATTTTGGATGTTTTAGATGTAGTAAAGTCTTCTATTTAAATTATTTCTTCTTGATAAAATGGTGTTGTTTTAGTTTAACTTAAGCAATGCGTGTTAAAGTGATTAGTACTTAAAAGTTCATTTTATCAAGGTTTTATATCAACATTTTGCACTTGAAGTATCAACAACTCCTTAACTAAAGCATGTTTTATAATAATATAAGATACCTCTAATTTATGGTAAATATTCATCTTAAATGCAGGCCTATCACATAAATCAAAGGATTGATTGATGAATTCAAGTATTGGAATTGAAAGGACAAAGAGAGGGTCAAACTTAGAAAAAAGATGTTGGTGCAGTCCAAACTAGAACATTGTTCGGTAATTGGG
The DNA here is from genome assembly GCA_033617975.1 of Populus alba x Populus glandulosa. Classification (NCBI taxonomy): domain Eukaryota; kingdom Viridiplantae; phylum Streptophyta; class Magnoliopsida; order Malpighiales; family Salicaceae; genus Populus; species Populus alba x Populus glandulosa. The sequence continues at coordinate 12,712,055 of CM066146.1, read as the reverse complement.
TCATATCTCGAGTTCTAGATGTCCAAATGATCTCAAAATTTTACACAGATTCAGTAAGACATAGGCCTACAACTTTCATGTGACCAAGATCTAAGAAGGCCGTTTTCAAGTCCAAATTATAGCAACAACGGAGAAGTCCGAATCTATCATGTAGCCTGAACACTGTTCATTTTTTGGCCCATATCTAGAGTTCTAGAATTCTAAATGACCTCCATTTTTTTTTCCTGGAAAGCTGAGTCAATTTCCTACAACTTTCATGTTTTTAAGTTGTCCCAGTTCTGATGTTAGCAATTTCGTTTTATTCAGACAAGAAGATAAAGATTTTCACAAAGTCAATAGTTGGTCACCCACTCAACAATTAGTCATCAAATCAATAATTCTGAATTTTGGCCTATAAAAGGAGGCATTTTCCATGTATTTAGGAGCTTGGTTGTTCAGATCAAGTTCATGCTCTTTATTTCTCTCTTTATATTTTTTTGTAATTCTTAAGTTTTGCTTTCATTAATATCTTGTTTATGATTTTGATTTCCTTTCCTTTTCTTAGTTAACTTGTATCTTATTTATGTTCTTGTTTTGTTTATTTATGTTTCTCTTCTTCATTATGTTTAGCTAAGTTTATTATGTCAAGGTGAAAAGGTTACACTAATGGTGTAAGAATAAGTATAGTATAAACTGAACATGGACCTTAATGTTTAATATTAACATGTCTTATCTTTTTATCTTACTAATTATTAATACCTTGCTTGTTAAATAGTTAATCTAGATTTATGTTGTTTAACACTTAGTACAACAAATGCTTGGCATTTTCATAGCCCAACCGTATGGTATTACCTACACCTGTGCTATGAAAGGAACTTGATTTGTTGTTAACATAAGTTACCATCATGAATTTCTGACAATATTTAAAAGTTTGGTGTTACGTAAATAAGATAATTAATATGATCATGTTAACAATTTATAATGAGCTATTAATGACAAATCATCCGATTGGAACCTCCTTCGTGTGTGGTTTCCAAATTGAGTAATAAGAGTTTATACTATACTTGTTTGAAATACCATTAGTGGAACCTCTAACCTTGACATTTGTTTTTATCATTGTTTAATCCTTACAGTAATCTTTCATCTCAAAGTTCTCATTAATTTCTTCCTCTTCTCTTTTATTATTATTATTATTATTTATATTCCTGTTAAATTTTATGTATGTTAAGTATGCTCTATGTTTGATCAAGGATCCTGACATTGTTGGTCTTGCCTTGTTCATTCGCATCAGAAATCTATTTATATTATATAATATATCTCTTTGATCTTTTCATAAACTCAGTATATAGGCTGGAAACCTGTGACCCGATCTTTTAGATCATTCTCAGGTATAACAACGCCACGTACTAAGTATTATTATTATTACTACTATTAATATTATTATTACTATTACTATTACTATTATTGTTGTTATTATTGTTGTTGTTGTTGTATTGTTATTTATAATTTATACAATTAATCTCTCTGTGGTTCGACCCCGGTCTTGCCGGGTTATTTATTACTTCGACACTCCTGAACTTGGGAGAAGACATCAATCTTTTGGTCGTGTCAAGTTTTTGGCGCCGTTGTCGGGGAGTTAAATTCTTGTATAAATTATAGTATTTATTTTATTTTTTCTAACTTTGTTTCTTTTGTTTTGTTTCTTTTTGTTTTTCTTTTCTTCTTCCTTTTCTTCTCTTTCTACACGTGCATGAGAGTTTGGTCATGTACATTAAATGATAAACTTTGTAAAGTATACTCATCTTTTTTAGAAAACATGGCTGAAGAGGATAATCAATTGCTTTATAATGAGAATAATCGGGTTAGAACACTTAGAGACTACAGGAATTCAACAAGAACAATTGGGCGATTATGTATATTTTTTCCTCCTGATGCATCTCATTTTAATTTTAAGCTAGGCATTATTCAACTTTTACCTTCTTTTCATGGCTTAGATCTAGAAAATTCATACTTGCATTTGAGAGAATTTGAGGAAGTTTGTAACACTTATAAACACCATCAGATTAAAGCTTTTTCTTTTTTTAAAAAAAAGATAAAGCTAAAACATGGCTATAAAATTTGAGACCAAGATCCATTCGTGCTTGGGATGAATTGCAACAACAATTTTTAAAGAAGTTTTTTCCATCTCACAGAACAAACTCTTTCAAAAGACAAATCATCACTTTCACTTAAAAACTAAGAGAAACATTTTACCAATGTTGGGATAGGTATCGAGACTTGATTAATACTTGCCCTCATCATGGTTTTGAAACATGGAGATTGGTTTCACATTTTTATAAAAGATTAACACCTAAAGATAGACAAATGGTGGAATTAATGTGCAATGGAACTTTTGAAGAGAAAGACCCTGATGAAGCCATGGAGTACCTAGACTTGCTAGCTGAAAATGCTCAAAATTGGGACACTACGGGCACTTATGAAGCACCAGGTAAAACTCAACCTCGTACATCTAGTGGAGGTATGCACAACCTTAGGGAAGATCATAACCTCCAAGCCAAGTTTGCATCTTTAGCTAGAAAAGTCGAGGCACTAGAATTGAAAAAGAGTGGTCAATTAAAATATGTTCAAGACATTGTGTGTCAAATCTGTGAAACAAATGAACATGCAACCAATGATTGTCCAACTTTGCCTTCTTTCAACGAATGCCTCCATGAACAAGCCCATGCTTTAAACAGTTTCCAAAGGCCCAATCATAACCTATACTCGCAAACATACAATCCTGGTTGGAGAAATAACCCAAATTTTAGTTGGAAGAGTGACAACAATAATGCATTAACTTCACAGCCACCATTTCAAGCACACCATAATTCTCATGGATATGCACCTCATTATGCTCCATCTTCTAGAAGAAATCTTGAGGAAACATTGCATTCATTCATTGAAAAGCAAGATATAATCAACACTCAACTTGCTCAAAGCATGACAGGTTTTAAAGATGCTCTTGCGAAATTTACATCTACTCTCAATTTTTAAGAGAATGGTAAGTTTCCATCTCAACCACAGCAAAATCCAAAGGAGCAATACAATGCAAATGCAAGTAGTTCCAGAAGCCAACACATGGATCAAGTCAAATCAGTCATCACTCTTCGCAGTGGTAAGGTTATTGAAAAACCCATTCTTGAACCTTGTGATAAAGATGATGAGTCAATCTCTGAGGTAAGGCAGGGGTTGAATCTGAACATTGCAAAGAAAAGACTGATTTCCTACCAGCACTTCCATTTCCTCATGCCATGACCAAACAGGAAGCAATCGATGATGAAAATGGAACCGAAAATGTTGTCGCGGATCATTTATCAAAGTTGACAATAGATTCGACATCTGACATCACACCTATCAATGATTACTTTCCTGATGAATCTTTACTTTCTCTTAGTTCAATGCCTTGGTTTGCTAAAATAGCAATTCTTTTGCTTCAGGATTTTTGCCAGTTCAGTTGGATAAACAAGACAAAAGAAAGTTTTTGAGCAACGTGCAAAACCTTTATTGGGATGACCCTTACTTATTCAAATATTGTCCTGATCAAATATTTCAAATATGCATTCCCGACATTGAGGTAAGTAGTGTCATTAAATTTTGTCACTCTGAGGCACGTGGGGATCATTTCTCGTCAAAAAAGACGACTGCAAAAATCATACAAAGTCGATTTTAGTGGCCCATCATGTTCAAGCACTCATATGCATTCTGCAAAACCTGTGAAAATTATCAAAAGGTGGGATTTATTTCAAAGCATAGAGAGTCTTTAGATAATCTTCTGTTGACTCTTAAGTCTCATCATAGTGGAGATGTGCATTGTGCAGTTCATGATTTATGGCCCTATTTTCATAAAGAACATGCTCATCATAGTCTTGGGAATCTGACTAAAAACAAAAAGACCTTGTTTGCCAGTTTTTAAGAAAACTGGATGGGAAGCCTATCCCCGACTCATCGAAGGTGTTTAAGTCGTTCTTGGACGTAAAATCAAGGGAAGATGTGTGCCACAATCACAACTGCCTGTACATACACATGTTTTTTTTTTCAAAAAAAAAAGAACAAGAGAGAGAGAGAGAGAGACTACAGCTGGCCTACATATAGGTGGTATGATTGCATTTTCAATTTCTCATCTATAAATTCTTCTCTTCCTTCCCTTCATTTCTGCTCAACCCATACATTCATCAAATATAGAAGTGTGTAGAAATGGCAAGTTCCTCAAGTCATCACATAAAAAATATTTGTGTTTTCAGTGGATCCAGTCCTGGGAAAGAAAAAGAGTTTTTAGAATCAGCAAATCATCTTGGTCAGGTACTAGCTGAGCGAAAGATTCATTTAGTGTATGGAGGAGACAGCCTTGGGTTAATGGGGGGGAGTGTCAATAGCTGTATTTTTAGGAGGTAGTCAAGTTTTGGGGGTTCTCCCCACATCTTTAGCACAACGGGACATCATTGGAAAAACAATTGGAGAGGAACTACAGGTCTCCACAATGTCTGATCGACTGGATGCGATGTTTAACCATGTTGATGCCTTCATTGCCTTACCAGGTGGTCTGGGCACATTGGAAGAGATCTTTCATATTTCCTCTTGGGCCCAACTGCACATTCACCATAAACCCATAGGTTTGTTAAATGTTAATGGTTTTTATGATAAGTTGTTGTCTTTTCTTGATCATGTTGTTGAACAGGAATTTCTAACATCTTCAGCACGACAAATCATAATCTCTGCTACTACTGTTGAACAATTGATTGACCAATTACACTCTTTCATCCCTGTAATTAATCCCTCCATGAGTCGCCTAAATTGGTCATCTAAAGAAAGCCGTAAAAAGATTAGATTGGATTTGAGACTGTGTTTGTAAATATTTGCGTCTTTTGGTTTTATTATTGTGTTTTGTTGTTTCTTATATTTGTTTAAGTGTGTTTCAGGTTTGTCATTGTTCATTATTTCAGGTGATGTCTTCTATACTCTATCTTTCTACCTTAAGACATTGAGGACAATGTCTCATTTTGGTTGGAGGGAGTGGGTAGTAGTTGACACACATAAAAAAAAAAAACTAACTTACTAACTGTTTTTGCTATTATTAAAACCATTTGATAGAATTGTTATTAGAATGGCAGAGTAGGGAGTCAGTTTTATTAACTCTTGAAACGTATCTTAATAAGTATCCTTATTAGGATGGCAGAGTAATGAGGAAATTTTATTGACTCTTGAGACGCATCTTAGTAAGTATCATTACCAAGGTCTATCAAAATACTTCTTGAAATATCTAAGTTTACAAACTCTCATATTGTTAACACTTGATTATACTCATATGCTCATTTAACAAGTATTCTTAAATCTTCAGTTTCACACACACACTTTAACATATGATTATGGGTTGCACATTTGATTATTACATTATTTATGTTCTTTTGTTAAAGGTAACAACTAAGGGAAAGGGATAATATATAATTTGCAAAAAAAACAAAAACAAAAAAAAAAACAAAATTTTTTTAATAATGATGAATAAAAACGTAGATAAGTTTGGTTTCGTAGCCTTTCTAACCTAAGCAGTTAAGCTCAAAGGGGTGTGTTAACACCTAATACCCTAAAGTCAACTGACTTGGGAGCTATTGGCCCAAAGCTTGTTACATGGGTTAAGGAGAAAAGCTTAAGGGAATCAAACATTACACTATCTACGTATTAGTATCTGCAACCTGAGTTCCTAAGCTCGTAAGAGTATTATTATTATTATTACTATTAATATTACTATTATTGTTGTTATTGTTGTTATTATTGTTGTTGTTGTTGTTGTATTGTTATTTATAATTTATACAATTAACCTCTCTGTGGTTCGACCCCGGTCTTGCCGGGTTATTTATTACTTCGACACTCCTGCACTTGGGAGAAGACATCAATCTTTTGGTCGTGTCATAAAGAAATGATGTTCATCCTAAATTTTCTAGGTCTGTTCATGACCAAAATGAGTTTAGAAAACTAATGTAAACTATTTTAAGTTGATAGTCTTTGAATTTGGTATCTCTTGCATGATTTTGATGATTTGATGTTGTTTGTTAGTTCTTTTTACTCAAATATTCTTAGTTATGGTAATGTGGTTTATTGGAACTAAGAAAGCATGTTTTAGAAGCATAAAAGGCCATTTTCTAGGTTTGGCAACTTGATCTTCATTTATGGGTTTGCTGGGCAGTGTTCTTGGGAAAAACATTATCTCAGCCATATAATTTGGACCAGTTTTGGTTCAATTCTTTAAATAGAACCCTTCGAGCAACTTGATTAGTCAATAATCTAGGGTTTATTTGCATGAATAACATATTTTCAGTAGGTTTTAATCCTAAGGTTTAGTTTTGAATCGAAACCTATTTTGACAAAATCGTGATTTTTTAGTGATAATTAAAAATACATGAATGCTAGATTACTGATCCTTGCATGATTTCCAATATGTTTGTTTCCTTGGTTTGTTCATATCCGGTCTAATTTGAAATCCATATTGTTGGGTTTATGTTGAATGTTCTTCGGAGTTCTTCGTGTTCTTTGTTTTTCCGGGTTTTGATTTGCTTTAATAAAAAGTTTTTTTTTTACATTTTTAGAATTTACAATAAGTTTGTAAAATTCCTTAGGGATTTAACCAATATTTCAATAACCTTAATGGTCAACATTATGATATAAATGTTGGACCTATAAGCAGGCTGGTATTTAAGTACCAGAAGTTGACTAGAAAATTTTTAAAATTATTTTGGATATTAACCAATTTTAATTCGGAGTATTTTTTCACCATAATATATGAGTTGTGAAAAACATTTTCACCTCCCAAGATAGATAAACCCTATCAGGGCACCTATATGAATTCTTTCTATAAGAATTTATTTAAGCATGCGATCACATAATAAATTTAAAATGCCAGATTTATTCATGAGTGTAAATCTTTGTTCTAAGCCATAGACGGACCACTGGTTAGGAACTCATCAATACTTTTAAACCACATTCAAACCACATAATACAGTTTATCTCAGGTAAGATGCGCGTTGGAGGTGCTACTATATTACCTAACCATAATCAATCCCTTACCCTGGAATTTCAGATAAGATCAATACACTCTGGTCTCCTAGTTAACCTAAACTAAACAAATAGGTGGTGACTTCTTGACATCCTGCCGCATCACGCGTGCTACGTGCGACATTGATAAAGAATAGAGTGGTGGTGGTGTGGTCAATAGAGGTGTGGTTGTAGAGTGGTAATAGTGATATTGGTGCTACTAGTGATAACTGTTGTGGTTAAGTGATGATGTATTGTGAGTTAATAGGTTAATTGTAATTCATTTTTAATAAATAATTGAATTTGTGTTTAATAGTATGTTTTAATTTTTTAATTGTGTTCATTGTTTCCTTATATGTGTTTGGATGGCTCAACTACTGAGGATAATAGAATGAGCATTGATACGATCCAAGCAATGTCAGATTTAAATTTTGACGTAAAATTTTCTATTGTCCGGTTTTACACTATCAATCATAACTTTCAACTCGACTGTTGGATCAGGTTGGGATCTTTACAACAGTTTCTAGACATGTTATACATTGGGTTAAAAATTTAGGTTAATCAGTTTTTGTTAAGGGACTATTTTAGATGGTTGAATTTGCTAGACAAATCTTGTCAAATTTATCTGGAACTTTGTCTACTTTTTGGACTGTATCTAAAGTTACAGAAGGAATTCTGCTAAAATTATGATTAGGTTGGAAAATAGACATTTGTACCTTTCCAGTGATATGTGATAGGCTTGTTAATTCATTCAAACAAAAGAGAACGATGTGTTTGAAGTCTAGATTAAAATCTATCAAGATTGTGTGAAAATTGAAGAAACATTGTTTCCTTGTGTATTATAGATTCAAGTCAATACAAGGATTTCTTAACGCGCTTGGAAACATGTATGGTAGATATTGGCTTACCTCTTCTACATGATTTCATGTCAAACAAGGAGACATTTATAAGAACAACTATTATCCATAGTTTGCAAGAATTCCATATCCATTATGGAATGTATGTGCTGGTAAAGATGTTTGAGATTCTTTTTTATTCTTTTTCTTATTTTATAGGACTTGCTTATTCAAAAAGGAAATTATATGAGGCTATTTAAATGAGATATTTCAGTCATTTTTTTTTTTTTTATAATAGTTGGAAAGAAAAAAAAGAAGAAACTTTAGCATTCAAAACAACATCTTTCAAGCAAGGAAAAAGGATTAATGAACGGCACAAGTGGATACTCGTTCTTCTACATGTTTCAGATTTGGCTAGAAGGGATCCAATACAAAAAGATATGGTTTTGAGGTTGTTTTAATAACTTGTATTAATCTGAATATTTCTTTAGGTTTATTTATTGTTTTTATTAATATTTGGGATAATTATATTTTAGTTTTAGCAATTTTATTTTTGTTGGGTTTATTTTGGCCTAAAATCAATGTTTAAGCTTGTTTTAGGCATTAGGCTTGTGTTTAGCTGAGTTTTAGTTAAGGACCATTGGTTTGCGGCCCAATATAGGACTAATATGGTTATTATTCTAGAACTATATTATATTTTGAGCAATCTTCAGACATTAAAGAAATTTAGCTTTGCTCGAGCAAACTTCTTCTTCTTTGCAGGGACAGAGTAAATCCGACTTATCAAGGTATAATTAACCTTATAGCATCATTCACAATCATCCAATACTTTGATTTTTAAATACAAAATAACTCTAGGTAAAGGTTCAATCAAACCTGATTATTCAACTTTCTTTGGGAAGTTATCATCTTCATTATTGGTTGCGTGACCATAAGATCATAAGGTTTGCATTAAGCATTTCTTCTTTGATGGAGCCCATTTCAAGCAAATGGATAGTAGAATGGAAGGGTGACATCTCTATGTAACTTTTATATCTCATGATGTTATTTGTTTTTATTAAGTTATTTCAATGTATGGTTCATTTCTACTTCTTTAAAAAATAAATATTTGTGTATAAGACTATGTTTATTTTATTATTGTGAATTATTTATATAAATTTTCTACTTAAATCTTCCAACCATAAAAACTCATAGATTTGTGACACGACCAAAAGCTTGATGTTTTCTCCCAAGTGCAGGAGTGTCGAAGTAATAAATAACCTGGCAAGACCGGGGTCGAACCACAAAGAGGTTAATTGTATAAATTATAAATAACAACACAACAACAACAACAACAATAATAACAACAATAATAACAATAGTAATAATAATAATAATAACAATACTCAGTACGTGGCGTTGTTATACCTGAGAATGATCTAAAAGATCGGGTCACAGGTTTCCAGCCTATATACTGAGTTTATAAAAAAATCAAAGAGATATATTATATAATATAAACAGATTTCTGATGCGAATGAACTAGGCAAGACCAACAATGTCAGGATCCTTGATCAAACACAGAGCATACTTAATGTACATAAAATATAACAAGAATGTAAATAATAATAATACTAGTAGTAGTAGTAGTAGTAGTAATAAAAGAAGAGGAAGAAGTTAATGAGAACTTTGAGATGGAAGATTAATGTAAAGATTAAACAATGATAAAAACAAATGTCAAGGTTAGAGGATCCACTAATGGTATTTCAAACAAGTATAGTATAAAGTCTTATTACTCAACTTGAAAACCACACACGAAGGAGGTTCCAATCAGATTATAAATTATTAACATGATTAAATTAGTTATCTTATTCGAATGATGCTAATACTTGTAAATGTTGTCAACATTCATGATTATAACTTAAATTAACAACAAATCAAGTTCCTTTCATAGCTCAGGTGTCGGTTATACCATACGGTATGGGCTATGAAAGTGCCAAGTATTTGTTGTAAAAAGTGTTATACAACATAAATCTAGATTAACCATTTAACAAGCAAAGTATTAAAAGTGAATAAGGTAACAAATATAAAACATGTTAATATCAAGCATTAAAGCCCATGTTGAGTTTATACTATACTTATTCTTACACCATTAGTGTACCCTTTTCACCTTGACATAATAGATTTAGCTAAACATAATGAAAGAAAGAAATATAAAAAAACAAGATAAGAACATAATTATACAAATAAAGAAAAGGAAATGAAGAGCATAAACAACAGATTAATATAACATCAAATAAAACTTAAACATTACAAAATACAAAGAAAGAGAACAAGAGCATGATCTTGATCTGAACACCAAGATGCCTAAATACATGGCAAATTCCTCCTTTTATAGGCCAAAATTTGGAACTATTGATTTGATAAATAATTGTTGAGTGGGTGGCCACATCTTGACTTTGTGAAAATCCTTATCTTCTTGTCTGAATAAAACGAAAATTCTAGCATCAGAATTGGGTCCATTTGAAAACATGAAAGTTCTAGGAAATTCTCTTAGCTTTCTAGGAAAAAAAAGATGAGGTCATTTGGACTTCTAGAACTCAAGATATGGGCTGAAAACTGAATAGTATCTGGGCTGCAGGACAGCTTCGGACTTCTCCGTTGTTGCTATGATTTGAACTTGAAAACGGCCTTCTTAGTTCTTGATGTCCACATGAAGGTTGTAAGCCTATGTCTTACCAAATCTGTGTAAAAATTTGAGATCATTTGGACATCTAGAACTCGAGATATAACCCAATTACCGAACAGTGTTCCAGTTTGGACTGCACCAACATCTGTTTTCTAAGCTTCACCCTCTCTTTATCTTCACAAATTTCAGTAGTTGAGTTCATCAATCAATCCTTTGATTTATGTGATATGTCTGCATTTAAGATGAACATTTACCATATATTAAGGTAACTTATAGTATTAGACTTGTTATTATAAAACATGCTTTAGTTAAGGAGTTATTGATACTTCAAGTGCAAAATAATGATATAAACCCTTGATAAACATGCACTTTTAAGTACTAATCACACCCCCCAACCAGCTTATTACTAGTCCCTAGTAATCAGAGCGTTAAAATAGAAAAATAATTTGCAAGTTCCACAAAGCAAGGCATTCATCATTCAACTTCCATTAATCTATTCAGATAAACAAACTCTCATTAAATTTATATTCCTGCTTCATACTTCTTAAACAAGATATTAATAAACCTTCTTTTTATGTGCTCAATGTATGAAAGCATAGATGATGGAGCTTTTGTTGGAAGAAAACAATATTATGTGTCGCACGTGTGCGGCGGCGCAGCGATCAGCCACCCTCAAGGAAAAATCGGAATATTTATTCCTGGAAAATAGGGAGAGACAAGGAACCTTAACTAGTCTTTAAAGATCGGGTACGGAGACTGGTTGCGTAAAGGGAAGGTATTAGCACCCCAACTACGTCCTACCTAAGGTAGGCTGCATTGTTTTAATGTATGATAAAATCTAAAATCGTGTTGTGGTTTTTTAATTGTTGGTTCGTTTACGGTTTAAGAAAAGTCCTCCTCTGTAAGGAGATTTTTATCTTTATCGGGTAAAAAACTAACTATTCGAAGTCGTCAAAAGAAAATATTTTTAATATCAGGAATACGATTTACGTATAAATTCATAATCCCTGATAATAAAATCAAACAAAAATAATATTTTTGTTGTTTTTGAGATTTTGGCCAATGTTCTCTTGACTTTAATAAACTGGTTATTAAAGCCAAAATGCATGCTAAAATATTGTTTTTTGACATATGAAAAATACGATATGATTTTTAGATTTGAAACACTTGGCCGTATGCACAAAAACATTTTTTTCTCTTTTTTCAATTGTTTTTTTTTTGTATTTTTGGAAGTTTTTGCCGAAAACCGGGTATTTTAATACCGGAATTTTGTATTTTTAACAACATAAAATACCACCAAATATTAATCAAAATGACATACAAACTACGCGGAAAAATTATAAAATGCTGAAATAAATATTTTTGATTTTTTTGAACGGGCTGGGTCAGGCCTAAATACATGTGTGAACAGTACCGCGAGACGAAAACCGGGTATTTTAATACCAGATTTGTATTTTACGACATAAAATACAGGCCGATATTAATCAAAATTGATAAAAGAAAATGTGCTGGAAAAATTGTAAATATTCTGAAAAAAAAAATTAAAATGGGTTGAAATGGGCCGGACCCGGCCCATATTAGTGGGCAGGGCCAACCCGGCCCATTACCAAATGGGCTGGTTACTGTGCCCTCTTCAGCTGCAGAACGTGAATTAATTCACGTTCTACATGCAAATGATGGAGGCAGCAAACGGAGAAGGTGACAGGGCGACGAGAGATTACCTGCGGTGATGTCGTGGCGGTGCTGCTGACGGCGTAGGCACGGTGGTGATTGTGGCGGAGGCCGGTGGTGGTTCTGCGTTTTCCTTCTCTCTCTTCGTTTTCTTCTCAACTGCTCCTTCTTCTTCTTCTTCTTCTTATTCTTTTCGGTTTTTTCTTCTATTCCCTTCTCTCTCTTTTCTTCTTCTTCTATTCCCTTCTCTCTCTTCGTTTTCTTCTCTACTGCTCCTTCTTCTTCTTCTTCTTCTTCTTATTCTTTTCGGTTTTTTCTTCTATTCCCTTCTCTCTCTTTTCTTCTCCTCTTCGTTTCTGTCCTCTCTCCTCTTCTCCTTTCTATTTTCTTTTTTTTCTTCTCTTCGGTCCTCCCCTGTTTTTATAGGCAAAAATAGGGGGGGGGGACGTCATGGTGGTGGCCGTTCTGCTGCTGCCCGTCCAACACGTGGAAAGTGGTCGGCAAGTCGGTGTCTTTTTGAAGGGGAGGCGGCGTCTTTTTGAAAGAAAACGTGGTGGTGAACAGAAGAAGAAAAATAATTCTTCTTCCCCTGCTTCGCTACTTGTCCAGGGGAAGAAGATGATGGTGCCGTTCAAAACGGCACCGTTTTGAGTTTTCCCTTCTTTCTTTTTTTATAAACAGTGCATGAAACGATGCCGTTTTTCCCAAAACACGTCGTTTCTCCCAAAACGCGCCGTTTCAATGAAATGGATTTTGGAGCCAAACATGTCAGATTCAAAAGAAGTCCCTCAATTTGCATGTGTTTTGCAGTTTAGTCCTTGGTCTCGGATTTCTTCAATTAAGTCCTTAATTGGCCATTAAACTTCAATATTTATGCAATTAAGCCTCTGATTTGACCAAATTAACTTCCAAAAATTATAGTTTGACCCTAAAAAATTAATTTCTTTTAATTAAAGCCCAAATTAACTCCAAAATCATTTTTTATGCAATTAAACTCTTCCATAAATTCAATTAAACCTTCAATAAAATTTAATTGAGTCCATAAACTTCTGAATTTGGATTTTTCTTCCTCAAATTGAATTTTCTTTATTATCAGGGCTCTCATCAGTCAATGATATATTGTCAAATTTTAATTTTTATATTTTTGAACATCCTCAATCAATTTTTTTGAGCATTTTTAGAACGCTATGGCATTTTTTCACTGTTATATTTCTTGATAATATATTTTTTTGAATTTTTTTGAATTTTATTCTTTTTTATATGGGGACCCAAAAATGGGTTACAACATTATGTTCGAATGTTTAAGGTTAACTTCCTTGGGTTGGGATTATTATTAATTTTTTTTTTGATATACACATACAACTTAAAACACAATGTATCTTTAACCCATGTAACGAGTTTTAGGCTAATGACTCCCAGACCAGTTGGTCTTAGGGCATTAGGTGTTGAGACACCCCTACGAGCTTAGCAACTCGGGTTGCAGATACTGATACGTAGATAGTGCAATGTTTGATTCCCTTAAGCTTTTCTCCATAACCCATGTAACAAGCTTTGGGCCAATAGCTCCCAAGTCAGTTGACTTTAGAGTATTAGGTGTTAAAACACCCCTTCGGGCTTAATTGCTTAGGTTAGGGAGGCTACGAAACCAAACTTATCTACGTTTTTATTATCATCAATATTATCATTTTTTTTTTTTTGCAAATTATATACTATCCATTTCCCTTAGTTGTTACCTTCAACAAAAGAATATAATTAATGTAATAATCCAATGTGCAACCCACAATCATATGTTAAAGTGTGTGTGTGAAAATGAAGGTTTAAGAATACTTGTTAAATGAGTATATGAGCAGAATCAAGTGATAACAATGCGAGAGTTTGTAAACCTAAATATTTCAAGAAGTATTATGATAGACCTTGGTAATGATGCTTACTAAGTTGTGTCTCTAGAGTCAATAAAATTTCATCCTTACTTTGCCATCCTAATAAGGATACTTACTAAGATGCGTCTCAAGAGTTAATAAAACCGACTCCATACTCTGCCATCCTAATAACAATTTTGTCAAATGGTTTTAATAATAGCAAAAACAGTTAGCAAGTTAGTTTTTTTTTTTAACTACTACCCTCTCCCCCCAACCAAAACGAGACATTGTCCTCAATGTTCTAAGATAGAAAGATAGAGTATAGAAGACATCACCTGAAACAACGAACAATGATAAACCTGAAACACACTTAAACAAATATAAGAAGTAACAAAACAAAATAATATGTTATTGATAAAACCACAAGACACAATGTTTCACAAATGAAGGCTCAAATCTAATCTAAGCTTTTTACAGCTTTCCTTAGTTGACCAATCTAGGCGACTCATGCAGGGATCAATGACAGGGATGAAAGATTGTAGTTGGTCAATCAATTGTTCAGCAATAGCAGCAGAGATTATGATTTGTCGTGCCGAAGATGTTATAAATTCTTGTTCCGCAACTTGATCAAGGAAAGATAACAACTTATCATAAAAACCATTAACATTTAACAAACCTATAGGTTTATGGTGAATGTGTAGTTGGGCCCAAGATGAAATATGAAAGATCTCTTCCAATGTGCCCAGACCACCTGGTAAGGCAATGAAGGCATCAGCATGGTTAAACATGGTATTCAGTCAGTCAGACATTGTGGAGACTTGTAGTTCCTCTCCAATTGTTTTTCCAATGATGTCCCCATTTGCTAAAGCTTTAGGAACAACCCCCAAAACTTGACTGCCTCCTAAAAATGCAGCCATTGACACACCTCACATTAACCCAAGGCTGCCTCCCCCATACACTAAATGAATCTTTCTCTCAACTAGTACCCGACCAAGATGATTTGTTGATTCTAAAAACTCTTTTTCTTTCCCAGGACTGGATCCACCGAAAACACAAATATTTCTTATGTGATGACTTGAGGAACCTGCCATTTCTACACACTTCTATATTTGATGAATGTATGGGTTGAGTAGAAATGAAGGTAAGGAAAGGTAATGACCAATCAGGAGGTTGAATGACAAGAGCAGAAGTAAGCAAGTTTCTAAGTTTAACAAAGGCTTCTTCACAATGTTCAGTCCATTCAAAAATATTATCCTTTGTTAGAAGGTTACTCAAGGGCTTAGATATTACACTAAAATCTTTGATGAACCTTCTGTAAAAACCAGCATGTCCTAAGAATGATCAAACATCCTTAACAGATTTTGGTGTTGGTAAGTTGGCAATTAACTCGATTTTAGATTTATCAACCTCAATTCCTTTCAATGAAATAATGTGACCAAGTACAATGCCGTTTGTTACCATAAAGTGATATTTTTCCCAATTCAGTACAAGATTCTTCTCTTCACACTTGCTCAAAACCTTTTCTAAGTTAATCAAACAATCATCAAATGAATCACCAAAAACAGAAAAATCATCCATAAAAATCTCAAGAAAACGTTCAACCATATAACTGAATATGCTAAGCATGCATCTTTGAAACGTGGCTGGTGCATTACATAATCCAGAAGGCATCCTTCGATATGTAAAAGTACCAAATGGACATGTGAAAGTAGTCTTCTCTTGATCTTCCAATGCAATTTCAATTTGATTGTAACCTGAATAGCCATCTAGGAAACAATAAAATTCATGACATGCAACTCTTTCTAGGATTTGATCCATGAAAGGTAAAGGGAAATGATCTTTTCTAGTCAATGAATTAAGTTTCCTATAGTCAATGCACATGCGTCAACCAATAACAGTCCTAGTTGGAATTAACTCATTTTTCTCATTTGTTATCACAGTGACTCCAGACTTTTTGGGTATAACTTGGGTAGGACTTATCCATTTGCTGTCAGAAATAGGATAAATGATTCCATTATCTAGAAGCTTAATGACTTCATTTTTCACTACTTCTTTCATATTAGGATTAAGCCTTCGTTGCATTTCTCTGAGGGTTTAGCATTTTCCTCCAAATAAATCCTGTGTGTGCAAATCAAAGGGCTAATTCCTTTTATGTCAGCTATGGTCCATCCTAATGTATTTTTGTGCATTTTCAGAGTCTGTAATAACTTACCTTCTTGATGTGCATTAAGTTTGGAAGAGATTATTACCGGAAAAGTTTCATTTTCTCCCAAAAATGAGTATTTGAGATTAAATGGTAATGGCTTCAAATCAGGTTTTGGTGGTTGAACACATGAAGGTATGGGCTCAATTGATCGTGGTGGCAATTCTTCAATTTGTGGTCTCCAATTGCATGCCTTTGATTCTTCCTGAAAGTAGACCATTTGCAAATCATCAGATTCATCAATCTTAGTTTCACTAGAAGTGGTTTGAAATTGATCATGAACTAATTTTTCAATAAATTACAGTTCCTGTAAATCATTATCATCTCCAGGTTGCTTGTAAATGTTGAAAATATTCATCTCCAATGTCATGTTTCCAAATGATAGCTTCATCGGTCCATTCCTACAATTAATCAATGCATTAGAAGTGGCAAGAAATAGACGTCCTAAAATGACAGGAATTGAATTACATGCTTCAACAGGTTGTGTATCCAAGACAAAAAAATCTACAGGGTAAATGAATTTATCAACTTGTACTAACACATCCTTAATTATTCATCTAGGAACTTTTACAAATCTATCAGCAAGTAAAAGAGTTACAGAGGTTAGTTTTAACTCACCTAGATTGAGACTTTGAAAGATTGAATATAAAAGTAAATTCACACTAGCTCCAAGATCAAGTAAGGCTCTTTCAATTTTATGTTCTCCAATAAAGCAAGAAATTTTAGGACAACCAGGGTCTTTATATTTCAAAGCATTATTGTTTTGAAGAATGGCACTTACTTGTTCGGCTAAAAAGGCTTTCTTTTTCGCATTCACTTTTCTCTTCACAGTGCACAGATCTTTCAAAAATTTAGCATAGGAAGGAACCTGTTTAATAGCATCCAACAAAGGTATATTGATCCTTACCTGTTTGAAAGTTTCAAAGATTTCGGAGTTGTGATTGACTTTCCTTTGTTTGGTCATGGTATGAGGGAATGGGAGTGCTGGCGGGGAATCGACCTTTTCTTTGCAATGTTCAGGTTCAACCTCTTCCTTACCCTCAAAGATAGACTCTTCATCTTTCTCACAAGGTTCAAGAGTGGGTTTTTCAATAATTTTACCACTACGAAGAGTGATGACTAATTTAACTTGATCCATGTGTTGGCTTCCGAAACTACTTGCATTTGCATTGTATTGCCCCTTTGGATTTTGTTGTGGTTGAGATGAAAACTTACCTTTCTCTTGGAAACTGAGAGCAGATGTCAATTTTGCAAGAGCATCTTTAAAATCTGCCATGCTTTAAGCAAGTTGAGTGTTGATTGTCTCCTGCTTTTCAATGAATGCATGCAATGTTTCCTCAAGATTTCTTCTAGGAGGTGGAGCATAAGAAGGTGCATATCCATGAGAATTTTGGAAATTATGGTGCTTGAAAAGGTGGCTGTGAAGTTTGTGTATTATTGTTATCACTCTTCCAACTGAAATTTGAGTGATTTCTCCAACCAGGGTTATACGTTTGTGAGTATGGGTTGTGATTGGGCCATTGGAAACTGTTTAAAGCATGGGCTTGTTTATGAAGGCATTCCCTAAAAGAAGGCAAAGTTGGACAATCATTTGTTGAGTGTTCCTTGGTTTCACAGATTTGACACATAATGTCTTGAACAGATGTTAATTGACCACTCTTTTTCAATTCAAGCGCTTCGACTTTTCTAGCTAAAGTGCAAACTTGGCTTGGAGGTCATGATCTTCCCTAAGGTTGTGCATACCTCCACTAGATGTATGAGGTTGAGTTTTACTTGGTGCCTCATAAGTACCTGTGGTGTTCTAATTTTGAGCATTTTCGGCTAGCAAGTCTAGGTATTCCATTGCTTTATTAGGGTCTTTATCTTTGAAAGTTCCATTGCACATCAATTCAACCATTTGCCTATCTCTAGGTGTTAAACCTTCACAAATATGTGAAACCAATCTCCATATTTCAAAACCATGATGAGGGCAAGTATTAAGCAAGTCTCGATACCTATCCCAACATTGGTAAAAAGTTTCTCCTAGCTTTTGAGTGAAAGTGATGATTTGTCTTTTGAAAGAGTTTGTTCTGTGAGATGGAAAAAACTTCTTTAAAAATTGTTGTTGCATTTAATCCCAAGCACGAATAGATCTTGGTCTCAAATTTTATAGCCATGTTTTAGTTTTATCTTTTAATAAAAAAGGAAAAAGCTTTAATCTAATGGTGTTCATGCTACAATTTGAGTCATTATAGGTATTACAGACCTCCTCAAATTCCCTTAAATGCAAGTATGAATTTTCTAAGTCTAAGCCATGAAAAGAGGGTAAAAGTTGAATAATGCCTGGCTTAAAATTAAAATGAGATGCATCAGGAGGGAAAACTATGCATGAAGGTGCATTTGTTCTTGTGGGATTCATGTGGTCTCTAAGTGTTCTCATACGGTTATTCTTATTATTCTCATTATGAAGCGATTGATTATCTTCTTCGGCCATATTTTTTGAAAATGATGAGGATACCCTACAAAGTCGACCACTTAATGTACGTGACCAAACTCTCATGCACGTGTAAGAAGAAAATAAAAGCAAGAGAAGAAAAGAGAAGAAAAAGAAACAAAACAAAAAAATATATGAAAAATGAAAAGAGAAAATAAAATAAATATTATAATTTATACAAGAATTTACCTCCCCGGCAACGGCGCCAAAAACTTGACAAGACCAAAAGCTTGATGTTTTCTCTCAAGTGCATGAGTGTAGAAGTAATAAATAACCCAGCAAGACCGGGGTCGAACCACAGAGAAGTTAATTATAAATTATAAATAACAATACAACAACAACAACAATAATAACAACAATAATAACAATAATAATAATAATAATAATACTCAGTACGTGGCGTTGTTACACCTGAGAATGATCTAAAAGATCGGGTCACAGGTTTCCCGCCTATATACTGAGTTTATAAAAAAATCAAAGAGATATATTATATAATATAAACAGATTTCTGATGCGAATAAACAAGGCAAGACCAACAATGCCAGGATCCTTGATCAAACACAGAGCATACTTAATGTACATAAAATATAACAAGAATGTAAATAATAATAATAATAATACTAGTAGTAGTAGTAGTAGTAGTAGTAGTAGTAGTAGTAATAATAATAATAAAAGAAGAGGAAGAAGTTAATGAGAACTTTGAGATGGAAGATTAATGTAAGGATTAAACAATGATAAAAACAAATGTCAAGGTTAGAGGATCCACTAATGGTATTTCAAACAAGTATAGTATAAACTCTTATTACTCAACTTGGAAACCACACACGAAGAAGGTTCCAATCAGATTATAAATTATTAACATGATTACATTAGTTATCTTATTCGAATGATGCTAATACTTGTAAATGTTGTCAGGCATTCATGATTATAACTTAAATTAACAACAAATCAAGTTCCTTTCATAGCTCAGGTGTCGGTTATACCATACGGTATGGGCTATGAAAGTGCCAAGTATTTGTTATAACAAGTGTTATACAACATAAATCTAGATTAACCATTTAACAAACAAAGTATTAAAAGTGAACATGGTAACAAATATAAAACATGTTAATATCAAGCATTAAAGTCCATGTTGAGTTTATATTATACTTATTCTTACACCATTAGTGTACCCTTTTCACCTTGACATAATAGATTTAGCTAAATATAATGAAAGAAAGAAATATAAATAAACAAGATAAGGACATAATTATACAAATAAAGGAAAGAAAATGAAAAGCATAAACAAGAGATTAATATAACATCAAATAAAACTTAAACATTACAAAATACAAAGAAAGAGAGCAAGAGCATGATCTTGATATGAACACCAAGATGCCTAACTGCATGGCAAATGCCTCCTTTTATAGGCCAAAATTTAGAACTATTGATTTGATGAATAATTATTGAGTGGGTGGCCACATCTTGATTTTATGAAAATCCTTATCTTCTTGTCTGAATAAAACG
Organism: Populus alba x Populus glandulosa; assembly: GCA_033617975.1. Taxonomy (NCBI): domain Eukaryota; kingdom Viridiplantae; phylum Streptophyta; class Magnoliopsida; order Malpighiales; family Salicaceae; genus Populus; species Populus alba x Populus glandulosa. Next base: position 12,691,801 of record CM066146.1, on the reverse strand, counting down.
AAAATGCTAGCATCAGAACTGGGTCCATTTGAAAACATGAAAGTTCTAGAAAATTCTCTTAGCTTTCTAGGAAAAAAAAAGATGAGGTCATTTGGACTTCTAGAACTCAAGATATGGGCTGAAAACTGAACAGTGTTTGGGCTGTAGGACAGCTTCGGACTTCTCCGTTGTTGCTATGATTTGGACTTGAAAATGGCCTTCTTAGTTCTTGATGTCCACATGAAAGTTGTAGGCCTATGTCTTACCAAATCTGTGTAAAAATTTGAGATCATTTGGACATCTAGAACTCGAGATATGACCCAATTACCGAATAGTGTTCCAGTTTAGACTGCACCAACATCTCTTTTCTAAGCTTCACCCTCTCTTTATCTTCACAAATTTCAGTAGTTGAGTTCATCAATCAATCATTTGATTTATGTGATATGCATGCATTTAAGATAAACATTTACCATATATTAAGGTAACTTATAGTATTAGACTTGTTATTATAAAACATGCTTTAGTTAAGGAGTTATTGATACTTCAAGGGCAAAATAATGATATAAACCCTTGATAAACATGCACTTTTAAGTACTAATCAGTTTGCATAATCTATTTAGTATTATTTAAATGAAAAGTTCCTTACAGATCTTAAATCTTTGTTGATTTTTTAAAAATTTTAAAGATGTTTTTTTTTTTGGAGTTATAGGTTTATTGAGAGTAATTTTTAGCTTAAGAATCATAATAAACAAAACAAAACAAAAACAAAAATGAAAATGATGAATGAAATATTTCATTAGTGTTTTACAATATTGACGGGAGAGAAAACTTCAATTAAAAAGCTTTTGAATATAGTATTTTGCCAAGACTGAAAAATACCGACAGAATCTTCATTATATGCTAGTAGAATATTCCATTGGCATTTTTTAATTGTAATGGAGGGATCAAATTGTATTTTTTACACTTGCATCGTGGATGTACTGTAACAATCTACAGTTCATTTTTACATGTGACTACAATAAATAAACAGTGAAGGGTGGTGTTATTTAATTTATTTTGTAATGTTTCATTCTAAAATAAAAGATTCGTTTCAATTCAAGGCTCCGTTTGTTTGCTGGAAAGTAGTTTCCTTTTGGAAAGTGAATTCCATGAAAGTATTTTCCGATGTTTGGTACTGTAATGAAAAATGAGTTGGAAAACACTTTCCAGTGTTTGGTTATGTCATGGAAAATGAGCTGGAAAATAACTTATTAATATTTTATTTTTCTCAAGTTTATTAAAATAATGAGGAACAAATCTTACAAATTAAAAAGTTGAATGAGAATGAAATTGAAAAAAAATATATAATTTCATAAATTATCTCAAATAAAATAAATAATAATCAAAATAATAGGGATCAAATCTAAAAAATTAAAAAAAAATTAAAAATGAAGAAATTAAAATAATAATAATCAACATTTCATAAATTATTTCAAATAAAATAAGTAACAATCAAAAGAATGAGGATCAAATTTGATAAATAAAAAATTTCAATAAAAAAATGATAAGGAAAAAGCAAATAACAATTATAAAAATAAGGACCAAAGTTAATATAAAAATAAATTTTTAAGAGATGAAATTGAAAAATAAATATTCAAAACAAAATATATATAGCAATCAAAAGTTTGAGGATCAAATTTGATATAATCAGCAAATAATGACATTTCTAAATTTTTCACAACTTCCGGAAAGTGTTTTCCCCTCAAAATTTTCAGGAAAACACTTTCCTGAAAACCAAGCTAAATTTTCCTTTTACTGGAAAGTGTTTTCCATTGACCAACTTTCCTACTGGCAAACAAACACAAGAAAGTTTGGAAAGTGATTTCCTAGAAATCACTTTCCAGAAAACAAACACAGTTAAAGGAAAAACATTTTCCTGAAAACCAAGTCAAATTTATTTTTTTGACTGAAATTGACTGGAAAGTGTTTTTCGTTAACTAGAAAGTGTTTTCTGTTGACCCGTTGACCGGAAAGTATTTTCCATTGACCAACTTTCCTAATAACAAACAAATATAGAAAAGTTTGGAAAATAATTTCCTGGAAACTACTTTCCGGAAAACAAAGATGGCCCAAACCTGAATGTAGTTGCAGTTGCAGCAATAATAAATAACCTGTCTGGCTGTTGCTCCTTCCAATATTGAATGCTTGCGACCGCATGTACCAACTCCCTTCAACGCTTTTGCTGGCTACGGAATTCACCACAAACCATGTCAGCAAGCATCTACCGACATATTTAAATACATGCTCAAGCAGCTCTTCTTTTCTTATACAAGTAGAATAACCTCCACCAAAACAAGGCAAAGGCAAATTCATTTACAGAACAACGGAAGAATGCCAAGTTCTAGTGACCGCAAACTTGCTCATGTAGCTCTCCTCCCAAGTGCTGGCATGGGTCATCTCACGCCCTTCCTTAGACTTGCTGCTTCACTCACACTCCAAAATGTCCAAGTCACCTTCATCATCCCACACCCAACAGTCTCACTCTCTGAGTCACAAGCTTTATCTCAGTTATTTGCTTGCTTTCCTCAAATCAAGCACGAGCAGTTTCATCTCCTTCCACTTGACAACCCTTCGGATGACCCTTTTTTCGAACATTTCAACCTCATCAAGAACTCCTCTCACCTTCTTTCCCCACTTCTGTCTACACTAAATCCACCCCTTTCTGTTTTTATCACGGACATGAGCTTGGCTTCGACGGTTATTCCCATCACTGAAGCTATTAGCCTTCCTAATTATGTTCTCTTCACATCATCTGCTAAAATGCTGACATTTTTTCTATGTTACCCCACTTTAGCCGACTCAAAAGCTATGGATCAATTAGATGAGATGGATGTCATCAAGATTCGGGGCCTGGAATTGATGCCCAAATCATGGATTCCCCCACCACTTCTGAAAAAAGGCAATAATATCCTAAAGACCAGTTTCATAGAAGATAGTAGAAAAGTCGCAGAATCAAGTGGAATTCTAGTTAACACATTCGAAAGTTTTGAGCAAGAATCACTCAGAAAGCTAAATGATTGCCAACTACTCCTGGAAAGGCTACCTTCAGTTGTCGCCATTGGACCACTCCCACCAAGTGATTTTGAGAAGAGCCAGTTACAGCTAACTTGGCTTGATGATCAACCAGTTGGCTCAGTTGTGTATGTTAGCTTTGGTAGTAGGACTGCTTTGTCGAGGGAGCAAGTCAGAGAGTTGGGTGAAGGGCTGGTAAGGAGTGGTAGCAGGTTTGTCTGGGTGGTGAAGGATAAAAAAGTTGACAGAGAAGATAATGAAGGATTGGAAGGGGTTATTGGAGATGAATTGATGGAGAGGATGAAAGAAAAGGGATTAGTTGTTAGGAATTGGATAAACCAGGAGGATGTATTAAGCCACCCAGCAGTCGGAGGATTTTTCAGTCATTGTGGTTGGAATTCAGTGATGGAGGCTGCATGGCATGGAGTGAAGATCTTAGCTTGGCCCCAACATGGGGACCAGAAAGTCAACGCAGATATTGTGGAGAGGATTGGACTAGGGACCTGGGTGAAGAGTTGGGGATGGGGTGAGGAGATGACAGTGAATAGAGCAGAAATTGCAGAAAAGATTGGAGAAATTATGGGGAATGAATCATTAAGAATCCAGGCATTGGGCATCAAAGAAGAAGCGAGGAAAACAGTGGGAGTTGGTGGGTGTTCTAACAAAGGATTGTCTGCACTCATCAACATGTGGAGGAAGTTCTGAAGTTATGAGAATATCCTGTATCTATGTTTTGTATCTTGATTTGTCTGTGTCCAGATAAATAAAAACGCAACATTAAAGAGAAACCAAATCCAACCATGCCACAATCACATCAAAGCTAGAATAATTTCAAGGAAGCATAACCTCCCCCCTTTTGTTTTGGGTTTTCTTTTTTCTTTTTTTGAAACAAAATAGTTTCAACAGTGAACTTGTCAATTTATTACTAATCAGGGGCTTCAGTTGCCAGCTTTTCCTACAACACTCATAACCAAAACGCATCAAATAAATTACATCTTGAACGAAGCACTTCTCACCTCCTCCTAAGAGCGATCCTTCTTACTGAACCGACCAAGGCTAAAGAATGAAGAAAATGTTATGAGAAGCCACCTCCCATTTGCATTTCTACCCAAGAGCTGGTCCAAAGAAAATTCCAATATCAATTAGTCGAAATATATACTTGCAACAAGCTTCAACCTAAAACGATTGTTACTACAACTCATTCTGTGTCACACCTGAGTATTCTAACCAGGACCTAGAATGACCAATCTCTCATCATTTGTTATGATTTTCCCAAAGAAAATAAGATAACTTAATTTGAAGTTTGAAAACATAAAGAAGAACAATGAACAATTAAAATTAATGGTTATCATTGACAAGACTTGTTAAAGTGACTGCATCACAATATTAAACATGCAGTGCAGTGCAGTATGGCATATTATCCCAGTGTAAAGTGCAACCATTAGCTAAGAGCAGGATTTGGGCAATTTAGATTGGAACTTATTGGTAATCTGTACAAACAGATACATCATGGAATCATGTGCGCAGCCATGCAACATACAGCAGCATTGATTCACAAGAAAAATTACAATCAGTGGGATTGGTCTGAATTTTTATTATGATTTTTCATCCTCCTTTTGGAGGATGTCTTATCCTCTCTGTTGTGTCTTTTAATCCTTTTCTCTTCAATAAAATTTACCCTTTTACACAAAAGGAAACAATTCCATAAAGTATTAAAGATAAACTTCAATAAGCTTTCTTTTGGAGGATGGTCTTACCTATAGGCCTTGCTCTTTGGGGTCTTGACCGCCTCAGATCCTGCTACCTCTCCACATTAAGCACTCCTAAAACTGCTGATTCACAAGTCTCAAAATTCCCAACGATCCTTTTCTCTGACTTCAAGCTCACCTAGCCTCAAGTTGGTTTGGTACAGAAAGGCCAGGTATTGCCTACAAGTAAACATCAAACGCAATTCATCCAAACTATAGATCAAACTGACACGTAGAAACCACCAAAGAACCAGCCTCCGCTGCTTCTCATGGTACTTCACCTTCATTCTCCCCATGAACAAAAGCTCTCCACATATATCAAAATAGTCACACCTAGCAGAATTTTCAACATAAAGTTCATAAAATAAATATCAACATTGAAAAATACATGCTTTACAGAATTCACATGTTATAATGCTAACACTTGTATTAAATTCGTTTTCCACATGTACATATTTATGTTATACTGTTAAAAAATTTCTTTAACACTCTAGCATTCCCTATTTTAAGTTGCAGTAATTTAAATCAATTTGGGAAATAACTGAACTTGTAAATAGAGGAAAGTGGAAGGGAAAGAAACCTTTTGACATCTACTACTCGGTTAACAACGTTTGTAAAGACTTTCCTATAGTCTATACCTTCCCTCTAAGAAAAAATTATTTAATTCCCATTATCACGCTTACAAATTCAGATAAGAGGAGAATATTACCAAACATTCCCTTTCCTTCACTTCCATCTTTTTGTAATTTCTATTCCTTACCCTTTCTTCCAAATTTCCCAAATACAGTTAGAAATCAAACCAAAGTACGCATATGCACACAGATACACATGAATGCACACTAAAACTCGGAGAACCGAAATGGATACCCAATCTTGACAGACAGCCATGACAGGCTCACCATGGAGGCAAAAGGGGCCAACGCAGTTCAGAATGATCTTGATCTGGGTGCAGAGATGGTGGAGTCAAGGTGGGTTAGTGGCGTCATCAGTGGTGCCTGCATAGGCTAAGGCCAAAGTTCTGAGAGGAGGAGATTGAGAACGATTGGCTTGCATGTATATGGGTTTGTTGTGGCGTGTGCATACATAGGAATGCCAGGTTTTATAAGTTTTGTAAGTGAATGGGACTGGTTTGATCAGAAGTGAAGGAGCAGGGTTTGGGGTTGCATGATGTTAGCTAAAGATTTTTAATGTTAAGTTTCTGCAATTTGGTTTACAAATTTAAAGGGCTGATTTACACAATTCGTAAAGAAGAGAGAATTCATTTGATTGTTGAACTAATTACAACGTGCATGAGATTATATTCAAATACCTTATCTAAACAACCACCCCTCTTCTAATAATATCACCAAACCCTCTCGCAGTGCTTCTAACCGTGGTTCTGTCTGAAGTAAGTTCAGTGGAGTCAACTGCTCAGAATCCAGCTTATCTTGCTGCATATTGGAAGCAACCATAAAAGCCTCGTAAGTACAGCGATCGTCAATATGCTTACACAAGATAATCTCTGTTAGTAATTCCGTCAAACAATTTACATGCATGCGTAATAACGCCATGTTTTACATCCAACAACCCAGAACCTATCATGAAAACATATCTAATCGATTTCTCTTCCAAAGCTAAACAGCCTGATTTAGTACAAGTCTTCAAACACGACATATTTACTCAACTTTGCGTAGCAAGTTAGAATGATGGAACCCAGTAAAAGAAATTGTTTAGGGAGTTGGGTAAATAAATTAATGTTTAAGCAAGCAAAATTAGCGAGAGAAACTGATTCTTGACTTGATGTAACCAAGACCCAGATGGAGAAAAACAGAACTTCAGAATTAAACTTCACCTTCAAAGCTGAAATCGTAGTTGTTCGTAGGTCCAACAACTAACTTTTAAATTTAACGCCAAAGGGGTCCCCGTATTTCTCGTTTGTCTGTCAGTTGGAGATGCAAAAACGACGGCGCTTGAGGGGTGCGGGGCATGTTTCAAAACATTGTAAATGGAAAAGTGTAAAACTGGAGGGGTTTTTTTTTTTTTTTTTTCAAGAGTGCTTGTTTTTGTTTTTACTTTCTTAGAGTGAATTAAAGCTTATTTCTAATTATTAATTAAGAATAAAAATATGCTTAACTCCGAAAGCAAGCGTGGAGGACGTTGTCAACTGTTGAGGAAAAAAAACAGAGAAAGTAAATAAAATTAGAGTCCATTTCTTTATTTGCAAGGAAATATGAAGAGCATCAACAAGTAGATTATACAAGACCAAGACCTTTGAATATGTATTATTATTACTAAGTGAAGGGCAAGCCACCTAACAGAGCCCTGATAATGGTGTAATTTTGTTAAGACCGCTGGCTTACATAGGAGATTTCAGGCCACTTTCGGAGTCTACTGTGCACATATATCTATTAAACAGAGTTTTTTTTTTTTTTTTAATCACATGTCATTGAAGGAAGCAGATGACATACAAGTTATGGAAGTCACGCACAACAGAAAGAGCAATGCAAGACAAAAGAACACATTTTCACTCTCTGAATTTGAGAACTCAAAGGCTAACCATGTCTAGTAACATTACACACTAAGAAGTAACACGTTCATTTTATGTCAGTACAGACCAGTATCACTTATTTTATCATCAGTAAAACAAGCTCACCGATAAACTGAAGAGTGAAGCATACCAAATCAAAGATTCAGAAAATAAGGCATGCACGCAATATGAATCTCCCTGGCATGAAAATTTGACAGGCTGCATGACAATTCCTTTCTGAAATCTAAATGACTTGCTCTCTAGCTTGTTGTGGTTAAGGGTTATTAATGGGATATCGCAGTCGTGGAGGACGCCTTGTCCTCTTTCCCCATCCTGTTACCTCAAGTCCCAGTTCTCCACAATCAGGTTGCTGAGTTTGCGGTAGACTCACTGCTGTTACTATTGGAGAGGCGGCAGTTGTGGCTGCACGCTTTCTCCCCCTTCCCGCCTTTCTTTTAGGAGAATTTCTCTGTGACAAGCCTGACCGCCAAGTGCCACCGGTTGCTGTGATGAGCCCTTCAATCATCTGAAGATCCTCAGTCACATCATTCCTAGACAAACAGACAAGACCAGGAAGTACATCTCTTTGAAAGTCCTGATGATGCTTTCCTCTCCTGGCCTGACCTCTCCAAGGACGCCTTGGCAATGATGTTTCATCTTTTATGCTTTCCAAAACCATTGGCTCAAAATTATGCTCTTCTACCACGGTTTCAGTTAAATTTAAGGTCATATACTCAAAAAAATCAACCACATCTGATTTTGGATCTTCACAATCAGTAATATTCTCGTGCGCTGAAATTGATCCGACATCATTCTCAATGTAACCTTCATACAAAGAAACTATCTCTGTGAACCACTGTAGTGAGTCATGGCATGGAGCATCGTCTTGAAACTTGCACACACCAGAAGATGAGATAGAAACTAAAGCCTCAGCTGCAGCCATCAAAAAGCCTCCACGAAAGTCCTTGGATTCATCTGTTATTGACTGAAATGGTTCTTTAAATTTACTCTCTAGAAATTTACCACCAGATATAATGTCTATTTCATTTTCAAGGACAACTGGTGCCTCCAAATCTATCTCAATTGCAATCTCATCCTTGGTTCTTGGAGAAAAAATACTCACTTGAGCCTCTTCTTCAGTCACCCTCACATTCAAATCAATTGGGTGTCTTAAGCTAGCTCTACAATCAACTGAATGCCTTTCCGCATTTAAAATCTTTGTATTTTGGGTCTCCACGGATTCAGATTCCATAGGATCCTGATTCAGATCAGTACGAAGTAACCCACCTTTGATAAAGCTAGCATCATTAGTCTCTGAAACACAACAACTAGGCTTCAGGCCAGAGCTGGCAGAAGGCTGATCCTTGGACCTGTGCTTTTCAAAAATGGGAACACCGAGAATCTTCCTGTTGCTTGAACAGTCACCTCCTATTCTTCTGTCTTTGGCATCATGTGCATTTGTTGCTGATGACGAATCCTGGATAAAGTTTTGATTGAGGCCTTTGATTGTTCCAGAATCGCAAGCAAAAAGCTCAGCATATTTTCTTTGCAAGGAATCCAAATTCACCTTTTGAGACTCGGGCATTTCAACAGAAGAATTTCCTTCACAAGGTGAAATAGCTCTCAGCCAAGATAACCCTCCTAGTGGAATTTCTTCCTTCCTTTGAATACCAATGGAAATAAGATTTGAATCAGAAATTGCTTCCTTTGGGCAACATTTTGGAAGTACTGCATTGAGGTTTACTTCCTCTGCAGATTTTATATTATCCAGCCAGCCTGAACCCCTTGGGTTATTTGGAGGCCTATGCTGAGGAGCTAGTTCAGAAGCTGAATAACTAGCACTGTGACCATTCGAGTGACCAGCTGATGCATGGTAAACTCGTTTTTCCTTGGACTGCAACTGAGAAACGAAGCAGAGGTCATTTTTATAGGACAATTCAACTCCAGGACCTGGAACAAAATCCACTTTTTCATTAACAATCGACCAATCTGTAGAAACTTCACGGCAATGAATCAATGTTGCTGAACTCTTATTTGATTCAGGAAAGGTATTAAAGCAAGGGTTCCCCTGAACACATATTGCATTCCGTCTTGAGCTCGCTGGAGGCTTCTTCCAAGATGAAATGGAGGATGACTCGGAATTGACTTCATTAGATGGAGGAGCAGGTGGCTGCAGAAGTGTATCTGAAAACATAACAGACGCATCATGATTTCTATCGGAGATTTCTACACCAAAAATTGTCTTCTTTCTCAATTGTTCTGGTTTATTCTGATCAGGCTCATGGGCTTTCATGCAGCCAACATGCAATGATTCACTTTGTGTAGGCAAATATTCTCCATAAAAAGTTCTATTGAAAGTTCTGGAGCTTATATGGCCTGAAAAAAGGATCAAACCATCAGTTGAAACTGAATTAGTACTATACAGCAACAAGCTTATTGCGAGAATTTTCAATTGTACCTCTTATATTCTGAACCACCTAAAGGAAAAGAAAAATTAATGTTGAAGATTTTAAGCTTTAGTCACAATGAAGAATATGATGTAATCTTAGAAAGTAAATAACTTTAAAATACCATAATGTTAACTCAGTATCTGTGAACAAATAAGCACACACACCTTCACATGCAAGCACATTCAGGTGTACAAAATATGCAGTCTTCTTGTCCCTTTTTTATAAGACAGTAAAAGACATTCCTTAAAATGCATATGGAATCAATAACAATGAGAAGTTTCTTATACATTTCTCAGAACTTTCAGAACAGGGACTCAGGTTTCTGAAAATTCATGTAAATCTCAGAAGAGCCATTGCCTTAGAAGTACTTAGATGCTTTTGGATGTCTAATAACAAAATGGTTATGCCCAGAAAATCAGTAACTCTTTTTCCTTAACAGAGCAATTAGTTCTCTCCAACTTATTATTTTTAATAATTCATTTCAAAAAAAATTCCACAGATAGTTGATTTGCTATATTTAAGAATTTCAAAAGAATTGAGTTGCATTGGATTTAAAGTAAGAAAATCAATTCACCCATTTATCAACAGAAGATGATAAACACGCTACGAAAAAAAGTGAAGCAATGATTTTGAATAAAAAAACAGAGCTACTCGGCTACTTGTAAAGTAGTGACTGATACAAATTTGCACATCCAAAAAAAAACAATATCATTGGCTGATATCAACCAAAAAAAAACACTCTAAAGTGGCTTGCTTAACAAGTCCTTACCAGGGTTGAAGTTAAGAGGTGGTTGGCCTTTCTTTCCCCATTCTTTATCTAAATGCTGATTACATTGGCTGATTCCTTCATCCTTTTCTTTATGTCTTTGAGAAACTTCCTTGGCCAAACATTGGAAGCCTGAGCATGATTTTGCAGATAAATCCCGCCCCTGTATCTCCTCTTTAGAATAGGTAGCCTTGCCTAGAGTATCAAAAGAAATTGTACCATGTGCTTCCTCAACCTTGAAAGGTTCGTTCAAATCTGTAAAACCTCGGGTCCTCCTTAAGTGTATAATGGAACTAAAAGCATCACCATTGCAGCCAGAGTACACACTACTTGGGGTGGACATATTGCAATTTTTCTCACAAGTAACGTTACAATTCCAGTTTGGAGGGTGAGTTTCCACCCCTGACCCTACAAATGCCCCTCGTGCGTCATCTTCATCATTTATGTATTTGTCACCAGGCAGTTCAAGGTCAAATAATCTACTCTGAAGCTTCTTGTGCTTGTATTCATCCTTAAGCCTGGAACCATCATGTGTTGAGCCACATCCGGATTGCATGTTCTGCACATTAATGGAACCAAAATGTGATTGGACACTATCAGCACCTGAGGCAGATTGTATATGACAATTCATAGCCACTAAAGGCAAACTGGGATTGTGACACCTCCTTCGGTCTCCTTCATGTGGAAAGGCAAAAGGATTTGATTGCAATGTTCCTACATGATCAAGGCATATGACTGATTGTTTGCTCCGGACTTCATTCATTATGTCCATTTGTATTTTGTGAAGCCGGTGCAGTTCATGGACCTGCATAATCAAATTTCCGTAAACATAAATATAATTTTATGCTCAATCAAATTTCAATTATTTATGCAAAATAAGGGCATTTTTACACTATATTTCATGAACTCGGTCAGAAAGTATAAAAATCCAATTTTATAGCTCAACAATATAGAGTGGAGATAAAACATACCTGATGTTTGAATGTGTTTTCATGCCTCAGTATGGTTTGCCTCAAGTGTTCCTTGTCATATCCAGAGTATCTATCTATTTCTGGCTTTGCAGCAAGCATGTCATGGTACTGCCCAAAGGCCTTGTTTTCATGATGTGAAGGCCATCTAGCATCCCCACTACTGTCATCCAGATCCCTTGTAGAGTGATAACCCGGTAAATACATCTTATACAGAAATTCAGTTCCCATTTCTGCAAACACCTGAAACAACTTAATAAAAACTCCAAACAAACCTACCAACCCTGATATGAAGGATATCTCTTTTTCTTCTATCACAAATGAAAAAGATTTACTAGCCCACACTATATATTTTTGTTGCAGGGAAAGAAGCTGCAGGATGAGGAAATATGGTCCATGATTCTGACAAATAAAACTCATTGCATATTGTAACATGTATATTGTATGTTATACAAGCTGCATTATCATATTATTTCCTCGTACATGAATGTCATGCTCAGTTTCGCGGGTGAAATTGAATTCCAGTCAACATTGTAGTAAATATTCCATATAAGGAAAAGACCCCTTCATCACTCAATCTAGAAACGAACTAGTACATTATGAATAAATCTTGACAAATCTGGTCCATAAATAAAGTCAATGAAAAACAATTTATCCCCATATATTACATTATGGAGAGAGATTATATTCCATAGTCAAACAAAAATAAAGATGCACTCCTAATATGTTTGCAAGAAGCATGAAGGCAAAAGCTTAGAAGGCCATGGAGATACCTGTCTGTCAAGAGCTTCTCCCTAGTTGCAAGTGTTCCGAGCCAGATATTATGCTGAGTGTCTTTAAGTGAGCCGGTCTATTATACAGTAGGTGTAAGAGTCATATCCAATGTACCAATGGGTTTTGCATGCTGAGTGTCTTTAAGTAAGCTATTCTATTGTACAGTAGTTGTAAGAGTCACAGCCAATGTTCCAAATGTGTTTTGCATGCTGAGTGTCTTTAAGTGAGCTGATCCATTAAAGCCTGCCATGATTTATGTTACAGTAGGGCGAAATAGGCCAGCCAGTGTACTGAAAGAAGTTTAGAAAATAAATTAGAAACATCACCAAAAGTAATTCATTTATCCCTGTTTTTGAGAAAATGCATTTTCCAAGCTTTAAAGAAACACCGTGTTGATGCAAAAGGCAATACAAGTGTATTTGGTAAGGAAGGGAGATAAGGAAAGTCTTATCTAAACAAAACATGAGAACTGTGAAAGTTTCAATTGACATTCGACCCCCATTTCGAAGGTAACTGACTGTAATGCTTCATGGCTACACATGACCATATAATGGCTAATAAATGGAACAGAGAACCCTTACCACTACAAAATACGCTAATAAATCTCTTAATACTATTGCAATTAATGTTATTAACTTCAACGATCAACAAATACTGAGGGCACTGGAAACTCTTGCCAATTCTTACTTGAAATTCCAGTACTCCAGCATTCCTGCATTATTGATAATCTGAACTCCAGTTTTCTTTAAGATCCTCCAAACAGAAGCCTGTGATTCCAGCTGTAATAATCAAGGAAAGAAAAGCAATCGGTTATATTCCTCCACTAACAAATAAGAAAAGAACAAGGCCATGCACACATGTTTAAATAACTGGAAGTTGACCGTGATTAGTATATGGATTGAGGTTAAAGCATAAATGAGAGACCAACAAACAGCCAAATCAATCATCCATTAAAACAACAAACAAGAAGATTTACCTTATATATGGCAGCATCCTCCACCACCCCATAACAAAACTTGAGCTCAAATTCAAAGAAAACCCTTGAAACTCAACTACAACTATATCAAAAATTCCCAGTTGAAGCAAGATACAAAAGTAGGTAGGTGCCTTTGTAATGTCATTGAAAAATCTTAAATCACAATCAATAGAAAAAAGAATAATGAATTATTATATATACTAGACAGAAGCTCAAATCTGCTAGGGCTAGTTAGATAGAAAGATCCCCACAATCCCAGATAAGAATGAGAGAGAGATCTTTCCTTTCTCTTCTTTTCCTCCCTTTCTCAAAGAAACAATGACTTCGAATTTGTCAACCTTGCGGTCTCACAGTATTATTGTAATATACTTCTGTTTCAGTGTTTTTTTATTCTCTTATTACTATTTATTTATTTTTATTGATAATATCTTAGATACGCGGGGGTGGGGGGGGGCAATTGTTTTCTCTTTTCCTAGATCCTCTCTACCTTTCATGCTTTCTGGGTACACTTAAGTAAATACATTATTATTATTATTATTAACAAAACTCAAAATTACGTGGCTAAATCACTTTCACAAAACACTATTTACGTGTTTCATTTTTTAATATATTATTTTAAACATTATACTTTATAATTTTTTTATTTTTTATTGATATATATATATCATCCCATATCTCATATATTTAACTCTTTTTTCTTTTAATTTCAACCTTTTTATTATGTTTTACTATTTTCTATGAATTTATTTTAATTTTATAATTTAAATTACTGATCTAACAAGTTGACTCAAATTATTTTTTTAGATTATCTTTTTTAATTGATTTTTGTTCGATTTCATCTTTAAACATTAGACTATTATAAAATTAAATTTCATGATTTTTTAAATTTTTTTCTATAGGGTTGTCATGATCTCATGATCTACACCGTGGGTTTATCAAGTTGACCTGGATTGATTCTATTTTTTTTTTGTTATTTTTAATTGAATTTTTTTTTTAATTTTATCCTCCAACAACTCAATTTTTTTATTATTTAGTTTTTAAAAAAAAAAATTTCCTACAATATGATATTGTTTGAGAAATCAAGCTTTATATATCATGTTATTCTAATTTTATGATTTAAATAGCAGCTTTAACAAGTTAATTGGACATGCTCGAATTATTATTTTTTTAATTTATTGCTGCATCTTGGAAATGGAGCGTGGTTTCATCACTAGAAGTTGAAAGTCATATATAGCAGTGGCTCAATTTGTATTTTAAACTCGGAGGTGTGTAAGCAGAAGAAACAAGGAAGCACGGGGATCTGAGACCCTCAACTCATAGTCGGATTAGAGATGTTTGATCAGGTCGTCTAAACTTACTGAATTTTGGTCAATCTATCCATCCAAACCAAGTTGATAACCTCAAACTTGTTAAGTGACATTTTCTAAGAGTAATACTAGTTTTTCTTGTTCTTTATTGATAACCTCCTCCACAAATATATATTTATTTTTACGTTTTAAAAAGTATTTTTTAAAAAAATTAAGGATTTTGTTTTCAAATTAATATTTTTAAATATTTTTAGATTATTTTGATGTGTTGATATTAAAAATAATTTTTAAAAATAAAAAATATTATTTTAATATATTTTCAAGTAAAAAACATTTTAAAAAATAACTACAACTACACTTCTAAATAATCCCAAAAAATACATGAAAAGAGTTGTTTAATCACTAATGGCTCTTCAAGCATTCCTCATGGCTGCCTAGCGACTATGGTGCTTGTGGTTGAACATCTACATTCAATGGTCTTTTGCATTGAATACTATAAAAAACACACCATCGAATCTTCACCCTCTGCCTGTCTAATGGGTGTTTATTTTTATTTTAATAGTTTTTGTAGTTATCGTTTAAAAAAATTATGTATTATAATTTTTTTAATATTTTAAAAAAGAGTTTTAATAAAACTCGTGAAAAAAAATAGTATGTTGATTGTTGATTAACAAAAATCTATGTTTTTTTTTAATCTTTATTCCTCAATATTTACAGTGATTTTTTTCAATCCTTTTTTATATATAATTTTTTTTCCTTGACAAGTGGTTTATTTGCCACCATATCTTCATTTATTTATTTATGATACGCATAATAATAAATATTATTCAAATCTATGAAAGCTTTACATTAATTTCCCACCAAACAATTAAATTGGATTAGCTACAACTGTGATTTTTATATTTAAGAAATGAAGTCAAGCTATTGTTCTTAAAGCTCTGGTTTTGGTTGGTCATATATCAGTCTCCAATAAAACACTTGACATTTGTGGAACAGAAGGAGCATATTTAGAATAAAAATAAAATAAAATAAAATAATCCTATTGTGATTTTGGTAGTCCCATTTACAAGCTTATATGCCCAATTCAGACAAGTTATTTCAGCAGACAGTTTTTAGGCCCATAAGCCAGAGAACCTCCTCCCGAAGCCCAAGAGTCCCTTCCTTGTTAAGACCAATCACACTTGGGCTACAAGCTGCTACAGCCCAATAACCAGCTTGTATTTCCTCTTTCAACTGCCCTTTCTCCCACCCACAATATCCATCGAAGAACCTGAAATCGCCGAGCCCAACTACATTCCTCCTCGCCATTTCAGCTGCGCCACCAGCACTCTCTCTAGTCCCGTAGTACACTCCCTTCATCACTTCTTCAAAAACCCCACTCTCGGCCACCCTGTCGTTATCATAACCCCTCTCTGGACTGACTAGAAACAACCCTTCCTCTAATGGCCCGCCAAAGAACAATGGCCTATTGGAGAACGCCCCGGCGACATCAAGCGCCGTTGATCTCAATTCCTTGATCGACATGAGGGACGGCCGGTTGAGTATGATGCCATATGGGCTCCCTGGCCCATTTGACAAGAGAAGGATGACCGTCCGTTCGAAAATGTGGACCCCGTCAAGCTTTTCTGTGGCAATCAGCAGGCAACCTTTCTCAGGCTCATGGATGGTATGAGCCCATTTGTCCCCAATTGTGATTTGTGGTGGCTGCTGATCCACAACAAGATCAGGGTCTGCTGTTGAGGAAGGTTCGGTGGGCCTCAGTGCCTGTTCATTGGCAACCAATCTTGCTCTAAATGATCTCCAGTCAGCTTCAAGTAAAGGCCGACAGTCATCAGCAGATGGTGATGGTGGTGGCATATGGCAGCCTGGCATCAACATACAAAGTTATTGATTAAACTACACATGATCATAACTTATAACAAAGATATCTTAAAAGAATCAAAGGATCGATGAATTCCCAACAAAATTAGATCAAGATGAGGTGAATCAAGGTAATGGAAAAGAAAAGAAAACTGACAACAAAGATATGCAGGAAGAGGTACTAACATGATATGGAAGTGGAGAGAGCAACTCTTTTGCTCTGAAATGCATTAGAACTTCTCCTGGGATATGAGAAAACTCTAGCTTTGATTGAAGGTATAAGTTCCAAGGTCTTGGTGAAGGAGTTTGAGGTGAGAAAGCAGGCTTCCATGCTCTCTTTCTTTCTTCTTCTTCTTGTTCTTAATTCTTTCTTGGTGTACCAAATGGATATGATATTGGAATTGGATAATAGAGAATGATCCAAATGTGAGGTTTAATCTGAACCACAAGGTGATGTGATCAGTCCCATCCAATTCCAACCAAGTTGAGTCTCTGATGTTTCTTTCTAGCCAGGTAGGGCCACTGGATACGACTCTTTACACAAGGCATAAACAGCACAACTGACGTGAAAGCTACACCTGGACGATCATTTGGGTTAGTGGGACTTTTTGTAGGTTTTCCAGTACCGATGTGTCATGTTTCCAGCCAGTTGTCTGTTGAGCAGTGAACTTTAAGCACTTCCTTATTGGCCCGAAATATGAATCAAATTTGTAGTTAAACCTCAGCCCAAAAATAGTTGCCTAATTTACATGTGTGAGAGATAGATTCCATTTACAAATTAAGCTAGTGTTTAACATACACATGCGATGATTCACTTTGTGTGGGCAAATATTCTCCATTAAAATGTTAAGCTCAGCTTAACAAGATTGAGAAAGAACAGAAAGAAGAAAGAACAGAATTTGAGAAAGAACCGAAAGAAGAGAGAACAGAGAATTGAGAAATAATCTTCTGTATTTTCTTATTGCCATACAAGGAATACAATTGTTCTTTATATACGGCTACAATGATCAACTAACTCTAACTTCTTCATCTTCAAGCCTTCATGTTGTAGTCTGCTAACATATCTTCTTGCTGCTAATGCTTTCTTTTATCCCTTCTTGTGTCATTCTGCCAAGTGCTTAGAGGTGTAACAATCTTCTACTGCGAGTCTTGTGCTTGTTTGGCCTGAAAGAAAGGATCAAACTATCAGTTGAAACTGAATAATGTTGTGGACGTGTATGCACACACACCACGTGCAAGCGCATTCAAAACTTTCTTCTCTTCCATTTTATTCAGAAAGTAAAAAAGATTCATTAAATTGCACACAGAATAAAAAACAATGGGAAGTTCCTCGTACATTTCTCAGAATTTTCAGAACAGTGATTCATAGGTTTCTGATTATTCGTGTAAATCTGGGAAGAGCATCGCCTTACAAGTACATAGTAGCTTATTTTGATGTCTGATAACATAATGGTTATGCTCAGAAAATCATTAACTCTTTTTCCTGAACAAAGCAAATAGAGCTCTCCCACCTTCTTTTTTTTTTAATAAAAAATAATTCATTTCAAAATTTGGTCGAAAGGGAGTTGATTTGCTATATTTAAGGATTTCAAAATAATTAAGTAGCATTACATTCAGAGTGCGAAAAATCAATACTCCCGTTTATCAACAGAAAATGATAAGCACACTAGAAAAAAGTGAAGAATGATTTTGGAAAAAAAAAAAAAAAACATAGCTGCTAGCTACCTGTAAAGAAGTGACTCAAGAAAATTTACACATCCAATAAAAAGGAGCATCATTGGCTGATATCAACAGAAAAAACACTCTAAAAATTGTTGCTAAATAAGTCCTTACCAGAATTAAGGTTAACAAGGTTGTCTGCCTTTCTCCATTCATTATGTAAATTCAGATTACATAGGCTGATTCCCTCATCCTGTTCTTTACAGGGTTCTTTGAGAAACTACCTTTGCCAAACACATTCGAAGCCTGAGCATGAATTTGCAGATGATTCCCGCCCTTGTATATCCTCTTTAGAGAAGGTAACCTTGCCACCATATTCTTCCTCAACCTGGAAAGTTTCATTTAAATCTGTAAAACGTCAGGTCCTCCTAGTAAATAATGGAACTAAAAGCATCTTATACAGCAATTCAGTTCCCATTCCTGCAAACACAGCAAACAACTTAATAAAGCTCTAAATGAATCTGTCATTGAAAAATCTTAAATCATCAACCATGTGAAAAAATAATTATAATGATTATATATACTAGAGAGAAGCTCAAATCCATCTGATGGGGCCAGAATCTGATATGTGAATGAGATAGAAAGTTCCCCACAATTCCAGATAAGAATGAGTTGCATTACTAATTTAGTTTTTTTTTTTTCTTCTATAAATCAGTTCAGTACCTAATATTGCACCAAAAATCAGCAGCAACAGATGCATTATATGCTTTACGAACCCTTAATTTGGTCATGAATCCAAAGAAACAAACATGATTAAAAAAATGCCTACCTAGTTTTATAGCTTGCATTTGTAATCTCGAGTGCTAAAAGTGCTCCTATTGCCATCATTATTTTCCACATGTGACGAGGCATAAGGGTTCACGAGTAGCATGCCAACCTGTACAATTCAAGCGATTTCGTGGCTAAGTTAACTTTGGCATGTTAAATCCTTCATAAACATGTGAGCACTGTACATCAATCCTTCATAAACATCAGGCTTGTTTCAGTTAACCTAATTATTGGCCTGAAATATGAAATCAAATTTAAATTCAAAGTTCGGTTTTTTAACCATTTAAACCTCAGCCCAAAAATAGGTGATCCTGTATATCCTAATTTACCTATGTAAAAGATTCCATTTACAAATTAAGCTGGTGTTTAAGATGCGTGTAGTTTTGTGTTTAATTCTAAAACTCATCAATGTTATATTATGTGCAGTGCGAATAATGTTCGGATTCAAAATTCAGTAAAAAGTTTATGGATGTTAGTTTGGGATTGTCAATACCAAAATAACAACACAGAATTTGAACTGAAGCAACAATGCAATAACTATTTAGATGTTACAGTTTTGATAGAGCTTGGAAGTAAAAGGAAAAGAACACCAGGCTAGCAAACTAATTCTTTATGGCAAAGCACAAAATACAGGAAAAACATATCAGGAAGAAAAACACGATATATCTATCTCAAAAAACTGCATCTCAAAGCCAAGCAATCAGCCAATCATATTTCACTCTCTGAAATGCTATATTGGTAGGACCAAAACAGCATGCACTTCAAGAAGCATTCAACCAATCACAGTCTCAATTTGTAAATCTATATTTAAATTTTACCAGTTAATTAACATTTCAAGAATACCCTAAATGGAAAAAGATAGCATCACAAAAATAGAGCAGCACTTGCATAATCTAACCATAATCTTCACTGTCACAAAGGCTTATATGTACTATAAATAAAAACAAGTCATTTGACTGAGATAGAAAATGTACTAGCCTTCATAGGATAAGGTCATTTGAATAAACATGTTAACACTATCCCATAAAAGGTCCAAGAATATTTTACAGATAAAGTTGCAAGCTTACCAGGAACTACTGTTTATTATTTTCCTCATCATTATCTTCATTCTGAACTGCAATTGCTACTTTCTTCAACTCTTCCTGGGAGAGTTCGATGGGGGCTTGACATTACCTGCTACCAAGCTCTGGTCATGCAGGCTTCAGCAATGCTCATCTTTAAACATCTATCGGAGTTTCCAAAAAGCCCCTACATTCTAGGCAAGTTCACAGCCTGTTTGAGGCAGGACCTGCTTTTCCTGCTTTATAGCCAGAGTAACCTGACACCAGGATGAGAATTCAGGATGGTGTTCACCTTCCTTGATGTCATCATACTGCTGAATTTGTTTGGGAACAACTCATAAGGATTATTTTCTTAGTATGGCATGAGAAGTTATATGGGTTTATTGTCAATGCAGACTGCAATTGCTCAGCTGATTTTCCTACATTTCTAATTTTGGTGTTTCTATCTTTAATTCCTTTTCTTTGAGATCTTCTCTCTTTCAAAGATTTCTAAATCTAACTGCACTAGTTAAGTTTTTATGCCAGAACAAAAACAACATTTCATCCAAAGTTGATAGGTTTTGTTTAAGCTTGGTTGTGGTTTTATTTAAGCAGGATTTTGGGGCGGGTAATCTTGCATAGTTTTTCCTTCATTACTTTTTTTTTAACCATGAACAATCTTGCTACCAAGTCCCCGTGCTTACACATGGGCTATCCAAGACGTCACTATTGTCCTAGCCAAGATGAGTATCAGCATAACAGCAAAAGGTCAGTATCTTGCATCAAAGATGATAGACATTCATATAGAAATGTGGTTAACAGATCACAGCAATAGTTTGAACAAGTCTTGCATATGTACCAAGATTAGAAAACACTGCTACAGCTTAGCAAAGAATCCATCTGAACATAAAGCCCATCTACTTCTGCAGGTACATGATGGAACTAGCTGACTCCCTTTAGGGTCTGATAAATCTCTGAATCACGATAAGTTTTCTATGATTCACAGTATAATTTTCCAAAATACAAGTAAATTGACAGACCTCATTGGTGAAGCATAGCTTCCACCGATGCACTGGAAACACAGTTCTGATCACCTGCAGAGACAAAAATATCTGGCAAAGAGATCATCCAGATCTGATGGTTCCAACGTTATCATGGAATCTAGTATCTCCTCTACAACTCCTACAGGCCACAGCATTATGCATTTTGTGCATCCCCAAAACAGTGTTTCCTACGCTTCAAATGAGGAAATGAATGCAGTTGTTTAGCAATGCCTCCAGTTGAGCCAAAGACAACCAACCCCTACAGGTATACCTTTGGGACAACATGAACTCGCTTCAGGTCCAGACCCAATCTGTTAATCATTTGATAAATTTTATCTGATTTCGGGTGTGATTTATCAAATACTGTAAATTCATGGACCTCATCATCCACCTCAATGGAACTAGCCCCTGATGGTTTCTGTATTCCAAAGTTTTTCATTTGCAGCCTTACATTGGCAACACTGCTCCAGTCTCCCGCAGATGCAAAAATATTTGACAACAGAGAGTAATTACCAGGATCTGATGGTTCCAGCTTAAACAAGCAATCTAGTACCTCCTCTGCAAGTCCCACAGCATTATGCATTCTACAGGCCCCCAAAAGGGTACCCCAAATAACAACATTTGGTTCTACTGGCATGCTTTGCACAAGCCTATAAGCTTCTTTAAGACGACCTCCACGACCCAAAAGGTCCACCATGCAACCATAATGCTCAATGTGGGGAACAATGCCATAATCCCTCTCCATATTATTAAAGTATCGAATTCCCTCATCAACAAAGCCTGCATGGACACAAGCACACAAAACAGCAACCAATGTAACTTTATCAGGCCTGAACCCTTCTTGCCTCATTATAGAAAAGAGCTGTAGCGCTTTCTCACCGTTCCCATGCATGGCTAACCCTTGGAGCATGCAATTCCATGAGACCAAATCTTTTTTTGACATCCCATTGAACACACTTAGCGCCCTGTCCACCTGACCACACTTTGCATACATGTCAACCAATGCATTAGACACATTAACACTGCACTTGTACCTAATCCTCTCAATAGATGTATGAACTCTCTTCCCTAAACCAAGGAGACCAGACTCTGCACAAGAAGCCAATATGCTAATAACTGTACCATCATCAGGCTTCAAACCGGCCTCCTCCATTTGCTCAAACGATCTTATGGCGTCCTTTGCTAGCCCCTTTACAGCGTAACCAGATACAATTATAGTCCAAGAAACCAAATTCTTGACCGGCATTCTATCAAACAACATTCTAGCCATTTCCATATCTCCTGCTTTACAATAACCGGAAACCATGGTCGACCACGACACCACATTCCTCTCTGGCATGCTCTCAAACAATCCAAACGCTTTATTCATCTCTCCTGCCTTCACATACCCATCCAGTATTGTATTCCAACTAACAGCATCTTTCATGGGCATTTCATCAAACAGTTTGCAAGCTTCACTCAACTCCCCTACTTTCAATAACCCTCTAATCATAGAATTCCAAGAAACCACATCTCTTTCATCCATCACCTTAAACAACCTCATTGCAGACTTCACACCCGACAAACCACACTTACAGTAACTATCAATAAGTGAATTGGGCACAAACAAATCCTGAAAAAACCCATATTTCTCCAAATGGTTATGTATCATTTTCACAAGAGGCAACCAAGACTGTCCATTACAAGCCTTTAAAAGAAAAGGGTACGTAAAATTATCAGCAAAAAGCCCATTCCTTTGCATTTCAAAGAAAGTTTCAAAAGCCAGTAAAGAATGGGAATTTTGCACGCAGGCTCTTATAAAAGTATTATACAAGTGGACATTAGGGTCAGGGATTTGTTTGAAAACATTAATAGCTAAACTCATTTCTTGAGAAAGAGAGAAAGCTGAAATTAACTTGGGTGCTACATAAAGGTCTTGGTGGAGATTTTGTTTGAGGATTTGGGCATGAACTTGTTTTATGTGGTTTAAGTTTGTACATTTGTGAAGGTCTTGTAATTTTTGTTGAAAGATCCTTCTTGTGGAGACCCATGTTGGGGCTCTTATTGGTACTGAAATTTGCATTTGTTTAGACATAGAAGATGGCTTGCATTTTTGTAAGACAAATTCTGCAGGTGGATGAATTCAAGGATGGCAAAAAGGAGAAGCTGAGGAGACCATGGCGGGAGCTGGGTTTGGTTGAGGGTCTAAGGATTTTCCAGTTTGGTCCTCATATCATGAAGTCTGTCTGTTATTTGTTTATTGTAAAGCCCTTAGGCGACCACATGTTAAAGCAAGCAAGCCACCCACTTGAATAAGGAAAAAGAAAAACTTCAATGAACACCTTTTTTTAATTTTTTGTTGAAAAAGAAAAACTTAAAAAGAAAAGGAAAACTAGAAAATTATTTTCTATTATTGAACACACCCTTGAGCTTCTTCACGTTTTCAAAGAGGTAAAAAAAAAAAAACTTGGATAAAAGACAATGAATGATAGTGTGTATGATGAAGTAAACAAAGTGCATGACTTTATATTATTAGATTATTTATTTATAGTGATGATGTTTATATATATATATATATATATATATATATACTCCGTCTATAAATAGATTTATCCCGCTCAAACACTGTTGTTCCAAAAGCCATCTAATGAAAAGACATATCCCTTCCAGAAAATTAGGTCTGTTGCGATGTCGCGGTCGCACAAATTAATTACTCTAGCTTAAAACACACAAGATAGTATAGAGTAAACAAGGGGTCGATCCCACGAAGAATTTGAAGTCAGATTTTTATGTTGTACGTTATGTAATTGGAGGGGTTTGGTTTGTGATTATCTAAAATATAGAAGAAATTAAACTAGCAAACAAAATCAATTGAAACTGAAATATATCAAGAAAACAAACCTTGGTTGCAAGCACACATCCACCAATAGAAATTAGAACCGATCCTTGAAATGAAACTCAAGTTTATATTATGAATTTTATCTTTTCTTAATATTGGTTAATTAACGGATCTGCCGTATAACTACCCCTAACCAACAAACAATCACAATGTCCGCACTAATGATTTAATCCAATGGCAGCCTTAAGATCCAGATAAATTCATTAATCTTAACAACCAAGTTGTCAATTTGTGTTGCTATGATCGAATGTTCTCCCTAAGTTTAATAACGTAGTTCTGCTACAATTATCAAGCTTAGTTGCTTCACAAGTTTATATACCACAACTCCGGTTTTGATATCAAACTTAGGAATAGATTGTTCACAATAATAACTTAGAGTCCGCTCTAGCAATTAAGATAAACAATCATAGGAAATATGCATAGGAAAACAAACATATTCATTCATAACATAAACTGAAAATAAAAGGAAGAATAAATCTCACGGTTCTTGAAATCCGAAGGTTTGTTGTGTCCTTGCAACCAAGAAAACGAGCTTAGCCTTGCATATCCATTGAACAACTACTCCTAAAGATGAAAGAATACATGATTTCTGATTTGTAGAGGGGAGAGTTTGTGTTTCCTCACTCTTTTCTTCTACCTCCTTCTACTCACCCTCTATTTATACACAAATTGTAAGTAAGAAAATCAAAGTTCAAGTGTGAACATCAATAGATGGTGGTAGTGTGAAGGCGGCTGGCAGCTGGTTGACTTGAGGTTGGTGGCTGGCTGCTGGCTGACTTGAGGTTGGTGGCTGCCTTCCTTAACCTTCTAGAATATTTACTAGAGGAGCTAAATTGCTGGTCGGTTTGGATGCTTCTGAATGAAATTTGGATTCGTTTCTTCACGCAACCTGCTTGCTGGTAGAATTCAGCTGTCATCTTTGAAAAATCATATCTCCCTCAAATGACATCTTTTTTGGCTGAAATTTGGAGCGTTTATAGATCTTTGAGTAAGTAATCCAAAAACATTGAGTTTGCATCAATTGGACTTCTGAAGCGCCAGATATTGAATTTTGAATGGGAAAAGGTCAACATTGGCAGACTGCATGATTTGACTTTGAAGGATGTGATTTCCATGATCTTTCTCTTTTTATTTTTCTTGCATTACATTTCCAGAAAGGTATGGATGTTAGCGTTTTAATGCCACTGGAATCACTTCATTTCGATCTCTAGAACTCACGCTCTGCACAAAATATCAACTGAACGTCAAATCTGCCAATTACCTCCAATTTACTCCTTTTTGCATCTTTCATCCAAAAATGCCTTCAAAACATAAAACAAAGAATATCAAGGCATTTTATATAAATAACATACGCAAAACACTAGTTAAATGCGGGTGAAACTATCGAATAATATGGTTACATCAAATACCCCCACACTTAGCTCTTGCTCGTCCTCGAGAAAGGATAAATAAAATTAAATTGAAAATAACTATGATCAATCTTTTAATCTCCCATCAATGTCCAAGAGTACAAGCATTATAAACAAGAATACAATCATGAAGGATAAATAGTATAATTCTCATGAATTTATTTACATGCAAACTTCAAAACTCAATCAATCATCTAGATTTAAATGAAATCTATGTCATGCCAAAGTGATAGGTCCTCTCATTGATATACACTCCAACACTCACGTGTTTAGGGTTTATGTGTTTAAATCTCTCCAATTCAATCAAATAGTATGTTCTACCATAAGCTTGCTTTTCAATCTCATCTCCATTAGCAACTTATTACAAGTACTACATGAATCAAAAAGTCTTATTTTCCGGTTGTAATGGGGTTGAGGTTAAGGTGAGGTAAAAGAAAATAAAAGGAAAGGTTCAAACCAAAGAAAGTAGAGCATTTTGAAAAATGATACTTCAAACAAGATATTCCATCAAAGCTTATAAATTTTTCATCTTTAATCACAAATGCTTAACTCCTTTTGATTTCAAGCTCTTTCAACATAAAACCTCAAGAACATAAAGGAATACTTTTTTTTTTCTTTTTTTTTTCTTCGGCAACTTTGCGCATCTTTTCATCAAGCATCACTTCTTTCTTTTCATATAATTTCCAACCATAATTCCATGAGATATTACAAGTATATGCTCTACTAATCCTTGGCCAGGGGAAAAGAAAAACATATATAAAGTTAGGGCTTATACATGGATAAAGCAAAGAAAAGATAAACAAGCTCAAAACGGGCTTACTAAGGATAATATGCTTTAGGTTGGCTTTTTGGCTTGAGGGGTTAAAATTCCTAATGCCTTTATCATCTTCATGTATATTTTTAATGGGATATAATCTCAATAAGATATGAAGCAAGTTCTAGAGATACATATCATTGAAAGAATGCACAATCAAAGAATATAATGTTGAAGGCTCAAAAGCTTGCATTGGTATAACACTATAAAGTTAACATGACATATTCTCAAAGTCAATCCCTAAACCAATTAAACCTTAAAATTTGCATGCATACTCCTTCATTTGATTTATATCTTCATCTATCTCAATTAACTCTCATATATAATACTGATATTCTCAAAAACCAATGGGAGGTAAAAAGATCAAACACAAATTTTTGTTTTTTTTATTAAAGAACAACAAAGAAAACTAAAATAAGAAAACCAACAACAAATAAAACTAAAATAAGAAAACCAAAATTCTCTCAATGCCCCCACACTTAAAACAGAACATTGTCCTCAATGTTGAAATAAAAGCAAAGGAACATAAGAGAATGACAGAAAATAAATTAAAATGCGAAAAAAAATAAAATAAAAGATAAGGAAAAAGAAAGCAAATCTGATTTTGTTCTTTTTGTGCTGGGTTGCCTCCCAGTAAGCGCTTTTGTTTTATGTCATTGGCTCGACATGTTGCATGCTCATTCTTCATAGATTGGTTCAGCTAACTCTGCATAAGCGGTGAGTTCTACCCTCCAACCTTCATAGAAAGGTTTCAAACGATGCCCATTGACTTTGAGTATGTTGTTAGTTTCTAAACTTGTAATTTTAACTGCACCATAAGAAAAAATATTAGAAACAACAAATGGTCCAATCCAACGAAAGCGTAACTTTCCAGGAAAAAGTTTTAAACGCGAATGATAAAGAAGGACTTTGTCTCCAACATGAAACTCCTTTCTTGTAAGCATTCGGTCATGAAGATTCTTAGTCTTTTCTTTGTAAATCCTTGCATTCTCGTAAGCATCATTTCGAATTTCTTCCAACTCTTGCAATTGCAACTTTCTTGCAATCCCAGCAGCATCGTAATCCATGTTACATTGTTTAATGGCCCAAAAAGCTTTGTGTTCAAGCTCTACCGGTAGATGACATGCTTTCCCATAAATCATTCTATAAGGTGACATTCCTATAGGTGATTTATAAGCAGTCCGATAAGCCCAAAGTGCATCTCCAAGACGTAGACTCCAATCTCGCCGGTTAGGTTGCACTGTTTTCTCCAAAATGGACTTGATTTCTCGATTTGAAATTTCAGCTTGGCCATTCGTTTGAGGATGATATGTTGTGGAAGTTCGATGAGTCACATGATATTTGCGTAGCAATGCTTCCATGGAACGATTGTAGAAATGAGTGCCACGATCACTAATGATAGCTTTAGGGATGCCAAACCTGTCAAATATGTGAGTCCTGACAAAATCTAAAACAACCTTAGCATCGTTAGTTTGTGTGGCTTTCACCTCAATCCATTTGGACACATAATCAACAGCAAGAAGAATATAAATATTTCCAAAAGAAGAAGGAAATGGACCCATAAAGTTAATACCCCAAACATCAAAAATTTCACTTACAAGAATATTCGTTAAAGGCATTTGATTCTTATGAGTGATATTACCTGTTCTTTGGCATTTTTCACATGATTTGCAAAAGTGATATGCATCTTTAAAAATAAAAGGCCAATAGAAACCACTCTCATGTACCTTATGGGATGTTCTTTTTGCTCCAAAATGCCCACCACAAGAATGAGAATGACAAAAAGTGAGAATGGAATGAAATTCATCTTGTGGTACACACCTCCTAACTATTTGATCCGCATAAAATTTCCAAAGGTAAGGATCATCCCAAAAATAATATTTAGCATCAGCTCGTAACTTATCTTTTTGGGGTTTAGACAAACTTGGAGGGAATTCGTTGGTGACTAAATAGTTTACCAAATCAGCATATCATGGTCTTGTAGAGGAATGCAACATATACAACTACTCATCGGGGAATGTCTCTCTTATTGTTTCGATCTGTATATCCTCAATCCTCAGTCGGCTCAAGTGATCAGCCACATGGTTTTCAGCACCTTTTTTTTTATCTTTGATCTCAAGATTGAATTCTTGTAAAAGCAAGATCCACCTAATCAGTCTTGGTTTGGACTCTTTCTTCTTCAAAAGATACCTGAGAGCTGCATGGTCAGTAAAAACAATGACTTTTGTACCAAGTAGATATGGCCTGAATTTTTCAAGAGCAAACACCACTGCAAAAAGTTCCTTTTCAGTTGTATGGTAATTGCATTGTGCTCCATCCAACATGCGAGAAGCATAGGCGATAACATGCAAATTCTTCCCAATTCTTTGCCCAAGCACAGCTCCTACCGCATAGTCACTTGCATCACACATTATCTCAAAAGGTTCATCCCAATTTGGTGGTTGGATGATAGGGGCAGATGTGACACGTCTCTGAAGCTCATCATGGGCATCTTTACATGCTTGATCAAACACAAAATCCACTTCTTTGGCTAATAGTTTGCAAAAGGGTGTTGTAATCTTCGAGAAATCTTTGATAAAGCATCGATAGAAACCTGCATGGCCTAGAAAAAGAACGAACTTCCCTCACGCATGAGGGGTAAGGCAATGATGAAATAACATTTATCTTAGCTTTATCAACCTCTAATCCATGTGAAGACACAACATGCCCAAGAACTATTTCTTGTTCTACCATAAAATAACACTTTTCATAGTTCAAGACAAGGTTAGTTTCAATGCACCTTTTCAGGATCAAAGATAAATTTTCTAGAAATTTATCAAAAGAATCACCATACACCGTGAAATCATTCATAAAAACCTCGATTATTCTTTCCACATAGTCAGAAAAAATACTCATCATGCATCTTTGAAAAGTTGCAGGAGCATTACAGAGACCAAAAGGCATTCTCCTATATGCATATGTACCAAATAGACATGTAAATGTAGTCTTTTCTTGATCCTCAAGATTAATAACAATCTGATTGTATCCATTATATCCATCAAGAAAGCAATAAAAAGACTTACCTACCAAGCGTTCAAGCATTTGGTCTATGAATGGTAATGGGAAATGATCTTTGCGTGTAGCAAGATTTAGCTTTCTATAATCAACACACATTCTCCATCCACTCGAGATGCGAGCAGGAATGAGTTCATCATTTTTATTTTTCACCAACGTGATTCCGGTCTTCTTGGGCACCACATGGATTGGCGCTACCCATTTACTGTTCGTGATGGGGTATATGACACCTGCATCTAACAGTTTCAAAATTTCAGCTTTCACTACCTCCATCATAGGCGGGGTTCAACCTCATTTGCATTTCCCTTGTTGGTTTTTCATTGTCCTCCAATAGTATGTGATGCATACACATTGAGGAACTAATACCCTTGATGTCGGCTAAAGTCCATCCAATGGCCGTTTTGTGATCACACAACAACTTCACAAGTTTTTCCTCTTGCATACTTGTCAAACCTTTTGCTATGATAACAGGAAGTGTATTGTTGTCACCAATGAATACATACTTCAAATTATCGGGCAAAGGTTTTAATTCTAACTCGAGGGCCTGTAAAATAGATGGCAATAGCTTTTTATGTGAGAGTACTAAATCAACAAAGACATTACCATGGGGAAAGATTTGTAAAGCTTGTAAGGCCAATACTGATTCGTGCACATTTTAGGGAACACACACGTGCCTCTCCATCTCTGCTATCTTGGTGAAATCATAGCCATAGCTTAAAACTATGCTTAATCCATCTTCGCTATCAAAATCACAAACTTGCTACACACACTTATCAATTTGGTCATAGCATGTGATAGAATAAACATTGCTATAAGGATATTTCATTGCATCATGAAAATTGAATTCCATTTTTTCATCTCCTACTTCCATAGACAAAGTATCCTTACCACAATCAATCTTTGTATTGGCAGTTTTCAAGAATGGTCTCCCAAACAATATAGGAGTGCTGGTTGATGAATCACAAGAGTCATGTTCCATATCAAGAATATAAAAGTCACATGGAATAACCAAACTATCAATCTTGACTAGGACATCTTCTATCACACCAAGTGGGTAAACAAAACTACGATCCGCAAGTTGTATTACAATACTAGTTTTATTCAAAGGCTCTAGACTAAGAGAATCATAAACATGTTTAGGCATAACACTAATGGATGCACCTAAATCACACAAGGTCCTTTTAAAACTAGCATTACCAATAACACATGGGATAGTAAACGCACCTGGGTCTTTTTGTTTCAAAGACAGATTCTTTTGAACAACAACATATACAACTTCACCCATACTTACCGTTTCATAACCTTTCAGTTTGAAAGCTCTCTTGGTAGTACACAACTCCTTCAAGAATTTTGCATACTTGGGAATTTGCTTGATAGCATCAAGCAAAAGAATGTTCAGTTCCACTTTCTTGAAAACTTCTAAAATCTCTTTTTCTTTGTCTTCGTTCTTTGACCTAGAAGAACTCATAGGAAAGGGTGGAATTGTTTTAAAACTAAAATTCATTGAGTGAGGAGTTACCTTTAGAGTGTTGGTCGATGTTTCAATTTGTGGAGGAGGAGGATGATGTTCCTTCTTTGTACTCAATTCAGTTTCTATCTCTTCTTCTTCCTTCATCTCAATTTCTTTTGACCTTTTCTCTTCAAGTTCTTTCCCACTTCGCAACATGATCACACTAACATTCTCTTTTGGATTCAATGCTTGGGAGGGCAATTTTCCATTCATTTGTGCTTCCAATTTCCCTACACTTGAAGCTACTTGCCCCATTTGCTTTTCCAAGTTATGAATACTTGACCTTGTTTCCTGTTGAAAAGACATGACATTTTTTTGCAAGGTAACAGTATTAAAAGCCAAAGTTTTCATCATCTCACGAAGATCGTCATTGGATGACAACCCCATAACATTGGAGTTTGTGAATGGAGTGGGTTGTCTTGCTTGATAATTCTGTTGGGCTGAAATCCATGGGGATGGAACTGTCGGCCTTGATTGCCTTGTTGAGGTTGGTTCCCATACCGTAGGTTAGGATGATCTCTCCATCCAGGATTATACGTGTTGGAAAAGGGATCATATTTACGCTGGGGTTGTCCGTTGATTGCTCCATCAATTGCATGAGCTTGTTCAATGTAATCTTCTTGCATTGTTGGGCACATATCCGAAGCATGTCCTTGTGAGGAGCATATGCTACAAATTTTCACCTGTTGCACATTTCCACAAGCCAAAGAACGCACAAGAGAAGTAAGATCATTAACTTTATTTTCAAGGTTAGAAATACTTACCTCATTTACTCGTTTGTTGAAGAAGTCTCCACTAGTGCCAAATTGTTTCGAGTTGGCTGCCATGTTTGAGATCAATTGGCGTGCAGCCTCGGGTGTCTTATCCACCAATGCGCCTCCACTTGCAGCATCAATGATACTACGGTCAGTAGGCATCAATCCTTCATATAAATATTGAATGAGCAGCTAATCGGGTATTTGATGATGAGGGCATTGAATGCATAGTTGCTCAAATCTTTCCTAATACTCGGAGAGAGTCTCTCCATGAGATTGCCGAATCCCACATATTTCTTTCCTTATGTTAGCAACTCGAGATGATGGGAAATACTTCTCAAGGAAAATCTTCTTCATGGCATTCCAAGTTCCAATAGATCCTGGGAGAATAGAGAAAAGCCATGCCTTTGCTGCCCCTTTTAAAGAGAAAGGGAAAGCTTTCAACTTAACTTGTTCTTCATCAACCCCATTCGGTTTCATGCAAACACAAACCATATGGAACTCCTTGAGATGAGTATGAGGATCTTCTCCTGCAAGACCATTGAATGTTGGTAACAAATGTATAAAACCAGATTTGAGCTCAAAGTTTACATTATTGTCAATGTTTATGCACAATGGTTGATTTTCCACGTTAGGAGCAGCAAGCTCCTTGAGTGTTTGTTGTCGTGCAACCGCCATGGTGTTGAGGTAAACTTCCTTTCTTAACCTGCGTAAAGTGCTTTCTATTTCAAGATCAACCTGCACTAGACTCTGATTAGTAGAACGGGTTACTGGCATCAATCGCTAAGAAAACTCAAAAGAAAGCAACCACACAAGCGATAAATAAAAAAAAAATGCAAATTATATGAAAATCCTATGCTAGAAAACTAAAACTGCCTAAAAACCTTAGAAACCAGCAGAATTTGGCCTCGATGGGGTGGGGCTAGTTATTTGCCACTAGTCTTGTTCAGAACGTTGTTTCACTTCAGAAAACAAAGGCTAGAAACCTAATTCCACAAACAATTCGGTCTTCAACAGTACCGCTGCGGCAAGTGAACAGTAACTCTGCAAGCAAAAATTCTGTTTCTCTTTTTTTTTTTTGCAAAAATGTAAATAACAATCACAACAACTAAAAATAACAGTACAAGCACAAGAATCAACTAAAATTACTTCCCCGGCAATGACGCCAAAATTTGTTGCGATGTCGCGATCGCACAAATTAATTACTCTAGCTTAAAACACACAAGATAGTATAGAGCAAGCAAGGGGTCGTTCCCACGAAGAAGTTTGAAATCAGATTTTTATGTTGTACGTTATGTAATTGGGGGGGTTTGGTTTGTGATTATCTAAAATATAGAAGAAATTAAACTAGCAAACAAAATCAATTGAAACTGAAATATATCAAGAAAACAAACCTTGGTTGCAAGCACACATCCACCAACGGAAATTAGAACCGATCCTTGAAATGAAACTCAAGTTTATATTATCAATTTTATCTTTTTTTAATATTGGTTAATTAACGGATCCGCCGTATAACTACCCCTAACCAACAAACAATCACAATGTCCGCACTAATGATTTAATCCAATGGCAGCCTTAAGATCCAGATAAATTCATTAATCTTAACAACCAAGTTGTCAATTTGTGTTGCTATGATCGAATGTTCTCCCTAAGTTTAATAACGTAGTTCCGCTATAATTATCAAGCTTAGTTGCTTCACAAGTTTATATACCACAACTCCGGTTTTGATATCAAACTTAGGAATAGATTGTTCACAATAATAACTTAGAGTCCGCTCTAGCAATTAAGATAAACAATCATAGGAAATATGCATAGGAAAACAAACATATTCATTCATAACATAAACTGAAAATAAAAGGAAGAATAAATCTCACGGTTCTTGAAATCCGAAGGTTTGTTGTGTCCTTGCAACCAAGAAAACGAGCTTAGCCTTGCATATCCATTGAACAACTACTCCTAAAGATGAAAGAATACATGATTTCTGATTTGTAGAGGGGAGAGTTTGTGTTTCCTCACTCTTTTCTTCTACCTCCTTCTACTCACCCTCTATTTATACACAAATTATAAGTAAGAAAATCAAAGTTCAAGTGTGAACATCAATAGATGGTGGTAGTGTGAAGGCAGTTGGCGACTGGCTGACTTAAGGTAGGTGGCTGGCTGCTGGCCGCTGGCTGACTTGAGGTTGATGGCTGCCTTCCTTGACCTTCTAGAATATTTACTAGAGGAGCTAAATTGCTGGTCGGTTTGGATGCTTCTGGATGAAATTTGGATTCGTTTCTTCAGGCAACCTGCTTGCTGGCAGAATTCAGCTGTCATCTTTGAAAAATCATATCTCCCTCAAATGACATCTTTTTTGGCTGAAATTTGGAGCGTTTATAGATCTTTGAGTAAGGAATCCAAAAAAATTGAGGTTGCATCAATTGGACTTCTGAAGCGCCAGATATTGAATTTTGAATGGGAAAAGGTCAACATTGGCAGACTGCGTGATTTGACTTTGAAGGATGTGATTTCCATGATCTTTCTCTTTTTATTTTTCTTGCATTACATTTCCAGAAAGGTATGGATGTTAGCTTTTTAATGCCACTGGAATCACTTCATTTCGATCTCTGGAACTCACGCTCTGCACAAAATATCAACTGAACGTCAAATCTGCCAATTACCTCCAATTTACTCCTTTTTGCATCTTTCATCCAAAAATGCCTTCAAAACATAAAATAAAGAATATCAAGGCATTTTATATAAATAACATACGCAAAACACTAGTTAAATGCGGGTGAAACTATCGAATAATATGGTTACATCAGGGTCCTTGAAGGTGCATCACTCTACAAGTTCCCGGTTCTCAGAAGCATATATATATATATATATATATATATATATAAAAGAAATGTTTTTTTAATTGGGTTTTTTGTTTTAAATAAATACTTATGCTCGTCTCAATGAGTGAGAATTCAATTTGAAAAACCTTTTGAAAAAAATCAAAAATCAAAATCAAAATATATTATTTTATAGTGAGCTCAACGAGTGGACTTGTGGCCTAAGAAATTTGTGGCTTAGGCCGGCCCGATTTTAAAAAAAAATTGAAGCAAAAAACGAAAAATATTTGATGCATATATTTAATCCAAAATTAAAAATTCTCATAAAAAAACTAAACTGGACGAAGTAAAAAAAAAATGTATAGCTTAATGGAACACATGTGTTAATAGGTCGCATATTAATATTTATAATATTTTGTATTTTGATGATAACAATTAAATAAAAAATGGACTAGCTTAGATGAAATTAAGTTTAAACAAGTTTTATATGAATATCATATCAACATGCCTATATAATTGAATGAAAAAATTTATTAACAGGTCCAAGATGCAAAGCAAGTGAAGATTTAGCTATTAAGGATTCATTTCTCAAAAGAAATATATTTCAGTTTTGTGAAGAAGGGCTTAGACGTTGTCATAACCTATTTTTGGGTTCCCCACTTAAGTTTACCCTTTTCCTTTAAAAAAATAATAATAACAAAAACTAGCAACTTGGTAAAAGTAGGATAAGAAGGGTTTCAAATGTATAAAAGAATCAAGCTAGAGTTTTGGACAAAATTAAGAGACTAATTATACTCCATCATACCCAAGATTGAAGAGACAATGCAGATTCAATGTCAAATTAAATTATTTTTGAAAGAATTTGCATAAAAAAAAATTAAGTACAAGGACTTATTTAGATTTTTAATAGGCTAATTTGATTTAATAATGGGCTAAATTAAAAGTTTAATTATGTTTAAGGATTAGTTTTGGTCAAATTAAAAGATTTCATTAGGTGCAAGGATTTAATTATACTTTTAATGGGTTAAATTAATTTTATTCTGGACTTAATTGGTGAAAAATTGAAGCTCAATTTGGGTTTAATTGAGAAGATTGGAATTTTAAAGGACCAAACTTAATTCTTACAAAGTCAATTGATTGAAATCAAGGATAAAATTGCAAGAAAATCAAAGTTTAGGGTCAATTAAAGATCAAATTAAAGAAATTCACAATCAACTATCTTTTTGAAAAAGACATTAAACTTCGATGACTTAATTTGGTTGAAAACAATGGTGAAATTGAAGCAAATTAGAAGTTAAATGGTTAATTGAGGATCATTTGCATAAATTTACAATCAAGGATCAAAATGAAAAGATGCAAAACTTCAGGGTTGATATTTGAGTTTGGCAAGGGTAAAATCACATAAAATTAAAAGTTTGAAGTCAATTAGGGATGCAAATAAAAGACAAAGGACTAAATTGAATTTTAGTCAAATTCCTAAAAGAGAATGAAATTCTCTACACCCTTTAGAACATTACATCTAGATGAAATATATTCACAAGGCTAAAAGATTGAATGATTTAGCTTGAACCTTAAGAAACATAAAATCTCTATAAATTTGGTAAAACATGTGATGCATCAATGAGACAAGGACTTCTCATGAAAATTGTGAATGACATGTTGCTCATAATTGATTTGCCTACCAATTACTTGGAAGTAATATATGATATTTTTTCTAAGAAATGACTTGAAGATATGGACTTCATACGCTAACTAAGTTTGAAACTTGGTTGATCCACCTGAATGAATAAAACCTAATGAATCTATGTGGGTTTTAAAAAAAAAAGACTAACATTAAAGGAAAAGTACAAATATGTTATGCAAGCTTTAAGGTGTAAGAATATTCAATTTTGATGGTATAATCAACATATTTGATTTCATTAAAAATATGAATAAACCTTGTGTTTACAAAAGGTTAGTGAGAATATTGTTGGTTTTCTAATATTATATATAGATGATATATTTAGAAATGACATATCTTTACTTTAATTAGTAAAGTTTTGGTTGTTCAATAATTTATCTATGAATAAATTGGAAGAAGCAACCTATATATTGGATATAAAGATCTATGGAGATAGATATATATAAGGTTGCTTAAATTATCTCAATCCATGCATATATACTAGATGCTAAAATAGCTTAGTATGAAAGAATCTAAGATTTAAATTGTACCCTATGTTACCCAAAACTAGAGAGACAATACAAATTCAAGGTCAAGTTACATGATTATTGAATGAACATGCATAACAATTAAGTTTGAAGAGAAGGGCTAAATTGAAGAAATTCACAGCCAAAAATCATTTAGAAAAAAGGCATCAAACTTTAGGGACCTAATTAGATGAAATCAGGGGTGGAATTGAAGAGATTTGAAAGTTTAATAGTTAATTAGAGGTTAAGTTGAAGAAATCCAAAACTAATGATAAAAAAAAAACGCGCTACAATTCAGGACTGAAAATGAAGTTTGTTTGGGGGAAATTGAATAAAATTGAAAGTTTGAAGCTAATCAGGGGTTTAATTGAGAAATCGAAGGACTAAAATGAACTTTATCAAAACTACGCCATTTTGGGGTTGACTATTCATCTTTTTCTTCGGCTTTTCACTAAAAAGCTTCTCGAGTGGCTTCCTACCCAAGACGTTAATGCTTCATCTCTCCACCAAATTAGATACATGAGTGATTAACTTTAGTACAAGTGAGATATTGTTAATTTAATATGCCATGCAACCAATCGGTTAATTACATGTGGAATTATTATATTAATGTAAATACATATTTATTATTAATAAAAATTTAATTTATCTTTAATATTCATATAATATTAGATTAATGAATCTAGAGTAAGATAAATTTCAGAGGATAAAAGCAGTTTGTTCTCATAAATTGAGGTATAAGGGATATCTAGAACTAATATGTGAGTCCTTGTTATAAAACATATACAATGAACTAACCCGCATGATAATTTCATATGGAGAGATCACCTATATTTATGGAAATGCTCATATGACGGTTGTGTAAGTGATCTTTAGACTTAAGATCATTAAGTCATCTTATATAGAGAATATGATGAGAACCTCGTGATCGTGTGGTCACGAACCCATAATCAAAATTAAGATCTGATCCTGAAAAGCCAAAATAGGTCTAATAGGAGTGTGATACAATGGAAACCTGCCCCAAGACACCAACACTATTGGAATGAGTAGAATGACGCCATGAAGTCAGTTAATCTTCGATAAGCCAAATTCAGTTCGTTCAAGAACTGAAAAATGCAAGAATCACTCACACGTTAAAACTAAAAATCCAGAAGTAATAATCATCAAAGCTGCTGAAATTTAGGTTACATATATGTAAATAGTTCTTAAAAGTAACCTTAATAGATCTACCCTTGTGGGCTGAACTGACCCCCATACAAAACTAACCTAAAAACCTTAAACTAAAAAGCTCATAACCTGATCCAAACAAGCCTTGAACCCTAGCTCAAAACAAAGTTTTAATTAAGCCCAAACATGAAATAAAATAATAAAAACAACTAATGTGTCATTAAATACCACCAGCCCTTCTTTCCTTGTGTAGCTAGGATGAATAAGGAATCCTTATAAGAAAAGGATTCTAAAACATTAATGAATCCTTGCCACACTTGTAGATTATATTGCAGCTCATCAAAGATCCTTGTGGAACTATAAAATTCCCAAAGCCAGTTGCTACATCATTATAGGAAAAGAATCCTAACCAGATAGGAAGTCCACAAGTCAAATGGAAGTAAATAACAAAATTCATACAGCCTCTGTTGACCAATATTGCGATGCTTTTCCAAACTCCGATTGATCTAAATTTTTAACCTAAAGTAGGAAAACATGTCTGGAGAGTCCACATAAAATATTAGCCCAATCCAACGGCCGGATCGATAATTATGACGGTTGCCGTAAACCTGGACTGTTGCACTTTTTACGCCAAAATCCGAATCTGACCTTACTTGGGTCGTATCACAAGGTTGAACCGTATCAGAATCACTACAAGAAAATTGATAAATACAAATGGAAATATCGATGGAATATTTCCGTCGGTAAATTTCCAAGGGATTTTACCGACGGAAATATTCCCTCAGTATATACCGAGGGAATTATAGTGGAAAAAAATTAAAACAAAGCAAAAAAAAAAAATGACATGTCATTTTTATCAACGGAATTACCGACGGACTAAATTTCATTGGTAAAATCTGTTGATAAATCCGTTGGTAAACTGTAAACACTATTCATCATGTCAATTACAAAGGGAATCACCGACAGAATTTTCAGTCGGTATTTTCCAGAGAACTCCAGAACTATTCACTTTCCAATTGCACTGTTAATTGTTGTTCTTTACGGACAAAATCACCGACGAATTGAAAAGTCGTCGGTGTTATTTGGCGGTTTTCTGAAAAAATTCAATTGATTTAAAATTTTCATTTAAATATTACAGACAGAATCACCGACATATTGAAATATCGTCGGTAATTATTGGCGGTTTATGAAAACTTTTTACAAAGTTGAAAATTTAAATTAAATATTACCGTCGGAATTATCGATGGAATAATTAAAAATATTAATATTTAATTATCCGTCGGTAAATCCGTCGCTAACGCGCCTCAATAAAAAATCTGAATCCACTTATTTCACAAGAGACAGACTTATTTCTTCTTCTTCACTATATGTAAAAAACATCAATATCTATTTCCTTCTCTTCTTTTCTCTCCTCATCTCCTTCTCTTTTCCTCCATGCTCGGGTATGTCTTCTTTTTCTTTCTTTTTTTATCCTCTTAGTTTTTGTTTTAATTAATAGGCTTTACAAAAACAAAATTCTCTCCTTAGCTTCACTTGCAAGTACATTAAGGTAAGATTTTTTCTTTTTTCTTCTTTTTTCATGATTTTTTTCACTATATTTGTTTTTTATTTTATTTTTAATTGTTTTTGTTCTTAATAATTGTATAAATGTTGTTGTGAGATTTGTTTTTCATATGAGATCAATTTTTAGTTGATTTATTTATAGGATTTTTAAATTTTTAGCAATTGCAACTTCATTTTTTTCATATGAATTTTTTAGTTGAATTTATTTGTTGCAAATTTGTTTGAGTTGATTTTCTTATTATTTTTTCCATGCATTTTGAGTATATATTATACAGTGTTGATTTATGTTAATTTAATTATTTTATAATTTTATAAAATGATTTTTTTTAAAATGTTCTTAAATATTTACCGACGGGATTTTCTGTCGGTATATCCATCGATAAATCCGTCGGTAATAAAAAATATTATAACCGACACATTTGTTCCATCAGTAAATCCGTCGGTAATAATATTTTTTTATTACCAACGGATTTACCGACGGACAAAAAATTACCGATGAAAGATTCACCGACAGATAATTTTCGTCGGTGATTTCGTCGGTAAATTAATTACCGACGGAATATGTGTCTTACGCCGATGGAAAAATTACGTCTGTAAAACTATTAAATCTTGTAGTGAATATTATGCTTAGATCCTGCTACATGTTATCTGAATCGAGGTAATGAAAAGTCAGACATTGGGTGTAGCATGAACTATATGAAGGTATTTGAGTGATTAAGAGATGATTCATCATCTTAGGTGAATTAAGGAAAATGATCCATTTATTCTGAAATAATACTAACTAAGAAATACTTGGCAAAGGTAGAATAAATTTTGAAAAGAGTTTCAAATCTTATTCAAACAATCAATGACTATTATGTAGAGAACAAATATTATTTAATATGGTAGGTATACTCCATGCTTTATTTTAAATCGAAACATAATTGATGAAAGAATATTAATTATATTGAGAAACTGGTCATTGAAATGTTAAGTTAAACCATTAATGACTTTTCTAATATTTGGGGGTCATGAAATGTTGTACGATGCACCTGATCTTCAAATATAAATTAATCAATTGATGAATTGATAATAAATTAAATTATTTAATTTATTTAATTCTATTTAATTATAATTCTATTTTATATTTGGATCAACATATTAGAAACCTAATGGATTATACACATTAAGAACCTTTAGTCAGAAATTAAACTATGATGATTTAATTATGTATAACTTGATTAAAATATATTTTAAAAATTAAAGATTAGAATATAATTGATACATGAATTATATTTCTAGACCTAAAAAAATCAAGTAAGGACTTAATTAATTAAAATTTTAAATTATTCTTAAATAATTTATGGATATTATTTAAGAGGCAAATAAATATTTTGTCATTTATAAGGTTTTTAAGATTCGTTATAAATATAAAGGTAAGCCTATTATTTTATAAGTAAAAAAAGAGGATTACCTTTGCCAAGTATTTCTTAGTTAGTATTATTTCAGAATAAATGGATCAGATCTTCAGGTAATAAATCCTTAAACAACTCTAGATCTATCTAACAAGATTATAGGGGTGAATAGTTTTGTTTCATAGTTTCCGCTCTGTGTATAATATTAGGGAAACCCAACAAATACTATCTGGGTAATATTACACTTTAATCCTTCATCTCCATAAGAAGACTCGTGGGCTATAAATAAAATATGAATCCTTTAAATAAAAAAGTTTAGAATCTCTATTCTTTATTTCTAATGTATATCTTTGTAAAATTATTGTATTTTCTCTCAAAAGTCATTAACTTAACTATCAGAGAATCTTTAAATTCACCAAATAAAATTTGTTTACGAGTAATAAACACCAGGCACCAGCCATCTCATGGGGAAAATAAATCAGAATTTTAAAACTAAAAGATTAACTAATTATCTAAAATATAAATCTTACCTTGAAGCTGCTTGAGTTTTTTTTAGAGATAGAATAATGATTTTTGTTGTAATTTTTTAATATTAAAAAAATAATTATGTTTTCATTCTAAAAGTAAGTTACAAAAAATTGGTTAAAAAGAAATTATGAATGAACATGGGTACTTCCTAAAATTAAGGTGTCGTTTGGTTTGGGATTAAGAAAATGGAGATAAATTCTTACGAAAGTAATTTTTAAAAACATAAAAGTTAGTTTTTGGAAATGATTTGGTGTGTTAATAAATTAAAGAGTTAAGAGGTAATGATAGAAAATAATTAAGAGTGATGAGAGATGAATAACAAATTATTTAGTGTATATTTTGAGATAGAAAACAGCAGAGATAAATAATAAAAATAAAAATAAAAATTGTATGGAAGATAAAATTTACTCTCCAAAAACACAAAATTAAAAATTGAGAGTATACTATAATAGTAATCTAACATATTTGGATTATTAATTTTTCCCTCCACTTACTTAGCAAATATGTTCAAATAGTTATAAATACTCATTTTTATATTTGGGATTGTAATTCCATCATATTTTTTAATTTTTGTTTTTAGTTTGAAATTATTTTTTACACTTTTAATTATTTTAATATATTAATATTACTATCAAAAATAATTTTTTTAAAAATAAAAAATATATATTATTGTAATATATTTTTAAATAAAAAATTATTCAAAAAACATTCTTCATCATAAATTTAGATGGTGTTTTGAAATATAATATTGATTGTTTTTTTAAATATTTTTATTAAAAATATATAAAAATAATATATATTTTTAATTTTTAAATTATTTTTAATATTAACATATCATAATATTTTAAAAATATTAATTTTAAATAAATAAATAAAAAATCACAACTCAATTACAACTTGATTTCTCAGCTACAAAAACAAACAACCTCTTAAACAGTCACGAAGATGACCGACACCAGTCACATAGAGCAGATTACTGGACGTAGTGGCCTTCTAGTTTGATCTCTACTCGGCTTAAATTC
Organism: Populus alba x Populus glandulosa; assembly: GCA_033617975.1. NCBI lineage: Eukaryota > Viridiplantae > Streptophyta > Magnoliopsida > Malpighiales > Salicaceae > Populus > Populus alba x Populus glandulosa. Next base: position 12,649,749 of record CM066146.1, on the reverse strand, counting down.
CAAAAAATTGTCTATTGCTTCCTCTTCTCCTTCAAATAAACAAAACAGAGGGAGAGAGCAATGCACGTCTTTAACAGAACCCTCTTAGTTTTTGTTCCTTCCCTCTCATCATGTATCAAGAATCTCTCTTAAAATTCCCTTCTTCATAAACTGGTAAGGTGCGTACCGAACTTCTTCTTTTTTTTCCTGATTGGTGTTCAAAGTTGTTATTTTTTTACATCAAGCTTGGATTTTCATGGATCAGTTGTTTATTTTATTTTATTTTGGTTCTTTGAATGCTAGGAATGTTTCTTTAAGGATAAAAACGAAGTGGGCTTTGTTTGTTTTCTCTCAATCTACTATTAGTTGTTGAATTTTCTTGCTCCTTGTTGTTTGTTGAATCTACTAAAGGTAAAAGAACTAAGAATTTAGAGTTGTTTTTTTTTAATGTTTTTGGGGTTAACGTTAGCAGAAAATTCGTTACGGTTTTTGTTAGGAGTGGATTTAGTCTGGCACTGTTGAATCGAAGGCTTATGAAGCATTTATTCGAGTTTTAATTTGTGTTATATGGGTGATTTTGAGGTTGAGCTTGAGCTTGAGCTTGAGCTTGAGTCTGAAGGGAGGGTAGTATTTGATTTATTTCAGATTGTTGGTCTATTAATTCATTATAAATATCATCGTTTGAAGGGATTGTTCTCTTGGCAAAGATGAACAAACATAAATGCATGGTTCTGGGAAACCAAAAATGTCCCCACACGCCAGCTCGTGCGCAAGTAAGCACATATGCGTTCAAGTTAACATTCATAAGCAAACTTGGATGCAAAATGAGGACTGGTGTGGTAGAAAGTTGTTGCAATTATTGAATTAGCTCTCTCTACATTCACATCCCTTGCAGTGCTGAAGTTTGTGGAAGATAAGAATTTGTATTTGTTAGATACACTAGAAAACAAGTTTTATGGTTCAATCTTCGCAAACTGTGATCTTTGTTTGCAAGTTTGACTTAATACCTTAATTTGTTTCATGATCCATCATGCAGAGATTGAAAGTATAGGGCTCGGTTAGGGTAGCAAAAGGATGTTTGCTTGTGCATGAAGGTGAGTTGTCAGCTGTTCACATATCTAATAAATGGATAACATCTAGATTTGATGGTCTAAGATAAGAATTTTTGGGATAATTAACTTCTCTGGGTAATGATTGATAGTTTGGCATTAGAATTTGCAAATATACGTCTTGTTCAGTTTATTGGTTTGTGTCATGGTCACTGTTTGTTGTACAAACTTCTGCTTCTGCTTTGTGAACTGTAGCTGCTAGCTAGCTGGCATTGCATGCAGAGAATGCAAATTGATTTAAGGATGCAGCTTGCTCAAATAACATTGAAGGTTAACCAGTGAATGTATTTTTCTAAATGGGAAACAATGAAAGAGCAGCATGTTTGCTCAAGTAATCTATCCTGACAATTTTTATATTGACAAACATGCGCGCATTTTTGGGTCATTTTAGCCTTTCTTTTCTAGTTTTCATTTGAGATTACAAGAGGTGGTGTTCTGTTTAGAAGCTCTGACACCATGAAGTCAATTTTTCATCATCCTCTTTTTCATTTTGGGTTACTAACCCCTTATCCTGTTTCTTTCTAATTAGCTTTCTGCTTTTTGGAGATTTTAGCTTATTATGATGAAACCATTATATTATCTGCTTGACATACAAGATTAAAAGCTAGATCTCTCTATTATACATAATCAGATTGCAGTTCAAGTAGAAAATGGATGCCAAACTGAAGCTGGCAGCCTAAATTACATGTAATTTAGTTGGTTGTCATTCTGATTCTTATTTTTCCTTCCAGGTGAAATACTCGGAAATTATTAGCAAGAGAAGACAATCCAGTATGAATATATGGTTAATGTCACTCCTTGTATGGTTCAGCTTCTACAACCATTGAAAGTGATGTTGTTTGCATAGTCATTTGTCACCAATCAAAATGTTGAATTTTGCATCCAATTGCATAGCTGGAAGTGTTAGTATGAACAATTCTACAAAGCCTACTCAAGTCCCATCAGAATACTCAGACGATGAGGCATCTTCTGTTGTTAGCAGAGAAGAAGCTCTAGAGTGCCCAATATGCTGGGAATCCTTCAATATTGTGGAAAATGTGCCTTATGTTTTATGGTGTGGCCATACTCTTTGCAAAAATTGCGTCCTAGGGCTTCAATGGGCTGTAGTGAAATTCCCCACATTACCTATTCGGCTTCCTCTCTTTATTTCTTGCCCGTGGTGCAATTTATCATCTTTCCGCTTTGTTTATAGAGGGAACCTCAAATTTCCTCGCAAGAATTATTTTCTACTTTGGATGGTTGAGAGCAAGAATGGTGACAGAGACAAGTCTCCTGGCACCTTCTGTGAAGATCACCAATCCCACTGGTCATCAGACAGTAATTTAGCTCATGGAAGTCAGGTAAGCCGTGGTAACATCAGGAGAGGACAATATATTCATCACTCTGAACCATCAGGGACACACCATGATCATAGTCATGTCAACAGTTACCTCAATTTGGAGAGAATACATTCTTTCCTTCAGAAATCACTGGCTTTCTTTGTTAGTCTGACAGCAAAGTTCCCATTGGTCATCATATTCCTTTTGATCATCTTATATGTAATACCTGCCAGTGCAACCATTTTGGCCCTGTACATTCTTATCACTGTTCTGTTTGCCCTCCCATCGTTTCTCATTCTTTACTTTGCTTATCCTAGTTTGGATTGGCTTGTGGGAGAAATCATCACTTGATATGCAATTTAGTGTCGTAATCTGTAACCATTGTGAATAGAAGTTTGCACCTAGAAAGTCGCACATCTTTTTCTTGGTGACGTGAACTTGGTAATTCAACGACTTTCCAGTCTCCAAGACTACATTCGTTGGCATCAAAGCTCCTTGGTCCCACTATCCCCTATATCTTCCATGGTTAGAAGCTCTTCTGCTCTTGTAGGATTTTGCTGGTGTTAGGGCTGTTTGTAGTGACAATGGGGTTGGGTGGTAATAAAGGTCCCACCAAAGTTGTTTCCTTATGGATGTGTAATGCTCTTGTAAGTATCTGAAATATTAGTAAAGTGTGAGGGCTATCACCCAAAAGCTTGATTTCTTGGTTGTATCTTTATTATGGTTCTATTCGATTTGTGTCTAACTAGGAATTTTTTGTTTTATGATGGGTTTTGAAAGAAAGTGATAAAAACCAGAGTTATTTCATTTCAGTCTTCTGTGTGGAAATACAATTCCAGCTGAATGCTTTTTGGATATCTGAAGCTCTTCTGGGAATACAGTTGAAATAGGTTTTTATCCATTTCCCAGATGTTACTTCTGAACAGGTGAAGGTTTTGTTTGTAGGAGACCGGTTCTTTACCTATCATGTTGGTGCAAGCAACTTGGTTCGCTTTGGCTTGAAAAAAACTGTAGAACATGAGCTTTCATTGTAAAATTGGTTGTCATCAAGCCAGTCACTGGATTATCTGCTCTTAGTTATGCTTCGTGCGCATAGAGTTGTCTTAAAAATTGCCATGCAAGTGTGGAGTGGATGCTATTTTTGGGAACATATGGTGAACCTAGTGCCAAATTATGGCTGATCAGGATTCGATGCTACAGCATTGCCTGCATTCTTAGCTCTGATTTATTTGGGGGGTAACTCTCCTAAATTGAGGTCTTAATTTTGCTACAGAAAATACTATTTTGCTCCTTTTCGTTTCCCACACACAATAAATTCCCCGAAAATCCAACGCGGACAGACCTCCACGGGTCACAAACATGGCCGGGGAAGTTCCAACTCCGGATTCTGTTTAACATTATGGACGCCCTACAACAACCTCTTAGAACAACCATGGCCTGATAAAAAAATTTCCACTGTTTCAACAAAAATGGCAGTAGCCTTAACCATTTCTTGCCCTAAATCCACAACCCTGCAGAAACCATCCTCTTTAAAAGGCTTCAATTCTAGTTTTCTTGGTGGGCCCCTGAAGGATGTTTCTTCTCAGTTCAAGCCCAGAAGAGAAAGAACAGACAAGTTCAGTTTGGTGATTGCTGCTCCAAGCAACACCTCAACCAGCACCTGCACCAACAGTGGCGGCGGCGGTGGCAGGTTTTATCTGAACTTTACAGGGTTTCCTTTCCCTCTTGGTCCTTTCCTTAATAGGCGCACTATAAGGACTGAGGTAGCTTTCTCTATCTTCAGCTTGGTTGTTAAGGATTTTGTTCAAGAATAATGAAGAATGGCTTAAGTTTTGATAATTATGACTTTAATATACTTGTGCACATATGTCCTTTGCTGTGTGTATTGACAAAACTTGTCTGTTTTCAAGTTTTATCACTCCCAGTCTGTTGTACTTGCCATCTCACAGAATTTATGTACCTGTAAAGTCACTGTTTGATGTATGATCTTGTTTCTGCTTTTTAATTCTTGATGTGCAAATTAGTGGTGGTTGATGTTTTTGCTTGCTTGGCGGGCTTATACTTTATTCTGCATTGCTGCGCATTGCTAACTATAATCAGGTAAACCATCATTCTAGCAGGTGTTTTGCACTTCGCATTTACATCAAACAGTGAAGTAGATTGGGCATATGGAACCTTCTTCTTAGTTAATATGTTTTCCTAATACTGAAAGTTTTTGTAAAGGAAAATATAAAGAACTTATACTTTAGGAGGTCTCCAATAAATGTCTTTTATATAAAGAAACACAGGACTTCTTAACTTTGTTCAGCTACTTAATTCAATGCTTTATAAGGAAAGCTGTTTCAATTTCAATTTATTGTTGAACTTTGCTACTTCTTTACATACCATTAGAAAATTATGGAAGTTCTTTATTGATAAACTTCGAAAATGCTGTATTTGAAATAGCCCAGAAGAATGGCAGGTATGTTAACAGCTTCAAAGAAGGATGTCTTTTCAAGCAATTTCTTTTCCTTGTAGAGCCTTTGGGTTCTACCTGTTTGAGTTTCTCATTCTTTCAAAAACTTAAATATAACATCAGACGCCTGAAATCACTTTGTACTGTCCTCAAGAAAACTGAAATGCAATTAAAATTTCATGAATTTCTAAATTCTGCATTTGGAATTGGAAACCAATAACATATTTGGATAATGCAATCTAGATCATAGAACCCCTGAATACTGGAGTTCCATTCCATGAATGAATATGAATTATGAGACCAAAGACGTCAGCCTAAGAGATGGATAATATGTTGAGTAAATTGTTCCGTTTCATTGTCATATGCCTTGATAAATGGGAAGCATCTCTAGATGAATTCGGGGAGCAGCAGTTCCTTTAAAATGAGGTCCTCATTTTAAACCCCAAATGGGGAAATTCCATCAGTCTAGAAAAAAGAAATATTCTTTGTTCTGATTAAACTACTCCAGTTAGTAGAGAAAGAGTTGTATTTGAGATGTATGGAAAACACAAGTATTGTAAAAGGTACAATTCTTTTGTATGCTAATGTAAACTGTAGCTAGAAGGTCTGTTATCTTCTGTTTTATGTCTTTAGGCTGTGAAGGGATGTAGAGGGCTATTCGAACAAGAGCAAGCATTAGGTTCAGCAGAGTGTCAACTAACATTCGAATGACAGTCATTAAACTCAAATCTGGAGGATTATGGGTCCACGCGCCCATTGCTCCAACGAAGGAGTGTATTCAGGTTCTATCTCGAGTACCCTTTTACTCTTTAACAAGATAATGTTAGTCTTATTTGTTGCAATGAAGGATTTGAGGTGTGTGGATTTTAGTTTGTTTCTGTAGCATAAGAAATGTCTTTTTGCTACCTGTTTTTGTTCAGTATTGTGAGGGCATTCAAGGACAGTGCCATATGCCATTGATTGCATCGTCAAGTCTGGCAATGGGTCACCGAGTAATAGGGGCAAAACTGATCAGTCTTTTATGGATGATCCAATAACACCACTTTTACCGATAGATAGCAAAATGGTGGATCCTTTCCATAAGTTATAATTGATTTTTTTTCCCTCAACTCTACAGCAGCATATGGCATATGAAGTAGGAGATGCAAAATGATTAAAATTAGTTATTCGTCCTGGCATCTATTTGACTATTCCTGTGGAACCTGTTAAAGGAGATCTAACATATAGGTCTATGTTTACGTTGCCTACATGTATGAAAACCACCAGTTGGGTGCTAGTTCATGTTTAGACATCGAATACCTGACGGTCAGTACTTCTATTTTCTACCCTCAAATCCAAAATAAAAGAAAAATGGTGAAATGAGCTCCAAAAACTCAGAGCTTGTCACTTAAATTGTCTTGATAGTTTATAGAAATAAGAACCAACTGCAGGGAAATCAATTATGTCTTATATTTGGTTATTTAATGTATCCTGACCTTCTGCCAATTTGGTCTCGTTTTGAGGAGTGATCTTATCTTGCCAGCTTTTGAAGGAGTTGGGAGCTCCAGTCGAAAACATCATCCTGCCTACGTTTGCTTATGAGCATAAAATCTTCGTTGGCCTGTTTTCAAGAAATTTCCTCGTGCCCATACATGGGTGGCATCAAGGCAGTGGAGTTGGCCCCTGAAGTTGCCGCTCGAGTTCTTTGGGATTTTTTGTGCCAAAACCTTGAAGGATGAGGATATGTCTACCCCTGGGCTGATGAGATTGAACAAAAAGTTCTAAGCTCCCCAGACGTTGGCAATGTAGATTGCACATACAATGAATCAAACTTCATTTGGATGAATCATGATTCAAACAAATATGTGACAGATTACTTTAGGAATTGGACCGTATGTTGACGTAGCTTTCTATCACAAACTTTCAAGAACACTACTGGTAACAGATGCTGTAATTTTTGTCCCAAGAAAGCCACCTGAATGTATTCGCAAAGAATCCTTGTTAGCATCAGCAAAGAATGGCTTGGCTGCAAAACTTCTCAGCAAAGGGAAGGAAATCCCTCAGGAACCAGTTGTTGATAACCAGATGAACCGGCAAAAAGGTTATTAGTTTTTTAATTCCACTTCCAATAAGTGAAAGTGAATATGGTGTTGAACGCAGTTTGAGGGTAAGCGTGAATGCATTATGTTGAACAAATCGAGTTCTTGGTGCAGGATGGGAAAGAATGATCCTCCAGATCTTGTTTCTTGGCCCATCTAATCTATTGGAACCTAATACTAGCTTCGCTCAGATGTCACAAAAGTTGATTGTTTCACCCATTGTGAAGACTTTGGTCTTCAGCAAAGTTCCTGAAAAGGTAAAGAAACGACTTTGATGGAATATTAGAGCTCTCATAGCTGGGCTGAGATGATTATATAGACCTAAAAAGTGAGAACTACTGACCATCACTCTACCTGGTTATGGTTTGCTGTGATTATATAGGCCTAAAAGGTGAAAACAACTACAGTCCATCAATCTGCCTGGTTATAGTATGCCGTGATTAGTACTATCAAACCAAAAGGTAAACATATGATGAACACATCTGAATTATCAACCTTCTAGAGCGCATAGAGCCAGCCCATGTTTTTTGAACTTCAGTGTGATCAGCTTTTTCGATATTATGACATGTTTCTTGCTTGTTAAAATCGCAGATCAGGGATTGGATTGATAGTATTGTCCGAGACTGGAAATTCAAGAGGATAATTCCTGCTCATTTTGCTGCTCCAATAAACACAGGCAGGTCTGAATTTTTAGCCGCGTTTGCATTCCTAGATGACCTCTTGCTGGAGCGATATGTTACCCGGCCTTCACTTTCTCTTCTATTTACATCAATTATGGGGAAGGCGGCGAGTTACTTCCCACCGGATGACATGAAGACCTTGTCATCTCTTGATCAGTTCTTGGTCTCGGTGGGAGCAGTGAAGAAGACTGTGTCAGGCCGGAAGAAGACAGCATGACAGATAAATTTAGCCAATGAGTTTCGCTACCATAAATTCACACATGTATATGCAGTGCTTGATAAATCCACATTGCCCTAGCATAAAATACATAGATTTGATGTCCCTAGCTGTAGATGTTTTAAATGATATATACGAGATTCAAAAGGTTGAAGTGTCCAAGTAGCCTTGTTCTTGGAGTGCTTTATACCATTAAAAGCAGATTATTCCTCCATCAAACAGGTTTTATTTGTTTTCTACGTACGGCTTTATCTTGCCATTTAAGCAAATGAATAGTTATTAGTCACCGGAAACCCTAAAGGGTTTCTTCTGCTTAAGGACTATCTATATCTAGTGACAATTGATTGAGAGCTATAGCTCATTGGCTGAGGCTCGAGTTTTCTAACAATGAAAATACTGGTTGATCCAAGTAGACACAGATATATTCATGGAACAGGGAGACTAATTTAAGCCTTCATATGTCTGGTTTGATTGAAACCAAACACACCCTATAATTTTCTAATTGTTGAATTGCATACAAATTTTGCCAATATATATATAAAAGATTATTTAAATACTATTTTTTTTAAAAAAATTATTTTTATATCATCGCATTAAAACAATATGAAAACAAAAAACAAAAAATAAAAAAATATTTTATTAAAAATTATCATTTTTAATACTTATATAGTTTGTACGGTATATTTCACCTAACATCTTAAAAAATATATATAATATTGATTGACACGCAAACTTACTTGAAGAGATTCATCGGTAAAGAAAGTAACAAGTATTGTTAGAAGTAATAATCAATACCTTATGTTAAACTTGGAACAAAGAATAATGGATAAGATGTGACGTAGGAGTTTAGTAACACATTATATAATATTAAAGAAAGCTTAGAGTTGAGATTTGACACATCCATAAATTAGTTTAATGGATAAGATCGATGAAACGTAGGAGTTGAAGAAAGCTTAGAGTTGAGATTTGACACATCCATAAATTAGTTTAATGGATAAGATCGATGGAACGTAGGAGTTGAAGAAAGCTTAGAGTTGATATTTGACACATCCATAAATTAGTTTAATTTTCATGAAAAGTAATTTTTAAAAAATATTTTTTTAATTTTTTATATATTTATTTATCATTAGAAAAATTATTTAATAAAAAATACTTTCTAATCAAACAAAAAATTCGCTTAATTTTCAGAAAAATATTTTTATTTTATTCTGAACAAAAAATATTTTACAGAAATTGTAAAAAATTTAGAAATATTTTATTATTTATTGATTATATCAAATTTGATCAAATTTTTGGTTGCTATATATTTTGTTTTGAATCGTTTTTTTTTTAATTTCATCCCATAGAATTTGATTTTTATATTAATTTTGGTTTTTATTTTTATGATTGTTATTTGTTTTTCTCTTATTATTTTTTTAATTAAAATTTTTTATCTATCAAATTTGATCCTCATTCTTTTAATTGTTATTTATTTAATTTGAAATAATTTATGAAATTATAATTATTATTTTAATTTCATCATCTTTCAACTTTTTTATCTATTAGATGTTGATCTCTATTATTTTAATTGTTATTTATTTTATTTGAGATAATTTATAAAATTAGATTTTTTTTTCAATTTCATTCTCATTTAACCTTTTAATTTGTAAGATTTGTGTCTTATTATTTTAATAAATTTGAAAAAAAAACATTAATAAGTTATTTTCCAGCTTATTTTCATGACATAACTAAATATTAAAAAGTATTTTCTAATTTATTTTTTATGATACTATCAAATATTAAATAAAAATTCACTTTTTAAAAAAATTATTTTTTTTATAAAAATCTATTTTCTACTAAACAAACAGTCATAACATACATAAATTTCTATATTGAATGACGATAACATACATAAACGATCATCGTCTATATGTTCGTTTTGGTGATGAAAAGTAGGTTTTTAGGTGACATTGTCTCCTAACCTTTTATTTTTATTTCTTGCCAACAATGCTTTATTATGCAGCGAGCGAGACAAGCAGAAATGCCATAATCCAAGGATGGAATTTCATCATAAAATCAATCCTTATCTTAAAACTCATCCAATTACTTGAAATTCGTAAAATTATTATTATTATATTATTCCATCTGGCGAGGAAGAAGACATCAGCTGCGGGGAGTTCAGAGGTCAATTCATCAACTAAATCCGTTGGCATCCAAGGTTCAGGATTAAGTGAAATTCAGACAAAGACGAAGACTTCAACCGTTGGGAGGAAGAAGAATTCAGAGGTCAAGTCACCCCCGAGCATCACTAGGCACGATTTAGCATCATCTTCTGAAAAACCGAAGGTCTCTCTGAAACAAGTGTTGTCGAAATCTAAAGAACTGAACTCATCTGCGAAACAAGCTAGTTCCTTAAATCCAAAATTGTCTTCTCCTGATGCTTCAAGAGTTTTAGGTAGCAGAAGGAATAGTGACATCAATATCAAACAGAGTAAGGGACCTCCAAAATAGCTGCGAAGAAAGTACAAGCATCCCCAAGGGCTTCATTTTCTCCTAGAAGATCAGTCAGTGGAGTTGCCAGAGGACTCGCGTCCCCACGAGCTTCATTGTCTCGTCAACCTTCTCTTATTAGAGTTGCAAGCCTAAATGTCCACAGGGGCTTGAAACTCACACCTCGGACTAAAGAAACTAATGCTAAGCAGCTCAAGATTAAGAATTCTGATCCTGTTCAATGCAGTGACACACTTAAAGAATCCAACGGCAACATCGTCCAGGGGAAAACGTTGTATGTCATCAAGATGGAAGCTGACAACAAACATGTGGAGTCTGATTGTAGATCTTAAGAAAACTTACGGAGAATTCACCTTGATCAATTTTTTTAGTGTCATTTTAATTACTAGTATCAAAGTGACATTTCATGGTATATATGTTTTTATAAATTTTATCAAATTAATTTTGAGTGTCAAAGATGATAGAAGAAAAAAGAGAAAAATTAATTTTTTTCAAAGTAAAACTTTTTTTCCTCTAATAGATTATGTCCCTGTATATATAAGTAGAGGAAGCAGTTATTTCTTCTAGTAACTCCTCTAAACATTTGGACCAGACTCATCTTTAGGCGGACCTGGCCTAACCCAATAATCAACATCTCTCACTCACCCATGAAAGACTGGATTTATCCAATACATTATATTTTAAACTTACACAAGAATTTCATATTAGATGAACGGACTGCCAACCTGAAGTACATAGTGAAATGAGCTCCAATATAAAAACCTAATACATGTCATATATGAGACATCAACCTCATAATTAGTTACTCATTAAAGTGTACTATTATACGCCAAACATTTTTAGTTACACATGACTAAATATAATTCAATCCTTCAAGCATTTCATACTCAATCCATCCTTACAATTATAAGTATTCTAAACTATATCAAATTTATTCGAGTGATATGATCCCGGTTGGTGAATACAAGTAATAGGTGTAGAATTAAAATTACTTTTTTTTTTTTTGTATTTATATCAACCAAATCTGAATCAACTTATTTTCTTAGGAATGTCCCTTTAAGTTGAATCATTTCATGACCATAGGATATACTTCTAAAGTAATAATCATTTATACATCATCTCATGTGACAATTAAAAGTCACAAAGGGTAATATTTTGAAATTTTAGATATGATCTTCACGACTCACATAATAAAGAAGTAGGGATCCATTTTTTATTCCTGTAATGGTCATTAGCACATGTAGTATGAAATACATGCTATAATGGAGCTTACTCTTTTCTTTTCTAAAGATAAATAGTGTATGTCGTTGCTCTTTTTATTAGAGGAAATACATCATACGAGTCTTAGTCTTGTCGACAAAAAAAACATGGACTTCAAATGAGAAATTCTCATTTGCTTACTATCATTAGTGACAAATGAATAATTTTATACTTGACTTCAATTATAATAGACACATGAATTGTGAGAATTCATTCATGTTGATTCTTTTATTTAAAAACCTCATCTTAGTCTCAACTAAGGTGACTTTTTAATAATTTCTTTGAGTTAAAACTACTTTCACTACACCCAAGTTTGCTTATTGAGCATTAAAACTCAAATAATCTCATCTTTACTCACCTTACAAGTGCTAGAGGTGATTGCTCATGTGAGTAAGCCAATCTAAGTCTATCGACATACACAAATTATACTATACGATACTCACAATTCATTTCATAAAAAAAAACAACGAATAACATGATATACTTATGGTATTTATTCATTATTCAATCATTGTAAGCCTTTGTATTATCTTTAAAATTAGTTGTATTGCTAATTACATTATATATATGCTGAGGAATCTCACATGTCTAACAAATACATCCCTTGTTATTAGTTTTGTGGGTGGATCTACAACTATAGATTTTGTAGAAATGTGTTTTAGGATCACGTCACGTTCAGTAATTTCTTATCTAATATAGTGATATCTCATCTTGATGTGTTTGGTCTTTCTATGGTATTTTGAATCTTTGGTCAAAGCTACTACAATAGTGTTATCACAATAAATTATCACTAGGTCTTATGCTGAATTGATAATTTTCAAATGATACAGAAAACTCTTTAACCAAATAGCATCTTGTGTTGTTGCGGAACAAGCTACATACTTAGCCTCTATAGTAGATAAAGCTATGCAGGATTGTTTCTTGCTCCTCCATAGTATTGCACTATTATTAAGTAGAAAAACATATCCCGAAGTTGATTTGGATTGGTCGACATCTCCTCCCTAATTAGCATCATAATAACCAATCAATTGTAAGTCTTTCTTTCCTTAGTAACATAGCATGTAATTCAAAGTTCCTTTCAAATATCGTAGAATCCTTTTGACTGTCATTTAGTGTTTCTAACTAGAGTTTGATTGATATAAGCTAATCAATTCAATGACATAACATATATCAAGACATAAGCACATCATTGTATACACCAATGATCAAACTACCAATAACACTGGTATAAGGTACTCTGGACATTTTCTTTTTTTCTTTTAGAGTTTTGGGACACATGTCACGGCTCAAGCTCAAGCTTTTATCAATAGGGATGTTCATTGGTTTGCTATTTTGCATGTGATAGCGCTCTTATATTCTTTTAATGTAAGTCTCTTGAGTTAAACTAAAAAGCTTTTTAGAGTGATCTCTTATGATTTTCACACATGAACATAGCTGGCCTCACTCATGTCTTTTATTTCAAAGTTTGATGATAACCATCTTCTAGTAGTTTCAATCATCTCTTTGTTATTTCCAGCTATTAAGATGTCATCTAAATATAAGGAAAATATTATAAAACTATTATTAGAATGTTTCAAATACACGCAATGGTCTTCTTCCATCATTGTAACAATACAAATATTGAAAAAATAAAAATAAAATAAGAATAATAAAATCTCAGATTTATTTTATTTTGTAGGTACATAATGAGGGTCTCCAATTACATCATCTACTTCATCAAAGTGATTTCCTCCAAGTTCATTATGCTCGAACCATGAAATAAATTTAATAGTAGCATCCAATCGACATACGCTTCTTACAATGCATCATATACCCTTTTTAGTATACTAATGTTCCCTTTCAAACAACATTTTATCAACGAGATTGTTTAAATCTAAGGATTTCAGCCCATATTCCAACGATAGTCGCACTGACATCCATTCCTCAGATAGAGAACTGAGAACAATTAACATTTGATGTTCTATATAGAACTCATAAACACCACTTATAGCTAGTCTACTCATCCAATGATACATATAATCAATGTACTTTTGAATTTTATGAACATGATTAATGATATAACTCAATAAATGATCAATTTGTTGTTGTCTATCCACTACAATAAAAAATCTTTCAAAAAACACATAAATATTATAATCAATATTTAATTAATGCATATATCATTTTTTGTTTGTTTTTGTTAAAAGCTAAACTAGCACCACAATTAATCAATATAATGTATTTGTAAATGTTTATATTAACAATTAACCAATATTTGATTGCCTTTATCATGTTTTTTTTTCAACTCAACTGCTAAATGGCAATTACACATCTTCAGGTGTGTTCTCATGTTCTTTTTTTCAATTATCAAATGACAGTTGCACACTTGTTAAATCCTATAAGTGTATTTGAGATGTTGGAAAATTTGCTTCATTTAGCATTTATGTAACTGCCATTTGAAGCAAATTTTCAACATGTATGATTTTCATAAGAAGCTACTTTGCAAATTATGAAGATATTAATTAACAAAACTACACAATTTCTTTTAAAATATTTTTTAAATTAAATTAATTTATTTTACTTTTCAACATTAAATTAATTTTATATTAATCTTTTCAGTTGAGCCTAAGTGTGGAATTTAACTATTTAATTGCAGCTCTAAGGGATTGATTTGGGTTTAAAAGGTTCAATTAGATTTGATTGGTTTTTTCCCCCTTTTTTACTTATTTTTTTTCCAGTTTAATCTTTAAATGTTTTCGTAGTTTTTTTCCCACTTCCTATAGGATTCTCCATTCGTTTTGAAAAAAACACATGTTACCTAGAACTTTTTTTTTTCGAGCTTTGTCCAATTTAGTTTTTTTTGTGAAGATTTTTACTTTTAAATTAAATATAAGCAACAAATATTTTTTATATTTTATTCCAATTTCTTTTGAAAACCAGGCTAGTCTCAGCTCCAGGTCTCCTGGGTTACAAATTAACCTGTTAGGTTGAGCATAGTTTTAAATAATGTATTTTGATTTTATTTGATTTTTTTTCTCTTTCTTAGGTGCTTACTCTCTTGAGTTTTATTTTTATTTTGATTTTTTTTATGAAGTTGTGGCCTTAGGAATTTTTAATTTTGTTATTCAATTCAATATTTGATTTGATGATATTTGAGGTTTTCACCCTCAATATTTTGATTTTTAATTTTTATTTTTTTATTAAATTTTAATTTGTTTTTAATTTCATTATTAGATTCATAATTTTAAATTTTTTTTAATATCAATTTACCTTGGTGTGTTGGTATTTTTTTTTTCCTGATTACATCTTTTATCATTTTGATTCATAGGAATTGACAATTATTTTTTTTTTCAAATATTTTTTTTATAATGTTGAGTCGCTAATTTTTTTAAAATATATTTTCAACACTTAGGTATTGTTTTTTGACACTTTAATAAAAATTAATCTAACACACCTCGAAGCGTAAGCAAGCTATTTAGTGAAAACTAAGCTTGTACTTAGGAGCGTGGTTGGCGTGGAAGTGTAAAAATGATTGTGTTGGGTTGACATTAGATTGCTTTGATATGGAGTTGGACGGAAAGTCCAATGAGTATTGATCTTGACGTGCCTTATATCCATCTTTTTACCTTTCAAACCTTGAACATAGTAGTCTGATTGGATTCTATCTGTGAAGTAAACAAAGATATACTCGTGTAGTTTTGCTGCACTAGCAGAAGAAAGCTTCATGACATGATTTTTCATTCTTCCATGATTTATGAAAAGGGTTTGTTTTTCACTGTTTACTGATGAACTGAGGATGGGTTTTTTTTCCAACATTGCCATATTATTGAAATATAATCTCACTTTCATCTCTTTTGTTTGCTTAATTTTCTTTCTTCTAATGCAATCTCCCTTTGCTGCTTACAAAGAGGCTGGTCTTCCAATAACAAGCAGTACCTGTAATTAATAAGTTAATCAAGAAACGTTTTGATGCCCAGAAAAAAAGAAAAGAAGAGAAGAAGAAGAAGAAGAAGAAGAAGAAGAAGAAGATGATGATGATGATGTGTAGCTATTCACTTAACATCATCATCACCAGGAAGAACATCGGGTTGATCATCTGAAAGAAGAAGGAGCAGAAGAAGGAGAAGAAGGTCTTGATGCACAGACACTGTAATTAGATACACTGTTTGTGCGATTTCAATATGCAGAAAGGATTAGTAGGACTCTGCTTTGTTTGGAACAGCCGCAGACGTTGTCACTTATTAAAAGCCAATCCTTCATCTTCGCCTTCACCTTCACAAAAGACAAACATCTATCTTTAAGTCAATCTCTGAACACAGCAATGCCCCCATCAAATCAAAGAAAAACAGGTGTAAGAATCCCTCCTGTGGACTGGACAGTGTCGTGCCCTCTCCTATTTACTCTGGACCCACATGACTACTGTCCTTTTCTCCCAAATAACCCACCAATCACCTACTAACACATGAACCATTCTAAGCAGCCAGCCTCAAAATTCTCCCCCTCTTTACTCTCTCACGTGGCGCAATATGAGTTGTTTTCATTCAAGTAAATAACAAGCATGTTATTTTATCTTTTCAAATAACATAAAACTATTTTATGGAAAGCCGTCAGGTCTTCTCTCACTCCAATCTCTGAGTTTGCTTCGCTCTCCACGCCTTCTTTCTCTGACTCTCTCTCTCTCTCTCTCTCTCCGTGGAGTGCGTTGTTTCGGACCGAAATACCCTTGTGGAGAAAGCTACTCTCGAGCTGTTTTTGTGCTCTTGTAAATGGTCAAAGCTTGTGGCTTTTTTCGTTAAAGTATATTCTTTTTTTATTTCTAGTGTTTCACAACAACCTAATCCTTGCTTCGGTTATTTGTGTGGATTTGTGTTTCTAGGGTTTTTGAGGCTATGAGAAGAGGATACTTCTTTTTCTGAGGTAAGGAATTTTGGATTTTGGTTTGATTTTAATTACGATCCTATCCACTTCTAGCTTCTTTGCTCTTCTTGGTTGATTTTGATGTGGGCTAGGGTTTTCTTACTTCTTCAACTTCGAGTTCTGTTCTTTCATGATGAAGTGACTATGTGAAGTGGGTTTCGTTTAGATTAAAGTGATCGTGTGTATTTTTTTCCGATTAAAATGGCTTGGAGTTTGATAAAGGGTTGTTGTGGATCTAAACTTTGGAGGGTGACTGACATCGATAGAGAAATGAAGAGAAAACAGTTGTCTTAGTTTGGTATGGGATGCTTGAGATGATGGAACCTAGACAAGTTTTAATAATGGTCAGGATTAGGTGTTAAGCTATACTGTGGCTGGTTTCCTATTAGTGTTTTTAATGTTTAAAGCATGTGTATTCTCGAACTGAAGCACTAGATTTCTCCTTTGTTATGCAATATGTAGCTGGTATTCATATTCAATACTTACATATAGATTAAACTTGAACCTTTTTTTGATAAGCTTCTGTTTTTCAACTAAAGTTTGTTACAATTGCGTATCTTTTGTGGCCATCATGAAGATTGTGATGCTGTGTGCTTTCAAATTTACTTTTTTTTTTCTTTTCCCAATTAACTTCTGGATTAATTATTGCCGAAGATAGTAGAGATTATGAAAGAAATGACATTTAAGCGATGTGGAGGAAGTTATGTTTATGCTTAAATCTTTGTATTAATAAAATGGAGAAATTTGCGAGATCAATTGATTCTATTTTATATGCGCATTTGGTTGTGATAAAGATGATATTTATTTCTGTCTTTGTACAGATGTTGATTATCATCTTACAAAAGTAGTTTGCCTAACTGATCTATAGTTACATGGAATGTTAATTATCACAGATTTTGTGTATCGATCCCTATTTCCACAGACATGCATAATGATTGGTCTGACTTGCATGCAGTTGATAATATTATTCATATGATGGCTTCATATTTGGTCATACATTTAATTGTTTGAGGAGTAAGTCGTTTGGTTCAGTAGGTAGATTGATTTGTTAAGATCACAGTTCATGAATTTTCTTGACTTTACATCATTGTTGTGGACACTTGTTCATGTTCTCGGCCGAGAATCTATGATTTGAATGGTTAGCTTGTAGCTGTATGACTTCAAAGAGAGCCATATTCACTTCCTTGACTATATAAATGATATTTAACATGTTAGTCTTATTATATTATCATACATATAAAGAAGATCGGAATCCTAGTCTGACGCATTTTGTCCAGTTTTCAAATTTGGTTCTCAGATGCCATAACTGTTACTGTTAATTATCGTCTTCATTTCCTTTTTTTCTTTCCTTCTTACTAGGTGGAGACAATGATTTTAACAAAGCAATATCGTTGTATACACTCCTCGAGTTGTCAATGCACAAAAGGGCATCTAAGTGAAGACTTGATTTTTTTAGTATTTCAACAGCTGAACTGGAACCCTAAGTTCATTGCTACTTTGTCCTGTGTATGCAAATGGTTTGATGATCTTGCCAAGCGAGTGTTATGGAAGGAGTTTTGCCGAACAAGGGCTCCAAAGATGATGCTTGATCTGCAATCTAGTGGAAGTCACAGTGTTGATGGGAATTGGAGGGCACTTGGGAAACTGCTTATTTACTGTTCAGGATGTACAAAGGGTGGCCTGTTCAATAACATTAACATCCCTGGTCATTTTGTTTATAGGACTCGGTTTTCAAGGACTTCTGGGAAGAGCTTTCTTTTGCCACAATGCAGGACAGATGTATTATACGTGTCTGATCCCTGTGAACATCTTGACCAGGGGGATGAAGGGGACGTGGGGTTTTTTCGAGGAATTTTCAAGTCATTTTCAATGTCAAAGGTTCGGAAAATGCTAATTAAAAGGAAGGCCCAGCTTCACCCAACAGAGGTGTGTCCTTACTGTAAGGCGAAGTTGTGGAGTATGCAGCAAGCTGAAATGATACCACAGAGTGCCAGCTGCAGACTAGGTGCCTATGATGACTGCATTGAGTATTATGTGTGCCTCAATGGACACATGCTTGGAATATGCACTCTCCTACCTTTGTCTGATTCAGAAGAGGCCTCTGAGTTGGAATGAATGCAGGTATCTCCTCAACTGAGGAATTTAGTTTTTGTTAGATAAAATTTTGGGGAGATTTTGACTGTGGTCAAAGAGACATCTATTTGTCACAAGCAATATGGTAATAATTTGTTCGACAGGATACAGTCTCTTTGTGGTCATGGAGGCTAGGAAGATGTATGTGTTTCCCTTTATGAAATTAGATCTACGTGCAGATCATTTTGTTCAATAACTAACAGTAAGGAACTGAACCACAGCTTTGCTAACAAAGCATGCCTTCATGAATTTTGGTATTCCTACTCACTTGGACCTCATGATAATAAAGTCATTTTCTTGTACATCATCTGTGGTGGAGAAATTCATTTGCGTTATGGTATGTTGTTAGTAGACTGATCCGTGTATGGTCTAGGACATGCCGTAGAGCTACCTGTTCATTCTACACTCTGCCTGTTACTGACATGTAAGGTATTTCATGTGCTTTTCCTTACCAGCAAAAATCTATAGCTAACAGAATCTTCTTTTTTTGTCAACAGTTGTCCAGGCCTGGGTTTGTTTCTTGCTGTGGACAGAGCAAATTTGGATGGAAAGTGATAGGCTTCCTGATAGCTTTATTACCCTGGAGCTGAAACCAATCATCACAATTTAAACTTCGATTCTGCTTCCTGGTCCTGCTTAGGCCAATTGTTTCATAGAGAAGGGTTGGAGTCTATTGCTGACCGTGGTTTAATCATCTGTTACTTATTGTGAGCGTGTGATACTGTAGTGTACATTTTATGTATTGCCCATATTTGTATTTGGATGGCAGATTGGTAACTGCAATAATTCACAGCCCCATGTTGTCAATGATCAGTTGTTTTGCCTGTTAGATTTTCTATGAAAATCTTAATGCGATCCAGAAGGTTAATCACCTGTACATGTTTTGCATGAGCGATGTGGTCATTATAAGCTAGGGAGAGATGACAGTCTATTTTTATTCATGTTTCGCACTGTGGCGCCAGAAATGCATGATAAGTAGTCAGTTTATCATCCTACTTTAGGGCTGCCTTGCCCACCTCTGGTTGATTTTATGTGTTGCCATATGAAAAGTTATTTGCTGTGTCATTTCAATTTTTAATAAACAGACGAAGAAGCAGTGTGGTGTTCATATTGAAAACAGAAGACCCCAGCTTGGCTTATGAAGAAATTCGTCTTTTTCCCCGTGTCCTAGTCCTGAGATTTATTTTCCTTGGTTCTGGACAAACTGGAATGCAAGGCCTTTTAATTGATTAGGTATGATTGATGCACCCGATTTCTTTAATTAGGATGATGGTTGTGCAATAAAATTGCGCGTAGAAAGTTGGTTCATGTTGAGAATAAGATTAGCATAATTTGGATAATGCAGGGAGGAATGAAAATGGTCTGTAGAAAGAGGCCAGCAGTTTGACTCTGATACCATGGCTGTAAGCCTCTGACAGGAAAATTCACCTGCAAGAGCTCTCTCTTTCAGCCGGAGGAAGAAAGAATACAATGGTATGTAACGGAGCCCTCAAGCTGAAGATATGCACTCATGTGAATAATAGGACAAGCTAGCCTTAATGCATTATAAGCTGTTGAGTCGGGGAATTGATCTTTCGACTTCAATAGGTTCCGGCTTGGCGTGAGCTTCGGAAGAGGAGTTCACTACTAAAAAAGTGCAAATTAGGCTCGCCTGATGTTGTCCTTTTTTATACACCTTCAGGGCCGGTTTTCCCTATCTATTGACCAACATTCAAACAAATGAATGACCTGCTGAGAGTAAGGAATTGGTTTCTCTTTCAAGGGTAGTATCAAGTCTTGCTTTCCTGCTGTATTCTTTGAATTATCAGTTTATACTTTCCTCCTTGAGTTTATACACTCTCGGGGGGGAGCAGTGGTCATCAGGTATTCGGCTCAGCTGTTAGGACAAAAACAGAACTAGGCTGCATCGAATGCAATGGTTCTTGTAAAATAATGAATATCACACATTGATCAACCAAAGAGATTCATCAACTAAAAGAAAAATTAATTTTTTAGGATCTTTCCTCCCTTCAAATGAAATTAACAGAGATAGCATTAGACCGATTTCCTAAATACCTTTTTGGATATTCCTGAATATCCCGGCTATTCATGAAAGGTGTGAAGAAGATGAAGGGGGTAGTATAAGTGATCAAGAGGTGTGGTAACTTATATCATGGGAGAAAATTTTACACACAGTTCTATTATTATTAATGAATAGCTCCATGATTTTTTATGGGTAAAGACATCCTAGGTAATTCAGTCTTATGGTTTTTCATTATCTACATTTGGCTTTTTTTTCTTATGCGCTCATTTTATATGGACTTTTAATTTAATGTTTCTATTCAGAGTCATATTACTTGAAAGAACTTATTCAATGAACCAAGCTTATCTTAATATAATTCAACAATTTCTGAGGTTTACAAGCTATACAACTCTACTTGTAGGAAACTGTCATGACTGATAAAAAAAAGTCTTGTCAGAATAAAGCTTATATAATCTGTAACTACTGGACTTGTTGACACAATCTGATTACTGAAAGCAGTTGCAAGCACTACGGGTTGCTCGCTATCAGTTAGCAAATTTCTTATTTTATTTTTTCGTAGCTAGCTCTTGACGCTTATGGTGAAATGGTTAAGAAACCAAGAGAGGATGCAATGCATGCGGTAATTGGTGCATGTTCAGAGGAGGAGGGGAATTGAAACTTGGCTTTGAATGTCTTCCAAAATATGCTGAAGTCGAATATTATTGCCTGTAATGCGTTGATTAATTTACTCGGGAAAGCAGGGGAGATCAAACTAGCATTTAAGGTCTTAAAAATTCTTGAATCTTGGGGCCATACACCTGACGAATACATTGCTTGGTGGCCTGTACAGAGCAAATCAACATGTTGATGCTCTTTGAGAGAATAGAAGGAAAACAAAGATCTCAACTGAATGAACATTTATACAACACTGCTCCGGTGTCATGCCAGAAACTAGGATTATGGGATAGAGCTCTTCAGCTTTGATGGCAGGTGGAAGCTTCTGGACTTCGAGTTGGTGCTTGTGAAGTTGCTCAAAAGCCAAAAAGTTGCGTTGGAAGTATATGAGCACACGGCTCACCACAAATGCACTCTAGACACGTTTACTAATCTCTCATTGATTGCATTTGGGCTTCTCTTTGGGATGAAGTGGAGGGGGTTCTACATGTAGGTTTATTTCTGAACCTTCTGTCCTTTTGTGCTCGAGAATAATATCATACAAGGATTGGTCTCATCTATCTTCAAGCTTTCACTCTTCATGAACTCTTCCTCGCTTCTACCAGAGTAGCTGTGATAATTGACTGACCAGAAAGGTTAAGAATTAATGTGAATTCAGGTCTTTTATGAACAGCCACGTGGACAAGTTTTCCAAAGGGCAAGTGTATCGGAGACATGGCTGAAGAGTAGGAGCTTGAAGATGTGAGTTTTGACAGCAATACATTATGCTCAAGCTTGCATTATGCATGAAGTCTATTAATATATTTTTCTACCTTGGTTAAAGATTTCATTTCAATTGGAGTTCGATAAAGACTAAGAATTTAAACAGAAATAAACCGGATAATTTACATGAAAAGTAAAATAAAAAACATAAAGACATAAATGAGAGACATAATTGTAATTAGGGAAAAATGTGCCCTTAAAACAGCAAAAGGCCACCGGTCCAAAAAAAAAAGAAAAAGAAAGAAGTGTGAGACAATAGAGAATTCGGTTAGAGAGAGAAGTGTATAATTTAGAGGAACCAATAATGATCTGGTGGTCATATATCTGAAATCAACCGTTGGATTATACTGATTTTTGGATATATTGGTCTTCTCCCACTCCTCTACTAACTTATCGGAGGGATTTGAATGAACACAATCCGTTTGAAAGAAATCATCATCAGAACGTTCCTGGAAAACAAAAGAAAATACACTTGCGGGGCAGTTTTGGTCGCCGACCGATTTCTCTCTCTTATACCGTTGGATCATGCCTATTTTTGGATATGTGATGGTGAATACCGGAAACGCATTCTCTAGCAAGGTGTCGTTCGTGTTGAACAGTAGCCAGTCCATTTTCAGGTTAGCTTGGTTTTATTTAGATTTAGGGAAATCGAACTGTTAGATCATTCTGATTTTGAGATATATTGTGCACAATTCTATGATATATATTCTGATCATTGGGTTCAGAAAACTAATTAGAGGTTGATGACTTATTGTTTTTTAATCTATTGCTAGTTTTGGCAAAATTTATTAAGCTTGATTAAATACATGTTTTGATGAAATTAGATTTGTGTGGATATATGGTTTATGGAAGATGGAATGGTAAAATAACCATATATTATTGGGATTCTCTTCTATGCTTTTCTCTATTGCTTCTTCATCAATCTTGCTTTTTCTTTTTTTCATTTTTTATGCTTGGGATAGATGGATATGTCATCTTACAAATTTTGATAGTTTTGCGAGCTTCAAATCTCCATAAGAGACAACGATTTTCGAGCAGAGAATGATCTTTTAGCTTATAAGTTTTCAAATTCTATTTTATTGGATTGAAGGCGGATGTCCATGTTGTATTTCATTAGCTTATGATATTCACACACACACACATAGATGGATTGGAGTTGTGACCACGTAGAGTCCACGGTTTTAGCACTACACAATATTGTTCGTTTTGGACTTTGCTCAAATTATGACCGATCAAGCTTCAATGACTGTTTACCAAAAACATCAGTTTTTGTAAGTTCATAAAATTATATACGAAGGTTGACACTTTGCCCAATGTCATTAAGGAAGTCAGTCGATGACCTGGCGACAGAGGAGCCAAGCTCATGGAGATAGATCCAAACCATTGGTTTGGATTGCAACTACTAGAAATAAACCTTGTTTTAGATAAATCTTTAAGGATAAATATTTCTATTAATATATCCTTGTATTATTGAATAAGTTCTTAGTATATATTTAATTATGTCTATATTGTTCTTTTGGATTTGATTTTATCAATATATTCTCTATTAAGATTTCTTCACTTAAATTAATAAAACTATGTTTTTTTTTTTCCAAGTTATCTTTGAGATGTATAAGAATATATCATAAATTCAGAATTTCTCATTTTTTTAAGAAATAAGTAGTTGTATTAATTTTTGTATTTTTTAAAATAGAGAGTGTAATTTTCTTAATTAAAATTATATTATGATATAGCTATGTATTTCAGAATTGAAAATATAGTTATTAATATGGATAAAAAGATTTGACATAAGTACATATTAGGAGATCGAATATTATTTAAGAATATAATAGACACAATTCAAAATATTAAGGACTTGTTGAATTATATAAATTCTATAAGTAAATGAAATGAGTCATTAATTTATATTTAAATGATAATCCAATACCCAACAGGCCAACTTTTTAACTATGACAAATAAACAGAGGTTTCATGGCACCAAAGATCTCTATGGTTTTGATTGTCCCAACAATAAATCCTATGATTCAAAGAATATAAAGACATCTTGATTCTTGATATTTTGAATTTGAGACAAAGCTAACACTATCATCAAATCATTAAACATGTCTTTTTATGAAAGTCAAAGCTTTGATTCTAATAATGATCACAAATGACACGGTTTTTTGTAATTAATTTCTATAAAGTTTAATAATTAATTATCAAGTTTTACCAATGCCCATTTATATAGAAATTTAAAACACATTGAATGAATTGATTATCAATTTGTCACCATATATATTCAAGATGTTAATTAGACATCTAATTATAATCTTTGGAACCACATATGACATATATATATATATATATATATATATATATATATATATATATATATATATATATATATATATATATGATCCATGTCTTAAAACCACAAGGACATCTGTTCCTATTAACCCCACAAATCAATATATAGCCCCACAATCAATAACTTGGTGATTGATCAATTATTGCTGAAAAAATCAATCAACAACTAGTTAGATCCGGGCATGTTACTCTATAAATCCCCAAGAATCGAGAGTAGTCTTTTTTTCATATATACTAGTTCATCCGAAGGTTCAAATTACTCTATACTCCTAAATTAATATATAAATCTCTTAGTCCACTTTGATTAGGCTGATAGAAATGATAAATAGAGAGGTTAATGTAGACCAAAAGTGGAAGCACAAGGATTGATTTTTATTGCAATGATTTTATATTTTGAACATATTCACATAATACACACACACACACAGGAATATCTGATGATTTAAACCTAATTTTATTAGATATATTACTAAATTGAAAAATGGATGCACATTTGATTCAAACTACACAAATCAAGCAATAAAACAGTTCACAAAGGGGCTAGGTTGTTCTCCTGCTCTCCAACACTTCGAATGCAATTGTCCATAGGACAAATTATTACATATGATTAAATATATACTTACAAATTATGGTTAGGTCAAGAAATTAACATTTTTAGAGGTTCTTCCATCAAGAAATTAACACAACGTTTGCCTAAGCACTTAGTAAAACTTTGTAACAAATTGCTCATAATATCTTTTAAGAAATTGTCTTCCTTTCTTTCTCATCAATATATTCTAACAAGCACAAGTTCATTTCCCTCACTTCCCTCGAATCAAACAACAAAAATTGAACCTTTTTCCTCACTTTAGTTCTTTTTTATATTCTCTACCACTTTCTAGCATACAAGTTGCACGTGTTCTCCTATAAAGTGTTCAGGAATTATAAGAATATGATCAAAAGATATTGAGAATTCAATCTCCACTTTCATAATAATAAAAAAAACAACCTTTAAATTCTAGATGATTATTTTAATGATTTTGTTTATAAACAAAAGTGATTTGCACCTAACACTTAATGATTAAACTATATAAAATAAAACTGCTATCAAACTGAAACACCACAAGATAGGAGTTAAGAAAATATATAATTCTGGGAGTGTTGATTTTTATTCTTTTGTTATTACCCTTCATAAAAAAAAATTATGTCGATTACAAGCGTCCATTAAATTTGAAAGCTTTTTGTCAGAAAAATTCTTGAACTTTGTTTATATGAATTCTTGATCGCCAGAATCTCAAATTATTTTCATTCCACATAGTGCTATTATAGCTTTTTATCCTATCAGAATTATGGATGATTTTACTTTCTAAACGATCACTCCATTCAATTTAAAAATAGCCTAGTGCTACGAGTGGGAGGGAAGCATTTCCCCTTTTAGAAAAGACACTTTCCTTTTTTAGAAAATTTTCAGCCTTGGAATCTTATGGGCAAAACAATAATGCACAAGACTACTAGCTGGTATTATTGATTTCATTTCATCTTTTCCTATATAAATACCAACAATTGTGAGCATGTGTGTGTGCATAGAGTTGCAATCCCATGAGGATCATTTGTTTATGGTCTAAGAGATTTGCATGAAGTTGTTGATAGTAGAATGCAGCCAAAAATGATTTGCCGGTACCGGCCAGCACTTGTTGCAAAGCAACTAAGCAAGGGCTTCAAATGTTCCTGGAACCCCGGCAAATTGTTCTTGGCTACATTTGGATATCTTTTTCTCATGTTGAACTCTATAGACCTATCTATAGAAGACATGTTTAATTTACACACACACATATAAAACCTAGAAAACTAATTATATAAGTGTTTTATGCAATTAGTGTATGCTTTATGTTTTTATTATAAAGATTTTTTCAGAATATGTTTTATGTTTCTATAGCTTTAGTCCCCTTAAATAATTTGATAGAGAGATTTTCAATAAATATGGTCATAAACACTTATAATGATTTGTTTCTCTCTCTTAGATATATGTAAATGCTTGTCCTTTATTTATTTGTTAGCTTGTTTGTTTGTTTATGTACTAGAAGATTGTCTTATGAACTTCAAAAGCTATTCCTTATTCAAGAATCTCTTTGGTGGTAGAAATCCAAAATTTAGTGGTGCAAACTTGTGGTCGAGAATACAAAATTTTGCCATCTCTATGCAATCTCTAGAAATTAGGATAACATTATTTCATCAATTGTCCATCACTATCTTTGACTACTACATATAAGAAGATCATCTTCATTCTTGATAGTTTGCCTCCTTCGCGATTTAAAGGTGTTAACTTTCAGAAACTGCAGCTATCTTCTGCTGCATGCTTTCCTGAAGACCCTTTTTCATATTTGGAAATTAAAGCTGGTGTGGGACTGTGAAGGATTTAAGACTCCAATACACATGGAATCTACTTGGTTAAGTCTATGCGTTCTGCTTTGTTTGTAAGATCTAGTGGATCTTCCTAAAGTTTTATATCACGTATTTGAAGAGGTTTTATCCCTCCGAAGGTTGAAATCCTTGCATGGATGGCAATTCTTGATAAAATATATACAAGGCTCATCTTATTTAGAAGAGACATTCTTCCAGCTTCACATGCTCTTTATCCTTTTTGTTCATCTACTAAAGAATCGGTAGACCATGAATGAATTCATTGTTCTTTTTCTTGGAAAGTTTGGGCCATGTTTATATTCTGGTTTGGTATTGATTGGTGCATGCTTCTTTTCTCTTGCTGATTTTCACCATCAATGAGAAATCTTCGTTCAAGGTAAATTTCAGAGGCAATCAGAATAAAATCAAAAGATATTTTAAGAGATTAAGTATAGAGTAAGGCCTTGATTGCCATTCAGCCAGTAGGATTTCAGTAGGGCTTTCAATTTTTTTTTTCTTTTTTCAGTGTATGGTATATATGGTAGATTCAAAAAAAAGTGGTTTTTCAAAATTCTGATCCTCTTTTGGATGATTTGTTCTACATTGTTTTGTTCCATTTTATGTATTTGGATCAAAGCTTTTAGGTAACTATTTATATTATTGTATTATAATAGAAAAGATGTAAAGAAACTCACTAGAGACAGATTTATGTCTATTTCTTCAATCAAAAATCTTTTTTCCTTCCATATATGTCCCTTTTATCCTTTAGCAATAACCAAGCACAACTTTGTGGATGATTTTCCCTACAAATGCCTTCGATTTATCCAGGTCAGCTGATGGTCTTATATAAGTTCATAGGATTGCGATTAACTTGATTCTTCCTTGCGCTTGTTGGTTCAAGTGGAACTGTAATGGTTCAAGTGGAACTGTAATGGTTCTCAATTGGAAAATCATGGTAATGGTGGCATCTTGTATTTGTGGTGGATTTTGAAGTCTAATGAAGCTGAACTTAATTTTAGCCATTAGGAAAGCTTTGGATGTTACATCTTGATAGCTTACGCGCACCTTAAATAATTTCTTGGACCATGAAGTTAATAATCATCTAAGCTTCTAATAGCTTTGAAATTAATTTGCGAGACTCGAACAGGTGACCTCTAGAAAGCAAACTCAAGGCCTGACTAGTTAAGTTGTATTGTTAACATTTGAATATTTAACCTTAATTGAGTTAAAATCAAAGATTTTAATTCTTGTTTTTCTAGGATCCCAGGTCACAAAGAGGGGGCCGATAGTGATTTTAGAATAATTAGAGGATGAAACGCATAACTGGAAAAAAAAAAATTGATAGAAACTCGTTGACATTGAAAATGGCATCAAGGAAAATCATTTTCTGTGGAATAGAAAATCCCACAAGCAAGTACAAAAACACATTGACAAGAGCACCAATATTGATGTCCAAATATATATTTGACCAGTAGTCTTTGATGACAGATGATGATTCTCTAGAAATGGATTATTATATTAATTAGTACAATTCTTTGTCAAAAGAATTTTATGTCGGGTGTGCTTTACTAAGTGAATTCTTAATCTTCATTGTCAAATAATTAGGAGATCATTTCCCTTCACATCCGATTTTTATTTGCCCTATTTCCTTCTACAATCAGTTCTAGCTATTTGCCCAATTGAGTTCAATTATCAAATAGTTTTCAATGCATACTCTTAATGAAAAAGAGGGATTCAATTGAAAAGTTTCTAATTCTTTAAGGATGTATTTGAGACAAGTTTTGGTTTGGTAACTCATTCAAGACCCCATGTATTTTTGGACAGCTTGTGAGATTTGCCTACTAACTTTAATAGCTAATGGTTTGGAGAAAAATATTTTACTCTTCTCATAAAATTCTTTACATAATTTTTTTTTAACATATTTGGCAAGTAATAATATATATATAAAAAATATGATAGTTGATAAACTTTTAATGTGTTCCAAGTCCAAATTATTTTCTTGGCATTGCTTCATCAAGAAGGAGGAGACTACAGATAACAACAATCAACCATTGATTTCAAAAAACTTTCCAGAGAAAGGATTTCAATAAAGCAATAGGCATTGACTTTCTGCTTTCCCCTCAAAGTTAGAAAGGAGAAATTAAAGAAATGCACAATTATTTGAGTGGTATATGTGATTGGATTGAATCCAATTCTTGCAGTACCAAACCCTTTTTTGTAACTATAGAATATAACTCAAGAGAATGTTGGAATCTAAGAGCTTTACCTCTGATATGTATCTTATTCTTTAAATTCATGATGAGGCCAGACCCTTCTAGCTTAATGCTGGAAATCAATTCTCATGTTTGAATATGAATAGGACTGATTGGAAAAGAGAGTGAGAAGAGGATCTTTCTTAGCAAATTACAAAAGGGCCCAAAAAGTATTCCACATACATTATGAGTGAAGTATATGCTTTTATTAAACTTATTTTTGCTTGAATGAAATAAAAAAGATTAGACATCCATTATTAAAAGAATATGTCATTAATTAAAGACAATAAACAATGATATTTTATAAGATAATATTTTTTATGTCTATAATAAATTATGTTACAAAATAGAAAAATTGATTAAATTCCTTCTTAACTAGATCCTTAATCAATCACTCTTCTGCATAGATATATCCTGCCTTTTCCATATGTCGACATCCATGGATAGTCAAACATGGAGATGAGCCCTTGGACACTTTAAATAAAGTACCTTTGTACATATGACATCCTTGGATACTTAGGTTCCATTATCTTCATTATCTCCACATAAGCAAGCCCGATCACCTCCAGGGATGAACTCAACTCCATTAGAATGCAAATAGTAACATGAGAAGAGGTAATTGAAATTGATTGTACACATAAAAAAAAAAAGTCTGTTACAGCCATAATCTAAATGGACCGAAACAAAAACAGCAGAACAGGGACTAATAAGAAAGCACAAGAAGTTGGCATAAAAGACAAAGAGAAAAGGAGAGATAAAAAAAGGCACATAAAAGTCAAAAAGTTTCTTTTTGAAACTGGTGTGGGTTGCATGTGTTGCTCAAAAAATAATAGAGTAATTTTTTTATGGCAGGTGCATCAAATGCGCCGTTTACATTTTTTTTTAAAGTATCTAGTTTTGGCCAATAGCCCAAACCATTCCTTTTTCTCTCACTTGACATAGAAAAATCACAAAATTTTTTCAAGGATTGGCACACACTTTAATGTATTTTTTCATTCTTGAGAAGTTAGAGTTGGTGCATATTAAAATCTTTCATGCAAAGTAGACATCACTTTTCTCGTTTATAACCATTAATCACCAACTTTTTTTTACCAATAACATGACAAACACAACAACCAATTTCTTCATCACCATGTGCTTACAACACCACTTTCCATGAGATGAACACTAATTTCTCCATCAATTATATTCTCTACTCACCACGAGACTTTTCATCATTATGTTGTAGCTCTATACATCATGAGGTAACTATAACATCACACTTTATGAGACAAGTGTTACTAAGGTTTATAAATACCTTTAGTCACTAAGTAAAAAAAAAAAACAGCTAGCAACCACACAATAATTCTAGGAAGCATAAGTGATCATTCAACAATTAAACAAGCTCAAACAAAACACACAACCTTCACATATACACTCTCATACATTATTTATTTTTTTATACATTGTTTTTGTTTTATAATTTACTAGCTTAAACATTTAAGGGTCTTCTTTTATAGAGGAATTGTTATATAAAAATAGTTTAGGAAAGTAGTTATCAGCCACTGGATCAATAACAAAGCCCAGTCATCCCACCAGCCCAAAATCATAGTTCATAGAAAATACAAATCTAGTCTAAAGTTTTTTCATGATTCATCATAAATATAGCTAGTAAACTACCAACAAGCTATCTTTTTATTTATGTGGTTAATATTGTGACCTCATGGTGGTAATGTTTAGGGGCTACAATTATCTAGTTTAGATGGCATGTAATGTCATAAAACAAGATGAAAATGCATAAACTTGCAACAGAGTAAAAAAATCAAATCCTATGCATGTACTAAAATATTTAAGGTCGCATTTAAATATATAAAAAAATCATGGCAACAAATAATTAGTATACTAAAAATAGTGTAGTTGTAAGTTACTTACTTGTTGAAGATATTTGTACAAAGTAAGGAAGTGTTTATGTTAATGATTAAAACATATGTCATTAAAGACTAAAATACTTGTCACTTAATGCAAATAATTTTTCAGAGAGTAGTCTCCCAGGATTCTAAGAACTTAACTTTAAAAAAAAAAAAAACTTTCTTTGAAAGTCTACGAACCAAAAGAATAGTTGAATTTAATATCTCTCTACAAATGAATAGAACATAAGAAAAAGCAGGCGAAAAACTAAGCAAGCTAATGGAAAAAAAAAAAAAACATGAGAAGGCAAATGAGGTGTTGTATTGTGTGCAAAACATCTCTCATTCAATCCCTTTTTATAGTGATTTGTTTAACCAAAAGTAATACAGAATTAATCTTAGTAATTATCAAAATTAATTCATGTCACTTTACTTTAATTACCCATCATAAAAAAAAATGGTTTTTACCTTGAAAAACATATATTTTTACTTGGAAACTAAAATTATTCATGAGGTGGAAGATTGAAATATTTATTCAGGGCTAGCTAAATTAAATGGGCAAGCAAAATAATTATTTATATATGCCAAAAAAATCAATTTATAGAAAATCCAAAATCAAAATAGATAGGCAAAGAATATTTCTTTGTAGGTCAAAATTTTATTTTGCAACAAACCTAAACTTAGGGACCTAGAACCCGTGTTTGTGTAATGCAAGCCGAGTGAACATGCGATGTAAGTAAGCGTGCGAGTATAGTTTCAACCTAAAATTCACTTTGTCTGGGTCCTCTTTTTTCTAAAGATTTTGGTGTTGTATAAGCTCCTTTAAAACTTTTTAACTCTCTATTATATAAGTTACAAGAAAGTCATAATTTTTTTTATATGAAATAGGAAGTTTGAGTTTCACAAAATACATCAACTAAAGATTTTTTGGAATTAATTTTTTATTTATCCATAATTTATTTTAATTATATTAATGTTGTATGTTAAAATACTTTTATTGAAGAATGATTTTTCAATAAAAATAGACTCCACTTTTAATTTAGCCTTAAACAAATTTCTAACCACTTAAGATGTTATTCATTAATTCGTTACACATACATGATGGGGAAAACTTCAAGTGCAGGGAAGACAAAGAAAATGGAAGCACTAGAATATTTATGTTTCCATGGAGGCATGCAAGCACATCAACGTGCATTCAATTATCCTTATATTATGTCTCTAACGTAAAGATATAAGAACAAATTCGTGTTGACATTTTCTAACCAATTGCACCTTCTCTTAAAAATCTTCAAGATTTTATTCCAAATATTAATGGCATACAGCATCCATTTTACTACATTAGTGGAATGCAGGACCAGCTATATATACGTGTTGTATGCTCTATTTGAAGGTTTTATCGATAAAAGTAGATAATGTGGGTGGAAGATTTTGTTCATATTGCCATACAAGTGGCATGCATGGTGGCCAGTGGCATCTTTTGGTTTTGAAACAACAAAGCTTTGTGGAATTGGAATTTCTGAGTCATGCATGAAACCTTATCATCGACTACCATATATAAATATGCTAACAATGCTGTAAGTTTTACGTGAAATTGAGTTAGGTTTGGTAGAGAAGCTAAGGCGGAACGTACGTATACGTAGCTAGGATGATCAATCACATGATCATCAAAATGAAGCTTAGTTCTCTATCATCTTGCATGAGGTGATAGAGAGTGGATTTGAGCCAAGGATGACTTGCCGCAGATGCATGGTCCTTGCTGCTGATCACATACCAAGGAGGGTTTTGGGTGGCAAGCATCCTTGGTTCTCCTTCGCTCTGTATTTCCTCATGCGAGATTGTTTTCCAATTGCTTCTAAGGTTGCCATGGTTTTCAAGAAGCAATAAGAGGGGCTAGATGTTCTGATTTATTTACTGAAGTGAGTGGTTTAATTCATTTTTTTTTTTGTAGTTTCATAACTAAATTAGAAACATATTCATAATCTACGTACTGTGTATAGATATTAAATGCCTAATTCAAATTGTACATTCTTTTATTAAAATGATTTAACCACCAAGTGTTAATTAACCTAGTTCTCTTTTGGTACTTTTAATAGAAAAGTCCGGAACTTTATTAAAAATAAAATAAAATAAAGCGATATTAATTGTATTAGTAAGGGATTACATTCATCCCAAACTCATAGAAATTTTCACATATACGTACCCTTGCTTTCATAATCTTGTTGGAAAGGGATCAGCTCAAGGCCGAGCTCATGAAGTGTCATGTTTTCAAGGGTTGGCGTGAAGGATTAATTGAATCTGCACCCACTTACAAGTACTATCAGAACTCACAGGTTCTTATTATGACTGTGATCAGAAGATGAAGGGTGAAAATTAAGAAGCATCCTCCTGCTTGGTGTGATCGAATAATTTGTTTTGCTTAGTGGTTACAGAGTGATTTCAATGACATGAGCTCCAATGATCACTTTATTCAAGTCTGCATGGTCCTTGTTTCATTTTGTATGTTTTCTAACCTATCTCTTGTTACTCTACTTTTTATATTTAGCCATGCTCTTTATCATAGTTTTAAGACCCGGCCCGGTGGTCGGCCCGGTCCAAGACCCTTATGAGTAAAATAATTAATTTATGACTAAGATATTGAGTAAATTAATTAATATGGTTATTGGGTATACACAATGACTTGGAGATTGGAGAGGAATTGATAGATAATTAGTTACCATAGTGTTTGTGGCTAAGGATACATAACAATGATACTTAGCACCATAATGACGGTGGCTAAGGGCATAAATTGATACTTGGCACTGTGATGAGGGTGGCCAAGGTTATGTGAAGGATGCTTAGTGACCATAGTATTGATAACTAAGATTATGTGCGAATGATACTTGGCAACTGTGGTTACAATGCATATGATGCTAATAAGAAAAATGAAAGGGGTTCGGTACAAATGAAAGATTCAAATGGAATTGATTAGCTATCCGGGTTTGGATTACTAATGGTATCGACGAGGTTTCATCAGTGCCAACATTTCTTATTACTAATGTTAATAAAGATTACTAACATTGGCATGATTACTCATGGTTCAGTGAAAAAGATAAGTTGATTAACTATTCCGGATCGAGAATAGTTAATGATATCAATAGGTCACATTGGTATCGACAACCATTTCGGGTGTGATTAACTACTCAAGGTAAGGAGGCTAATGATGTCAAGGGTTCTTGACATCGACAACTTTGATAGTAAACCAGATATGAATAATATTTGATTAACTATTCTGAGGAAGAAATAGTTAATGATACTAATCGGTTGTATTAATATCGGCATTTGAATGTAATTGATTAGTCTAGCCCAATTTTAGAAGACTAATGATACTAATGAGATTTATTAGTGTCGGCGATTACCTTCTAGAAAATAAAAGGAAAGATATTAATTAATTGTTCCAAAAGAATGAGATAAGCTAATGATACAAAGAGAAGAATATCTTGGTATCAAGTGAGAATTGATTTATAAGAAGATGGTGTTCACAAACCATTGAGCTGTTTTGAGATTTTCAAAATGAAATTATTCTTAGCAAATGAGATAGGATATTAGATGGATATTGGTAATAGATGGAAAATATATATTGTAAAAGAGGTTTATACCTGGTTTTATATATCAAAAGAAAATACATAGAGATTATTGCCTGCCATTGTTATTGCTTGTTACTATCTTCTATATTTATGTGTATACGTTAATTTCTATTTTTAGGTCCATCAAGGTCGCGTTAAGAGTGATATTAGTTAAGTTATCTTTTGCTTTTGACCATGTAAATTTTTTGTAAATTAAAAGACTTATCTCCTAAAACTTTAGATGTAATATTAATCCATAAATTTGAATGTATGTCTTTAATCTAATGGTGGGAACTCTAGGTACCTATTTAACCATGCATATTTATAGTTGAAATTGAATCTTTCACTTGAACTACATTATATGATATTATTGAATAAGATATGTTGTGTTGATGATGATGAGTTGGGTTAAGATCCAGGAACGATTGGATCGGGATGTGAAATAAAATTGGAAGTGTAATATAATTTTGTCGATAATTTGGGACCTCCTACTATAGGGGAGACTCTATCAAAATTTTGGTCGAACCTTGTATACAAAAAAAATTACTTGAAAATTTCCAATATATCGTGAAAAAAGATGTAGGAAATTGAGGTTGTTACAGTTATTGAACAATTTATTTATATTGTAAGCTGGAATGTTGAGAAAGGATAATGAAAAATTTCAAACTTTATTGCATTATGATCGTTGGGTTCTCTCTTAAACAAGCTCTTCACATATTTCAAAATAAGTTATAAAAGAAGAAAGTTTGACAAACATCATTCTTTACATATTGATTCTGCAGTCAATCTCCTTGTAACTCGATCAAAGTTTTACGATCATAACAAATTGGTATCATAGCAGGAAGTTATAAGCGATTCCTTTAACAACCTACAACCTACGTACACAATTTAAGACCTTCATAAAGATGAATCGGGAGGACCGACAACAAGATACAACTAAGAGGGAGCATCTTTCTGCTTAAATCAAAGAGCTCCCTCGTGACTTGGCTATCATAGATTAAAGAGTCATAGGGAGATGATGGAAGTGTGAACCAGAAACCAAGAGGATATCCTCAAGGTAGTTAATCGTTTGGAGGGGCATGTGCAACCATCTAGATATAGCTGACTGGAATTTCCCCTTTATGACGAAAAAAATGACCCGCTCGCCAACCGCTGTGATCATTACTTCCGCCACCAATACATTCCAGAGGAAGAAAATGTAGAAATTTCCTATTACCACTTAGATAAGGATGCACAAGTTTGGTTCCTCAAACTGGATAGGGACCGACCCAAAATCTCTTGGGAGGAATTTAAACGACAATGTCACCTTTGTTTTTGTCCATCAATTCAAGGCAACAAATTAAAGGAACTTTTCAAACTTCGACAAGGAGGCACGATAGAGGAGTATCAACGTAGATTTAAGAAATTGGCAACCCGAGCAGGTCCTCTCACTACAAAACAAGAAATGGAGATTTTTATAAGAGGGTTATAGAAATACATTGCAATTGAGGTAGAATTACACTGGCCCGAGGATTTAATTAATGCCATGAGCCTAGCTCGTTTATATGAGAGGCGTAAGGGGGAGGGGAAAAGAGGACCATGGTTTCTTCTTCTAAACCATCGCCATATACACCATCAAGCTCTTTCAACCAAAAAATATTCAAACGACTTAGCTGCATCGAGATAGACGAGCGTCGAGTCAAAGGTTTATGCTTCAATTGCGATGAGATTTACAACCAAAGACACCAATGCAAGTGTTTGTTCTGGCTATATGGTGTGGATGAATTAGTGTAGGGAGATAACAAAGAAGAAATTGAACCAGAAATTTCATTGCATGATATCACGGGAAAGAATTCAGGAGGCCAAACAATGAGAATTCAAGGGATAATTAAGGAGCACAAATTAATGATTTTGATTGACTCATAGCTTCCTAGATTCCAGATGGGTGACCGAATTGGGACTTAATCGTGAACCTAAGGGGAGGTTACAGGTCGTGGTCGTAAATGACAGCAAAATTAAAAGTCCAAGTCAATGTCAGGATGTTCCTATTATGATGGATAATCAATTAATTCTTATTGATTTCTACATTTTAACTTTAAATGGAATTGATGTCATATTGGGAGTCAACTGGCTTCAGACGTTAGGTCTTATTCTATGGATTTCAAGGCAAAAATTATGAATTTTAAATAACATGGAAAAGATATGGAATTGCATGGAATTGAGAACCCACATCCCATTCCAATTGCACAACTTCAAGTTGCAGCAATGAAGACCAAATCAGATATGGAACTCAACAAACTCCTAGTTGAATTTGATTTTTTATTTCAAGAACCGCAAGGCCTTCCTCTTGCTAGATCTCATTACCATCACATCAATTTGAAGCCAAGAACGCATCTCGTAGTGGTGTGACCATACCGATACCCCATGCATAAAAAGACAAAATTGAAAGGCAATGCAAAGATATGTTGAAATATGGCATCACCGGACCTAGTTAATCTCCATATTCATCACCTGTCTTTCTTGTCACTAAAGCCGATAACACATGGCGATTATATGTGGATTACAGAACCTTGAATTCCAAAACCATCAAGGGAAAATTTCATATACCGATGATTGATGAACTTTTGGAGGAATTGCACGATGTAAAATATCTCATAAAGCTTGATGTGTGCTTAGGGTACCATCAAATCAAAATGTACCCTACAGAAATGGAGAAGACAACATTCCACACCTCCCATAACCACTTCATGTTCTTGGATATGCCTTTCGGTTTCACCAACGCACCTAACACTTTCCAAGCTTTAATGAATGAGGTATTTTAGCCATACTTATGTAAATTCATTCTTGTTTTTTTCTTTTTTATAATATTTTTGTTTACAGTCACTCATGGGCAGATCATCTAGGCACACTTCGCTTGTCTTCGATCGCCTTACTACTTACCAATTATTTCTTAAGAGATCCAAGTGCTTCATTGCTCAACTCCAAGTCTCCTACCTCGACCAAATCATATCGGGAGAAGGGGCTACAATAGATAAAAGCAAAATTACATCATATTCATGATTGATTGGCCAAGGCCGAACACTATGAAAGGCTTATAAGGTTTCTTAGAGCATCTCCAATGGGAGATGCTATTTTAAAGAGGCAAATTGATAAAATAGCATTTTGAATAGTATAAATATAGCTTTTTTACCATGTATATTCCAATGAAAAAAATCCATTTGAAAAGTCAATTCTATTAGAGTAGAATAAAGAAGTGTTTTATTTTTTTTTAATGATTTTGATGTTATTTTTTTTTCACATGGCTAGATTTAATTGGCTTATTCTTTTGTTGGCTCCACTTGGTTAGTTTTGGCTCTTTTGAGAGATATGTAGGAATAACATTTGTGGAAGAGAAAAGGCATTTTAGCATTTTGTTTGGCTTTCCCCTTAGAGTGTGCAAACCAAGAAAAAAAAAGCCAAAATATTAGTTTTTATTTTTGGCTATCCATTTAGCTTCTCCATTGGAGATGCTCTTAGGCCTTACCGACTACTACTGGAAGTTTGTCCAGAATTATGGCATAATTGCAGCTCCTCTTACAGATATGTTAAGCAGGGATTTATTCAAATGGATAGAAGATGCAGCTCAAGCACTTGAACAATTAAAAATTGTTATGACCTACAACCTTGTTTTGGCATTACCCGACATCACCACACTGTTTATTTTGGAATGTGATGCATCGGATACGGGAATGGGAGCAATGTTACAATAAGAAGGTCAACCAATTGCCTATTTCAACAAACCTCTTACATTCCATTACAAGAGTCTTTTGGCTTATGAAAAGGAACTCATTGGCTTAGCCAAAGTAGTCAGACATTGGCAGGCATATTTGTGGGGGCGTCACATCCTCGTCTAGACAGACCATTATAACCTCAAGTTTTTGCTGGAACAATACATCATCACTTCGCCCTAAAGAGGAAGACAAAATTTTATGAATTTTGCTTAATTCATTCAAACTGCAGAACGTAATATATATACAATATACAGAGTGCTAAGTATGGAAAGCTTATAAAGGAAAGAATAGAAACCGAATCCCTGATTCTAGCTGATCCCTGATTCTAGCTATAGGAATAGTAAGAATATAAGAAACTGATCCTAGATTTACATAAACTAATCCTTGATTGTAGCTTGCAGTGATTATTGATTTATACTGTCATGAATCCTGTCGTTGCATGAGTTGATCATACAATAATAAAGTTGTTGAATCTTGCCGTTGCATGAGTTGATCATGCAATAATAATTCACGTGAGTTGGCAGTGTAATCTTCCTTGATGCTGTCATGAATCCTGCAATAATAGCTTACATGAGGTGGCAGTGTGATTTTCCTTGATACGCCCCCGCAAGAACGGGCTCCCATCGGTGAGGCTGATCTTGTGCTTGAGAAAATATGTGCGCTGCTTGGAGAGTGGTTTGGTAAGCAGGTCTGCAAGTTGATCATTCGTGTGAACATGGCCAACAGTAAGAGAGTTTTTCTGAACAAGATCCCGAACAAAGTGTAAGTCAATTTGAATATGCTTCATGCGTGAGTGCTGGACAAGATTGAAGCTAAGATTGGTTGCACCAAGATTGTCACACAATAGCAGTGGAGACTGAGGAAGAGAGAACTTGATTTCAGCAAAGAGTGACAGAATCCACATAGACTCAGAAGCAGCGGTGGCAAGCACACGATATTCAGCCTCTGTAGATGACCGTGCAATTGCACGCTGTTTTCTGGAACTCTAAGAGAGGAGATTTGAACCGAGCATAATGAGATATGCTGAAGTAGAGCTGCGATTATCCAAATTGCCAGCCCAATCCGCGTCTGAGTAACATGTAAGCAGAGGATTAACATTTTTCTGAATTGAGATGCCATGGAAAATTGTATTCTTCAGGTAATGTAACAACCGTTTGGTGGCAGTCCAGTGAATTTTAGAAGGACAATGCATAAACTGTGACAATTTATTTACTGCAAAGCTGATGTCGGGTCGAGTGAGTGAAAGATATTGCAATGCTCTAATTACCTTGCGATATTCAGTAGAATTGACAGCAGCTGAGCCATCATTTAATTTCAGAGAGACCAAAGTTGACAGTGGAGTGGTGACATCTTTTGCTCCATCCATGCAGGTTCTGGCAAGAAGATCCCTGATGTATTTATGCTGAGTGAGGAACAACCCATTCTGCGTGGGAATAACTTCAATACCAAGGAAAAAATGCAACGGTCCCAAGTCTTTAAGAGAGAACTTCTTGCCGAGCTGTTGTATAAC
This sequence comes from Populus alba x Populus glandulosa, assembly GCA_033617975.1. Classification (NCBI taxonomy): domain Eukaryota; kingdom Viridiplantae; phylum Streptophyta; class Magnoliopsida; order Malpighiales; family Salicaceae; genus Populus; species Populus alba x Populus glandulosa. Next base: position 12,609,970 of record CM066146.1, on the reverse strand, counting down.
ACTTGCAGCAAAATGAGAGTTGTTGCTGGTGATAATTAAATCGTCAACATACACCAGAAAGTAAGCAATAGTGGACGCAACATTATAGACAAACAATGAAGAGTCAGACTTGGTATTGACAAAACCAAATTCCAGAATGGCTTGTTTAAGAGCAGTATACCAAGCACGTGGTGCTTGTTTAAGGCCATAGATAGCCTTCTTAAGACAACAAATAGAGTTTGGTGAAGATTGGTCCCGAAATCCACGAGGCTGCGACATGTAGCCTTCTTATATGAGGCTGCGACATGCATCACAGCAACTGATAAAATAGTGCGAATAGTCACCGGTTTTACTACAGGACTAAAAGTCTAAGTATAATCCAAATCGGGTCTTTGATTGAAGCCTTTGGCCACCAGTCTGGCTTTAAATCTGTCAATTGATCCGTCAGCAAGCCTTTTAACCCTAAACACCCACTTGCATCCAATAATGTTGTAGCCCTTGGGAGGTGATACCAGATGCCATGTATCATGGCGCATAAGAGCTGTAAGCTCTGAGGACATTGCAACACGCCACTGAGGATCAAGTAAGGCCTGAGTCACCGATGTAGGTTCCACATATGAAGGTAATGGATGTTTGGTAACCATGAACAAGCTTTTAGGCTTATAGATATTGTTCATAGATCGAGTAGTCATACGATGGGGATGAGGTTCATCAGTAGGAATCACCACAGGAGCAGAACTAACAATTAAATTTTTAGATGAAGGTTCAGTTTGAGCAGGAGAACATACCTGTGAGGGAACTGACATTGGAGGTGAAGCTACCAAAGGTGATGAAGGAGTAGTGGTACCCAGTGTAGAAGTAATTGAATCTGGTGATCGTGCAGGATATAACAATGGCAGACTTATGGCAACCGGGTGAGAGGAACCAAGAGCACGGGTTGCAGGTTAGGATGTGGCAGAAGAACAAGTATCAGTTTGAGCCATGGGAAAGACAGTCTCATCAAAGAGCACATGTCTAGAGTGATATACTTTTCTGCTGAGAAGATCAAGACATAAATAAGCATTTTGGGTTAAAGAGTAACCCATGAAAACACATGACACGGCTTTGGTTTGAAGTTTATGTGTATTGTAGGATTTGGTTAAGGGATAGCAGAGACACCCAAACTGTTTTAGTTTTATGTAGTTGGGATTTTGATGGAAAAGCAATTCGAATGGTGTTTTGTTATTCAGAGTGGAGGTTGGCATACGATTGATCAAGTATGTTGCAGCTTGAAATGCATAAGGCCAGTAGGAGGGAGGCATTTGGGCATCGGTGAGAAGAGTGAAACCTGTTTCAACAAGGTGACGATGCCGTCTTTCAGATATTCCATTTTGTTGTGGGGCGTGAGGAGCAGTGGTATAATGACCAATGCCATGAACAGATAAATAATTTTTAAGAGTAATGTATTCACCTCCATTGTCAGAATATAGACTTTTGATTTTGGTGTTAAACCTGTTTTCGACAAGATTTCGAAATTGAGGAAAGATACTGTGAACACATGATTTGTGGGACATAGGATAAAGCCATATATACTTAGTATAGTGGTCAACAAAAATAATGTAGTATTTTGAACCATCAATACCAGTGTCATGAGCCGGACCCCAAACATCAGTATAAATGTATTCGAGGGGTGTTGTACTAACAAAACCATGAGATTGAAATGTTTGTCGATGGGCTTTATTATGAGAACATGAGACACAAAGAGATGAATTTTCTTTTGTTTTTCTAACAGGTAAGGAAAAAGTGCGGATAAGATGTTGAGCAATTTTGGAAGATGGATGACCAAGTCGTTTGTGCCATCCATCTGTTGTTGTGCGTTCATGAACATAAGCAGTAGCAGGTTTGGAAGCCATAGTCATTGTTTCAGGCAAAGGGTACACACTATCCTCACATGCACCTTTTAGTAGTGTCGCCCCCGTGATCCGATCCTTCACAAGAAAATAAGAGGGATGAAACTCAAGATAGACATTGTTTTGTTTAGTGAAGTGATGAACAGAAATTAATATTTTTTTTAATTTTAGGAACACATAGAGTGTCTTTCAAATGAAAAATATGGGTGGGGGAGATGAATGATAATGACCCCGTATGAGATACTTGCAAACCTGATCCATCACCAAGCACCACTTCATCTGTACCATCATATTCAGAATGAATAGATAGATTTGAAAGATTGGTCGTCATATTATGAGAGGCTGCCGAATCCACTAGCCATTTCGAATCCTTGCTTTTAGAGGAGGCAGCATAATTTGCAGAAAAATCAGATGAATTGCTTTTGGAACATGTTTTAGCTGTATGACCCAACTGATCACATAGCTGACACTTAGGTTTATATTTACGAAAACCTGAATTGTATGTGCTGCGTTTGGTGCTGTCATGGCCTTTGGAGTAAAAGCGTTGTCCATTATTTCCAGCAGGGAAATGCCTTCGTTGAGTAAAATTTGTTGTTGAAACTAGTGGCTGCATGGTTTGTTGTTCCAACCGACGAAGATAACTTTCATGGCCAATTAACAAATCATGGAGCTCCTCAAACCGAATGGGATGCTCTCTAGCTCGTATTGGTGCAGCAATTTCCCTAAAATCTGGACCCAGTCCATTTAAAACATAAAGAGTCAGATCATCATTAGTAACAGGATGATCAATCCTGGCAAGTTCATCAGCTGTAAGCTTAATCGCCTAGAGAAATTTAGTGACAGTCCTACTGCCACGATGATTGAGGGTGAGATCCTCCTTCAACTGCATTGCACGGGTGCGTGATTTACCTGCATACAACCATGTTAGTTTATTCCAAGCTTCATAGGAAGTTTTGCATGAAGCAAGCAGAGGTGTGATGGTGGTGGATGTTGAAGCTAGCAGTGCATGAAGTATCAATTTATCTTGCCGAATCCAGTGAGAGTTTTCAGCTTTGGAGACAACAGAGTTTTCAGTATCAATTGCAGGACACTGGAGATCACCAGTAACAAAATTCATGAGATCATAGCTAATAAGTAAGGCTTCAAACTGTGCTCTCCATTGTGGAAAGGTGGAGGCTGTAAGTTTTTCATTGATGGCAGTAGCAGAATTGATAGTGATGATTTGGTTAGGGGCTGAATTGATGGATGCGGAAGAAGACATGGTGTAGGTTTAGGAACGATACTCGTTAGAGATTGAAACACTCTGATACCATAAAGAGGAAGACAAAAGTTTATGAATTTTACTTAATTCATTCAAACTGCAGAACTAATATATATAGAAACTGAATCCCTGATTCTAGCTGATCCCTGATTCTAGCTATAGGAATAGTAAGAATATAAGAAACTGATCCAAGATTTACATCAACTAATCCTTGATTGTAGCTTGCAGTGATTATTGATTTATATTGTCATGAATCCTGCCGTTGCATGAGTTGATCATGCAATAATAAAGTTGCTGAATCCTGCCGTTGCATGAGTTGATCATGCAATAATAATTCACGTGAGTTGGTAGTGTAATCTTCCTTGATGCTGTCATGAATCCTGTAATAATAGCTTACATGAGGTGGCAGTGTGATTTTCCTTGATACGCCATAACAACATAAACTCATAGGTTCTGATTTTGCAAAGGAATATTGCGCGGGCAAACAAAATAAAGTGGCAGATGCTTTATCCTGCCGTTTGGAGGACCAACCCAGTCTTGCTTCCCTCTCCATGCCCCACTTGCCACTTTTTGATTACATTCTCACTGAGATTCAAAATTCAGATCAATTGCAACTGTTGAAGAAAAATATACAGCAAGACAAAGCTATTGGGCCCTGGGAGTACAAGGATGTTCACTCTCTTCGCAATCGCTTTCCTTCTTTTGCCCTTGAGAACAAGTGCCGTATTAATGGGAGCGGTGATGTTATGAGCAGCCACATGGATAAATTTTCAAAAGGGCAAGTGTATCAGAGACGTGGCTGAAAAGTAGGAGCTTGAAAGATGGGAGTTTGGCTAGCAATGCATTATGTTCCAGCTTGCAGATTTTATGTAGATTTCATTTCAATTTCTATTGTTATTTCTTATTTTATAATTGTTAGTTTAGATAGTGCAGTAATGGTATATCTACTCTGTAGGAGTTTGTTATTGAACAATTTTTTTATATTGTAAGCTGGAATGTTGAGGAAGGATAGTGAAAAAATTCAAACTTTATTGCATTGAGATCGTTGGGTTATCTCTTAAATGAGCCCTTCATGTATTTCAAAATAGATCATAAAGAAAGGCAAACATTATTCTTTACAGATTGAATTCGCAGTTAGTCACCTTGTATCTCGATCACAGTTACTGTAACAAGTCCTTGTCTGTAACTCAGTAGTCCTCTAAAGTACAGAATCAAATGCCAAAGTGCAAAGTTTGGTCCTTCAAAACCTTACAGTTGGACCCTTACTTCTCTTTGGAAGAGCATTGCAGATGGTTCAGAACAACTGATAAATTTCATTTCACCTCATCTGCAGCAAGTTCCACCAGATGTCTCCCTCTACAACGCTGTAGTTCATGGAATGTGTTTAAGAGGCAAGATTGAATCAGCGAAGACGCTGTACACGAAATTGGTCTCAAACATGAGATGGCAAGACACGGGCCTTGATTCTACAGGAGTTGCGAAAGGATAACTCCATGTTCCCCTGGTTGCTCATGTCCAAAGGGAATTTGTCTTGGCTGTTGTTTTTCACCGGATCATGTCCTTCTTGATTGAAAGATTTGTATCATAGACAGAGGGTTAATCATCTGGGAAATCATTGTACTTTCCACCCATCTCTTAATCATCTGCTGCTAATGAACACGATATCGTTATGTTTCCTAAAACCATGAATTTCTGATACAATGTGACGACTTCGAATGCAGAGACATACCGGCAGCAACACAGCCAAATACATTAGGAATGTCTTTGTCAGAGCGACTTTTCCTTTGTTTTGTCCACTCCAAAATACCTCGCAAAGAATTCATTTAAATAAAAATACTGTCTATTCGTTTCACTTTTAAGAGTATGTATAACAACAGTTCTTGTCTGTCAAATTAGTATATCATGTCGCTCTCGTGCGCACTTTAGACTACAAGAACACAAGATCACCCCAACTTCACCAACCACAAAGGAATATAAAATATGTTGTTAGGAAGCCAAGGCACCTTACAAAAACTCCTCGAGACCTGTAAGTTTACACAAGATGGGAAATACTCATTTAGCATGAGTTATGAACCCTCTACCCAAAATGTAAAGCACCTGTATAGTGTAGTCCGGGTAAAAACATTTAGACAGTCCGTGAAAAAGCTCGACTTTCTGCAGCTGCTTTATCTTCACTAGTTTCCAGACGCTTGAAAACTAGCTTTTGCTGGGGGAGGTGGCCATTAGCAAATGCTGTAACCTGCGTATCTATTGCAACAGAATCCTCATCCTTCAATTCCCCTCTCAAGATACCCTTGGCAAGTTCGTTTTCAACATGTTGCTGAATCACCCTTTTGACTGGCCTAGCACCATAGTTGGGATCGTACCCAAGAGTCCCTAGAAACTCTACAGCTGCATCGGTGACCAATAATTTAATCTTCCGGTCTGCAAGCCTTTGCTGGACACGTCCAAGCTGAAATGAACAAGCAAACATGGCATAAGCAGTCAGGAAAATGCATGAAAACAGGACCAACATGCAATATGCTACGTGCAGTGTAAAAAGCATAGTGAAGTTAGCATTGGAATTCAAATCAAATCACTCCATGATTATCCAATAAAGAGGTCGTTTCCCATGAGTCTCCATGAAGAGTTGTAAGAGATACAGCACATCTTCGCACACATACATCTACCAGGCTGCAAGATGATTGCAGTTAACAGCTAGGATTCAAAACACAATTTTTAATTTGGGCAGTAGGATCTAGAATGAACCAAACAAGCTCTAACCATGTTTCTGTAATTATAGTATATAACAAGTTGCAAAGACATTCACTGAAGAAAAATCATTATCAACCCAAACAAACAATACCAACATACCTGTAACCTGACAATACTGTTTATCTGCTCACGGTCAAGAGGCTGGAAAACTATATACTCATCAACCCTATTCATAAACTCAGGACGAAAGACTGATCTAGCAGCATCCATTACCCTCCTCTTAATTGTTTCATTAGCCACCTCCTTTGGCAAGTTATCATCTGTGTCGAGTATATATTGTGAACCCACGTTTGAAGTCATAATGATGACAGTGTTCGTGAAACTGACAGTGCGACCTTGTGAATCAGTCACCCTACCATCATCCAAAACCTGAAGGAAGATATTAAACACATCAGAGTGAGCCTTTTCTATCTCATCAAAGAGAATAACTGCATATGGCCTCCTGCGAACTGTCTCTGTCAACTGCCCCCCTTCCTCATACCCTACATAACCAGGTGGGGCTCCTACTAATCGTGAGACTGAATGCTTTTCCATGTATTCACTCATATCAATTCGTACAAGGGCTTCTTCAGTGTTGAACATATAGGAAGCTAGGGCTTTAGCTAGTTCTGTTTTTCCAACACCAGTGGGGCCCATGAACATGAAACTAGCAATTGGACGGTGAGGATCTGAGAGACCAGCACGAGATCGCTGAATGGCCTCAGCTACTGCTTTCACCGCAGGGTCCTGACCCACCACACATTTATGCAGTTCATCTTCCAAATGTAATAGCTTCTCCCTCTCAGATTGTTTAAGCTTGGAAATAGGAATACCAGTCCACTTACTAACAATTTCAGCAATGTCATCACCTGTTACTTCTTCTCTCAGCATGGACTTTCCTGACTTTACATACTCATCCAACTCCTTTTCAGCACTTTCAAGTTGGCGTTGCAGAGAGCTCAGGCTCCTATACTTCAATTCAGCAGCACGATTTAGATCGTACTCTCGCTCAGCCTGCTGAATCTCAAGATTTACCCTGTCAATCTGTATAAAGCAAAGGAATAAAATTTAGATTTGAGATTGTTACATCAATATTCATTTTATTATTTATTTTTAAATGATTGTTGGCAAATTTGTTTTGATAATAGTTAAATTACATTGGAGGTCACACTTATAATTAAGTTTGTCTTTTTTAAACTTGTAAGTGTGGCAGTGTGCAACAGAACTGTCCTCAGAGTTATATGCTGAAGGGAAAGTTTAAATTCTGACAAATATTCATGGTGAAAATATACCTCTTCTTTAATTGATTGAATGCATGTCATGACAGACTTCTCGTGCTCCCATTGCTCCGTCAGCTCAGCTTGTTTCTTTTTTAGCAGAGATAACTCGGTATCAAGGCGGCTCAACCAATCTTTTGAAGCTTTATCTGTGTCATTCATAAGAGATAACCTCTCCATCTCCAGCTTTAATACTGAACGGTTGATTTCATCTAGGGCAGTAGGCTTTGAAGTAATTTCCATTTTCAGTTTTGCAGCTGCTTCATCAACTAGATCAATAGCTGCAATTTGAAAAACATGAGCACTTTGTGGAACTTGTAGTTCTTAAAAAAAAAAAATTGTACAGACACCTAGACATTGTAGGAGCATGTACATCTAGAAGTGTGTGTGTGTGTGTGTTCATGCAAACCTTGCAAGTTTATGCTTTCCAAAAAGAGAACCAAATATAGGACTTAATACAAATTTTATGCACAATTGATATCTCTTCTACATAAATTTAGCATATGATCATGAGGTTTAATATTAGCCATTGGCTGCAAGCACAATTTTGGAAAAATGACAAAAAGGTACATAATTGTCACATTCAATCATCCAATACAAAATAAAAAATCTTCGAGCCTTCTAGGCTGTTATATATCTATGTGCATCAGTTTTACCTTTGTCAGGTAAAAATCTTCCACTGATGTAACGGTCAGACAAAACCGCAGCCTCCACAAGTGCACTATCAGAAATACGGACTCCATGATGCAGCTCATATCTTTCACGCAGTCCCCGGAGTATAGATATTGTATCCTCTACTGTAGGTTGATCAACAAAAACTTGCTGGAAACGACGCTCCAAAGCAGGATCTTTCTCAATATACTTACGATGCTCGTCCAGTGTTGTTGCACCAATACAACGCAATTCTCCCCTGCCAAGCATGGGTTTCAAGAGATTCCCCGCATCCATCGCCCCATTTGTGGCTCCTGAGACAAGTATTACCATGTCATTATTGTTATCCAATGTACTATCAACAGTTTATTAACAAACCTCATTTCACATATTAGAACAGCCCCTAGGTCTAGGCCACATTCAAATTCTTTATTATATTACAAATCACCTACTTCCAATCTAACTTCATCCAAATTACAGGTATGTTTCACTAAGTAATGGCATTCTCAAATAATTACATTATTCTAATTAAAGAAAATTCAATTCATAAAAACATAAGAGCTCAAAGGAAAAGGATATAAAGTAAAAATATCTGATATGCAGCTTACCAGCACCAACCACTGTGTGAATCTCATCAATGAAAAGGATTATCTGACCATCTGAATCCGTGACTTCCTTAAGTACAGCCTTCAATCTATCCTCAAATTCTCCTCGATATTTCGCCCCAGCAATGAGGGAACCCATGTCAAGGGATATTAGCTGTAAAGCAACAGCTAACAAAATCATTACCAGGTTATGGACAAGGCAGCCCTTCCTCTGATAACATGGGAGAGGAGAAAGGAATAGTTCCAGTGAGTAGAACTTAAGATGCACATAAAGAATGCACCTTCCGGTTCATCAAAGCTTGAGGTACATCCCCTTCCACAATTCTCTGGGCAAGCCTGTCCAAAAGTACAGTCAGAGTCATCTACACAGTACAGAAGTAGACCACCAAGACGTCATGGAAACCTAATGTAGGCAGTCAAACTAGACAAAAATTATTTAACCAACCCCCTTGCAAACTCCCCACGGCATCCAGAAGCTCAAACCAGGTCCATAAAACAAACAATCCAGTAGGAGAGTGCTGATCCCTGCACTTGGGACTTGGCACATACTTGAGTACTGTTTTCATTATCTTAATATGTTCTATGATACAAGTAAACTATTGACATAAAAATAAGATTGTTTAGCTGCAAGTCAAAAAAAAGTTCAGGAATAACAACTTATAAAGCCAATTGCTGGTTTGAAGTAAGCCAGAAAGTGGTCAGATCAAGAACTCAATTTATCAGAAATACCCAGCATCATGGTTGATCCTACTCCAATGATATTGTTTCTATGAAGAAGCAAACACTTAACCGCTTACCCTTCGGAAATTGCAGTTTTCCCCACACCCGGTTCACCAATAAGCACAGGATTGTTTTTCGTTCTCCTGGATAGAATCTGGATGCATCTACGGATTTCCTCATCCCTTCCAATAACTGGGTCAAGCTTTCCTGCTTTTGCCATGGCTGTCAAATCTTTTCCATACTTCTCCAGTGCTTCATACTTCCCTTCGGGATCTGTAACAAACTAACAGCATTTCTGATATGCTTCATGCAGAATTTTAAACATTGAGAGAAACAAAAAGGTGAAACTATAAATCATTCATCAACTAATATGCAGTTAAATACATATATGCATGAAAAACTACATTTTATAACTAACCATCTATCATATTAAAAAATGGAGATGTTTCCCAGATGACTAATATCCCCCGCCCCCCGCCCCTCAGCCGCAGCATATTGTTGCATTAAAAGAACCTGGACCATTTCACAGTTCAATCCCCCTTCCCCCCACACTTAGACACACATGCACACGCGCACGCACACAAAAAGCTCACAGGGAAAGTATCCAACCTTGGTCTATAACTGATTGGCGCCCCCTAATGGATTCTATTGCAGATTTCAGAGTTTGTAAAGATATTTGGAAATCCTTAAATAATTGCTTCCCAAACCGTTGATCCTGAGCAAATCCAAGAACCAAATGCTCAACAGAAACAAATGAATCTCCATACTCTTTCTTGTATTCCCTGGCTCGCTGGATCAGGGTCTCCAAGTCACGCCCCAACATTGAACTAGTAGATTCGCTATGAACCTAGCATAAATAGACATAGAGACTCATAAAATGATAATGTGGCCATTGTAAAAGCTCCTGACACAAAATCCCAAACTTGTCAAATTATAAGTTAACCGAATTGACTGACCTAGTATATGATGGAATATCCAAATGATATGTAAGTCTGTATATACCAAAAATTGACTGTTATTCTGCTAGCTAGATTTTGTTTTTTCATTATCGTGCTATCTATATAGCAGAAGCTGCTTCCCAATTTCATGCATTAGATTCAAATGAGGGTCCATTAACATATTGTGGGGTGTTTCAGCTCATTGTTTCCAGTACCCAAAACTGTGTTCATGACTTGAGCACTAAGCTACTAAACAAGTGCTGGTCAGGTTTCCAAAGACATCCAATCAACGCCTTACATTGTATTGAAAGATTGGCCGCCTAAAAAAACACATTGCTAAGGAAGTTTTTGATAGTCAGGTGTCAAATCATTAAGCAACAAAATGGCATTCCGGCTTCCATCTTGGAGAATGATGCCAAAATCCTAGCTTAAACTTGGACATAGAGGAATTACCTTAGGTTGGCGTTGTATATACTTGTCGGTGGCTTCAAGAAGACGAGTATTATCAACCCCAACTTTGGAAAAGATGCGGCGTGCAAGGCCATTCTTTTGCTCCAAGAGGGCTTTCATCAAATGCTCAGTCTCCACTATCTGATGCTTGTTGTCTTTCGCCACATCTAGAGAAGATACAATTCCTTGCCATGCCATGTCTGTAAATTCTTGCTGCGTAACCTGTCAAATCTCCCAAACTCGTCACTCAAGAAGCTCTAGTTCAACATAATTTCAATATATAAATAATTGGCCATCATTGCTACTTTAGGTTTTAACTTATCACATACCCTTCCATTAGAAGAAGCAGCACATCTAACGACAAAGGAAGAGGGTTTAGCCCTTGTCGAAAAGGCACCATTTCTCTTGTTCAACTCCAGCGACTTCACAGAATTCCGCTTTACGGGGAAGCTTATAAGAGACTTTCGGGGTAACAAACCATTACTGATAGAATCTGAATAGAAAGGACACAAACTAAACGAAGCCGCCGTAGCGGTCGTGGTTGCCATACGGCGGAGCAGAGTTACGAAAGAAAATAATACAAAGTGAGGAGAAAGAAGCAGTTAAAGTGAAAGGAAAGAACTTTCTTATATATATTTTTGTAAAAAAAAAAAAACAAGAAGAAGAAGAAACTGTTGGGTTGTGCTATCATCAACTATGTGTTGGTTTCTTTTAAAGACAGAAGAAGAAGAAGAAGAAGAAGAAGAAGAAGACAAGAAGATAGGGAAGGGGTGTTTTAGGCCTTCTTGGTTTGTCGAAAAATAATTTTATTCTGGAGAGTGGTATCTTAAAAACAAAAAATGAATTTTTAAAAAGTAGATTATTGTTACAAAAATATTTATCATATTTAGCTATATTATAAAAAACAAATTAAAAAAATATTTATTAATATTTTATTTTTATTTATTTAACATATATTTATATTTATAATATTAAATATAAATATTTAATCATTTATTTCAAAAATGAGATTAAAAAATATTTATTATATGTATTATATATTTATATGTATTATTTTATAAAATACAACTATACATATGTATAGTATAAATATTTTAAATATAATATTATAAACATATAATCATTTCTTAGTGTTTGAAGAACATTAAAAATAATTTTTTTTTATGGTATCTTAATTTTATAATATAATTTATATAATTATTATATAATATAACATATTTTTTATTTCAAAAGTATATTTTTTAGTAATATTATCTAAATTAAAATAATGTATGCATTGATATATCAAATAATTATATTTTTCTATTGTATATTAATATTTTTTAATATATCATTTTATATATAAATATATTAGTAATTTATTATTTTTTAAAGTATCTTATTAATATATTATTGTTTATATATATATATATATATATATATATATATTAATGAAAAAACTTTAGTTTCTAAAAGTGTTTTTAGTTTTTTAAATTGTAAAACACTTTCCTTCATCTAAAACTTATATTTTTTTTATTGATCAATTTTTTATAATACAGATAAACATGAAAAAGTAAAGAAAATATCTTTTTAAATTGTCCGGCGGCTTGAATGTAGTTTTTGCCTCTCACGATTGTTTTTGAGCATTTTATTTTATTTTGTTCGAAATTGGAACACGTGGCACATTTAGGTGCAAGGACCGACCGGCTTATGGATGGATGGATGCGATGGAGATGGTCTAGATAGGGCTTTGGGCTCATTTTCAATTCTTATTATGATTTGGGCCTTTTTTATTATGATTCGGGAAAAGAAATATTTTAACTTAAATTAAAAATCACTTCATAAAAGAAAAATATTTATATATAATATATACACAACTATAAATTAATGTTTTGTGAATAAAAAAATTGTTTATATCATGCACATTAATAAATTTTGTTTCAACTAAAAACTACTTTAAACAAAGAAATTCAAAAGTATTATAATAATGATAATAATTATGGTAATTAGTGTCTAACATATAATTATTACCTACTACCACATTTCATTTCCTCTCAAACTTCTTAACAGTGTTACAAAATCCATAAAAAAAAAAAAAAAAAAAAAAAAAAAAAACCTTCCTTAGAGCATTTTTAAGATTCGTGCTTTTAATCAATCATAATATTTCTCTTCTTTTTTGTTTTTTTGTGTCAAATGTATTGCAAACAATTACAAATTTTACCATATAAAAGCACACTTACTTAATTAATGTCTTTAATAAATATCAATGATTTTTACTTAAATATTTTATTTTTATTTATTTTTAACACAAGCCAATAATAAATACAACTAGATAATATTTAATGGATGCTCTAATAACAATTCAAAATGCAACTCAACAAATGACATATTTGAAATTATGGTAGCGAAGGCAATTAAAAGTGTTTTTTACTTAAAAATACATCAAATAAAGTTTTTTATTTTAAAAAAATTATTTTTGATATCAGCACATCAAATCGATCTGAAAACATAAAAAAAAAAATTATTTCAAGCAAAAAAAAATTAAATTTTTTTGGGAACGAGGTTTGTAAAACAAAACAACAAATGTTTTGAATTTTGTACACTTAGCGACTCTGTTTCTGTATATAAATCAGTTTTGACGATTTATATACAGAAACAGAGTCACTAAGTATGGAAAGTTTGTAAAGAAGAATAAATAAAAAAAACCGATCCTTGATTCTAGCTTGCAGTAATTTGCATATCAGTTGTTATGAAACCTTCTGTTACATGAGTTAGCTTGCAGTCATCTTGGCATATCCGTTACGTGAGTTGGCTTGCAATAATCTTAGCATATCAGTTGTCATAAGTTGAAATCTTCCCTTACCATGAGATGGTAGTTTATTCTTCCTTGATACGTCCTTGCAAGAACATGCTACCATTAGTGAGATTGATCTAGTTCTTGAGAGAGTCTATGTGATGCCTAGAAAGAGGTTTGGTGTAAATCTAAAAGTTGGTCGTTTGTATGGACATGTCGAATATTGAGAGCATTTTTTTGAACCAGGTCTTGAACAAAATGCAAGTCAATTTGTATGTGCTTCATTCTTGAATGCTGGACAGGATTGAAATTGAGATTGGTTGCACCAAGATTGTCACATAAGAGCATTGGAGGCTTATGAAGAGAGAACTTCATTTCAGTAAAGAGTGATGGTATCCATATAGATTTTGAAGCAGTTGTTGCGAACGCGCAATATTCAGCTTTTGTAGATGATCGTGCAATGGCACGTTACTTTTTGGAACTCCATGAGATGAGATTCAAACCAAGCATAATTAGATAAGCTGAGGTAGAGCTTCGGTTATCCAGATTTCCAACCTAATCCACATCTGAATAACATGTAAGAGGAGGGCTGATATTTTTCTGGATTGAGATGCCATTAAAAATTGTGTTCTTCAGGTAACCCAACAACCGTTTTGTTGCAGTCCAGTGATTTGTAGAAGGGCAGTGCATGAATTATGATAGCTTGTTGATTACGAAGCAAATGTCAAGCTGAGTGAGTGAAAGATATTCAGTAGGATCAACAACTGATGATCCATCATTTAACTTCAAAGAGATAAAAGTTGACAATGGAGTGGTGACATCCTTGGCTCCATCCATGAAAGTTCTGGCCAAAAGATCTCTAATGTATTTATGTTGGGAAAGGAATAACCCATTTATTGTAGGAATCACCTCAATTCTAAGAAAGAAATGTAAGGGCCCCAAGTCTTTGAGAGAGAATTTCTTCCCAAGTTTTGTATGATGCTTACAACAAAATTAAAGTCATTGTAGTGATAATTAAGTCATCAACATATACAAGAAAATAAGCAGTAGTTGATGCAACAACATACACAAATAATGAAGAATCAGGCTTAGTGATACGATCCAGGCAAGGTCAAATTCGGATTTTGAAGTAAAATGCGCAACTATCCAGTTTTACGGAAATAGTCATAATTCTCAATCCTACCGTTGGATCAGGCTGAAAGTTTACGTGGAGACTCCTGACATGTTTTCATACCTTGATTTAAAATATCATGTCAATCGGAGTTCGACAAGGCATCCAAACACGGGTCAACAGAGGTTGTACGGGTTTTGTTATTTACTTCCTTTTGACTTGTGGACTTCTTATTTGGCTAGGATTCTTTTCCTAAAAGGATGCGACAGCTTATTTTGGGAATCTCCTAATTCTACAAAGATCTTTAATGGGCTGCAACATAGTTTCCGAGTGTGGTAAGGATTCATAAATGTTTCAGAATCCTTTTCTTACAAGGATTCCTTATTCATCCTAGCTACAAAAAGGAAAGAAGATTTCAGAACTAATTCTACTTTCAGATTTGATTCTCCTAGCTTATATAGGACTTATAAAGGGCTACAAATATGATCCTATCATATTTAGGATATTAAATTCGGATTTATTTATTTTATTGTTATTTTCCTCTTAGTTTAGGGTTTATTTATATTATTTGGGTTTAATTGTAAGTGGGCATCATATAAGTCCACATAAGGGGTCCATTAGGGTTTATTTTAGTTTGCAGTCACTATAAATAAAGGCATAACCAGACATATAAGGTAGACAATTCAGATTAATAAAACTTCTTGTTTGCCGCACTTTGTGTGTGTGTGTTGGTGAGATAATCTCCCTTACATGGTTCTCTAAAGAACTGAAAAACGACTTATCGAAGAATAACTGTCTTCGTGGTGTCATCCTAATACTTCTCGTTCGCGAATCAATATTCGTTGGGTGGGGGTCTCCGTTTCCAATAGTGCTACTGCCTAGGTACATGTTATCTTTGTGTCACACTCCTATCAAACTTGATTTACTTGGCTTTCCAGGAATTGATGTCTTTGCGTGTGGGTTGCGTGACCACGTGATCACGAGGTTCATATCAGTTGGTATCAGAGCTAGGCTCTAAAACAAGGTCATATCATTCTGTTATTTTCATTTTTTTTCTTTAGTGTTCTCTTAAGTTTTTCAGTGTTTGCGTCCATCTTCTTGTTCTTCAAGTCTGCGTCATCTAAGCAAAAAAAAAAAAGGTTTATATTTCATTTGGTTACTGTCTCTAATCATATCAGTTTATTAGAAAGAAAAAAAACAGAAAGAAATAGAGAAAAGAGTGATTAGTTGAAATTTGAAGGATCATTAAATTTATGCCGCAGAAATACAACTCTTGGTGAACTTTAAGCAAACCACCTCAGAATCAATTGAAACTTTATATTCAGTGTATTGGGAGTGAGATCGCATCATATTTCAAATTTGGGCTTATTCTGATGTCTTTTGCTTGAGGTTTTAATTCGAGATTCAATTCTGCCGCAGAAACCCTACTCTTAGTGAACCATAAGAAAACCACCTTGGAATCAATTGAAAGTTCATTTTCAGTATATTGGGGGTGGGATCGCATCATTTATCAAATTTTGCCTTATTCTGATATTGTTTGCTTGAGGTTTTAATTCGAGGTTCAATTCTGCCGCAAAAACACTACTCTTAGTGAACCATAAGCAAACCACCTTAGAATCAATTGAAACTTCATATTCTATGTATTGGGGATTATATTTCACAACATATTAAATTTGGTCTTATTTTGATATCGGCTTCTGGAGGTTTTAATTGGAGAGGTTCAATTCTGCCGCAAACTGATCATACAAAGGGTTTTGGTACCTAGACATAATCTAACGCCCTATAAAGTTTGATTTGTTGGTTGTTTAGTATCAAAATACCATATATTAAATTTGAGGTCAGTTGGATATCGATTTCTTTAGGTTCCTGAATTGGGTCTTGTTTTCTCGTAACGGGTATGTTTGGTGTTATCTTTCAAAACTTGTTTTGTTACTGTTGATTTCGTTCCTGCCATTATACTATAATCATATTTTTATATTTGGCTGTTGTTTGAGTCATTTTCATCACTTTCACATTTGTTTGTCTTTTTCTATAAGTTCTGGTCCAAACAAAAGTCAGATTCGTAATCTCTAATCTAAATCAGTGTTCTTCCTGTTATAAACTCTATTCTTCTCGTCGTCTTCTTGTTGTTGTTTTTTTCCTATCTGTGTCATGTATTCACCAATGGAGAGGGAACAAAGGAGGATTGTAGATCAACGATGTAAAAAACTAAACCATGGTTTGGGGGTTTTAAAACAAGAAGTTGATAAGTGTAGAAGATTATTCTATGATCTTCAAGCTTCATGGGACAAAGAGGTACATCACCAAAAGGATGAAAGACGAAGGAGAGTCGATATGGTTATCATTTAAAATTATGTACGCAAGTGGTTAGTACGGCGTGCCTATTTGAAATTCTTGTCAGTCACTACTTCTATCCAATGTTGTTGGAGAAAGGTGTTAGCAATGAGGGGATTCCGAAGGCTTAAACAAGAGGCTACTGAAGTCGCTATTAATCCTATTCAAGATTCGAGGGTGAATCTTCTTGAAGAGGGAGGGAATGATACGGTTCAGCCCTATGATCCGACCCAAGTAAGGTCAGATTCATATTTTAGCGTAAAAAGCGCAACAATCCAGGTTTATGGCAACAATCATAATTCTCAATCCAACCGTTGGATCGGGCTAATATTTTATGTGCACTCTCCATACATGTGTTTACTACCTTGGGTTAAAATTTCAGGTCAATCGGGGTTCGAGAAGGAGCCGCAATACTGGTCAACGGAGGCTGTACGAATTTTGTTATTTACTTCCATTTGACTTGTGGACTTTCTATTTGGTTAGGATTCTTTTCCTACAAGGATGTGGCAGCTGGTTTTGGGAATTTTCTAGTTCCACAAGGATCATTAATGAGCTGCAATATAATCTACAAGTGTGGCGGTGATTCATTAATGTTTCAGAATCCTTTTCTTATAAGGATTCCTTATTCATCCTAGCTACACAAGGAAAGAAGGGCTGGTGGTATTTAATGACAGATTAATTATTTTTATTATTTTCTTTAATGTTTGGGCTTAATTAAAACTTTGTTTTGAGTTAGGGTCCAAGGCTTGTTTGGATCAGGTTATGGGCTTTTCAGTTTAGGGTTTTGGGCCAGTTTTGAGTGGACCTCATATAAGTCCACATAAGGAGTCCATTAGGGTTAATTTTTCAAGAACTATTTAAACTCATGTAAGCCAAAATTTCAGCAGCTTTGATGATTATTATTCTTAATTTTTTAATTTTAACGTGTGAGAGTGATTCTTGCATTCTTCAATTCTTGAACGAACTGAATCTGACTTATCGAAGAGTAACTGGCTTCGTGGCGTCATTCTACTCATTCCAATAGTGTTGGTGCCTTGGGGCAGGTTTCCATTGTGTCACACTCTTATCAGACCTATTTTGGCTTTTCGGGATCATATCTCAATCTTGATTGTGGGTTACGTGATCACGAGGTTCGCATCACTTAGTGTTTAAACAATCAAATTTCAGTATAGCTTGTTTGAAGGCAGAGTACCAAGCTCGTGGTGCTTGTTTAAAGCTATAAATTGCTTTTCTAAGGCAACAAACATAATTCGGTATTGATTGATCTCGAAAACGGGGGGTTGTGTCATGTATACTTCTTTTGTAAGATGACCATAAAGAAAAACATTATTAACATCTAATTGTTGGAAAGGCTAACAATACATCACAACAACAGATAAAATTGTTTGAATGGTAACCAGTTTGACTATAGAACTAAAAGTATGAGTGTAGTTTAATCCAGGTCGTTGATTAAAACCTTTTGCCACTAATCTAGCTTTAAATTTGTCAATTGATCCATCAGCAAGTCATTTTACCCAAAACACCCACTTGCAACCAATAATATTATGACCCTTGGGAGGTGGTACCAGATGTCATGTATTATGGTGCATAAGAGCTGTAAGCTTAGATGACATTGCATTGCGCCACTTGGGATCCGTTAGAGCTTGAGTCACCGAAGTAGGTTCAAAAGATGGAGGTAGGGGGTGTTTGGTGACCATGAACAAACTTTTAAGCTTATAAATATTGTTAATAGATCTAGTGACCATTTGGTGTTGGCGAGATTCAATAATGGTGGGTACCTCAGATGCATGACTAACATTTAAATTTTAAGAGGAAGTTTTGGGTAGATTTAAAGAAAGTGAAAAATGACATACCTATGAGGGGACCAGCATTGGAAGCAAATCTACCAAAGGTAATGAAAGAGCAGCAATACCCATTGCAGAATCAGTTGGCGCTGGCATTTGTGCAGGATGTAGTATTGGCAGAGATATGGCAATAAACCGGGAATCACCCAGAGCACTTGTGGCAAATTAGGGCCTTTTGGAAGGATGAGAGTGAGTTTGTGCCATGGGAAAGATATTCTCATCAAAGAGCATGTGTCTGAAGTGATAGATTTTTCTGCTGAGAGGCTCAAAACACAAATAAGCATTTTGGGTTAAAGAGTAACCCACAAAGACACAAGACACGACTTTAGGCTAAAGTTTATGTGTGTTGTAGGGTCTAGACAAACGATAGTAAAGACACCCGAACTATTTGGGCTTCATGTAGTTAGGGGTCTGATTAAAAAAGGTGTTTTATTATTTAAAGTTAAGGTTGGCATTTGGTTGATCAAGTATATTTCAGTTTGAAATGCATTTGGCCAATAAAAAAGAGGCATATGTGCATCAATAAAAAAGAGTAAGACCTGTTTCAATAAGATGGTGATGTCGTCTTTAAAATATGCCATTTTTTTGTAAGGTGTGGGGAGCAATAATGTAGTGACCAATGGCATGAACAAATAAATAATTTTTTAGAGTGATGTATTCACCTTTATTGTCAGAATATAGAATTTTGATTTTAATGTTGAATCTATTTTCCACAAGATTTCGGAATGGAGGAAATATAGTTTGAACACTTGATTTATGGGACATAAGGTAAAGCTATATATATTTGGTATAGTGGTCAACAAAAATAATGCAATATTTTGAACCATCAATACCAGTGTCATGAGAAGGACCCTAAACATCGGTATAAATGTATTCCAGGGGGGCTATACTATTAAAGCCATGAGATTGAAACATTTGCCAGTAGGCTTTATTGTGGGAACATGAGACATAAAGGGATGAACTGTCTTTTCTTTTTATTTGAATAGGCAAAGAAAAAATACAAATAAATTCAGAGCAATTTTGGAAGAAGGATGACCAAGACGTTTGTGCCATCCATCTATCGTTATACGTTCATGAACATAAGCAATTGCGGGTTAGGAAGCTATAGCCATTGTCTCCGATAAAGGGTACACACCATCCTCATATGCACCTTTAAGTAGTGTCGCCCCCATGATCTGATCCTTCATAAAAAAATAAGATGGATGAAATTTAAGATAGATATATTTTTTTTTTGGTAAAGTGATGAACATAAATTAAATTTTTTTTAATGGTAAGAACACATAGGGTATCTCGCAAATGAAAAATACAATTGGGAGAGGTAAACGATAAAGACCCAATATGAGATACTTACAAACCTAATCCATCACCAATCACCACTCCATATGTATCATCATATTCAGAATGAATAGAGAGATTCGAAAGATTAGTTGTCATGTTGTGGGAGCCTGCTGAGTCCACTAACCATTTCTGATCCTTGCTTTTAGAAGATGCAACACAGTTCGTAGAGAAATCAGTTGGAGCATGCTTCGGACAAGTTTTAGTTGTGTGGCCCAACTAATCACACAATTGACACTTGGGTTTAAATTTTCAAAAACCTAAGCTATTAGTGTTCTGTTTGTTATTGTCACGACTTTTGGAATAAAAACGATGGTTATTCATTCCAGAGGAGATATGTCTGTGCTATATGAAGTTTGTTGGTGTGACCAACGGTTGCATAACTTGTTGTTCCAAGCGGTGGTGATAACTTTCGTGGCTAATTAACAAATCATGGAGCTCCTCAAACCGTATAGGATGTTCTCGAGCTTGTATGGGTGCACAATTTCCCAAAACTCTGGACCTATTTTGTTTAGAATGTAAAGGGTCAGATTGTCATTTAAGACAGGATGATCAATCCTGGCAAGTTCATCGGCTATAAGTTTGATCGCTTAGAGGAAATCAGTGACAATCTGATTGCCACGATTATTGAGGGTGAGATCTTCCTTTAACTGCATCGCACGAGTGCGCGATTTTCCTACATACAAACAAGTTAATTTGTTCCAAGCTTCATGAGAGGTTTTACATGAAGCAAGCAAAGGTGTGATGGTAGTGGACGTTAAGGCTAGCAATACATGGAGGGTCAATTTGTCTTACCGAATCCAGTGAGAATTCACAGCTTTGAAAGTGGCAGAATTTTTAGCATTAATGACAGGACATTGAAGGTCACCAGTAACAAAATTTATGAGAGCATAACCAATAAGCAAGGCACTGTGCTCTCCATTATGGAAAAGTAGAAGTTGTAAGCTTTTCATTGATGGCAGTAACAGAATTAATGGTGATGATTTGATTAGAGGATGCAAAAGGAGATATGATGAAGGATTAAGAAAGGTACTTGTTTAAGATTGGCTCGGCTCTGATATCATAAAACAGAACAACAAATGTTTTGAATTTTTTACACTTATTCAATTTTCAAAACTGATTTATATACAAAAATAAAGTCACTAAGTATGGAAAGTTTGTAAAGAAGAATAAATACAAAAACCAATCCTTGATTCTAGCTTGTAGTAATTTGCATATCAGCTGTTCTGAAACCTTCTGTTACATGAGTTGGTTTGTAGTAATCTTGGCATATCTGTTACGTGAGTTAACTTGCAGTAATCTTAACATATCAGCTGTCATAAGTTGAAATCTTCCTTTACCATGAGATGGCAATTTATTCTTTCTTGATAGTTTGTACAACGTTCCCAAACACTCCTAAAATCTTCTAAATCTCTCTCCACAAGGGTTTTATGCTACTTGGAAAAACACCAAATTCTACCACTCATTGTATTATGAATCTAAAATAAATAAGAAAACTCATTATATATAGAAAAGCTTAAAAAGTTTCCACTAATTGAAATTTGATACACAATATTCAACATTCTCTATTTGAACCATATTTCACCATGCAAAATAACATCCTTAAATTTGGATTTCTTTAATATTCAAAGTCTTTTGATTTAATTTCTTAGCTATAATATCTAGTTTTAGAAATATTTATTGATGGACAATTAATTATGTGTAATTATCGTTTTAAAGAGATTGTAATTATGGTCCAAGAGTAATTATAGGATGTGAATATATTAATGCTTTCACTATTCAAAGAGAAGAGGATAAGAGCTTTCATTAAGAGACATGAAGACCATTTTAACATGATATCAAAGTTAAAATTCTAAATTTTATGCTTAACTCTTTGGGTTAGTATTTTTTTTCTAAGTCAAGTTGTGGGATATTTTTCTTGGGGTTCTCTCTTGAGATTTTTTTTCCTTGGTTTGGGGTTATAGGTAATTTCTAGATGTAAAAAGATTCTTTTGACACCAAGCTTTATTTTTTCACTAGTTCAATTCTTTCTTTTTTTTAATTTATCATGAAAGAAAAAAAAAATTTTGTTTTAATGGAAAGAATTACCTAGTTTGGAGTTTCAATTCAAGATGTTTATAAAGGGAAAAGAATTATAGGTCACTTAGATGAGTCATCTAAAGCTCTATACCTAGGTTATTGATTCTTAGGAGAATAAGGATGTTCATATTTTCTCCTAGTTATTGGGTTCTATTGAACAACATATAGTGAATCATCTTTGATCATTCATTATTATTATGGAAACGTGGACTTATTTTTAAGGAATTTATTCTCAAAATAATGTTGCCTGAAAGTATCAATTGGAGTTAGAAATTGAAAAATATCACTAAGGTAATATTTCTATTAAACAACTTTATTCTAGTTTTCTTAATTATAGAGTAAATATATTAGAATAGTTTTCATTCTATTATTCCTAATAACGCCTTAATGGCACTACAAGTTGTTCATCTTGAGAGCCAAAGAGATTAGTTTCTAATAAAGCTAAGATGAAAATTTAAGACTGCATATGCTAGTTTGATCAATCGACATCATGTTTCATCTTTAAAGGTTTGTTTATGGGAATTATTACATGAATAACAACGCCTAGTCACTTAACATGGATTTAGTTTAGAAGTCATGATGTCTAAAATAGTTAATGTGGCATGTGTTGTTTAAGGAAAATGAAGATTCAAGTCACATACTCGGTAAATCAAATGTAGGGAGTTTGGATATATTGCAAAACACTATATAGCAAGAAATTTTGCGATTATTACAAAAAGAAAAAGGCACATCATTAAATATTATCAAGTGTGACTTCAAAATTGACAAACTCTAACCCCTTATAATATTGTCCAGTCCAGTTTCACAATTGCCTATTTGATTCCTTTTTTAGATTGGTAATCTGTTAGCAATTATTCTTTTACTCTTACACCTAAAATGGTTAACGAATTATTATTTTTGCCTTCTTTTTCTTTGGCATGCAAGGTAAGAGGATTTTTCTTACCTTTTCTTGGATGGTTAACTCTACAATATCCAATCATATGACTAGTAATACAAATACTTTACATAGTATTTATATTCTGATAACGAATGACAACTCTCTTTATATTATTGAGATTGGAGATTTGGGATATTTCTTCAATTATATTTTTTATGCCTCCAAATTTATCGCCAAATTAAAATTTATTAGCTAATTGTTATATAATAATTGTAAAATTCAATTTAATTATGATGGTTGTCGTGTGCAGCATTAAGTGTCGTGGAAAATGATAGTAAATGGTCTAAAGTGGGATGTTTATTTCCTCTTTATTTTTTTATTCTTGGGTCTATTCCTTGTAGTTGTAGTGCAATTGTTAATAATAATAGTGTATAGCATGAGAAATTAGGACATCTCAATTCTATTATTTTAACTTATCTTATGAAACATGGTAATTTAGGCAATAAAGATTTGCTTTCAAATTCTATTGTGTCTTTTGATTTTAGTTTATGTAAACTTGATAAAAACAACTCCTAAACCTTTCCTTCACATAATAATTGGGCTTCTACTTGTTTTGAGATCAATGTATAGGGTGTCAGGCCTATTTTCTCACATGTTTAATACAAGTATTTTATGACATATATTTATGATTATATTTGTTTTGCTTTTTTGTTTTTTGTTTTTTTATATATATACATATAACTTAAAACACAATGCATCTTTAACCCATGTAACGAGCTTTCAGCTAATGACTCCCAGACCAGTTGGTCTTAGGGCATTAGGTGTTGAGACACCCCTATGAGCTTATTAACTCGGGTTGCAGATACTGATACGTAGATAGTGCAATGTTTGATTCTCTTAAGCTTTTCTCCTCAACCCATGTAACAAGCGTTGTGCCAATAGCTCCCAAATCAGTTGACTTTAGGGTATTAAGTATTAAAACACCCCTCGGGCTTAATTGCTTAGGTTAAGGAGGCTATGAAACCAAACTTATCTACCTTTTTATTATCATTATTTTTTTTTGTTTTTTTTATTTTGCAAATTATATATTATCCATTTCCCTTAGTTGTTACCTTTAACAAAAGAACATAAATAATGTAATAATCCAATGTGCAACCCGCAATCATATGTTAAAGTGTTGTGTGTGAAAATGAAGATTTAAGAATACTTGTTAAATGAGCATATGAGCAGAATCAAGTGCTAGCAATACGAGAGTTTTTAAACCTGAATATTTCAAGAAGTATTCTGATAGACCTTGTTAAGAATGTTTACTAAGATGCATCTCAAGAGTCACTTTAACAAAAGAACTCCTTTTACTCTGCCATCCTAGTAACAACAGTTTTGCAAATAGTTTATGAAATAGAAAACACAGTTTTTTTTTAAATATTTTTAAACATCAACTTCTACCCTTTCCCCCCAACCAAAATGAGACATTGTCCTCAATGTCCTAAGGTAGAGAGATAGAGTATAGAAGAGATCACCTGAAATAGCGAACACTAACAAACCTGAAACACACTTAAACAAATATAAGAAACAACAAAAAATAATAATAAAAACAAAAGACACAAAGTTTTTACAAATTAAGGCTCAAATCCAATCTAAGCTTTTTACGGCTTTCCTTAGTTGACCAATTTATGCGACTCATGGAGGGATCAATTACAGGGATGAAAGATTGTAGTTGGTCAATCAATTGTTCAGTAGTAGCAGCAGAGATTATGATTTGTCGTGCCGAAGATGTTAGAAATTCCTGTTCCACATCATGATCAAGAAAAGACAACAACTTATCATAAAAACCATTAACATTTAACAAACCTATGGGTTTATGGTGAATGTGCAGTTGGGCCCAAGAGGAAATATGAAAGATCTCTTCCAATGTGCCCAAACCACCTGGTAAGGCAATGAAGGCGTCAGCATGGTTAAACATTGTATTCATTCGATCAGACATTGTGGAGACCTGTAGTTCCTTTCCAATTGTTTTTCCAATGATGTCCCCTTGTGCTAAAGCTTTGGGCACAACCCCCAAAACTTGACTACCTCCTAAAAATGCAGCTATTGACACTCCCCCCATAAACCCAAGGCTACCTCCTCCATACACTAAATGAATCTTTCGCTCAGCTAGTACCTGACCAAGATGATTTGCTTATTCTAAAAACTCTTTTTCTTTCCCAAGACTGGATCCACCGAAAACACAAATATTTTTTATGTGATGACTTGAGGAACTTACCATTTCTACACACTTCTATATTTGATGAATGTATGGGTTGAGCAGAAATGAAGGGAAGGAAGAGAAGAATTTATTGATGAGAAATTGAAAATGCAATCATACCACCTATATGGAAGCCAGCTGTAGTCTCACTTTCTCTCTCTCTCTCTCTCTCTCTCTCTCTCTATTTATTTATTTTGAAAAAGCACGTGTATGTACAGGTAGTTGTGATTGTGGCTCACATCTTTCCTTGGTTTTACGTCCAATAACGGCTTAAACGCCCTCTATGGGTCGGGGATAGGCTTCCCATCTAGTTTTCTTAAAAACTGGCAAACAGGGTCTTTTTTATTCAGATTCCCAAGACTAAGTCGAGCATGTTCTTTTATGAAAATGGAGTCATAAGTCATGAAATGCACAATGCACATCTCCACTATGATGAGACTTAAGAGTCAATAAAAGAGTATGTAAAGACTCTCTATGTTTTGAAATAAATCCTACCTTTTGACAATTTTCACAGGTTTTGCAGAATGCATATGAGTCCTTGAACATGGTGGGCCAGTAAAATCCATTTTGTAAGATTTTTGCAGTCGTCCTTTTTGACGAGAAATGATCCCCACATGCTTCAGAGTGACAAAATTTAATGACACTAATTACCTCATTGTCGGGAATGCATCTTTGAAATATTTGATCAGGACAATATTTGAATAAGTAAGGGTCATCCCAATAAAGGTTTTGCACGTCGCTCAAAAACTTTCTTTTATCTTAGTTATCCAAATGAGCTGACAAAAATCCTGAAGCAAGAAAATTGTTATTTTTAGCAAACCAAGGCATTGAACTAAGAGAAAGTAAAGATTCATCAAGAAAGTAATCATTGATTGGTGTGATGTCGGATGTCGAATCTATTGTCAACTTTGATAAATGATCCGCGATAACATTTTCGGTGCCTTTTTCATCATTGATTGCTTCCTGTTTGGTCATGACATGAGGAAATGGAAGTGCTGGTAGGGAATCAGTCTTTTCTTTGCAATGTTCAGATTCAACACCTTCCTTACCCTCAGAGATTGACTCATCATCTTTCTCACAAGGTTCAAGAATGGGTTTTTCAATAACCTTACCACTGTGAAGAGTGATGTCTGATTTAACTTGATCCATGTGTTGACTTCTGGAACTACTTGCATTTACATTGTATTTCTCCTTTGGATTTTGTTGTGGTTGAGATGGAAACTTACCGTTCTCTTGAAAACTGAGAGCAGATGTTAACTTTGCAAGAGTATCTTTAAAACCTGTCATGCTTTGAGCAAGTTGAGTGTTGATTATCTCTTGCTTTTCAATGAATGAATGCAATGTTTCCTCAAGATTTCTTCTAGAAGGTGGAGCATAAAGAGGTGCATATCCATGAAAATTTTGGAAATTATGGTGTGCTTGAAACGATGGCTGTGAAGTTTGTGCATTATTATTATCACTCTTCCAACTAAAATTTGGGTGATTTCTCCAACCAGGATTGTATGTTTGCGAGTATGGGTTATGATTGGGCCTTTGGAAACTGTTTAAAGCATGGGCTTGTTCATGGAGGCATTCCTTGAAAGAAGGCAAAGTTGGACAGTCATTGGTTGTATGTTCATTTGTTTCACAGATTTGACACACAATGTCTTGAATAGATTTTAATTGACCACTCTTTTTCAATTCTAGTGCCTCGACTTTTCTAGCTAAAGATGCAAACTTGGATTGGAGGTCATGATCTTCCCTAAGGTTATACATACCTCCACTAGATGTATGAGGCTGGGTTTTATTTTGTGCATTTTCAGCTAGCAAGTCTAGGTACTCCATTGCTTCATTGGGGTCTTTATCTTCAAAAGTTCCATTGCACATCAATTCAACCATTTGCCTATCTTTAGGTGTTAACGCTTCATAAAATTATGAAACCAATCTCCATGTTTCAAAATCATGATGAGCACAAGTATTAAGCAAGTCTCGATACCTATCCCAACATTGGTAAAATGTTTCACCTGGTTTTTGAGTGAAAGTGGTGATTTGTCTTTTGAAAGAGTTGGTTCTGTGAGATGGAAAAAACTTCTTTAAAAATTGTTGTTGCATTTCATCCCAAGCACGATTGGATCCTGACTTAAGATTTTGTAGCCATGTTTTAGCTTTATCTTTTAATGAAAAAGGAAAAAGCTTTAATCTAATGGTATTCATGCTACAATTTAAGTCATTATAGGTGTTACAAACTTCTTCAAATTCTCTCAAATGCAAGTATGGATTTTCTAGATCTAAGCCATGAAAAGAAGGTAAAAGTTGAATAATGCCTGGCTTAAAATTAAAATGGGATGCATCAGGAGGGAAAACTATGCATGAAGGTGCACTTGTTCTTGTGGGATTCATGTGGTCTCTAAGTTTCCTAACACGGTTATTCTCATTATTCTCAGTATTCTCATTATGAAGTGACTGGTTATCTTCTTCGGCTATATTTTCTGAAAATGATGAGGATACCCTACAAAGTCTACCACTTAATGTACGTGACCAAACACTCATGCACGTGTAGAAACAAAATAAAAGGAAGAAGAAAACAAAAGAAAAAGAAACAAAACAAAAGAAACAAAGTTAGATACAAGAAAAGTAAAAAGAGAAAACAAAATAAATACTATAATTTGTACAAGAATTTACCTCCCCGGCAACGGCGCCAAAAACTTGACACGATCAAAATATTGATGTCTTCTCCCAAGTGTAAGAGTGTCGAAGTAATAAATAACCCGGCAAGACCGGAGTCGAACCACAGAGAGGTTAATTGTATAAATTATAAATAACAATAGAACAACAACAACAACAATAATAGTAAAAATAATAAAAATAATAATAATAATAATAATAATACTCAGTACGTGGCGTTGTTATACCTGAGAATGATCTAAAAGATCGGGTCACAGGTTTCCAACCTATATACTGAGTTTATGAAAAGATCAAAGAGATATATTATATAATATAAACAGAATGTAAATAATAATAATAATAATAATAATAATAATAATAGAAGAAGATGAAGAAATTAATGAGAACTTTGAGATGAAAGATTAATGTAAGGATTAAACAATGATAAAACAAATGCCAAGGTTAGAGGATCCACTAATGGTATTTCAAACAAGTATAGTATAAACTCTTATTATTCAATTGGAAACCACACACAAAGGAGGTTCCAATCGGATGATTTCTCATTAATAGCTCTTTATAAATTATTAACATGATCATATTAATTATCTTATTTACAAACACCAAACTTTTAAATATTGTTAGGAATTCATGATGTTAACTGATGTTAACAACAAATCAAGTTCCTTTCATAGCTCAGGTGTAGGTAATACCATACGGTTAGGCTATGAGAGTGCCAAGCATTCGTTGTACCAAGTGTTATACAACACAAATCTAGATTAACCATTTAACAAGTAAGGTATTAAGAATTAGTAAGATAAAAAGATAAGACATGTTAATATTAAACATTAAGGTCCATGTTGAGTTTACACCATACTTATTCTTACATCATTAGTGTAACCTTTTCACCTTGACATAATAAACTTAGCTAAACATAATGAAGAAGAGAAACATAAATAAATAAAACAAGAACATAAAGAAAATACAAGTTAACTAAGTAAAGGAAAGGAAATGAAAAGCATAAACAAGATATTAATGAAAGCAAAACTTCAAAACTATAAAAAAAATATAAAGATAGAAATAAAGAGCATGAGCTTGATCTGAACAACCAAGCCACCAAATACATGGCAAATGCCTCCTTTTATAGGCCAAAATTCGAAATTATTGATTTAATGACTAATTGTTGAATGGGTGCCAACTTTTGACTTGGTGAAAATCCTTATCTTCTTGTCTGAATAAAACAAAAATGTTACTATCTCAACTGGGTCCACTGGAAAACATGAAAGTTGTAGGAAATTGACTCAGCTTTCCAGGAAAAAAAAATGGAGGTCATTTGGACTTCTAGAACTCTAGATATGGGCCAAACATTGAACAGTGTTCGGGCTGTAGGACAGATTCAGACTTCTCCGTTTTTGCTATAATTTGGACTTGCAAACGGCCTTCTTAGATCTTGATGAAAACATGAAAGTTGTAGGCCTATGTCTTACCAAATCTGTGTAAAAATATGAGGTCATTTGGACATCTAGAACTCGAGATATGACCCAATTACCGAACAGTGTTCCAGTTTGGACTGCACCAACATCTCTTTTCTAAGCTTCACCCTCTCTTTATCTTCATAAATTTCAGTACTTGAATTCATCAATTAATCCTTTGATTTATGTGATATGCCTGCATTTAAGATGAACATTTACCATATATTAAGGCATTTTATAGTATTAGACTTGTTATTATAAAACATGCTTTAGTTAAGGAGTTATTGATACTTTAAATGCAAAATGATGCTATAAAACATTGATAAATATGCACTTTTAAGTACTAATCATCAAGCATAAGAATTATCACTTTTTATATGTTATTTATACCTTGTTAATTAAGTCTTCCATTCCATCAAGATTTTAGGTAGAAGCATTGTCCATGAATGTTTATTTGATTAACCATCTACCCTTATAAGTTCTCAATTTAATTCTCCATGTTCTCTTTCATTTTGTTTTTATCCTAAATATAACTTTTTATATATATTTGGTTGTGTTTGTTTTATTCACTTACCATCCACTGAACAACACAAGATTGCTACTCAATTTGTTTTGTGTGCTTTTATAGAATATAGTAATGTCTATAAAGGGTTTGTGTGTTATGATTTTGGCTGCCAATGAACTTTGTGTTTCTTGAAATACATTCTTATTTGAAAATCAATATTCATTTCAGTCTTTTACTTCTAATGATTCCTCTTCAGTTTTACTATTAAATTTTGATGTTGTGTTAAATTATGAACATTTTAATTTAGGAATTACATTTTAATAACGTCATCTACCAATCTTATAGCATGAACTAGCCCCAACATCAAATCCTATCAAAGCTTAACCTCATCGGTCATTTTGGATTTCACATTCTTCAAATAGGTATGAGTTCTTTCATACAACTCTTCAAGCTACTCTTAATACTATTATTGTACCTAAGTCTTACTCTAAACTTCTACTCAAGCATGTTGAAAACAAGCTATACAAGAAAAACTTAAGGCACTTTGGGATAATTACACGTAGGATGTTATTCCTTATCATGATTGCATCAAAATGTTTGGCTATAAATGGGTTTATACCATAAAGTTATAGCTTGATGGTTCTATTACAAGGTATAAAGCCCCGTTTGATGGCTTATGAGAATCAACAAGAGTATGAACTTAATTATGAGAATATGTTTGTATCTATTACTATAAAGCCATTGTTAGCATTTTTTATGGTTATTATTGCCTCAAAAGGATGATCAATTTGACATATAATGTGAAGAATGCATTTCTATATGAAGACCTCAAGGAGAAATATATATGACTCATTCACCTAGTAATTCCACTCACTCCTCTACTAAGGTTTATCATTTAAAACAACCTTTATATGGATAGAAAAAGGTATCATTTGCCTG
Source organism: Populus alba x Populus glandulosa (assembly GCA_033617975.1). Lineage (NCBI taxonomy): Eukaryota > Viridiplantae > Streptophyta > Magnoliopsida > Malpighiales > Salicaceae > Populus > Populus alba x Populus glandulosa. The sequence goes on along the minus strand of CM066146.1, from coordinate 12,579,313 downwards.
GTTTGAGAAGTTTTGTTCTACAACTCTTGATTTTAATTTTATTCAGAATTAGTTTAACTCATCTCTCTTTCTCTAAACAATTACTACTAAAATAAACATATTTAATCCTTTAAAAATATCTAACATGTTATTTTCGATCAACTAATTTTGTTAGTTTATTTTTCAATCTCAACATGGTTATGTTCATTTATGGCTTATCTCTATTTTTTTCTCAATCTCAACATGTTTATTCCTATTTATAGCCCATCAATATAATTTTATAATCTCAAAATTCTATGCCCATTTATGGTCTATCAATATGATTTGTCAATCTTAACATTTCTATGCCCATTTATGGCCTATCAATATTATTTTTGAATCTTAATATTTTTATGTCCATTTATGTTCATCTATATACCTTTTGTTTTCAATCTCAACATGTTTATGTCCATTTATGACCCATCAATATTTTTTAATCTCAATATTTTTATTCTCATTTACTCCATTCATTTATTTAATACAAGCACATTTTTGGCTCAATGATGCTATTGACCATCACATCAAAATAAGTGTTTGTTTAATTCTGCCAATATCCATAGGCCCGCTTATGTGGTCGACTAATTACTTTTCTAATTCATAGCCCCATCTCATGCTTTTAGCTCATTTCATTTTAAATTTATGTCCAAACAACTAGCTTCATTTAATTTTTATAGTTCTTGTCTAAATGACTGACTTATTTAGATTTTATATCCCTTTTTTCCAAACAATTGGCTTTCTTTCATATCATATATTATAAGATCCACTGTTATAGCCACTTTAACTTCACATGCTAATTTTCTCTATTGCGATAAATTACAATTTACATTCATTTTTTCCATCGTTACGGTCAATTATAATTCACATATGGATTTTCTCCGTTGCAGCCAATTACAACTTGTAAATGGATTTTTTGTTGTTATGGTCAATTACAATTCATATACTAAATTTTTTGTTGATGTGATTGATTACAATTCCTATACTAATTTTTTTCATTGCAATTGATTACAATGTACATACTAATTTACCATCATTACAGTTGATTACAATTAACATACAAATTTTCTTCCTTATGGGCATAATTTTCATGAGGAAAAATATATACACAATACATACTACTTTTATTGAATTCTAATATTACAAGAGCAATTTAAATAATTAAAAGACAAAAGAATCGACCCTTACTTTAAACTCCTACTATACAAGCTTGTGAGAAGTTGAGTCTTATTCTAGACACTTCTCATACAACTCCCAAACTATAAAAATTGACGTTCAGACAACTAATTAACATTTAACTATAGAAATCCTTATACATCCCAATATTCCAATTAATACTCATATATGTTTCAAACATCAGTTAATCTTACAATCCATAAGTCAATATCCATACCATTACATTAAATTCTCACTTAGAACTTTTACATTTTCAAACTCCATGAGAATTATATATTATTGTGTTGTGGTGAATGTTAAACTGGCTATGAAATGTTGATTGAGTTGCTGATGAATATTAAACTAATTATGAAATATTGATTGAGTTGTTGATGAATGTTAAACCGATTATGAAATGTTGATTGAGTTGTTGATGAATATTAGATTGAGTATGAGATGGTGATTAAGTTGTTAACGAATGTTAAATCAACTATAAAATATTGATTGAGATGTTGACAAATATTAAACCGATTATAAAATGTGATTGAGTTATTGATTAGCTTCAACTAATGGCATCCGATATGGATGACCGAGTTGTGATTGATTATTAGCTTCGGCTAATGGCATTCAAGATGGATAACCGGGTTGTGATTGATGATTAGTTTTGACTAATGGCATCCAAGATGTATGATAATTGGTGATTAGCTTCGGCTAATGACATCCGAGATGGATGACCGGGTTGTGATTAATGATTAGCTTTGGCTAATGGCATCCGAGATGGATGACCGAGATGAATGATCGGGTTGTGATTGATGATTAGCTTCAGCTAATGGCATCCGAGATGGATGACTGGGCTGACATTGATAATTAGCTTGGAATGACCGGGTTGTGATTGATGATTAGCTTTGGCTAATGACATCCGAAATGGATAACCCGGTTATGATTAATAATTAGCTTCGGCTAATGGCATCCGAGATGGATGGCCAATTTGATTATGATGATTGGCTTCAACTAATGGTATCCGTAGAAATGACGGGTTTTATTTCGTGATTAATTTTGGTTAATGGCATATGAGATGGATGATCGAATTTAAATGCTGCAATTAGCTACAACTAAAAGTATCCAAGGTGGATGATTGGGTTAAGGTGAAGTAATTAACCCTGATCGTTGTTAAACTTCGGCCTAACAAATCTTATGAAGAGCTTGAGGTGTGTGAGTGAGAAAAGTTTACTTAACAATGCATATAAAAAAAAAAGTAAAAGAAGGAATATACCCATTCTAAGTTAATAACGAAAAGCAACGATAACATACTTCTAATTGTTTATTGTTATGTTATATTATTTACAATTCTTATATCTATGTTGTTTTTGTAATAGGGACATCACATAATCAAGGTGCGTAGGAAAGCTTGTTCCATAGTTCATATATTTTGAAAGGTGTTATGCAATAGTATGTCTTAGGTGTTATGTTGAATTTTATCATTCGACACTTTTGTAAGGACATGTAATGAAAATTGTAATGGAACATGAATGTGGATGTGCAAACATGTAGATACGATGTTATAAATATATTTATGTGGTACTCTCTTTTATGAGGATGTTGTGTTGTGAAATCACATGAGGATCATATGAAAAGAAAGTACTAGTTGTGTAAAATTATCGTTCGACACTTGTGTTGATAATGAGACTAGAACAAGAATGCAAACTCATGAGAATGTCAATATGATGTTATGTAAATATATGAATATGAAGATATAATATTATAAGCATGTATATTGAATATTTGTCTTATAGGAATGTTGATTTATGAAAATTATATTCGTACGATGTCATGACAAAGGAAGGGAACCTAATTACGAATTCACATAATGTCATTATGAAAAATATCAAGAATAAAAAAAAATTCCACCGATTTTGGCTTTGAAAAAGCCGGGTTGGTACACCTATATTCTCCTAACACATATATATAACATGCATTTTATATATTTAAACCAAAACCTATCGCAAACATAATTTTCCATACTTCTAGATTTAATACAGATACAAATTCACCCAATTTATCAATTTATGCCATTTTCCAAAATCACCCTCCTATGGTCAGCCCAAAGTTAGTCAATTTGCAACAAACTTTTTTTTTTCCCCAAACTTGAATCAAGAGCCCTAGAATTAAGATATTGAGAATTTCTCATCTCTAACACCAAAACCACTAAAACAAGGAAATAAGGTATGAAAAACATCTTACCAATTGAATTTGCACCCTAGTTATTGATTTCTTTTCAAGCTTTTCCTCTTAATCTTCTTTCTCTTTCTCAAATGTTCGTTTCACTCTCTACAAGTTAACTTTCTCTCTTGTTTTTTCTAACCTAATTCTATTTTTTATATAAGTTTCTCCTTAAAAATTCTTATTTCCTACCTTTATAAACCACTTCTCTATTTATAGTCCAGAACAAGAACAAGCAGAAAGAAGAAAATATTGGTTTCTCTCTCCTTTTTTTCTCTTCAACTATTCCGTCGATTGTTAAAAAGAAAAAGGGAAGGAATTTTTTTTTTTAACGGATTACTAAATACCACTCTTTAGTCTTTTAACAATAGTAGTTTCAATCAAATTTCCAATCATGAAATTTCTTGTACATAGTATTATTCTCATTTTATCTGTAACTATTTATACTCTTGTAAACTAAATTTTCCATTGATCATTATCAAACTTCTCCCAAAATAATTTTCACCATTTTTGGTTAAAGATTATACGACTAAATATAAGGTTTATACTAATGGTCAATATTATTCGTGCATAGATTTATGCATTCATTTATTTAGAGTTCCATTATGTTTTTTCTAAGGATTCTCTCTCAATTCATGAATTTTTTTAATAATATTTTATTTGGTTGGAATTTATTCAACATATGATGGCATCCACTATACTATTTTACTAGTTTCAGATGAAGATTTACATGTTACTTCTTAGGGCAGCTCCAACGCAGGAGCCAAATGAAGAGTCAAATGGCTTTTACCTTTTATTTCTCTACTATTTGCATTCCAACGGAAGAGGCAAACCAATAGCCAAAATGACTTTTTATTTTCTTAACAGTCATTTCTACATTTAACTATAGAAATGGCCATAATGGCCAACGGCTATTTTTATAGCAGTTGGCCAACAGTTTTTTTTTTTTTTAAATATAGAAAAAATTTATTTTTAATTAAATATGTAGAAAATTCTTGGTTATTTTAAATACATTGTTATGAAATTGATATCAATTCATAATACTTTTTTAAAGTTCCTCTGACACTTAACAATAACAAGTAGGATTAATTAACTTGAAAGATAACAAACATAATAAAAAAAACATAAAAAAAACTTGAAAATTATGAAAACATAAAAAACTTTTAAAAAATTAAATTTTTACATTGGAGATGCTCTTATAATTTTACTTAGCCACTGTACTTTTGCATACTTCTATATTATTTAATTTCATTGACATTTTTAAACTAACTCATTGGGGGACCCCCCCTCTAATCATAGCATATTTATTATTATATCTCTGTAAAAAATTCTATTGTTTAATACAAATTTTTACTAATTTCAGATTGAGGGTGTACATGTTTCTACCAAGCTTCATCGACGAGGGAGAAGGGGTGACTGGATGACTGGCTTGACTATGGGCCTACTAGTGGTGGCTATCGGAATGTGGTGTGGTTTGGTGAAGGGAGGCTATCATTTCTTTCCCTTTGATTTAGGTAGAAAATATTTTTACATCAGAAACTCTCTTATTTCTGTTTTTTTAATGTTTTCTTTTTTGCTTTTTTTTTTCTATTTAATTTTTTTTTTTGGTTTGCTCAGGTTTTTTTCTCAAAATTTTGTGTGTGATTTTTTTAGAGTTACTCATTTATTTAAAACATACCACCTGACAAAGTGAGGGGGGATGGGTGGCTAAGGCTTCTTTTTGTTTTGGCCGAGAGGGATTTTTTGTTCTTCTGGCTCATTAAAAACCAGAAGAAAAAAAAAAGTCAGGGCTAACTTAAGAAATACACTTCTGACGTATATTCAGAAAATGTTGCATGAAAAACAAATTTGCAAGGAATTGAAAATAACAAATTAAAGATAGACTACCTCATGACAAATCACAAATTAATGACTCTTTGTCGAAGGAAACACGGGCTCATATGAAATAATAGAAAAGAAAGACACAGAAATTAGTAAAATTATGGGACAATAAGAAAGATATGCAGCTTGACAACTGTCTTCTTCCCCCCTTAGTACAGTAACACCCATCAATTTATTCACTTATACCCAATACATCCCCGTGAAAAGATTTGACAAAATCAAGCTGCGACGATTGATCATGAAGCAAATTGCATAAAGCAGAACTTTAAAGTATCATCCACCCATAGAAAGCGAGAGGATAAAAAATAAAACCGCATGTCAAAAGAAAATCCTTTTCCATGTAGAGTTTCTGATGACATGTTGCTGCAGACGTCGTACAACACTCATTGGATATTGAGTAATGAACAGCAACTTAAACAATATTACAGGTAATAATCATCCACCATAGACAATAAAAGCTTCTATTAACTATACTTGAGACGATGCTAAAAAGGTAGCAAACAGCAGCAGAAACCCCATTAGAGAAGAAAATTTACCTAGTTTTGTTCCAACAAGAACTATTGGGACACCAGGTGCATAATGCTTCAACTCTGGAATCCACTGGAAATGAAGCCATGTGTGAAATCATCAGCATGTTTTGTTTTTTAATCACGAGGAATAGTTTATCTATGATCGGGAAAAAAAAAAACAGCATCTTGTGCCATCTAATTTCCAACCTTCTTAGAAACATTTTCGTAACTGGCCTTGCTAATGAGAGAGAATGCCAGTATGAAAACATTTTGTGTGTCTGTCTCTTTTTTATTTAAAACATTTTGTGTCTTTTTTTTCTTTGTTGTCTCTTTTAGGGTGTTTTTTTGTGTGTCTGTCTCTTTTTCCTAGGCATTAATTTTGTATTGCTCCGGTGCCATCAAAATTATAAAAATCAAAATTAAAAAATATATTTTTTTTTTATGTTCTTTTCTTCTTTAATGGAAATATCTAATTGAAAAAGTTTGTGGTTAAAGATTAATTAATTTTTTTTTCTTCTTCCATTTTTATTATAAGAAACTACATGAAATAAACAAAAGTGCCTCAAACTCATAAAGAACATAAATTGGCTAAAGTGCATTGAAAAGATATGTTTTTGAAAATTATTCTAATTTTGAAAATACATTGAAGAAAAAGAGTGAAAAATAGGTTATGACAGAGTTTTCCTTCATTATCTATATAATACATACAAAATAAAATCTAACTGGTATGTTTTTTAGGGTCGTTTATCCCCAAAGTTATAAAATCTTTTCTTTATTTTTAAATATTCCATAATGGTATTGTGTTTTTTAGGGTCGTTTATCTCCAAATAACATATTTTTTCTTCAACTTTTCTTTTATTTGACATACTATATATGTAGTTTCATAATGTTTAAGAAATACACATGTTTAAAAATTTCTATTTTAGATTCTAAATCATAATTGTTAAACATGTCTAACAAGTTAGTTTAGTAACTCGTCAAATTGAAGTGTGGCTCAAGTTAGGTTTCATTTCAAATTGGTTTGAAAATTGACTCAATTAAATATATTCAAGCTTGAGGGGGATCTAATCAATATATTCAAGTCAACTCTAAGATTTTTTAAAAAAAATATTTGTCCAAAATGATGTTATTTTAGGTTTTTACTAATTAGATGACCCTCACTATACTGCGGGCTCACTTTTTATTTTAATAAAAAAATATATCATAAAATTCTAAAACCCGAAAGTATTGGGTCTGGTTGCAAAGTCGGACCCAAAAGCATTGAGTTTGGCTGCAACATCAAACTCAATAATAATATTTATAATACTAATCATAATATTTAACTTATCTGCCAATTTTTTTATATTTTTAATCTTTCAAAAAATATTATGGTTTTTCTTCGATAGTAATACTATTTTTTAAAAAATATAATAATAATAATAATAATAATAATTTTACACTCCAAATCAAATTTATGGTTGTTTTTCAATATTGATAATAATGTTTAAATTTTTTTAATTATTTTAATAATAATAATAATAATATTTATAACATAAATAATAATATTTTTTTATATTAATACTTTTAATTATAATAAAAATACTAATATTTATAATACAAATAATTATATATAGAAACCTAACATTCAAGAACCTTGGATCCTAACACAGGACCTATTAGCCCTAAGTCCTGACGTCGAACTCAAGAGAATTGGGTCTTGACACGGGATCCATTAATCTTGAGTCCTGACACAACTCAAGGGAATTGGGTATTAACACAGACCCAAGAACATTGGATCATGAAGCTGGATCCATTAGCCTTAGGTCTTAATGCAAGACCCAATACATTAGGTCTTGACGAAGGATCAATAGTCTTGGGTTAGGCGTGATGCAAGACCCAAGGGATTTGGGTCTGCCCTCTAGCTATACCTAAACTTCTTGGATGAGGTGCCCATTTCCAACCCCAAGTTTCTTGGTTTTGGAAGGGGATGCCTGACCCAAGTTAACAACAACAAAAACAACAACAACGACAACAATTGATTTTACCCTTCAAATCAATTCTATGTTTTCTTATAGTAATAATATTTTTAACAAATTTAATAATATTAATGAATATAATAATATTTACTATTTTAATAATAATATTAAACTCGTCTATCCTAAATTCTTGTAATATTTATAACATAAATAATACTATTTTTAATATTAATACTAATAAAATTTAAAATATTTATAATACAAATAATAATATTTTTAGATATGACTGCACAGCCAGACCTAATGATATCACAGCTAGACCCAAGGATATTGGGTCCCGTTGCCCAGCTAGACCCAAGATCTATGGGTTTGATTGGGCAGTCAGACCCAACCCTATTTTGAAGTGTTTTAGGTTTGGCTGAGTCAGACACAACAGTATTGGGTTATGCTGAGCAACAGGATCCAATGTTGCTGGCTCATTTGGGAAGTGTTTTGGGCTTGACTTGGTAGTCAAACCCAATAGCTTTTGACAGAGGATGCAATGCTCCGAACCACAATTCTTGAGAAAAAAACACAGTAGAGGAATGCCCCCTCCAGAACTCTACAATATTTATAACACAAATAATACTATTTTTAATATCAATACTATTAATTATAATAAAAATAATATTATTTATAACACAAATAATAATATTTTTATATTAATAATTTTAATTATAGTAAAAATAATAATATTTAAACACAAATAATACTATTTTTATATTAATACTTTTAATTATAATAATAAAATATTATTTATAACACAAATAATAATATTTTCAATATTAATAATAATAAAATTTAAAATATTTATAATAAAAATAATAATATCTTTGGGTATGGCTGCACAACCAGACCCAAGATCGGTGGGTCTGGTTGGGAAGCTAGACCCAACCTCTTTTTGAAGTGTTTTAGGTCTGCACAGCAAAGCCAGATAATTAGTATTTAAAAGTGTATTTTTATCAAGGGTTTATATCATCATTTTACACTTGAAGTATCAATAACTCCTTAACTAAAGCATGTTTTATAATGATATATCTAATAATATAAGATACCTTTAATTTATGGTAAATGTTCATCTTGAATGCAGGTCTATCACATAAATGAAAGGATTAATTGATGAGTTTAAGTACTGAAATTGAAAGGACAAAGAGAAGGCCAAACTTAGAAAAGAGATGCCGGTTTAGTCCAAACTAGAACACTATTCGGTAATTGCGTCATTTCTGAAGCTGTAGATTTTGGATTTAGATCTGCTTTATATGGATGGAAAGATAAGACATAGGTCTAAAACTTTCATGTGGAGTCCAAGATTTAGAAAGGTTATTTTTAAGTCCAAATTATAGCAACAATGGAGAACTCTGAATCTGTCATACAGCCTAGACATTGTTCAGTGTTCAGCCCATATCTCGAGTTATAGAAGTCCAAATGACCTCAATTATTTTTTTCTATAAATATGAGACAATTTCCTAGAACTTTCATGAGTATAGTTAGTTCAAATTCGGGCGTTATCAATGACGTTTTATTCAGACAAGAAAATAAGAATTGTCACCAAGTTAAGATGTGGCCACCCACTCAACAATTAGTCGTCAAATCAACAGTTCTAAATTTTGGCCAATAAAAGGAGTTGTTTGCCATGCATTTAGGTATCTTGGTTATTCAGATCAAGATCATGCTCTTTTTTTATATATATATATATTTATAATGTTTAAGTTTTATTTCATGTTATATTTTCCTTAATCTCTTGTTTATGCTTTTCATTTCCTTTACTATACTTATGTTCTTATGTTGTTTATTTATGTTTATCTTCTTCATTATGTTTAGCTAAGTTTATTATGTTAAGGTGAAAAGATTTCACTAATGGTGTTAGAATAAGTATAATATAAACTCAACATGGACTTCAATGTTTATATCCAAGAAAGTTTGTTATTAACATGTCTTATCTTTTTATCTTACTAATTCTTAATACCTTGCTTGTTAAATGGTTAATCTAGATTTGTGTTGTGTAACACTTGGTACAACAAATGCTTGGCACTTTCATAGCTCAACCGTATGGTATAACCTAAACATATGCTATTAAAGAAATTTGATTTGTTGTTAACATAAGTTAGCATCATGAATTCTTGACAATATTTAAAAGTATGGTGTTACTAAAATAAGATAATTAATATGATCATGTTAAAAATTTATAATGAACTATTAAGGATAAATCATCCGACTGGAACCTCTTTAGTGTGTGGTTTCCAGTTGATTAATAAAAAGAGTTTATATTATACTTATTTTTAATATTATTAGTGGATCCTCTAACCTTGACAATTTCTTTTATCTTTGATTAATCCTCACATTAATCTTACATCTCAAACTCCTCTTTAACTTATTATTATTATTATTATTATTTGTAATTTATATAGTTAACCTCCATGTGGTTCAACCCCGGTCTTATCGGACTATTTATTACTTCGACACTCTTACACTTGGGATAAGACATCAATATTTTGATCGTGTCACCAGACCCAATACTATTGGGTTCTGCTGGGTAGCAGGACCCAACGCTGTTAGCTCTTTTTTAAAGTATTTTGGGTTTGACTTAGCACCCAGACCCAATAACATTAGGTCTAGTTGCCAAGTTAGACCTAACAGCTTTTGGCAAAAAAAACAACTCCCCTAACCGCAATTCTTGATAAAAAAAAAATTAATAGAGGATCGCCCCCCCCATGGTTCTACAATGTTGTCCAGAGTGAAAACAATCTATGGCTATAGTGTTGTCTACAGTGCAAAGTATTTGTGTCCACTCCCATATGTTTTGAAAGAGCCCAGCAGAGGGTAAATCCAAACAGTGTAATCCACAGTAAAAGCACTTATGGTCCACAATGATTCAAAACATTGCAATCCATAGTAAAAATACTCACAATCCACAATAACTCACTCTACAATAAAACATTAATCCCTTTTAGTTATAGTTAATACTTTTGTTTAAAATAATGATGTTTTATATAGAAATATAAAATGACATTGTTTTATATTAACTTGACAAATCTACAATGTGAGTTAGTATGATAACTATGTTGTAAACACTAGATAAGCTTCCAAAACAACATGAAACTTCATGACTAGAAATCATTGAAGACCTTGATTCACAATTCCATATCTCAACAAAATGCATAAGAATCGAGGTCTTCAAAGATTGGTTTACATTAGTTTGCATGCTCATGTTACGCTATAAGGATACCTAATTTTTTTTTAAATGTAAAACAAATTGTTAAATCTTAAAAAATTCTATGGCATTGTCTTTAAACCTGAAAATACAATCGTTTGAATTGTTTTCTCCTTAGGATTATTTTTTCTATTAGTGTATCTTTTCTTATTCTTTTTTTTTTATTTTAGTAACCACAATGTTTTTAACTAAAATTATTGTTTTTATTTTTTAAAAAAATATTTTATGATTGTTAAGAATCGAAATGCATAAGAATCGAGGTTTTCAAAGATTGGTTTATATTAGCTTGCATACTCACGTTACGCTAAAAGGATACCTAATTTTTTTAAAATGTAAAACAAATTGTTAAGTCTTAAAAAATTCTATGGCATTGTCCTCAAACCTGAAAATACAATCGTTTTGAATTGTTTTCTCCTTAGGATTATTTTTCTATTAATATATCTTTTCTTCTTCTTTTTTTTATTTTAGTCAACATAATGTTTTTAACTGAAATCATTGTTTTTGTTTTTTTAAAATATTTTATGATTGTTAAAATAAGTTAATAAAAAATATCAAAATAATATGTCCTGTGTGATTGAAAGCTAGAAAAATTATAAATATAATAAAATCATGTTTAAAATTTATATAAATATTTTAATAATAAAAAAACCAATTTAAATTGAATTTTTATGAACAATTTATTATTAATATTATTATTTTTAAATCAGATAAATAATAATTAAAAAAATATTAAAATTCAAATAAAAATTTATAATAATATTGAGAATTATATCAGAATTGAGTATGAAATGAATTTAATAAAAAAATTAGAAAAAAAGAAAAAGACAGCTCCCGGTCCCCTAATAAACTTGCAAACCATGTCATGAAACTATTTTTAAGACACCAAAATCACATTACCATATTTGACCTTTTCGTGCCCACCAGGAAGCTTGAAACTCGCAAGCAAGCCTCCAGACAAAACGAACCAACAATATTCTACGTAAAAATAAGGTAATGTCCAGGGTGGCAAGGGAACATTTGGCAGGAAGGTTGTAAGAAACTGCGAGAAGATAGATGATTTGTATTTTACCAAGGGCGATGATAATAGCTCCACTAAAATCTGACTTGTCTTTTGGGGACATGAAGTAGAGATCACAGCAGCATGGTAACACTAACGAATTTTATACTGGTAGATATGAAAATGGAGAGGGCATTTTGATTTCATATGCAATTAAAAGTCAGAATCTGGTGTCTTGCTTGGTATGTTAAGCACATGAATCATCAAGACAATGAAAAGCAATTAGCTAAGAGCAACTCTGCTGCAATGATGAGCCAAACCGGTGAATCCCCAATATTTATTAGTAGCAGCCATGCATTATGATAATCTCTCCGGTGAATCCCCCCAGTGTTTATTAGACAATTATGATAACATCTCCCAATATATCTTCGCCTGTACCTACAGCAAAAGCATTTAAAGAATGCTGATCTTACCACTTTCAACTTGAGCTTTATAAAATGCTCCACCTCTCCACCATATAGGAGTTCATGCTCTCATCATCTCTGATAAAATCAAATCCATCACTCTACTGTAATTCTAAGCAATTGGGGTCATAGAAAACAAACATACCTTCACAAGAACGAAGAGTGCATATGGCTTTCAACCCAAATACATCACCACAATAGAGGTAAATGTCAGTAATATAACCTTCCTTCTTCAAAAAAGTCTTAAGAGATAAGCAACATAAGTAATATATTGATTTTCTTCTCTGTCAAGGAGCTCCATGTCGTAGCATTGTCCACCGTAGCGATCAAGACTACTATGGAAGTCCAAAAAGCAATACTCATAAACTACATTTAACTTTCTGCATTCCAGAACACAGCCAAGAGCTCTTCAGCATTCAGCTAGGTAAATAATGACCGCCAACATGAATTGTTATACCCACTCAAATTGTCCAGCTATGAATGATACAAGACAAGGTGACACAAATTCAATATGCAAAATCTGGGATAGGTGCCAGTGAGAAATTTTCAACTAAATTTGAGATTTAGTTGCATGAAAGCAAAGTTAAATCAACTTAAATACAATCATCGTATACCAAATGGGTTGGATCTGCAAACTGTATGGGGGGAGGCTATGACCAGCACCTATATATGATATATGATAAAAGTTCATAATGTCATTGCCTCTCATCAAATCCACAAGTTGCCAATTTCATTGTCTTTACCAGCACCAAACTCTATACCTGAGAAAACACAGAAAAAGAACACAAAATTAACATAAAGAGCATGGTGTTTTGTTGAAGATGAAATGGATAATCATGTGTCTAAATTTACCTTGATGTAATTCCTGCTCTTGGAGGTGAAAATTATAATATAACACAAACGCATTTGCTTTGCCTTGGTTGGTTTGCCGCTTTCTTCTCTGCTCCGCCAAAAAGGGATACAAATTTTAATAAGACACTAGCAGCAGAATTGATTATTCAAATAAACTACAAGCAACAGGACAAGGCCAAAGTGATTAGGTAATCAGCTGTATAGTTGGCAAAGGTATACTTTCCATTAATATAGTATTGAAATGGCCAATAATTGAGTTGAATAGACATAAACTATTGCGTTATAAATTAGAAGGTGCCTGGGACCTCAATTAATAGATATGTCTGCTGTCCCTGGCCGGTAAGTAATAAGGTATTCACAAGAATAGCCATTATCTAACATGGTAGACCAGAAAAGGGCAAAGAATGGGACCGGGTATCATTCTCTAAACCACCAACAAGGCTTTTTCACCGAAAAAAAGAAGCATATGGGAATCTAGAAAATTTCTACAAAAGAACAAAACATGCCAAGTTGCGAAGTGCTCAAACAAAACAAAAAAAATTATTTCCAAGAGGCTCCAAGAAACAGCCGGTAGGGGAGAAAAAAAAAAGGTATTTAGAAGTTATGGCCGTCATTGTCAGATGATCGAAGAATACTCGTACCTTTCTCTACAGAAGATGGATGAACAACAACATGCATGGTTGTAACCCCACCAGGGATATCACACAGTGGACCTTGGCATTCCCCTACAGTTCTGTTGTTTTCCAGTATTTTTCCTGCACTTATTAACTTGACATCCTTCAATGTCCTTGGACCATTCTCCTTTTCTGGTCAAATATTAACAGGTTTAAACACCTCGAATTATATTTCTTGGAAAGTACTTAAAACCATAGAAAGCATCAAAGTTCAGAAGGGAGAACTCGTGTTTATACTGGAGAATAAACAGCGAAAAAAAAAAAAACTTAAAGATGTTGTTGATCTAGCATGATGACATGACAAATCTGATGCTATGCTATCAAGTTTGACAGTGGTTCTTAATAACTAGCATCTGAAAATTAAAATGCAATTGCTTTACAGAGCCGTATTTCTACTGGATTGCCAATGAACAAAAACAACCATGCTCACAACCCAAACTAGAGTCTCAGTAAATTTCTAAATTACTTGACTGAAGAAAGAAGAAGCGTATTAAAATCCAAATTACCAACAACGATGAAGAAACGACTGAACATGAAAATTAAATAATTTGTTACTTCAGTTTTGATTTGAGGCAAACAGTCTCATATCAGTTCAGATATCAGATTTAAGAACAAAAACGCATGCAGTTTATGTATCTGATAATTGTAACTGAAGAAATCAAGGATTTCTTCAAATAATGGATTGGGTATGCATATTGATTCAAAGCAGAAGGAAACAAGCATGGTTCTACTTCATCTTGTCAAAGTTATTGCTTCTGAATAAATTGCACAGAATTTTAAATAGAAGCCCAAAATCAATACATGTCTGTTCTAGAACACAATTTGTGCCAGATTTCATAATGAAACAGTCAAGAGAAAAGATCATAATTTGAGATTTGAGGGGGGTAAAAAACCTTTGAAAGTTTATCTAACCTTTAGGCCAGTGGGCAAGAATATTTTCCTTCAAGGTTGCAACACTTGTAGCAGCAGGAAAGGTTTTGGGACCAATATCCGATCCATCCGTCAATCGAAACTTGATCTCTAACTGCTCTTGCACCTCAGCCATCTTCAAAGATTCAGTCTTTCAAAATCAAGTCACCCACCTCTACTTGAACCTTTTATCTCGATTGATTTCTATCTCAAATCAAGCCCACTAAATTTCTTGATTTGGATCCTCACTGAGACAAATATTTCACCAAGATCCTGAATTGGATACTCTGCCAAATAAAAACGAAATCAAAATAAGAAGAAAGGAAAAAGAAACAGAGAGCACATGAATATGTTATGCAGAACAGGTGAGTAATGCAAAAAAGAAACACTGTTAAGGAAATAGTTTTGAACTGGGATTTCCAGCAATCAAATATAGCCATTAGCTAGGTGAATCTATCCAAAATTATAAGCAAAGCTAACCACGCTATCTTGCAACAAAATGATGCAGAAGGCCACAAACAAATCTTCTACAAATCACAACCACCTAAAAAACTTCAAGTATTTCTTCCTCAAACAAATCCTCAGAATCAAAGGAAACACTCAAAGAATATGGATAACTTGCATGGACACAACAACATAAATAAAATAATTAAAAAAAAAACCCACCAAGAGGATGCTCCCCCCATAAACACTAAAGTCAACCCAAATCCTCAACTGGGTCATCAAAAAAGCAAAACAAACATTCAACAAAAGGGAAAATCCTTGATGGGTTGGCTTACTTTTCTCTAAGACTGATCTGGGCCAATCTCTTTTTAGCTAAAGAAAATCCGAACATGAATAAAAAAGAGAAGAAGAAAAAAAAAAAAAAACTGATGAGAGAGTATCAATAGTGAATATGGATCAAATAAATCCCCTGAAAGGAGGCTGTTTCGAAGTTTTCAAAGTCTTCTAAATCTATGGTCAGTGCTTCCATCCTTGCCTTCTCCTATGACTAAGGGAATTGGACAGGTTTCTCTATTTTTTATACTTGAGAAGACTTTTAGCCCTTTTGTTTCCCAGGTTTACAAGGTCACACGATGTGCCTTTTTTTTCTTTTTTAAAGAAGAAAGAAATAGAAATAAAAAACCATATATTCCTCTATTATGATTGTGTGTCACACTTATACACAGATTTATGTTTGTCTATGCACCATCATCATAGCCATTCAATCATGATCAAGATTCACTAATCACTCTGCATATTTTTCAAACTAAAAAATAAAAAAACTAAAACGTAACAATATTTTTTACCTTTGTATTTATTTTGACCTCTTCCGACAGTCAGTATGAAAGAAATAAACAAAAAGGAGGCGTGACTGCTAAATTAACAGCACCAGACTTTATTCATTCTTCTTTGCACGTGCACAATTTTTTAAAGAAAAATGAAAAAAAACTGCAGCTTCTGGAGGACGTTGTCAAATTTGATACAGAGCACTCAAACTAAAATCATTATTGTCTGCTAAAGCTTGCATGGGCAGGCAGGCAGGTTAGTGGCAGACTTATGACTTGTCTTAAGGAGATGTGGAGATAGATGTATCTGTTTATAAATGCTATGCACCGCCTAAGGCATGTAGCCAGAAAATTGGGGGGGATGTCGGTGCCAAGCAGATACATTCACGGTATTATTACAATGGTCAAAAATGAAGGCAGCCAATGCGTGGAAGGGTCTGCGAGGACCCTGTCAAGGAGGCAGGCAGCCATGGAAACATCAAATACAATTCCATTTCTTCTTTCGATGATGACAACTGATGAGACCCATTTTATATTTGTGTGAATTCATCTTCTTTTTCTATTGAGTAGGCATCTGTGATGTCAACGAACCTTTCAGATTCTTCCCTTTAAAACTTGGGAAGAATCAACTAATAGCTTAATGATTCAAACAAATGATCGAAAAGCAAAATCCCAAGAGTCATTCAAGATAATTGGGACGCGTTAGGCATAAGGAAGGTCAGAACTACCAAATTCGGTATTCGGATGCTTAAAGAAAGTTAATCGTACAAGTAAATGGATTCCTTGTCATCATGGAACCCCACGAACAACAAGAATCCTGGCAAAGATATTGTATATAAAATTTCTGTCTCTATGTGACCATATCTTTCTCGAGGGTATTGTCACTGCCATTACAACTTTCTTCTCGACGAGGAAAGGAGACAGAAACTGCATGCAAAACATGGACCGCCTCATAAATTAATCATTCTGCACAAGAATATAATCCACAATTGATCGTGGACCTGTCCACATGATTTGGCAGGTTGGATGGTACTCTAGTTCCTTTTTTTGTAAATTGTTAGTTAAGAGTATGATGACATCTGGGATTAGGTTTTGTGGAACCAAACCTCAGCATCTTGGTCTGTTCCCAACAAAACAAAAAACATATTAGCATAATGGTTAACATAATACGTCACAAACAGTGAAAGGATGCTAGGAGCAAGACTTTGAAACTGGACATGGCCACCAAAGCACACAGAATTCTAGAGAGAGAGAAAAAGAAAAAAAAAAAAAGAATTTTCTGCGCATTTTTAATGTTTCTCATGAATCGTACATAACAAATACTGATATATAACCTAAAAGGTTCCCCAATTCAATAGGTCCTGTAACAAAGCAATCTCCATTACCTCCTACTAAGTTTCACCTTGATGATATCGAATTAACGAGTAAAAAAAAGGGGGCGGTGCTAGCAAAAATAACAAGCGGAGGAGGGAAAAAAGGAAGGGAAGAAACATTTCTAGACCAATACTGGAGCCCTCACTAGAGGCCTGTCCTAGCCTTCCTCTTCCCTGTGCCAAGCAGTATGATGCATTGGCATATGCACTTTCTAACATGTGTATCTTGCTTTATTCTAATATATGTGCCGGGAAATCAGGCTAGATAGACTCTCTGCAGGAAGCCCACTGATAGTATCCATTTTTCAACCAAGAAAAAAAATGATGGGTTGCTATGTTAAAGATTGAAAGAAAGAATCCCATGCCCGTGCTGGTGATGCAGCCATTTTCTGCAAAGGTACGAGGCGTGACAGTGAATTCAGACCTGAAACTCTGCTCCCTTCTGTATGATTTTCTACTTGCCTTCTCAAGTAGACCTTGAGAAAATTCTCAATCATGAAAAAACTTACATGGCACCTGGAATCACTTGTTTTTTCCATTCCAATAATAGCTCTAGCCCCTATGGTTAATCAAACTGAATCCAGGATGTGGCAGTTCCTTATAAAATCATTAGAGTAATTCACATACTTGGTCCAAAATGGTCGTAGGTGCTCAAAGCCAATTTCCAGCCAAGGTTTAGACTGACCATTGTAGTGAATAACTGCAGCCTTCTTTACACTCTCGATATTTGTATTCTTCTGATATCCCAGTCCAAGCATATGCCAGAATGGATCAATTGGATGAACATGACCTTTAAATGCAATCAAAGCTGGTGGTAGGGTTCCGAGTTTCCACATCGTCAGGTTTGACTTCAGGTTCTGCACAAAATAACCCAGAATCTGAGAAAAATGGTGGCAAGGCATCTCTTATTTGCCAACACAAGTCATTATAAGCAAAAGCAACCTCACCAACATCCGGTGCATACAAGAATAACCTATACAAAATATCAGTATTTGCTGTGTTCGATACTGATCAAAATTTAGATCCATGGTGAAGTTGAATGTTTGATTAATATTCTGGCAACCAACAAATATGAAACTATCAACTAGAATATACAGGAAAAGTTTGAGGGAGAAACAACCAAAAGTGATGTGCTTGCAAATATTTAAGAGTGTACAGAACCAGCAATATCACTTCTTGTGTACCCAGTCCTTGAAAGCACACCCAAACAGAAGCCCGCGACCAAGCAAAAATGGTACTTCATAGATGGAAAAAGATGATGATGAAGGTTGTTTACTAACACAGTGCTACTCATATAGGATTTTTTTTTTTTTTTTTTTCAAAGAGTAATGCTGGAGCTAGCAATGCTTGTTTGCTAGTGCATTGATTCTTTGGATAGGAATTTTTTTTTTTTTTTTTTTTTTTTTTTTAGAATCAAGGTTATGTTTTAGCATGTTCAAAGAGTCCCTTACCACATAAGACAGCAAATACAGCAATATGAACGTGTTAGTGAAAATTTTAGAGGCATTGTCACTATCTTGTTATTTTATTAGACCAAGAAAAGGTGGAGGCCAGAAGAAGGAACAACAAAATTATTAGGATAAGCAAGAAACTAAATAGTGTAGGGCTACCTCTTTCATCCAGGAATGGTAGGTTTCTCTTATATTCGTGTTCCTCCATGCATGGAGATCAAATATATTCATTCCATAAGCCCATGCACATTCATCAGGGTCCAAATTCTTTGCTATGAGGGGATGTGAAAAATTGAAGTAGTTCTTGAGATGCTTGGACATTACCCACTCATCTTCACCTTTACAAGTTTCTACAGCTCCATTGACCTTTCCCTGAAGGTCAATTTCCCAAAGTGGAGACAAATCATGTTGAATTACAACATCATCATCTAAAAACACCACCTTGTCGAGGTTTGGAAAGAGCTGTTCAACATAACAAATCAGCAAGAAGATTTTGGGCCAACAGATGAAGAAAACAAAAATGCAAAAACTTTGGCCAACCTCAAAGGTTGGACTAAGGATACACTAGTTCTTAGGAGGGAAAAATTAAAGCTAAAGTTAGCAACAAAAGTGATGAAGAAATTTTTGTTACCATTCCACATGCATTGGACCATCAAACTGCTATTTCTTTTTTCTGAAAAAATTTACCTAACTTCCTGTAATACATCATTTGTTATTCATATCCATCTTGCTTGTTCAATTTGTAAGTATCATACTTAATTCATATTTCAATACATTAAAATTTTTGGAAACTTCAGTAATTCACAGGGCTCTCCCAATACAAATCAATGAATGTTGTCAACAATCCCAGATACTTGTAAATCTACCAAAGTTAGATTCTGACTTTGTTTGGCTGGTGAAGAACTATAATTTCCAGTGAGATCAGGTGAGTTTCTACCTCTGAGAAGATGAATTAATCCATCAACAACAATGCCTCGTGAATTAGAGTTGTTTTCACTTGCTTTTTTTTATCCTTTAACATCTTCAGTTCCCTAGTTCTTTTATAATAAACCATACACATCATAATTCATTAGTCTCCTAGTAAGACAACAGAAAAGATAAACTTCATATGAGATTACCTCGGGTATGTATATCCGAAGATGGTTAAGTAATGATATATACTTCGGACTTCTAGCCTGCAATTTAGAAGCAAATCTCCGTGGTGTTGTATCACTAAGATTTGTCCCTGCAATATGATTCCCATGGTAATAATCCCTGATACCATTATGATTCTCCACAGCTTCAAGCACTGGAACATTCTCTCTTGTTAACCAGTCAAATTGGTGAACACCCTTCACTTCAACAGTAGCAGGGGAGGCTGGGTTTAGCGCAAACCATGAATGCATACCCGCATAAGTTTTCTTGTCAGTGATGATGTGAAAAACTATCCTGTCAGGCTTTAGAGATGACTGGACAGTAGAAGTGACAACAACTGAGGCAGCCAAAATGTTATCAGTTGAGAGGACAAAATGGTGGTACGAGTTGTCAGAGAGCAAAGGAAGGAACTCTGGAGAAGGCAACTGTGTACGTGCATGAGCATTAGAAGAATATTCATCAGTCAGACGTAGAGAGAGACAGTGGATGCTTTTGGGGATGGAACTTGCAGCAAAGTGTTTGTTCATCAGCTCTGCAAATTTAGATTCCCTAATTTCTCTTTCCAATTTTTCCATCTGTGAAAGATAATAAAAGAATGACATCAGTTAAAAATATTTTCTTAACATCCCATCAGATTTTTGTTTCTTATTTTCTCTTGGAGGAGCATGGGTAACTGCACTCTCTGACATGAATTTATGCATATATGTGGACATATGATAATAAGAAAAGAGACTAAATGCAAATGAAGTTGATGGATCGATCATGACATAACAAAAGAAAGTAAATACAAATTTTACATCCACTTCAATGAGACAAAGTATCATGAACATGTTGCAGTTAAAAGATATAAACTTGAACATACAACAGTAGTAGTCCCATGACTGCAGCATTCCAGCTCTATCATAGTTGAGTACAATAATTCAATTTATTTTTGAATAATGAAAGAGTCATATCAATAGCATGTTTTCCCAAGAAATAACTTAATTTAATACACACACACACACACATACAAGAATAGCAGAGAAAGAACATGAGGTAAGGAGTTTCCTCCAGGAAAGGGGCCACGGCCATAAAAGGAGGCTGCAAACTAATTATTAGAGCACATTATTAAGAAACAATTGATGGCATCTCCACAGTCCGCAAATTGTACAACACCACGATTCATGACATTAGCCAATTTACTACCAAACTATGTGAAAACTGCCCTGTCTTTTGTCTCTGAAAGACCAAAACTAATTATAGCATCCCAACCATTCTAGAATTATTACAATAGTACGACCTAGAGAATAGAAATGTAAAGAGGTCCTGTGGACACATCCTGTGACAACCTGACCAGGATGCCAAGCAAGCAATAAATCAAAACTCAATCAGATGCTCACCAAAGAGAAAGTCAGTTATAAAATAAGCAACAAGTATAGTTGATATAAAAGAAGTGTCAGACATGGCATGAAAGGTCACCAAATTATGGCCACCTCATTTATCACAATGTCAAAGAAAATAGTCAATTAGATAAGCAAATAGGTTCAGTTTGAAGCTCGAATTAGTGATCTATGTAAATGAAGAGATCATACGGTACAGCATAAACATATAACAACTTGAAGTCCATCATCCAATGTAATTTTTTAGGTTTAGAATAGTCTTCAATGATTGGGAGATTGGGTCAGATAATTTATTTGAGCATAGATTGAATTGGCATTTTAGTTCTCACAAAGTATTGATGAATGAAACTGACAAATCATTTTCTAGCACACAATAATTGAATAGAAATAGTTCTAATTCTCTTAAATCTTCTCTTTAGTTGTCTATAAAATTTTAGCATGCAATAATTTAATAGCAATAGTTAATAGATCCATGCAGAGAACACTTCTGGCAAATCATTACTTGATAGAAGACACAAGGACAAAATTTCAAGTATCATCTATTACCCATCCCCCTCGCTTTAGAATCCCTTTTCTTTCTTTCTTTCTTTCTTTCTTTCTTTCTTTCTTTCGTTGGTGAACCAAAAATAGAAACAATTACTATTACAGGCATCACCCAAATATCATATATTTCTCCACTTCAAAAATTTCCAAATGTTAAGATTACCATTTAACAGAGAACAAGAACCAAGAAAGTTAAAATCTAATTCCTGTCTAACAGCCCTCATTCAGGGATATAACTAGTTTAGAACAAGTTTAAAGGAGCAGAAACAAGTCCAGAACCATGAAACTAAAAGATATGTCAACCCTGCTCTCCTCCAAGAAGTTAAAAATAAGGAAATGAACCAAATCCGAAAGTAATTATGTCTATGTTTGAATAACTTGACACATACCATAGCCCTCAACATCAACGCAAATGTCCTTGCATCACACTGATTGTTCTTCATTTCAGAAACAAGGTGATTAAAAGAAGCCGGGAGCTTGACACCATCTGGGATTTCCTCATTTTTTACTTGATTGAGTATCTTGTAAAAGTCTTTAACAAGCCTCTGTTGCATCATCACCACCAGCATAAGTATTCAATTTGTAATAACCAATAACAAAATTATCCAAAAGTAGGAGAGCAGGTAATATACTTAATCTTAAACTGTGAAGGATGAAGGAAAAAGCTTCCTTACCCCTGAATCATCTACTCTTCCAAGAAGCCTTGGTCCTAACCGCCTACCTAAACAATCTGTTGAACAAAAGCAAAGTAAGAACAAGAATCAAGTATCCACCACAAACACAGAAACATCATGATGGAAGGAAATCCTAGATCCAGATCCCAGGACATAATAGAGTGTGGACACGCTACAAGCAAATCCAGACTGCTCTGTAACATTTAAATAATTTGAATTAGAAACACTGGTGAACAAAATTCACAGTATAAGGGGGATTAAAAAGAAAATGAAATAGCCAGAAGAACAAAATAAATAATAAAAAAAATTGTGATTTTTGTTTTTTGAACCACCACAAATTGTGATTAAGAAGTCTTTATCTGTTTAAAGTATCAGCGAATTGCCGTTAATCCAGGTTCGCATCTACCATGTAATCAAATTCTATTTTATATGATATTGGCATGCATGGACTAAAATTCATTCTTCATCCAGATTGTAATCTGCAATAATAATCAAAATTCACATGTGCAAAAAGTCCATCAAATCTTCATTTACCTCATATTTATCATAAATAGTAATCAAAATATAATCTCCCAGAATTCATAAATTAATGAATTTGAAACCCATCCCCTATCAATTTACAAGTGCAAAGCCTAATTGGTTAAAACAAATGGGCAAACATGGGTGAAAAATGAATGAAAATGGAAGAATCCAGGAAGTAACCATGCTTGATCAAGAAGTCCAAAGCTAAGTTAATCGAATGAAATATATTCAGCTTAAGCAGTTACTATGGCAACAAATATAATATGCTACTGAATCAGAACAAGATCCATCATCCTTAATCTCA
Source organism: Populus alba x Populus glandulosa (assembly GCA_033617975.1). Lineage (NCBI taxonomy): Eukaryota > Viridiplantae > Streptophyta > Magnoliopsida > Malpighiales > Salicaceae > Populus > Populus alba x Populus glandulosa. Next base: position 12,555,787 of record CM066146.1, on the reverse strand, counting down.
ATCACAAATGCGAAAATCATAATCAAATGAATACAATTATACATATGAATGTGCCTTATGTATGGTATGAACATTTGATGATTGATAATTTCAATTTCTTTACATCTTTTTCCGGCAATACCATTTACTTTCTGCTCATGCTCATACCAGACATGAGGCACATTCATGTATATATACGCACCGGATGACACAAATGCATTACATGTGAAAAACAACCTTACCCCAGATCAAATCAGGATCCAAACACACCATAACAACCACAACCAAATGCATACATACAGAAAATGAGAAAATCATGAAATTAGAAAGCAATCCCAACCCAAATCGAATAATGATCCATCCACCTCGTCAAGCAACAATCACAATCAAAATAACCACAAAACTAAATATTTAAACACGTCAGAAAATCTTGAAAAGGAATTAAAAATAAATAACCAACCAAACTCACCAAATGAGGAGCACTTATTGACTCCTTCAAGCGTAACCACAGCAGTAAGAATGAATACAAAAGGTAACAAGAAAGCAAGAATGAGTATAGTATGAAAAAGGGTTCGATAAGAGATATGGCGAGCTGCGACTTTGATCTTCATTGAGTCAATAAATCCATTGTTGCCGCTCGAAGATATAGTGATGCTTCTCATGCTAGGAGAGATGTGAAGCTGCATATTCCTTTCCTATGCAGCCCCACCACTACAAACCTAGCTGCGGCAACCACAAAAGCAACGAATTCTACCTCCTTCCCTCCCAGTAATACCCCACCCACCATCAGATCCACAGCTATCTTTAATAATTTCCTCTTCACCGATAAGATTTCCTTTCTGGGTTTTCCTGTTATGATAATTGCCTCTTTGTCTTTCCCTTGTTTGTGGTCTTCTCGAAGACCGCATTGGAGATTTAACAACAACGCTAATGATAAAATGGGCTTCTATATCTAAACATACAAGCAAGAAAGATTCAAGAATTCAATAGTTAATCGATATATCTTTAATGGTTTTCTTTTTATTATTATTATTATATTATTATTATTTTCTCCCTCTGGCATGGATCAAGAAAGAGACGGAGAAATGAAACAAAAAGAAAGAGAAAGGAGAGAGAACAATGGGGTTTGTTCTGTGCCTGTGTTTTTGTCCTTTTTTCCTTTTTCTCTTTTGTTGATTGGCTGGAAGGTGAGATTTATTTATTTATTTATTTCTTTATTGTGAAAAATAATAAATAAGTTTAAGAAAGTAATTAAGGTTATTTAAGAGTCAAAACCGTGTGTTTATTGTGATGGGTTTAGACTTTAGAGAGAGAGTTTGACCTTCGAGAGCTAAATTTAGATGTCTGTCTCCCTATGTTTATGGCCACCACTTGGATTTGATTGATTTCCTTGCATGGGTTTTCAAATTTTAGTTCATATCTCATCAGCCAAAATAATAATAATAATAATAATAATACTCAATTTCCCATATCACTTTATTTATTAATAAAAAAAAATGTTGCCCACCTACGGTCCTTCTCTTTTAATATATTTTTTTTATAATTTTAATATATTAATATCAAAAATAAAATATTATTTTAATATATTTTTAAATAAAAAATACTTTAAAAATATATTTTACACTATTTTATAAATCTCGAGTAGAAGTTAGAATCCATCATGTTTTGCCAGAACTACTAGCAAATTATACACACACGTAAGTCCAATTATTTATATTCCTAAGGATACAATGTTCTTCCATTAAGATATTTTTAAACTTCGACACATCCATAACCATTTTATGCAGCGACTAAGAAATTTTAATTTGGGGATATTGATTCAGGAATAGAGAAGTTGTATTTTTTTCCCAATAAAAATGAATGTTTAGATGATACAAACACAAATCAAAACTCTGTTTATAGTCCTGACCGAGTCAAATAAATTGATTTTATCTTAATTAAATACTAAAACGATAGGTAATAATAATAAACAGACAACTTGTTTTAAAAAATAAACATGGTAAATTTGAAAAAAAAAAACCCTTTAGAAGTAAAAAATGATAAATACGGACATAAAAAATCCAAGGTAGCATGATAGACAAATAAATTGAAAAAATCAAGGGCAAAGTCAACTCAAATTAACTCATAAACCTCTTGGTCCATGACATGAAATCAGAATTACCTGACAGAAAAGAAATTGAAGAAAATCATAAAGCTAATTTTAAAAAAATAATAATAATATTGAATGATAAAATAAAAAAAACACAAGAAAAAGAACATAAACCAGAGTTGACTTTTCTAACCCATGACATTGAAAAGCATCATACATGAAAAAACCGCAAAACACAATCTCTAACAAATTAAACGTTAAAAAATGAAATTGAAAAGAAAAATTTATATAAAATGACCCCAAAAGAAAAACATCAATTAGAATAAAAATCGAAATAAAAAATAAATTAAAGGCGTAAAAAGATTTTGATTGAAGGTTGAAATCAAAAAAGAAAAAAAAATTAACAAAAGAGCAAAAAAAATCAAAAGAATGAGGTTCATATTAAAAAAAAAAATACATCATAAATATGGATTGAAGGATGAGATTGAAAATCAATAAAAGTTGCATAAAAGGGTTAAGACAAATCAGAAATCAAAAGAATGAGGACCAAAGAGGAAAAAACAACATATGACAAATTGGGATTGAAAGATAAAATTAAAAAATATATATTAAAACTTTACAAAAAAATCACAAGCAGAAATTAAAAACCAAAAGAGTAAGGACCAAATCCGAAGGCAAAACAAATTGAGGGGTAGCTCTGGAAATCTGAGGGGTTGTGAACAAAAACCGAGAAGGAGAGAAAAAAGAAAAAGAAAAGAAAACGAAAGGGCTCACTGTGCTAAACCAAAGGTTTATTCAGGACACGCGCTGGCCAAACACAGAAGGGCCATTGAGAGGATTTGAACGCCGCCTTGGAAGCCAATGCTTGGCCTCTAGGAGACGCCACATGTTCTGCCCGAAAACTATGACAATCCTTCACATGCTAACACGTGCAATGCACTCATCAATCGTTTTTAAAAATATTTATTAAACATTGAAATACAAACTTGCCCCTAACCCCAATTAACAATAACAAAAGGGTTAAAATGACAAAAATGACCCTTGACGCTTCTTTATACCTCAAAGGCATTCCAGTAACTTATAGTGCATTTAAAGTTAAAAAATACAAAAATGTCCCTATATGTCAAGGTTATTTCTTTATTTTAAGGATATTTTTGCATTTTTATTGTTTAAAGAATAATAAAAAGACCAAAATACCCCCCACAAACAATGCCAAATTTTTATATCAAAGGGCAAAATTCTAATTTCACAATCCGCAATGCATCTGAGTCTAGTGCTACACTAAATGACATTGTTCTTACCCCTTTTCCTTTTAGTTTATACTAGATAGGTGGCTCGCGTTATACTGTGGGCATACCTATTTGTATCATCCAACTTGAGCAAACATCAAACCAAAGTAAACTGAATAAAATTATAAAGCACAATTATCCAACCAATTTAATATTGAAAGGAAAAATTAAAAAATAATTAAAAAGTAACGAAAATAAAAGGCTAAAGTCAAAGCTGGTGAACATTTTAAATCCATAACCCGAGAATCTGAGATATGATATCAAGATAACTCTATAGAGAGAAAAGGTAAAATTTCCAATGAATCTAATGATGATGGAAATTTAAAACAAAAATGATCAAAGCCAATTTGGTTCAAAACATGTGGCACAAATCATAAGGCTGGATCATGACATAAATGGCAAAACTAAGAAAATAACAGTGTAAAATTCCAAACCAACCAAAATAATTAGGGATAAGCTTGAAAAAACACATTAAAAAAAGAGATAAAAAAAATGTAGATTTGAAAAGAATGAGAACCAAATTGAACACGAAAAGAAAATAAAAACAAATTATAAGCGATGAAATTGAAAAACAATTTCAATTAATAAAAGGATAAGAAAAACTAAAATAATAATCAAAAGAATGAGGACAAAATTTGATATAAAAATCAAATGTTAATGAATGAAATTAAAAAAAAAATTCATTAAAAGATTCAAGACTAAATACATTGTAATTAAAAGAATAAAAACCAAATCTGATATAAATATTAAATGTAAAATGATAAAATTGAAAAACAAATAACTCAATATATGATTCAAGATTAAATATAATGTAATTAAAAGAATAAAGACCTAATTTGACTCAACAAACAAATAAACAAACTTCTTTATTTTTTTGTTTTTTTGTTTTTTTTGTAATGACCAGCATGTTTTTCTAAGAGATGAAAGTATAAAGTGGGAGGATCAACCATCGGTATTTTGACACCATAGGCCTCACCGCTATAATGGAGGCGATGAGGCACATCGAACGTCATCTCGGACAAGGGTGTTCGAAGTTGTTTTGACGCCGTATGCACCACTCGAACGACGTGAGCGGCACCAAATTTTTAATTTAAATAATATTTTATATATATTAAAAGACTCGATTACCCTTAACCCTATATGAGAATAACAAGTAAACCATAACAAAATAACTAAAGTGCCCTTGCATACAAAGCTAATAAATATTATTTTTAGGAGCATTTAAGTAATTGTACTATAAAATAACTGAAAAATCCGAAAAGCCATTGACCTAAGAAAAAGATTTTTTTTCTTTTAAGGGTAATTTAGTAATTACACTATGTATAAAAATGTAAAAATACCAACTAACCCCCTCTTTTTCTGTAATGACTAATGGATCCCATAAAAAAAAAAATTTCTAGCCCTAAGTCCAAGCTAAGTAAGTTTTCCTCAAGGTGTAAAATAATAATTTCATTGTGTGAATCCATAGTGAATGTGAGTGTGTGCATAGTGAATCCCTGAGCTTTTTTAGATTTTCATATTATATTATGCAGTAAAATAATGGTTGACCAATCTTTTATACAAAGTTGGGGACCACATGTTAGGTTGATCAAAGTTTTAGCAAATGATTGTACAAGTCATATACTATAACACCATGTTGTGTTTCCCTTTTATCTATCCCCATTTTCATTGGGATAAAAGGTTAAAGATGTTTATAGGCATAGATATACAAGTAACAAGAAATATTCATAAGCTCTCCCTAAATTAAATTTCTAGTTTTGTTTTTCTCCTTGTGGAGGTTTATGGTACCTTGGGGATATTAATTACTAACAATACTCTAAGAGATTGCTAAATTATTGTGAAGGATTGCACTGTGGAGCCTCTCACATTTCACCGTAGATTCACTTTTAAATTTTTTTTATTTTTTCATTTTGATTCTCAAATATTTTATTTAGGCGATTGCATTCTTTATGGGCCAAATTAAAGGAAAATTGATTCAAATTTGTTGACCAAGTATAATATTACAAGAAGGAGGAACATCGTGAAAAAAATGGTGAAAATAAGTGGCTAGTTTGAAATTTGGTTAAAAGGTTCACTTTGGTCCTTATACTTTTTTAAATTATAAGCTTTCAATCCCTATTTTTTTTTAAATTCTATTTTGGTTCAAAACTTTATTTTCTTTATTTTTTAGTCCTTAGTTTGAGAAAGGAGAAAGAAAGTGGCTGAATTTCAGTAGTAAACAGAGAAAGTCTTAGTTGAAACCGATTTTGAACATGAAAATATTTATTTTGGTGTCAATGAGTTTTATTTGATGAAGTGCGCGTATCTTATATGTTTTTTGCCTTTACCTTTGATTGAGATAGCGATCTGAGCTCGAAAAGTTTTAAGTTTCGACTTGTTTAAGGCCATATACAAGTTTATCAAGGAGTTTTGTATGTTTTGGGTCAAAAATAGGTTTCAAATGGATTTCAGGTCAAAAAACAATTAGCTCTGATTTTCTAGTCACTATGATGATTGAAATCTAGGGAGAAGCTGATGATGGGTCGCTTGCTTGTTTTTTTTTTTAAATAGGGGTTGGCGACAACTTATGCGGTCTACTTCATCTTTAATAAACAAAAATAAACTTAGCCAAGTGCTCGGGCTTGAGCTGAAAGGCCCAGGCAAATTGTTCCAACTAGGTCATGGCTACGCGTTTGGGCCATTGCTTTTTCCTTTTTGTTTTTAGCCTTCTATTTATTTATTTTTGCAATTTTAACTTTTAATGATTGTTTGAACAAATTTTTATGATGTTTTTTTTAATAGAATATGATTTATTTTTTATTTATTTTATAGGTAATATTTTATCATTTTTTTTTATGTTAGGAGGCATTCTTTTTTTGTAGCCCTACTTAATTTCTTTCCCTTTAATTTTATTCAATTGCTTTTTTATATGTTTTTTCTATTATCATTTTATTAAATAAAATATTTGTTCCAAGAAACAATTTTATTAAACACAATCAAGTCTATTACTCATATTTCGAGATCATGTGTATACAACCACATCTATCTCTCACATTTTCAATTTAATCTTTAGTTAAAATTACAAAAAAAAAATTCCAAATATATGTAGTGTTGCATAATGTTTTTTATTTTATTTTATTTTATTTTATCATTTTCTTGTGTGTGTTTGTTTCTACTATTGTTTGATTAAATAAAAAGAACTTATTCTAATAAATAAAGTTATTAAACATAACTGAGTACATAACCACAAGTGGCTAGCCGACCACCTCACATAAGGAGCGGCCACCGCAAAGTTCTCTATTTCCTCTATAAGTTTCTTCTTTTTCTCCCCCAACAACTGACGCCAGCCGCCATCCTCTTCACCAACACCATCACTACCCTCCGCATGTCAAACCAATTATACCAGTTGCACCGCCCCCTACGCCAGGTAAACTTCTTCTTCCCCCCCTGCAAATTCGTTCACCGTGCATGCAAAACAAGAATTCATTTTGTATGCAGGGGACAAATTATAATTAACGTGGTCACTAGGCTAGGCTAGCAACTATATGGGTTGCACCTGTTTCAGCCTAGCCCATCCTAGATGGTTGGGTTGGGTCCAGCCCACAAAAAAGAAAAAGAAAAAGGGTTTGTTAGGCCGCTTTCGGCCCAACCCAATTGGGTCGGGCTAGACCCATTTTGGCCTAGCCTAATTTATATTTATTAATATAATAATAATATAATATTATATAAAAAAATTCCAAAAAATTGTGATTTTCTCGCATGTTTTTCCAATAATTTTGCATAATATTGGGTTATATATTTACACTATAAGATATAGATTCAAGATTAAAATACTTGGTTTTCTCTTGACGTTTCTAAACATTTTCAAAAATTAAAAAAAATCTCAAAAATTTTTAAATTAATTTCCTTTTTATATATATAAATAATTGTTTTAGACAATTTATATAAAAGTAATGGACCCCAGGGTTGGCTTGGTCTCTTGAAATTCTTAGGACAGTTTAGATAGTCTTGGCTATCCCAAGCATTTCCGGAGACCAAAGATTTTGAAAGAACATTTGAGATATCGAAGAAGAAAAAGAAAAAAAAAGGAATAAAAAATGAAGGCAGGGAAGCCATATGACTTGTGGACCAATGGCTTGGCTACCACCTTGTTGGGAATTTAATCAGTTTGTGTATTAGGGTTGCAGACAACACATGTATTGTCTCCAAGTGAAGATGATGGTCAGGGAAGCATTAGGGAAATCTCCAAGTGACCCATCAAGAGAAAAACAAAGATGGTAGGATAACAAGTCTTCTTCAATTATAAAAAGAAACTGTTTGGTTTTTATTTACGATTTCACATCATCTGCAGAGCTAGAGAGATCTTCAAAAGCTTATAATTAATCGATGTTATTTTTTTTTTAAATCATTCCTGTAATTTGAAGCCACCGAACAAAGGCTGTAAAAAAATTAAATTAATGCAAGAAAAAATAGTTCAAAATTAGGTTTGAAATGTTAACAACACAAGTGTACCAAAAGCTAGTTAAATATTATTGCAACTTCCACATAGGAGGTAGGGGTGAGTGAATGCCATTGCAAATTATTATTATTATTATTATTATTATTATTATTTTTATTATATAAAACATTAAGAAATGTGAGTCTTTTTTATTGTAAAAGTACATTGTTTACACATTCACAAAATATTATAGACATGTTGTTCATTTTTTAATAATTTATTTTTACTCAAAGTTTTATTTATATATATTGAACTTCCATTGATTTATGAGAATATGAGTATTATGTATAAGAATTAGTTGAAATAGATGACAATTTAAATCAAATGAATGGATATGCATGCAAGTTTTAAAGTTTAATTAGTTTAGGAATTAACTTTGAAAATATGTCATGCTGACTTAATAGTATTGTACAAATGTAAGCTTTTGAGCTTTTAGCATTATATTCTTTAATTGTGCATTATTTTAATGATATGTATCTCTAGAACTTGTTTCATATCTTGTTAAGATTACATTCACATTACATGTGTGCATGAAGATGATAAAGGCACTACAAATTTTAACCATTTTAGCCAAAAAGCCAACCCAAAGCATATTATTGTTAGTGAGCCTTTTTAAACTTGTTTATCTTTTATTTGCTTTACCCATGTTATAAGCCTTAACTTTTTATATGTGAAATCCTTTTCTCCTGGTCAATGATTAGTAAAGCATATACTTGTTGATATTTCAAGAGATTATGGTTAGAAATTATATGAAAAAAGTGATACTTGATGGAAAGAATAGGCAAAGTTGCTAATGGTAGACCATTCATTCTAAAAAATGAAAAGTTGTTCCATTATATTCTCAAAGTTTTATGTTGATGGAACTTGAAATCAAAAGAAGTTAAGTATTGGTGCTTAAAAATAATAAATTTATGTGCTTGATGATATATCTTGTTTTGAAATTTATTTTTATATAATGCTCTACTTTTTTTTGTTTTAACCTTTTCTTTTCCTTTCTTTTACCTCACCTTAAACTTAGATCTATTACAACTGAAAAGTAAAATCTTTTAATTCATGTATTGCTTGTAATATTTTAGTTATAGAGATGAGATTGAAAAGCAAGCTTATGGTAGAACATGTTTATTGATTGAATTTGAGAGATTTAAACACATACACTTTAAACGTGAGTGTTGGAGTGTATATCAATGAGAGGAACTATCACTTTGGCATGACATAGATTTCATTTAAATCTTAATGAGTAATTGATTTTTGAAGTTCGCATGTAAATAAATTTATGAAAATTTATATTTTTATCCTTTTTAACTATATTCTTGTTTATAATGCATGTATTATTGGACATTGATGGAAGATTAAGAGATTGGTCATAGTTATTTTTTATTCTTTTTTACTTTGGACTTTCTTAAGTTTGATTTTATCTCTCCTTTCTCGAAGACGAGCAAAAGCTAAGTGTAAGGATATTTGATGTAACCATATTATTAGTTAGTTTTATCAATGTTTACCTAGTATTTTCCTATGTTTTATATATAAAATACCTTGATATTCTTTGTTTTATGTTTTGAAGGTACTTTTAGATGTAAGATTTGAAAATGAGTAATTTGAAAATAAAATTCAGATCATGTTCCAACTCGTGTCAAATATTTACAAATTTGACCTTCGATTAATGTTTTACGCAGAATTTGAGTTGTAGAGATCGAAATAAAATGATTCTAGTGGAATTAGAAAGCTAACATCCATATATTTCTATACATATATGACAAGAAGAAAGAAAGAGCATGTAAATTGCAGCCTTCAAAGACATGTCTCACATTCTGCCAATTTTTACCTTCAGCCATTCCAACTGAATATCTTGAGTTATAGAAGTCTATTTGATGCAAACTCAATTTGGTTGGATTCTTGACTCAAGTACCTATCGGCTAACCAAATTTCAACAGAAAAAAAAAAGTTTGTATGAGAGATATGATTTTTCTAATAAGGCAACCTATAAATTCTGTCAGCTGACAGGTTTTGTGAAGAAACAAGTCCAACTTACTTCCTAAGCGTCTAAATTGACATGATAATTATTTATTTGCAGGGAAAGATCTTTTTTTTTTTTTTTGAAAAATTAACTTCACTAAGTCCAAATTCAAAGCTTGAAGATTTTATGCAAGACTTTTTTTTTTTCCCTTTTTTATAGGAAAGTAGTTATTGTACTTAAATATAGATTGTCTATCTTAGAAAGGACTTATATATATATATATATTAAGGATACAAACGGATTAGTAGGAGTGTGGTGAAGATGGATTTTTATTAGATAAAAAGAAAAGAGAGAAAAAAAGGACGGCAGCTAAAAAGAAGAAAGAAACTCTCACCTTTTTCATACACCCGAGATTATGTTTTCGTCTTTTCTCTTCTTTAGTTTTTCGATGATCATGCAAAATTAAGTTATTTTTCTTGGTTGAAAGGATACATAAACCTTCGGATTTTAAAAACTATAAGATCTATTTTATCTTTTCTTTTAAGTTTATATAATAAGTATGAATATTTTTTCTATGTTTAATTTCTATGGTTGTTTAGTTTGATTGTTAGAGCAGACTCTAAGTTATTAGTTTAACCAATCTATTGCTAAGTTTACTATCAAAACTGGAGTTGTGATATTTAACTTGTGAAGTGACTAAGTTTAATAAGTATGGTGGATTTATATTATTAATCTTAGGAAAAACATTCAATTAAATCAAACATAGACTGCAGACGATTATGTTGTTTAGATTTATCAACCTATCCAGTTCTTAAGGTTGTCATTGAATTAAATTATTAGTATAGACATTGTGGTTGTTTATTGGTTAGGGTTAATTATATTACGGATCGGTTAACTAAGTAATATTAAGAAAAGATAAATATTCAAAATATAAATTGACATATCGTTTCGATGATCAATTTTGATTTTTTTTTTGTGGATGTTTACTTGAGACCAATATTTTTTTCTTAATATGTTTCAGTTAATTTAATTTAATTATTTTATTTCATTTACCATAGTATAGCTTAAATAACCTCAAAACCCCCAACTTTGAATAATTTAGTATAAAGACCTGAACTAAATCTTTCTGGTGTGATCAACTTTTTATTTGCTCTATATTATAATTTTTTTTTGTCTAGTGATATATAAAAAATTAAAAATATATATATGAAAATTAAACTGATACAATACTATCCTAATAATTTTATTTATTTTACATGTAAATATAAAGATATATTTTACGATGATTTTAATTAAAAATATATATTTTTAATTTTTTAAAAACCACGAAAACAGCAAATATTACAATTTCAAACTTGTCTTCTTAAACTAAAGCCTTATATGAAGGTCAAAAGGTGGTGCTATTTTTTCAAGGTCCAAAAGTATTTCACTCCCAAACGGGAAAGAAGTTAAGGCGCAACTTCAAACAGCAGTTTTGCCCCTTTCAGGATTTCACTGTACCATCCAAAATTGCGACGGCTTCCTTCCCTAATACATACTTTTCTTCCAATAAGTTAAATTCTAAGAGATCATTTTTCCTCAAATACTGTATTACACAGAAACTCACCCAATGAGAGAGATCTGCATGTCACCTTCTTAAATTTGTTAGGAGGTCTTTGAGATATCCTTCTCCTTATTTGCCTTCCAATATCAGAGACCAATCCACTTGCAAGAAATTAATAGTTCTAAATACTGTATATATACATACTCACCCACTCACCTCCACTTATTATTTTACTGTCTATTAAATCTATTTGTTTGTGTCCCAAAAACCTTAAATTCCCTTTCTCCCTTCACGAGACTTTAAAAAGATGAAAAGATATAGCTAGAAGAGATAAATCCTACATGCTTTTGATGGGCTAGGAATTTTATATTCTTTTATATATATATATCTGTCTTCTTCTTTAAAATACATCTAACTAATAAAATACCACTAATTATATATTTTCTAAATACTATAAAGTAAGACTATAAAAAAATCAGGTCAGGTCAGGTTAAACAGCTAGTACTTGTCAAATGCACCGTGTTTCTGACTCTTTCATTTTATTTTGTTGTATATGCGATCAATTCATTGATGGAAATGTTGAAAACAAGATGACACAATCAACCCTCATAAATGAAAGAGAATACCAAGCCATACATATTTTTCTTGCAGGAAGTTCACAACCAGCAAAACCATTCCCTTAGAAAGCAGCCATCATCACCGTGTTTAGTCTACATCCATCTTAAATGAATAATAATATCACATCAACATCTGCTGCAATTCCATGAAGTTAAATCCATACCAACTCAACTTGGAAGATTATTTGATAAGGTGCATTGATAACTCAATGCAAAATCATCGATTGGGTGGTAGGATGAGAGTACACAAACAAAATCCATCAACATTGCCATTGTCACACCAATCATCTTGTCAAGGGGTCAGGGATGCCATGAACCACATCAAGAAAGCTATCTCCATAGCTCGTGCCAATAAAACGTACTATGGTACAATTGATGGGTCATCCTACTTAATTTTCATGTAATTCTACTAGCCCTACAAGGCTAGTCCCAAAGACTAAACACTCAAGGACACTGATCTCTCTTCCACTTGAGCTCGCCACATTCTTCAAAATCAAGGTGGCAATCGATTCTTCCATGAAAAGAAGCTGCACCAATTGGTTCGACATACAATTTCCCCTTATCTGCTAAAATTTAAGGTCAATAGATGCACTGAACTGGAAAATCATTGGTTTAATCACGTCTCTTTAATATATGGTTTCTAAGCAATCAGCACATTCAATTATACTCTTCAATTCTTGTGCTGACTGTAGCTTTTGATGAAAATTTGTCTCTGCAGATTAGCATTAGCAAGCTAACTAGTTTATCCATTTGATATAGATAGCATGTTACCAATTCACAGTTCCAACCCCAATCATACTGTGGGCGGGTGCTTTTCTTAATCCGATGTCATCCATCCTTTGTCTCACATTTTCCGCATCTTCCCACCTTCCCAGTGCAGCATAAAGTTTGGCCAGCAGCACATAATTTCCTGTGTTATCTGGCTCGAGCTCAAAAAGCCATTTTGCTGCAACTTCTCCCAATTCAACATTTTCATGCATCACACAAGCACCAAGCAATGCACCCCATACAGCATGGCCTGGCATAAATGGCATTGTCTTTATCAGATCATAAGCTTCATCCATTCGACCAGCACGACCAAGCAAATCAACCATGCATGTGTAATGATCATCATTGGGGATTGTTTGGTGATCCTTGAGCATGAATTTGAACAAATACAAGCCATCATCCACCAAGCCAGCATGGCTGCAAGATTGCAATATTGAAGTAAAAGTAACATCATTTGGCTTCACCCCAGACTGAACCATTTGTTTGAAAAGTAAAACAGCAGTCTCACCATGTCCATGCATTCCATAACCAGCTATAATTATACTCCACACAAAAATGTCCTGGACATCTACAGGGATAGTATTAAAAATCTTGTGAGCAGATTCTAAACTTCCACACTTGGAATATATATCAATCAGAGATGTGGCAACTTGAATATTTGAAACAAACCCAGACCTCATTAGATAACTGTTTATATTGTTTACAGGCTGCAGATCAGCAAGAATGCTATATGCAGGAAGGAGACTATTGCATGTTGCAGCATTTATTTCCACTCCTTCCATTAGCATTTTCTTGAAAAGTCCTATTGCTTCGGTTGCAAGTTTATTATGAACACAACCAGAGAGCATTGCATTCCATGGAACTGTTTTCTTTCTTGAAGTTCTAGTAAAGACTGAGAAACTTAGGCCAAGACAATTGCATTTTGCATACATGTCAATCAATGAAGTCTCTACAGCAACTTCTGAATAAAGCCTTTGCTTCATCACCCAACCATGCAAGCAACGACCATCCTTCAAATTATTCAAACTAGCACAAGCCAAAAGAATCAAGGCTATAGTCACTGAATTGGGTCGTAACCCTTCAATCTGCATAATCTTAAAAAGTGATAATGCACTTTTCGCATCACCATTCAAAATGTACCCATTAATCATTGAAGTCCAACTCACTACATCCCTTTCAACCATGTTATCAAAAACCAACCTCGCCTCATCCATACTACCACACTTAGCATACATATCCACCAATGCATTGCTCACTATCTTTTTACCTAAAACCTTCTCTTCCACTAATCCATGAACCCTTCTCCCCACTTCCAATTCCTTCAAATACCCACAAGCCGGCAACACAGAAACCACACTAGCACCATCAATCTCAACCCCAGAATCCACCATTTGGTTAAAAACCACCAAAGCAGTATTTGCAAACCCATTCTTGAAATACCCATTTATCATAGTATTCCAAGAAACCACACTCTTCTCTTTCATTGCATCAAAAACCTTTCTTGCCTCCTCCACTTCCCCACAATTCATATACATTGCCAATAAAGAATTCAGCACAAACAAGTGCGAACCAAACTTTGACACTAGCGTCAGCCCATGAAGCACTCTACCATATTCAACCAATAACAATTCACTACAGGCTTTAATAACAAACGGGTATGTATAATTATCCGGGCAGCAATCTTTTGATCCAAGCATTTCAAGAAACACCTTCATCGCTTCAAAATAATCCCCCTTAGCTATATACATTTTAATCATGAAATTATATAAGAGCGTGCCTCGTTGAGGCAATAAATCGAACAGTTTGCGTGCATTATGTACGTACCCACAATGCGCATAGGTTGCGACAAGGACTGACCGGATATCGATGGAAAGAAGGCCAGAGGTAATGAGGTGGGCATGGAGTTGTATTGTTCTGGTGAGGGATTGAGCGGCTCCATAGTGTTTTAAGAGAGACTGGAATCGGGTCGTTTTAGGGGCCAGCAAGAGCTTTGGATATAGTAGTCTTTGTTGGGCCATTCATGAATTTCTACGGCTACTTTAGCTGTTGGGGGGTTTTGACAGGATATTAGGCAAATGTAGCAGGTAACCTGCCGATTATGGGTTGAGGTTATGATGGCAATGGATCGGGTTCGGGTGATTTTTTCATGCATCTGTATTTAATTTGCTAAATATATAACAGGGGTGTCAAAAAACCTAATTTATTTGTAATATTTATATTATTTGATACAATTTAATCTATCAAATAAAGATAATATAAATATTATAAATAATGATGAGTAAAAAACCATAAAATATAAATATCACGAGATCGTTAATGGGTAAGGAAAGAATCTAGACCAACTAGGAGAGGGCCATTGCCCCCTGAAAAAATTCAAAAGTTCACGATAGTCCTTTAAAGTTAGTTGTGTTTCATATAGAACCTTGTAATTTCTTAATCTTCCCTTTCCTTGAAGTCATATTATTTCTACATTGCCCCCTAACTTTTTTTGTCACCCTCCGTCAGTAATGGTGGGTCTAGATTAATTTGTATACCCAATAACAACAAATTGTTCTATTCTTTTAATACAACTGATTCTCTTAGAAAATATTCATTGATTTAGTTGATATATTACGCTTAAATTGTTTTGGGCTAATTTATAAGCTCAAATCTCAGTTTCAATGAAATTCAACTCATGAAAATTAATAATATAAACCCAACTAATGAATATTTATAATATTCATAAAATAAGCCCAGCACAACAATGTTTATAAATACCCTAGCATATAACTTTTACACATTGGATAGAAGGTTTTTTTTATTCTTTGAGTACCCAATCTGACTTAGATTTCTTACATTAAAAAAAATTAATGATTTTTATAGCACCTTCTAAAATTACATTTTTAATAACTTAATGCGAAGAATCTTATATATTAGGGGCATAACCCATGTTAAAAAAAGATGATGCAAATAATATAATTGTTTTATCTTTCTTTTTCTAGATCTGACTTTCTGAATTAACTTGATAAAATTTTTAAGGTATTTGTGCTGTGAAATATTTTTTTAATTTTAGTAATACTGAAGCAATTGATCTTGGTACGGAAAAAAAAAAAGAAGAATTATCCTATCAGCAGTAAATTTTCTTTATACTTCAGTTTGGATAAAATTCAACCATGTAGTTTAGCTCTGATTAAAATTTGAGAAGAAGATTGCGGGCTTTAAATTTGCCGGCCTTCTAAAATAGCTCGTAGCTTTATTTCCACGCCTGTTATAAAAGTGACATGGACGAGTGCATGACATGCAGCATAAGAATATACAACACTTTGAAGAATTATGATGTATAGCATTTTATTTTGTTAAAACTTTATTTTAATCTGCTAAATTTGTTGGATTTTTTTCATTTCTCTCAGGAAACAAGACAGAAGAATTCTAATTGATACAATACTCGGATGATAGTAGAAAGCGTGTGCTTGAACAATGAAAAGGTTGCTGATATCCAACCATTTTCTCATATACAATTTCATAATTGTACAGGTTTGTTTTCGTCGCTGTTAATCAAAATTGAATGCAGTTAATATATAATTTACAGATTGATTATTAGAATAGCCTTGATAACTTTTTCTAATTTGTAAATTAACATGTTCTTGATATACATGTCCAAGAAAATTGAACAAACTGGACGGGACAGACTTCTATGATTCATCTTCAACACTTGGTCCTTTCCTGAACTGGGACATGGGTTGAACAGTCACTGCTTCTGCAGCTTTCTTGTGTAAATTCCCATTGGATTCTTACAATGCTAACAAGGAGTAGTAGGCCAATGCTATCGGCATGGAGATGAGCATGCCAAATATTACCCTGCAACCAAAACAAACATATAATACTTTCAGGAAAAGAAGAAGAAGGAGTTGAGCGAAGGATGCGGGATAATGTAGGAATGCAGCGATGCATTAGTTACCCTGTGCTCAATGTATCCGGATGAACGTTGTACTCTTTTGCGAAGACGAATGGAACGATCCCTTGAGGAAGAGCTGCCTGGATTACAAAACACATTGTTTAACATTCTATCATAATAATTGATAAAATGAAACAAATCTATGCACCTGCACAATTGCCACTTTGAGCACTGTTCCCTTGAGTCCAACAGCAATGGAAGCGACTGCCATTAGAGCAGGCCCCACGATGAACTTCATTGCCATGGCTACCATCGCCATTCGGATTCCACATGCTATTATGCTTGGCCGCGATGCCATAAACAGTCCTGTTGAGCATTTGGATGGAATGAGTAGAAATCCCCTCTTATGAGTTATAGTAACAACAAGTTATTGATAATTTATAGTCATACCTAAGCTGAACATTGCCATACCAAGCCCTCCTGTTGACAAAATCCTCACGGATTTATCAACAATGTCCGGCAAGTTCACTCGCCACCTAAAACAGAGAAAAGCCTTGTAACGTCAGAAGTAATAAGAGCAAGCTGTCTCAAGTATAGTCTAATTGTAATATTATCAAGAATTGATTTTGCAGATGTACCGAGAGTGTATGCTTGCCCAGATAAGAGCCACCAAGGTAGCGTAAAAGTTTGGATTGCTCATTAGCTTCCTCACCACCGTCAAAAGAATGACCCTGGCTTTGACTTTCCTTGTTCTTCTTTGCACTCCCTCATCTTCTTTGTGTTGTGCTTCTTGAAGAGCCTCTAGATCCCCTTAACATAGAAATGAAAACCATTTGTGCTGGAGGACATTAAAATATATCTAGAAACAAGAAAACACAGTCACATCATGTTCGTATGAATTTGAATCAGACAGCTTGTTAATTACTGCTATACTTATTAGTCAAGAAACATGCAGTGCCTTAGCCAACCATATATCAGTATTTCCTGGAGAATGTCCATGAATGGATCTTGCGAAGAGCATGTACAAAAGAAATGGACAGAGAGCAGAAATGTTTTCAGGGTTATCTTCTACTCCAATATATTAATTAAGGCTGGCTGAGCAGGGTTGGAATTGAAGTACGTACTATTCATTATATTAGAGTTCAAGTAAGAGTCTAGTAGCCGGTGATCTATGCTTCTGGTACTGTTCATACTCTGGGTTTATTATTATTTATCATCGATGAAGGGAGCACAGATACCTGTGGATTCTGAAGATGGTGCCACAGTGGCTTCCTTGGTGGCATTGAGCTCAAACAGAAACAACAACAAATTGTACCAGATTAGGCTTTGCAGGCCAACTATCTGTGAAAGAAGTGGCTCTGCCTCAGCCCCATACATAGCCCTCAGAAGTGGAATCCCCAGAATCAAAGTGTTGGGCAATGTTGAGAGGGAGAGACCAGTGATGATCCAATTCAACCGTCCGCGAGAGCTGATTTTGGCGAGTGCTGTGAGCACTAGAAGGGCAAGTAGTTTTTGAAGAAAGTCGGCAAATATAAGTTTCAGATTCATTTTGTATGGATTGATACCAGAGATAACTTGGAATGATAATAACGGGATTGAGAATTTGGCGACAAACTTGTTTATGCCTGCACACTGATCTGGTGTAAAGAGCTTCCACCATTTCACAGAGATGTACGCCAATATCATGGCAAAATATAACGGAACTGTGGCTGTCACCACATGATACACATCAGCTGCAGAAATCATGGCAACCAGGGGTTCAAGGATTGTGAATAAGTGCTGCCTTAGTCTCTCTCTCTGTCTTTTTTCTTTTTCAGTCAGAATCCTTTGCAACAAATCTCTTTTTATACGCTCTTGCCAGATTATGAACAGTTGGGCTAGCATCAACTGTCTTGATAGAAGCCTCGTTAAAAAGTCTTTCCTAATTACCAGAATGACCTTAGCTTCTGCCTCCTTTATGTCGGGAAGCCAACATGATTTATGCTTTTTTTTCCCCTTGAATTTCTGATTATTCTAGCCTTTTGCATGATGCCAGTTTTGCTTATACCTTTACAATTATAATAGATGTATATTTGGTTTTGCCTGTTGTCTTGGTTTAGTATCATCAGATGTGGAAATAATTAACTAAAAAACCAAATCCCATGAGGAAGTTCTTGTGTATCGAGTAATAAATTATTATTCATTATAATTATAATACTTGTGATTACAAATTTGTTACTGGAAATAAAAAGTCATGTACTAATCTTTGGGGATGTGATTGTTTTTAAAGCAAGACAAAATTATTTTTTTTTAAATTGCTCGAGGTTAGATTTATAATTGCATTTTATTTTAAAATAAAAAAATTTAAGACTTACTATTTAGGGATTTTTTTTTGTATTTTCAAGTTTTTTAAAGTAATATAATTATTTTGATGCTCTTAAAACAAAGTCAATTGAACTCTCATTCAATGACTTTTTTTTTAGTTATTCAGGCAGTGTTCACACAAGTGACCATTACTTTTTCTCTCATTTTCTCTCTCCCTAACTTAGATTTTCACACTAGCCTCTTGAAAAATCACAAACAACCCTTTTCTTTTTGTTATGATTTTTTTTTATTTTGAATAATTTATTGAATTTGATCTCTATTATTTTGATTATTATTTTTTTGTTTGGAATCATTTATTTTCTTATCAAGTTTAATTCATATTCTTTTGATTGCAAATTATTTTTGCTTTGATAATTTCTTAAATTTATATTTTAAATTGGCTTATAATAAACTTCTTGATTATAAATGTATAAATAATCATTTTTTATAGGAATTAAATTTATATTTGACAAGTTCTTCACGTCCTTTCTTTTTATTTCACCCCATATCATTTTTTAATCTATAAATATATATATATCAAATCATAGTTATTATTTTTTTTCAATTTTCTCCTCTATGATTTTTTAATCTTTCAAATTTGGTTTTTATTCTTTTAATTTTTTTTGCTTGGGGTCATTTTTAATTTTTTTTAATTTCATCATCCTCGGGTCTTTTTCTGTTAAATTTTATCCCAATTTTTTTTGTTGCTATTTTTTTCTCTTTTGCAAGTTTTTTATAAATATTTTTACACGAGAGTTAAATTTCTTGATTAAACTCAGATCTAAGATTTTACAACTTACAAACTTTAAAGATTAGATCACGTTTAAAAGGTTCACCCGATTTTGCTTCATTTTCTTTTTTTTTGAGCTTATTTTTCTTATTTTTAATCCTTTTTTTTAGATTTTGTTTTTTCAATTTTTGAGCTTGATACTATTGGATTAACCCTCTATATTTGTTTTTTTAATTTCAACTTCTATTATTTTTTTTAATCTATTATTACAAATTTCCTCTTTTTTTTTGTTAGAAAACGCGGTATTCTAAACAAGTTTCATAATAAGTGCTAGTCATCATGTATTATGGGAATCTTTCTTGTAAATGAAGGGACATGGTATTTTTGTCATAAAGGTATTAAGTGACAGATTCCTTCTTCCCTCTTGTTACGACTTTAAGCTAGGAAGGGATGTAGCTAGGCTGACACTTGTATATATAAATCTAAATCTTGTTCAAGAGGCTTTAATTTTCAAAAACTTAATCTAAAAGAACAAAATTCTTTGTGTTTTTTACCCCATTTTGACCATGCACACCTCCATTCTTTGATTGTGGCCACATAATCTAAATTTAAAGTAGAAGGTATGTGCCTAGCTAAATTTAGTCATAGGGGGAGGAGGAATAAAGAAGCAAATTGCAAGGGAAGTAATAGAAGTACTGTGTTTATGACAGTGGCAAGGAAGAATTTGGCTAAGTATGGTCAAAAGTGTGAGAATAAGTGTTGTGGGGAATTCACTTTAAAAAATGTGAAATTTTGCCCAAAAAGACCTCTTGTCTCTTTCTTCAAGTTGTCTTTGTTACCAGAAAATGCAATTCTTGAGGCCCATTTTTCCGCCATCCATGCCTGTCTTGCACAAAATAGGTGAATATATGTGCTGGAGAATTCCACACGTTATACCTTGGCTTTAATTATTGACAAGAAGGATTCTTACATTGGTAGCTTTTGCTTAATACCAAAAATTTGAAGTCCTAAAGTCTTTGTTTAGATTTTTTTTATCTGACTTTTAATTCTTTTTATATTACTATATCCAGTGCACATTTATATTGAAATTTTCCTGCATGTTTATATATTTAGCTGAAACTTTCTGACAACAGGCAGGTTTTTTAAAAGTAATTTCTTAAATTTTATAGCCTAAACACCATGACCCAAATTAATATAGCTTCACATCCATATTAATTATGCTTAAAATTCATTTGTCCAAGAATATAGAGAATAGTAGAATAAGAGCAAGACGTTACTTATGTAAGCTTTGGCTAGAACACCTCCTTAATACCCTATGTAAAGTCTACGTACGTTAAGATTATGCTGTTTGCCTTTTTCATTCTTGTCTCCTTGCTAGTTGATGACTCTAATCTAGTTCATCTACAATTCAACCTTAAAAATTGATAAATATAAATAAAAACACCGGTATGCCATGATAACTTTTATTAATAGAATTTTCCATCATTGTACCTACTGATAAACATCAATAAAAAAATTATTTCAGTATATATTAAGGGAATGACAAAGGATATTACATTAAGATTAAAAAAAAAACAAATAAATAAGGACATGACATTTTTACTGATAGAATGACCAACGGAGTTATTGATGAAATAATTGCGTCGGTATTGAATTTATAATCTGGTGATCAACCCTCCTCCCCCAATCCCATTTCTCCTTCCTTATGCATTTTTTTCACAACAAACAGCCACCTCATCCCTCCTCAATCTCAACAAAATTCAACCTCTCACAACAAATTCAGCCACCACAACACGCTGTTTGTCACCATTCGTGTTTTATTGAGGATTCTTCACTTTAAGAAATCAAATCTACCCTTTTTTTATTTGAAATCAATTTTAAAATGTTGATTTTTTTGCATAGTTTTT
The DNA here is from genome assembly GCA_033617975.1 of Populus alba x Populus glandulosa. Taxonomy (NCBI): domain Eukaryota; kingdom Viridiplantae; phylum Streptophyta; class Magnoliopsida; order Malpighiales; family Salicaceae; genus Populus; species Populus alba x Populus glandulosa. The sequence continues at coordinate 12,534,217 of CM066146.1, read as the reverse complement.
GTACTTGTTTTATAGTTTTTTTTTCTCATACAAATTTGCTGTATGGATTTATGATTTTTGCATGTCAGGGTTTGTTTTAGATTTTGTAAAATTAAATTTGTTTATAAATTGATGCAACTTATGTTGAATTTTTGACTTAGGTGTTTTGTGATGAAATAAATAATGGCTTATTTAACAGCCTCGTATTATATTTTCTCAATTTTGTTGCCAAGTTGAAATTTTCGGTAAATATATAGAAATTTGAATTATGTAGATAGTCGATAATGAATTAAGAGTACTATTAAGATAGATTGAATAACTTTGAGCTAAACCAATATTTTTGCAAATTATTTAGTTAACGTAGTTAATTAATACATATTGTCATCATTATTTTATATAAGTTTGATATAAGTAATGGATGATCATTCATGAATGTATAGAGATTCACCCCAAGAGTTGCGGAGGATGAATTATTATAATGAAGTTCATAATTTTATTAATTATGCACTATCTAATTCAAGAAATATTAGTGGAGGGGGTATTAGATGTCCATGTAGGTTTGATAGAAGTAATGGATAATCATTCATGGATGTATAGAGATACACCCCAAGGGTTGCGAAGGATGAATTATTGTAATGAGGTTTATAATTTTATTAATTATGCACTATCTAATTCAAGAAATATTAATGGAGGGGGTATTAAATGTCCATGTAGGAGGTGTAAAATTAAAAAGTTTCTCGATCCAAATGTTGTAACGATACATCTTCTATAAAAAAAAGTTCATGGAGAAATACCTCTATTGGTATACACACGGAGAACCATATGTTCCTTACGATACCATGGTAGAAAGGATAGTTAGGTCAATTTCTAGTTCTAGCAACGTGTATTGAGTTATAGATAATAATAGTAATCCTTATAAGAATATGGTTATGGATGCGATGAGAATGAATCAAGGTCATATCGATCAATATCCAATCGTAATTGAAGAACCTAATGTAAACGCGACCAGATTTTTTGATCTTTTAAAAGATTCTGACAAACTATTATAGGATGATTGCACAAATCATAGTACACAATTGGTCATTGCATATGTGTTCAACATCAAGTCAGATCATGCGTTGAGTGAGGCCGGTTATGACAAAATTATCTAATAAACGAGAAACATTTTACCTAAAAAGAATAGGTTGAAAGAGAATTTATATGCTACTGAGTACATGATGAAACCTCTCGGTTTAGGATACTAGAAAGTTAACATATGTCTAAACATCTACATGTTGTATTACCTTGAAAAATACAGAGTTGACCGAGTGTAGAACATATGGACATTTTCATTATAAACCCATGACTGGCAGGGTAAGGACTCTTGTCACACAGAAAACTTATATACTTCCCAATCATATCTACACTGCAAAGGTTATTCATGTCACCAAAGACTATTGAGCACAAAATATGACACCAATCACATGATATGGTAGATGGAGTGATGGTGTACCCTTTTGATGGTGGAGCTTGGAAACACTTTAATATTGTTCATCCTTAAATTTTAATGGAGATCGGGAGCATGCATTTTGTGTTATGTATAGACAAATCCAATCTATTCGGGTCATTTGTTGCTCCTTATTCTTATTGGCCAATGATACTTATGGTTTACAACTTGCCACCAAGAATGTGTATGAGACCGGAGTTCATGTTTTTATCTATGGTTTACCTGATCCTAATAGTCTAGGTTAAAATATAGATGTTTGTTTTCTATCATTCATTGATGAGTTGAAGCAAATGTAGTCATGCAAAGCTTTGACTTATAATGTATTGAGGAAATAAAATGTTATAATGAATAGAGCTTTGATGTGTACTATCAATGATTTTTTAGCTTATAGAATGGTTTGTGGTTGGAGCATGAATGAAAAACTAGCATGTTCATATTGTATGATATATAACAAGGCATTCATGCTAACAAACATCAGTAAAGCATCTTTGTATGATTGCCACTGGCAGTTTTTATCAACAAATCACAAGTTCAGAAAGGACTTTTTTGTTGGCAGGGTTAAAAAGGATGTTACATCATTGCTTCTTTTAGATGAAGAATTGTATAACGTGTTATCAGAGTATGGTGACATTGTGTTTTCGTTTGACCTATAATTGAGTAAACTGAAGTATTTTCTAGGAGCTTTCTTATTGGAAGATTAATCTCCTCTGACATAACCTTGATGTCATGCTCATAGAAAAGAATGTATTTGGAAACATTTTCAACATAGTTATAGACGTGAAGGGGAAGACAAATGACAACATCAAGGCTAAAATAAATATAGCTTTCTTTTGTCACCGTAAAAATATGAAGTTGGTTTATGTTGGGTCATGAGTCATAAAGATCAAAGCCAGCATTGCCTTAGATAATAATGCATAGTTATTGATACAACCATATTATTCAATAGTTTTACCCATATTTACCTAGTATTTTTCCATGTTTTATATATAAATGCCTTGATAATCTTTGTTTTATGTTTTGAAGGCACTTTTGGATGTAATATTTGAAAAGGAGTAAATTGGAGATAAAATTCATACCATCTTCCAACCTGTGTCGAATATTGATATATTTGACTTCTAGTCGATGTTTTATGCAAAACTTGAGATGTATAGGTTGAAATGAGGTGGTTCTAGTGGCATTAGAAAGCTAATATCCATACCTTCTATACATATATGGAAAGAAAGAAAGAAAAAAAAAGGGCATGGAAATCGCAGCCTTCAAAGACAAGTCTTGCATTCTGCCAGTTTTGACCTGCGACCATTCCGACTAGAATATCTTGAGTTAGAGAAGTCCATTTGATGCAAACTTAATTTTTTTGGATTCCTAACTCAACGACCTATCAAACTACCAAATTGCAGCAGAAAAAAAGCTCATATGAGAGAGAAATGATTTTTCAAGAAAACCTATGAATTCCACCAACAAACAGGTTTTGTGAAGAAACAAGTCCAACTTACTTCCAAAGCATCCAAACTGACATGGGAATTATTTCTTTGTATAGAAAATATCTTTATATGGAAATTTAACTTTTTTAAGTTTAAAGTCAAATCTTGAAGATTTTATGCAATACTAGTTTTTTTTCTTTTTAGGAAAATAGTTATTGTACTATTGTAATGTAGATTGTCTACTTTGGAAATAACTATTTTTATTTTTTGAATGATACAAACGGATTGGAGGGATGTGGGGATTAGGAATTCTATAAAATAAAATAAAAAGAGAGAGAAAAAAGAGATTGGAGCGACTAGAAAGAAGAAGAAAACTCTCACCATTTTCTCTTATACCCGATATTATGTTTTCATCTTCTTTTTTTCTCTTTCTTAGTTTTTCGATAAACATGCAAGGCTAAATTATTTTTCTTAGTTGAAAGGATACAGAAACCTTCAGATTTTAAAAACTGTGAGATATATTCTATCTTTTCTTTTCAGTTTATATGATGAGTATGAAAGTTTTCCTATGTTTATTTTTTATGATTGTTTAGTTTGATTCTTAAAGCAGACTCTAAGTTATTATTCTAAACCAATCTATTAATAGGTTTGCTATTAAAACTAGAGTTGTGATATTAAACGTGTGAAGCGACTAGGTTTAATAATTATGGTGGGTCTATATTGTTAATCTCAGGGAAAACATTCAATTAAATCAAATATAAACTATAGACAGTTATGTTGTCTAGATTTATCAACCTATCTAGTTTTTAAGGTTGCCATTGAATTAAATTATTAGTACGGACATTATGGTTGTTTAATGATTATGGTTAGTTATATTGCGAATCAGTAAACTGATTAATGTTAAGGAAAGAAAGATATTTAGAATATAAATTGATGTATAATTTCAATGATCATTTTTTATTTTTGTAGGTGCGCGTTTACTTGAGATGAAGGTTTTTCTCTTAATAGGTTTCTGTTTATTTAATTTAGTTTGATTATTTTATTTCGTTTACCATAGCATAGCCTAAATAGCCTCAAAACCCCCCAACATTAAAACATCTAGCATAAAGACCTGAACTATATCTTTCTCGTGGGATCGATCCCTTGCTTACTCTATGCTATTTTATTTGTTTAAAATAGGGTAATTAATTTATGTAACCGCAATATTGCAATAGTTACTTATTTACCAATAGCTTAAAAGTCTGTATTTTCCTGATGGATATGCCTCAAACATATCAAGGTTGATGAATTTAAAGAATTGCAGATTGTATGGAATAAAGAGCCATGACTGCCACATATTTATGCAAACACTCATTTCATTAGCTTACCAGGATTTTTTTTGCAAAAAGAGATATTAGATGCATTCACGAAGATTAGTAACTTCTTTAGAGATATACGTTTCAACAAGTTGCCGACACAACACATGAAGAGGCTTGAAACTAATATCATTCAAACAATATGAAAACTTGAGATAATATTCCCTCTATCATTTTTCGACTCGATGGAGCATCTATCTATATAATTACCATTTGAGGTAAAAGTTGAAGGCCTAATCCAATATATATGGATGTATCCATTCAAAAGGTTAGGGTTTACACATGCATTATAATTAAAATTTTATTATCTTTCTTTGTATATTTTAAAACATTCATTTAATACCATACAAGTATTTGTTCAACCTTAAGAGAGAAGTAAAAAACAAGGCATATATTGAGGCTTCGATATGCAAAGCCTATATTGTTGAAGAGATATCAACATTTATCTTATACTATTTCAAGTTTCATTTGAGAACAAGAATCAACTGCATTCCAAGGTATGATGATGATGGGGAAGTGCCTTTGAGTGGGAACTTGTCAATATTCTCTCATCCTTGACAACCCATACCAAAAAATGCTATAAAGGAAAGATATTATCAGAAATAGAATTCAAACAAACACATAATTATATGTTATTTAACTATAATGAACTGAGACCTTTTATTCAGTAAGTATAGTACTACTTAACATGTTTCTATTTTCAAATAATTTATCTCTTATAATATCATAAACTGATATATTGTTGAATTCCTTGCAGGCAACATCGTCAATATTTTATATCGCAAAACTCATAGTTGACTGAATTCCAAATCTTTCTATTACAAGATGAATAATTTTCCACGTGGTTCAGAACAAATGTAAGTACTTTTTAATTATTCTTATCTCGAGATACTTAATTTCATTAAACATTTCTCATTAATTGTTCATAGTTGTACTTTATGTACCAAGTTTATCAATCAAGAAGAAATGCTAGTGTTACTTTGTCTTTATTAAGTCTGAGTCTTGAAAGAAAGATGAACTGCTCCAACAGGTATTTTATCAATGGACATGTGTTTCATACTAAAAAAATATAGACATAGCAGGAAGACATATAACAGTAGGGGTTTGTGTTAAGGGATCGAGTTCTAATGAGTTTGAAGTTGACTACTATAGGAAGTTGAAAGAGTTCATTGAATTGTAATATCATAGCAAGCAAAATAAATTATTTTTATTCAAATGCTATTGGTGTGACACCACTGAAAGAGAAATCATAGTAGATCCCCATCATAGTTTGATTGAAATTAATTCAAAGGCTAGACTCTGCAACGGTGACGATGTCTTTCTTTTCATCAATCAATGCCAACAAGTTTATTACACATACAATCTTTCCTTTAGAAAGGATTGTTCAAGAGCTGATTGGTTATCCATTGTGAAAACCAAACCCAAAGGTCGTGTCAAGGTTGTTTAGGATGACAATGATGAATTAACTGTGGGAGATGATATCTTTCAATTTGGTGAGTTAGTTGATCCATATCAAGTTGCTTCGTCTAATGACTTAAAAGAAAATTCAAATTTTCACATCATCGAGAATATTCTTATTGATGTTGATGTTAAGGAGTTGAATGATAGTTTGAGCCCTAGTGGACATACATAAGTCGATGAAGATGATAATGATGAAATCAACGTACAAGATTACGATGGAGATAAGGACGAGTCAATTGATGAAGAAGAAGAGAATTATAATTAATTTTCACAACACTAATGTGTAATTCTAGAAACTATAATATAATATTTATGGAAAAATCCACTTCAATATAATGAAAATGATATTAAATTATTATTGAATGACAACGAAATATTTATTTTATTATTGTTATGTGAACGAGTGGTATTGTGATGTGTGTGTGGGTGTGAAATTAAGTATTTGTAGAATGGATAGATAGGGAATACATATACAATTTGGCATCAGACACTGTTTTACACCAATAGAAATACCGACAAATTGTACATTACATACAAGTATACTAACAAAATATATTCATTGATATATTCTAGAGAACATGAGAATTGTTCCTCTTCACACCAGCATTATTCACGGTGTTCATTACAAATAGGTATACCAATAAAATATATTTGTCGGTATAATCTAGAGACCATGAGAACTATGCATCTTCACCCTAGCACTGTTTAAGATGTTCATTACATACGAGTTTACCAGTAGAATGTGTCTGTTGGTATATTTCAGAAACCATGAGAATTGTTTACCTTCACCTTGGCATTGTTCATGGTATTCATTACATATGGATATACCGATAGAATATGTCCGATGATATATTCCAGAGACCACGATAACCGTTCACTTCTCAATGGCACTATTCACTGTATTCATTACATAATGGTTTACTAACGAAATGTGTTCTAATCAGCCCAATATTGAAAGATGAGATTAAAATAATAAATCAATTAAAAAAACATAAAAAAAACAAACTTGAGTCAAACCACCAAACCCATGACCCGAGTCATCAAACTAAGATAACTTTATAGAAAAAAATTAAAAAAAAATGACTTGATTTAACTCGGGTTAATTTGTCAAATTTACGACTTTAGTCTTGAGACTGAGATAACCCCATACAGAAAAAATAAAAACAAATTATAAAGCTCAATTCTCAATCATCCTTGTCGCCTAATGTTAAACAATGAAAATTATAAAAATTTTAATTAAAAAAATGACATAAAAAATAAACTAAGTTAACCCGAGTTAACTGTTAAGCACTATTACCAAGTCATGAGACCATAATAACCTAATGAAAAAATAAATCAAAACAAATCATGAAGTCTAATTCTCAATTAAACACAATATTAATTGATGAAATTGAAAAGAAAAAAAGTCAATTAAAAAAAAAGAGAAAAAATGAGTTAATTTGGTTAACCTGTAGTCATGAGACAGGGACAACCCAATAAAAAGCAAGTCCAATGTTGAAGGACTCGTGACCTAGGTAATCAAACCAATTTAACCTCTTAGAAAGAAAATTAAAAAAAAAAACAATCTGATTTAATTAGGTTTAAAATGCCAAAATTAGTGACTTTGATCTTAAGATCAAGACATTCTAAAAAAAAAATCAAAATAGATTATGAAGCTCAATTCTCAATGATCAAATGTTAAATGATATTTTTTAAAAAAAATCAATTAAATAAAAGACACAGAAAACAACCCGAGTTAACTGGGGTTAATCTGTTTAGCATTATTCTCATGTCATGAGATTAAGATAATATAATTAAAAGTAAACAAAATAAATCAAGAAGTTTAATTCTCAATCAAATCAATATTAAATGATGAAATTGGAAGGAAAAAATCTGAGTCAATTGGGTTAACCCACCAAACTAGATTAATCAATTAAACCTTAGATTCGTGTAATGAGAATATGATATCTAAATAGAAAAAAATATTAAAAAATAAAATTAAACCAAAAATAAGATTAATACAATAGCAAAATAGTAAAACAAAGTAAAGCATTATTTCAATAATACATAATACTCCGTGAGGAATAGGTACAGTAAAATCAAGACACCCAAAAGACGAGCTGCCTTTTTAAACATGAAAGTACCCAATGATCGATGTTCAATATTATAATTCACAATTAGATTTGGTAATAAAAATTGATGACTATATATCTAGCAGTTCATAACCTATAGCAAGCTGATTGTACTGAATATATTCTTAATTAAATCTTTCTTGGCTAGCTAGCTAGTTCTTATGGTCTTAATTTATAGCAAATTCGACAGCTATATATCTAGCTAATCCTCAGTCAGTCAATCTTTGTTGCTGTGCATGTACTGTCAACCATTAGTATAGGATGGTATTCCTTTCTCTACGCTTCTAATTTTAGATCTCCCAAGTTATTGGATGGTATTTAAGCATGCCCACGACGTCAAACCTATGTGTTCAATTCATAAACAAAACACAAGCAATAATGCAGATAGCTCAAAAATTCACCTAGCCAGGTTCAATTTTTTCTGGTCTGTTTCGGTCTGAACCCATAAGAAGATTTACGAACCCACAGCTGCCAGTGGTTCAGCTGTAGACCTTGATCTATAACGGACCTAGGACGTCCAGGACTACTTTTGGTCAGAACCTGTTAGCATTCATACAAAGAAGATGGCAGTGGGTAAGGCCACGTTGATCTTTGTTTTTACTCTTGCAACGTTGATTCCAAGCCTGTTGGCAGACATTGGCATTTTCGACGATGTGTGGCGAAAACGGGCGGAGGAAGCTAAGAAGATGACATTGGAAGCCTACGTACCCGACCCGGAAGAGGCAACCGATGCTTTCAACGTTGAAGTTAACAAGTGAATATTTCCCAGCATCATTTTCTCCATTTCATTATTGATTATCAGTACACAATGTATATATCACCATTTATTTATTTATTTATTTTATAAAGTCTTAATTTCTCTTTGAACTAAGAAGCTAGATCGGATAAGATATATAGCTAGGAACTTGCTATGCTAACGTATACGCTCGACCATACTTTTTGTTGCAGCATGCAGAATTAATTTACATGGCACATTTATGAAATATTATAAGGATTTTAACAATCTTTTTTCCTTTTGCTTTTATTTAATTGGGGGAAGATACTCTCTTGCAAAGAATAGCAGCAGCCTTTATGGTGCTTCTGGGAGCACAAACATCACTAATTTGGACCTTGATGATGATGATGATAACGATAACGATAACGATTTCGAACGGTTCGCTAACAGCACTAGAAGGAACCTGAGGCAAGGGAGGAGAAAACACGCAGGTCCATGTCAGGTGACCAACCCAATTGACAGGTGCTGGAGGTGCCAAAGGAACTGGGCAAAAAACCGTAAGCAGTTGGCAAAATGTGCGCTTGGTTTTGGGCGTAGGACTACTGGAGGAATGGCCGGAAGGATATATGTTGTGACAGATAGCTCGGACAACAATGTTATGAAGCCAAAACCAGGGACTTTGCGTCATGCTGTGATCCAAAAGGAGCCATTGTGGATCATATTCTCAAAGAACATGAACATTAAGTTGTCGAAAGAGTTGATAATGTCTAGCCATAAGACGATTGATGGGCGTGGGCACCATGTACACATCTCTTATGGAGCTGGCATTACAATACAATTCATCCGTAACGTAATCATTCATGGAATTCGCATTCATCACATTATTGCTACTAGCGGTGGGAATATTAGGGACTCCGTGGACCATTATGGAATCAGGACCAACAGTGATGGAGATGGAATTTCCATCTTCGGCTCCACCGATGTCTGGATCGATCACGTTTCCATGTCTCGCTGCACCGATGGACTCATAGATGCAATTATGGGATCCACTGCAATTACCATTTCCAATTGCCATTTCACCCACCACAATGATGTAAGCTACAGTATCATTTCTTATTTAAAACTTACATACAATTTTTCTTCGTATTTGTTGCAGAGAGATGACGATTTGATATATATTGAGAATTGCAGGCCATCTTGCTGGGAGCAAGTGATAGCTACTCAGGCGATCATCTTATGCAAGTCACGGTTGCGTTCAACCATTTTGGCCAGGGGCTTGTACAGAGAATGCCAAGATGCAGATGGGGTTTCTTCCATGTTGTTAACAATGATTACACTCATTGGCGCCTGTATGCTATTGGTGGCAGCAAACATCCTACCATCATCAGCCAGGGTAACCGCTTCATCGCACCACCTGAGAGTCATCTAAAACAGGTGAGCAAAATTAACAAGAGCATGCATTACATTAATTAAATCCCATATATAACACGATAAATACATGTTCTGATGATACCTGCAAATTAAATGCAGGTGACCAAGAGGGACTATGCAACGAAGGGAGAATGGAGTAAATGGACATGGAGATCAGAGAACGATCTAATGATGAATGGAGCCTTCTTTGTTCAATCTGGCAAGCCGAGAACCAAGAAACCGAACAGGAAGTTCATGATCAAAGCCAAACCCGGTGCAGTTGCTACAAGGATGACTCGCTTTGCTGGGGCACTTGATTGCAAACCAGGTAGAAAATGCTAGAAAGATCAAGTCCCATGGTAATCTGTGGAACCTTAAACCTCACGAACAAGGACATTTGAAGGAGAACAATTTTAACGTTGTTGCTGTTATCAATTTGCGTGTTTGTTGGGAGGATCAGAAATTGGAATCGGAGGGCAAAATATGAAACCAAAAAATGTAAGCATTACAATTAATTATTAATGTACTGCGTTGTGTTGTCTGTACAACTTTCTTCCCTTTCTTTGTCTGTACAACTTTCTTACCTTCTTATTCACTCAATGAGATCAGAAACCAAAATATTAATACAATTAATCAGTCTAATTGGATTGAAATGACTAAGTTTTATGAAGATAAAAGTAAAATCTTGATCAAATCTTTTTTCATTGAAGCTTATTTGCCAAATTGATGCAAATTCATGGACATTTTGGGAGGTTATTCCAAGTTCATGTGATAAAACCACTAAAACAGGCAAATTCTAGACTGCATACATTAAAATTAGTGAATATTAGCTAGCATCAAGTCCCAACTGCTCTTCCCTCCCCTTAATGCTAGGTTTTAAGCGTTGTTGATTTTGTCTTTTTTGGAACATTTAAAGATAGGACAAAGAATTCCTTAGTTTTTTCTATTGTTTCACTTTAGCTTTTTCACATTATTTTTTTATATATAACAATAACGATAAGAATAATAATAAAAATAATACTAATGGTTATAAACTTGGATCTAGCACTTCAGTCGTACCTAAATTTCTAGGGTTTGATTCCTTTAATAAAAATAAAAATAATAATATTAAACTTGTCTTATCCAAGTTTTTATAGTTTTGAATACCTACAATAATATTGTAATAATATTTTTTTTCAAATTTATTAATAATAATGACAATAATAATATTTAAAGAACCTTGGGTTTGGCTGCAACACTAGATCTAAGAGCCTTGGATGTGAGTCTGACTGTATGGTCATGTCATAAAAATATGATAACTAAATAAAAAAATTAATATTAAAGAAAAAAATAAAAAAATAATTGAAAAGGAAAAAATAAAAGGGGAAAAAAAAAAGCAAAGCACTATTTCATTAAATAATACTTTGTGATGAGGGGTACTGTAAAATATCCTCATGAAATTACAATAATATAATATGAAAAGTAAACAAAACAAATTATAAAGTTTAATTCTCAGTCAAATCGATATTTAAAGAAAAAATTAGAAAAAAAATATAAATTAACTCGTCAAACCTGAGATCTATGTTATGAGAATATGATAACTAAATAGAAAAAAAAATTAATATTAACGAACTAGATCAAACAAAAAATTTAATGAAAAAGATTAAAAAAAAAACCTATAACTAAAAGCATCAATCTTTTTATTTTGGATTATATAGTATAATCTATAGTAAAGAATTGATCTATTTAGTTATAAATAATGTTTTATTTCTTGTGCATCTGAATTACCTCCATTGAGATTTATGAGGTGTCCCATATTTTATGTCTCATTTGACCCTCTAAGTTTAAGAGAAAAATCTCAATCAAGCATCCATTTCTCAATTATATTAAAAATTCAAGTAAAACAATTGTGGCATACGCTGAAAGACCTTAAGGAAAAAAAAACACAACAAACTTAATATATTATTATTTTTTTAATATAATTAATATATATATATATATATATTATATTTTAACACACAGTTCACGGCCAATTCAACACAATTCACATTTAAAATGAAATGGGGGTTCGTATATATAAAAAAAACAATTCCCCTAGTTTCTTTCATGTGAATTTCATAGGTTTTAAGTTTAGAAATTAGATTGAGTTTAGAAGAATTACCCGACTTACACTAATTTTTTTTTTTAAGTTTATGTATTGTTTTAGAGTTTTGCTTTATATTTCTTATAGTTTATCTCATTTAGGGTTCGTCTCCGGTTAATAACTAGAGTTATTAGTGTCAAAACTTAAAATAATTTATTTAATTTTATTTTTTAATATTCTATTTATTAGAAATTGATTGTTGTGCTGTTTTGTTTTTTTTTTTTTCTATTAAATTATCCTAATCATATACATATGGTCGTGAGGTTAGTAGTTTAACTCGAAGTGATTAATATTTTTTTTCTATTGTTTTTTAAATTTTTTTTGTTTTTGTTTCTTTCCTGTTTATCCTTATATCACGACCGAGGTTTTGAATCCTAAACCCTGTGATCGAGTTTTTTCAATAATTTTTTATTTTATTTTGCAACATCTTATTTGTTAGAGGTTAAACTTCAACTTAAAAAATTTTCTTTTTTATATTCTCATTTAATTTATTAAAAATTAATCACTTCTTTTTTTTTTCAATTTTTTCTTTCTTACATACAAATAAGTATAGATCAAATTCTTTTTACTTTTTTTATGTTTTTTTTTTGTCAATTTATCTACCATCGTTAATTTTTTTTTTTTGTTAATATTATTTAAATAATCAATTGGACCTGTGACTCAGAGTATAGAACTTAATTTTTTTCCTTAACAATTTTTCGTGTTGAAATTTTCACGTCGGAACATATCTAGTTATGATGCTAAGGCATGAAGATTCCTTTGGTAAGATGGTTAGTATAAAACCATTTAATTGTCTTTAAGCGAGGAAAAGGCACCCAATTCCTGGCTGAAAGTAGCCACAAAAGTACCTACACTAATGCTTCATGACACCACCCTTTCTTTTTCATACCAAGTTTCTTTTGCGACGTTGCATGATTCAAGGAAAAAGGCACCATGGAAACATAGAATTCTCAAACCAATGGCATGAAGACAGGAAAATCAAACACAAGAGAAGTCTTAGAGCATAGGGCTTCAATCTATTCAACTGTCAGACTCGTATCCAGAGTCTACCATCATTGGCTGTGGGTTTTTGTTCTTGTAATCATTGACTTGCGATTTATACCGTTGTTTATCATCTCGAGCCATTTCTTCGTACGGTTCTTTCTCCTCCGCTGCATTTGAACAGGTAAGAACAGACGGTGAAATATTTTTAATATTGGCGAGATATCTGGGGAATAACCTAAAAAAACAAAAGCAAACCTGACATAGCATTCCACTTGTCCGCAAGTGCTTTTGTAATCTCCCCAAACACAATTCCTGGGTTACTTTTCTTCACATTCTTTTGCCAAACACAATAATATAATTAGCATACCCAAAACAAGCAAAGAGCAGATCATGACCAGAGATTTCAATGGAACAGCAATGAACCCACCTCCCTTTCCATTTGCGAGAAGATCACGTAGGCAGATTTTGATCTCTTCGGTGCATTGGGATCCTTCTTCTTTTTTGGTTTTCTCTTCTTTTGGCTTTCCTCTCCATCTCTGCTTTTCCTCTTTGTAACAGCCTTGGAAGATGAAACCTCCCTTTTAAAATCCTTTTTTCCAGGGTTCTGCAATTGGCCATTATTTGGAAATATAATCAATCGAATTACCATATAGCAAATCCTCTTCAATAGGGCATGAAGGTAAAGGAAAATAAATGCATTGCCTCTTTCTCATCTCCACTTTCACTGGCATCAGATTCTTCCTCTCCAGAATCATCAGTAGGAGAACCTCCATCATCCTTCCCGAGGACGAAATCTTCATCCTGCAACATCACCATGCTTAGATTCAATTGCATAAATGCAAAACTGTTAGATCTCAATAGAGGCATAGGAAAACTGTAGAAAATGGAATGCAAACAAGAGTGGTGCACATAATGCTATGTATTTACATGAAGTGAACCCTACAATTAAAAGATACTGTAGCTACAAGCTTGCAGGAGATGCAGCACAAAATTCAAAAATAGAGAAAAGAACTTGCCTCTTCATCGCTCTCATCATCACCAGCTTCATTTCTAATGCGTGCAAGATGTGGATCAACAGCATCATCATCATCATTCTGAAGAACAGCAGCCACTCCTTTTGTGGTCTGCATATCTCCCAGGTTCATAATTTTCATGCCCTTCCCACTGTATGATTAAATGAAAGGTAAAGCCATTGAAAACAGTATAAAATCAAACTGTCAGGTGAGAAATAAACCAAACCTTATGAAGTCAAAAAGATTATGATATTCATTCCTCTGGATGTTACGGAAAAGATGTTCTTGTTCCGTTTTAAGTCTTATAAGAAGATCAAAGTAATGCATATTTGAGCCACCAGCAGCATGCCTCTCAAATTCAACATAGTCAATCTTGTATGACGAAAGACAAAAAAAATTAAAACAAGCATGTACAAAACCAATTGAAATATATCATATGCATATCAAAGAACTAATCAGGAACAAAATTTGCAGAGCTATACCTCCTCATGAAGAATGAGGGTTGGAGGTTTGGGTAAGAAGAAGAAGCTCTTCTCAAGTGGGTACAGGACACCATCTTCAGCTTTCAGCGATGACTTCACAGCATAACCATCTTGACAGCTACGGAATTTTCCTGGTCTAGTAACTTTGGCACTAGACAATCCACGCAATATAGTGGTGAACACTTCATGAATAAGTCCCTATTTATCCACAACACAAATAAATTTTATATGCAAACTTGCAAGCCAATCTCTCCTAGATTAAAATATCCACATCACAAGAGATGATTACCTTCTTGAAAGAAGAAGAAGAAGAAGAAGAAGAACACATGAAGCATGATCGAATCAGAATGTAACTAGGTTATTACCTTGTAAGATGGCTCCAACTTGTCCTTGTACTTTGTGTACAAAAGATCTTCACTCATTGACAAGTTGCTTTGAACTACAAAGTCAGTGTCAAACTGTACAAAATAGAATAATGAATGCCAAACACATCCAAAAACACAAACTGATGTTCAAATGTAATACAATCAATAATACCTGCAACACGATATGCGGGTATAGAGTTTGCCCTTTACGGATAGGTGGATCAAGAGTCACGACAACAAAGGTGTGTGGCTGGTTAAACTGTAAAAAATCAAGCAAGCTCACATTAGATTCCATTAGCAATCATTTGATAGCATTTGGTTATTGTCTCAAGATAAAAGAGACAGACAATAGGGACAAAAATGTGTTTGGTTGGAAAGATAGGGACAAAAACATAAAATAAGTCCATCTTTCGGACAGTTTTGGAGTGAATTTCTGTACAAAAAGTACAAAGAGACATTGTACCCTTTGTCCCCCTATCTCCATCTCTCTTATCCCGAAACAGTAACTAAACACTACCTTTCATGAACATGATTGATTGAAATCATACCAAGGCTCTAAGGAAATCATCATTTGAAACATACATATGCTTATATAAGTGGACAGGTAATTAAAGCAAACCTTTGGAAGCAAAAAGAGGCGGACAACACTGCTATACTGGATTTTGAAATCATTAGCCTGTCCTTGAAGCCGCAGGAAAGACAAATGAAGTTCAACACTGTACCTACCCCTAAATTGAAAAATAGTTTTACAGGTCACATATGTATCTAAAAGAGTAGCATTCAAGAACCAGCAGACGACATGGATTGAGTTATGCTTTTGCATGGAAGTACATGGGTGAGCATGCTGTATGCATGGGAGGGTGGGTGGGGGATCAGGGTCTGCGATTTCTACCTTGGTGTGAGGATTGCAATGCCCTCAAATGTAACAACAGCTTCTTCACCTCCAGCACCAACATCTGCCTTTTGCACAATTAGGTCACGGAAAACCTAAAAAAAAACCATTAACAAGAAATCAGTAGATACATAGGACATAAAAAAGACGATTGTCATAACAAGGAAGAAACTCACCTGAGCAGGAGGATGATTTTCATCACCAACGTATTGAGTATTGTTATTAGGTATGTGAAAACTTAGCTCCATCAACGAATCTTTCTGTAAACATAACAAAATATAATTACTAAATGATAGCATCAATCCTAAACAAGAAAATATAAATGCAGAACCATTATTTTCTACTAGGTACTTAATGCAATTCTGCAATGAAGAAAACAAGAATGTGATAGAGGTGACCCCTGCATATAATTCTGGATTGTGGACCCATATGCATGAAATGTAGCCATATGGCTTGCACTGTTCAGAAAGGACAAATATAAACAAACCTCATTTGCTCCAGTAGTATCATCCACATGGAACTCCAAGATGACATCATTTTTCCCTTGCATCTGAGTTTGTGAAACATCTGCTAAAGATACCTCAAATGCTTGCTTCGAACCAACCAGAAATGTAAGCATATTTCCTACAAATGATTGGAAGATATAAGGCAACAGCACAATAAAGACAGAATAAAAGAATGCCATACCACTAAAGAAGCTAACTACTGTCATAAACAACAAAGGCTATAAAACAAACTAAAGGGTGCAAGACAATCCAGCAACTAGGCAAGTCCAAAAAAGTTACCCACCATTTAAGTCAACTTCTCCCCAGTTACGACCACTGACAGATAGCTGCTTCTCTTCTGGTGTTATTCCATGGCTTTGGAAAAAATTGGTCAAGGTAGATAAGTCCTACATGGCCAACAAAAGATGAACAAGGTAAGAAATCACAAACTATAAACATCAAACTTACAAGGAATAAGGAAATTGAAAACTTCAGTAGAAGTTGTAACTAATAAACGGTCACTGACATGCACCAGGGCTATTGTGATCATTTAACAGACCCACAAACTACAAACACAGAAACTTAAATGTGATGAGAAGTTCATGAAGCCATGCAGGTAGGGATAAGATAGGTTACAAGGCGGATCAATATTTTCAAAGTTTGAGAGGAAAGACCATAAATTACCTTGATTTCCACTCAAATTGAATACACACTCTCTGAACATCAAGACAAATGCACAAATAACTTCTAACTATAAAAATAAGATAACAAGGACATTGGAGAAAAACCTGATCACGAAATCCAGTAAACTTGTACCAAGGTCCACCTTTAATTAGAACACTGAGTTGATTTGTCCTTGGGACCTTCATCCATGTCACTCCAAGAATGTCAGCTCTATCAACTTCAACTGCCTTACCACCCCCTTGTTTCTTCCATAGAATCCCCCCTGGAGATATCTTAAGGTGTCCAGGGTTCTGAATTTGACAATATGAACATATATGAGATTCCAATTTTCAATTCTCTTTCTTGCTCTCCATTCGAAAAAATAGACTCCAAATTTTACAAGGCATTTCAACAAATTAGGGTAACAATAACATGAACTCACTAAGAAATCACATATAAATAAAGCCTCAAATCTAAAAAATTAGTGTATCGATACCAAAGGTATCATATTGACTATAGTAGGGTTTAAACTTAAGAAATGGTTATTATAAAACCACTATTTCATGTATCCATACTAACTTTTCTCAGCAACCCGTCAAACCTAAACCTTAAATTGCTTTTTTTTTTTATAATCTTTTACGATTGTTTGCCAAGTATTCATAATTTGTTCAATACTCCAAATACGAATTAGCCAACTCATTAGGGTTTCATGAACAAGAATCTAAGCACATGATTTTCCAACCCAAAACACAGACAAAGTAGGAATTAGAATAAAATTAGGGTCTCAAAAAGCAGAATTGAAATACAAAAAAAAAAAAACAGAAAAGAAAAGGAATTAGGGTTCAAACAAGGTATGGTTTCAAAATCGAAGAGTAAAAGTAATAAATTTAAGAGAGAAAGAAGGTAATTACAGTGCCTCCACGGCCTCCGAGAAAGATATTATTGAAGAGATGACCGTCCGTCATTGCTCCTGCAAAACTTTTATTCAGAGAACAGAGAGAGAAAGTGTGTGTGTGCTCGCGCACGAGTTTCTGCCTTTTGGGAGGGATTTTCTTGTCTTTTAAATCGGGAAGGCATGAACGGACCGACTCTCGTGCCCTTCGATTTGAGCGGAGATCCTTTTCAAAAATATTTTTAAAAACAATTAAATTTTTTTATTTTTATTAATTTTAAATTAATATATTTTTAGTGTTTTTAAATTATTTTGATGTGCTGATACCAAAAATAATTTTTAAAAAATAAAAAGATATCATTGACATGTATTTTAGCACGAAAATTTATTTAAAAAGAAACTACAATCACACTACCAAACTAGCTCACGTGCCGCGTAGAAAGGAAGATGGCAACAAAAGCATATGGTGGCAAATTACATGTATTTTTTTAATTTGAAGATTTCAATTTGATTAATTGTACTTGCAAAATTTCTTAGACTATATAAGTTTTATTACCCCAATATTGATGTGGTAATTATATTATTTTAATTTTTTAGAGATGTAATTATATGATGAAATTCTTATATTTTATGATTTTTTTTATTTTTCTTACCAAGATGTGTATAGATATTCTTGTTAGATATATCTAATACATGCAATGAAAAAAATGAGTGGTTATTCGTCCATCTCTTATACGAACCTTGTGATTATATAGTCACATAACTCACACGTGAAAAAGACAAATCCTAGAAAACCAAATGAATCAGGTTTAATAGGAGGATGCCATAAAGATTACCTAAATCAAAGTACCAACATTATTGGTATGAACCCCCAATCAATGATTAATGAATCATGAACGAGAAGTATAATGAAGAATGCCACGAAGTCAGTTATACTCTGGTAAGTTCGATTGTTCTTTGTTTAAATAAAGAGAAAAATATGTTGTTCTAAGCAAAACACCAATTTTATTCAATAATCTATGGCTGCTAAATTTTACAACAAAGAAAACAATATATAGTCCTCTTAAAGAATCCTAATTAAAAAAAGTGATGCTAAAATTTGGATTTTATAACGGTTAGGATTTAACGCAATAATATAGAGACTTTCTCATGAAGAGAGATTTATCTTGAACCTTAGAAAAAACCAACGAATAAAAACCCGACTTAACAATCATATAACAATGCAGCTTACCTTAGGTAAGATGCACTGGATGTCACGCATCTTCCTCTCGCACAACCAGTCCCTTACCTAGACTCTCACAGACCATAGATTCTTAGTGACCATAATACTAGGTGGTGACTCCTAAACATTAAGCATAATTTTATGATTAAATCCAAAAATATTTTCCAACACACCACACCTCATCAAGAGGCACAATAAAAGTCTTTGTCGTCGTCGACGACATCGCAATGCGACCCACGATAATAAGCACCATATCCTCGTGATCTCCATTTCTTTGTGGTACTCGTCACCACTCTTTGTTCCTTGGCTCAAACACAACTTTTGATACAATTCTCTATAATAATGACTAAGGATAAAACATCTCCTCATAATAGCCTTCATTTCCTCCCAAGTCTCAATAAGCCTCCTATGATTCCTTCTGTGACTTAACATAAATTGATCCCACCATACAATGGCATAATCTATTAATCTAATTAGAATAAGCTTAATCTTTTTATCCTCTAAATAGTTATGACAATAAAATATAAGCTTCATCTTCTTCTCTCACTATAAATATGCCTCAAGATCATTTTTCCATTGAAACAAAGTAATTTTCATCGTAATGTTATCCAAACTTTTATCTACCCCATCACACGGTACCTAAAATTACCCATAACTCCTATCCTTCTTGGCTAAACTATCAATCTTTCATAACTCCCCCATACTTATGGTTTCTAAAATACCTAAACTAATATCTATGCCCTAAAGTTACACTATCATAATTCTCATCAAAATCATCGTCAACATTTGGACTAACACGCCTTTCACACCTCCTAACATTGTTTCCATATTGATCAACCTTATTTCTCAAACCATCAATTTCAGCATCAAAACTTTCCCTTATCTCTATCCTATCCTCCAAATTGTATATTACTCTACTCAACCTTTCCATCTGTTGTGCTTACATTTGAATTTGAAAAGTCTAATTCCCAATTGGTGGTATTGTTATGGTGTTTTATGAAATCTTTAAATCTACAAATATTTTAGTGATAAAGAAAAAATATTTCCTCAATCACTCCTTCACATGTTTATTCTTTTTTGGTGTTTCACTCCATTGGGCTTTTCACTTAGAAATTCAACACAACTAATAGAACAACTTAGTAACGTAATCCAAATATGTGTAATGAATCAAGAAGTAAGAAATATATGAAAACAAACAAAGAAAAAATTATAATTACAATTTCACAAATAGCAAGAAAATTCATACAAGATATGGATGTTTTTTTAAGACAAAAAAAATCAAAAGCAAATATTATAAAAACAACTTGATTGACATCTAAATACCCTGAATAACACTTTAGTATACTACCTAAATCAATAGTAGCAAAGCAAGTTTCAATAATTGACACAAATTAAACTTGTTTTTTTACAAACTAAACTAAATCTGTAACCTAAACCAATCGATGTACAAATGATCTAAAATTTAATATATAATGCGATTAGACTCAAATGAATCAGAATAAAAATATTATCTTGTGTTATAATATTATTATTTTTATAATAATTAATATTATTAATAAAATAATTACTAAATTAGAAAAAAAATTATTCTTAATATTGAAAAACAATTATAGATTTGATTTGAAAGGTAAAATTAAAAATTATTACTACTACTACTATCATCATTAATAAATTTTCAAAAACTATTATTACCATCGAAGAAAAACCACGTGGGTACACGTTGCACTTGGGTTGTTGTTGTGTGCTTGGCAAACCCCAGCGCATACATGGTGCTTAGGTTGTTGCCTGTGTGGTGGGCATACCCCAACGCACACATGGCATTTAGGCTCCTGCCTTAGTGCTGGGCACACCCATGTACATACATGGCGCCTAGGCTGCCTTAGGAGGGAGTCATGCTCAAGCCCCACTTGGGTACACCTGACGCTTGGGTCATGGTGCTGGGCCCAAGGGGAATGGGTCCGACGTCAGGACCCACGATCAATGGGTCTTGTGTAAGAACCTAATTTTATTGGATCGTTCATCAAGGCCCAAGGTTCCTCAGTTCTAGAATTCTAAATATTATTATTTATTTTAGAAATATTATTATTTTTATTATAATTAATATTATTAATAAAATAATTAATAAATTTGAAAGAAAATATTATTATTAGTATTGAAAACATATTATTATTTATATTATAAATTTTTATGATAGATTTTATAAAAATAAAAAGTGAGCCCATGACGCAGTATTATTAAAAATATTCAACAATTCTAAGTATTAATATAAAAAATATATTTTAATACATTGTAAATATTATTATTTTTCTTATAATACAAAGTATTCATATAAAAAATATTATTATTTTTTCTTATAGTTCAAATCATTCATATCAAAATATTATTTTTTTTTTTATAATTCAACGTATTCATATCAAAGATATTATTATTTGTGTTATAATATTATTATTTTTACTATAATCAAAAGTATTAATATTAAAAATATTATCTTTTGTGTTATACATATTATTATTTTTATAATAATTAATATTATTAATAAAATAATTACTAAATTAGAAAAATAATTATTCTTCATATTAAAAAACAACCATAGATTTGATTTGAAAAATAAAAAGTAAAAAATATTACTATTATTAAATTTTAAAAAAGTGTTATTATTATCGAAGAAAAACCACGTAAAGACACGTGACGCTCGAGCTAATGCCTGTGTGTTGACTAACCAAGCGCACACGTGGAGTTGAGATTCTTGCCTCAGTGTTGGGCACATCCTTGCGCACACATGGTCCTTGGAATGCCTACATGTACACTGAGCACACTCCAGCACACACGTTATGCTTGGATTACACCAAGACCATCTATCTTTAAATCTTATATGTAACACAACCCAAAATAACCTTGGGTTATTGGCTGTATAGAATTCAAAATAAACTTGAATCCATCAGGATCCAATTTTTTTATAAAAATAAAAGATAAACCCACAAAGTAGCACGGGACACCATTGCTGAAAGGCTTTGCTTTAACAGTTGCTCACCATTGCTGAAAGGTTGTCCTCCTACGTGGAAGTAAGACAAGGCATGATGATTATCCAGGGTTTACTTCGACAAAGCCCTACCCTCCTTCGCAGGATTCGAATAAAACCCCTGCGAGGGTAATTGCATCCCGTAGCAGGCCACCCAAGATTTCTCATTCACTTTAATAATCAACTCATAAATAAAGACTAATTAAACTTGGAACACAATTGCTTCCTAAGACAACAAAAATACTAGGGGAGCTGAATAAATTTGGAAACCTAGCACCCAAACCGCAGTTCCAATTAATTCTGTAGACCCCTGTTGAACAGCATAAATAACATATTTCTTAGTAACAGTTATTTTTTACAATATTTTTTACTTAAAAATATATTAAAATATTTTTTTATTTTTAAAAAATTACTTTTAACATCATTACATCAAAAAATTTAAAAATACTAAAAAATATATTAATTTAAAACAAAAAAAATATAAATAATTTTTTTTAAAAAAATAAAAACACTTTTAAAACACAAAACCATACAGAATATGTATAAAGCTCCTACACTTACGCTCCACTCCATATAACCGGCATTAATAAAACCCATCATTCTGCAAACAACAATGTCAACTTTGAAATAACTCAATTGCCTTCTCCAAATAGCCTGAACACAAGATTCTTGCATCAAATCATTGCAAATGAATGTGCATCATGTTCTCGATTCAACATTGAATAATTTCCTAATTGCATTTCACGAAAGTTGGGTCTAAACCACAAAACTTGATTTTCTCAAATGCAACTGCATTTCACTAAGATGTATACTATTAATGCCTACTCTTTAACTCCCTTTCTGTCCATACTGCATTTACCGGACTACGAAGCACATAAATAGAGTAACCAAGAAATTTAACAGGAAAAGTAGCACAATCCAAGTAAAGCACAAATTTGAGGCCGATGATAATGAGAAACTCAGTAGTTGACACCTGGTTAGAAGGACCTCAAAAACTAAAGCAGATGCAGTGACAAATACTAAATAATCCATTACAACAAACTCAAAATCTCCATGAAATGGCCCCGGCGAACCATAAAGTCAATTCAGCTTCTAAGAGCTCATTAACCTTTAACATGGCAAGTACTATTTGAACTTTTCTTAGAAAATATTGAAATTAATAGGACCTTTATGTAAGCATGGCTTTAATTTTTCAATAATTTAAAAAATAAGTAGCCCAGAACATTTGTCCCTAACTTGTATAAGCTTAGCAGCATGACTGGATCTACAAGTTGTGCCTTAATTCCTAACTGTTATAAGCATCCGAAGATTAATTCCAAAACCAGTTCAATCACAAGGCATGATCGAAATACATATAGCTTTCAGAACTGCTACAGCTCCCCTAACTTTCAAGTGCATAGATGGTTCCATTTTCCTTGACAGTCAAATGTACCAAAAAATAAAAACGATGGGATCAAGGAAGCAGCAAAATGTGAAAAACAAGCATTTAGCTAGAAAAGTAGAGAAATTACAGAATTACAGCAAACAATGGAAGCTGGACAACATGGCAATATATCAGCTTCTACTGAAGTAAGCATGTCAAGAAAACTGCACATTAATTTCTAACCTTCAGATGTACCCCTCACAGAAGGAGGTTTGTTGTATTGTGTTCACATGATACAGAATTCTATTCCTCTAAATAGCTTCAAAACTGCTTTCTTTTATTTCTAAAAAGTCTCTCTCTTTTAGAATAAACATAAAAGAGAGCAAAGACCCCTATAGCGGACATAGACACTGAACCCCATGGAAATGGTGGGTCCTTAAAACAAACAAGTGATGCCTCCAATTCCTGGGATGCATGATAGACCAGAGAGTGAATGGCATACATATCATGGTCAGAGGACCGCAGATAATATAAAGCCATGTCAAAGTCCAAATGTGATATTGCAGAAATTGCTTTGTCCAGCTTGTACTTGAACAGGTTCCATCTCTGAACAAACTCATTATGCCGATTCTGTTTAAGGAGATTCCTGTCCCCACCATGTGCCGCAATTGATTCAAGAACATCAATGACACTAGTTATACTGTAATTTAACAACGTCAACAGCACATTTCTACGAGCTGAATCTTTCTGCGCAAACGACAAAGATGAAATCTCTGAGAAAGGCCCAAATGGAGTTTGTCCAACACTCCATGTATAATCCACCAAAGTATTATTATGCCTTGGACTCCATGACAAATGGGTTGGTGACACTCCCCACATGCTCTGTAGAATAGAACCAACAAGCGGTCTCTCAAGCATCCTAGTATGTGTAAACACATGACGACCATTGCAGCTATAATCACTCACAGTCTGTGTAGTCTTTGTCCTCACTGCAATAATCATATCCCTAAACGCAACAGATTGATGATACCGATCAAGCATCAACATCATATTGTAATCCAAATCAAACACATAAACAGGCAGCACTCTACTGAAATCCTCCTCAGGGATGCCTGCAATCCTCCTAAACTCCTCAGCGGAATCAGACAATATCTGATGCAATCTCTTCGAGTCCAAA
Source organism: Populus alba x Populus glandulosa (assembly GCA_033617975.1). Taxonomy (NCBI): domain Eukaryota; kingdom Viridiplantae; phylum Streptophyta; class Magnoliopsida; order Malpighiales; family Salicaceae; genus Populus; species Populus alba x Populus glandulosa. The sequence continues at coordinate 12,509,600 of CM066146.1, read as the reverse complement.
TACTCACTCACAATTAAAGTATAATTTTCAAACAAGAACCTCGAAGTATAGGAATTAATTGACCTGGAAATCGCAAACGAACAAATGGGACACTGATCATAATTCACTTCATAATTCCTAAACGCCAAATTCTGATTCCTCAACAACAACCCACCTTCATTAGCCTCATCCATAAACGTCCTCTCAATCTCCTTCCAATCAAACCCACTCAAATCCTTAGCACTTTCAGACCCATAAATATGTATAAACTCAACTATCAAAGAATTCTCAAAATGCACAGGAATTCTCAAAGAGGGCACAAGTAATACCTGATAAGCACTCCAAATCAACGACGCCAAGTCCGCTAACAACGCCTTTTGCGACTTTGGTCGCCCGTGCATTGCCGCAAGAGGGTGAAATTCACCTCTAGGCAAAACCCCATCTCCAGATAAAGCCGGGCCATAATCAACAGGGCCAGCAGATAGATCAATCCAAAGATACCTCTCTTTACCAGTCCAAATAGTTCCTAAACATTTAGTGAGGCCAGGAGAGGAGTCTCCAGCCGAATAACTATAGGCATAGTTCTTGTGTTGCGAACCCAAATTAATCAAATAAACATAAACCCCATGCACAGGTTTTTCTCTATCAAAATCTTGCTTGATTATCCGGTCAACTGTGTCGTAAGGGATGGAAAGGAGAGGGGTTCGGAGGGAAGATGTTGCCTCGGAAACTGCAGATTTAAGGGCCTCGGAAAGGCGAGATGAGAGGGCGGAGCTCGCGTGGGAAATGTCAAGGTGGGGGGAGTGCTTGATGGAAAGATGGTGGGAGTTTTGGGAAGGGATGGGGTCGGTGGTGATAACGTGGAAGCGGTCGGCGATGTGGGCGGTCGAGAGGAAGGAATAGAGGAGGGAGGAGGAGGAGGAGGGGAAGGAGGGGCCGACGAGACGGATGTTGAGCGAAAGTTGGACGGTGAGGGAGAGGAGGGAGGAGATTAAGGAAGGGATGTGGGGGGGAGGGGAAGAGAGCGAGAGGGATTTTTTGAGGGAGAGAGGGAGGGAGGGGAAGGAATCGTTGGTGGAAAGAGGATCTAGAGATGATTGGTGAGAGAGGAAAGAGTCTAGGCCTGGGATTGGGGAGGGAGTTGTGGTGGTGAGGAGGAGGAGGAGGAGGAGGGTGGTGGTGGTGGTGGTGGTGGGCATTTTGGTGAAGCAGAGGAGCAAAAGGTTGGTGGTTGAGGATTTGGGGATCTTAGCAGATCATTTCAGATTCAGTGAGGAGGTTTCGAGTCAGTGACGAGCAGAGGGGAGCAGTGTGGGAGACTCGGTAGTATAAACATCGCTCCAGTCAAGGCTTTGAAATAGGTTGATTACAATTTCTTTCTTTCTCTATGTGATTTCATAAAAAGAAACCAGAGAAAGAATTTGATCACGTCTGCATTTGATCACATCTGCATCTGCATCAGATTCTTCATTTATAGGCAGACATTGATATATCCCTAATTTATAACCCTAATTTAATTTCATCACATTCATATCTATATTTCTTTAAAAATTATTATTGTCATCTATAACTTCATATACGTTGCTAAAATTAAAAATTGATCTAACCATCTTTTCTATCATGGTATCGTGAGGAATAAATAGTTATTTGTGTACATACCAATACAAATATTTCTCCATAAACCCTTTTTATACCTCTTGTATGGACATCTAATACCCCCTCTACTAATATTTCTTGGATTAGATAATGTATAATTAATAAAACCTTGAATCCTATTACAATAATCCATCATCTGTAACCCTTGGGGTGAATCTCTATACATCCATGAATGATCATCCATTGCTTATATCAAACCTATATAAAATAATGATGACAACATGTATTAATTACCTACGTTAAGTAAATCAATTTGCAAAAAATATTGATTTAGCTCAAACTTATTCAATCTATTTTAATACTCTCTTCATATTTGGCTACTGGTAAAACTTTTTAAATCTTGGTAGATCTTTGTACTCCCAGGATGTGTTATGAGTCTCAACTCATGAGCTTTCCATAGTACTTTATTTCTCAATGTCTTGTCTTCTAGCATCTACATTTGCCTTCCAAATACTATCATTCCATCCTCCAAGATTTGAAATAAAGTTTAAATTCCTAACATTACTTTGTCTCTTATCTTACAAACTTTGATATCTTTTTGTTAAGCTTCTAGCATTATATCCCTGAGTACAGACTTCACTCTTAATTGAGCTTATAAAGAGTCCTTAGGTTTAATTTCTATCTTGGCATCAATCTTTCTAAACTCTTGTAATTCCCTTCCATCCCAATCATCACTCTACGTATCCAATGCCTTGTTTTTAAACTCTTGTTTTTACAACTAAAAGCATTTGCAATAGCATTTGCCCTCCTCGGACGATACTCTATTACACAATCATAATTATTGATAAATTCCATGCAACATTTTTGTCTTATATTCAATTCCTTTTGTTTCATTAGATACCTTAAATTTTTATGATTCATAAAAATCCAAACTTGAAACCCATTTAAATAGTATCTCCATACCCTTAAAGAGAACACTACAACAGCTAATTCTAAATCATGTACTGGATAACTAACCTCATGAGTTTTTAATTGTCATAAGGCATAAACAATCACATTACCATGTTGCATCAATACATAACCCAAACCTTTTTTGATGCGTTACTTTAGACCAACAATCCTACAATTCTTGAAGGAAGTGTCAACACTAGTGCTGTTGTTAGCCTTCTTTTCAACTCCTAGAAGCTCTCTTCACACTCTTTCTTCCATTCCTATTTCATCTCATTCTGAGTTAGTCAAGTCATTATAATAGTTATAGTGGAGAATCCCTCAATAAACCTTTTGTAATATTCCACTAACCCAAGGAAACTACAAATTTCAATCACATTTGTAAAATATTTGATTGTGCCAAAATGAGCATAAGAAATATTTAAGAAGGAAAAAATATTTGAATGTGCTAAAAATGGACATAAAGAGTATTTGAGATTGAAAAAGAGATGAATAAGCTATATATAGGCATAAAGCATTTTGTAAATGAAAAATACATGGATGAGCCATAAATAGGTGTAAAATGTATTGAGATTGAGAAATATATGGATAAGCAGGATAAGAAATATTTAAGATGGAAAAAAATATTTGAATGTACTAAAAATGAACATAAAGAATATTTGAGATAGAAAAATAGAAGAATGAGCCATAAATAGATATAAAGCATTTTGTAAATGAAAAATATATGGATGAGCCATAAATAGGTTTGAAATATATTGAGATTGAGAAAAATATGGATGAGCCATGATTGGTATAATAGATATTGAGATTAAAAATTGATATTGATTAATCCATAATTAAGCTAAAGTATAATCAATGGGTATGGTAAGGGGTAATGAACCCTAAATTGGTTTAGACAACGAACAAGGAGTACTTATGATGATTTTATAACGGTGGTTAAATTAGAACACAAATAAAGATGATTGTGACATTACCATGAATTCAATAATTCAAAACATAAATGATGAATGTTACGAGATGGATGAAGAACTAGATCTTTTTATCAAGGAGCTAGTGTATGTATAATGATGATTATTCAATGAGTATAACAAACAAAATGAGAGTTTATCAATTGTTGAAGAGAATATTGCAAATCGAAAAATTGACATAAAATTAATGTGTTTATAAATGTGTCGTGTTTGCTCATATGGTTTGGTAAATAATAGGAACCATGATGGTACATATGTTTTTTTTTCTTTTAATTTTCATGATTTTATATGTAATGCAATTACTTTCCCTTGAAGATCTTAATCTCATTACAGAAAGTGTTGTTGTGATATTTATCCTTACACATTAGGTAAGTCCTTATCATGTCTGATAAAAGTTTTGTAAATAAATTTATATGTATGTAATTCAATGAAGTGTTGTAACCTTACTATTTTGCATGTATAATCATGTAGCATTGTGTTTATTGATGAATTTGATGGATGGTGAGTATAAGACTATTGTTATGATGTTGTGTATAAAAAAAAATTCCTTATTTTTCACGTACATGACAATTGAAAAGATGAAAATTACATTTAAAAGTTCGGGTTGTTACACTTTTTTCTTAATGAGCATAATATTATGCGAGAACTCACTTTTAACATAAGATCTTTCCCCCCCTCCACACAAAAAAAACCCTTTCCCCATCTATAGGAAAGAGGGTGTGGTCGTCGTGATGTTAGGTGCAACAGTCTACAACATGGTTTTATTACCTCTAGTGACTTGAGAATCAAGGTTCGAGTTTTTGGATTGCAAAAAACTATTTTTCAACTTGTTTACACCTAAAATCACTTTCTAAAAACATTATATAAGCTTTTAAAACCTCATTTGCAACCACAAAACAACTTTTAATATCTCTAAAAAATAAACAAAAATAATAATAAAAAAAAATTAAAGCCTCTGATCTACTTTTTCTAACATTGCGAGAGAGAAAAACCATCTCCATCAAACTTCCTAAAAAATTTCAACTCATTGACACCATGACCGTCCTTTTTGGTGGTCGTGTTGTCAAGAACCAACAACTTTATCTCTTCTTAGTATTTTTCAATGACTATCTCACTCTTCTCTCAACTTTCAAGGACTGAAATGTAAACAAAAAATGAGATTTTAGATTGAAATGTGAAATGGTAAAATTCTAGGGACCAAAAAAAGGATAACTGAAAAGTATAGGGATTAAAATGAAATTTCTACACAATTATCAATGTGAGGTATTTTTTGATAGATTTTGGTCTTTTTTCTTTTAATTTCCATTTTTAACTACTAATAACTTTTTATTTTGTAAAATTGATATTTAAGTAATAACAACAAAAATCCCTAAACACTTTGGATGAAAAATTAAAAATAAAAAAACATATCATCCTATGATCATATAATTTGAGAGGATAAAATTGCAATTAAAAAATATCAATGAGAGGTACCCCAACTCACAAGAGAGTTAATTTCAATTAACTCTAATTAGTAAATTCATTTTCTACTTTTAGAGTTTCAATTGTATTAATATCTTTTATAAAGTTTTAATCACTTATAAGGTTGCCCGAACTAATGTAAATTTTTTAAAGTACTAAACTCTTGAAAGTGGATTAAATAAAATTATTTATTAATTTGATAATTTATTTTAATTAAAAAATTAAAATGATACAATATACATAATTTAAATTAAAAAGTTCAAATGACACAACATATTTATCTTTAAAAATGTAAGATTAAAAATTAAAATTTATCCTTTTTATATTTATATACATAAAAAAAACATATAAAATGACTAATATACTAATTTATTACATTCCATCTTAAGTCTTCATTAATGATGACATAAAGTGGTTACAACTGTCAATTAAAAAAAGTTGCAGGTACAATTACACAATGATGAATTTTTTTATGTCTATAATTGATCTATTGGTTACTCTTTTTCTTTTTTATTGATTTTTTTAGCGTAATTACCCCTAGTTTTCTTCGGTTTTCTTTATTAAAAAACTTTAATAATTTATTAAGTTTTTCAATCTTAAAATCTTAACTCTCTTCACTTTAGTTATATATTTATTTTAAATACAGTAGTTATCTTCTATTAATTTAAACTTCAGTATTGCTTTTAACTGCTCTAAAAATTATACTTAAAAAAAGTTGGATATGATGTTTTGAGTATTAATTTGATATTGTTTTTAGAAGAAAATTGCTTTTTAAATATTACCTAATACAAGTAAAAGATGTGAAAAATATTATGAAATTTTATTATTTATATAAACAGTGAAGCTCCTCTTTTATTTTTATTTTTATTTTTAATTCAACCCATTTTTTTTTCATTTCCTTTTTTTTAAATTTTATTTTATTTTTAACAATTATTCAAATTATTTTTAGATCGACTAAATTAATTCATTCTGTCAGAATAGTTTTTATATAATTTAATTTTAAATTTAGGATAGAATTGAGAGGTTTTTACATGTTAATTTCATCTTTTTTAAAATAAGAATTCATTTTCAAACTTTTGTAATAAGTTGGGGTGGGTTGCCTTTAAACTGGCAAATTCAATTGTGTCATATATATATAAAAAGAAAAAAGAAAAGAAATCGTGAGCAATGAATTGATTTCATGACCTAAGCATTTGATCGGGTTGTCTATGATTGGGTTTAACAACTCGGCCAGGATGTCTTAATTAATTATAAGTTCATTCCCTTCAAAAGCCTCTTATCCGGAGGCCAGCATTCTTGTCCCCTCACAGTTGAACCAAAAGCTTGAGCCATATTCAGTTGTGAGCACAAACTTCAACAAAATAATATTGGAGTCTAAATCCAATGAACAAATTGGGATGCTCCCTTTCATGGCTCATGGCCATCTCATACCTTTTCTTGCACTTGCAAGACAAATCCATCGAGCAACTGGTTTCACAATATCCTCCTCCTTGGAGCCAAACATCCAATGGCTTATTCCCACCTTCAACCCATCATCCGATGAGCCGAACAACGATCACCAAAATGAATTTTTATTTTTTATTTTTTATTTTTTATTTTTGAACATAATTGAACGCATTTATAATATTTCCATATTTGTCAGCACTCAGCAGAGAACAAGAAACATGCTCAAGTATTAATAATCTTGCCCATAAAGCAGGTGATTTGCTTCATACTTCAAAGTGAAACCAGACGAGACCTTTTATATATTTATCTTTACATTATATTACCTTGTGTTTCCCTCTTCAAGATCCACTTGAATTTCAATTTTCCATCAACTCTGTGATAAAGAAACCTATCTGTGAAAAGAGAAGCAATTAAAGATGGGTAGAGAGTGCAGCATCCTATATATATATATATCATTAAATGATGAGTCAGAATTAAATAGCTACATAAATTTGCCTCACACTTCCCTTCTCATCAATGTACAATCAAGCTTACTAAAATCTCTTCTTACCCCTCACCTCCATCGACATCTCAACTTGACTTCAATATCTTTCCAGTCTCCAATATATGAATTCTCAACAGTCGACGCATTTGAGAGGTAAGAAACAGGGAGTAAAGCAGAATGAACCTCCCCAGAATCGATGCTTACCAACCACACAATGCAGGAGGCTCGTTCCATCAATTTACTGATAGAACATGGTGGATGAACTAAAGACCACCCCTGGCTGCTCCGACAAATGATGGAACAACCCTCGGTGCTATTTCAAATTGCTGAAGCTACTGCCAAAAAGCTGATTCCAGATACAATATAAATGCCATTATAGTGTAGTGCTATGAACTTTTCCCTTTAGGTCTTGGTGACTGCTGAGGCTGGTTATATGGAGAAGCACGCACATCACTTAAGCTCCTCAATGGCTGTCCATTCCTTGTTACAAATCCAGCCTGTGTTCTAGTGCCATTTTTAGCATTCATGTTTGACTTGTTACGATCCGCTTGCATACTTTGAAAGTAATACGAAGAGCTAGCCATATCCTTTAAGTTTGGTAAAGGCTTTAGTGCTTCAACAACTTCACTCATCTGGGGTCTGGCTTTGGGATCACGACTTAGACACTGGGCAGCCAACTGAATGGCTTTCTGAGCTCCTTTGATTGAGAAATGGCCTTCAAGACGGGGGTCTAATAAGCGGTAGAACCTTCTCTTGTCCCCAAAATGTGGCCTTGCCCATTCCACGAGGTTGTGCTCCCCATTTGGTCGGTTTTTGTCCATGGATCTTCGGCCAGTGAGCATTTCAAGTAAAACTACTCCAAAGCTGTAGACATCACTCTTTGATGTCAAATGTCCTAAACCAATGTGGAAGACATAAGAGTTAAATAAACACAACAGACAAGGATACGTACTGATCAACAAGCAAGACTCCAGCAAAAAGACAGCAAGTTGCCAGTTATGAAAATTAGTTCAGTGATGGCATCCATTATGCAGAAGAAAAGGTTTTGTATGATTGATTCTAGAAATATGGAGTGTCTAATCTTATAATTTCAAGAAATACAGAAACACAGGAGTTCGAACTCAATTGGAAACTTAATCCAAATTCCATCTCACATTCCACCTTTCTCGACAAGCTTGAGTCCATATGACTAAAGGCCAGAAGATGGCTGTTTAAATCATACATTGGAACATGTTCTTCCTTTCACTCATATATTACAACGTAGTGGTGGTGTGATAATTATGGCAATAGAATGAAGCCATTATATAAGGTCATCTTTGATTCCAATTGCCAGAAGCTGAAAAAGAATTCCCTAATTATCAGACTAACAAGATTGAGTGGTAACAGACATAGCGAGGACCACGACACTCACTCTCTAGAGTCAATGACATTGGAGGGAGTTCTCTTCTACAGAAATACACCCCCCCCCCCCCCCCAAAACCTCTCTCAATGATATAGGATTTGTGGCCTCTTCAAACCCACATGCATCATACATTGGAACATGTTCTTCCTTTCACTCATATATTATGATGTGGTGGTGTTGTGATAATTATAGCAATAGAATGAAGTCATTATATAAGGTCATCTTTGATTCCAATTGCCAGAAGCTGAGAAAGAATTCCCTAATTATCATTATTGCTGAGAAAAAGAGGAATAGGAAGGTTTTTTTTTTTCATTGTCAATTTCCCAACAAAACCCTAACATAAGGGCTACATTCAAAAAATCATATTGTTTAGTATGGAAAATCAGGGAATTTTTAGCTCAGGTGGTATTTTACTATTTAGCCTACAATTATTCATTCAAAGGCATGCATACATCTATACATAAACACATATCAAGGAAAAAGAAATAGAGCCACTCACCTGTCATCACATATTCCGGGGCAGCATAGCCATAAGTTCCCATAACTCTGGTTGATACATGAGTTTTACCTTCATCAGGAGCATCCTTTGCAAGTCCAAAATCAGAAAGTTTGGCGTTGTAGTCCTAAAATAGTAATGTCTTATATCAGAATCAGAAAGGGACTGGAAAGAGGAAATGATTACTGAAGTAATTTTCCAATAGTGCACATGTTAAGCCACGTACCGCATCTAATAATATATTAGATGTTTTAAAATCACGATATATTACTGGTCTGTCAGCCTCCTCGTGAAGGAAAGCAAGACCTTGTGCAGCACCAAGAGCAATTTTCATCCTGATAGACCAAGGAAGGGGCAAGGACCCTTCTGCACAGAACATGGTTGTTACCAGAGAACATTAAACATCAATTGCTGATGAATATCTTAAGCAAGAAGAGCACAAGAGAAAGGAGAATATGTGTAGATTTAGGGAGCTCTAAAATCATTTGCTGAAAGAAAGATAACATCTGAAGTAGGTTTTTAATTGGCAGACTTTCGAAGTGGTTAGATCAGAGATGAGCAATAATTCCTGGCTACCTTTTACTTATTGAAAAAAAAAAGGTTACAAAAAATGTTAATAAATGGAAAAAACCAATGAAGCCACTATATAAATCCCTTGAACATTCAAAATCTTCTGAAACCTATTTCTACATGATACGTCAATAGATCCTTCTTCCAAAGTGGTAGTGATGCGCTCCATCTAGAGGAGGTTTATAGGTTTTGTGAGGAATATGTTGCCACTAGCTGATAAGTTTCACATAAATGAAGTACGCCCAATGGCAGACTCCTACAATTCAAGACTATGTAAAGTCAATACTAATTCCTAAACTTAAATCAACTTTTATCAAACGCGACATCTATCTACCTGACTAGAATGCAATAAACAATATTACAGTGATGTTGGTTCTTAGGCAGAGCAATAGACACTGCTTCAGACAGTTGGACCTATGGCTCATTTGGCCAAGAAAAAAACCACTAAACTGGGAAATTAATATACAGATACCAGTGCAAGTGATGGCCTAATAGTTATTTACCTTCAAGTGGACTGATGCACATCTAAAGGATGCTAATCTCCAACGTTCTACAACATTGTGTCAATAAAATTTGATGGCTCTAAGACTTATGGAATAAGTATTGGAAAAGTACATCACATACATAGCAAGAACCTTGACACTTTCTAAAAGACTTCAATTCTATAAGCTAATTTATGTGCATCGGAGATCTTGCTCTTTTCTGTGGTAAAATAAGCATATCATGAATGTATTATCTTTGAAACATTAGGTATGTCAACATAAGAAAGGTATTGGTTTTATGTGCATAGAAAATCATGGTAACATACACTAATTTTGGCACAAAGAAAAAAAATTGATAAGCAATTACATCTGGGATAAATAAGGAAAATTCTAGGCTACAGCTTTGCAGATACATACTTCTGAAGAGGTGATTCTCCAAACTTCCTCTAGGCATGAACTCATACACCAGCAACCTTTGATCATCTTCAATGCAGTAACCAACCAATTTCACCAAGTTTTTATGCAGAAGGTTCCCGAGAAAACTAACTTCAGCCTGAAATATTGTGAAAAAACATGACTAATAATATAAAGAGAATCATCTTTTATTTTTCCGAGAACAAAAATCATCTAGCATTTGAAAGACCAAGATAGAAGTGACAAATAGAGAGAGATCATACAAGCCACTCTTTATGACCCTGAAGTCCATCATGGTTGAGCGTTTTGACTGCAACAGTAAGCCCAGTGCCAGGTTTCACAGGAGCAGTTCCATTCTCCTCAATCCAACCTTTGAAGACACACCCAAACCCACCCTCCCCAAGAAGACTCTCAGGCCTAAAGTTTCTAGTTGCTAATTTAAGGTCATTAAATGTAAATTTTCGGAGCTGAGAAGCAAGCTTCAATTCCTCACTGAATGTTGGAAGTGAGGATGCACTCTCTGCATTGCTAGTCGTGGTAGTAGAAGACATAGCTGGAACAACAGGTTGGTCTTTGTTCTTCTCGTTTTTAGATTTACTTGGCACTGAAAATCAAAGTAATGGGCAAATTACTTGCTATTATTCAAATCCAGAAGTACATTTGTCTCTTAATATTTATACATAACAACTTATTAACAACGTTTCTCAAAAGAACTAATTGGAAAGGTGACAAATTTCTGAATTTTAATCTAGTACATTGAAGAACTAGTTGCAGTCATGTTATTCGATGCATGGATAATATGGTAACTGATCACGATAGAACTGTTAATCAAGGAACAACATGCCACACCAAAATCATCATGAGATGACAATCTTCAAAAAGGGTCCATCAATTTGAACACGCCCTTTAATTAACGGTACTAACTAAAAGGATAAAAATTCGGGAACACTTTTAACTCGCTTTTTCTTAATTTGCCTTGAACCAAATTAAGAAAAATATCAGTTGATCAAAACATTACAGGAAAAAAAAAAAACAAAAAACAGAGAGATTTTTACCATAGTGAGTTGAGATGCCACTTAAAGAGCTATCAACTTTTGATCTTGAAGGCATGCAGCTTCCCGTCGACCTGAATTTAAACCAACATCCAATATCCTCCTCGTCCTTTTCATTTCCTTGATTTTTCTTATTTTTCTTGCTCTTTGATTTCTCCTTAAAATTCTTTACCTTTACAGAATCTGGACTCAGACCCATCTTCATCTTCGTAAATATAAACACTCAATCAAAAGTTATAAAATTAATCATAACAAAGAAAACCCATTTCAAAGATCCAAACTTTAAATCATCAAAACCATCAAAAATAGAAAAACAAGTGATTATCAGAGGAAATCAGTGATGCCCAGTTGTGAACTTTAGTCAAAAATAGTTTTGAGAGAGAGAGTCAGGCAGGCAGACGCGCTTGAGAAAGAGGGAAAGTGTTCACCATAGGGCAGTTTGGGCAGTTTGAAACAGCAAGCAAGGCAGCTTGGGCAAGAGAGAGGAAAGGAGTGGTCATAACAGTAACCTTGGCAATTATATCTTAGATCCACTACAAAAAGCATAAGCTATTTAATTAATCAAATGGTTTTTATTTTTTATTTTTTATTTTTTTTATGGTTGAGCGAAAAGAAAAGGTTACTACAACATTAAAGTAGTATATAGTATTGTGATAATGATTATATTTTTTATTTTGAAAAATATTAAAATAATATTTTTTATTTATTTTTAAAATTTTATTTATTACATCAGCATGCAAAAATAATTTAAAATCATAAAAAATATTTTTAAAAATCACATTGCAACCACTAAAACAAACATTGTTGTGTGATTCTCTATAAAAACTATTAGTGATAATCATTTATAGAAACTAATTAATTAATCTCTATAAACTACAAATACTAGGATACAATTAGTTTCTATAAATGATTTGTTTCTATAAATGAAGCACCAATGACTTGTTTATATATATAGAGTGAGATTTTGGTTGTGATAAGTTACAATTAATTATTTTTATTTTAAGGAAATTAGTAATTTAGTCCCTATAGTTAATAAACTGTAAATTAATCCATTAATATTAATATTTATTTATATCCACTTTTGGGTGGTGGAAGTACAAATAGAAAGAGAAATGAGGAGGGGCTAGTAAGGAAGTTTATTGCAGGAAGTGATTGATGAGATGGCATTAATTTCTTATTAGTTTTTGAAAGGCTGAAGAATAAAGTTATTATTTTTCAAACTATAGGAACTAAATCATTAGGGAACAAAGTATAATTAACTCTTTTATTTTTGCTGAACTTTTATAAATACATCAAGGTTTACATTAAAACATACTAAATAAACACTTTAATTTTTTTTTGTTTAAGTTAAATATTTGCATAAGCTTGACAAAGTAAAGTCTTAATACTAATAATCTCCCTGGATATTTGATAGACATATTACATAAATAAACATACCATTATATTGATAAAAGATATATATATATATATATATATATATATATATATATATGCTCATGTATATGAATGTATTATTAATTTTATAGTAGATCCATAAGAATTCTAACAGACAACTTATATTTTGTTTGTAATCTTTTAAACCCAATTAACACTAATTTGCATATTCTTAATTTGAATACTCTTATTTACTTGTATGAATCGGGTGACCATGCAAATTCTAATTTTGTGATCCATCTCCCGGCAATCCTATCACGGATATCATTAGCTGAAGCTAATCTTGTAATTCATTTCTCAGTAGTCCTATCACGGATTGCATTAGCCGAAGCTAATCTTGTAAATACGCTAGACTTTATTTACATCAAAAACATTATTTGTTGTAATTGCATTCACGAGAACAATTTTAAATTGTATAAGTGCAAATAGAAGGGAAAATCACGTACCTGCTCTGCTTGTCTCGTGACCTCCCCTAATAGAAGATCCAATCCTGATTGCTCCTCCTGAGTCACAAGGAAGTTTTTGGTTATGATTCCTTCGAGCCGATATTATAGATAATCCATATTCATTCCTTACTCATATGTTATTTTCTATGCATGTTCATTTCCTCATAATAACAAACATACATATATCATGTATATTTTCAAAGTTAGTATATCAATGTGCAAGTGTTTGTATGGCTCAATTCTTTTATATTCTTACATATAATATTCACGTGAAAGTCTACTGTTATTATCTAACTTTGAACTATTATTGTCCAACTGTTACTGTCTAGACATTGAACTGTCACTATCCAACCTCTACTGTTTGAACTATTACTGTTCAACGGTTGTTGTCTAGTCATTGTTGTTTGAACTGTTACTGTCCAACGGTTGATGTTCAACCATTGCTATTTGAATTGTTATGGTCTGAACACTTATTAGATTTTTAACTACATCTAAAGTTCTAGAAATCTATTTTAAGTGAGATTAATCTCGTTGGAAAGCTAAGACACGAGGTTATAAGTTCTCTGAAGGAAAGAGTACCTAGTTCTATCTCTAAGATAGTCAAAATTGCTCATCAACCCATCAGTCCTACTGCTCTAAAGAATCAGTCAAGACTCAATCTCGGTTGGTAACCCATAAGTGGAGTTCTACATCTCCAAATTGAGCAAGACCAGTTTCCTTGGTTAGCCAATATCCAAATGTATAATTTCTATGAAGGAACCCAATCCTAATTCCCTTATCCTCCTACCCGAAATCTCACGGCAAGTCAGGAGACAAGTTTTTCCAGATTCATCTCCCTCTTCCCTTCAGAATACTTTCATAAACTACCCACACATGAATTAACTTAATTTTAACAATAAGTATTTTTTTCCCAATTCATGTCTAAAAACCCTAACCTATAATTCAATATTAAGGCATCAATTCATTATCTAATTTGAAATAAATTTTTAAGATCATGTTTACAACATCGTACCTGGTACGAATTAAGATTTTGATCTTCAACTAGTTAAAGATTTTCAACTCTCTTTTGTTTTCTTCTTATTCAATTTTTTATTAATCCCTTGCTCACAAGTGTTTGTCTCATCTATAAACCTTAATCTTGGATGGGTTCTTTTCTTTTTATAGATTTTTTTAGTGAGGAGAGAGTATTTATATACTCTATAATTTTTCTTATTTGCATTTAGACTCCATTTCATTTAAGTGTATTATTCTCTTCAATTAAATCCAACCCTCAATATTACCGAGCTTATTATAATGTCTTGAATTATCTTGCCCGGAAATTATATTAAAAAATTTCTAAATTCCTGTCTTTTATTTAACCATACACATGAATTTCTTCAGTTTTATTTCTTATGTAGTTAGTTTTGAATTTAAGCAACCTTTATTTATTTATTTTTTTTTCTGGGGTTTATAGTTTTTCTTAAAATTAACAACACAAATCCACCATAATTAGTAAACTTAGTCACTTCACAAGTTTAAATATCACAACCCCGATTTTGATAGCAAACTTAGTAGTAGATTGATTTAGAATAATAAGTTAGAGTTCACTCTAACAATCAAACTAAACAATAATAAGAAATAAGCATCAGAAAACATTCATACTCATCATATAAATTGAAAAGAAAAGATAAAATAGACCTCACCATTTTAAAAATCTGAAAGTTTTTGTATCCTTTCAACCAAGAAAAATAACTTCATCTTGTATGTCTATTAAAAAACTAATGAAAGAGAAAAGATGAAAACATAATTTCAGGTATAAGAGAAAAAACTGAGAGTTTCTTTCTCTTTTTGGTCGTACCCTTTTTCTTTCTTTCTTTCTTTTTATTTGATAAAAAAACCCTAATCCCTACACCCCTCCAATCCATTTGTATCCTCTAAAATAATAATAGTCCCTTTTCAAAGTAGACAATCTACATTCAAGTAGTACAACAACTACTTTCCTAAAAAAAAGAAAAAATAATCTTGTATAAAATCTTCAACCTTTGACTTTGGACTTAAAAAAGTTAAATTATCCAAATAAAGATCTTTTTCCATATGAATAAATAATTGTCATGTCAGTTTGGATGCTTGGAAAGTATGTTGGATTTGTTTCTTCACAAAACCTAAATGCTGGTAGAATTTATGGGTTGTCTTAGAAAAAGTTTAAGTATACAAGTCTTGAAAATTTACATGTTCAATTAAATTGATTTTGCTAGGTTAAGTTGGAAATTGAATTTCATTGATATTTATTAATATGAAGAAAATATAAATTTGATGTGTTTGAGCATAATTGGATAGATTGAGAATGTGAAAAATATGAGGAAGTGTGTATATTTGAAATTTGAATTGGATATGTAAAAGTGAAAAATTGTATATTAAATATTAATTATTGGTTTATGATTTATTGGACATTAATTTATAATGTTTGATGGTGTTGAATTCTTGAGTGAGGATTTAATTTGATGACATAAATATTGGGCATTAATTTATTAAACACAATCGCAACGACAATAATCTATGTATATATTGTATTCAACTGCAACAGTGGAAACTACTATTTGATCATGTACATCCACAACAGTGGGGTGTTTATATATAATTACGAACAACCACAATGGTGGATATCCACCTTTAAATTATAAATGATCATAACATTATAAAGAAATGTATGAATCTTAAATAGATCAAAATAGTGAAAATGTTGAAGATACTTAGTCGTGTAACATGATTAAAGTTATGGTATTGATTACTTAGTCAGTCTTGAAACGAGACTAAGATTATGGTACAGATACTTAGTCGATCATATAACAGGACTAAAGTTATGATAAAGATACTTTAGTCAGCTGTGTAACGAGACTAAAGTTATGATAAAGATACTTAGTCGGCCATATAATGGAATTAAGGTAGTATTGATTACTTAGTCGGCCATGTAACAGGAATAAAGTTATGGTGAAGATACTTAGTTGGATGTCAATCAGGGATAAAATTATGGTATTGACTACTTAGTCGATCATATAACGGGACAAAGGTTATGGTGTTGATTACTTAATTAGCCGCGTAACGGAACAAAGATTATAGATATGATACAAATACATGGATAAGTCAACTAGGTGGATAAGGGCTATTGTTAAAATAAATGTTAAGTGAGAAATTATATGGGGCAGGGAAGATTGATTTGAACATAAATTTTATTTCATGAGAGGAATGTAATATTATGCAAAGTAAATGGACCACAACAATGATGTGTAGTGAATAAAAAAAGAAGAATTTACTACAATGATGGAATTTAATACATGAAATTGAAATAAAGCCTAGCAAAGAGAGTTTGATTAAATTGACCATAATGATGGAGTTTAGTATGTAAATTTTCATTCAGTCACAATGATAGCCCTAGACAGAAGAAATGTCTAAAATGAAAAAGAATATTTGATAATGTCTAAATAGGCTAATGGAATAATTGTGAATAAACTATAGATGGACCACAAATGGGCCAAATGAATATAGTGTATGAAGAATATATAAATGTGCTATAAATGAGAAAAATAAATATTAAATATGAAAATATATAAATGAATCATAAGATGGCATAATGAGTAATTAAGGATGAAAATTAAACGAATGAGCCATGAATAAGCATGACAAATGAGCCATAAATGAGCATGAGTAATAATGGATAGCGAGGATAGCGAAGAATAATATGAGTGAAGTTTGATTAAGATATTATATGTGGAGATTGACACTGCGTTTCAAAAGCACTTTTGAAAAAATTAAAATTTTTTTTCTTTGAATTAATATATTTTTTATGTTTTCAAATCATTTTGATATGCTGATATCAAAAATAATTTTTAAAAAATAAAAAATATATTATTGGTATATTTTTCTGAGTGAAAAATACTTTGAAAAACAACCGCAACTACACTCCCAAACACGCACTGAAAAGATAGGGGATGTCAAAATAATCAAATAAAAGTAAATGGATTAGAAATAACACTGTGTAATTAAATGAATATAAATGATTTATATACATTGAAATAATTGAAACCAAGTATGAATTGAGATAATGACCCCAAATATTAAGGTTGTTATAATTGACTTATGAGGTTATTATTGAAGTCAAAATATGATCATGAGTAAATAAAAAAGAGATGAAATTCTAAATTATTTTGGACCATGAACTAAAAGTATTGGTAATAATATCATGGAAGTGGTCAAATTAAAATGTAAACGGTGATTGTAATGGAAATCATGGGATCAACATGAAATTTGATGAAAGAATACTTGTGTTATATTATTTTTAGGGTTGATAAGTGATCAATTAAAAAGAATATTTATATATTGAAAATCTTATTTTTATTCTTACTATTTTAAAGTGTTTTTCTATTCATTTAAAGTATCTTGAGATTGTATATAGATTTTTGAAGATTAATTTATTTTTGAAAAAAAAATGTAATATCAGTTAAAATTATAAAATAAATTATTGTATGTCTAAGCCAACAATAATGTATAAATTGGAAAAAAAAAAAGAAATGAAAAGATGAATACATGTTATGGAAATTATGTACCAATAGGCGTTGGACATACGCTCGACACCCCTAAAAAATTAGGTGTTGGCACGCCCAATTAATTAGGTCAACCATGGTATATGAACCCAATTAATTTAAACAATATTTTGGGCCTGTTTTACTTTATGAAGGTTTTTAAGTCTGGTTTTTAGATGGTTTTTTGAACTTATTAAATTTGGATTATATTCCTTAAACATTTATAAAAATTGCTTTAATTTGGTTTTAAATTTATTTTTATTAAATAATCCTCTTTATTTTCATATGAATAAACATATTCTTTGTTTTCTATTTATTTATTTTCAGGTTAATGAATAAATCTTAACATAGTTTCATAAGAAAATTAAGAAGAAAGAATTATATTAATATAATTAAAACATGTTTTACAAAATGAAAAAGAAAAAAAGAAACATGTAACTAAAATGAAAAGACGAAATAAATAAATAAATAAATAAAAGAAAAATGGAAGTATATTTGGTTTATAACCGGGATGGCAACCATTTTCAAGACGATACGTCGTTTCATACTCCTCCATCTCTATCAGGTCTCCTCCTTCCCTTCTCCAACAGCAACAAGGCAGTAGCTAGCAATCTCTTATAGTTTGGTCTCAAATGGCGAAACCAATCTCTAGCGCTACCACATCACTCTTCCAGACCCTAAAACGATACCTCAAAAAGCCATGGGAAATAACCGGGCCATGTGCCAGCCCGGAATACAAATCCGCTCTACCCATGGCCACTGAGTACCGTCCCGAATGTCCTGCCACCACTAAAGTCAAGCCTATGGTGCCCAATTCAAACCCAGAAACTGTCTACGATATCAAGTACTTTGTCCGTGATCAGCGCCGCGACAGGCCTCCCATTCAACGCACCGTCTTGAAGAAATCTGATGTGGTCACCTTGATGAAGGAGAAACAGAGCTTTGATGTCACTGAATTTCCTATCCCTTACTTGACTGCTAAAGTTGAAGAGGATGATAATGCGTATGGTGGAGGCTATGAAACAGGATTCAAGTAATATGGGTGGTGAGTTTTTTTTTTTTTTAAGGAAATTTGGATCAATTTTTTGGGTGTGTTTGTTTGTTAGTTTTGACAAGAATTGGGATGTGGGTTTTGTGTGTTTTGAGGATTGGAATGGTGGGTTTAGGGTGTTCATTTGTAAGTTTTGTTTTTGTGCTGATTGTAGTTGTTTGGTAGTGATTTTGGAAGTGATGGGTTTATTGTAGATTTTAGACAATGAATGAATGGTGGTGTTTTTGGTTCTATTTGATCTGGGATGGGATTTGTGGATTTTGGTTGGATTTCGATATTGGAGGTTGATGACAAGACTATGGGTTTTACTAACATTTGCAATCTCCTTTCAGGCTACAGTTGAGGAAATTCTGGAATTAAATCAGATAGCGCATCCTGCTTCGTAGTATCAGAAAAATCTGTTTCTACATCTACATGATAGTGCATTTATATCATGATAGCTGAATTTTGTACAAGAACTAGGTATTTACACACTCAACTTTCCTACCTAACGAAGTAGTATAAGAGGTGGTTTGTTTCATTAGGTGATGAGTGTGGAGACATTGTATGAGAGGAAGCGAGACTTGTAATTTTGGAGAATTGTGTGAGAGGATAGTTAAGTTGTAATATCTTGTAGATTAGGTAGAGATACAAAGATTTCCAAGCCCACTATCCCATCACATTCATGGTGGACTGTTTTGGATCAAAAGTTATTCCAGAGTAATTTTTTGTAGCATTGGAAAGGTATTTTATGTCTTTTTATAAAGTATGTTTTTGGATTAGTGAGTGATGGGAGGCTATAGGGTATAAAATCAAAATATGCAGTAGCCAGAACGTTTCTGAGTTTAAGAATCTGATTATTGGTCTGATTTCAAACTTAAAACTGTATTGGTTTGTGTATCCAAAAAGGTACAACTTTTATGCTACTGGAAAGATTATTAAGTTTAGTTGTTGATGCCACAAGTGATACACTAAATTGGATTTCTTTACAATAAGATACAAATGAAATTCTGAAAAGTGCATGTGCTGCCAGGCAGCATTGTACAGGATCAGTTTTGGAGTTCTAATGATTTACATGGAGTTAATCACACAGGTTGAGCCATGTATGGATAGAAAGATGGTTACATCTATCTGAGATTATAAAGAATTGTTATGATTCATTAATCAACTAATGCACAAAAAGTTAATTTGAGGTGTCTAAGAATACTATATGATTATGGATAAGTTTCTATGCTTTGGAATTTGATGACATGGGATATTTAGAAGGAAGGCAGTTAGTTGAATGTGGCATGCTGTTGTTTCAGAAATATCCTTTTATACTTGAGACTTTGATGACAGCATGATAATATTTTCCTGTTAAATATGGTTAAGCACATGTTATGGTGATTGAATAAAGTTTTGCTTATATGAAACATTTCATGATGGTCATGATTTGCAATACATGGAATGTTTTTATGAATGTAAAGCAAATGATTGCATTTTATGAAATGAAAATGTGTTGCTGTCTACTCAAAATAAGAGATTATGAGGGAAAGAGATTCGCCAATGTTACATGGAAAAAGACTAATGTTTCAAAGATGAGTTTTCGATTTCTCAGATGGCTGGGATTGGATGTCAGTAACCTCTGGGTAAGTACTTGAAGTACTTTTTGTGAGAAGGGCCAATGGGCATAATAGTTGGTCTTAGGCACAAACTGTTGGTTCGATGTGCCATTAGCAGTTATTAGAAGTAAGAGTGCCAATGTTTCACTTTATGGCTTAAGGAAGTTCCCTAACTCATCTCTGGTCAACTGTTTTCCGATTCTTGAGCAAATTGATAATTATCATTAACACATGAAATTTTCTACGTGGTCCAGTTGAGTGTGTGAGTTTATACTTGCTAAGCTGTGATAGCTTACCCTTCTCTTTACCTATCCTCACAGATTTGCTGGAGGGAACTTAAAGCAAAAAGGCTTTCAGGATGTAAAGTCGTCAATTGGAGATGTTTCGAGTCTTGAAAGGATTTCTGCTGAACAATAATAAATTTCATTGATCCATGTATGGATTTAAAGCTGTACTTTGATGAACATGTGATTTTTTTGTTTGGAACTATGCCTGTAATAAGATAATGAAGGTGTTTGTTTGCTCTAGGAGGATGATGATCAGATAATGTGGTCTCAGACATCATAGTGCGATGGCAAGTGAGCAAAACTGATCCTCCGCACAAGCATAATGTGATTTTCATCCTGTTCAATCTTCGGAAACTCATGATTTCAATGCAAATATCTTCCATTACAATTACCTCAACTGTTCCTCAAAATGCTATGCTGCAATTCCTCAAATTCAATGCTATAAGCATTTGTATTCTCTATCGATCTTGCTTCATCAGCCGAAACCAACGAAGTGCATGGCAAACATGTGCTTTACAGAAAGGTCATTTTCCGGCCCATCTATATATATAATAGTACTAGAAATGCAAGTCGTTGAATATTGGAAGAGATTGAAACTATTCATTTGTTTTTCCTTAAAGTCTTCAAAAGGAACAACAACATGCCTCAATATTGTTTCTTCGACTCTAGCAACTAGCAAGAACCCCTACCCTGCAGTAATCCTAGTTACTCTTGCAGGGCAACTCCGAAACCTCGACTATTCCGGCTAATGGATATGAGCAGGAGTCCAAGCTTTTTCATGGGGTCACCATTTAAGAAGGCACGGTCTTGCTCTTGGATATGGAACCCACTTGGTATTTCACATTAAAATCTTTGTACTTAAATACGAGCTCCTTAGAACGCATACATAAACGGCTCTTGTGACTACAAAATCCCAACCAGATCTAAACCTATATTTAGTATATATAAAAAAGAGGCTAGATATAAGATTTCACATTGAATACCTTGTTTACTATCAGATTAGTCTTTAATTTAATTTTAGGATATGAAAATCAAGTTCATTAAAGTGTGTTTCGTAACTATCTCGAAATAAAAGAGGGAGACAATGAAAATAAAACAGGCATTTCAAGTATCCATATCAATTTAATCACACATCAATGGTCACAATTATACATGTATATACAATGGTCTAAATATTTCAGACCTTTCCATCATCCATACATACATCTTGAAATTTTTTCGTCCAACTTTCTATACTTTTAATTCATTTCACTCTCTAGTATCAAATCAAATATGATCTTATTTATTTTACTAAACAACTATAACATACAAGATTAATATTACATAATTATTTTATTCCATAGACAAGTATGTTTTAGCATAAGGTTTCAAAATGTATTTAAGCTAATAATTTACCAATTGATACTTCATAATCCTAATTAATTTATTGCATACCATAAACATCCAAAACATCTCATACAAAATATTAAACTAAGTCAATTGTATAATTCTTGAAATTACATCATTACGTTTCTAATTGAATACCTTGTTTACGTTCAGATTAGTCTTTGATTTAATTTTAGGATATGAAAACCAAGTCGCTAAGGTGTGTTTGGTTACTATCTCGAGATAAAAGAGACAAAAATAGTGGAAATAAAGTAAACAAGTAGAACAGGAGACAAAGAAGTTTGATAGCGGTATACAAGAAAGAATTACTCTCTCTTTATCATGTTTGGTTGATGTTGATAAGATAAAATAAAATATAAAAAATTATTTTACTTTTAATATGCATTGTAATAACCTTAATAATGTACCAACTTTTTGGACATAAACTCAATCTCAAGGATAATAAAAGACAAGGATTTTTGTATTATTATTATCATCTTATAATGTATATTAAATTTCTAATGAAATTTTGATAGTGTCCTTTATATTTTAAGCATCCCAAGTGTTAACATCAATTTAATCACACATCAATGATCATAATTATATACACCCTTGATCATCACTTTAATCACACATCTTAATAAATGTCTTTTTAATCTTCTTAGTCATTGATCTTGTAAATGGCCTAATTGGTAACTCTTGAGGATTAATGTGATAATATTTGTTGATTCTCACCATCCTTTGTGTTAGCGGGATGACTTGCATTACCTCCTCTTTCCTTAAAAGAATTCAACCTTGAATTGTCACCTACATCAAACAAAGAGAGATCAGAAACATTGAAAGTGGTAGTGACACCATACTCACCTAGTAGATCTACTTTGTAGACATTGTCATTGATCTCAATTATTTGGAATGGCACATCTCCTAGCTGTTGCAATTTTGATTTCTTATGGGCTAGAAACCTCTCACTTGGTTGGAGAACAATGCGTTTATACCCCTTATTTTCCTTAGATGCATATTAGTCATTCTTCTTTTTGATATGCTGCCTTACATTCTCATAGAGTGCCTTCACCATTTGAGACTTTTTATTACCATCATGACTAACCCTTTAATCAACACGTAAATGAATCAAATCTAATAGAGTTAATGGGTTAAAGCCATAAACGATCTCTAATGGTGAAAAGTCAATAGTAAAATATACACTGCAATTATAAGCAAACTCAATGAATGGTAAATAATCTTCTCAATTCTTAAGGTTCTTTTGAATGACAGTACATGGAAGGGTAGTTAAAGTCCTATTGACTACTTCCATTTGACCATTAATTTGTGAATGACAAGCAGTCGAAAACAACAACTTAGTTCCCAACTTTTCTCACAAGATCTTTTAAAAATAGATAAGAAACTTTACATTATGATATGAAACTATGCTCCTAGGAACCTCATGAAGTCGACTATCTCTTTAAAGACTAAGTCATCAATATTGGTTGCATCATTAGTTTTATGACATGCTATGAAATGCATCATCTTATAAAACCTATTAACAACCACAAAGATAAAGTCCCTTCCTCTTTTCAACCTAGATAAACCTAAAACAAAGTCCATGAAAATATATATCCAAGGTTTTTTAGGTACATGTAAAGGAGAATACAAACCACTTTGGGTTAGCGGGCTGGTTTGTGTTAGTTATTTTATCAAAATGATGATGGAATTTTTAGGTTAGTGAGAATACAAATTTATGAATAAATAATTGAATTAAATACATAGTTAATTTTACTTGTGATTACATGGTATAAATGATGAAGAATCTAGTTTAAACGATGAAGATTTAAGAAAATATTTCAAGAGAAAATGGAAGTTTTGGGTTGGCCATAAGTTGAGTTAAAGAAATTTAAAAGGTAAAGATGAAGTGAAATGAATTATGATTAATTTAAATGTTAAGAGAGTTATTATGATTTAAAAAGAATAAATTGAATTATACGTATATTAAAAAGTGGATTATCGTGTTTTGAGATTGTAAGTATAAGTGAAAGTTGTGATGAATATATGGATAATAAATGGTAGAATGGAAATATAATTGAGGTTTTAAAGAACATAAAGTAAAACAAAATGATTTACATAAATTAGTGGAAGTTACAACTTTATTCCTGAAAATATGAATTGTAGTAAATATGTTGATATAAGTCATTTATATGGAAAGTGATGAAAATCATAACATAAATAGATGGAAGAAAAGGTGATATTATGTAAGGGTGAAAAAAATTAAAAGGAAAACCTATAGAATGAGGAATGTTATATTTTAATTAAAGAAAACAATTTGAGGGACGGTTCTCTAAGAATAAATATGTGTAGGCAAATTAAGGATTAATGTTTCTTAATACAGTTACAATGATTTGAATAAAATAGATAATTAAAAGTTATTATGAAATTGATTTGATTGAAATATGTTTGAATTCATTTTCATTTATTTGTGAGGAACAAATGGTATAATGGAGTGTTGGTTGAAAACATGTTCAGTTATGAATGAAATGTTTACTTTAGAATGATGTGGTATTTATGTTATTTTAAAAGTGTTGTTATATTACATTAATAATAATATTTGGATTGTGTTGAAAGACATGTAAGGAGACTAATTTGAATGATTATAAGATGCATAGTATGAATATATTAATGATTCAATTTAATTTATGGGGTGAGTAATAATAGTTATTTGGTTAGGAGTTGTTAATAAAAGCATGTATAAAAAGAAACCTTACTTTTCAAGAGCTTGGATAACAAGAGTTTAAGGTAAGGGATTGACCCTCCCTTGTCTTTTTGATTATTTATACATGTTTTTTTTTATTATTAGAATTACAATGAAATTTAAATTGTATAGTGTATTATTATTGTTATTATTAATGGAAGGCGTATGCTTTCGAGATAGAAATTGATATGTAATTTGTAATTAATTGTATAGGTGATAATGTGCAGTACATTATGAGATGTGATTTACTGTAACAACAAAAAAACCTTGTATGTATTACTTTTGACCGCAATGGTGGAATTTCTATGCAAAAATTATTATCGACCGCATTGGCGAGATTCGATGTATGATCTATTACGTATTGAAATGGTGGAAATCACGAGTAATTCGTGTTAAACCACCATAACATAAATTAATGTGTGTGTGTGTGTGTGATGAGAATTCTAAAATAATTGACATGTGAGATAGTCGATAAGTGAATGAATATTGTTGTGGAAAAGATGCTTGACACCTTGATACCTTATTAAACAAATTCGTTATATCAAGTAATGGAAAATACTTATGTTCTTATTTTCATATTAATAAGTGTGGAACTAATTACCCGGTAATGGACGGTAGTACTAGTTACCCTAGTTAATGGGATTGGCGCCTTAATTAATGAGCAATTGAAGAAACTAGTTAATTTGGTAATGGAACAAATGTCTGATTTGGGCTAGAGAGGACATTGGTATGTTCTCAAATTGTGTTAATTGTATTGATTTGTAAGGTTAAGGGTAAAATAGAAAATTAATTATTTAGTAATTGATGTGGTAAATATATAGAAGAGGAAATAGTAAATAATCATGGTGTATAAAACTTATTGTATTTTGTATTAAATAGATTTTTAGATACCTCGCAACATTGTGCCTAGTAGTAGATCATGTATTGTATTTTCAAATGATGTAATGTTTGGATGCTTAGAGATACATACAAAATTGTATCCAAATGGTTGGGTTGTCATATAAAGTGATTAATAAGTTATTTAGCTAACTAATTGACAATAATAAAATGTAATGGAGCAATGTGTATATGAGTTTGACTGTGTTGACAGATTAATGTTTGAGTATTAAATTAGCCATAACAACAAAGTTTAATGGAAAAGAAAAATGATTTGAGCACTTATTGCAAGTATAAAAGTAATGGAAGGTTATGTGATAAATTATAAACAATAGAAATGAACATAAAATAAGTGGAAAGAATAACAAATCGAGGAAATCACTTAACATAACAAGGGATGTGGACTGAAGTAAGATGTAACATAGATGTAATAAATGTCAGGGAAGTAAAAAAATGACATGAATATAATATGTTGTGAATCAAATAATGATGCGAATTAAATATCATTATATAATGAATTACAATATGTATTAAAGGTGGGTGAGAGAGGAAATGATCGTATGATTTATAAGTGTTGAGGAAATAAATTGTGGGGAAATTTTATGAGTTTTGAAATATTAATACTAAGATATATCAAATATATTCATGAAATGGAAAGAGTTATGAAGTATTCTTGATGTGAAAAGAAAACATTGTATGAAAGTGTTTGAATGAGATCAATCAATTTTAAAGTTGTAAAGAATAAATAGTATAGTGATGAATTAAATTAGATTATGAATGAAAATCATGATGTAAGGATGATAATGTGATGAATAAAATGATGAGAAGAGAATTTATCGATGAATAATGAAAAAAGTAAAATTTTAAAAATTGATATAAGATCTACATTCTTAAAGAAAAATTTATGAAGTTGATTTTAATCATATAATTGTTAAATGTTAGTAACCAAGATAATGAAAATATTTAATATGATTTATTTTGTAATTTTGTGTATGTCACAAGTAAATTCCTTTAGTATATCCATTTCTTAGGGTTACTGAGCTACCTAGTAAAAAATACTTATAAATAGTTAATGTGGATTCAATTTTAATAAGAGTTGTAAATCTTGTACATTTATAAAAGGGTTGAAAGGTTGTCGAGGCTTTCCTTTTATATATATATCAAATTATTACATATTGTGTTGTTGAAATTAAATAAAAATGCACGAGAAAGTGTGTGATGTTACAACAAGTTATACATTAAGTTGTGTAGGAGTATCCTTAATATGACTAGCTAGCTTCACGAGTCCAAAGTAAAAAACAAATTACCATAACAGAAAAACAAATTCAGGTACCCGGGTTCAAAGGCAACATAGATAGTTGATAAAATCATGGTTAGGTTTTAAAAAAAATCTCAAGAAGATATTTTTTTTTTAAAAAAACATTGAGATGAGAACATATTAGTTTGACTCGGATTAACCCGCTACACTCGTGACCTGGGCCATGGACTTTACTGGGGGTTCAATAATAATGTTTTTTATTTAATTATATAATAACAAAATATGAAGACTAAATCAAAATTAACCAAATATTGAGTGATAAAATTGAAAAACAAAAGGCAATAAAAAATCCAACAAAAACCCAATTTGAATTATGAAATTAAGAAGAAGAAAAACGCATGTGGGCCTAAATGGACATGAAGTTTGAGGTGAATAAAAAGAATAGAAAGAATTATATTTTTATAGAATATTCAAAATTAAAAAAAAATAATTAAAATAATAAGAACCAAATATTAAGAAAAATAATAATTAAAAAGGCTGATATGAGATTTTGAAATGATTGATGTGGAGTTTGAGGTGGATAGATAGAAGAAAATGAAAGAGAAATGGGCATCGATATTAAACTAGGTGCATTTAGTGCATGCCCTACCCCATAACAAAAGGGGAACCATGACCTTTCAAGTTTCACTTGGAAAAGCGAAATTTGATGATCAGACAACCTTTCACACACTACCAAAAAGACTTAGGACACAAACATCTATTGGTGCATATATGGCAAACACCAACGGAGTTTTCTTTTTTAAAAAATATTAAATATTTATTAAAATACAAAAATTCCACCAAGTTAATTTGACAATAAAAAATAAATATCATGAAAAGACCCACAAACTCCGTGAGAATAGTTTTGTTAATTTTGAAACCAAGAATAATTAAGTAATTTAACTTTAATAAAAAATGAAAAAACAAATAAAAGCTCTTGAGCTTAAGCCATCATTTTTTTGTTGCTAGAGTATTTAAGTAATTTAATTTTTCTAAAAAATTAAAAAGACTAAGCTACCCCTAAACAATTTAAAAATGACATTGAATCATGATAAAAAGACCATCATGCCCCCATATCTTAGCTTAATTGTTTTTTTGAGCCAAGGGCAAGTTAGTCAAAACATTATTCCATTGAATGGTGTTCATTATTCTATGGGTCGGATAAAAAAAATTTAACATAAAAAAAATTTAGGCTTTGCTAATGTTTTTTCTAGTAAAAAAAAAATTATGAATAATGATTTAATATGACTATTAACTTAGCAGGTCTTAAAACAACCAAAAATAATTGGTTAAAGCATACTTTAACTTAAAATAAATATTCAAGATAATATTTTTTTAATAAATATTAAGGCGAAAACATATTGAATTAATTCAGGTTAACTCACCAATCTGCATACCGAGTCATGAGATTATGATAAACTTGCGGAAAACAAATCAACACAAATTATTAAGCTTAATTTCCAATAAACTCAATATTGAAAGATAAAATTAAAAAAAAAAGATAAAAATAAAACTAGAAAAAATCACTCAGATTAATCTGTCAAACTTGCATTCCGGATCATGAAAACAAGATAACCCAATAAAAAGCAAATTAAAATAAATTATAAAATTCATTTCTCAATCAATCCAATGTTGAAAGATAAAATTAATTTTTTTTTAAAAAATCAACTCAAGTCAGCCCGAGTTAATCCACCAAATTCATAACCCGGGTCATGAGATGAGGATAACATCATGAAAAATAAATCAAAACAAATATCGAAACTTAATTTCCAATAAATTCAATGTTTTTATGATGAAATTGAGAAAAAAAATCAATTAAAATTAAACAAGAAAAAAAAAACCTTCCAATCCAAGTCAAGATTAGAATAACCTCATAACAAAATAAATTAAGAAATAATATTAATTCTCAGTTATTGAAGAATATAATTAAAATTAAAAAGAAAAAAATATATAACAAAAAAACCCAAAGAAAAAAAAAATTGGGTCAGAATTCAAAACCCCTTCATGATATGGTATGTGGGACAAGGCAGAATGAGAAACAGAGTCTTTATTTATTTCTTTAGTACTATGAAGGTGAACTACAGGTACAATACACCATTATTCTTTTTTATTTTGTGATGATAACTAGAAACTACAGTTGATGCAATGGACGTGTAATACCAAAAGACAAAAACCATCCCAAGGGTGGGGTACCACCACCGCTTTAGCTAGCAACACGTTTATGGCAATTCGACTGGTTCGATATTCCAAATCTCTCGGGCATATTCATGAATGGTCCTGTCGCTGCTGAACTTGTACGAGCCTGCTGTATTCATGATTGACATCTTCGTCCATGTCTGCCAACAGTTGCAAATGCTAGCAATAAATAACTGAAGAAGTATATGGCTTAATATGCAAAGAATAATAAATGCCATGGAGCGTATAACATGTTTAGTCCCCCCCTTGTATGTATAGACTAACAAGAAATGAAAATATAAATAATAGAATTAAGGACCTGTGCTAAACTGGTCTGATGATTCACAGGGCAAAAAGGATCAAAGGAAATTCATAATCCAGAAACTGAGCAATGCATACAGATATAGCAATAAAGCGTGTTCTGACTTGCATTTTGAGCAGATGCGAGATTGAGCATATGCGTGTAAAACTTACCTTTTGGTCATGGTATGCTTTATCGACCTCCTCTTGGCATTCTATGTAACTGGGGAAGTCCTTGCCCACTAGGAAATAATCTGCACGGCCAAAACCTTCATTTCCTTCTAATGATCCTATAAGTTCATCGTAGTTGCAAGGCCCAAAAACTCCACTTTTGACAAAATCTTTCACTTCTTCAAAACTTGGGTCTGGGACAAACTGTTGAGAGGTCAGTGAGCAAAATGTGACTAGATGAAAATAGAATTTGATAAAGAAAGTGGCGATTTGCTTTTTCAGTTTTTCTTTTTTCTTTTAAAAAAAAAACATGGAAGGGTATTTTTATGGTTGATATTCACTGAAATTGAACCAAAAGCTTAGTATCATAGCATCCTTCCATGGTGATCCTTGTCAGTAAGCATTGCTTGATAAATAGTTGTCGGTAATTGTTTCTAATCACTGTAAAAGGATATTTGGTTATTGGATGTACCTTCCCATCAGCTCGCTCTTTCCTTAGCCCTGCAATTTCATGAGCTCTAGCACCAAAGAGAAAAAAGTTGTCTTCTCCTACTTCTTCTCGGATTTCAACATTGGCGCCATCTAAGGTCCCAATAAGGACACAACCATTCATTGCAAACTTCATATTGCTCGTTCCACTGGCTTCCATCCCAGCAGTACTGCATAGAGGGATGTGGTCAATTCACAGCACAAAAGCTATTCACAAAATCAAAGACAGTAAACCCGTATCTAAAATGTTTGACCCTCTCATTCTCACAAACTCAGCATCGGAGTATCTTGTGAAAAACAAATTTAAGCGTAATGAAATAAAATGAATTGCATGTTCTCTTAGCAATTAGGGTTTTTCAGTCAAAAGTCTCGTAACCAAAAGTTTCCTCCAATAATTGGAATCATGTATTCTTTGTTACAAGACTAAGAGAAACATGTCTCTTAATATTGAGATAACTGATTGCAAAAAATGCACAGGTATCGGTGTCTTCATATATTACTTCAGTGGGGATATCTTGATTTTGCAGTATGATTAGATTTGGTTTTAGCAAAATAACATGAAAACAGAGAGATTTTCTATTGAAATCTATAATAGTACTAGTCTTGATTTACTTCTATTTAAATTTATAGTTATCAAATTAGAATCTTTTAAATTTGAATTTGAATATGTTTTTCTCTTGTAAAGTAGAATTCTAGGCTATGGAAAAAATCATGGAAAAACTTACAGGAACTTTCTATTAATTGATGGGAGGATTGGGCAACCTTGAATATGCCTAGAAATTATCTTTATCTTTTTTCAATTAGGTCTTTATGAGTTAATGTCTTTTTATTCAATAAAATTGTTATTGTTATCAACCTGAATTATCAGATTCGTTATAATTAGTGTCAATGGTAGATCCATGGTATAAGTAACAAGGATATCACAATTTAATAAAGCAATTACAGGCATGAACATCAACAGGAGAAGCATCAACTACACCAACAAACTCATCAAAAAATTATAAAAGAACTGGTGTAACAACTTCAGAACATGTCAGCTAAAGGAACCTACCCTAACCTTGAGGGCAAGGTGTTTAATGGGGGTAGAATTGTAACAGTCTTAGCCTTGATTTACTCCTATTTAAATTTATAGTTTCATAGATTAGGATCTTTTAAATTTGAATTTGTTTCTCTCTTATATTTAAGTAGAATTCTAGTTATGGACAAAGTCATGGAGACTTTCTATCACGTCATGAGAGGATTAGGCAAACCTCATATAAGCCTATAAATTATCTTTTATCTTTTTGCAATTAGGTCTTTGTGAGTCAATTTCTTTTTATTCAATAAAATTTCTATTGTTATCAACTTGAATTATGAGGCTTGTTACAAAACCTTGTTTCCAGGCTTGGATCAGAGTAAAAGCTGACCTGGTTTATGATTGGAATCCTATTACTAGACCTCCTGACTGAATATGCAATCTGAAACTCTCTTCATATAAAGGTAATTGGGCATACCAGAACAACACATGAAAATGTTCAAAAAGCTAATCGATGTGACGGTTATGTCGATTATCTATTGACTCTGATCAAATTTAGGCCTCATGCATAAACAAAGGTCCATACAGCCTGAATAAGGAAAGGCTGCTCCACTTTCAGGTAAAACAAGCTGAGCTTGAGTAAGTCCAAATTGCAAGGCATAATAATATGGTTGACAATATTAGAATATATGCCATTTCCAGACTTTTTATCTCAACATATCATATCATATAAAAAAAACTACTTTACAGAGAAGTAGATGCAGAAAAACTGTGACACTCTATTTATAAGCAAAACAAGCCATCGAGGTGTAGCGATTTTGAGTACAGTAGTGGTTTTTAATTTGACTGGAATTATTAGTTGTGGTTGTAATTATAAGATATATATGCTTAAAAAATACTTTTATATTTAATTAAATTTAAAAGTACTTAAAGACTTCATTTTGTATCGTCAAGCTTTTGGTTATTAGATGGTTAGTAGATAGCAGTCCCGCGTTACACAGCAGGCTAACCTATTTTTTTTTCAACAAAAATATGCTGAGATGATGCAAGTACTCATAAAAAAAAAAAAAGGATCATTGACTCAATTGTATTTAATAATCTCGATTAATTCAGATAATATGATTCTTATATCTTTTCTCTGTAATGTATGAATAAAGTTAATTACCTGATATGCTGTGAGAGCTCACTTGCAGGAATAAGCAATTCAGCAACACTGACATTGTAATCAGGGACAAAAACAACCTACATGTAAAAGAAAAGGAGTAAGAAATGAAAAGGCAAAGAAAATAGCATAACACTTGAGATTGGTGGATAGAAAGGATATTCTGGCAAGTAAGGTGGTTTCTAATTGCAGAGAAAAGAAGAAGTAGCACTTGAATTTCATTGTTTCTCAGATCGGTGTCAAATTAAATTGAAATGATCCCAAGGTTCCATATGGTCTTTGAATATGGAGATGAAATAGACAACATGTAAGGACTTCCTACCAATAGGATTGGAGAAGATATTTGTGGTTTAAGTTATTGACTTGAAAAAAAAAGTGGCACAGGAGAGACTGTAATCTCACCTCCAGTAAATCACTATTTAGTGATGAAATCATACCTTCAGTAAATCACCTATTTCTGGATCATGATTAACTGTAGCCCCAACATCTGTGATAAATTTCACTATTCTCTTGGCTTGCACATATGTAGAAAATGCTTTTCCCCCAAATATACAAACTCGTGGAACATACTTAGCATTCCTTTCTGCAGCAGTCATTTCTTTCATCTTCTTGTAGCGGTAAACAATTCCCAAAATATTCAGTAATTGTCGCTTGTACTCGTGAATACGTTTCACCTGAACATGATGGTTTTAATCAACTTTATAGACAAAGCAAATTTGAGTGGACAAAGGGCTTCGTGTGCGTGTGTGTTAGTTTTACTCCTTCCATTGTCAGGATGTGAGTTCAACATAATAAAAATAAATAAATTCATTACAAAAATATAAATAACCTTCCATATTTATCTGAAATTTCATTTTTGATCTGTTTGTGAAAAGATGAGAGCTCTCCACTACATCACATGAATGAGAATGTGAAAAGTTCAACATCAATAAAGTTACCTGGATATCAAACATTGCATCAGGGCTAACAGAATATCCTGTCTTTTCTTTGAGGAATGATATGACCTTCATCTTGTTGCTCCTTTTGGCTGCCTTCCACTGCACTTGGAGGTCCTCATTATCAGAAAACTATATGCAAATCACACATTCTGGTCAGGAAGTACAGAAGCAACAAAGTCAAAAAAGACAATTACAGACATGATTAATCAACAAACAAGTAGACGGATGTTAGAAACTCAAGTTTCAGGTGTAAAAAATCAATATAGGTCCCAGACTTCAGATGGGACACAACTTTTCAACATTATTATGAAAGCACTAATTTTTTGTCTTCAAAGAATCCAAAATTGCTGCAAACTGGTTGATCAGTAGAAATATGTTGGCCAAGGCATAGTTGCAATCTGAGGGATGTTGGAGCTCTAAAAGGACATGGAGGCGATGAAAATTTCAAAGTGACAACTTTCTTCTTCAAAGCCTTCTATTAAACGGAAATGCTTCTGAAACACAGTTTGAAACGAGAGCATGACGGATACTCAACTCATTTTGAAGCAAAGAAATTTCAAGTTGTGATCAAGAAATCTTAGGAACTACTAACCAACATGGCACAAATCTATGGGTTACCAGCCAATCTGTATAAACTGAAACTGCAGAGCATTGAGAGGATGAATTAGTTAAAACATGACACTTTTTATTCTTCAGTGCCCTTAGTTAACATGAATTATCTTGGTAGCGTTGTCTAAAGGTTGTGCATGGATGCTAAAGTCATTGTAAATGCTAACCACAAATTTTGATCAAGAAATCCTAAGAACTATTAATGAACTTTGAACATGAGCTCTCTTCCCAGAAGTCAAAATGTTACAGCACAAAAAAAGGGATATGATCATAGTCTCTGTAGCAATAAGGAAGTCAGAGACAATTCTGGACCAGAGTGGATATTAAGACATGTACAACATGGTACTCCCAAGATTTTGAAGTTCCCAATAATATTAACATATCAAATATCAAAACAATGGAAAGCAAAAGAAATGCTCATACAGAAAAATGGAAAGACTGTATAATTTGATTTCAGCAATGGACAAGTGTGATCTACCAATTAAGAGAATTTCGGAGATGTGAAATCCAGATGCAGTGGATTACCTTTCTTAGTTCTGCCAGTTTTTCAGTATTTAAAACCCAATCATCCATGCCAATCCAGTCAGTAACAATTTTACTCAAACCTGGATTGCAGAAATGAATCCATCTTCTTGGTGTAACCCCATTTGTCTTATTTTGAAACTTATCTGGCCACAACTGTCAAATTTCATAACAATGGTTAAAGAGATGGGGATTTTTTAATTATTAAACAGACTGAAAATCCTCAGAATCAATAGAATCATTTAGCTGAATTATATTTCCATTAAAGAAGGCAAGAATACCTTATAAAATGCATTAAATACTTCATCCTTGACTATTTCACTATGTATCTCAGCAACTCCATTTACTGCATGACCACCCACAACAGCAAGATTAGCCATACGGACCATCTTCGGTGGTTTAGGGGGTGGTTCTGCCATTATCTTCTCCTTCTTCTGAGTTACTTTGATTTTGGATTCATCTTTTTCATCAACCACCTCCATTTCTTCTTCAAAATCATTAGCTCTCTTAGTTTCTTCTTCCAAATCATTAGCTCTCTTAGTTTCTTCTTCCAAATCATTAGCTCTCTTAGTTTCTTCTTCCAAATCATTAGCTCTCTTAGTTTCTTCTTCAGAATTATAAACTAGCTTGGTTTCTTCATCAGAATTTTCTAATTCCTCACTGGTAACACCCACAGAGCTTTGCTTGGGCTTAACAATCAACTCTGCAAAAGCTGAAGGGAGATCAACATTTTCTAATATTCTCATCTCCTTCAGTTTCTTCTCCAACAAATCGGAATCTTCGGTACCATACTCTGATACTATGGTGCTAATCAGCTGTCAAATATGAAAGGGGAACAATTAGATTTAAGGTGAAAACAACAGAGAAACTGGGTTTTGCTTCATGAACATATTCAATTTTACCTCTTCATCTATCAATTCAATGATCTCAACATGTCGTGGTAGTAGTTTCTGCATAAGTTCTAGACTCCATTTCTCCAAAGCCTCTGGTAGAACAGTATGGTTTGTGTATGCCACAGTTCTATTAAATAAAAGGAAGATTGAAAGGATACAAGTTATCAAGCTAAAGAATAACAAAAGTGAGATAACTTTATGGACTAAATAAATAATAAAACCAAGAAGGAAAATAAATGCTTAAAAAAACCTTCAAACATATCTATGTTCTATCTGATTTTCTCAGCTATTTCAAGTAGGAAAATGAGATAGGCCAATCTAATGCATGAAACAAGTTGGAAAGAACTGAAGTTAAAGAGAGAACAGGAAATAAAAAATGAAAAAATTAAACATATGATTTGTCAACTGCAAACAGATAATAGAGGAGCAAACATTAGAGAATTAAATGGAGAATTTCGTTTCTCCATTTTATTCTCCGCAGATCACTTGGAAAATTGTCTTAGAATGAAAGACAAAAACCTAAAGAAGAGGCTCTCTAATGAAATCCGCTAACTGGTACCAATCAACCAGAATGAGGGGTAAACAAGAAACTCATCAAGTAATAGCTAATATGTCCATTACATTAGAACCATTCAGCTACTTGCTTGGTATATTTTGAATTCCTCAGATCATGACTGTTTAGGAGGATATCTTCCGAAACAAATGAATTTGGTAAAATCCCTCTACATTAAACAGCTGTGATTGGGAGTACCTTTGAGTGATATTCCAGGCCTCCTTCCAGCTTAAACCTTTCAAATCTATCAAAATTCTCATCAACTCAGGGATGCATAGTGTGGGATGAGTGTCATTCATCTGCACTGCAACTTTCTCTGGAAATTTTTCCCAATCTATGTTCGATCCTGATCTTCTCTCAAAACATGATGTGATATCTTGGAGAGAAGCTGAACACAAGGTATATTGTTGCTTCAACCGAAGAATCTTGCCCTCCAGTGAGTCATCCCCAGGGTAAAGAACATGGCAAATCTGATATTACATGAAATCACTTTCATAACCAAACATTACCATTTACAGTTCATGTTGTACTGAAAAACAAAGCAATGGCATTATATATGGAAGCTAAAAAAGAGAGTGCAGCAACGGACAAAGACAACATAAACTTGGAGAAGAAAACATGGCAGTATGCAAA
Source organism: Populus alba x Populus glandulosa (assembly GCA_033617975.1). Lineage (NCBI taxonomy): Eukaryota > Viridiplantae > Streptophyta > Magnoliopsida > Malpighiales > Salicaceae > Populus > Populus alba x Populus glandulosa. The sequence continues at coordinate 12,473,210 of CM066146.1, read as the reverse complement.
ACCCTGAATCAATAGGTTTGATTAATGAATTTTGCGCCCAGGACAATAGCTTATACTGTCTAAATTAACATGCAACATGTAAAGAAAACTTTTTTGTGAGAACATAAGTATTAAGAAGAAGGAAACACACACACACACCTTTTCAGCATTTGAGAGGGCCTCATATGCTTTGGTGTGATCTCCTGCATTAAAAGCATATAAGTCCAAATCTTCTGATGGAGCTTTTGTTGACCAAAGTCTAAGGTTAATAGTGGTTTTAGTTTTATATCCTGGTATTGGGACATCATATGCCACAGCCTTAATATCTTCTCCACCAATCCAGTGTTTTTTCCCATCTGATCCAGAGACAACCTTGCCGTAAAATTTTATAGGATATGAGATATCATTTCTAAGAATTTCCCAGGGATTGCCCATCTACAAGGATAAAATAAAGTTAAATGAAATGTAAGAGGTTATCATAATGGATAAATAAAGTGCCACCAAAACCTAATCAAAGTTTTAAAAACTTCACATACCAGTGGAATTGCCTGAAATGAAAGATAATGAGCAGAAAGCATCAAAGAAACCATACCTCAAGCCAATCTTCAGCAACTTCCTCCTGACCATCTTTTGTAATCCGCTGTTTAAATAAGCCATACTTGTATCTTAATCCATAGCCCCATGCTGGGTAATTTAACGTTGCCAACGAGTCCAAAAAGCAGGAGGCAAGTCGCCCAAGACCCCCATTTCCAAGTGCAGCATCAGGCTCCTATTAACACGCACTCGATGGATTTCTTTTTAGGTTGCACACAGACAGAGAGAAAAACATGTACGCATATAGATTTATTTTTATCGAAAAGCTTTATTAAATAAATATCAAAGTCATTGCAGTAAGCAGTAGAGGCTTCAAGCCAGAGGTTTCAAAATATCAAAGAGAAATAGTCAATAATTTAAAGAAACGTTCCAATTCAGTTTTCAATTAATTTTCCAAATATTAGTTAACTGTTATTTAATCAAGTCAGTGAGATCTGAGTCTTAAGTTTCAGCAGCTAGCTTGTTTCTTTGTATCCTCTCTCCATTTTGCCTTTCCCCAAAGATTGTGACACATACCATTCAGCTTCATCTACCTGGCCTTTGATTTCAAGTGAGTTTTGCTTAAAAGAAAAGGGCTTCAAGTAACACCAGGTTATGCAAAATATAACATTAATGATCAGCGACACTACTAATTTGTGCCTAAAGAGGTTACTAAAAGAAAATCACCTGGCAAGCCACATTTTCTAGGCTGTGCCCAAGCTTGCTCAAAGCCTCTGCATAAGCACCAGTCAGCTCTAAATTACCAATGGCATTCAACAGTGCTCTACCCTACAAAAAGAGAGAATGATTAAACAATAATGCCAGGCATTATTGAAGTCTGTTTTCTGGCTAAAAAAAAAAACAATAAAAAAAAAAAAAACACTATGGAATGTTGGAAATGACGCAAGGGAACACAACAAACCTGTAGAAATTCCATTGATAGATAATATGCCTGTTTTGCATTCAACCTCTCATAAGACTCGTATGTTGAATTCCAATTTATAATGAGAGCATCACGGACACTTTGTGCAGTAGCATAGTAAGCCTTGGGAAGCTCAAATCGCTCCGGAGAAAACAACGGTGTGAATTCTGCATGGTATTTGATACTCGAGGCAATAGATGAAGCATTTGGAGTGGAAGGATTCAAAATTCTTGGGACTTCTGCAATAAAAAAAGAAAAATATATATATATATAAAAACAAAAACTTATTTTGACATTCCCTATTCTTTTGCAACCAAGGAGCTAGGAAAACAAACATCCATTTAACTTTTTTTTTATTATAAAAAAAAAAAAAAAAAACTTGATTTTGTTCAAAATTTGGCATTTCAGCATCAAAAAAGATCCGAACCCAACATCAACTCATAAAAAATAAAAAGACATCATAATGAGAGATGATTTTCAGCTTTTTGCTGCTTATCTCAAACGACCTGTTCGTGGATTAATTAAACAACAAGCAAGATCACCAAATAAATATCGTGACAGCTTCTGATAATAATAATAATAATAATAATAATAATAATAATAAGATCTCATCCGAACAGACGAGACGACGGGTTCCAGTACAATCTAACAGATAGTGAAAAAAAAAAAAAATTCATCACAATCACTATAACAACAGCAGCAGCAGCAGCAGCAGCAACAACAATAATAAATTATACCATATCGCACCAAACACAGAAGTTGATAAAATGTAAAAGAAGCACGCGCGCACCTTCTTCTTCTTCGATGAGAGCATCATCTTTGAGTTTCTGCTTAGGTTCGCTACTTGACACATTCTTAATACTGACCGAGACCGACCTCCTTTTTACCACACTACGCGAATTCTTGGAGAAGAGCTGCTGCTTCCTCCTCCATTTGGATCCAAAATCGACCAATCTTGATATTGAACTGCCATTGCTGCACCAATGCGACGTCGGTGAGAAATGTGAACTAGTAGTAGCCATTGCTCTCTCTCTCTCTCTCTCTCTGTGATCACAAGAGAGACTGAATCTCAGATGATTTATTGATGATAATAGTACTAATAATAATATAGAATAAAAAGGAACTTATCTTATCTCTTCACGGATTTTTTTGGTTAAATCATCAATCTTATAATCAATTAATTAAGAAAAAAAAAGGGATCGATTCACGAGGGCCGTCCGTCTCTCTTCCCATAAGTGCTCGCTTACTTCTTCGAATTCGATCCTCTACGGTCTATTTTCTGTTTGAATTTCTAAGACTGCCAGGTGGGATTTTGTGAGTTTTATTTACCTAACGTGGCTGAGTTGAATTGGGTGCTAATGTTGAGCTGCAGCCATTTTATTATTATTCTAGATTGGTCGTGGGGGAAGGGGGATTTTCTTTTTTATATGGGTAAAAGTAAAACGACAAGGAAATGGAGGTATTGTAAGTTACTGGCAAGTTGCTACGCAAGTGCATGTGTATCGTACATTGGTACCAATCTAATTGGCTGTCAAGTTACGTCTGCAATTGCGGTGCTTTGCTTGTGTTTCATGATTTGAATATGATGGATGATTTGAATATTATAAAACTGACGTAACTCAGTTTGCGGTAAAGATTTTTAAAAAAGAAAATATATTAAAATAATATATTTTTTATATTTAAAAAAATTAATAATAATAAATTAAAACAAATTCAAAATATTTCAAAAATATTTTTACAGCACAAAAATAAATAGATTTTTATAATATTATTTTAAATTAATATATTATAAATTAAAAGAAACCAGTAATTCACTTTAATTAAAAAAATTTTAAAATTGAATGTTAAGATAAAAGAACAGGGTATTCTTAATATTTATAGTTTTGAAATTCGATTCAGTTTAATGACTCAATCCGAAACTAGAACTAAGTTGGGTTTAAAAAAAAATAGAAAAAGGCAAAATTTAGGGTGACCTTGCTACCTAGTTGACCTGTCTAGATTCGGTAAAAAATCTGTTTATAACTTGTTGATTTATTTTTTTTACTAAAACGATGTTATTTTGATTTTAAAAAAAATAATTTACTCGGGCGACCTGATAACTCGATCAAAACCCGGAACCCGAACCTTAGACCGGGCGGGGTTGAAAAACTATGCTAATATCTTTATTATTTGCAATTTAAATTTTTGATTATGAAATCAATTTTGATTTATATCAAGTAAAATACTATATTTAATAAGGTAATTCTCATTCGTCCTTACATTTATTTAACGGCTTACAGCTTTCTCCCTTTCATTGTTCATTGTCACCATCTCACCACCATTATTCCCAGAGAGACTGGTGTTGAAAGAAATGGTAGAACCAACAAAAGGCTCACGTAACACCTGAGCCCACGAACACAATGATCACAATCTGGAAAACCGTTGTGGAGAAGATGATAAAAAAATCCAGCAAATTTTTAGGCGGTATTGAGTATGAAACTATTTAGGAGATTTTTCTCATCAAATTGAAGGATGGCAAGGACAATTATGTGATAGATGTTTTGTCCAATGACATTCCTCCACGTGGTCCTGGTGATTATGTTTAAAGTCCCGCTAACCGGAGGTCTCTTCCTCCATCCATCATGAGGCGGATCAGTAGCCATTGCCTACGCCCCAACAGCTACAAAGGAGCCAACCAGAGATGCATGCAGGGATGAAATTGATCTTCCGAGCAGGACCAAAAGACATCGTGAATCATCCTCTCAATCCAGACATAAGACGACATCGTAGATGACCTAGAAAATATTTCATTGATGAGCCATCCCAAAATCAAAGAAAAAACAGACTAAATTAACTAATTCCATTCCAAACAACGTCCACTTAATTAATTTCCATGGCCAACATGCTTTATTGGCATTAGTTGACGTGGATCTACACGTTACAAAGACCTATCACAAGTTCCAAAAAACAAAACATTAAAATAAATATCGAATGGGCTGCTTGTATAAGTTTTGGTTAAGGCTAAACTTTAAGGAAGTTTTGATTAAGGCTAAACTTAAGATTCTTTAGAGCATCAACACGAGATCTTAATATATTTAATTTATATTCAAGAGGGAATCAATTTACTCTTATTTGTGCTATAAGGTTTCAACAACAAAACTATCAATTTTATATTAATTTCGACCAGTCTTGTTATGTGATATTTTCATGTATTTTATGTATTCTTAACTAGTTTTAGATTTTTTTAATATGTGTCGAAACATTAATTATTTTCTTTAACTATTAAAATTTATTATTTTTATTTTATTTTCTTGTCACGTCAAGAGAAAACATAACAAATGAAATAAAGGAATCTAAGTTGACTTAGGAAACACATGTGGCGATAAAGTTTCCTTGTTGTAGGGGTAAGCAAAACAACCGAAAAACTGATTAAACCGAGAAAATAAGAAAGAAAAACAATAAAAAAAACAAAATCATGAAAAAAAAACTAATTAAACTTATTAGAATTTTTAAAAAATTGACAGGTTTGGTTCGATTTCGGTTTTATAAGAGTGAAACCGAAAAAACCAAACCGAACCGAGCTAAACTGGAAAAATCGAGCCAAACCAAACCAAACCAGAATCGGTTAATTTAAACTGATTTTTGTTCTAAAATAACCGAACCGAACTGAAACTGGTCGGTTTCGGTTTTTATTTTAAATCAATTTGGTTACATTTTTTAATAAAAACTAAACTGAATCGAAAATGATCACCCCAACCTTGTTGTGTAAGGAGAATAATTTAGCAACTTAATTCTGTTTTTTAGTATTGGAAGGATATCAAGAGGTGGTAAAGAGGAGCATTAAAGACAACAACTTTTTCCTTCCAAAAAATTAATGAATACAAGGCTAAGATTATAATCATATTATAACTTAGAAACCAAAAGAGCAACAACTTTTCCTCTAGTTCCTAGGATTATTACGCAACATTATGGCTACAAATAAGTTTTTATTAGACCTACAAAGTTTTTTTTCTTCTTCTCTTCCCATGGTAGATAAAGACTTAGGACTTATAAGCTTTATTTTTATTTTGTTAGTTACAACCCAAGACTTGTTTAGGCTTAATTAATAATTTATTTTCAGTTAGATCCAAAACTTGTTTGGATTAGAGTTCGAGCTTATTAGTAAAGGTTTTGGGTTAGTTTTTATAAGTAAATCAATTCAGACCACAATGATAGATCCATTAGGGTTAATTTCTCAAAATTATTTAAACATATGTAAGCCTAAACTTCAGCACCTTTAATGAATAATACTTCTGAACTTTTTGGTTTTAACATGTGAGATAGATTCTTATATTCTTCAATCCTTGAACGTACTGAATCTGACTTATCAAAGATTAACTAGTTTCGTGGCATCATTCAACTTCATTTTAATAGTGTTGGTGCCTACTATCAGATCTATTTTCGCTTTTCGGGATCAGATCTCAATCTTGATTATGGGTTAAGTGACCATGTACTCATGAAGTTCACATTAGTTGGTATCAAAGCAAAGCTCTGAGAACAAGTCATATCCTTATAAATTTTTATTTTTCTAATGTTCGTTAAGTTTTTTCAATGTTTGTGTCAATCTTCTTCTTTGTATATGTAGCATACTAGTAAAATAAAATTCATTTTTTTACCATCTGTAAACATATAAGTATAATAAAAGTCTAAAAAAGATTAAAAAAACAAATAAAGAAAGATGTTATTCAAAGCTTGTTGTAATTTTTATTCAAAGCTTGTTGTAATTTTTATTCAAAGCTTGTTTTTAGTATATTTATTAATTTTTGAGTCTATATTCATATTTGATTGCATTACGAAAGCCTCTGACTTTGATTGGTTGGATTTTTAGTTTCGAAAGAACTGAAAGAAAACAAGTTATAAGGTAAAAGGCATAGTGAGTTTATTAGAGTGAAAAGCCTTGATTTTAGGTGAAATACGAGAGGTGTGAGGATATATTTTTTGCTACTCACCAAAGTTTTGCAGATTTCAAAGGATGTCTGAAAACAACGAATCAACGATACCGAATATCAAATTCTCTTTCCAAATGGGATCTATGGACCAATAAATTGAACTTTTAACTAAGGTGACCAAGGAGTTGAAGGATGAAATGGACTCATTGAAGCAACATAATAATGGGGATGAATGTAAAAGAAGATGTTCAAAGGGCTATATGGAATTATAGAACTAATTTTGATGAGTTTATTAATGATAACATAGATGTGGGTAATGATGACTATGAGTTTGCATCCGTGGGCCAAGGAAACAGGTTTGTGCCGAATAGAGCAAGAAGGAATGTAAGCTTTAGAAACGGTGGAGTTTTTTTGTTAGAGAGAGAATTCCCAAGATTTTGGGCATCGTGATGATTAAGGTGGAGAGTTAGGTACCATTAAGTTGAAAATATGTGCTTTTCAAATGAAATTTTTGTAAGAAAGTGAGAATGTAAATCCCTGAATTTTTAAAGCTAAAAAAAATTATATATTTGTTTTAAAAAATGATAAAATGGCCCCTAGGGTGTAGAGGACTAGTTGATATGTTTTATGTAAGGGTTAAACAAGAAAATTTAAACTTTCTTGTGTAAAATCACCTACCAACCAGTTTTGTGCTATCAAGTATAATGTTCAATTCAACCGTCAGACCGGACTGATATTTTACGAGGAATCTCTTCACATATAGTTTTATATATGGTTAATATTTTAGAGTGATCAAAGTTCTGTAAGGTTGTCAAAAAAATGCCAATAAAAAAATAACAGTTTCATAAATACACCTGATGAGCTGGAAAATTCTAGCAGCTCTCTTTATTCTTGAACCCATGACTGGACAAGAAAAAATGAAGAGAAAAGAGAGCTTAGGAGAGAAAGAGAGAAAAGGCAAGAATGAACCCTAAAATTGTGTTAGTAAAAGTGTTTTTGGCTAGAAATCAACAAGAAACAAGAGAGAAAAGAAGGAACAAGGGAACTTAGGAGACAAAGTGAAGTACTAGAGAGAGAGAGTAGACTTTGAATGAGGAAGATGATGAATAGAAAACCAAGATATGTAATGAGCCTTGATTCTTGATTAAACACTTGGGTAAGTTGTTTTAAAGTAACAATTGCTTGATTGGTTGTGTTTTTCATATGGTTCTTTGAAATTCCTAAATTTTGGAAAGTTAAGGTTTGTATTAATATTGGTAGGATATACTTTGAAATTGGCTTTTGTGGTTTATGTTGATGGTGTGAGATAAGAAGATGGTTGGAAAAAAAAATATGATGGAAGAGGAAAATTGGGCTTGAATGGCTAACCATGGGAGAAGAAAATTTTAATGAATGGGGGTGTGATTATTATGTAGAATGAAGGAAAGGATATGACAATGGAAAGATAGGGGAAGGTGATTATGGCATAGGTGATAAAGGAAATGAGGTTATGTGGTTTTCTTTAGAAAAATATGTCATGAGTAATTTATTTTAAGGTTAAGATTATTAATAGGAAAGTGTGAGAAAGAAATATGTATTTAGCATAAAGGATAAAATTATATTAGGGTTGTGTTACTTGATAGGTTAAAAATTTGGAAAGGATAGTGAATATTGTTATATATGGTGAAAATAAAAAAGGAATAATAGACTTGATGAAATGTAATATGGGGATTAAATAATGAGAATAATGTAGATTAGAAACATGCTAAAAAATATATTATAATATAGATATTGTGAGAATATTATACGAGGAAGGTAAATGGATATAGAATATTGTTTGACTTATATGTTGGTACTAATACAGATGCTTTTCAATAAATGGTAAGAGGAGCATCTAGAGTTGGGACATCAGTGGAAACAACTCAAGCATCAATAGCTGTAGATAGGTGTTGCTACCTTAAACTTGTTTACTTTAGTTGTTTGGTTTTCTTGTTAAATTAATGTTTGCGAAATAAAAGAAAATGAAAAGTTGGTATTAAGACCATGGATTGAATAAAAATAATTGTTGGAGAATATAATTGAAATGAAGTATGTCATGGGTGATGATGGATAAAGATATTATGGAAAATATAATATAGTTGTATGCAGAAACAAAAGCTAAGGGCTAGTGAAGTAACTTAATCATCTGCGAAGTTGGAATCATCAGTTGCCAAACATGTCATCTAGGTTAAACCGTAGAAATTAGAATTTCTAATTTGAAATTTGACAGATTTCACTTTAGACTCTATTCTTCCAATTGCTTTTAATTGTATTTGTAATTTCTCTCAAACTCTTAATTTTACCCTGCCAAACTCAATCATCAGCCCCAAAGTTCAACGTCATTTTCATCTTCGTCCTTAGTTTCTGATTTGAGCACTAAGACCTTTAATTGACCATTAAACTTTTTATTTTTTTCAATTTGACCCTTGATTTGGTCAATTTCAACCCCAACAACTAAACGTTTTTTTTCTTTTCAGTTTGATCCTTAGTTTTGGATTTCTTCAATCAAGTCTTTAATTGCCTTATAACCACGCGTTCAAAAGTAAATTTTTAATTTTTAATTTTTAATTCTTATGAAAAGACACTTAAAATGTGAAAAACAATGCAAGTACGTCAAAAATATATTTTCTTAGATTTTCTTTTAAAAAGACAATGTCAACGTTGATTTGATGAAAAAAAAATCAATAATTTTTAAATGAGCATATTAAATAAAATGCATTGAAAGTAAGTTTTTTAGATTTTAATTCTTATGAAAAGACATTTAAAATGCCAAAAGTAACGCAAAAACATTAAAAATATATTTTCTTAGATTTTTTTGTTGTATTTTTTTTATATATTTTTTGAATTTGTTTTCGAAATAAAAAAGAAGAAGATAAAAGAATTGAATTATGACAACTGCAAACAACAAACACGTACCGACGAAATGTGGGGACACATTGTTCCAAAAAAATCAGCACAACAAAAACACACACTAGCAACGAACTATGCCGCTATAATTTCTTCCTGCAAAAACCATGTATTTTTGAAGACTCGACAACCACATTTTCAATATGTCATCATCTATATTAAATGCTAATAGCATATGAAATTGCAACAGTTTGAATTGACTAAAATTTAACAATAAAAACACAAACAAATTGAGTGGAGAAGAAAATGATACCACGCATCAAAACATTCAATAGCAAATAAATCAAAGAGGATGGAAGATTCCCAGCTTCAAGATTGGAATGAAGATCCTGTTAATTATTGGAGACAGACAAGCAAGCCCCACCATGTGCTAGTAGGAATAATCTCCCACTTAGCACATGGTGGAGGACCCTCCTCACTCCCATTTAATTGTGTATTTATGTCCCCCCTCCCTGTGAAGAGTGTGTGAGTATCGTGAGAATACTGAGAGGAAGAACTGCTGAGTATTGCAGCGTGAGAAACACAGAGAGAAGAGAGAACAGAGAAGAATAGAGAGAGCTTGAGAGAGTAGAGTTGAGTTGAGAGAGTTTTATCTCCTCCTCCTTTGTTTGTATTGTTTGTAAGCTTCATTAATACAAACCAGTAGCTCCGTGGAGTAGGCAAGTTGCCGAACCACGTAAATTGTGCGTGTTTGAGTTCTGGAAATAACCCCAACAACTGGTATCAGAGCTTGTTCTTGACAAAGAGGGTGTTTGATCCAAACTCAAAAATCAAAGTTCTCAAAACGTGTTTTTGAACATACCATCGTGTAGAGGACAACCGGATGAATCCACTGTTGAAACCCCGGCGAAGAACCGACGTCCTGCATGCCCGCACGCGCCCACACGCGCCGAGGTCCAGACTGCCCACGCGCACCAACGCGACGTACGCGCCTTTTTCGCCCGGTTTCTGCAAAACGGGTCGGGTCTGACCCGCCACGTCAGCAATTCCCACGGTCAACGTCCACGTCACCTGCCACGTCATCCATCTGGGTTTTGATCCAGTGCACCGCAGATGGTAATCGTCTGACACGTGGCTGCATCATCACCGTTGAAGGGGTTTTGATCCGGTGCGACTCAGGCTCTAATCGGCTGACACGTGGCCTAATCTGCACCGTCACTGAGTTTTGATCCGGTGCGACTCAGGCTCTAATCTTATGACACGTGGCTGAATCTGCACCGTTACTGAGTTCTGATCAGGTGTGACGCAGGCTCTAATCTGCGGACACGTGGCTTAATCTGCACCGTTACTGAGTTTTGATCTGGTGCGACGCAGGCTGTAATCTGCTGACACGTGTCTTCATCAGAGCCGCTACTGAGTTTTTATCTGGTGCGACGCAGGCGGTACTCTGGCTGACACGCGGCTGCATCTGAACCGTCCGTTAATCCAAAACTTTGATTGCTAAAATCTGAGCCATCCGAAGTCCGATTGGGGTGATCTCAGTGTCATTTCCAAGGTTTTTGGCCGTTCCAGACACAATCTGTAAGGTCAGATTTGGGAAATTCGAATCGGAGAATTAGTAAAAATGGCAGATGAAATAAAGGCTGCAGGAATTGAAAAATTTGACGGAACAGATTTTGGATACTGGAAAATGCAGATTGAGGATTATTTATATGGGAAGAAACTTCATCTTCCCTTATTGGGAAGCAAACCAGAAAAGATGGAAGAAGAAGAATGGCAACTTCTTGATAGATAAGTTCTGGGCATTATCCGGCTATCGTTATCAAGAAGAGTTGCTCACAATGTTACGAAAGAAAAATCCACTGCAAAATTGATGGAAGCCTTGTCTGGGATGTATGAGAAGCCATCAGCAAATAATAAAATGCACCTGATGAAAAAGTTGTTCAACTTGAAGATGGTCGAAAACACTTCTGCGACACAACACCTCAACAACTTTAATACCATCACAAATCAATTATCATCTGTTGCGATTGAGTTTGATGATGAGATTCGTGCACTCATCTTGCTAGCTTCACTTCCAAGCAGTTGGGAAGGTATGAGGACAGCCGTAAGCAATTCAGCTGGAAAATCCAAACTGAAGTATGATGACATTCGAGACTTGATTTTGGCTGAAGAAGTGCGAAGGAAAGACTCTGGTGAAAGTTCAAGCTCAGGATCAGCTCTCAACATCAACACTCGAGGGAGAAGACAAGATAGAGGCTCATCCAGAGGCAGATCAAAATCAAGATACAGAAGTAAAAGCAAGTTTGGATCCAGAAAGCAGGTTGAATGTTGGAATTGTGGCAAACCTGGTCATTTCAGTAGGAATTGCACAAAACCGAAGAAACCTGAAGCTGACTCTGCAAACGCTACCACAGATGAGGTACAAGATGCTTTAATTCTTGCTGTACAATGTCAAATTGATGAGTGGATTCTTGATTCTGGTGCTTCATTCCACTGTACGCCACACAATGAAATGCTGCAAAATTATGTTGGAGGAGATCACGGTGTAGTCTATCTGGCCGATGGAACACCACTGAATATTGTGGGTATAGGAGATGTGCAAATCAAGACAATGAATGGATCTATATGGACCTTGCAGAACGTAAGGCATGTTCCTGAATTAAAGAAGAAGTTGATTTCTGTCGGAAAACTTGACGATAGTGGTCATTCAATACTTTTTGCTGGAGGAATGTGGAAAGTATCAAAGGGAGCAATGGTTTTAGCTCGTGGAAAGAAAACCGGCACCCTGTATATGACCACAAGATTTGCAGACATCATTGCCTCAAGTGAAGCAGAAAATCAAGCACAGCTATGGCATTGTAGACTTGGCCATATGAGTCAAAAGGGGATGAAGGTACTTCAGTCGAAGGGAAAGCTGCCAGAGTTAAAAAATGTCGATCTAGTCATTTGTGAAAGCTGTGTTCTTGGAAAATAGAAGAAGGTCAGTTTCTTGAAGGTTGGCAGGACCTTACGACCAAGAAAGCTAGAACTGGTACACACAGATTTATAGGGACCGTCTCCAGTAGCATCTCTTGGAGGTTCTCGATATTATGTGACTTTTATTGATGATTTCAGCAGGAAGGTATGGGTTTACTTTCTGAAAAATAAATCTGATGTGTTTGAAACATTCAAGAAATGGAAGGCTATGGTTGAGACTGAATCAGGTCTAAAGTTGAAATGCTTGAGATCTGATAATGGAGGAGAATACATTGATGGAGGTTTCAAGGAGTATTGTGCTGTCAATGGTATCAGAATGGAGAAGACCATTCCAGGCACACCGCAACAGAATGGCGTTGCTGAACGGATGAACAGGACCATCAATGAACGAGCTAAAAGCATGAGGTTGCATTCTGGGTTACCTCAAACATTCTGGGCTGACGCAGTTCATACCGCAGTTTACTTGATCAACCGTGGACCATCAGTTCCTTTGTAATTCAGACTGCCCGAAGAAGTATGGAGAGGAAAAGAGGTACAACTCTCTCATTTGAAGGTCTTTGGGTGTGTTTCCTATGTTCACATAGATTCTAATGCTCGCAACAAGTTAGATGCCAAATCCAAGAAATGTTTTTTCATTGGCTATGGAGATGAAGAATTTGGATTTCGGTTCTGGGATGATCAGAATAAAAAGATTATCAAAAGCAGGAACGTGATCTTGAATGAGAAAGTTATGTACAAAGACAGAGTAAGTGGAGAAAATGAGACGACTGATTCAGATACAAGTCCACCAAGATCTGAATTCATAAGATTAGAAGGGCTTCCCGATGTTACTAAGCAGAACAACAATCAAGAGTCTTTACAAGAAGATTCAAGCACATCTGTGCCCACTACTACACAAGAAGATGCTGAGCAACTTGAACCAGCTGTTCGCAGGTCTTCGAGGACGATAAAGCCCCCGCAACGGTTCACACTTTTACTGAATTATATTTTGCTGACAGATGGTGGTGAACCGTTATCTTATGAAGAATCCTTAGAAGATGGAAACTCAAGCAAGTGGGAGTTAGCCATGAAGGAGGAGATGAGTTTGTTGTTGAAGAACAAGACTTGGGAGCTAACAACATTACCTGAAGGAAAAAAGGCCTTGCAAAATAAGTGGGTCTACAGAGTGAAGACTGAGCATGATGGAAGCAAACGATTCAAGGCAAGACTTGTTGTCAAAGGGTTTCAACAGAAGAAAGGCATTGACTACTCTGAGATTTTTTCTCCAGTTGTGAAGCTCACAACAATCAGAGTTGTTCTGGGGATAGTAGCTGTAGAAAATTTACATCTGGAACAGTTAGATGTAAAAACAACATTCCTTCATGGTGACTTGGAGGAAGATTTTTACATGCAACAACCAGAGGGGTTTGCAATGCAAGGAAAGGAGAATCAAGTCTGCAAGCTACAGAAAAGCCTATACGGTTTGAAGCAAGCTCCAAGACAGTGGTACAAGAAGTTTGACAACTTCATGTGCAGTTCCGGGTATACAAGATGTCAAGCTGATCATTGTTGCTATGTCAAACATTTTGACAACTCCTACATCATTCTACTATTATATGTAGATGATATGTTGATTGCAGGATCCAGCATTGAGGGGATTGATAAGCTGAAACAGCAGTTGTCGAAACAGTTTGAAATGAAGGATCTGGGAGCTGCTAAACAAATACTTGGAATGAGAATCATCAGAGATAAAGACAAAGGCATACTAAAGCTCTCACAAACAGAGTATGTCAAGAAGGTTCTCAGCAGGTTTAGTATGGATAATGCTAAACCAGTAAGTACACCACTAGGGAATCATTTCAAGCTCAACAAAGATCAGTCACCAAAAACTGAGCTAGAAAGTGGATACATGGATAAGATTCTATACGCCTCAGCTATCGGCTCTTTGATGTATGCTATGGTCTGTACCAGACCAGACATTGCCCATGCAGTGGGAGTTGTAAGCCGATATATGAGCAATCCTGGAAAGCAGCATTGGGAGGCGGTGAAATGGATCATGAGGTACTTAAAAGGTTCATCGGAAACTTGTCTCAGTTTCACAGCTAGTGGTTTGAAACTTGAAGGTTTTGTAGATGCTGATCTAGCAGGAGATGTTGATAGCAGAAAGAGCACTACAGGATATGTTTATACTCTAGGAGGTACTGCTGTTTCCTGGAGTTCTACATTGCAAAAGATCGTTGCTCTTTCAACAACAGAAGCTGAATATGTTGCAGTCTCAGAATCTGCAAAAGAGATAGTATGGTTGCAGAGTTTCTTGAAAGAATTGGGCAAGTTGAATGGAAAAGGTACTTTGTATAGCGACAGTCAGAGTGCAATCTTCCTTGCCAAGAATCCAGCATTTCACTCCAGGACGAAGCATATTCAGATCAAATATCACTTCATCCGACAACTGCTGGACGACGAGCAACTAATGCTAGAAAAGGTTTGTGGAAGCAAGAATCCAGCTGACATGTTAACCAAAGGAGTTACACTTGAGAAAAGATAATTTCATTGTTTGTCTCCAAGTGGGAGATTGTTAATTATTGGAGACAGACAAGCAAGCCCCACCATGTGCTAGTGGGAATAATCTCCCACTTAGCACATAGTGGAGGACCCTCCTCACTCCCATTTAATTGTGTATTTATGTCCCCCTTCCCTGTGAAGAGTGTGTGTGAGTATCGTGAGAATACTGAGAGGAAGAACTGCTGAGTATTGCATCGTGAGAAACACAGAGAGAAGAGAGAACAGAGAAGAATAGAGAGAGCTTGAGAGAGTAGAGTTGAGTTGAGAGAGTTTTATCTCCTCCTCCTTTGTTTGTATTGTTTGTAAGCTTCATTAATACAAACCAGTAGCTCCGTGGAGTAGGCAAGTTGCCGAACCACGTAAATTGTACGTGTTTGAGTTCTGGAAATAACCCCAACAGATCCAACATACAAGAAGACAAAGCCGGATGCATTGCCTAGGTTCTCGATCTCTCCTCTTAGTCTTCTATAAAATCGAACGATTTATCTGGATACTGAATTGAGAAAATAACAGCTGAATTTGCCAAAGGTGAAAACCCTTGAAACAGAAAATGGGCAACCCACATATTGTAGTCATACCTTATCCAGCACAGGGCCATGTGATTCCCTTCATGGAACTCTCACAGTGCCTGGCAAAACAGGGGTTCAAAATCACATTTGTGAACACAGAGTATAATCACAAGAGGGTCTTGAAAGCATTGAGGGGGGACATTAATCTTGGAGGTGAAATTAGTCTTGTTTCACTTCCAGATGGGCTAGAGCCTTGTGGTGACAGAAATGAACTGGGAAAGTTGTCTAAAGCAATTTCTCAGGTCATGCCAGAGAAGCTAGAAGAGCTCATAGACAGGATCAGTATGTCAGAAGGAGAGAAAATTACCTGCATAATTACTGATTGGAGCATGGGATGGGCTCTTGAAGTGGCAGAGAAGATGAAAATCCGACGTGCTATCTACTGGCCTGCTGCAGCTGCCGTACTATGCTCATTTATCAGTATTCCGAAGCTACTACGTGACGGAATCATTGACGGCGATGGTGAGATCATCTATCACAAACCTTTTAGTTATTCTGTTGCAATATTATAGTGAATTAGCGTAAACTGTCTTGTTTTCTGGTAGCAATTTGGTTAAACAAGTCCAATCTCAGATCATCAAAGGTACTTGTAATAGTGACAAGTTCCACGTATCAGATCTTCCAGACCTTCAAAGCAGGATTACCTGCTATCGATTACTAAAACTTTAATGTTCTTCCTTTCAAGGAACTCCGCTAAATAACCAGATGATTCAGTTGGCACCAACAATGCCTGCAATGGACACTGCAAATTTTGCATGGGCCTGCCTTGGTGACTTTACCACACAGAAAATTATATTTGATCTCACGGTTAAAACCAGTGAGGCAGCGAAAATGGCTGACAGGATAATTTCTAACTCGGCTTATGACCTTGAGCCTGGAGCTTTCTCCTTCGCCCCAAACATTCTACCTATAGGACCACTTCAGGCAAGCAACCGGCTAGGAGATCAGTTGGGATACTTCTGGCCAGAAGACTCAACATGTTTGAAGTGGCTAGACCAGCAGCCGCCCAAGTCGGTTGTTTACGTCGCATTTGGTAGCTTTACTGTTTTCGACAAAACACAATTCCAAGAGTTAGCTCGGGGTCTTGAACTATCCAGTAGATCATTCTTGTGGGTTGTCAGGCCAGACATTACCACTGAAACCAACGATGCCTATCCAGAAGGATTTCAAGAGAGAGTAGCCACTCGTGGGAGGATGGTTGGCTGGGCTCCTCAACAGAAAGTCCTCAGTCACCCTTCTGTCTCCTGCTTCTTGAGCCACTGTGGTTGGAACTCCACCGTGGAGGGTGTAAGCAATGGGGTCCCTTTCTTGTGCTGGCCATAGTTTGCTGACCAGTTCCTTAATGAGACCTACATTTGTGATGTTTGGAAGGTGGGATTGAAGTTTGACAAAAACAAATGTGGGATCATCACAAGGGAAGAAATAAAGAATAAGGTGGAGACAGTTATCAGTGATGAAAAAATCAAGGCAAGAGCTGCAGAACTCAAACGATTGGCCACGCAGAATGTTGGAGAAGCTGGTTATTCAAGCCAGAATTTGAAGAACTTCATTGAATGGATTAAGTCATGAACAAGAAGAGGTTTTAAACTTGTCTGTAGTCTAATCACTGTTTTTCTTTCGATTCCGGCACGAACTTTGGAAAATAAAAGGAAGAAAGAGAACTTAATTGTTAAATACCTTCTTCGGCAAAAACTACAAATTAAGTATAGCGTACACATGCACTCACACACATACCCACAATCGCATAGACACGTAACAAAGCAAACGCAAAGGAAGAAAAACAAGATAAGAAACAGAAACTGCATAGATACCAAAAGTAATTAGAATCTCACTTGTGCAGAAGTGCTTCTATTCAGATGTGATTTACACCCAAAACATCTCCATGGCTAATGAATAATATGCTATGTCATGCATTCAGTTCAGTCGGTTGATTACAATTTTATTTATAAAAATTATTTATTATTTATTACACCCGGACATCGCGACAACTTTAAAAATTTTCTTGGAAAAGAATAGATTTCTGGCATCCTCTTCTTTGATGGGGAACGGTCTTGTTTAAGGAGTCGCCACCTAGTATTATGGTCACTAGGAACCTTAACTGGTCAACATAGATTCTATAGTTCGGGATTAGTTACGTAAAATGAAAAATATTATCACCCCTTAAATATTCTACTTGAAGCAGACTGCATTGTTGTTTTCTGGGTTTTTTTCTCTAGTCTTTCGTCCAATCTCCCTTCCTGTTTTTCCTCTGCTTTTTTTCTTACCCCCCCCCAATTCTCTGCTCTGCCTTTTATAAGGCCAGAGAGCTTCGAAAACCATTACCTCCATGAACAGGATCGTGGCAGAAGACATGGTCACGATTTGGATCGGATGCACTGTGATTTCCTTGTTGAATCGGCTGCCATCCGCATGTAACGGACGGGATGACGAACAATATTGCAAACGGCATCGTTTGACTATTTTCAATTTGGTCCCTAAAAGTTTTAAACTAAACAATTGAGATCTTAATCAGTAATAATCAATTTCTAATTGTGCCCTTGGATTAATTTCAATTGAACCCTCAGTTATAGTGTTATTTACACAACATCCATGGGTTTCTGGACTATTCAATTTGGTCATTGACTTTAATTTTCTAGTAATTTTTCTTTGTATGAGCTCCCAACTTTGGTGTTTCTTCAATTGAACCCTTGATTCCTTTAATTAATTAAATCAAAGTTTAATTAAGTCCTCAAACTCATCAATTCTTTAATTAAACTCGTGATTTCATTAATTAAACTAATCCAAATTTTAATTGAACTCTCAAACTTATTAATTCTTCAATTTATGACCAATTGACTCTCAAGTTTTAAAAATTTCAACCTTGAACTTTGAATTTGTGTTGTCTTAACCCAATTCTCAACTATTATCATTTTTTTAATATTTATTCAAAAATTGGGTTATGACATTATTAATAAAAGATTTTTTATTTTCAATATTCAATTATATTTGACCAATAAATATAATGTTTGATTAACAAATTAGAGTAAAGATAAAGTTTGTGGAACAAAAATTTTTACATATGAAATTATAAAGTTGTTATAATAATGAAATTCTTATTATATCAAAGCATTGTTCCTAAATGTTCTTGGTCAATGTTCTATTAAGACTGAATATTAATTAAAGTTGTTGAGACCGATATTTTTTTTTTCTTTTATGAAAAGAAACATCTGAGATATGATGGTTTAATTTTAAATATTTCTTTAAGGAAAAGTAGTTTTTACATAAAAATTTGAATTATGACAGGTTTTTTTAAAATATTTCTAATGTCAACGTTACCTGAGACCACTTGGACTTGGTAGAATTGATGCTTACCTTTCGATCAGACCCATTCTTACTTGATTTGGAGGTTTGTAACTCTACATTCAAACGTTTAAAAATGACCACCCAAACAACGAGATGATTGAACTGTAGTTTTGATTGACTAAGGACAAGATCTTGTAGATATTAATTGAGAAATAAGACGTAAACATTTGATTTTAAAGACATGAGGTTGTAGAGGGGATGTTTTTCAATTGAATAGTGGTGGTTACAACCTTTGGGGTGGTTGGAAACACCACATTCAATTATCTAAAAGTACCTCCTGGATCAACCAAAAAACTGAAAAAGAAGAAGAAGCACGGTACCTTGAATGACGTTGTTTTGACTAATTCCTATAGATTAAAGTTTTCTTTGATTTGGGATCTGTCAATTTTCAATTCAATCTCTATCCTTCTGATTTCGTTCTATTTTACTTTAGTTTTCCTCTTTCTTTTTAATTTCATGTAATTGCATCCTTATCAAATTCACTTGTCACCCCTAATTTTGAGCACCTTTTACAAGGTGGTCCTTGGTCTCTGATTTGTTTTTATTAGACCCCTAAATGACAACTAAACTTTTAATTTTTTCAATTTGACCCCTGATTTCTCCTTATTCCAGTCCCTAAAGTCACGCATGTTTTGCAAGTTAATCCTTGGTTCACAGAAGGTTCAATTAAGCCCTTATTTGATCACCATACTTTGATTTTTATGCAATTAAGCCCTTGATTTGACTAATTTAAACTTTTCAAGCTTCCAATTGAGTTCGTAAACCTCAATTGTTTCAATTGACTTCAAAATCAATTTTTAAAAGCTGATTTCCCTTGTGATTAAACTCTAAATTAAATAATTAAACTTTTAAAAATTTCAATTGAGTCTTTAAACACTAAAAACAAACATTTTTATTAATGGTTTTGTTATCTAAAACCCTGGACTGCTATTTTGGCCGACCAACTTCACTTGGCATTCTAGTCTTCAATCATTAGGCTGAAACATTTCTTTTTAGGTTTTCTTCAAGTGTATTTTCTTGCATTTATTTTATTTATTTATTGTTATATTATAAATTAGGTAGAAATAGATATTATTACAAATTAAGTCATTTATTATTAATTTCATCAATTTTGTACTTGAATTACCATTTTTTTAACCAAATATTTTCTCTCTGTTTGATTTTGCTATTATGATTGATCAAATATTTCTTTATAAAAAAATCAATTTTGATATTTTGAGCTAAAAGCTTTCATATATGCTAATAAAAATTCAATCTACTATTAAAAACAATTCCAAAAAAGCTTTAGGTTAAGAATTTCTTTTTAATTTTTCTCAAACATTAAATATTAGAAAATTGAAAAATATAGAAAATAATTTGGAATGATCTCAAGTCTTTTGAGACCCTGAAAACTCATATAAATTTATATGCCTGGTCTTAAATATGTTTCTCAAAATATTTACATGGTCAAATATGCAATATCTAACCAAGTTTAAAATAGGTTAATTTTGGAAAACATTTATGAAAAAAATTTGAGAAGTGCACTAAAATTATCTATGTAAATTCACAGGATCTCCTCGGAGATTCCAAAAAAAGAAGAAGATAATTCCAGTTTATTTTCTATTTTTTTATAATTTATTGTTCAAAGAAAATTAAAATATCAAACTTCAAAAAATTCTAAAATTATTTATGAAAGAGGATTGAGTTTTCATTAGCATTTATGAAAACTTTCAGTTGAAAATACCAAAATAAGAGTTTTTTAAAGGGGTTTTTGGTCAATATCAACGATCAAATCAAATTGATAGTTTAGGTCTCAATATGCTCCAACCCATAGTTCAGTGGCAAAAAACCTCATAATTCTAATATTTGAGATTTTATTTTTCAAAAATAAGAATAGATAAACCCTAAGATCATTATCAGAAAATTATTCAATGGTAATGGAATAATCAACAGAAAATATTTTATCCGTAATTTCTGATTAAAAGATGAACAAAAAATATCCGTTGGGCATTAGCAGTTTAATTACCGACAAAAATATTTCTTCAGTAAGCAATTAAATTATCTAATTGTGTTACATGCGCTTGCATACACCGCTTACAGATAAACATACAAAGCGCCCATGATGACAAACAATTGACAGGACTCGCTAGTCTTCCACATAGTTAACTTGCTGGCATCTGACATTAGCCAGGTAAAAGGATGACAGATTTATGCATGACCTAGACCTGCCATACAAATTTTTTGCAAGACAACAACCAATCAGGGCCATACTTCAGTGCAACAATCCAAATAGCACACAACATATTATAAGAGAATAACCTACCACTTGAAGCCCTAAGATCAGCTTTTACCAACAATCCAGAAAAGCCTCCGGTGATGTCTAAGCTTACAAACATCCATCAAAAGTGATATGTAACCTACCCTTCAAGTTCCACTGGACAATAATTTCCTTGTGCTGAATTATCACAATTGGGATATATATATATATATATATATATATATATATATATATATCAAATAGCATTTCATCACATGATCAATATGAGTAAAAAAACAAATGCTAAGAATAGGAATAAAGTAAACCATCCCCTCAATACATGTGTTTATATTATCATACATCTACAAACAAAATACCTGTGTGCTTCTATAGCTACCATAACTGTCACCAACAACATAATCACTTGCGCCATAACCAACAGCATAAGTATTTCCATGTCCATGTCTTTTACCATCTCTACTGTCATAATGTTGACCCTCCGAACCTTCTGCTGAGACAAGAAGGTATGGAAAAACTGGTAGAATTGCAGACATTAAACCTTCCCTATTAAAAGCATTTGCTCTTAACCGTCGACTTATTTGTATGAGAGCATCCTTGGTAATGTCCAGGTCTCCTGAAATCTTGTGGTAAGAAAATAAGATGTCAAATCTCAATTGCATTAACTAAAGAAACGTCACAAGATCAGAAAAATCATTAAAAATAAAGAAATCAAACAACCATTAAAGATACATGTCTTTACCTGCACCATCTCATCATCATCCAAAGCAGTTTTAAAAAGCTTGTCCTTTCTAGGTATCCGAATAATAGCTTTGGTAAGTTTCCTCATCTCATCTATAATAACTCCTCCTTTACCAAGAAGGCAACCAATATGAGAGGAGGGAACAAGTAGATGGGTCGTAAATGAGAAAAGACCCGAATCTCTTTCCATTTTCTCACTACATCTAAGTTGCAAACATAAGGCTGCTTCTATTGTTGGAGAATACTGGTCATCACATATCTGATATAGAACAATTAGAAAATCATCAGAACCACTAAAGGAAACTCCATAGACACCCAAAAAAGGATTTAAGAGAATATACAAGTATTATACCTCCTTAGTTGAAATAGTTATCAAGCAATCATCCCCTTCAGAAGCTGAACTATCAGCTTTGATTGTTGCTCCAGACTCCTATCCGATCTGATTAATTATGGTACCACCTTTTCCAATTACAGCACCAATATTTGCAGTTGTACAAACCATACGAGAGAAAATTCTTTTGAAACAAGTTCATCTCTTAGAGCTAAATACAACGTGTAGGACCAGTCTCCAATGTCACCTTTGAAACTGCTACAAGGACCCATCAGAGGAGCAATTCCAACAATTGGGGCAGCTGCAGATGGACCAATCAGTGAACCAACAACAGGGTACACATTTGGAACAGCAGAAACAAGTAAGTGTTGAGACCGTTATGGATTATCGTGAAGGCGAGATGCTATTTGATATAAAGCCTTTTTGACAACTGCAGCTTCACCAGAAATCTAGCCACCAATAATAACAATTATATGAGAAAGTAAAGGAAAAATTATATAGGCCTCATTAGTTGCATAAAGCCAGAGTCTGTACTTTCAAATCCAACAAATGCATACTTGAAAGGGATGAAAAGAATACAAACACATTGCTGAGCAAGCATATCAGATAACACATTTCCAAGCATCATTAAAAAGTCCAAGAAAGAATACCCTTCCTGAAAGGAAAGATTATTTAATGGCATGTAAGAGAAGGAAATCAGGTGACAAAAAAGAAAAAGTCAATCAAAACCAGATAAAATTATACTTGTCATGATTAGGGGGGAATTGTTCTTGTTCTGATAACCCTAATTGTCTACCCTTAAACAAGTTCCAAACTTTGAAAAAAAAATGAAGTGGAATTATTTTTTTAAAACAAAAAAGAAAGGGACATGGAAACAATGGCAGGCATCACAAAAGGGAAAACAAAACAAGGAATACCTGTACAAGCTCATCTGAGCTTAAAGCAAAAGGAGGCAAATGCTCATCTTTAAGAACGCGGATCACTGCACCAGTCTCACTACGTATGTTCTGAACTATTTGCCCACATTTCACAATAATACATCCTATCTGATCAGAAGGGACAAGAAGCTTAGCAGTGACTTATTGACTTTCTTCAGAGTCCTCATCAACTTGCAAATCCTCTGTTATAACTTTATCATGTACCCTAAACAGAGCATCCTGAACAGGAGAAACATAACTACCACTATATTCATATTCATTAGTCTCATCACTCGGACTATACATGGTAACAACACGTTCCTCACAACCCGACACTGTTTCACCAACCCTGATCTTTGACTTGGTGTCTAACCTTAATTGCTTAACAATCTCCCCTCCCCTTCCTATTATGCTTCCAATCTTCCTAATCGGGCACAAATAGCGATATATTGTATCCTGTGAATCAATAATATAACGTTCTCTATCGTCACCAGAATTTCTCCTCTTATTTGCCCCAATATCATAATCTGATTGTGAATGAGACCGTTTTTTGTAATTATTCCTCTGCCCCGCCATTATGATCAACAAACCAGTATCTATACCATCTCATCAAAAAATATACCATATAACATTAGTATTGAAAATACTAAAAAAAAAAAACATCTTTATGCATCAAAAAAACTTCGACCCATAATTTGAAACTTCATAAATCACTAAAATAACCAACTTCAACAACAAATTATGAATCCTTTAAAAGAAAAAGAAAAAGAATCGAAACCCAATAAACCTTTCACAGAGAATAACTTCAACAAAGGTTAGTCAATTAAGCGCTAGATCTGACCAAGTCAATGAGTAAAACCATAATTAACAATCGAAATTGAGTAATTAAGGCAAACAAATATTAATTGAATACGAGAAATTGAAGGGCAAAATCATAAAGATTCGAATTGGTTTAGTACCTTGAAAGCGAATGATTCAGGGGGATAGGATGTGAAGTCAGTGTGACTTTTTCGCAAATTCCGTCCTCTCTGTCTCTGTATTCGAGTGTTGAGCTTTTTTCGATTCCGATTTCAATGGTTTTGACCACGCCATCACCATTTTATTTACATTTATTTCGCACTGAAGGAGAAATTGTTTTGGAACTAGATTCTAATGCTTTTAAAATTAACCCTATCATATTCGAGTTTTTGCTCGTCTCCCGCAATTATTATTATTATTATTATTATTATTATTATTATGGTATAAAGTATAAACTAGAAGAAAAGGTATTTTTACTGTAGATGTGCTTAATATTCATTCTCTTGCATATCGAATTTCAATAGTATTTTAAAAAATAATAATCTAGAATTAGAATTCAATTGCATATTGTATTAGATGAAGGAATGAATTGAAAGGCAAAAGATAAAAATAAAAATAAAATAAAATAAGTGGAGGCCTTTTAATTTGTTTGAAAAGTTTGTTGTAGTCTCCCTATTTGTTTTAGCTATTTATATAATTAGTCCCTTTAATTTATTAAAAAATAATGTGATATTAAACTTTATTTTTTATTTTTTATTTTTTTTAGAGAGAGAAAGAATTGCTAGATTCTAGTTTAGAAAGATAAAGTTATTGTTGGCATTGATTTTGCTCATCAAAATAATAAAATTTTATGTCAAATAGTTATATGATAAGGGAAGTTAAGGTTAGGTATTTATTTTTCTTGAAAACACCTAAAACAACGTATTTAAACTAGAAAAGAATTTTGTTTTTATATTTTTAGGATTCTAATTTGTGTTTTTTGATATCATAAATTGGTTTAATAGGCTTCTTAAGATGTTTATTGTATATTTTGAGTCAAAACCAATTGTTATATTCCAAAGATCTCCAAACAACATATCATTTATATTTTTAAATAATTAGGACAAACGATATGTAGCCTACCCCCATTAACTTAAGAAAAAAAACTCACATGTGGGTCCTTATTTTATGAGTCAAGCACTCAACCTAGCCTTAATTTTTTTTCCTTTTTTTAATTTGTTAATAGCTTTTGTATTTAAAATAATTTTTAAATTTATGTTTTTATTAATACTACTTATCTATGATTTTTTTGACTTGTTTTAATTAATATCATTGTATTAGGCGTGTTCAAATTTTTAAGAAAATAGTATGATTTATCTATAATTTTATATATATTAAATATTTATTTTTATAATATTTTTAATATGTATAGCCTTACATAATATTTTTCATTTATTTTTTTTAATAAATTTTATGTGTGTTTTAATTTCTATTACAAATTGTTTTTAGTAAATAAATTCATTAAACACAATCACATAAATGACTCGTGTTGTAATATTAAATATTTTAATTTATATTTATTTCTCAATTTTTTCAATTATGTTTTTGTTTATCGTGCATAAATTTTTCAATTTATATTTATGGTATTTTTATGTAAAACAACAAGTTGAAAAATTACACATGTTTATTTCTTTTATCATGTATTGTAATTTTTATTTATTTAATGGCCACAAAGCATTGCTTATGATTCAATAAAATCAAAACTGATCCAACTCCATTTTTTGACATATTAATGACCACATCAAAATACATGTCCAAATTCACAAAAAAATTCATGAGTAATATTCTAAACCAAATTGAGAGAAACGTTCACCTAATCTAAAAGAGGATTGAGCTATTCAAAAACTATTCAAAGGCTAAAAATCCATGACCAATGTTTTATTTAGGTTTAAAAATCTCCTTACTTTTAAAAGCTTAACTTAATAATTCTATTTCATGTAAATAGAAGGAAGAATTGATTCATTCAATCAAAATTAATCAAATTCTTATTCTACTCAAATCAATAAATGAAATCCAATTAAAATCAAATTAATAATAGTAAACCCAAAACCCATTTTTTCTTATAAAAAAATGAAATAGAAAAAAGTACATCTAAAAATAATCCCTTTATTGATGCAATCAAATGTTCCTTTAAATTAGATCCTGTTTTATTATCAAAACAATTAAATTAACTAGAGTTGGGTTCACTATTCATATGAATAATAAATCAACTTAATATATAATTTCATGTGCTTAGCTAACAAATTCAGGTCAAAACTTAATGATTCACATGTGGTGGTGATAACAAGTTCAAGCACTTGAAGAAGTAGTAGTTTCTTTTATGATCCAAATACAATGATGATATAATTTTATATATCTAGTTAACATGTTCAAGTCTTGGCATAATGGTTTATGTGTGGTTGAAATAACTCGAGGAGGGTTTGACATGTCATCTAAATTGTTTTGAAAAAGAAAAAGCAAATGATACATCATCTTTCCTTATCAAAAACAAAAAAATAATACAGGGTCACACGCCCAAGTTTTTATTAACAGGCATATGGCTTATTTAACTAGTCATTTGGGTTTTTTCCTCATTTTTTTTTCAATTTAATCTATTAATATAATATTTTTATTTAATTTTATCATTTAGTATTTAATTGATGGTATATTATTTTTTATATTTTTTATTATATAATAAAATTTTTTTGACTATTTTTTAAATCTTTTTTCCCTTCTAATTCCTTCTTTTAATATGAAAGTTTTAATTTGTTTATTTTTTTAATTTTATCATTTTATATGAGATTTTTTTTTAATTTTATCCTTTATTATTTGATTAATTTTTTTCTTTGGATTTACCTAGTGAATAAAATCATGTGGGATAACTTTCATACAATTTAATTTAAATTTAAATAAATAGTTAGATCAAGATTTTTTAATCTTGAAGTGCTATACCAAATTTTATAAAAGTTTCATTTTTTATAAATATTATATTTTTATATTCAAATTTTTTTCAATCTTCATGCAAGAAGAGAAGCCTTAAGGATTTTATCAACATGATATACATCATGGTACTTCTATTTTAAAAAAACCCAATAAAAAAAAAAGCTCCCTACAAACTGAAAAAGCTCGTTAATGCCGAAAAAGACCTTGGAGGATAAGTTATTTGCAAAAATATTGTCCACTAGTTAAGGGTACATGAGTAATTCCGCCCAAAACTCTAGAATCCAAGCAAGATACCAATCTCTCCCTCTCCCTCTCCCACACACTCACGCACGCACGCAGAGAGATAAATCACAAACGACCTTAACCTAACCTCCACAATCTCCTGTCATACGACACACCATCCCAAAACCCAGAAAATAATTATCCGGGAAAATCTTTCCATCACTTTCTAGACATCCAGACAAAAAAGAAAAAATCTCGAATAGATAGATAGATAGATAGATGTCAACGTCGGGACAGCCACAATTCCGATACACACAAACACCATCAAAGGTTTTGCATCTGCGAAATCTTCCATGGGAGTGCACAGAAGAGGAGCTAATCGAGCTCTGTAAACCTTTCGGAAGGATCGTAAATACTAAGTGCAATGTGGGCGCCAATCGGAATCAAGCCTTTGTCGAATTCGTAAGTAATTTTCATTAGGAGTAGAAAATGTATAGTCATAATTTGTAGGGTTAGGCGAGAGAATAATTTGACTTAGCATAATCTGGTTGTGAATCTGATTTCAGGTAGACCAAAATCAGGCAATACAAATGGTATCGTATTATGCGTCGTCGTCGGAGCCAGCGCAGGTTCGGGGTAAAACGGTGTATATTCAATATTCGAATAGGCATGAAATTGTGAACAATAAGAGCCCAGGTGATAATCCTGGAAATGTATTGTTGGTTACCATCGAGGGTGTTGAAGCTGGTGATGTCAGCATCGATGTCATTCACTTGGTAATTGCCTTTTCTTTTTAATCTTGATTTGTCTTCATGTCTCAAGATTTCTGTTGATATATGTTTTTGCTTTTTAAATGCACTAAGTTGGTTAAATGTGCTGAAGTAATGAAAAAGCTGCCTAGAATTAGGGTTTTTTAGGCAATTGATGAATGTTATATTGGAGTTAAAAGTGTGATAAAGAAAATAAGCAGCTTCAGGAAGCATAGCTTACTAGTTGATGCATTTTTGTTTTTGGAGGGATTTCCACATAGCCCTACCAAAGGCTCGTGATTGTGGAAATGGCTCGTATATCATGAAAGATATTTCATCAGTCATTACCATGTAGCCCTACTAGAGGTTTGTGAGTGTGGAATTGGCTCATAGATCATGTGAATTCTGCATGTTTGCTCACTAGTGTTGTGTTAGCGACAACAAATTTCTGACAATATAACGTACCGGAAAAGATATCATTATCTTGTCTATCTTCTTTTCTTTTCCAGTGCAATTTCACACAAGAGTGGAGGTAAAAGTATAACATTAATGTTATTCTCTGTAATTATGCCTGTTATAAGATGTACCATACTTAATGTGCAGATGATGGCTACTCGTGTAAAAATTTCTTTAGTTGCTTTGAAAATTTCATTTATCTTAAAGAGTTGGTATTCTCAATACTTTGGTTTGAATCAACTTTCCATAGTTTTTAATCAGACATTTTGGTTTATAGCTTTGGTGGAAGATTCATTTCATTGTTTTTTACTTTTTACATGGAAATAGCGCCATGATTGGATTATGTATTAAATAGTGCTTTAATTTTATTTCAAGTCAGTTGAATCACAGATGATGATGCCTCTTATTTAGACTCTTTTGTTGGAGACAGTTTGGAAATATTATCATTCGTCATTCTCCTTTCTAAGGTCTATCTTGACGCATTCATGTACAGGTGTCATTCTGCACTTATTTCTTATATATTTGGAAATTTTGTTTCATGTCTTTTTGCCAATGATTGGGGTGATCCCAAATGGAGTATAGTCGAATTCCTCATTCTATCATCATTATAGAATCTGATGTACATATCATTAAAACTTTTTGCAGGTGTTTTCTGCTTTTGGCTATGTGCACAAAATTGCTACTTTCGAAAAGGCTGCTGGTTTCCAGGTGAGGTGTTAAAAAATGCTTTTGATCTTCTTGAGATTGCATTTTTTTTTTATATATATATATTAGTATCATCTTTCCCCCCAATATATTTGCAGGCATTAATTCAATTCACTGATTCTGAAACTGCATCTTCAGCAAGAAATGCCTTGGATGGGAGAAGCATACCCAGGCATGCTCTTCTTCCTTTCCTAACCTTCAATAATCCCCTCTCCATCCTCCTTTTCTCTTTTGGGGGAATTTTCTGTTAGTATGGCGAGTATAGTTAATTTGTAATGTTATGGTATTGTGTTTAATAAATTCAGGTACTTGCTTCCAGAGCATGTTGGTTCCTGCCACTTACGCATTTCGTATTCTGCGCATACCGATCTCAATATCAAGTTCCAGTCCCATAGGAGCAGGTAATAAGATTGTCCCAACTATTAAGAGGTCAAATGCTTAGATGTTTTCTCACAGTTCTTCTATTTCATTTGTTGTTCAAAATCTTTCAGCACTATTGTACTTCATCTGTTTTGGAATTCGGGGCCTTGCTAATTGGTGCGTGCTTTTGTCATTTAGGAGGTTAGGGAAGCCTGATAACCAGAACACAGATGTATTGTCATGAACGCTTAGTAATTTCCTTCATCTTTAGATAGTAGTTTATTGCATTTGCACTTGCCATTTTAGTTAGAATGTTTGGTGTATGATTGCTGAATTTAAAACATTGTTCATACAAGCATTATTCAATTTCTGGTAGCAGTTTATTGCATTTGCACTTGCTATTATGCTTTTTGCCCATATTGTTTTTTGATGTCTACTTTTGAAGTTTGTTTATTTCTGAAGTCAATGCTAAGTTTGTTTCCTTTAGTCTTAAGGTGGCAAAATATTAACTTTCATAACAAGCTATTCATAGCAATTGTTTGCTTCAAACCATCTAACAACAAGGCCAAACAAACCATTAACAATCAATTAGCGGATCAATTTATTGTCTTCCTTGTGTCTTTTCTTTGATGATATTTGTCCATCTTTAAGTAAATGTGGAATTTTTCAAACTTTCATTTTCATCTGGAGAAGCCATTTTATCCTAATCTTTATTGAATCTTCTATCTAGCAGAGAATTGCAAAAAACCAAGCCAATAGATTTTGCAAAGGTTTTAACATAGTTTTTCATGGTTGTGTCTACTTATTCATCATTTATCTATATCTTTTGTTATGTTCCTTCTTTGATGCAGCTTCTGAAATTTATGCATCAGTAGTCATGGATAGTGTTTGATATTTGTTTGAATGACACTCGTAGATTTTATCTCCAAATTTTGCAGAGACTATACAAATCCATATCTCCCTGTGAATCCTACTGCAATCGAGGGACCTGTTCAGGTAAGTCTTTTCTGATTACTTTTTGAATTGCATTACTGAATTTTCACTGATAAGCTGTTTTCTCCAGCCTAATGTTGGCGCTGATGGAAAGAAGAAAGAACCTGAGAGCAATGTGCTTCTTGCATCAATTGAGAATATGCAGTATGCTGTCACCATCGATGTTCTTCACACTGTGAGGAAGACCTATGTGATTACTTGTTTCCTTTACATGGGATTTTATTTTTAATGAGTTTTACTCATACTGTTCTCTGCCTGTTCATTATAGGTATTCTCTGCATTTGGTACTGTCCAGAAGATTGCTATATTCGAGAAAAATGGTGGAACACAGGCGCTAATTCAGTACCCAGGTATGCCTTCTGTCATGATTAATTGTTTACAAATTTAGCTTGCGACTTGTGTATATTTACGGTGACTACCTGCATCAGGTTGAAAGCCTTTTTTGATTAATGCAGTTCTTTAGTTGTCAGATTATCTGGTTTTCCAGCTCTGGAAACCATCTAGGATTAGATACATCTTGGTCTAGCTTGAAATAAATATTCCACGCTCAGTTAATCAGACTTTGAACTTCATTTGGATTCTTCATTTTCCCATTTCTCTTACCCATTTTTTTTCTTTTATTGGTTTGGTTTGGGTATAAAGGAGCTTTAGTCATGCCATAATTTCCTTTCCCTGCTTGAAGAGGTTCTATACGAAAGTTGTTGGTGTTGGCTGAATGAATGCCATTTGTCTATTTCATCCTATTTAAGCTACTCCAAATCCTTTTTAATAGTAACAATCTATCACCTTTTTTTTTAAAATGTTGTCATGCTACCAAATTACAACTGGTCACAAATCATCTTTTTTTTACTGTGAGTTTATGTTTTTTGAAACTGATTAATATTACCATCATGACATTATGTTCTTTGTTAACATTATTTTGACCATTCATGATCCTCTTTGCTTATTTATTGGCCAGGGTTTTTAACAATGCACGTGCTCTATTTGTTAGATAGGCGTAAGCAGTAATCATGTCTTCATTGTTTTCCAGATGTTGCGACTGCAGCAGTAGCCAAAGAAACTCTGGAGGGGCACTGCATTTATGATGGTGGCTATTGTAAGCTTCATCTATCATACTCTCGTCATACTGATCTCAATGTAAAGGTATAAAAATATGTGCTTTTGATTTAATGTCATGAGAAAAATAGTAAAAGGAAAAATAAAAGAGATGCTGATAGAAAAAAAAGTGCATCTGTTCTTGATGAAAAAGAAAAAGAAAAAGATTTGGTCCTTAAAATGCATGCTTCTTGACACTTGATGACCCCCTTCTGGTTGGATATGATCCTCTTTTCTTGTTTTTGTAATCTATCTGGAGAGTCTGATCAGTTGCTCTTGTTGGTAGGCCTATAGTGATAAAAGTAGAGATTACACCATCCCAGATGCAAGTTTGATTGCAGCACAAGCTCCTGGTCTTCACACTGCTCCTACAATGTGGCAGAATCCTCAGGCTGGCTCAATGTACACTGGGAATAACTATACTACCACTGCTGCTGTTCCAGTTCAAGTTCCTCCTGGGCAAGTGGCAGCTTGGGATCCAACCATGCAGGCAGGTGGACAAGGCTATGCATCAGTTCCTGGCACTTATCCTGGCCAAACATATCCATCACCTCCAGTGTCTGCTTATGCTACTGCTGCAATACCTGCAGGCTCCTCGCCCCGTTCACATAGCAGCCCAATTTCTCATAGTGTGGCTTCTATGGCAATGAGCCACCCAGGGATGCAGTCAAACTTGCGACCTAGTGGTCCATCACCTCCTGGTCAGCCTCCATATTATGGTTGATGATGATGTATTCTCCTTGTTTAAACATTTTTTGTTTTTGACTTTCCAGCATTCGATTCTGGTAATGATGATAATCTTTGATATGCTGTGGGTTCACCTATCTTGTGAGGCTTTCTTTCATGTTTGGTTCAAAAGAAAAAAATGTTTTTTTTTTACTGCTACATGCATCTTATGTTTTCTGGGAATACAATGCTGGATGGAATTTATATGTCCTCAGCCCTTATCAGTGCTGTAAGCATGTGAACTTGGTCCAGCTTTATCTGGTTCAGCATCAATGTAGAAAATTACCCATGAGCTTTTATATCCTCAGCTTGTAGCAACAGTAGCTCGTAAAAATCCTGTTCTAGTTATATAGCACTTTAAAATTGTTGATCTGATCTCCAAGGTAATGTTTGATTATTGTCTCGGAATTAAAAAAATTGGAGACATGTCTGTTTAAACCATCCACTCAAGTACATGATGAAAAAAAATAAAATAAGAATGCTGATGCATCGACCTTTATTTTGAAGGGCATGCTTTTATCTTTGCATTTATTGCATTCTTTTGTATTAAGCTAATGGCAGGTTGATCTTTAATCCATCGAGAGTGTAAACTCCGAAGGGAAATCGTTTTGACAAGGAGGATTTTCTTTTTCTTCATTTATTTATTTATTTTGTAACCATCATGATATTCTTAGCAATCTTGATATTTCTTTTCACACTCAACGACACAAGTATTTTTCCCTTGTGGGAAACACAAATGAAAGTGGAAGCAGCTGCATTACTAGTTACTGGTCTGGACTAGAGGCAGAGTCAGAGTCATCTTCAATGATTGATCGAGGCACAACATGTGTTGCATACAAGGACGGTCCCGATCCAGATAGCTGTTGCGCTTCTCTAGTGGTTTTGGTTAGTGGGTCCTCATGACCTCATGACTCTGTCTCTGCCACAGCCCTTCTCCAACAGCGCAGTTAAGGCTTGAAGTGATAGCTCAATTCTTCAATGACCTCATGGCCATGTCTTCCAAGCCTTTGGGTGGGGATCATCTTTCTCTGTACCATGTGGCTAACATGTGAGCGTGGATGCTCGAGTGCACTTACTTCCACATTTGTACCGACCAAGTTCACTAAAATTCAATTAAACCCAAGCACTCCGGCTCGGCCTGCAGAAGGGCACGGTCTTCTTCAACAGCAAAAGCGTTTCTACCAAAGAAAGGGCAATAGAGACAGCATGTTCTTTCGGATGCGACGAAAGGGTAGCCAGTGGAGAATAGTTCCTAGCTAGCTAGCTCTACAATCCAACCCTACTTGGACGGGGCACCGACAGTGTATGTATGATTTTCTCGTAGCATGTATTTTCACAAACAAAATTAACCCAACTTGTTCATTGTCCATGTCTAGTACTAGATGGATAGTAACTTCCTCCTAGGCTTTTCGTCGCAAGCAAAATTAGTCGGTTTCAATTTTATAAAGAGCACATCAGAAATGGTGTAAAGCTGGAATATTTTGACAAATTTCCTTTCTCATATGCCAGTCCCTGTCATCTCTAATCAATCCCTATCCATCTCTTGTACTAGTTTTGACACATGCGAGGCAAAACATTAACCAAAACGAGAAGTAAAGCGGAAATACATGTTTGTGTACATCTCTTGGATTGATTACTTCTCGGATATCAAATATATGCTCAGTTGAATTTCCCTTTTTATTTTTGTTTTTTTGTTACCGCTAGTCCCCTTATGAGGAAGAGTCTTGCACGTAACCATGCAGTTTATGCTCGTCGTCTCCTAGACCCTAGTGTCTGTCACCTTACGCATGAATGGCCCATCCTCTGAAAATAGCTGTTCCCTTTCCGTGGCCTGTTGAATCACCTCTGCCACTGTTTTACATTATTCACTTCTATACGAGAACTTGCTAGATTGAGCTTAGTTAGTATCTTCTCATTTTTTCCTTTCTAATAGATTCTTCAACTATTGATGCATTCATTCCTTCTCCTTTTAGTAATATAGACTATTTAATTAGGATTTCTTCATTTATAATGTATTATGAAATTGAAGTGAAAAATGATGAACTTTAGATATGCATAATAAAAGTTGAAGAATCTAATAAAAAAAATTAAAGTTTTAATCTATAAATTCCTCAAGAAATAAAATGATAAAAGATACAAGGGTACTTTCATATTTAATGAATCACATGCTAGCTTTTGGTGGATTAGAATACTAAGTAGTAAATACGCTTGACGAGCTAGCTATCTATGCATGTCAACAATATTTGATGTAATAGATACTTGTTCCTAGGTGGGGTGCGCATATGTATTAATTGCTTTGGTCTGCCTCATCTGTCAACAAAAATTAAAAATGGTGAAAAAAGAAGAAGAAAACTTGCATCTTATCATATGCATTCATGTGATGTGCAGTGTACGTGTTACCTTCCAATAAAACATTAGCTGTATGCAGAAGCAATATATTGTTATGGATGGCTATGTATTTAATTTCTACTTATTATGATAATTGTAATTCAAACTCGAAAGTTGTTTTTCATGAACTTCAAAATGTAGGATACTTCAAAATCTTGGATGATCTTTATAAAAAAAATACACTAAGGGGAAGATAGTTGACAGAAATCGAATTCAGACATGCACATATCTATGTGCTATATAATTACGATGAATTAAGAATTTTTTATTTAGTAAGTATAATATTAACATGCTATTCTCAAATAATATTTCTCTTATACTCTTATAATTTGATATATTGAATAATTTCTCGTAGACAACATTGTTAATTTTTAGTATCTCAAAATTAAAATCTAACCGAATCTCATATTTTTCAATTACAAGATGGATGATTTGCCACATGGTTCAAAACACATGTAAGCGATACTTAATAATTCTTAACTCTTTTAATACTTGATTTCATTACACCTTTCTCTTTAACTATTAATTATTGTAATTTATACTAAGTTTATTAAATGGAAAGGAATGCTAGTGGTAGTTTGAATATTCTATGTTTGGGTAATGAAATAAAGGTCAAGTGCTATAATGAGTATTTCATCCATGGATGCATTGGCTTTTGGATAGCTGAGCTAAGAAGTTTATGATAAGTTGGATTTCAATAATTTTTTTCTTAAGTCATTATTTTTTAAAATTTGCTGAAATTTTTTTAGGAAACATGTAACATCTAATTATAAGAGAGATATGAAGATGACCTTTGACTCATTTAAAACTCGATCCAGATTTATGGTTGGAGGTTGGATTGTCTAGTGAACCTGGTATAAATTAGGTCTACAGTATCTCCAAGACTAAGGATATGTAGACGAGTTGTAATGTATCGATAATTGGTTCCTTGTGATCGAGATCGAGCTACAAATTTCTGGCCATCTAAGCGATTGTATGAAAACAAGTTCAAGCTCATACGACCTAGTTTAGTGCTGAAAAGACTCAACTTAGGTCTAAGACATCTGACCTAATTTCCCTGGAGAGTCCTAGATAGTTGGAAAAAAATTACAGAACTTGCCACTGTTAGATGTAATTCTCTAACGATTTAATTCCTTCGGTAACATTTATATGATCATTGATGGACTTACCAATGGTTTATCCAATGATATATTTTCCGACGTCAATGTTTTATTTGTGATCTTGTTGATAAATTTTTGTTGTTGACAGAATCAGTATTTAAACACCGACGAAATATTTCATGGGTGTTATGCAATATTGTGGTTGTTTGGATTGCAAGATTTTAATAAATAGCTAACAAACCTTGTACATGTGTATGGATGAAAATGAGTGACCATTCCTTTCACATGCCTCCCAACCTAAACGCATGAGCACATGAGAGTTTCAATATATCTCAAGCTATAGGCGATGTCCTTTTCTGTTTCATACATGTTAGTAATTGAATCACAATGAGTTGTCCTTGTCAATTTGAGAGCAATGCTTACTACACTTCAAACTGACGAGAAAATGCACAAGCTAGCTAGCTAGTGCCTCTACCAGATCAATATAGAGACCAAGTTCAGGCATCTGTTTTCAGAACACCCAGGAAGGATCTCTACATTGTCAATGGCCAGAAATGAAGATCAATAACTGGCTTTGATTTAATTTATGGTAATTAATAATCGGAATGATCGCACTTGCTACACTGCTGCTGATGGTTGCTAGGTGACCACCTGTATATCTCAGTTTAAAGCACCCTGAACCCACAGCAGGATATGCTGGGAATTAGATTGATACTGTCTCCTATAGTAAATATCGCAGCTGGATTCTGCGCAATTGTCTGTGGTTGATTCATGTGGCTTCACAGAAACTATATGAAAAGAAAGCCATGGAAAGAACACTTAAATTTCAATGAAGATACAGTATCTACATCAATTTAAGGCTCTCGTCACTAAGGCCCCAGAAAAGCTAGGGCATGCATGTTCAATGTTCAATAATATAAAGTTTTTATTGAATACATACTTACCTTAAGCACGTTTGTGTATCATATTATTGAACCTTTTACTTTTGCATCTTTGGATAGGAGCAAATATTGTTAATGTGATTTATAGGGCAATAGAAAACTATAATTACTAACTGAGAAGCTGATGTATATATGTGTTTGATCAATAGAATATATTGAAAACCACATATGCGAACAAGTGCATATTATTTGACGAAAAAGATTTACCATTCGTGATTTGCAAAGCAAAAGTTAAAAGCAAACAGAAAGGAAAATCAAATGTTTGAAAAATAATAAAGGAGGCGATTAATTCTCCATATAACTTTCTTCATTTTATTAAAAAATAAATAGAAACGTACATCAACAAATTAATGCACCATAAACCCCCAATTGGGAGGAATAGATTGGCAGGAATAAAGAATAAGAAATTAGATGAAACGGTTAATGCCATGATCCTCAATGTCATGTTGCCAATAAATCTATGGAGAGAAGCTTTCTAATAGTTTTTATGTTTACAATAAAATTATCTTTTAAAAAAGTTAAAATATATATCTCCATATGAAGTATAGAAATGAAGAAATCCTAACCTAAATTATTTTAGAGTATGGGTCTATTTTTAGCTCATTGAGTTCCTCATCCAAAAAGAATAGAAGTTTGGACCAGAGACTGAAAATTTATTTTTGTGAGATATGCTAAAAACTCAAAAGCATATAGATTCGTAAATTCTTATTTTAAAGTTATTATGAAGTCAATAGATGACCTTAATAATTATATCAATGATCTAAAATTGGATAATCCATAAAACGTAGATGTAAATTTTAACAATTTTTCTAAGAATAAAAGCAAGTTAGTGACTTACTAGTGAGATTATAAGTAGTAAAAAGGAATAATATAAAAGGATTAAATTAGATAAAAAACTATTTTAATGAATAGTATTTTGTGAGTGTGACTGTTTTGATTTAGCTATTTACTTTATTTTCTTGTTAAATTAGTCAAATATTCTAATGAAAAAAACAAGTTATTGATATATCATTGAAGTAAACAAGATTAATGTTGGATAAGTTTAATACTCATAATGAAGTCTTATGTTCTGCTAGTACTTAGGTAATAAAATGAGTGAAAAAAGAACTTCACACACACACACATATATATAGTGGTGGTTCCTTTTAAATAAAAGTACGTATATATTTGCAAATATTCATGAAGTTCACGTGGAAACACGAGGTCAAAATAGAATAATTTTTAGTCTAGGGACCATTTTGTTAAAAATGAAAAGGTGTGGTTAGATTCGAGGGAAGAAACTACTTTTAGAGCCTGTTTGGCATTGCTGCCAAACCAGCGTTTTGACAAAATTCAAATTTTTTTTTTTTTGCTAAAATTAAGTTACGGTTGTACTTTTTGGATCGTTTTGATGTGCTGATATCAAAAATGATTTTTAAAAAATAAAAAAACATCATTTGCATGTATTTCGGCACAAAAAGCTATTTGAAAAGCAACCGCTATCACACTACCAAACACACTCTTAGTCGATTGCTTTTCTGCAATTGAATAGGCATATATGGGCAGCATAGTCGTTATTGAATCCTCTCAATCGATAATGTAGAAATAGATTTTTATTAGCTATTTGATTCTTGTTTTACTGTGAGTTAAATAATTTTTTTTTATAAACAATTCTAATTATAAATCAAATATTTATACATACATACACACACATATATATATATATATATATATTTAATTAATTAAATAAACAAATTAAAAATAAAGTGTTACTGTATCTATTTAACTTGACTCATCTTGTTATGAATAGAATAATTTTTTTCTAATACAAAAAAACAAATAGTGTTAGTTTATTTTGTGACATCGAGAAAAAAATAATATAATTATAAATTAAAAAGTCAATATTTATATATAATAAAATAAAATAAAGATCATATGCATTAAAAAAATACAAGATTTCAAGTTAATTCTTAACCTAATAAAAAAATAAGATATTATTGCAATTGCTTCAGTGAGATATCATTTTCTTTTAGTCTTTGTATAATAGTTTATAAAAAAAAATGTAAAGAAAAAAAAATTACAAAAAAATACAAAAAAATAAAGATAAAAATAAAAAGAATTGTATAAATAGATCAAGTGTAGAGTGATAAATATTATAAGCATAAAAAATAAAAAATAATAATTTTTTTTCCAAAAAAAAGTGTACAGGAAAAACTAAAAAAAATATATTATAAAACAATGAATATAAAAACTATAAAATTTTCTTTTTATTAATCCAATGACATGTACTCATCTCATCTATTATAGTAAAAACAAATAATATTTTTATGATAGTGTTAATAATTTTTCCAAACAAATTATTCGTCCTAGATGATCATATCAAATTCACCTCCTCCTCCTCCTTTATATATATATATATATATATATATATATATATATATATATCACCTTTCTTTAGTGGGAATGCTTAGTAACACCATCCTATTAGAAATTAATTCCCAGCATTATTCTTTCCTATTGAAATCACCCATTCCTTCTTGTCGCTTCAGTTATCACTTGTGTTCAGGGATGGTAACGAGTAATTGTGGATTGAGTTTCTTTATATTTATATATTATTTTTAATAATAAATTCAGATATTTATATTTTATTTGTTAGATTCCAAGTATCCATAATTGAATATCTATTATTTAATATTAATAAAAAAATAAAATAGTAATATGTATTTTAGCATGTATTAAATGATAAATGATACATATATTGTTTTCTTGAGTGGATAAAAAAATTTTATCTTTTAAAATTTTATTTATTTTTAATTAAAAAACACAATTTGTTTCAATTTTTATATTTGTAGGTTTATCTTAATCTTAAATAGATGCCTTGATATTTAATTGGTTTTTAATTTTACAAATATCTATTTTTCTTGTTATATAATTAAATAAAAAATATTAAAAAAATTTGTTGAACTTGATTGGATTCGTTGCAAGAATCTATTTTTCTTATCACATAGATAAATAATAAGTTTTTTTTTTTTTTATCTAATGGAGTTCACGACCCAAGTCATGAGTCTAGTTGGTTAATATCAGTTGGTTAAGAATTAGGCTTTTAAATGTTTTGCGGTTACACAAATAATTCTCAATTTATTTAATTAAATATATGAATAAATTTTTTATTTTATAATTGAGTTTTTTATATAAAAACACATATGAAATGTCTTTATATTTATTTTTTTTATATTGAAAATGTTTTTTTATCCTACCCAAAACACATGTTTTACATAAAAATATTTGAAAATATGGTAACAGTTGCTTTTTAAAATATTTTTTGTTTGGAAATACTTGAAAATAATTTTTTTATATTTTAAAAAAATTATTTTTGACATCAGTATATTAACATAATTAAAAAAATTTTAAAATAATAATTTTAAGTAAATTTTATTTTTTTTAAATCATGAAAGTTTTTATGCGAAAACAAACGTCTCATTTACTAAAATAACTGTACGGTCCCAACAGCGGGAAGATGGTGAAGTTTTTCCATCATGTGATATTGTCTGACTTTTATTTATTCTCTTCAATCCTCCCCTCCCCTCTTCATTTCCCTTCAAGAAAATTCTTCCAAGGTTCATCACATCTTCTAGTAACATTATCTGTTTACCATTGAATTCCTTTTGTTTTCCTTAGTTACTAGCTATAATGTTTTCGAAATAATTAATAGCCTTACAACTTCTATTAATTTATAAGTAGCTACAATGTTCCTAAGGGGGGTTCATCTAATTTTGTGCAGGAAAATGGCTCTTCTTGGGTTTCTTTTAGTAGGGTTTCTCTCCTCTGTCTCATCTGTTCATGGATATTATGGAGGTTGGATTAACGCTCATGCCACTTTCTATGGAGGTGGCGATGCTTCAGGGACAATGGGTATGTGAGACATGTATTCTTCTTCTTCTTCTTCTTCTTCTTTTTTTGATAGGAAAATCATGTACATGCAAGCTCTATGATGTATAATCTTCTTACAATATTGTCGTCCTGGCTAACCACAGCTTGGTTGTGTTTTAAGGTGGGGCTTGTGGCTATGGAAATCTGTACAGCCAGGGTTATGGCACGAACACTGCAGCACTGAGCACTGCATTGTTCGACAATGGTTTGAGCTGTGGGGCTTGCTTTGAGATCAGATGTGTAAATGATCCACAGTGGTGCCTGCCTGGCGTAATTGTGGTCACCGCTACTAACTTCTGCCCTCCCGGCGGCTGGTGTGATCCTCCCAACCATCATTTCGATCTCTCTCAACCTGTCTTCCAACACATTGCCCAATATAGAGCCGGAATTGTCCCCGTAATCTACAGGAGGTAGGTTAATTAATCAACACTTCTTCATGACTTACTAATTCCGTCCAGAACTTCTTAACCTAACAGATTAATGAGGTTACGGATTGTTATAGGGTAAGATGCAGGAGGAGCGGAGGCATTCGGTTCAACATCAACGGCCACTCATACTTCAATTTAGTCCTGATCACCAATGTTGGCGGTGCTGGCGATGTGCATTCAGTGTCCATCAAAGGTTCGA
The DNA here is from genome assembly GCA_033617975.1 of Populus alba x Populus glandulosa. Classification (NCBI taxonomy): domain Eukaryota; kingdom Viridiplantae; phylum Streptophyta; class Magnoliopsida; order Malpighiales; family Salicaceae; genus Populus; species Populus alba x Populus glandulosa. Next base: position 12,432,260 of record CM066146.1, on the reverse strand, counting down.
GAACTGGGTGGCAATCAATGTCGAGAAACTGGGGCCAAAACTGGCAGAGCAACTCTTACCTTAATGGACAGAGTCTCTCTTTTGTAGTGACGACTAGCGATGGCCGCAGTGTGGTTTCTTACAATGTCGCCCCTGCTGGTTGGTCCTTTGGGCAGACGTATAGTGGAGGGCAGTTTAGGTACTAGCAACGATTGCCTGTCGTGGAAAAAGACATATAGAATATGCAGTATTATCAAGCAACACGCCGGCGGCAACATTATTGAAGACGTAGTGCTTACTGTGTTCGTTACAAGACAGAAAATATATGGTCAACGTACCTCGGGTCAATGTCTCTTATGAATTAGCCCTAATTGGCTAATTCCCACTTTCTATCTCACGAGCCAAGGCTTCATTTTTACTGCAGGAGTGTGTGCATTCATATATACGTCCAAAGGCAGCTGTTTGGTTACTGCTAGGACATTTCAAATTACAAATATATACAAGTAAATTTTAAAATGCTTGTGGTAAAAAAAAAGAAAAAAAAAAAAAGGTCACCGTCGGAAGCTCTTAGTTCACTGTGCCCTTGTTTGTATTTGATCTGCAAAATAAATGTACCTTTTGATATGGTTAATTCTAATGAAAGTGAGATCTCAACCTTTTTCTTTTTCCTTCCTTTTAATGTTGATGATTTTCCAAAAATGGATTAAGCTTCATAATGAAAGAGATTAGCAAGCTGATTATAATTATATATTTGGTGGTGGAATGTGCGTTTTGAATCATAAATTCCTTTCATGGACTAATTAAAACCTTTTATCTACACACGTCCTTGGCAAAATCTACGCCAGCCGACTCCCGATAATTAAAATAAATGTTGAAAGTTATATCACGTTCACTACAAGAACCAGATTTTCTTAACAATGCAACTTTGTGAGATAATCGGGGCTAAATCTATTATTTCCACGATGTATTTTTTTATTAATTAATCAAAAAAGAAAAAAACTAAGTGGTGATCTTGATATTTTGATTTCTTGTCTTTGTAAAAGAACCTATAATAAAATGTCATTTAGCATTTTAAGATACTTTTGGGTTTTGTCGGCAGGTTATTCAGATTTGGAGATTGACACGGGAAAAATGTTATGCAAACAAAGCACTTCACAGCTGAAGTTGGAGGAGACCTTCACACGTTGCCGGCCCCACACTGTCCCCCCTACTATGTGGGTGCAAGATTTTTTATTTTTATTTTTCTATTTATTGCAAGATCTAATATATTTTTCTTAAAAAATATCTCGATTTGATATTAAGCATCTCTCTACCTTAATTTTCTTTTACAATTATTTAATAGACCATGACAATTTCCGAGCATACATAATACACTCTCGAAAATCCAAGATTAAATGTGATTGTTTACAAGTTTTAATAATAATAGTAATAATAATAAAATAAAAATATCACGGTAAATTTATCAGGGTAAATTTATCGTATGGTACTATTTTTATATCATGTTATTAAATAGATTACGAAGATAAAAGTTGAAGTGAAGGATGAAATATTACTTCAGATGTTTGTTCACACTATTAATAAGATTTTGTGAGGAAGCTAGCGGATGAGACATGCTAGAAATGGAAAATTGAACTTGTTCATGTTGTGATAAAAAAAAAAAAAATTGTTCTTGTTTTATTATGCTTGCAAAGATGTTGTCTTGTTGTGTTTTGTTTTACCTTTTATTATCTTGTTGAAAACTTGTTCATAATACCATAAGCTTTGATTTTGTCAATATAATACTAGAATTATCATAATAAACAATTATAGTATCTTGAGTAAAACCATAATCTTGTAAAATCTTTTTTATCCAAAGAAGTTGTTTGCAACAACTTCCAACAACAATTTATTTGGCTTCAACAGTTGACAAAAAAATTAAATTATATTTCTTGCTCATCTATACTGCCAAATTTTCAACGACATTGTCTAACGTATGCGGCGTTGTGGTGATCGTCCATCCTCTAGGAAAAATGTAATAGTAGAGAGACAAGGAGTTCTTGTCTCTTATCAGTAAACTATGGACTGATTGCGTAAAGGGAAGGTATTAGCATCCCAACTACGACCTAACTGGTCTCAGAGATCAGGTACGGAGACTGATTGCGTAAAGGGAAGGTATTAGCATCCCAACTACGACCTATCTAAGGTAAGTTGCATAGTTTTATTTGTCTTATTAAAATCTAAGGTTTTGTTGCGTTTTATAGTCGTTGGTCATGTCTGTCTAAAATTCAAGAAAAGTTCTCCTCAATAAGGAGGTTTTTATCTTAATAGGGTAAAACAATACTTTTTTAATATCGGGAATACGTTTTACATATAAATTCGTAATCCCTAATATTAAAACAAAACAAAATAAAATTTTTGTTGTTTTTGAAATTTTAGTCAATGTTCTCTTGACTTTAATAAACTAGTTATTAAAGCCAAAAGGCATGCTAAAACATTGTTTTTTTTTTTTTTATGTATGAAAAACACAATATGATTTTTTTAACTTTTGAGACACTTAACCGTATGCACAAAAACATTTTTTTTTCAATTTTTTTTGTATTTTTGGAAGTTTTGATTAAAACTAGGTATTTTAATACGGATTTGTATTTTTATGACGTAAAATACATACCGATATTAAGCAAAAAAAAGTAGAAAAATACACGGAGAAATGATAACTTTTCAACATAATTTTTTAGAATTGGTTTTTTTTTAATTAGGCCGGATCGGAAGCTGATGATAACAAGTTGCTCATACTTGATGAACCTACTAACTATATGGAAGCAATATCTACTATTGATCCTGATAAATGGCTTAAAGTCGTGAAATGTGAAATGAATTCCATGTACACTAACCAAGTATAAACTTTGGTTGATTCACTTGAAGGGATAAAGCCTATTGGATATAAGTGGGTCTTTAAGAGAAAAATTGACATGAATGATAATGTACAAATATATAAAACTAAAATAGTTTTCAAAGGTCACAAAAAAAAAAAAAACAAGGGGTTGATTTTGATGAAACTTTCTCATCGGTATTTATTTTAAATTTAATAAGGATTTCACTTATTATAGTTGCATATCATGATTGTCAAAACTGCATTTCTAAATGAAAATTTTAATGAAGATGTTAATATAACACTACTTGAAGGTCTTGAATCTAAAAAAATTACCTACAAAATATGAAAGCTACAAAAAATTATTTATAGACTTAAGCAAGCTTCGAGAAGTGAAATAATTAAACAACTTGATTTTATAAAAAAAATATAGTGTTTATAATAAGGTTGGTGAGAGTATAGTAATTTTCATAATATTATGTTCTTTTATCTTCTCCTCAATCTCATTGTGATCTTTAAAAAAGAACACGGATATCATTGGCCCCAAAGCAAATGCATATACAGGTTGAATCCCACCAAATAAAATTGCACCTAAACATCCAAAGCTCGCCTGTGTCCATTCTGGTAAGTTCAGTGCGAACGATCTTGGAAACGATGGTGCTGAAAATTCTTGCTCTTCCAACACTACAGTTTCCTCACTACTCATTGAGGCTTTTAATTTCAACAGTTAAAAGATGTGGTTTATATCAACTCACATATTCCTGAACCTGAAACTATTTCTATTTTCTAGTTTCCAACATCAATTAAGTGTATTTAATCAAAGTTAACCCTCGAGGGAGGGAACTGGCAGATGAAATTATGAGCATCAGAAGCTTTGGCAGCTTCAACAACCTATTTGTGCATCATAGCATTTTCCTGCATAAAAGTATACTCTCCTTGATTGTTGTTGCAAATAGTGCTGCCTCCTCGCTCTCCAAACCTATTTGTGACCTTAGCCACTTGAGTTGCAGTTTATCATTAACAATTCCATCGATCAAGAAGTATCTCTTCACCAAGTGGGTCATAAATTATTTGTAATAATGCTATCACTGTCAATTTTCCTACCCACTAAAGCCACGCTTTTTCCTGCTGGGATTTGTAGACAAAAATCTTCAAAGATAATGCTTTCTGGCCTTGACGGATACGAAAATTTGACTTGTCTAAATTCAACTTTACTCTAACATTATAAAAAATCTCACCTTCCATGTTATCTAAGTCTGTTTTGGGGACTCGTATCATCACTTCCATGATACGTTCTCTAGCAGAACATGCATCTGCGAAGCACTGCATATCGGAAAAGAGCCTTTCATTATGATGACAAAAGAGACACTAACTCAAAGAAATAGAAAAGATGAAGCAACTCACAGGCCATCAACGGTAACACAGGCTCCACCATTGAAAACAGTCCCTCCTTGAGCATTCTGCTACCATAGTAAGACGTGAAAGACCAAACAGCAAAAACAACACCGTCGTTGCTAACGACCAACCCCATAGCCAAGCCCTGTCTCAACCCCAGCTTCACTGGCAGTTGTAGAGCTGCAGAATAAGCAGACGAGGCTTTGCTTTCATGACCAACAAAGGCATAGATTGTCCTCACTGAAGATATAGCCTGCTCTGCTCTTGATTCTGCCTTGCTAAACTCTTGTTTCATCTTTCTTGACAATCTCATCAGAATCTCTCGGTTTATTACACCCAGGAATCACCAACAGCAGTATAAATGGCAATACTACAATTGTTAGTCTCCATAGCATTAAAAACGCCACTATATAGCACCCAACAAATGTGGCACAATTCTTCAAAACGTTTGGCACCTGTAGAATCAAATTTAATATCCTCAATTAATGAAATTGAGTGGGAAAAAAATTATTCAGAAACAGCTGCAGATTTCACACAGCCTTTTCACTTAAAACGTCTTAAATTACAAACTGTCATTAGAGACACCTGTGATGACCTCGGATGAACTTGTTACATGCAAATAAAAAATAACCCACGCCTTGCCTTAATACTGCTTTCAAATATCTTGATTGCATTCTGGTAGCTTGTCTTTCACCTGTTCTTGTCCAACAATATCCCTCTAATAAAAAGAAGAAGTAAAGGAATATAAAACTGGCACTGATCTTGACTTAATTAATTTCATCTGATCATCAAAAAACAATCAATCCAAACATGCTTTAACTGATATAACCATGATAAACATAACTAAACCAACCTATGAAACAAACAAGCCAGGTAACAAAGCGACAATGCGTTCTGCCATGCACCAAAAAAGCCAACTAATAACTAGTCTTGCATATGCACGTGTGTATCTATATGAAAATGGAAACAGACAGGAAAAAAAACAAAAAACTCTTATTGATGTTGTCAGAGAAGGCATCTGTAACAGAATATGAACCAGCAAGATTGTTCTTCAATTTGCTAGCCACAAGAAAAACTAGTGGGGTAGAGAACCCTTCGCCAATGGATCCAAATAATCTAAGAATCATCAAGAACCAATCTAGACTGTCTGCATGCATGAGAAAGAATCACAACACTTTGTAATGAATTGTGGTGTACAGTAGTATGATTTTATTCACTGTTTAGGTCTTCAAATTGTAAATACAGGCAGGGTAAATTTTCTTTTATTCTAATAATAATAAAAAAAAAAAACACGAAGAACTTAATATTAATAAACCAAAATGGTGAACTTAAGCCTTACTAGTTCAGATAAAGGAAACGGCTACGCGGCACGGACACCCCTATTAATGTTGCTATCCCTTTTAGACTAAAAAAACAGATGCTGTATTTATGAAGATACCATCATATTTCATACCAATTAAGAATGCTATTAATTAATATGTTATATTACTATTTGTTTATGAATATTTTTCTAAAATATTCTCTTTTTTATAAATGAGTTTTAACTAAGAAGAAGAAGAAGAAGAAGAAGAAGAATACCTAACTTGATACTGTGACCAAACAATTATCTTAAAACAGAGTGAGTGAGAGCAGTATCTAAAGGAAGTAGACTTTTTGTTCTTATAAAAAACAGATTTCTGATGTTTTGGAACTTAAAAGCATCTTTTTCATATGGGAATTTAATTATCATCCGATTACTCATTAATTTTGTTGATTGGAATATTTGATTTGGCACCTCCATGCCAATGTAATTGATAATATTGTGGATCTTTATCTAGCCATCAACGCATATTCAACCCCGATCGGAGGAGAAAAGGTGATGCATTCTGTATCACAAGCAATAAGGAACGTCATCTATCCATCAAATTAATAATTAAATTGTAGAATTTATTGATTTCCCTTCTTCTTAGCACTATATTTCGATGTCACGGATTTGAAACAAATCCTATACGAGTGTGTATATATAGATTAGTACCCCATGTTATCAAAAATGCTTTTTTGACACCATGCAAAAAATACAACGTAAATTCGGATCATAAAATAATAAAATTTTAAAATAAATCTTGCACAATAACTTATAAATCTTATCGCAAGGCTTTCCCAACGTCGAAGTTATCTAAACCTCTAGAAATGTCTAGTAAAAGTTCAACCAGATCCAATGATTGCATAAAACATTATGCTTCTTAGCATAAAACTATGCAATAGAACAAATCAACACAAGAATACTTGTAAAAAAAGGATTTTGGAACATTAAAAGGATCGTTGCCACACTTGAAAACTATATTAATGCTCATTAAAGATCCTTGTAAAACTAGAAAAAGTTTCAAATTAGTTGTTGAATATCCTTTCATTATTAGAAAAAGAATCATCTTCAAATAGGAAGTTCAGAAGTTAAAAGATAACAAATTACAAAATTCATATTGCATCTTCTAACTTGTATTGTGATGCCTTGTAGAACATTGATTGACTTGAAATTGTAACCTAATATAGGAAAATATGTCTGAAAATTCCTGGTTAAATTTTAGTCCAATCAAACAATCAAATAAATAGTTATACTTGATAGCGTAAAACTAGATTGTAGGAACAACTACACCAGAATCCAAATTTTCTTATTCAATCCTTTCGTGGATCATGTCATTCCCTTTTTCTTCAAGATAATTCATCATTGAATAACCAATAAATGCAATGGATGTTTCATAAGTCTCTTGTTTAATGCTTCAAAGCTTTTTTTTTTTCTTTCAATACTCGCCTCCAACAACTATGTGTGAATGTAGCATCCCTTCTCTTTCTTCTTCCATCCTTTCAGCGTTTTTGTTCCTCTCTCTCACTCTCTGAATTTTTTTTATGCATATAATATTTTTTTTTAACTTATCAATGTTTTTCCAAAAAGAAACATACAAGATAGGTCTTTACATTCTTAAGCAAAAACCATTCTATGTTCTCTCTCCCTTAGTGAATACATGACAGAAATAAGAAAATGAGACAGAAGACGACCAAAATATGATATAAAAACACTATGGAATAGGAATTCTAATCCAAAATTTCAAATTTGATACCATAGGTACCCAACTAATTTTAATGAAATTAAACCCCAAAACTTCAATTTACCTCGTTACCTAAATGAATAAGTCCCTATAAACCCAAATTTATGATTTTTTTTTACTCTAAATAGATATTATGGACATAGTAAAACATTAGACAATTTTTTTTTAATCAAAGGACCTTTGACACAAAACTAGACAATACAAAAAGAAGAGAGAAAAACAATTCACCTAATAAAACTTTAACCAAATCAGATCCAAAACGAGACATAAAGAAAAAACATTTTAAACAATGAAAACAAAAAAGATATAACTTGATAAATAGAGTCAAGGTTTGATACCAAAATGATATGGAATTGTCCTTTAGATTGCTAATATGAGGTTTGAAGAAAAGTTTGCAACTTGACCCAACAAGAGCTTTGCCTTAAAAACTAAAGTTATATGCAATTGATCACTTTTACCCCACACCTATAATGAGATGCGAATGAGAAGTATAAATTATAACAAAGTTGATCAATTATTTGAAGAATTTGCAAGTTCAATCAAAAACTTAATATAGAAATCACTCAATCACATAAAGAAAAAAAGGCAATAATTTACGGCAACTTGTATATAAAAACTCATTAACCATCGAAACTTATAAGGTCTATCATATTTAACAATGTTTAGATTCAATTTCTTAACAAGTATAGTACTAGGAATATTAGCATAACTTTCACTATCAATAATCATACTACACAACTTGTTATTAATGTGACATCTAGTATGGAAGATGATCTCTCTTTGTTCCTCATTTACCAACTTCATAGCAACGTTCTGATCATCAACCCTTTAAAATTTCTTTTTTTTTAATTTTAGAAGCTCCTTGTCTACTAATCATATCATCAATTTTACTCATTAACACCTTCATCATAACTTTCATTTTATCATGTATTTCCTCCACAATTCTCATTTTTTAACACTTTTTGAAGACATTGTTTATACTCGAAATAAAGGTTACTAGCAAATAAAAAAATAATTATATTTTTCCTCACACAAACCTCACATGTTTACTCTTAGAATAAAATTCACTTTTCTCGTGTTTCACATAATTTATAGGTTTTTCACTTTAATAGACTTGATACACCTTTTACCACTTTATTATTGTACTTTGGTTCTTAAAAATAACTTAACAACTTATCAAACAATTAACCAAACTATACAATGATTTATTTTATATATAAAGACTCAAGAATCAGAATTATTCAAAATTTATTCAAAATCTCTCGTACTTTGATTCTAAAAAGTAACTTAACAACTTATCAAACAATTAATCAAACTACACAATAATTTATTTTATATTTAAAGGCTTAAGAATCAAGAATTATTTAAAATTTCTTCAAAACCTTAAGTTAGCAATCTAAGGGACAATTATGCATCAGAGCTCGGCTAATTTCAGGTTATATCTCTCTACTTTTCTTTGTTACAAGTAATTCTAGGGTTTTTCTTTATATCTTGCTATATCTAGGGTTTGTTTCTTGTGTTTCTTAGTTTCTTTCTCTATAGGGTTTCGACTATTACAACAACAAAAAAGATTGAATCTTGATTAATCTTTATGGTGTTTCAGTGGAATATTAATTAAAAAGAAAGAAGAAGAAGAGAATCAATTTTTTATAGGAAAAGAAAAAAAAAGTCTTGAAGTTGCTAGAAAAACAAATTTCATACAAACAAAAAATTATGTTCATCTTTGGACTTGAGAAATTCAACACCTATTAAAAAAAGGAAGCAAAATCAGAAACCTTGAAAGGATTCTTGAAAAAAATTTTGAAATTTCAGATCTTGCATGAACTAGGGTTTAGCCGAAACTTGTTGAAAGAGCGGTATAGTTTAGTATCTTTGTTGAAAGAGTTTTATGATGTGTTTGTTTGGACATAAATTGATATGCCTGAACTAGAAACCAACATTGGAGTATATAGGTTGTCTTTTATAGATGGGTGCAAACCTGTAAAGCAGAAATAAAGAAGAATGAGGCCAGATGAAGTGAGGAAGCAATGAGATGCAAGTTTTCTAGAAGTGGTCAAATACCCTCAATAGGTATCCAATATAAAGGCAGTACCCATGAAAGGAAATAAGATCCGATTATGTGTGGATTTTAAAGACTTGAATAAAACTAACCTGAAAGATGACTTTCCTCTTTTTCACATTGACATGCTTGTAGACAATGCCACAAAGAAATCTACTTGTTTTTTTTATGGATGGCTTCTTAGGTTATAATTAGATCAAGATAGCCAAAGAAAATAAGGAAAAAACTATCTTTGATAACCCATGGGGAACATTCTAATACAAAGGAATGCCTTTTGATTTGAATGATATTGGAGCCATATATTAGCGAGCAATGATAACTCTCTTTCATGATATGATGTATAAGGTGATTGAAGTATATGTCGATGACATGATCACTAAAACTTGGATAGGAGAAGATCACGTGCAAACTTTGAGGAAACTCTTTGAAAGACTAAGAAAATATCAATTAAAGTTGAATCCTACAATATGTATATTTAAAGTTAAAACTATGAAGTTATTGGAATATATGGTAAGCAATAAAGTAATTGAGGTACATCCTATTAAAGTCAAAGTTATCCAAGACATGCCAGCATCCAAGATCGAGAAAGAAATAAAAGGTTTCTTATAAAGGCTGAATTACATAGCTCATTTTATCTTCTAGTTTACAATTACATGCGAACCATTAGATTGTTGATGAAGAATAACACAGGAATTTGCAATGAAGATTATCAAGAGGTTTTTGATAAAATTAAACAATATTTTATAAACCCACTTCTTTTAGTAACACCAATCCCTAGGAGGCCTATGACTTATTGAAACAACCATGAGTGGTGTTTTGACTTTTTAAGATTTATTATCAATCTTATATGGTCACGTGATAATGATGATCGTATTAAATATTTTATTGGTTAACATGTAATTGACATTAGCTAATATATGCGCATGTGAGCTTAGGGAAAAAGTCATAAAACATGTTAAATTCCTTTGTCACTGCACTTGAAAATAAATCGAATGTTGGTAGTTAATTTTGTCTATAAGATTATAATCTTAATCAAAACCATAAATGAATGCCAAATTCAATTAGAACCATTTTCTGCTTCGATTATCTCCTCGTTCTTATGATACAGTCCAAAAGCGTACGTGGAGAAGCTGCTGTATTCCTTCTGTTCTTTTAACTAAGCCGTGCAGCTAATCCCATGTGTTATTTTTGGATATAGAACAAATTCATATTTCTTAGTTTTGGTTTTATGTGCAATACAAGTATCCAGAATAAACTATCTGTAGAGTAACATAGATATTCAAATTTAATAAGCACAAGAGAAGGAAGGAAATATTTAAATTAAAAAAGGGAAAAAAAAACAAATAAGATTAGATTATTGATAATTCTCAGATTTGTATTCAACAAAAACTGTTCTCCATGAACTTTACAAATTCATTAAAATCTAATCTTCCATCTCCATTTTCATCAAAGATTCTGATAATCTTTCTGCACTTCTCCAGCTCAAGTTTCTCCTTCAATCCCAATATGTAGAAAACTCTCTGCAACTCACTTGCTTCAATAAAACCATCACTGTTGTGGTCAAAAACATTGAAAGTTTCCTTAATTTCCTCCAAGCTCGGCTCCTTCTCATCAAACAGCTGTGAAAGTTCATCAGAATCCATCCACTCCTTAAGATCCTCACTTTCTCTGCTGCAAAAAAGTCCAAAGTTTGCCATCACCATCTCCACATCTTCTCTGCAGATATTCCTTTCGTCTCTCTTGTTGTCAAAGCAAGACTCCTGGGATTTCATTGATGTCTCAGAATCCTGATTTCCATCATCATCTTCCCAAAGCTCTGAGTTGCCAAGGCTTAGTTGGGATTGGATGAAGAACCGAAATCTTGAAAAAAACTTCTGAAAATTACTGAACCTACTAAATATCAATTTAGATAAGAATAAAAGAACCATTTTAAACCATAGAGAAGAGGATCGGTTGGCGTTTGATGATGCCTTTTGCACCGTGATTAAGCTGGCTAAATGGCAAGCCTCCATTGACTGAGTAATATATTGCTGCAAGAGAGGAAACTCAAAGGAAAAAGAAATAATGAATGTAGTGCTTTAAGGAATGGAGAGGAGGGATGCTAATTATATAGGCTCAACAGTCATAAGAGGCGGCATCTGAATGCACGAAGAGTCAGCTTTCAAAGGAGGTGAAGGGAAGCTGCTTGTATGTTGCCAATGGCGGCAAAGACGTTGAAAAAACACGAGGAAATGGTCACTAAGATCCCAATACTTGGATGGAAGTTTCTCTGCTCCTTCACCACAAAGAAAAGGAAATTCAGGCAGGAATGTTTTATAAGCAACGTGGGGTTACTTTTTTATTTGTTTATTTTTATATATGGTGATACGAGTGACTATCTTGGAATTTTCTTCTTATTCCTCTACCATTGTCGACTAATATTAATTAAATTATTGCTTTACTTAGTCCCTGTATTCTCAGAAAAGTAATTAGCTAGTCCCTCTGGTTTTAAAAGTCCAATATAGCATCCTTATGTCGCTCTTTCCATTAATCTTTCGGTTACGTATAAGGTTACAGATGATTATTAATACCCGTAGGTTAGATTTCTCGATATTTAAATCTTTCCATTTATCCATCAAGATATAAGAAATTCAGATATTTATTAAATATTTATTAAATTTTAGATATTCAATTGATATCTATTATAATTAATAAAAAAAATAAAATAGTTAGCATATATGTGTGTATAATAAATAATTAAATAATAAATATTATTCAATATATGTGTTTTATTTCAGTATTAAGGTAATATATCTTATTGTATTAAAAAATCTAAATACTCCACAAATATATTTATATAATATAAATATATATTTTGGGTTAGGTTCAGGCGGGTTTCAAATCGGGTTTGTCAATATTTATATCATATTCTCTATCTATCAGGTTGAATTTGTATTCATCAAACTCGATTAATTTGTCATCCCTGAATAAGGTGAAGAGCTATCACTTATTCATTTATTTTTCTTTTCAAAATACCCTTTCCACTGTATATTAATTGTAGTGATAATTTGGTCATTAAAAAAAAAAGTTAACAGAGATTTTAAAGAATTGACAGTGATAGTCAAAGGACTAAGATGTTGATTTTTAAAAACTAAAAGGATTAAGTTATTGTATCACTAAAGATAAAGGGAGTAAACTATTATTGTATTTGCGGTTTCCAATCATGAATCACAATGTTCCAACCATCTATGTGCATTTTGTTTTATAAAACAAATCTTATTATTTTTCTAAAAATATTTAGCATTATTTCCAAATTAAATAGCAATTGAACTTTAAAGTAGTGTTTGATTACTGTATTAAAATAAAAAAGATAAAAATAATAAAAACACAAATGTATTTGGTTAAAGAGAAAGAGATACAAATAAATTTGTTTTTAAAATAATTTTAAAGTGATTTTTTTTATTTTCAAAACAGAAGGTATATAAAATCATGTTTTTAGAGCTAATATTTATTATTTTTTATTTTTAAAATATCTTTATAAAAAATTTTCAATTTCAAAATTATTCAATTAAAACATATAATGATAAAAATAGTTATTTAAACCCAACTCGGGGATCGTTCCAGGACAAAGTTTGGTTCATTGGTTGAGACTCAGGTTACAAGTTGGGTTGATCTAAGTCAATATAAAAATAAAAGTAGGGGGTAAAACTAGAGTCATGGATCAAGATGGTCAACCCGGATCAATATAATGATAAATATTATTATTATCATAGTTTTAAAACTTAACTCGAACATCAACCAGAATAACCCCAGGTCACAAGTTAAGAGGTTCAATTTTTTTAGTCAATATTATTTATTCTTGTATTTATTTTAATTTAAATATGTTTTTTTTATCCAACAATAGTTCTTTAAATAAAGACCATCATCATTTGAAAACCAAGTTAAAATATATAAAAAAAATTAATATTAGAATAAGTTTTACATATTTATATAAAAAAATCAGATAAAAAAAATAACAATAAAATATATATTTTTTCTCATTAAATAATTATCATCAATTTCTTTAAAACAATTATGTATATTACATTCATATATAATTATTCATATTTTTATTTTTTTAATTATTTTTTTCTTTTCTTTTTATTAAAAATATAGTTCTTTTTAAATAAAAAAATTTAGATGATATTTAAAAAAATTCACAACTTTCACTATAAAAACTATAATCTTATTTAAAATTATGGAACAAACAAATAATTTTTAAAATATCATATTAATAATTTAGTTAAAGATAATTTTATTTTAAAATTAAAATAAAAACAGAATAATTAATTAAAAAGGAAAGAAAAGAGTGGGGGAACTTTAAAAAATCAGCCTAGGCGTTGCTAGGAGCCTAGGACTTGAAGTCTAGGTCTATAACGTCACGCCAACACGTTTGACTTTCCTTTAAAAAGAAATTGAATTAGGACTCAGTTCCAAGTTTTTACCAAATCATTTGATTTTGGTCGAATTACTTGAATTGATTTTATTTTTTTAAAAAAAAATTAAAATAATATTATTTTAGTTAAAAAATAAACAAAAACCAATAAGTTGCAACTGTATTTTTAACCCGATCTTGTCAAATCAATCGAATCATATCGAAATTTTTTTTTCATTATTTTTTTTTTAACACGATCAGGTTTCAATTATAAATCGACTAGATTTTAAAATGATCCATCAAATTAGATCAAGTCAGGTTTTAAAACTATAGTTATGATTCTTTGTTTTTTTGTGGTATGGTTAAAAAAAAAATGTATAAAAAAAATAAACGACCAAATTATACTATTACTATGGAAGATTGCGTTGCAGGGGAATAGTGCAGTCAACATTGAAGAGCTATAAAAAACAATATCCTAACTCTCAGTTACATTGAAATTTCTTAAACATGTTTTGAAGACATTATTTTATTTTTTTTACTATCTTTTAAGATATTTAATGCCATGAATTTTTTTTTAACTTAATAGAGGAAAAATTATATATCCATCCTAATTAATTTCTTCATGATGAATATTAAAAAAAAATAGTTACATTCATTTGTTACTAAAGTATAACCGATTTAGTCAACAATATTAGTTATATTTAAATCATTAACTAACAATAAATTAATTATTTCATTGAGGGAAATTAAACAGAAAAGAAACGTAAAAAGAAATAGAAATAGAAAGGTAAAAGGTCACTAGATTTTGAACCACGCTAGCCTTGGCACACCTAGGCCACTGTGTAAACCCAGGTGTTTTTCTCCCCATTTGCAGAGTAGAGGTAAATATTTTTTTATTTGGTTTTCATCTAAAAAATAATTAAATTAAATTTTTAAAAAAATAAAAATAAAATTGAATTGAAACCAATTTAAACCAATAAGTTCAATTTAGTTAATTTAATTAATTGAAAAAAATAGAAAGCCCTAATTAATTTTGTTGGGCTTTTTGTGACTTTTTTAGGGGTTTTATGGGTATTTGTATTGAGTTCTTATGGGTTCTTAAAAGGTTTATAATTGATATAAAAAATGTATTTTAATTGTGTAACTTTCCTTGACTAGAATTCTAGTTAGAAGGAGAAATATCTCCCAAATGGCACCAATGGTTTTCTCAAAGAAGAGCCACCCATTTCGTTGATCTTTACAAAAGTTGCTGAGATCAGCTATAGCCTTGGCCTTTCTTTCCTTGAAGGTCGCTTCTTCAAGTTAACAACAAATCTCAGAGCTTTCAACCAACTTGGCCTTTCTTTCCTAGTAGGTCGCTTCTTCAAGCTGTGTCTCCAGAAAATATCAAGATCGTTGAACAAGATTCATCAAAAGAGATATCCAGAATAGTCTTCATCAAAAGTTGTCATCTAAGGGTACATTTCCACGTCATAATTTTAAAATCCAATTTAGCCTGATGGATCAATCTAGAACCCGGTTGATCCAGGACTAAAACCAAACTAGATTTATAAAAAAATAAGGATATTTAAAAATCCGGCCGACCCAATAGATTGACTCTGTGATCTGGTCAAAAACTCAGATGAAAATTATTAATTATTTTTTTGTATTTTTTATTAAAACAATATTATTTTAATTTATAAAAAAAATAAAATTGACTTGAACCGGATCAATCACCTTGCCATATTTAAAAACACTGTTGTCAATGAGCCACAACTCAATTAGGTCCCATCCCTACAAGTCTCCTAGCAAGCCAAAAAAAAAAAAAGATGATGAAGCTCACGGGTTTCTCAAATTGTGTATAATGATTAACCCCACAACATTTCACAAAAAATATTATGCTAAGCTTTTCATTTCAGTGTTGATTTCAAGCAATTCAAACACCAATCCTTCAAATCATCGAACCTTTGCATAATTTGATTAAAAAAAAAAAAACCCTCATAAATTACAAACAGATTTACACTAGAATTATTTTATCTGAATATATATATATATATATATATATATATATATATATATATATAAACAGATAACCACTATCATCAAATTTGCTTAATAAAAAGAAAACCCAATCATTAAAAACAAAAAAAAAATCAACAGTCTCCTCAACTTTCATCTCACATGAGAATTGCATAATTATTGAAACATTTTTTAATTATGATATACGTACAATGAAAGTATTGCAGCTATACATGTGCGTGTAGTTTCTTTTTTCTTTTGATAAAAATGAAACTTTATAGTTAAACGAAACGATACATGGTTTATTACATAAGGAAAAATACAATATAGAATATAAATGCAGCACAAACACATCAAAAATAGGCAATGTCATGATGAGATGCATATAATTTATTGTTGGACTAGACAAACATACCTTCAATTTTCAGATTTTTTTTTAAATCAAAAAGTTTGATAGATTATTCACTATATTATTGGGTTCTCAAATGTCATATAAAAATGATAATAAAATATTATTTGAAAGTTTTTAAAATTTCATTAGACAAATCTACAATTATTTAGATGCCTCACAACCACCACTAGTTGAATGATAGATATTCAGAAAGGATTTCTTAATTTTAAATGAACATTTAATAGAAGCTTTTTTTTACTATAAATAGATTATGTAACAAATTATAATTGTATCGAAGTTTATGTTGCTTTAATTAGATCTTTTATGTAAATTTATGATACTTTATTAAAACTATGATTGCATATTATTATGTTACATGAATTTTATATGAAATTATTATTTGCATGTATACATACATACACATACATACACGTGTGTGTGTTTGTATGTGTATATATATACAATAGAGTGTGATGAATGAGATATTGAGAATTTAAGTTTAAGATACTCTAACTTTGTAATGTAATGTGTTTAGGATGAAAAAACAATGATTTGGATGTAAATTGTTGTATATTAAAGTGAAATAATTTTTATCTGATAATTTAGGATTTTTTTTTATAAAGAAAACTCTACTAAAATTTTAGTAGATTTTTCAATTGAAGATTATATATATATATATATATATATATATGTTCATAAGAGACATGTAAATATGGAAGATGTTACGCAAACATTCCAAATTAGTTACTTTGACTTGACCACTTTTGCATTTCAATCTTCTTTTAGATATATGATTTATAACTAGCATGACATATATACTCTATTAAATATTTTTGAAGTTTAAATTCTTGTCATTGTTCACTCAATCCAGTCTATAAAAGAAAAAAAATCAGGTTGGTTATTTTGCTTGGTAAAAGTTAGGGGGTAGGTGGGGTTTAAACAAAGATTCCAGACTGGGAGCTACAATGCTAATTTTGTTTTAAAAACAGATAAATTTTGACCTCTCATGCATTATACTAAGGTTTATTTAAAGAAAATATTAAAAATAGGTCAATTCTTAAAGCTATACTTTTTGAGTTTACCATCTGTTTATGTCTAAGAATGTATTTGTTTTAGCTTTTGTGGTTAAAATTGTGGTTGGGTACAACTTATTTATGCACAAAACTCAATCACAAAAAGCTAGTTTTTTTTTATATAGTTTTTTTAATGAGTCTCACACCTAAACCTCAACATCCACCTATAATACAAACACACACTAAAAGTGATAAATCTAGTCTGAGTTAATTCAAAGATACCACATTACCAATAAATATTTAAATCAAAAATTTTAGGAATATTTATAAATATTTTGAAAATGAGTAAAAACCTTCGAACTATCAATCATTTTGATTGGTACCTTTTATATTTTCTTTCTTTTAATTTTTATACCTAAACTATGTAGTGTTTATATGAGGTCCTAATTCATAGATTTCATCACTATTACGTTGAGTTTGATTAATATACCAGGATATAAACATGTTTTGTTCCATGAATAGAGACAAAAAATATAAAATATACTTATATTTGAAATAGTTTTGGAATAAATTTCTAATTTTTTAAAATAAAAAATATAGGAAGACATGTCTCTAGAACACCATCAAATGAAAGTTATGATGAACACAAGTTGATTTAAACCAATTTTAAATCCAATGATTACTAAATTTAAGTATTTTGAAATTTGCAAGTTTTTTTAAAAAAACAAAAACTAAAACTCAAATTTTGAGTTCATTTGAGTTTTGAAATGGTTTTTGATGTTAAAATATTGTTGACAAGATTGAAAGAATTATTCTAAATCAGCATATTGTAATTTAAATCACAAATCGAAGCGACATGTATCTGATACAACCCATATAGAAAAAAATTGCAAAAAGTTCAGGATGGAATTGTGAAATTACATTGTTTTTGTATGAAATTGATCCTCAATAATTCACTATGTGGGTTACAGACTTTTTTCTTCTTCCCAACTTTTTCCAGCTGAAAACTAAAAATCTAATTTCAGCACATTTTCACGACGAGAAGCCTTGTTTTTTTTGTTTTTTTCCTTTTCATTTGTTTCTAAGCAATGCATCAAGAACTCTACAACAGTAAAGAAAAGAAGAGACAAACATTGAAGCATCTTATAATAATAATAATAAAACAGAGAGAAAGGAGACAGAAAGTATCGTTACGACAAGAGATCCAACATTGACGCATCTTATTCACAAATTACAGTTTGCCAAAAAAGACAAAAACACAGCCAGTATAATTCTGAAAACCACACTGTTTTACAACAACACAAAAATTAGAAAAGGAAACAAAAGAAGAACACAAACACAAACAACTATCAATCATCCTTGTGGAGGAGGGGTATATATATAGCCAGTTTTGGGGTTAGTATTTGGCTTTGGATCCAAATCATAGTCCAGTGCATACATTCCCCTTGAATTCCCTGCACTTTCCTGGGAAACAAACACGGATCAATTTACAAAATTATCAGCAACAGTAACAATTATTATAAAGAGAAAGATAAAAAAAAAATAGAAGAAAAAAACCAACCTCTAATTCAACCGAAGAATCTCCAAACTCAAATGTCTCAATCACTTTCCGACCGAATCCTACAATTAACATAAGAAAAATTGTAAACCCCGCTCCCCCGAAGAAAAATGATTCCTTAGAACAGTCCTACAAAAATAACCCATCAAGAGGTTGTAATATACCACGTCCATGGGAGAAGCTTGGGAGAACCAGAAGAGCTAAAACAAGAATCACCCTGAGAAAACAAGACCAACCCATCATGTTTTGCACAGTTCTGGGAAATGTGTATGCCTTAGACTCCATGTATAGCTTTTTGGTGATTGTGAAACCGCCCAAGCTACAGATCCAAGAAAGAGGGTTTCTTAATGCCTTCTTCGGTGAGTAAATGATACCAAGGCACTTGGAAGAAATGCAATCCTACAAGAAGGCAGTTCACGAGGCCTAGGAGATGGTTTTAAGACATCGAGACCCTATTTAATACTCAAACCTCTTTGACATGGAAAGTGCTTAGGAGGTTTTCTATTTATATGTTATTGGAAGCTGCTTCGATGATGCCAATGGGAAGAAATCCTTGACCCTAGTCAGGTCCAACTTTGTCACTTCATTTCTACTGTTTTTTTATTATTATTATTTATTATTATTTTTAACTAGTTTTTTTTATATATATAAAGGTGGTTTATGGTAGATAATAATATAAATTATATCTTGGGATCTCACTTAAAAGTTTAAGTTATTGAATTGAATTGGTTCTTTAACATGGTCTCAGAGCCTTTATGACCAAGCGGTCACGAGTTCGAATCTCACCATCCATATTTATTTGATAAAAATTAAGCACAATCTAATGTGGGTCTGTGCAAGTTTCAAGCTTAAAGAGCTTTTACTTGAGGGGGTGTGTTAGATAATAATATAAATCATATTTTGAGACCTCACTTAACAGCTTAAGTTATTGAGTTGAATTGATTATTTAACAGTTTAATGGTTACTATCATAATTTTAAAACTTGATTCGAGTGTCACGAGTGAGATTGATCAGCCTGGGTCCCGGTAAGGACAAAAATGATTATTA
This sequence comes from Populus alba x Populus glandulosa, assembly GCA_033617975.1. Taxonomy (NCBI): domain Eukaryota; kingdom Viridiplantae; phylum Streptophyta; class Magnoliopsida; order Malpighiales; family Salicaceae; genus Populus; species Populus alba x Populus glandulosa. The sequence continues at coordinate 12,412,496 of CM066146.1, read as the reverse complement.
TCATATTTTTAAAATCTAACTCGAGAATCGACTAAAAATAAGGCTGGAGTCAAGTATCGGGAGAGTTAACTCAAAATAAAAATGTTTATTTTCATAATTTCACAACTTGATTTGGGGGTTAACTTGGGTAAGGTCTAGGTCACAAATCAAGAGGATCAACTCGGGTTGACTCGAGTCAATAAAGATAAAAATTATTATTATTATAGTTTTAAAACTCAACTCAAGTGTCAATTCAAGAAATGCCAAAGATATTTATTAGGAGGATTGACACGAGTTGACCCGAATTAATGTATGAATAAAAATAAATATTATCATAATTTTAAAACCCAACTAGAGTGTTAATCCAAGGCAAAGTTTAGATCATGAGTTGGGAGGGTTAACCTGTCAAGTCGATCGTGGTTTGATAACTAGTGTTATTATAATATTATTAATGTTAACACTCAATATAAATTAAAGTAAAAGCAAATATATCTAATTATTTTTCTAAATAGATAAGTTTAACAACAATAAATATTAAGGGTAAAATAAATTATTTTTTATATTTTATTCTATCTTATCCATCATAACCAAACAGGATAAAAAGATAATCACTTTATATTATACATCACTATCATATATAATTCTATATTTGCTTTATTTTTTGTTTTATCTCATCCATAGTTTTAAAACCCGGACCGGCCCGGCGGGTTGACCCGGGACCCGGGCATGGAACCGGTCCGGGTGAAGGCCAAAACCCGCTTGGGAATTGGCCCGGCCAGACCCGGTCGACCCGGAACCCGGTTGACCCAGCAAGACCCGACCGCAAACCCGTTGACTTTTTTTTTTGTTTTGTTTTGCTAAAACGACGTCGTTTTGATTTTTTAAAAAAAAATTAAAAAATAAATTTTGACCCGGCCGACCCGGCGACCCGGTCAAAACCCGGAACCCGGGCCTTGGACCGGGCCGACCACCGGGCCGGGTCTTAAAACTATGATCTCATCTATCTTTATTATCTTTATGTTTTCTATCATGAGAAAATAATCCAACGCTAAAAAGAATAACCTCTTTTCTATCGCTTCATAAGTTCCTCGTAGTTGAGTTGCTTGGAATCATTTCATTTTTTTTTTACTTTTATATCTTTTTATGAATAAACAAATATAAGTCTTATATGTATATATAATCGAATCTTAAACTTACCAATGCTTAAGTTGAAGTACTTCATGATATGTCACTACTCAAGAAGCTAAATTTAGTGTACAGAAATTAAAGATACTCAAACTTAACCTACTACTTATATATTTAATAATTTTGTTTAACCTAGTAATTGTGATAATCTCGTTTAATAAAACATGTTTTTGATGATCAGAGGCGAAATAAATTATAAAATGGAGGAGCCACTGTAAAAAAATCTTATGATAAGTTTGAAAATAAAATAACAAACAAAAGACTAAAAGACTGCAGAGATATTACATAATTTTTTAGGTACAACATACATATTTTCTAAGAAATAAGTCTGAAATTTAAGAGTAATTTTTTTTTTTAAATCAAAATTATAGGACTAAACTATAAAGTTTCTCAAAGTTTAGAGGTATGGCAGCCTTAACCCTATACCTAATTATGCCCACTACTAATGATTTGACTAGAAATTATATAGTAGAAATGTAATCAAGCATGGATGGTGAGAGAGTTGACCTGCCTTTACAATCAGAAAGCATGTCTGCTTATGCATCAGTACTGTCTTCAGACCTGAAGGGGAAGCACATGCAATCATACCAAATAAAATTGAATAATTTCTGGATAAAGATCGACAAAGACGTTTTCCTATCACTCTTTCGATTGCTTCGTTGAGATTAATTAAAGATGAATTGGTAAAGCTTTAACAAATTAGGTCTTCTTGCACTGCACGGAAGCTAGCCATGTTGGAAAGCTTCGATACATACACCCACTTCATCTTTCTTTACTTGGTTGCCTATCACAGACTGTTAATGCTCACTCAACAGTATATAAAACTCGAAATATGCTCGTTAAACATCAATTTGAGGCAGATCCTTTATAATTAATGGATATCCAAGTCATCATGCCCGGCCTCTAGCTATCCTTAATTTGGACAGATAATTGACTCGTCCTAGATTAAAAAAAATGTAAATATATAAATATATATATATATATATATATATATATAAATTAACATGTCAAACTCATGACACAAGTTTTAAGATCAGGGTAACTTTATAAAAAAAAATTAAAACAAATGATGAAATTCAATCCTTAACCAATTCAACATTGAAAGATTAAATAAATAAATAAATAAACATTGTTTTAGTTTACAATGCCATGTGAGCACATCCTTATTTAGAGTATGTTTGGTATTGTGGTAGCATTTGTGCTGTGGTTGATTTGATTAAAATATATATTTTTTTATTAAAATTATGATTGATAGTATTGTTTATCAAAAAGCATGTCAATAGGTTTTTGGTTAAAATTGTAGTTAAAATCGATGTTGTTTATAAAATTACTTAGAAGGATGCAAATTTATTTCTTATTTTGCATTGTTTTGTTCATAAATAGGAGAAACAACAACTAGAACAAAAAAAACACTGGTTTTTTTATCCCATCAAACTTGTTGCATTGTTATCACAAACATAATCTATACGTGAATGCCTCTAGTTTTCATGTGTTTGTGAATGTTGAACCACATCGGTTAAAATATCCTCAAGAACAAATTTAGGATGACAATAAAACTCATTAAATGCAACATCATGCTCTAACTTTCTTCTTATATAATTATGCAGTGCCATTGATGTCACGAAAATATAAACTTATGTTTTGTAAGGAAACACAAGCATGTTCTGCAAAATTCTTCACCTTTTTCTCTATATTCCAAAATTACATTCTATTATGATAAGCCAGAGATACACGCCTCCTCTGTCACGTAATATAGAAGGCCATATATCAGTTATAACTGACTTTCAGTTATAACAATTGTAACTGTCATTCAGTTACAACAACTATAATTGGTAACTGCCATTCAGTTAATGTATGTAATGTATATACAGTCACTCATTTGCATAGAGTTAATAAGAAATATAGAGAAGCTACGTTTTGCTTTCTCAAAATCAAACTTATTAAACAATGTAGTGAAGAATGAACATGATTAAATATTTCTTCTTGACTTTGTGGTTGGTGTCATCGATGAAATTCTAAAAGATGATTTCTCTCACCTTTATATGGCCCTAAAAAGCCGTACTCATTTGGATATTTGGAATCGACAACATAATACTTCCCTATAATAACATAATGTTTCTTTACAACTTAATCCTCATTGCATGCTAAAAAATAAACTTATCTAAATATAATAACATTTACTTTGCTTCTTCATTAATACCTTCTAGTGGTTTTGGAGATTTAATATTAGGATTATCAATCACCTTAAGAAAAATTTATATATCATGTACGCAACCTTCTCATCCAACCTAAACAAATATAAATTGTATGTCAAAGCTACATGTTGCTATTACATTTTGTGTCGCTACATATTTTTTTCTAACATATGGTATTTCATTTTCTTATGATACACATGAACACACATGTGTGCCATGGATAACTCCAATATAATTCTATAATAAAAACATGAAGCAAGAAAAATCATTTCATATGTTTTCAGTAAAAAGTAGTCATCATTATTCATGCATAAAACCACATTAAGGTTACCTTGAAATGAGACATTTATTGTGAATTCACCGTGAGTTCTTTTAGTGTGCTTGAAAATTATAGGTCTTCTGGTTTGATGATTTCTACTGCTAACGAACACATAGATCTCAGAACTTCATTAAAATATTTACAAGCAGTTTTACCGGAATATTGAAATCTCTCATGAACTAAATATAATTATTATTTAGAACCATAGATGGTTTCTTTCAACATAGAAATGTGATAGTTGAATGAAATTTTGCATGGGCTTTTAATACGATGTGTTAATATGTTTAAAATGAATGTAATGACATTTCAAAGTAGGATGAGTGTTAGTAAATATGTTAATGAAGTTAATATATTTAAGATTGATGCAATGATAAATAAATATAATTATTGTAATACATAGCAAGAGCTCTAGCTATGCTTACTAGTTTACGATGATTACATTCTCTCAACCAAAATGACTCACCTTCCTTATCAACATCGTTTTCATTGTCGTTATTGATAACCATTGATAAATCAATGTATATCTGTTATAGTTTGTTATTCATTAGGACTCCACTACTGCAACAATTTGTATTCCTAAAGGATTAGTCTTCCTGTAACGTAGAGAACTCTATTAGGTCTCTGTTAGGTTTGTATCTATATATATGTCGTTTCTTAATAATATACACAAGAAATTCTCCTCCAAATCTTCAGCTCTATCATGGTATCAGAGCGTCTCTGATCCTTTATTTTTTTTTTCTTTTCTCAAATCTTCTTCAATTCTGTTTCTTCCTTCTTCTCATCACCATGTCAACTTCCATTCCTTCAAACACAGAAAACCATCTTATAACCATAAACACAGCTGCTCAAGCTCTTCTGAAACTCACCTCTTCCAATTATGCTTCTTGGAAAATTCAATTTGAAACACTCTTTATTGGCTACGATCTCCTTGGTTACATCGATGGCTCCAAGCCGTGTCCCTCATCAACTCTTGTAACAGATGATATCACTGTTCCTAATCCTGCCTATAGTCTATGGATACGGCAAGATCAACTTCTCTTGAATGCCATTGTTGGCAGCCTTTCTCCTCCGCTTATTTCCTTTGTAGTCCGCACCACTTCTTCTCATGATGCTTGGCATGTTCTTGCCATAACATATGCCAAACCATCACGTGGACGTATTCGCCAGGTGAAAAACCAGTTAAAGAATCTCACAAAAGGTTCTATGAGTATCATAGATTTTGTCTACTTCATTAAAGCAAGATCTGACGAACTTGCTGTTCTTGGTGCTCCTATGGACGCTGATGATCTTACTGAACAGATCCTTGATGGTTTAGGTGAAGATTACACCGAACTTGTTCGAGCTGTCCAAGCTCGCGAAGGTGTCATCTCCTTTGATGAACTACATGAGAAACTTCTCTTGTTTGAAGCATCACTTCAAACAAGGTCACAATCCTCTCATCTTGGTCCTATTACTACCAACTCTTTTACCAAGAACTCAAGCAACAATAATTGGCGACCCTCAAGAACCAACTGGCGCCCATCTTCTTCTCCTATCGGGAACAATTTTCGTTCCTCATCTACTACCAATTTTCGCCCTGCTATGTTTCCCAATCAGGTTCGCAATAATCGGTTGCATGCACGTCCTTATTTGGGCCATTGCCAGATGTGTGGCACACAAGGGCACACCGCTAAACGTTGTCCTTCTTTTCAATTAGTTCATGTTCATGGTTTTAAATCTGCTAACTCCTCAAATGGTATGCCATCCCCATGGAATCCTCAAGCCAATTTTTCTTCTTCATCACTATCCACCACTGCGTCATGGTTACTGGATAGTGGTGCTTCCCATCACGTTACTGCCGACCTCAATAATCTTTCCCTCCATACACCTTATATTGGGCATGATGATGTTATGCTAGGCGATGGTACCAACCTTTCCATAAGTCACACTGGTTCAGTATCCCTTCCCACATCTAACTCTTCTTTCCACTTACAAGATGTTTTGTGTGTTCCAAAAATGCAAAAAAATTTAATATATGTTGCATTATTCTGTATCACCAACAATGTGTCGATTGAACTTTTTCCTCATTGTTTTCATGTGAAGGACCTACAAACGGGGGACATTCTTCTGCAGGGCAGCACTAAGGATGGTATTTATGAATGGCCAGTTGTGACCCCTTCTACTCCTCCCATTCTAGCCTTCTCTGTTGTCAAAACAACAATGTCCATTTGGCACCAGCACCTTGGTTATCCAGCCTCCACAATTCTTAAACACATCATGTCCTCCTATCATTTAAATTATTCTTCTCAAAAAAAGTTTTTGCTGCGATGCTTGCTTAAGTAATAAAAGTCATAAACAACCATTTTCTGTTTCTACATTGCACACTACCCGTCCTCTTCAAGTTGTATTTTCAGATGTTTGGACCCCTCCTATTATTTCACACGATGGTTGTAAATACTATGTTATTTTTGTTGATCATTTTACAAAATACATTTGGTTTTATCCATTAAAACGCAAATCTGATGTCCAAATAGTGTTTCGACGCTACAAGGCAATTGTTGAAAAATATTTTCAACAAACCATTATTTCTCTTTATTCTGATAATGGTGGTGAATACATTGCTCTCAAACCATTTCTTTCCGAACATGGAATTAGTCATCTCACGTCCCCACCACATACACCTGAACATAATGGTTATTCTGAACGACGACATCTTCACATTGTCGAAACTGGTCTTACCCTTCTTTCTCATGCCTCAATACCTACTATATTTTGGACTTATGCCGTCACCACCGCCGTTTACCTAATTAACAGGATGCTTACTCCCACATTAACATGTCTTCACCATATGAGTCCATTTTTCACAAGAGTCCTAACTTTTCTAAACTTAAAGTGTTTGGCTGTTTATGTTATCTTTGGTTAGGTCCATATGCTTCTCATAAACTTGATTCGAAATCTCAACCTTGTGTTTTTCTTGGATACTCCCTTTCTCAAAGTGCACATCTATGCCTTGACAAATCCAATAACAAATTACATGTTTCACGGTATGTACAATTCGTTGAGTCAGTTTTTCCTTATAAATCTTATCCTGCTGCACCTTCAAATCTTCCTTCCCTCGTTTCTGACTGGCTGCCTTCACCTATTTCTGTCTCATCTCAAACCCCACAGCAACTGGCTCGTTCTACTTCGTCCTCACAATGCCACGCAGATGTATCTTCTTCGTTGGTCTCTTCATCAAGTCCTTCAACCCATGCTGGAACAATCCCTTCCATCATATCTACTTCACAGGTAACTGCTTCGTCCTCTCACCATAATCCTTCACTTCAAGATCCATCTCTACGTGCTCCACCACCACCACAACATTTCCAACACCCCATGATCACTCGGTCATGGAATAATATTCACAAACCAATCCAAAAACTGAGTCTTCACACTACTAAACCGGTCATCTCTCCAACAAAACCTTCCACCCTCTCTCAGGCACTTAAAGATCCAAATTGGCGAGCTGCTATGTCTGAGGAATATGATGCTCTAGTATGCAATGGCACATGGGAACTTGTTCCTCTTGATGGTATTCCTAACGTTGTTGGTTGCAGGTGGGTTTACAGCATTAAAAGACTTTCTGATGGATCCATTAACAGATTTAAAGCACGGCTTGTTGCCAAAGGGTTCCACCAGCGTCCCGGTGTAGACTATCATGAGACCTTCAGCCCCGTTGTGAAGCCAACCACTGTTCGTTTGGTACTCAGTCTTGCTGTCAGCCGCGGATGGTCACTTAAACAGCTGGATATCAACAATGCTTTCCTTCAAGGTCATCTATCTGAAACCGTTTACATGGTGCAACCTCCTGGATTTGTTGATCATGACAAACCGTCATTTGTCTGCAAACTTCACAAGGCCATTTATGGCCTCAAACAGGCGCCTCGGGCTTGGTATCATGAATTGCGCACCTTTCTATTGGCTTCTGGTTTCCGCAATTCCCACTCTAATCCTTCTCTATTCATATTTCACAGTGCTCAGCATGTTCTGTTTTTGCTGGTTTACGTGGATGACATTATTGTCACAGGCAGCGACAACAACATTCTAACAGATTTTGTTTCCAACCTTGCCAAACGGTTTTCTCTTAAGGATCTTGGTAATCTGTCCTACTTCTTGGGTGTTGAAGTTCTTCCTCACAAACATGGTATTCTACTCTCTCAGCGCAGGTACATTATTGATCTGTTAACTCGTCTCAACATGTTGGATGCAAAACCAGTGCCCACTCCGCTTCCAAGCTCTGCCTCTACTATTTCATTGATGTCTGGCTCACCATTATAGAATCCCACAGTTTATCGTGAAGTGGTAAGGAGTCTTCAGTATCTTTCCCTTACAAGACCAGATGTGTCCTTCACTGTGAACAAACTGTCTCAGTTCATGCACAGCCCAACCGATGATCACTGGATTCTTGTTAAACGAATTCTGCGATGCCTTGTTGGTACATTAAACAAAGGCCTTCTTCTGCACCGTGACTCACCCTCCAATCTTCATGCCTTCGCTGATCAACTTCATGCCTTTTCAGATGCCGATTGGGCTGGCAATAAAGATGATTATTCATCCACTAGTGCTTATCTAGTTTATCTTGGGAGTAATTTAATTTCTTGGAGTTCAAAGAAAAAAAAGACCATTGCCAGGTCTTCAACAGGGGCAAAGTATCGCTCTGTTGCTGCCACTGCTGCTGAACTTTGTTGGGTACAATCTTTACTTCATGAACTTGGTGTTGCTCTATCTTCCTCACCTGTGATATACTGTGATAACATAGGAGCAACTCAATAAGTTCCAATCTTATTTTTCATTCTCGCATGAAACATGTTGCAGTCGACTATCATTTCCTTCGCGATCAAGTTCAATCCGGTCAGTTACGTGTAACTCACGTTTCATCTGCTAATCAACTTGCGAACCTTCTGACCAAACCCCTATCAACATCTACATTTCAGTTGTTTCGTGACAAGATTGGCCTCTCCGATCGTGGTCCATCTTGAGGGGGCATGATAACCATTGATAAATCAATGTATATCTGTTATAGTTTGTTATTCATTAGGACTCCACTACTGCAATAATTTGTATTCCTAAAGGATTAGTCTTCCTGCAACGTAGAGAACTCTGTTAGGTCTCTGTTAGGTTTGTATCTATATATATGTCGTTTCTTAATAATATACACAAGCAATTCTCCTCCAAAGCTTCAGCTCTATCAGTTATCATCGTCATTATTTGTATAGCTATCATCATCACCATCATTATTGTTACCGACACCACCACCATTGTTGTTATAGCCACTACAATAGAAAACATATCAAACAACATGATTCATAACATTATCATAATCCCCATCAAATAAATCATTAAATCAATACATGTCCATATCTATAATTTTAAAAGAATTAATTTTTTCACATTAACTCCTATTTCATCAATATTGAGCTGTTCGGAAATCAGTTAATATATACATGTCAATAAAAAAATATAATAGATTTAAAATAAATGATTTTTAGTTTATTTGGTCTCCATCAAATTAATATATTCATGCAAAACTTGCTCTATTAAATTTATATTTTACAAATTACATCAAAACAAACAAAATAAATAACCATTCCACTTTACAGTATTATTTTTAACAAAGAGTATCGTATGCAAATACAGATTTTTGAATAGTTGTGCACATTTCTCCTAAACCTCGGTCGCGCAGTTTCAGTACTTTTAACTGTGTGCAGCCAAGCTCTAAATCAGTCTAATGGTGAGAACAGGGTGGTTATTGTTTTAATTTTACTAAACATGTTTAAGATGATGATGACCATCCTCATCTTTTTTTACTGTTCACAGATGGCTTCCGACATTTGGATGCATCTTTCAGCTTTTCATGGTTTAATTCGCTGCTGCTACAATATCTCAAGGCGAGAAAGCTGAAGTTGCATATCTTCTTCGCCACGCCCCCGCTCTGTCCTCCGGTTCTCTCCAGAACTTCCGTTTTGAACTCTGTACTCTTGGGCTTTGACACAGTGCTTGGGATTCGAAACAAAGTTTCGGGATAGAGCATGGCAGTGAGGATCAGTTTTGAGTTCACGGTGATGGTTTCTATCCACTCATGGAGTGTGATATTTGGATTACTTTTACCAGCTCTTCTAGGAGTTTGGTTGCATTTGTTTAGTGTTTTTTATTTAAAAATATATTAAAATAATATTTTTTTGTTTTTTAAAAATTATTTTTAATTTTAATATATCAAAATAATTTAAAAATATCTCAAAAATAAATAAAGTAAAGCCTACATGTATCTCAAAACAGAATATTGAACATCAACTTTACTGCTATGGCCTCAAGACTTTCAACTCAGGAATATTTGAAAGTGATATTTGAACTTTTTAGAAAACAATGAATTGTATACCATAAATTTTCAAACTTAATTATTGTCACCTAAACTTTAATCACACTAATAATCCAAGTCAATACCACAACAGAAACTAGATTTCAAACTACCATCAGCACCACACACAGTTAATTTTTAACGTAAAGAAACATTAAATGCACAAAAACATAACAATAATAGAGGCATGTTGAAATAAGTAACAACACAACAACCATGAAAGTCCAAATAATAGCAAGCAGTACACTATAGCATCAAACCTCATCCAAACTGTTTTTAAAATAGAATAATTAAAATTAAAATTAGTTTCATAACTTAATTTTTGAATTTTCAAATAATAATAAATAAATAAATTGAAAATTAGATCAAGACAGCACAAATTAAAGGTTTGAGGACTAATAAGGAGCAAATTATAATTTGACACTCAATTTGATCAAAAATTAGGAGAATTGATAAGTTTAGGGGCTTAAGTAAACTTTGAATTAGTTTAATTAATGAAATCAGGGATTTAATTGAAAAAATATCAAACTTTTAAAGAGAGTTTTAGAAACCTAAAGCTATGGAACTCCCCCACTAACTTTGATTACCTAACATAAAATCAAAATTAAAATTGAATATTTTTTATTTAAATCACATAACTTTTGAATTAAAATATATGTTCAATTACTACTAATAGAGTTTTGGAAAAACAGATCAAATTCTTCATTTTATAAGTTGAATAAATTAATAGGTTGGAAGAAATAATTCTTCATGTACTAGGTCCAAGCTCAATTTTCATTTGGCAATAAATAATTTTTTTTATCCCAAAAAAACCATTTTACAATAAACCTAATTCAAAGCCTAGGCCTGCTCCAAAGACTAAGCGCGTGCAGGGGATTTTAGCTCAAAACTCTCTTTACTTGGAATATCTTTTTCCCTTTAGAAGTTTGGGTTTTTTTTTTGTTTCAATTTTAACTTTTTATTTTTTCACTATATAAATAATAAAAAAGTTTTGTTTTAAAAGGTTTTAAGTTTCACTAAAACTTGTTAATCAAAAGTTTTTTAAGATTAATTTTTTATTCACTATAATTTATTTAAAGCATGTTAGTATTTCATGTCAAAAAGTTTATATTAAAGATTAAATTCCAACAAATGTTTTGCATGAAAACTTGTATGCAACCACCGTTTAGCACTTATTAATATGCGATGAATATAACGGATCTTACATGAATAAATAGGTGTAATTATATCACAATTCTTCCATTGTATCTGTTTCTCTAAAATTCATTAGCTTGTTTTTTTTTTTTTTTTCGTTTTAAGTAGCATTATTCATATGGAGATAACTATCCGAAGTAAACGTTGCAACACAAAAGACACCGCTTTTGGCCAATAACCATCACGATAACCCTATTTAGATTTTAAGGCACCTCTTAATTGGTCGTTCTTTGTGAACTCCTTTTCTACCAATTCCTTTGTTTATATTGCAATATAAACTCTACACATTGCAACTTTCACTTGAATCATTAGCTTGCTTGTATGATATAGTTCCAACAAAGGTAGCCTTCTATTTCATAGTTTTTTTTGTGTGTGTGTATAAAAAATAAAATAAAAACCCAACAAGATGGAATGTCCATATATATATATGCCAAAGTATTATAACCTTGTATGATTTTTATTCCAACGATCTAATTCATTGTTGACCCACGGAGGACATCATAGACATGGACGAATAAGAAGTCAATAATTCCTAAATCATTGTCATGAAATATGTGAAATAAATTTAAAATATATTAATAAGAATTGTTATAGTGCATGGAGGCTCGGAGTAAAAAAAAACGTTTATCCGTTGCGTTCAGCTTTTGTCAATATGTAGCTCTCCTTTTTCTATGTTTTCTTCTTTTTTTTTCGATTCCTTGGATCATATAATAAAGAACAAAAATGATTATTTTGACAATCATGCCCTTTCCAAGCATGCCAAAATCCACTTCATAGTAATCAAATTTGATCCAGTGTTGACCCGGTCAAATGGCCAGTCCCAAATTTCATGGGTCAACTCAGGTCAACTTGGGTTAATTCGGAAAAAAATTTTAAAAATTAAATTTTTAATATTTTATATAAAAACATTAAAAAAAAGTATGTAAATATAGGTTATATATATTGTAAATAATAAAATTTAAAAGAATATATTTTTAAAAAATTTATCTCCCATTAAAAAGATATCATGTTAAGTTTTTAAGTTGAAGTATTTAAACCAAAAAAGTTTGTTATTCCACATTGAAAAACATCGTTTTTTTCTTGGAAATATAGAGTATATATATTAATAGGTTTTAAATTTCATATTTTAAAAAAAAAACACTGGGTTTTGAGTTAATCTGTCGGGTCGATCGAGTTTGGCCGGGTCGTTGCACCGACTGGTCTTTTAACAAACCAGGATCGGTCCAGCCCCCGGACCAATACCAAATCCTGGGTCGACAAGGTACTGAGTTGATCCGTCGGGTCGGTCTGGTTTATAATATATATATATATACACACACTACCTTAATACGTTAATACGTGTACAAAAACTAAATATAAAATTAGAAAAAGAGTGAAAGCGTAACCCTATCTATCTCGCTATCTTTTTGCCTCTTTTGTCCCAACCCATCATGCTTTTAAGCGTGTTGGTGGCATAGAAAGCTTCATTGCCGGCCGTCCCATTAACATTAAAATAATATTTGTTTTCACTTGTTGACGTGTTGATCCATAATTAATAAGGTAATTATCTTAAATCACGTCTTAACCATAGTTATTAAACCCGGCCCGGCCCGGCGGGTCGACCCGGGACCCGGTCAACCCGGTGGCTGGACCGGGTCGGGTTTAATAAAAGACCGGCTGTGGCAACAGCCCGGCCAAACCCGGGCGACCCGGCGGGTCGACCCGGGACCCGGGTGACCCGGGCAAACCCGGACGAGACCCGGGTTTTTTTTTTTTTTTAAATGTAGGATAAAAAAAAATTTGGTTTAAATATTTCAACTTAAAATGATAACATAGTATCTTTTCAATGTGGGGTTTGAAACCCTTTCATATATATACTCTATGTTCACATGAAAAAAATTATATTTTTTCAATGTGTGATTTAAAACCCATTAGTATATATACTCTATGTTCCCAAGGAAAAAATCATGTTTTTTCAATGTGGGATAAAAAACCTTTTGGTTTAAATACTTCAACTTAAAGGGGTAACATAGTATCTTTTCAATGTGGGATTTGAAGTCCTTTCATATATATACTATATGTTCCCATGAAAAAAGTTATGTTTTTTAAACCAAAATGTTTTTTATCCCACATTGAAAAAACATGATTTTTTCTTTAGGAACATAGAGTATATATATGAAAGGGCTTCAAATCCCACATTGAAAAGATACTATGTTATCCCTTTAAGTTGAAGTATTTAAACCAAAAGGTTTTTTTATCCCACATTGGAAAAACATGATTTTTTCCTTGGGAACATAGAGTATATATACTAATGGGTTTTAAATCCCACATTGAAAAAACATAACTTTTTTCATGGGAACATAGAGTATATATATGAAAGGGCTTCAAATCCCACATTGGAAAGATATTATATTATCCCTTTAAGTTGAAGTATTTAAACCAAAAGATTTTTTATCCAACATTGAAAAAACATGATTTTTTCCTTGGGAACATAGAGTATATATACTAATGGGTTTTAAATCCCACATTGAAAAAATATAATTCAACTTAAAATACTTCCAACTTAAAAGCTTAACATAATATCTTTTTAATGTGGGATAAAAAACTTTTTAAAATATTATTTTAAACTTGATTATTTATAATATATATAATCTATATTTACATGAATTTTTTCATATGAAATATTAATTTTTTTTTAATTATTACGGGTTAATCCGGGTCAACCCGGGTTGACCCATGAAACCCGAGACCCGGCCCCTTGGCCGGGTCAACCCCCGGGCCGGGTTTAATAACTATGGTCTTAACACGTACAAAGAAAAAGATCGCAACGAGCTTTTGGCCTCCCCACACGTGTCAGTTCTGTAGAAAATCTCCATTTACCAGGAAAAAGCTGAGCCACTAGAAATGGAATCTTTCTGAAACCCCTGGTGGATGCTTCACACGTGTGATAACTGGGAGCGCGTGTGGTAAAAGTAAGGAAATTCAGTGCATGTTTAGTACAGTGGTTTAAGTGTTTTTTAAAAATATTTTTTATTTAAAAATAATTTTTTTTATATTATCACATTAAAATCATTAAAAAAACCAAAAAAAATATTAATTTAATCATTTTTCACGCAAAATATGCTTCAATACAATTTCAAATTGGAACGGGAGAATTAGAAAAGGTGGGTATTTTTCACTTTTATTTTTTATGGTGGACCCTACTTGGAATATGTTCTGACGTGGCAGAAAGCTATTTCTATTCAGTAGGTGTATGTTAGTTTTGTGGAGTCAAACTCTCGTGAGATGCTTAACATCAGTTTTTTGACGGATTAACAAACTTAGAATGGTTGGACTTAGATTTAAATATAAAAATATATTTGATTAAAAAACAGAAATAAATACATAAAATAAAATTTTCATTTAAATAGTTTTATAATGAATTTTTATTCTTCTAAAACAACATGAAATAATATATATAATTTCTTTGACAAATGTTTTGGTCATCCTACATCTTTTTTTCTTGTCAAGAATTTTATTTTATGATTCCAAATGTTATTAGCTAATAAGATTTTCATTTTAGAAATATAAGAATAGTTAAAATTTCCAATATATTTATTACTATTACTATTATTATTTTAATTTCTTTTAAATTTTAATAATTAAAAAGTAATATTTCAATCATGTTTAGTTATTTGAGAATAAGACAATCTATAATTAAATTTCTATTATTAAAACTAGTTTTTTTTAAGAGTGTATATTCCAACTATTTATTGAATATTTCTGTTAATATTTAATCAATATTATTAATTATAATTAACAAATATTAAATATTAAATTTTATTGAAATTTTGACATTATACATTTAAATGGTCTTACATAAAGTTTGAAAATCCACTATAAAAATACATATTTCTTCTATTATTAAATTAAAAACATAAAGCAGAATTGTCATTCAATATATTGTTGATTCATATTATTAAAAAATTTCATATTTTATTATTAAAATATAATGAAATAAAAAAAACATGAATAACTTCAACTGACACAAGATTAAATATCATGATCTATATTTATCTCTTAACTTCTTGATGTAGTCTTTGATTTGTGTCGCATCTCGGTGGACATCAACCAAGACTAAAATATATTATGGGAAATTGAACGCAACCACCTAATAATTAGAGTAAAATAGAGATCTTGAAAATTAGCACTGATTATAGAAATTTAGAACAAAAGTTAGTTATGATTAAGGAAAGAATAATGTTACTCTTACAACATCATTTCTTATGAAAATTACCTTTATTATGTGTATTTCTCTTAGATTTGTTCATATGATATGATATCCTGAGCTTGTTCACAATTTAATAACAAGATTGACATGGTGAAAATTTAAATTATTGATAAGAGATTAATATTGACCATGTTTGCTTTTGTATTTTAAAAATATTTTTAAAAAAATTAAATTTTTTTATATTTGTTTTACTTTCAAATTAATATTTTTTTAATGTTTTCAAATCATTTTGATGTACTAATATAAAAAAAATAAAAAAAATAATTTTAAAAAAATAAAAATATATTATTTTAATATATTTTTTTTAAAAAAATAACTATAACCATGCTTCTAAATAAACTTTATCTTCTTAACAAACTCTACAAACATCGCAAATATAGGGGGGGGTCACATTAATTTATTCATGATAAGATAAGAGAAATGCACCCCTCGTAATCAAAGAGAAAAAACCTTCAAAAGAATAATAGGTCAACATACGATTTCATCCACAAAATTGCTCCACTCAAGCAAAATATCATGGGCGGGCAAGACTGAGAAGAAGCCTTTTTCATTCAGAGAAAAGGTTTTTGGTCCAAATTATTATTATTTTATATATATATTAGATAAGTTTCAAGGGTCAGCATGAAGGTTAAAAAGTTGGGTGATTCTTCGGTTCGGTTTTTATAAAAAAAAATAACCAAACTAAATTTTTTTTTAAAAATAAAACGAATCGAAACCAGTTTAAACTGACTGGTTTCAGTTCGGTAATTTAGTTTTTTTCGATTTAACTTGGTTTTTTCTATTTTGGCTCAGTTTTTCGATTTGGCTCGGTTTTTTTTTTGTTTTTTTGGTTTGAGCTCGGTTTGGTTTGGTTTTTTTGGTTTCAAACTTAAAAAACCGAACCGGTCGGTTTATTTAAAATTTTAATCGGTTTTTTTTCATGATAAGGTTTTTTCGGTTTAATTGGTTTTTTGATTTTTTTTACTCACTCCTATTAAAAAGAACTATTTATTTTTTTAATTTTTTAATGTATTAAATTGATGCAATGAGTGTGTTTTCAAATTATTCAGCGAATAAATTAATTTTGATTAAAACACAAATTGATCCAAGAATATTTTTATTATCAGATAAGCTGCTTTTAATTATTCTACACTTTAGGTTTAGTAAACCTCTTCATCAATCAGAATATTTTTATGCTTTTTTCTAGAATTTTATAAAAAAGAAAAGAAAAGAGATAAAGGTGCTAGTATTAGCTTTAAAAAGGAAACTTTGAGCCATCAGTCATAAGCTAATCCATTAATTTAGGCAATACAAAAGTTATTTGTATATTCTCATAATTTTATATTTTAAAAGTATTTTTAAAAAATTAAAATTTTTTTTTAAAAAATTTATTTACTTTAAATTAATATGTTTTTGGTGTTTTTAAATTATTTTAATATATTAATATTAAAAATAATTTTTAAAAAATAAAAAATATTATTTTAATATATTTATAATAAAATATATTTTAAATAGCAATTACAATCTCACTCTCAATCAGAACCGCACTCTCAAATAGATAATTAAGATTGAAAATAATAATAATATAATAATAATAAGAAGGAGGAGGAGGAGTAGGATTACGGAGGGACAAAGCGGACATTTGAAAGAAATGGAAAGGGAGTGGCTGACTAGGACTGAAACGAAAAAGAGTGCAAGTAAGAGAATCAAAAAGAGAAGAAAGAGAAAAAGGAAAAAAATCTTTCCTTCAAGGCCACGAACAAAACTCTTGGCTCAGAATTACTCTCCTTGCTTACGTGGCACCACCCACCTGCAAATGGATCAAAAACGGAGAAGAAAAACTTTTGACACCAAAAACTTAACACTAGTGTCAGATCTCTTTGCACACTTTCTCTCTCTAAAAATACCAAGTCTCTCTAGAAGCTTACAGTTTTTTTAGTTGAAAAAAAAAAAAAAAGACGCAGAGAGCAGGAGGCAGAAATGTTGGAGCCAAAAGACCCGGCTATTAAGCTGTTTGGGAAGACTATTCAAGTGACAGAGATCTCTTCTACTACCACTACAGATAATGATGATAGTCAGGATCAAGACCGTCCATCTTGTGCAAGCTCTTCTCTTTGTGACACCGATACTGATAATAATAAGAGAGATCATGGAGAAGAAGATATAGAAGCTGATGATAAGGTAAATGATTATTATTTGATTGGTTTATGAGATTTTGAGAGTGACCCATTTCTTAGAAAGTCAAAAGAAAGAATGGGTTCTTCTTAGTTCTTGCTGAATTTGAAATTCACTTGCTTGTTGTTTTGGTTTCTAAACGTCAGTGTTTGACTGCTTGTGCTTATTATTGATTTGGTTCAGATGGCTTATTTAAATTTTCTTGCGCTTGGAGATTGCAGGTCTATAGATAACAAGTGTGTTCAATTAACTAGCTTGATGATTCGCATAATTATTATATTAGATTTGTGGATTTTGTTTTTTAATGGGAAATTTTGATTTGTTGCCCTTTTGTGTTCTCTCTCTCTCTCTCTCTCAAACCAACTTCTGTATTCTATTTTACCGTCTGGATTTTGGGTGCTGAATTGTTAGATCTCGGTGGTATAATTTCTTCCTTTAAGTATATCTTTGAAAACCCATTTTTCCCCAAAAAATAATCCTTTTTCTTGTATAAAAAGTGGTTGGTATTTTGAATTGTTCCTTAAAAGGCATTCTGCAATCATTTTTTGCTGTTAATTTTCAGTTTGACTTTTCTTGATAGCTCATCTAACAGTGTTTCATTGATTCATCTAAATAAGGGGTGGAAAAAAGGAGTGTCCTTGATGCTTGTGGTTGAAATTTCATACCACCATCCATGCTTACTGTCTACCTGACCTAGCCCAGCCTCCTTGTAGAGGTTTCTGTCAATTTTCCATTACTTAAAGTGCACATGATTATTGGTGCTTACTTTTAATTTAGGAGCAGCTTGGATCAATATACTTCTGGCTGTAGATTCTCATAAAAGTGATCAGCAAAATCTTATTTCATCTTCTAGTTTATCATTTTGTAATTCTGCTCTTTCCAGATTTACATAGATTGGGGGGGGGGGGGGCAATAGGTTTCTTTTACCATTCTGACCAATCAAGTGTGTTGAAACACAAATGCTCATCATTTCTTGGTTTTGTTATTTTGAATGAGAAATGCATCAACCTTGTCATACAACAATATCCTCTCTTGCCATATCCATATTTTCCGTGTGAGTAATCGAGTTGTCAATGGGAACAGCATCTAGTTTAGGGTTAATGGTTCAAGGAAAACAATGTCACTGACCCCAAACTGCTATTAAATGGAGGAATTGAGATAGGATAAACCTCATTTTGACTTCCTATAAGAAAACTGAACTTAGAAGTACACTGTACTAGCCCTAATGTCTTTCTTCTGTCTCACTTCTTGTTCAACTTTAATACAATTAAAATATCTATTTTGCGGGAAAATTCTGTCATTATGTGATTGTTTGTTGTAAATTTATCTGGTTTCTCCTTTCATATTCTTATTCCTCTTCAAAGTTTCTCAAGAATCTAGTGTTTTTACTTGTATTTATTAATTGTATTATGATCAATTCAGGACTCGGTGGAAAAAAGCCTGACTGAGAAACAGGAAGATGGAGTTTTACCCGTGGCTACTGAAGAGCCTTCAAACCCAGATGCAACCTCAGGGACAAGTGAAAACCCTAAAACACCTTCCATTGAGAAAGAGAGTGAAGGATTGAAAACTTCAAGGACAGAAGAAGAACATAGTGATACAAGTAATTCTCAAGAAAAGACCCTGAAAAAACCTGATAAGATCCTTCCGTGCCCCCGCTGTAATAGCATGGACACCAAGTTCTGTTACTACAACAATTACAATGTGAACCAACCCCGACACTTCTGCAAGAATTGTCAGAGATATTGGACAGCTGGGGGAACCATGAGGAATGTGCCTGTGGGTGCTGGTCGTCGCAAAAACAAGAACTCAGCTTCTCATTATCGTCACATATCCATTCCTGAAGCTCTTCAGAATGTTCGAGCTGATGTTCCAAATGGAGTCTACCATCCTTCAATGAAAACTAATGGAACAGTGCTAACCTTTGGCTCCGACACACCTCTTCATGAATCAATGGCTTCTGTATTGAACCTTGCAGATAAAACAATGCGGAATTGCACAAGAAACGGGTCTCATAAACCTGATGCAGTGAGGATTCCAGTTTCTTATGGAAGTGGAGAAAACGGTGATGACCATTCTAATGGATCTTCAGTCACAGTGTCAAATTCAATTGATGAGGCAGGCAAAAGCATGTCGAAAGAATCAGCTATGCAGAATTGCCAGGGCTTTCCCCCTGAGATACCATGTTTTCCTGGAGTTCCCTGGCCTTACCCTTGGAATTCAGCTCCATGGAGCTCCCCATTACCCCCACCTGCTTTTTGCCCTCCCAGTTTTCCTATGCCATTCTATCCTGCAGCAGCATACTGGGGTTGCACTGTACCAGGTGCTTGGAATATCCCTTGGCTTCCTCAGCCATCTTCTCCAAAACAAACCTCCTCGGTCTCTGGCCCAAACTCTCCAACCCTAGGGAAACATTCAAGGGATGAAAACATGCTCAAATCTAGCAACTCGGAAGAAGGGGAGTCGGCAAAAGAAAATAACACTGAGAGATGCCTTTGGATTCCAAAAACGCTCAGGATTGTTGACCCAGGTGAAGCTGCAAAAAGCTCTATATGGACGACTCTGGGGATTAAGAATGATAAGCCTGACTTGATTGGTGGGCGAGGACTGTTTAAGGCGTTTGAATCAAAGGTTGAAAAGAATCATGAAGCCGAAACCTCTCCAGTCCTACAAGCTAATCCTGCAGCATTGTCTAGATCACTCAAATTTCAGGAGAGCTCGTATTTTGGGTAGCTTTTAACTTAATATACGTTCCAAGTTGTGGAAACAGATTCTGGTGTTCCAACTTTACAGCTTTATAAACCGAAGGTTCACAGTTCAGTCTCTGGCCTCGTTTGTCAATAGTATCTTGCAGTGAATCTATACGAGGAAAGAGCATAGGAGAAGAGAACTATCCTATTTAGCAGAAGTAGCCACTGAAGTATTTATCTTTTTTGTTGGATGCAGTCCAGGACGATGCTTTTTGTGTCCAGTTAGATGGTTTGCCAATTTAATGTACATATTTATATATGAAATAGTGAGAGACTGAGAGCTTAGCACAGAATTGAGTTTGTGCACCATAAATCCCATTTGTAATAAAATAAATTTGGGAATGGAAATCCAACTTGTTTATACTGGCACTACATCTATACAGGGAAGACTCCCATGTTTAGCTCACCCCTAGATTGTTCAGGTTCAGTACAGGCATATTCTATGCTAGCTCTTTTTGGAAGCTCAAGATATCAAGGCCTCATGATCAATCTACTATACAAACTATATCAGGTTTGAATTTATTTATTCTTTAAAAATATTTACTAATCAATTCAAGATCAAGTATATTTTTTAAATCAAAAATTAAAATGAATTGAAATTTTATAATGAGATACTAGACATATAGAAATATAATTTGATAAATTTCTAGGTCAAATGGAGTTCGAAAACATATTATTTCAGAGGGTTGAAGTTACTGGACAGATCTTGTTATATATGTCAAACTAGATATTTATGTATTGTTTGGAACATATCTGGAGTTACAAGTGGATTTTTATTGAGATCAAGTTGGGCTAGAAATTAGACATTTTAAGCTTTTCAACCTTATATGGTAGACTTAATATTTCAATCAGACGAGAGAGAACGATGTGCTTGAAGTTAGGATTGAAAATTTACCAAGAATATACGAAAATTGAAGATTCAGGCTACATGAAGGAATTTTACATGAAGACTATGCTTTTATTATCTTATTTTATTTATTTAATGTTGAATAATTATTTTTAATTTGGGTTTGTTCTGGCCCGCTGTACATTGTTTAGGAGTTTATTTTATTATTGGACTTGTGTTAATTGATAATTAGTTTAGAGTCATTAACTTGCAACTTAAAAGAGGTCCACTAATGTTAGGTAGAGGATAATATATTTTGTTTTTTTAGTGAAAATTGTAACAGCAAGTTGGAGAATAAATGTGGGTTTTTTTTTTTGTTTATTTATGACAAAACAACTTTTCTTTACAAGAATAAAGATCATACATTGACTTGTCGAAGAATAACTGATTTTGTAGTGTCATTAACATACTTAGGATTCTTAGATACAAGGTTTATCTTTGAGTTTAAGTTTTTTTTCAATACATTTGATTTTTAAAGACATAGTTAACTTTAGGTTAAATTTTTAGTTTTTTATATTATTATCTATTTTATTAGGGGTTGCTTGACTATAGTAATGAAGAGTTTCGCATCAATCTAGATTCAAAAATTCTAAATATTCTAAATACCTTAAAGAAATGAATATCAAATTAATAATGTTAACAATGATCAGCCTAACTTTGCTAATAAAATAATGCAGCTTTTTAGTAACAAAATCAAGCTATAGATTTAAAGATCGATCCTTTGTTCATTTCTATTGAAAAAAATAAAAAATAAAAAATCCAAGAATACAGTTAAACATTACATACAACTCTAAACATGAAGAGCAGACAAACTAGGGATATAAATAAAAAGATAAAAAGTTGATGAAGGCCCTTCAGATTTCAATTGTTATCGGAGAAGGCCAAACACATCCTTGCTTTTTTTTTTTTTTTTTTTATAGCAGAGAATCCAACCAAACAACTCACCAAAAAAAAGGAGGTAGAAAGTTTAGCATAAAAGTTATTTCCATTTCGTGTTGCTTTTTCTTTCTCTTCCTTTCTTTTTGTTTCTTTTTTGATATGCTTATATTATATATCATAACAAAGAAAATGACACATGATTTGGGATCCTCTTAACCCTATACCAAACAAGGGTTATTATTGCAAAACACAAAACATTGATCTAACAAATTTCATCTCGTTCAAAATCTTAGGTCATTTCAATTTTGTTTTATGAATAATGTTTTCCCCTTTTTAGTCGTGGATTGAGAAGGTTAACATGGGTAGATCTAATATATTATCATCTCAATAAATATTTTTTTAAATATCGTTTTGAATTTTTTAGTCAAATTATGTTCTTACCATTCGATTAAGTTGTTTTTGGACTTGATGAGTCGATCAGGTCACTTCGGGTTAATTTCCACATTATTTATTTTTTTTTCTACTAGAAAAATGCTAGCTACACCTGAATGTTTCTTTTAATGTTAAAAAATTGTTCTAACTTGCAGCGTAGCGCAGACCAATAATCTAGTAGTTACTTAATAAAAATATTTAAATTTTAAAATTATATTTAAATACTTGATATTGATATTGTGTTTGAAATTTGAATTATATAATTTCAAGTTATTATTATTTTTAGATTTGATTTAAAATTATATATATATATATATATATAAATATATATATATATATATCAACCCCGAAATAATATGTTAAAATACTTCAAAACTAATCATTTCAATTAAAAAAAAAAAGGAACACAAACCAGAATAAAATTGATAACCATGATATTAACAAAAGATTTTAAAATATCGTCAAGTATTGATGGAATTTTGTGGATCCTTTCGTGCACTAACTAATCTTATACAATAATTTAATGATGTTATTGCCAAGTAATTAGCTTAAATCCATGATATTTTATAGCTTAATTATCATATTATCGGTAGCCCCGTGACTTTACTAGAGATGGTTTGATCCATCAAAATCAAACCAATGTCTTATTATATATAGGGTAGTAAAACCATCCGAGATAGATATTTTGTGTTTTTATTTTCGGCAAAGGTTGGCTACGATTCTTGTGTGCCATGAGCTGTTAATGGGACCCAATGCACTTTAGATGAAGGGAAGGAAGGGAAGTGACCCCTGAATTTAATTTCATTTACGTTTTCGTTTTGTATTGCGTTTCAAATAGAAATATTAAATTTTGATTTTTTTTATTTAAAATTAATATTATTTATATTTTCATATTGTTTTTTTATGTACGGACATAAAAAATAATTTTTAAAAAATAAAAAATATTATTTTAATATTTATTTTTAAAAAACATCTATTGCAATACTTTAAATACCTAGTTAAGATGATTTTGACTCTTAACGTTGTAGATGGGAGCCGGGACCTCCCCACAAGTCATGATAATATCACACGCTTGAGAGAATCTTGTGGTTCTTCTTTCCCATCATGAATTTCCGACTCTTAATTGTATTGGGTGGTGGCCCAACTAGTAAGAGTCCATGTCCATGTTCATGTGAATGGACCTCCAATCACGTGACACATTCCTTTTCTTTCCTTTTTTTATTTAATCACATGAAAAATTCTTCTAGTAATAATTGAGGAAAACATATAGTTTATGGTGAGATTTTATCAATGAGTAGTAGAGGTGCTATCTTCTTATAAATTCTCCAAGATTTGTGTCCCTGCCAGGATTCTTATTCATATGTTATTGCTTTTATACAAATATTCTTATTAGTGTATTTGATTTAGAAAGTTTTAACCCAATATTCTACATTATTCTTCTTAGACCTAAAACTACTCAGTGGGTAAACGTATTGACCAGGAACCTAGCCTCGTTTAGGTTAGTGGAAAAGACTATTTAAAAAAAATATTATTTTAAAGGGTTTTTTTATATATAAAATCAAGTATTTTCTATGAATTATGTCGTAAAACACCCTATTATTTAAAGAGATTCTATTCAAAATAAATATTTTTGATAATCAATGTTGTGAAAGTTACAGTGCTTTAATGAAATCTATTTTTAATATGCTACGAGAATATGATTTTACTAAAAAAGTACGAAGAAGTTAAGTTTGGATTCCTATTTTATTAGTTGTGATAACTTATATAAAAAATTAGTTATGAATCTATTTTCTACACAAATATAACAAAATTTTTAAATTTGACATTATGATAGCTTGGGCTTTGTGATATGCTTAGAATGTTTTTCATTTTCTAAAAATGAGAGATTGGTTGCTCACCTCTTATTAATATTGTTCAATCTACATTCATTATGTTTTGTATTGATTTCATGATTCTTACTTAAAAGATATTTTAAGTAATTTCTATATTGATTTTTTTTAAAATTTCCCTTTAATTGAATGACATTTGAGATAAACAATACATGATATGTTAATGAATAATTAAGAGAGCAAAATAATAATCAATTATAGAGAAAGAGAAAAGAATAAAGTAAAAATATAAATACTTGAAATCCCTTTTAATTACGTCGGAAGATAAAGTTCATGGAGAATGAAAATGATCAAATTTCTTTACTTTCAAGTCAAGTCAAATAAAGACTTCACATGGACAAAACTTTCAAGCTTGTGGAAGATCTTTACATCCAAAGAAAATATTCATATCCTTTTTAAATCGAAAGATAAAGTTTATTTTTGAAAGTATTGCTGCGGTTATTTTTTAAAATATTATTCATGTCAAAATATATCAAAATAATATTTTTTTTATTTTTCAAAAATTATTTTTAAAATCAATCTTATAAAAACAATTCAAAAAATATAAAAACAAATTAACAATTTAAAAAAAAAAATTTAAAAATAAAAGTCAGCGTTTTCAAATGGACTTAAAATCTATAAAAATTAAAAAAGATCAAATTTATATGCTTTCAATTCAAATCAAGTCAAATAAAAACCTTACATCGACAAAAGAATTCATGCACAAGAAGTATGCACTAAAGATTTTCCAATTAATTTTGTACCCAAATTAAATATTGTAATTTGTTTTCCATAACTAGTGTATTTTAATATACAAAATATGTGTATGACCGGTCTTACAACTAGAGGTCACCAACATGGCAGGCTGCTCTAGAAGTTAATACAAATAAAGCTTTGTACCATTATATATCATAAAAAACCTCTCCCTTCTCATCGAAGAAGCTCGTGCTAGCTAGCCTTTTTGTGTAAGAGTCTGTTTGGTATTGCGATAGCGGTTATGGTTGTGGTTTGAAAAAAATTGTTTTATAAAAAGTATTTTTAGTTGAGGTTGATTTTGAAAAAATAGGTGTTTGGTTAAAACTGTGGTTAAAATTGAGGTTGAATAAAAAATAGTTTAATGTGTTTGGTTAAGAATGCTTTTGAAATTGATGTTATAAAATAATTTTAAAAAATATATATTAATATTTATGGTTTTTAATTTAAATATTATAGATTTAACTATTGCTATTATATCGTGAAATAAATCATGTTTTTTATATATAAAAAATTATTGTTCCATTAAACTTTCTATAATTCTATTACATATAAAATTCATCCGACAAGAACTATAGTTTCCATAATTTTTTGAGTGTGCAATAAAATTAGATAAAATATTATCAGAAATAAAATTGAGATTACAGTACGAATAAATTTAATTAATATTAAACTAATTTTTTTTTAAAAAAAATTATTATGTTTTGAAAAAAAATATTAACTGATTTTTTTAAACAAAACAAGATTTTAAAAAAATATTGTTCACTAAAGTAAACAGTGTGGAGGGATGCTGATTTTTCAAAAAAATAAAAATCTATTCACTTTAGTGAACCGACACTCGCACTGTTCACGAAGTGAACAGTGCAGAGAGATGCGGCATGGTGCAGCAGAAGAAGCAGGTAGAACCTGCTTTTATTTTTTAGCGTTTCAACCGTGAATTTTGGTGGGATCCATAAACAGTATTTTTTGTTATTTTTTGTTACCAAACATTGTTGCATCTGTGTTTTAAGCAAAACGCAGACGCAACAACGTAAACAAACACATTCTAAACTCTTTTGACAAAGTTAACATAGAATTTGACCGTCTTGTTCTTGTTTTTAAGAGACAACCAGGTTGGACGAGGTGAGAATTTGAGTCTAGCTAGGAAGGAAAGTATACCTTTAAGCCTGCTGTAATGCTTGAGTTGAGGAAAGGGGGCTCGGTCAGATTCAATTGACCGAGACTGTCCTTCCTTTGCTCTGATGAAACAACTTTCTTTGCACTTGATGGCTTGGAATACAATTATATGTCAAGATGGGGAACGGGAACTATATAAACACTAGTTAGGTGTCCGTACTATGTCATGGGTTTATATTTTAATTTTTAAAAAAATTTAAAATTTAAAAATATTAAATCTGTCTACAATACTAGATCCAATAATAATATTTAACTTGTTTATCTAAATTATTATATTTTTTAATCATAAAAAACATTATGGTTTTCTTTAATAGTAATAATAATTTTTTAATTTATTATTAATAACAATAACAATAATAATTTTTAATTTTACACTTCAAATGAAATCTATTTTTGTTTTTCAATATTAATAATATTTTTTCAAATTTAATAATTATTATATTAATAATTTTAACTATAACAAAAATAATAATATTTATAATACAAATAATAGTATTTTTAATATTAATTATAATAAAAATAATAATATTTATGATACAAGAAATTATATTTAAAAACTTAAGACCCAAGAACCTTGGGTCTTGACGTGGATGCATTATCAATGGGTCCAGATGTTAAACCCCAAAGCCTTGGGTTGGGTTGAGCTGCAAGACCAAAGTTATTTGGGTTTGACACCCTTGCCAACCCAAGCAACTTGGGTCTCGAAAGGCATGCCAGATCCAAATTAATAATGAAAATAACAACAACAAAAACATTAAAAAATTTATTGTTATTTTTCAATATTAATAATTTCCTATCAAATATATTAAAATGATTTTTTAATAATATCAAATACAATAAAAATAACAATATTTATAATTTGTTGTTGTTAATAATGAATTATTTGTTCTTAAGACTGTCTTGCTCATCACCTGATGCACCTAGGATGTTCACAATAATCTTTTCAAAATTTCAACAATACCATTTTATTTAGATTAACTTCTAAACAAGGTCAAGGAACCCAAGATAATAAGCTCAAGTATCTTTTAGCAAAATCAAACTTAACTTAGAGAGAGAGAGAGAGAGTAAAAAACCTAGAAAAATACTTTAGAAAACTCATTTTTTATAGTGAATTTTTAAGAGAAAAATTTATAAGAGTTATTTTTTATATAAATACTAGAATAAATTCCCTCTATTATCAGTTTTAATTACTTACCATAAAACCTGGATTAAATTTGACAATTTTAATTTTAAAAAACTTGAAAAATTGTTCAAAAAACTATGAATGTTATGAAAAGTTATTTCAAAAAACAAATGCTGAAGAAAATTATCAAACATAATTCATGGGCTGGAGAAGACAATAAACTTGAAATAATAATTCTTATTAGACTAGATTCACATTCAAAATTAAGCTGAAAAAAGATAATTTTTAGTCTTCAAAAAACAATTTTAAAAAATACCCAAACTCAAGCACAAATGTTAGTATGAGCAGAGATAGACCACACATATGTTTGTGTAGGGGTTTATGCCTAGGGTTTATTGTAATTAAGATATTTCTTAATAAAATAATTTATATGCTCTTAAGACTAGATTTTAATTTTTTACATTCTCATCGTATAAATAATATGCAAAACTTTTTTTTTCCTTGTGTAAGTTATAATTTTTTAGAGGATTTTGGATTTCTTCGAAACATGTCTCATTTATTCATAATTTATTTAAATTATATTAATATTTCATATTAAAGAACTGAACTAAATGGATTTTATTTTTAATTTAATCTTAAATATGAACATTAACATTGTGTCGAACAATTTTTTCAACATTAGCTTTAGATTTAGAAAACATCCACATTTTCAAACCTTTTTTTATCCACAACTTATTTATAATAAAAATCCATAAAAAAGATTCTTATTTTCCTGTACTCTTTCAATTTTCTTAATGAACCCCTCTATTATTATTATTTTTTAGTTTGATGCATTCCATGTGATCTTCAAATTTATTTTAAAAATATGGTTTTTGCCCATCATTTGTCCGTTCTCTCTACCAATCATTTTGATTGTGTCTTTATACTAATCCAAAATTCTCTTAGCAATTCGAAAAAAAGAAGAAGAAAGAAAACCCTACTTTGAGTTTACAATGAACTAAATCAAATCTATTAATAAGATTAGAAAAACTAATTTCATGGAATTAAGCATTCGTGTTTTTTTTTTAATATATATATTTTTTTAATATGCATAGGAATTTCATTAAAGAAAGTTAAGAAAGGCTCCGACATCTAGCTTAGGATCTAATGAGGATGCAATAATTTTTTTAATATATTCTGAACGGGCTAACATGGGAAGGGCAAAATAAAAAATTAATAGAGAAACTAAGATCTAGAATTTACATCTAAAAAACCTTTTCTACAGGTGGTGGACAGCTGGCACACCCATCTTCAACAATCGATCATTAGATCTATTTATTACCTTTAATACTCATTTTCTGAATAAAAAATTTAAAACCTGAAAATTAACAATCATACAAATTTCATTGCATCTTAAGATAATATAAGACAGAATCTAAGGTAAAATTAGGCAACTTGGACTGACAATAGAAAAATAGCCGAAATAATAAAAAAAAAATCAAAATAATCCATATCTAAAGTATAGAAAAAAGAAGAAAAAGAAAAGAAAAATGCAGAAGTAATGATGCCATTGATGAAAGCTTATAGAAAAATCTTTAAATAAAACTACATAGAGAGGGAGAAGAATTTTATAAACTCTTCCTTTCATTTAAGTATCTGATTTAATTAGAATATTGGATATTTATTTATTTATTATTTATTATTTTTTAAGCAGGAACCTATATTATGTAATTTATAATTATGAAATAAAGACAAGTTTTATTAAAAGGAAATGATGTACGAAATGACATAATAAAAAGAACCGAACTCGAGAGGAGAATGAAATCTGAAACTAATTAAAATATAATAAAATTTAAACAAGTTAAGCTTGAATCTTATACTTTGGAATGGTCATAAACATGATGACCGAACCATCAAATCATTTTAAGTGGAATCCCACCTTTTACACCAAAAATGGCTGAATAATAATAATAATAATAATAATAAAGAAGAAGAGAGGTCGGCCAAGCCCATAGTATACCCCACCAAATCATTCAAGCATCATTAGTCCAAGCCCACTTCATATCAGCCCTCGTATGTGACCACCAAAAATGATTCTCTCTTCAACTGACGTGTATGACCCTTCTCTTTATTTATTTATTTACTTCTAAACCAAAACATAAATAAACAACTGTGATGGATTAAAAAAATCAAAACAAAAAGGCTAGTTAATGACTCTTCTCTGCTTCTTCTTGGCTTGGCAACATCATAGCCGGCCAACCCTGTTAAACCCATTCAATTCAATCCAAAAACACTCAGCTAAAGATTGATTCCTTTTCCTTTACCTTTTGTGGAATCATTTCCGTCTTGATTGAGATTTACGGTCTTCTCTAATCATTTGTTGCTGGAGAGACACGCACATATAGGCACCGACAAGTTTGCTGCCTTTTGATCTTCAAGAGTAGGTGAATTTCTTGATCTTTTCGATTCTTTACGAGGTGGGTCGATCTGAATTTAGCTCTAGATTGGTGGGTTTCAATTGTTTTTGTGATCTGGACTGTTTAAGATTGCTGGGTTGGCGTCCTCTTTACTTTTCAAAAAAACAAAATTATTGGGTTTAATTTGAGATGGTCTATTTCCCTAGCTCAATCTCGGTCTGCAACTCATTTGACCACTCATCAACAGCTTCCATGGCAAATTCTGTGAGTTCCAGTGAGTTTAATCCAAAATCAAGGCACAACAATAATCATGTGCACAAGAATAGGAAGACAGTGAATGGCTCGAATTGCAATACTATACCTGTTTGTGATAGATCTCAATCAGCTGTTGTTGATGTTGTGATCTTGATAGCTGTCCTTGGTGCTTGTGGATTCTTGTTATTTCCTTATATCCGGATTGTAACTCTTGGTTTTATTGAATTTGTTGCTGCTATTCATTATGTGGTCAAAGAGGAGGTTATGAGAAATCCAGTGATATACGGATCTATAGGGATTAGTTCTTTATGTGCTGCAATAGTTGCCTGGATAGTGATTTTGTGTGTTGCTAGGAAATGTGGGAATCCGAACTGCAAGGGCTTAAGGAAGGCAGCAGAATTCGATATCCAGTTGGAGACCGAGGAGTGTGTGAAGAATTCTAATGGTACCTTGGTGAAAGATAGACTAAAAAGGGGCCTTTTTGAATTGCCTCACGATCACCATCGCGAATTGGAGGCTGAATTGAAGAAGATGGCACCAACTAATGGAAGAGCTGTTCTTGTGTTTCGAGCAAGGTGTGGATGTTCTGTTGGAAGATTGGAGGTTCCGGGACCTAAGAAGACAAAGAAGATCAAGAAGTAGGATGTTACTTTTGTTGTTAATTCTATAGGGATGATACAACCAATAAAGGAGTAGAGTCAAAATGGAGAGAAGTGCCTTCTCCAACGGATCTTCTCAGAGCTACTGTGTACTTAAATAAGCTCGTGGAAATAAGTTGTAAGGGATTATATATACATTTGGTTATATTGGAGAATATAAGAATCCTTTCTTTCATAAACTTGATATAATAATCCGTTTCTTTATTCCTGTATGTGGTTCTGCATTTTTTTTTTTGAAATAGTAGACTATGCGGTGTATCAAATATCGTTGAAATATGGTGATTGTTCTCGGTTAACTTTAACCCATTTATTGTTGAACTTGATATTTCATAATTGGCGTGATCTTATTATAAACAAGCTGTTGTTGAATAGGTCTGATAAAAGTAAAGTGCAAAGTTGTATTCTATCATTTTCCCTTTGCATGCGTGATGGTTCTGCAATTATGTGCTTTGGAATCTATAAATGATTATGTGATGGCAAATCATAAAACTTTGGACAATGATTGCATAACATGGAGCTTTCTAAATGTCAAGAGTCATCGAAGAGATGAAACTTCTGTTCTGCACACTGAAGTATAGATTTTGCATGACATCAAGCAATAGTTATTTCACTGTACCATACAAACTTCAAAATTCTAAATAAGTTATTGCAAATAGTTCTGCATATATATTAGTCATTCAACTCTACCACACAGATTTCAAGATTCTAAATAAGTTCGTGCAAATTGTGCTCTATCTATATAATAGATAAGTAAAGTTTGGAACTTGAAAAGGATGGGGGTGGGGGTGGGGGTGGGGGTGGGTTACAGAAGTAAGGCTCTGTTCAATAAGTAGATGGTCTATAGCTCCTTTTTCTTTATGTGGTGTTCGATGTGATTTTCAGACTTGGCATGACAATAGGAAATAAAGAAATAACAAATTTCTCATAGAAAGGTTTTTTCAGCTGGCCTGTGAAAGCAATGTTGTGTGCCTGAATTAATTGTAGGCCCTTGTTGGCAACAAGGAGTTGGCTCTTCTGCAATGGTATGTTGGTATGGTGTTTACCTACACAACAGGAAAGGTTCTTTAGCAAGATTATGTGAATATAATTCCTTTTCTTGGGTCGGCAACAGAAAGGGGGTTTTATTGAGCTGAAAAGACTTTTTTTCAAATCTATATTTTATCATTGTTATTATTAAGCTGGAGGAAAGTTTTAAATTGCCTCTCATCTCTTCCAGATGAGCCACTTACAGTTGAAGAGCACACTCTTAGAGTTTGATTTATTGGTTCACGTTGTTTTTTCTTTGCAAAAGAGACACAAACTTGTCTAAATACTATGATTCTCTGTTGCCAGTATCCTATAGCATCACCAAAGAGGAAATTTAGGTGCACTTGAATTTTGATGGTATTTGTTTTCAATTTCATTATCCTGGAATATATTTAACTTCAGAAGAAATTAGCTAAAACTTTTATTGATGCGAACCGATCATATGGTCATAAAACCTGTATGTAAAAAAGATAAATCTGGAAAAGTCAAAGAATCAGTGGTTGGTTGTAGCTTGCACAGCACATGGTAGACTAGAAAAAAAAAAAGAAAAAAAAAAAGAGATGAATGATAAAAATAAAAGAAGAAAGAGAAAAAAGATGATATTTCTACCCAACTAAGCTTTACAGGCCTTAATTAGGCTTCAACATAGTCGAGCTAAAAAAAATTCTTTAATCAAAACAAGAAAATTATACAAAAATTCATAAATAAATACAAAAGCATGTTTACACTTTTCATTAATTAATTGAAGACAACATAAAATAAGAAATGAAAAAAAAAAAAAAAACACCTTATCAATTCCTATTAATTTTTAGTCAAAGCAAACATGGCCTTACAATGTTCCAGACAAGTCTTTAACAAGACCCATAATAAAAAAATCTAAACTAAGATTCAGATCCACTAGCCCCGACCTCTCCTCCTTCCACAGGCATTATCGTAAACCGACAAACAGGGCAAGACCCATGAATCCTCAACCACTGTTCAATACAACCCGAGTGAAACCCATGTTTACAAGGCATCTCTCTAAGTTCAGAACCGATTCCAATCTCATTTAAACAAATTGCACAATCACTCCCACCTTCTTGTACTGTTATTCTTGGCATGGCATCAATTGCGTCCTCCGATGCTGGCAACCGCCTCGCAGTAGTATTGTTATTACCATCTTGGTTTGTGCTTCGAATGGCTGCTCTTACTGCAAAAACATCATTGATGGCATGTTGGAATATTTGCCTTATGTTTCCAGGCAAAATATGGGGTTGTTGATGCGAATTTGAATCTGGATCTTGCATCATGTTTGTGTCACCACTAGACATCGTTTCCATAGATTAATGTCAGAAAATATTTGTGTTGATTTGTTAAGATCAAGAAAAGATTTGAATCTTAACCATCTGTGAAGAAAAAAGAAAGAACAGGTTGGCGTATTGGTGTTTTTACAGGAGGTGATGATGAATGGAGGCGGCAATATGCCGGTTACGGAAGAGCACGGCAGAGCATTAGCTAATACAGAATTGCTAGGGTTCCCCCCTTGCTCGTAGACTGCTAGAATTTCTAGGGCTTAAATCTTAATTTTGCAATTGGTCCCTCTACTCAATTGGTTGTTAGTTTGATCCCTAAATTTTATTTTATCCAATTCTTGTACTTTACATTTTATAATTATTTGGTCCTTCTATCAAATATTACGATATATTAGACAAATATTATTTTAAAAAAATATATTGAAATAGCGATACATTCGCTCGACCTAAGTCAACTATGACTAACCCTTGATCCAAGACATCATACTATGTGAAACCCTAATCAAAACAAAATAGGGAGTCTAATTTAATCAATTAAATATGAAAGGTTGAAAATGAAAAAAAAAAGATAAAAAAAAGCTTTATTTAAGCAAATCAAAAAATAATGAAGTGAGCATGATATACTTATATTTAAACAATTGATTTAATTTAATTAAAAAAAAATCTAAATTTAATAAAGATCGACAAATGTTATTTTAAGATTGGTGAAAAAAATCTTTAGAAAGCAAATAAATAATAATAATGAAGCCCAATCCCCAATTAAATTTAATATTGAAAGATGAAATTGAAAATGTATAAAATTAAAAGAAAATAAATAAACTTTGACGAATCTCCTAAACTTTGGTTAATCTTTAAAATTTACAACCCATTAAATCATAAACTTGAGTTCAATCAAGAAGCCTAATTTAATATTCAAGGTTGAAAACAAAAGAAAAAAAAATCAATTTAAAAGTTTTGCCAAAGTAAGCAAATAGCAACAAAAAACTAGATGATGAAATCGTAAAAAAAATAATTAATTTTAAAAATGATCTCAAATAAAATAAATAGCAATAAAAAAATAAAAAAAATCTCATAAATTTAAAAATTAAAGGAGAATGAAATTAAAAATAAATTTTAATTTTATAAGATAATTCAAATAAAAATATCAATTGAAAATATAGAGATCAAATCAAAAAAAAAAAACAAATTGAAAGGTTATGAATTTTTGAAAGGTCAAGCATGAGAATCAATAAAAGAAAAAAGAAAAGAAAAGAAATATAAGAAAAGCAAACTAACGCTAAATTGAAGGAAATTACATCACTCGTGCCACCTAAGAGGTAGGCCATGTAATGATGAATTGAAAAACACCAAAAAATATTGTTTTAAACCATCATAAGTCATTGTAGGCTCTACTTAAACATGATGGAGCGACTTACTCACTAACATGTTTAATATATGTTTAATATATGTGCCACTAGCTTTTATTTTTTTTTATATTTATTAAAATGTTAAAGTGCCCTGGTATCACATGATAATAAAGTAAAGTAAGAATAAGCCCTTTGAAGACAAGGTAATGAAATTTTGATTTTAAAGAAAATATAATTATTTTACTGTGTTGTGAAAAAGTAAAATATCAAAAATTCCTCAAGGTCCAAGTTAAATATTTTTTAATGGCAATTAATTAATTATAATGTGCAAAAAATATATAAAAAAATAGAGATATCCCCAATTAATTCTAAAATAATCAATGAATCCCGTGAAAAGATCTAATTATTCTTAATAGACAGTTTAGTTATTTTAGAAGAAAAAAAAATAATTTCTTTATTTCAATTCATAGTGAATTAAAACATTTCTAAATTACTTTTTTCACAACTTTTAAGGTTTTGTTAATTCTATTTTTATTCGAGATAGTGTATATGCAAAATTATGGATACATATTTCGTGAAAATTTTTTTATATATATAATTTTCATGGAAAACATATTTTTTTATATAAATAATTAAACATATTACAACTAAAAATCATGATGGAAAACCAAAATTATTACATATTTGGTATGTAAACTTTTTAATCTTTTCAATTGAAGTGTTCCAATTTTTTTATTTTAGTTTATAAATTTTCAAACCATTCCAGTTAAGTGTTTTTGTTAGATTTTATCAAATATATGATTCTGTGGTTGATGAAAATTTTACTTTATTTTGTTTTTTATTTGAGAGTATTTGATTTTATAGAAATTGATTCTACTTGCTTTCAAAATTTTATCAATTAAGTGTTTGTGATTTTAACCCATTTTGACCTCTAATTGTTTCATGTTGTTTTAAAGGATATAGATTTCCAAAAATATTTTCTCAATGAAATTCAACCAATTTTCATCTTTTTCATAATTTTCAATACTTTTGTTATGTGTAATAAAAAAGGAAAATAATAAAAAGAAAAAAAAACAAAACGTTTAGGGGTGGAATGAGAGGTAAAAAAATAAAAAAGAGGGACGGAGATGAATGGGGGCTAAATAATATAAGGAGAAATTTGATTGCATAAGAAAAAATAAATGAAGATTATTTTTATTAAAGCATAGATCCAAATAAAATGAAAAGATGATGGTCAAATTGAGAATTTTAATGAAAATATATCAATGTAGTCAAGAAAAAAAAGATCAATTAATTGATAAAAATCAATTAACTTGATTGCATATGTTAGAATGGAACCAAATTCAAGACTTGTCATTAAAAAGGAAAAGTAAGAGTTTGTCAATTAATTGTTAGATTTTTATTTTCTAAGGGTTTGATATTATAAAAAGGGTCTTGAGATATAGAAAAAGGATGAAACAACCACCATATATATATATATATATATATATATATATAACATTATACTTTATTTCTAATTAAATTGATGTACTTTTAATGTAATTATTATGGAATGTGGTACTAGTTTAAAAACATGTTAAGACAAGAAGAACACTAAATAATGGGAACGTAAGCTTTGACCAAGTAAGGGAATAAGAGAAATAAATCTTGTATAATCTACTAAATGCGTCTCAATGCATGTTATGGGGCAAAACAAACATTATTGAATAAGTTTAAAAGTCATCTTGTTAATGATGAACATAATAAATGATGTTTTGGATGTAATAAATGCAAATGGGTATGGATTGTTGTGTTATTAGCATGCAATATGATTTCAAGAGGATGTATTAAAGGAATTAGGAACCTTAATGTTCGGTCATGAAGAAAATAATGAAGGGAAATTTCTTTTAACCAGGATGCATTGTATGTTCATTGATGAAAATGCTTTTACGAAGTAAATTATGACTTTAGTGTAGTTGAATATAATTTTCAATTGAGAAATAGGAAGACATTTGGATACATGAGATATAAATAAATGTAACAGATAGTTGAGAATATTATCAAGACTTGAAATTTTATAAACTTGCTAATTTGTTTTTAAAAAGATGCCAAATAAAACAAGACGTAAGTTTTGGCTAAAATAAAAGAAAGTGGGAAAAGAAACCTTTCATGATGTATTAATTTGTGTACATGTATGTAATTCTCTTGTGTTTGATTTTATGGCAATTTTAGAACAATGTGATTTGATTAAAAAAAATACGAGTATTATAGAAATTACTAAGTTGTTGTGTTATTAAGCAAATATGTATATGATAAATGTGAATAGTGTTGATAAATTGAGTTTTAGTTCAATGAATAAATTTCATGTTCTTTGCTCGAGAAGAAAGATGAAAATTATGAAATATTAAAAAGAAACTTCGATGTATATAAATGTTGATAACTAAATAAATTATGATAATTGGGTTGCGAATTTATGTTTGAATATGTTGTATGGAAAGATGGTATGGATGAAATTCATATTGGAATGGGTGACTACTAGTGATTATTATGTGGAGTTGTAGGAGAGGCGTGCGGGGTGAGATTCGACTTTTCAGGAACATGGATAATAGGAGTCAGGGTAAGGAATTGACTCTCCCTTGCCAATTATTTTATTTAAACATGTTTTTGAAATTGTTAAATTTTAATGGTTATTAAATTATATTGTGTATTGATATTATTAATTGAAGACTTATGCCTTTAAGAAAGAAATCGGCATGTGTTTGTAATGGAAATGCATAGGCGAAAAACATGTAGTATGGATTATGTGTAATTGACCATAACGGCGAGAAGAATTTATAATTTACTTGACTGTAATAGTGAAAATTCAATGGATGTTGTGTGATAGACCGCAATGGTAAAACCTAATAATTATTCATAATCAACCGCAATGGCAATAATCAATTATAAATAATAAGCAAACATAACATATAAATGATTATAGTATAAGAAAAACTAGTCGAAGAATGGAAACTATGTTAAAGGAATTGTGAATATCACGGTTTGACATATGGATGGTGATTATGGATGTTGTTGTAGGATTAATTATCATATGAATTGGGTCTTATGAATTAATTGACTTGCTGATCGAGAACGAGCTAGAGGCATCAATGTATCTAATGACGGATGTATCTAATGACGATGATAAATTAATTGGCTTGGTGACCTAAACAGGACTAGAAGCATCGATGTATCTAATAACTAGGATGAATTAATTGATTAACTAACCAAATAGGGGCTAGAAGCATTAATGTATCTGATGACGAGATGAATTAATTGACTAGCTTGCCAAAAAGTATTGATGTTGTAAAGTTTTAGAAAAGAATTAAAATTAATTGTATATAATAATGGAATGTACATTTGAAATTTAATTTCTTGGTTACAGTAGCAAATCTGGATCGAGAAATATTTGAAAAAGAGAAGATAATTGGTAGTATAAAAAATGAGCCAAAGAATGTAATTATGAATTAAGAATATATATATATATGAAGTTAAAAGGAACCAAGTAGGCAAAAGCTATATAAAAATGACAGATTTACCTAAATAAGCTAAAGAAGTACATAATTGATTTAAAGGATATTAAGTATCCGTGAATGAGTAAGATGGAAATAAATTAAAAGATATGTTAAGAATATAATTTAATGGAACCAACCAAAGAGGTGAGCACCATTATTAATAATAAAAATATAACTTTCCATATGAGTGAAGATGATTCTGATGGTGTATCTAGCGAATATACAATTTGAATGTCTTGGGTATAAGAATTATAGTTTACTTATATTGAGTCGGTTTTATATAAAGGGACTAATGTATATAAGGATGATAATATGATTTTTACTTCTTTTGATTGGAAATGAAACTTATAAAATTGGATAAATAGAGATGTTAGGCTAAGAATTTATAATGTTGATAGACTAGAGATGAGATATTTTGGTGAAATTCTAAGATAATGGTTTGTACTTTTCTTATTGAAAAAAAAAATCTATTATTAATGGAATGTTAATAGTTGCTAATGAATTGAATGTATTTGTTTTCTTTAATATTTACCGATACATGTTTTTATTTTACATATTCATTTCATACACGACAAGATTAATGATTATCTAGTTTTCATCTAGCCTAGGATTTAACCTTATGATTGGTTAAATTATTTATTTAAGTATGCAATAAGTATTCAAATTAAGAACAATTATTCCCTTTTATTCATTTAAATTTGTAAAATATTATAGATTAATAAGGGATGTCAATTAATAAAAATGGTTATTTTTTACATTATACATTTAATTGAGATTTTGTGCATTGTTCAATTTATTATGGTGTTTGTTATATTATCATTATATGGATTGTCTTATTATGAGAATTGTTATGAGAAATGTGGAATGAGGAGTAGAAAAGAATAAATGAAGTTAATTCTTGATTGGTGTTGCTTATGGAAAAGTTCCAGGATGGTGTTTTGATTGATGTATCATTGTTAATTTTGATTGGTTGATAGAAATTAATAATAAAATTCGTTACAATCTGATTTAGTTGATCAAATCGGTCAATCGATTCTTGGGAGTTAGTTGACCGTGATAGCTGGTAATGTACTACTTGATTATAAATTATTTAGAAGCATAAATTTTGTTAAGTAAGGATGACTCATGATAATATATATATATATATATATAAGATGTGGATGAAAGTTCATCTAGCGGTTCAATATTGCGTGCACAAGCACACACTCGAATTCTTACATACATAATCATTTTGATTGAATGCAAATACACAAGAAAATACAAGTTGTTACATGTATGATAAATGAACTTGAGTGTAAATGCATATAATAATACGGGGTGTTACACATTATTTGCAGTCTAAGACGATATGTCATTTATGGGTTTCATAGAAAAAAATGAGGGTGGACGACGCTCCAATAATTGAAAAAAGAAACCTAATACATGAGCTAGGCTTTTAAGCCAAAAACATGGATTAACCCACGTGCCTTGCTTGTTTTCTCTTCCTTTTTGTTTAATAGTTTTTCTATGGTTATTCGCCTGACCTAGGATAAAGACCGAGGAACGAGATAAGAGGGTTAACCTAGATTTATATATATAAAAAGTTCTTTTATTTAAAAAAAATCAAAATAACATATTTTTTTAGTTATTTTTAGAAAAAAATCATTGAATTTTGTACCAAGTTTTGATCGGGTTTTACTAGAGTCGACCAAGTTACGAGTCAATATAAGATTTTGAACGGGTCATATTAGGTCAATTCCTTTATTTATTTTTTTTAACCCGACCTAACTCAAGTCTCGAGTCAACTAGATTGCAGGTTAGCCCCCTGGGTCAATCAAGTTTATAGTGATAGTGTTTTCAACCCCTTGGATTTATAAAAAAAATATTATTACATCATATATTTAGTTTTTAAAAGGCTTGTTTTTTTTTTTTTAACTTGAATTTTTTTTTATCATACTTGAGAAAAATTAATTTGTTTTTTTATTTTAGTCATGTGAGCCACCCTTGTTTTTTCTTCCTTTCTTTTGTATGAAAAAACATCTACACACCGGTTCATATCCAGGTATAATTAAATGAAAAACAATTTTAAAAATAAAAACTTGTTAATTCAGTAGGTTGCCTTTATCATAGATGCTACATTTGCTTGAGGTTAATCCATACCTTTTTTTTTATTTTAATTTAATACTTTTATCATTTGATATTAAGTTAATTAGAAAAGTATCACAATTTATTTCAGTTTAATATTTATAGGATTATCACAATCTCAAATACACGCCTTAATATTTATTTATTTTTTAATTTTACAAGTATTGTTTTTAATATTATATATTTAAATAAAAAATTATAGAAGAATTATTGAATCGATTGAGTCTGTGATCTTAATCATAAGTTCTTCTTGTTAGTTTTGATTGATTAAAAATGAGGTTTTATAATTTAATTTTAAATGCGTATATAAAATTTAAATTTGTTATTGAATTTTTTTATTTAAAAAACATGTATAAAAATATCATTATATTTATTTTTTTTATTAAAAAAAATATTTATTTGACTGGCGGCAAAACAGTCAATAATGTAAATAAAAAAAAAAAAAAAGGAAAGGAAAGGAAATCCAGCTTAAACGTTGGCCGTCGTTAAAGTAGTAGATCCGGTTCGCTATCATAGTAAACATTCGTTTGGAAAAAAACGAAAGCAGCGTCTAATTGTAAAACATCACCTCTT
Organism: Populus alba x Populus glandulosa; assembly: GCA_033617975.1. Lineage (NCBI taxonomy): Eukaryota > Viridiplantae > Streptophyta > Magnoliopsida > Malpighiales > Salicaceae > Populus > Populus alba x Populus glandulosa. The sequence goes on along the minus strand of CM066146.1, from coordinate 12,371,780 downwards.
TCAATCTAATCTATGGCTTCAATTTGAAGTTGTAGTTTTTACTTTTTTAGGCTCTAAACAAACACCATTCATCTCTCTCTGTCTCTCTCTGTCTCTCTCTCCCCTTAAAATCCCATCTACCTTCCTGTTATCCGACCGCTATGGACTCACCGGGTTCAATCTTTGAGATTTACATCCGTTACCATGACATTAGATCACTAAAATCATGTCAAACCGATGGACATGATGAACACGAGAGTAAAACTTCCAGGGATGCTTTGGCTCAGCTTTTGGAAATTGTGGACTTAAAATTCCATTCAAGGCTAGTAAAAAAAAACTTATCTTTTTGAGTTAAATTTACTGTTTTGTTGGGTTTGGAAGTACCCTTTTGTTGATCTTTAACCGATTTGATGTTTGCATAGGATTTGATTGAGTTTCTTGGTTTTGGGGTCTGGGTTTCGTTGAGAGGTTTTAGGGACTGACTTTTATGTATAAATTGTGGGTTTTATTATAGTTTTAGGATATCAATGGTGTTAGGCCTCAATGTAAAGCTTGCGGATATTTGGGTTTTTCTGATGAACATTATTACTCTGTGAGTATTAGTTTTTTAAAATAAAATAAAAAACAGATAAGAAAAGATTGTGTTTCTTGTAAATCAAGAGCCTTTAAAAGTGAGATGGCTGTTCTTGTTTATAAGCCTTATATAATAAGATTCAAGAAATACTTTGAACATCCTTTTATCTTAGTATTCATGGTGATCTGCGTGTGACATCGGAATTGAGACTTGGTTATGAAATGTTATTTTTCTGCTGAAAACAAATCACGTCAGGACTTAATTATCTTGTTTATTAGTTATTGGATGCTGTTATTTATCTGTCCAGATGCGTACACATCTGGAAAAATCAGTATGATAAGTTCTAGTAATTGTACAGTAGGACTCAAGTAGTGGCAAGTTTTCTCAAATTGTCTTGGACCTAAATACAACTAACCTCTGATGAAGGGAATATGTGAACAACCTAACTCATAGGTTGAATCTGAACATTGCAAGACAAACTTGGCATTTATCTGGGTTGAGTCTTTTCTTGATGCTCCTAGGATTCAACATGCTCTAAAAGCGTACCTGGTGTGTATAAATATAAACTCTTCCAGTTGAGTGTCATTTGCTATGTGGTTATGTGGAGTTTTTGTTTAGCTAGATATGTACTTTCCTTTTGTTTTATTTTTTTTATTTCCTGAAAAGATTTATGGCATTTCCTTTGACAGAACTTCAATTTTTGATGAACTTCTCAAGCTCATGTCAAAGCTAGAACTTATGGTGAGTTTCATTTATTAAGCTCTTGAACTGGAGACATTTATTTTGGTTTCCTCATTGATGCTCTCTATTAAGAAATGTCACTCCTAAATCTGTTTTTATTTACAGCAAAAAAAATAAAAAAATATTTAATATTATGTTTCTTGTTTATCTACCTTTTTGTAGGCTGATTTCTCAGAATTTTCTCGTTTCTATGATTTTGTATTCTTCATGTGCCGTGAAAATGGTCAAAAGAATATCAGTAAGTTTTTTCATTTCTTATGTCTTTGATATTTAGGCATGGTTTAATGGATTCTTTTATATTTCCCTGAATTTCTCTTGCAGCTGTAAACAAGGCTGTTACAGCATGGAAATTAATTTTAGGTGGGAGGTTTCGGTTGCTAAACCAATGGTGTGACTTTGTTCAGGTATGGGTGATACTAAACTAACTGGATAACTGTGATTTGTGATTCATTTTGTTTTTGCCTTTTTACCCTGTGGAAGGATTTTCCAGTTGAGCAGCGTACTTTATGAAATGTTTATGTATCTGTTCATTATTTGTGGATACATAAGTTTATGAATTGGGATATATTGTCTCTCAGTTGATCAATTGAACAAGAAGCGGTCAATGCATACCAATACCTTATAAATATTATCTGTGGTTTCATTCTCCTGTTTTTCATAGTCCTTTTGAAGCAACTAATCTTTTGATTGCTTTTAGGAAAATCAACGACACAATATATCTGAGGATACTTGGCAGCAAGTTTTAGCTTTTAGCCGGTGCGTACATGAAAATCTTGAAGGGTACGACCCTGAAGGTACAATGTCTTAAAGGATTCAATGATTAGTTCACAAATTTAAGCTATACAATAAAGCCACATGTTTGATATCATTTATCCACAACAACTTGTCCGTGCCCTTTCTTTTGTCAGCTTTTGTATTGATAGAATGGACTCCTTTCCCCTGCGATTTTGAACAATTTTTCCAAAACATTTGTTCATTATATTTGCTGCACTTCTGCTTTCTAAGTTTTCCACTTTTAAGCACCGCTCTGTTTGCGTTTGTGTTTTGGGGTTTTGAATCAATAACTGTGGTTTATAGTGGAAATTATTTTCAATCAGCTGGAAGAAAACTATGTTTGTAATTTGTAAATTGTTTCGCTAGTGTTGCTAGTCTTCTGCTTTTATCAACCATGTGGAACTAAATGATTCTCTCAAATCTCCCTTCCTTAAGCATGCCTTGTCATTTTCTATTTTGTTGTTCTCTGACAGTGTCTGAGCAGGATCATGGTATGATGAGTATGGGAATCTCTACTAAGGTTTCATAAGTGAGGAATTTCTGGAAAATAATAAAGCAATAAATAAGGCTATATAAAATAAGGTCTTAGGCATTCTTTTGTTTTTCTTTCTCTTTGTTGATTCTGTGTGTTTGCTTTACAGGAGCATGCATGACTTGGTTCTGTTTTATCTTTGTTTGTAACAGAGTAATGCTTACTTGTATGCTTCTTATTTGCAGGTGCTTGGCCTGTCCTAATAGATGACTTTGTTGAGCACATGTACAGGTTTGATATCTATATCCTCAACCGTGTTTCACTAAATTTTAAAGATATTCCTTGATGTATTGGATGTTAGCCTAGTTAGGACACTTGTTTTACTAGAAAAACTAATCTGTTGTCTACCAATCACTTTCTTTTTCATTTTTCCCTTTTCCCCATATGCCTACAATAGATATGGCACGCAAAGAAAATCCAATTTCGGTCAGACTCTTATCATAGTTCAGATTCAAGTTGGTTCAGTGAGGGCTGCTGCCAAAGTCACTGAATGGGTAGAAATCAAGATGGGGCATGGTGACCACCCCCTTTAAACTTCATTTCTTCTTCACAGCTACACCTATAGTATAGATTTCAAGCAGTTGAAATGCTTGAAGGCACAGAGTTCAATATTTATTGCTAAGAGTGACATAAAGAAAGAAGACAACATTTGAAATTCATAGTAACTCGCATGCAAAAGCGAGTTTTCCTTTTATTTAAAGGATAGTCAGCTATTTTTCTTCTTTTTTGAATTAGAAAGAACGGGGCCGTGACTAACTCTGTTCTGGGGGATGAAAGACAGAGAAAGAGATCCCGGGACTAACTGTATAACCATGATAATATTTTAAACTTGGTCGAAGTGCTGATTACCCAACAGCCTTCTAACTTGGAAACTTAAAAGTTATTATTGTTTGTATATCATTTCTGAAATTTCATCTTTAAAAACTTGGATAGGTATCCCTGAAAAAGAAAACTTGGATAGTGGTTCGTGTCTGGATATTTGAATTCCCTGCTCTGCCCATGAAACATATATACTTTAAATTTGAAATTCAACTGAACAAATTCTTTATAGTTTGTACCTGCTATAATTTGACTTTTAGTAAAGATTTAGAATATGTTTAACATAACATGACTTTGAGTCACGGGTAGGAAGGTAGTGGAGTCAAAATAATGAAAACTTACATCAACTCCATGACTTGTTTAAAATATATTTGGTAACAATGGTGATAATTTGTTCTCAGTTTCTCTCTTCATCTTTTTCTAGATTCTATGAACCTCTATAGAAATTTTTTTTTTTTTTTTGCTTAAAGATGTTACCATCGAAATGTAACTTACAGATTCAAGACTAAATAATTTGAACCAAATACTGTTTAGTGACTTGATTGTTTTTTTCCTCAAGTAAGACTTTAGAAACTACTCATCAATAGTTTCCACACGCTTCTAGAGTCCTGCATGTGGATATAAATCCATGGGTCTTTGAAAGAATGATATTAGGTAGTTTAGTACTCATTCTAGCACGAGTAATGAAGATAAGTGAATTTTGATGTTGAGACTGCTGTTCCAACTTTCCCTCCTTTGTCACTAACTATGAACTCACATGCATTTACAATATTTTCTTGCAGGGTATTGGGGTCAAACAGGGAGCCAAACTTTTTCTGTAATTGTGGTGATTCAGATTCTCAATCATGCACATTCGAAGACTCTCTTCCTGGTAATTGCTTGAAAGTTCCCTTTCAGTTCCATTTTTTGCCATGCCCTTTTGTTTTCACTTTTATGTTACCTGTAAGCTGTTTCCTGAATACTTTTTTTGTTGTTGCAGGATTGAAAGATACTCCTGGTTTGAAGAGGAAGTTGTCTAGCTTTCAAACGGAGGAAATGGTGTCCTCAGATGCTGTCTTCCTTGATTCTGTCAGCCCAACTTTTATGTTGAATTCAAAGAGAAGTAGGCTGATTGATTACAGACCATTGAACTGGGAGGATAATCCACCTGGTAATTCAGCCAGTGACGGCATGGATATCACTAAGCAGAATAATTCGCTGGGGTCCATGAAATCTCCATGTGCAGTTGAAGGATGCTTGTCGAGGGGCTTTGCAGGTTTATTCTCAACTCGTTCCTATCTACAACTTGACCGGGAGAGGAGAGTCTCGTATACATAGAGCTTCCACCTTAGTAACAAATACAGGAAAGCTGTCCATTCCCACCTTAGTCGTCAACAGTTACACAAGGATATATCTATTTTGAATTGCACTTGTAAGGGTTGTTGGTTGCAGGTGGATGTTGCATCAGTATTCTGCTGTGATTGATAGAAGTAATAAAAATATTCCTTAGATTGTTTGATTTCATAATCTTGTCAGAAAAAATAAACGAGGGTTTCCTGCTTCAATGAATGTGACTGTATTTTTTGTTATTGGATCATGCCTAGCGTAATATGATACTGGCTGCGTTGTTCTTGCTTGCTGGAAGAAATGCCTTGTGTTGAGGAAATTGCTCGGGGAGTTGTCAAATACATAGTTTGGCTAGGAGGCGACGAATTGCAAGAGGTTATTGCTTATTCCGGACAGTAATTAGCTAAGTTGCAAATTGGCCCAAAAGGGTATTGGCTTGCTCTCTACGGTTCTAAACATCTCTAATGAAACCTGAGACAATTACAAAGTTAATAATATTTTTTTAATTATTTTTAATACTTATTTTTATATTATTATATTAAAATAATTTAAAAACATAAGAAAAAAATTAATTTAAAATATATTTTTTAAAAATATATTTTCATGATATACAAAATGAAATGGGTTTATATCATAATGAAACCTGTCATTTAACGGAAAATTGAACCTCAAACTACGAACAGTTCATAGTTCATTGTAGTTTAGGCTGCCTATGTAAATAAATTCTAAGGCGTGAGTTTTATAGGTTAGTTATGTTTATTCAAGTTATTTTTTTTTATTTTTTAAATTTATTTTTTCTTAACTTCATTCTTCATCGGATTGATTAAAAATTAGATTTTATAATTATTTTTTATTTTCTTTTAATAGGATTATTATAGTCTTATAACATGAGTTGCAAGTTTTGTAGGTTAGCTAGATTGAATCGTGTTTTTTGTCATTCGTTAATTGAATTTTTTTTTACTTTCACCCTTCAACATTGATTTGATTGGGAATTAACATTTTATAAATTTACTTGATTTGCTTTTTATGGAGTTATCTCGGTTTTCTGACCCAGATTTGACAGGTTAACTCGGGATGATTCGGCTCATTTTGTCTATTTTTTATTTAATTTTTTTCAATTTAATCCTTCAATATTTGATTGATTGAGAATTGAGCTTTATTTTTTATTTTATTTTCTTGCTATAAGGTTATCATGGTCTAATAACCCGGATTACAGGTTAGGCTGATTAACTTAGGTTCTTTTTATCTTTTCTTTAGATGAATTTTTTTCAATCTCATCTTCAATGTCAAGTTGATTAGGAATTAGTGATGTGATCCAAGCAACACCAAGAGATTTGTTAGAGGTTCTAATTTGTCCAGTGACAAGACATATGAGATAAGATGGACTTCAAGAAGATATTAAATAATAAAAAACAAGCATTGATTAATTTAATTTGTGTTGAAAAAAGGCTTGTTGGAGGCATTCAAGCATTACAAAAGGATTGGAATAAGAAGATTCAAATATGTCAATTTTTACATTTTAATACTATTTTGGTCATAATTGGATCTATAGAAGGAATTTTAGTGTGATTTTCATTGAATTAAAAAATAAATATCCATATCTTTCTAGTGATATATGGAATGCCTTTTAATTTATTAAGACGAGATAGAGAAATATGTTTGAAGTTGGACTTCAATTCTACCAATTGATTACAAAAACGACTTTAATTTTATTTAAATTAGTTAAGATATTGTTTTATTTATCTTTTAGTTAGAATTAGGTCTTTTATAAATATTAGGCCCTTTATTTAAATTTGAGTTTATTGGATTAATATTATTTATTAAGTTATCCATATCCATTAAGGATATCTTTTTAGACTTAGGATTCTTTCTCGTGCAAATGCTCTTTTGCATAGACTTTTTAAGGAGAGACTATTTTAATAAAGAAATCAACATTCCTACTATCTTTTGTGTGGTTGAGTGATTTCTATACTAAGTTTTTTTTATTAAACTCACAAACTCTTTGAAGGATAGATCAATTTTATTGTGATTTTATACTACTTGTTCATATCTCTTTAAAGGCATAAAGTGGAGTAATAATTGATAATAACTTTGGTTCTTCAAGTAGTTCTTATTGGGTGTTGCAAACCATTTAAATATGATTTTAGTGTATCATATGAGGTGTCCGCATTAGTTGGTATTAGAGCTCATGCTATTATCATTTTATATCCGTTTAATCTTTAGTTTGTGTCGTGTTTTGATTTTTTTTTTCTAGTTCCAACTAGGATCTTGTTTTTTTTTTTTTAAATATATTCTTCTCTTATTATTTCAAAGATTACGTCAAACCTTATATATATAAAAAATCATCTTTCTTAGTTTCTTGATATTTATTGAACACGTCAAAGAAATGTTGTGTTTTTCATCTTCATCTTCTATCTTTCTTGATTTCAACTTAGAGTAAGAAAAAATAAATTGATCATGTTGAATTGTGTGGATAAAAAAAAGGAAAAAAAAAATGCAAGAATTGATTTGAATTGACAAGTTAGAGCATAACTGAATACAAGCTCTCGAATTTTAGGGATGAGCGAATGTTTCTTGAGTATTTTCTTGATTTTGTCGAATAGGTACATACTAAATCTTGGTATTGTTGAATTGAATTCCTTTTTTCTTGGATTATATTGTCTTGTTTCATTTAAATTTGGATAGTATAGATCTTTCTTGCTTTATTTTTCTTATTGTCTTGAAGTAGAATCTTGCCATTAAAGATAAATTTGAAGGCTTCGGCCAAATTAAAAAAATAATAATAAGGGAAAGGCCATGTATAAGAAAAGTAGGGAAACACCTTGATTTTTATGTAAAACAAAGTGATCTTACACATGCTATAATGTATAAATCAAAACATTCATGATGAAGGGATAATAATCACACTAAGAAACTTGTCATTGAAAGGTTAACTCAAACCACTTATAACTTTTCTAATAATTGGGGGACCATGACAAGTTGCTAAACATTTTACTTGATCTTTAAATACAAATCAATCAATTATTAAATTTATAATAGATTAAATTATTTAATTTATTTAATCCTATTTTATTTAGAATTGTAATTTATATTTAAGTTAACTTATTAAGAAACTTAATGGGTTACACACATAAGAATCATTGATCATAAATTAAAATGAGATGATTAATCAAGTGTGACTTGATCATAAATAAATTTTAGAAATTAATGATTAGAATATAATTAATATAAGGGGTTATAGTTTTAGACCTAAACAAATCAAGTAGGGACTTGATTAAATAAATTTATAAAATTATCCTAAAATATTATGTGTGATATTATTTAAGAGACAAATTGATATTTTATTATTTACAGGGTTTTCAAGTTTTTCTATAAATGGAATATTATGCCTTTTATTTTCTATACAAGACAATATAATACAAAAACACCTAAATATAAAATAAAAGAGTTAGTATTCAAAGGTATAACAATCTCTCTATCTTATAAGGGTTTAAGATATTTCTCATTAGTGATTCGTGTGGATTACCGTTAGAGGCCAAACACTTGAAAGATTTATGGTTTGCGATAACCCAGCCTTGAAATAATTATTCAAAGCCAAAAAGAACATTTGATCTTTAGGTCATCTTTGTATAAACCTTAAACAACTTTATATGTATCTAACAAGATTTTTAGGACTCCTAAAAAATTTTAAATTTATATTTTCGCTGCATGTATACATTTTAGGAAGCCCAATGGTGGTAGTGGAGCCTTTATTAGACAATTAAGGTTGTTGATTACATATTTTAATTGTTATCGGTATTAATTTTGAATTAATTTTATATGAAAAAATCATTTTTCCCAAAAGTAATATTTTCTCTCATGACTATATTTTTTAAATATATCCATTACTGTTTCCAGACAGATTTGGCTAGATTTTCCAAATCTGGCTCAAATTCTTAAGGAAAAAAAAGGGGGGTCTTGGGTGGTTGTGCGCCACCAATAATGTCTGGCGTGCCTGGATGTGTGTCACCAATAACTAATGCATCAGGCTAGGTCATTGTCGTTGGCAGCGATGGGCAATGTACACATTTCGGTAACTGCAATGAGAATAAGATAGGGGAAGAATTACAATTATGTCCCTAAGCTTTCTTTAGGGTTTTTTAAGAGGTAGAATTATGATCTAGAACTTATGCTTGATTACATCTAGGATATTTTGGATAAAATTATGATTTTGCCCCTCCATTTATAAAATAATGACTTTATATTAAAAGTAAAATCCTAAATTAAATTAATTATATAATAATTTTTCTAATAGGATTATGGTTGAATTAAAATGTGCAATTCATTTTTTTTTTTAGTTTTGTAATATACCAATAGGATTATGATTGAATCAAAATGTCTAATTAAATAATATTTAGAAAAATACTTTTTCTAAAATAAAGAGTTTTTAAGCCGAAAAGTTTTTTAATTGATCCTAAAATAATTTAATATATTATTAATAATTCGAATTTGATTGATTTTCTTATTAAATATTGGAAAGTGGTTTTTCAATACGAAATTTATATTAAATAAAATTTATTAAATTTAGAAAATTATAAATTTGGATTTGAATTTTTAATATTTCTAAATGTTATTATTTTAAATTGCATATAAAGATAATAATTAGAATTGAAGCATGTGATATATTTATTTATGCATATTAATGTGTTATTATGCATTATGGATAGTTACAGACATTAAAGACCAATTTAATTGTGTTTGTGGTTGAATGATTACAATATTAAATAAGACTTGTGTATCTTGTTTTTTTTTTCTATATTTTTTCCCTTGGAATTGTAAAATTCTTTTTCACATCTAATTCTCCTCAAGTGTAACTTGAGGTTTTTTACTTAATTATGTAAATATTATGTAATTTAGAACTGAAGTGTAAGAATTTAGATAGAAAAATTATTTTTTTAATTCGAAATGAAGATGAATGGTAGTAAAGGATACAATCATATTGCTTGCAAGGGAATTATGAAGATTTGCAACAGCTAATTAGGTTTTAACCACCTAATTTTCTTCAATGGCTCTAGAGAATTATTTTAGATATGATGTGAAACAAGACACAAAGAAAAATACAAAGAAGATATATGTGGAAAAAAATATCAAACAACTTAAACAATGATGATATAACTTGATTTTAATTCTGGTTCTGATATCAATTGATTTTAATGAGATCAAACTCAAAAACTCCAATTTACCTTGTTATTTGAATGAATCAGCCTTTATAATACCTGAAATTATAATATTGTTGATTTCTCTTCTTTTGTTTTACTCTAAATAGATATCTTGGATAGAATTAAATGTTGAACACTTTTATTTTTTTATCAGAGGAACCTTAATGCAAAACTAAACATTAACAAAAGAAAAGAAAAGAAACTGATTGGAAACAAGAACTTGAAATATGCGAAGATACCATAAAATTAGATATCTAGCATACATAGGAACCAAACATCACATATCAACTCATTAGTATATATCCCAATAGAAAAGAAAATCAATATTTGCTTAGTTACTTTCACTTCACCGCATTCATTCAACCATTATAATTTATAAGGTTTATAATGTTTTACAATACTCAAATTTAACTTCCTAATAAGAGTCGTACTGCTAACAACATTGATACAAATGCGTCAATCAATTATCACATTATATACATTGTTTCAGATGTGACATCGTGTATGGAAGATATTCTCCCTTAACTAATAAAGATCATTTTATTTAACTTCCACATTAAGCATTCACTTTATAATTAAGGTCTCCCCCCCCTCCCCAATCAAGCATGCAATCTTAACATCACTACAATCCTTCAAAGGTGTGTCATTATTATAAAATATGTCATTTTTAGACTATATATATTTATGGTCTTTTAAAATCATAACTCTCTTGTTTGGATACTAAGAAGCAATATATCCAACCTCTAAGCACATACAAAATTTTAGGTTATAAGTAGGTTGAGTTTGGAGTAAGCTAAGTTTCAGGTTTACCTTTAGCATCTTTAGGAGTCTCCTTTTTTGCTTTAGGTTGTTCAACCTTAGAATATATAGATGGCTTAGATTGGGTAACCCCCACCCTCTCTCTCTCTTCATATTCAGCCTTCAAACAAAGAAAGATGAAGCTAAATTGAGTTGTAGTCGTGAGCTATGCCTCCTTTTAATATGTCTTTTCACATTCATTGCCATATGAACCATATCCTTCAACTCCATATAATATTGTAACTCTATTACATTAGCAATATCTCTATTTATCCTGTTAAGAAACCTAACCACGATGGCCTCTCTATCCTTCACTCTATTAGCTTGAATGATCCTTATCTCCATCTCTTTATAGTACGCCTCCATAAACTTAAAACCCTAACTCAAACCCTATAGCTTTTTATAAAGCTCCATCCAATAAAGATTAGAAACAAATTGCATTCTTATCAAAGCCTTTATATCATCTTATGTATCAATAGGTCTCTTCTTATTCCTCCTCCTAGAAGCCCCAATTTGATCCACTGAATAATCATGGAATTAGTAAATTCAATCACCACAAGTTTCACCTTTTTTCTACCCAAATAAGTATGGCAATAAAAATACAATCAACTTTGTTAAACTTCTCTAACATCTGTGTTAGACCTTAAATCTAAGTTTTAAGTTGTTATTCTCTGTAAAAGGTGGTATATCTCCCTTTTCTTAAGACATTTTGAATCAATAAAAAGGTTATTAGTAGAAAAATATTCTCATGCCACTCGTGTTTCATATAAATAATAGGTTTTTCACTCTAATATGTTCACTACACCTTTTCCCTCTCATATCACCTTCTCTTCAGCTCTTGCAGAACTGAAATCAACACAACCAAAGAGAACAACTTAGTAGCACAATCCAAATAAGTGTAATTAACTCAAGAAGCAAGAAATATATAAAGACAAGCAAAGACAAAACTATAATTATAATTTCACTAGCAAGCGAATTCATATGAGATGTGAATGTTTTTTAAGACATGAAAAAAATTTGAAGCAAATATTATGAAAATAACTTGATTGACATCTAGATATCCCAAATAAGACTTTAGTATACTGCAGAAATTGATTTCAATAGTAGCAAAACAAGTTTCAATAGTTTTGAAAATCCCCTCTATGACCGTATTGGCCCTTATCTAAACTAATCATCCTTTTGACCTAGACGCTACCAAAAACCATCCCATAACCTAGGTCTCATGCTCAAATCATCCAAGTTATGGTTTACAAGTCGTTTAGATCTCTTATCATGGTTATCTCTACGATCATCCTCGTGGATGTAAAGATCTAGAAACCCACAACTAATATTGACACAATCCAAAAAAACTAAAAATCAAGTTTGATAAGAAGTATGACAAAATGATTGCCTAAACCAAAGAACTAACACTATTGGAATTAACCCTTGCCCAATGATTAGAAAATTACAAATGAGAAGTATAAGGAAGAAAGTGGCCCTAGCGTTAGGGGTCAAAGAAAGAGCACTAGTTGCCTTGAAAAGACTCTATTTCCCTTACTACTATTACTCTCATTCATTCCGAAGAAAGAAAGACACGTTCAATTGTGCTTTGACGCTCCAGAAATGAACTGAATTGCCTTAGTTAGGCTAGAAGCGGATATAAAGTAATATTGTGGGAAGGATGAAGCAAGGAAGGGAAAGTTTGACCAACTCCATCTCATAAAATAAGGACGAAGATCAGTGCAGCTCAGGCTTTTCCCCACAGGCTAAGGAAAAGAAGATGGACACTATGAGATAGATAGAGAGTCTACACCACAATGTTAGTTATATTTTAATAAGTTTGATTTTTCTTTGTTTAAACAAAGAGAAAAACATGTTACTCCCAACAAATAACAAATTTTATTCAATAATTCATGGCCGAAAAGAAAAAAAACTAAGTACAAGCTAAATAACCTTGTTTATATTAGGTAAAAATATATTAAACAAGTCTAGAAAAACAATAAAAGAGTCTTAAATAAAATAGAAAAAAAATCTTAAATCAACTAGAAAAATAATGCAATTCTTGCGTAGTAGCTTCTGGACCTTATCTCAAGGCCTCATATGTTTGATTGATTTGAAGTTTTAACCTAATATAAACAAGACCTCTATAAACTTCTAGTCCAATAGTCACAATGAAAATTGTGTTTGTCAGCATAAAACTATGCAATAGAAAAAAAAAAAAGTCCAAAACTTACTTTAACTCTCCTAAATAAGCATGAAAATCTTTGTAATTACTCTTGCCCCTTAGTTTTCTTGTAGAATATTGAAACTCAAAATTATTCTGTCATTAATTACCATCAACCCTCTTTTCATTTGTGGCTAAGATAAATAAGGAATCTTTGTAAAAAAAGAAATTTGGAACATTAAAAGAATCATTGCCACACTTGAAAACTATGTTGCTACTCATTAAAGATCCTTTTAGAACTAGAAAAGGTCCTAAAATCAGTTCTTGAATGTCCTTGCATTACTAGGAAAAGAATCCTCTTTAAATTGGAAGTCCAAAAGTTAAACTTTTAGCCCGATCCAACTGTCATATTGAAAATTATGCTCAATAGCATAAAACTAGATAGTGGACACAATTACACTAGAATCTGAATTTCTTTGTTCAACCTTTTCTTATATTGTATCAAGATATATCCATAATCATCCAATTGTAATGGCATGCTAAGGGTGTATGTTAATATATAATTGTTATGTATGATATATCAAGTATGCCATGAAAGGAGACCTAATTAAATTTGATAATAAATCCCTCATTAATATATTAAGGACTTGCTGAGAACATGATTTGTTGCCTTCTGATTTTATATTCATGGATAACTTATTAAGTTACTCAAGGTTATCATTAATCGAATATGTTTAATGATATAAAATTAAGCTCTACTTAACTCACTTATATGATTGACAAGCTATGTTTTTTTACCTAATTTAATTTATTTTGATCTATTAAGTTACTTAAGGTCATATAAATTAAATGAGATTCTAGTCCACTAGTATATCTAAGTGAGATTTTCAAATTAATATAAAGGACTAGTAATTTGAAAGAAAATAGTGGGTGACAAAGTTAAAATTAAAAACCTTATCAAAATTTGGTTTTAAATATGTATACAATAAACTAATACTCGTTATATTTACATGAATAGGTTCATACATTAAAATGAGAATAACATATCCCTATACATCATATTTGATGCTAATAAATTAACTATACCAAACTTCTTGAACTGATATCATAAGGTGAGAATTGTTCTTAAGCATGAAACAAATTTATTATCGAGAGCAAATGTTGTTATTTTTATAATAATGATGTTTTGTTATGGATCTGGTGATTATAGGCTTTGTTTAATATGGAAACACTTATTAAGTCGAGCCTATTATTTCATCAATCTTACCTTTTAACTCAAATTATTTCTCTAAATAATTTATTGTGTAACACAAAGTTATTTTTTAAATAAAAATATATGATGATTAAGATAAATATTTATAAGAATCTCAATAATTTAAATAAAAGTGAAAACTTTTATTTCTAGAGGAAATACTCCAATTTCCATATTAATGTTTTTTATGAAAACAATTTTTTTTTATTAGTAGTATCTGTTTTAGGAAAAACTCATCATAATATAAAAATCAAATTTCAAACAAAAATAAAAAATAGTATCTTCATAATTCTAATTATGTGGCTATATGAAAAAAATTCAAAGAAAAATGAATTCATGTAAACCATATAAAAATAATAATCATAAGACTATTTAATTCAAAAAATTTAAATTATATTTTTTTATATAAAATAATAAGCTCATATATAATTGTTAAAAAAATGATTACAAATTTAAGTATAAAATGTCTTATCTCATTTAAAAGTATGACATAATGAGATGATTTGTTAATTAGCATTGTAGTTATTAATCTATATCATAACTTGATTTCTTAACACTTTCAAATATCTAAAAAGAGAGAGAGAGAAACAACAACAAAAAATATCGATCAAAGAAAAAAGAGAAAGAAAAAATAAAGATGAAACAAGAAATAAAAAAAATGTAGTTTGGAATAAAATTGATAAGAAATATTGAGAAAATGATTTAAATTGGCTAAAATTTTGACATTTCAAAAGCCAGAGATTGAATCGGAAAATTTAGTTATATGCAAAGAACATTTTAATGTGATCAGGGATGGGATTGAATGAAATAAAGAGAAAATGTTGCACTTAGCTGGAAAAACAAAATAAAGATCCAAGGACCAAATTAAAAAAAAATAAAGAAATTGAGGAACCTCTTTAAAACACAACTTTTATTTATGTTAAAATGATATTGTTTCATATTACAAAAAAGTTTTAAGTGAAACATTGCATTTCACTCTAAGAAAAACACAAAACAACGTCATTTTATGCATGAGTTTAAAATAGTATGTTCTCCTTCCCACATGGTGATTATGCAAGTCTCTTTCTTTCTCTTTTCTTCATAAGACTTTGGCCCTAATTTTCTCTCTCTCTCATGCCTTCCACAAACACCAAACAACACAACACTCCTCTCTCATAAACGTGTGCCATGTATTCAGACAAAAAAAAGAGAGGTTGTTTTGAGCCTATAAAACTTCTACAAAAAAAGTAGTGTAAAAAGGGAGGGAAAAAAAAGTTTTGGCCAAAAGTACAACCACGATAGAGGGTTGAGATTAACTTAAAAGAGCCGATAGCCATGATCACCCCACTAAGAAAAAAGACTCTAGGAGATCTCATTTCGCCTATAAGTAGAGGGGAAAACAAGGAAAAAGAACTCAAAAAAAAATCCAAAAAAAAAAGGAGAGAAAAAAAAGGAGTTTGAGCCTAGAGAAGTGACTAAACTTAAGTCAGGCGGCAGGGAAAGAGATAGAAGAAGAAGAAAGAAAGAAAAGGTGAAAAAACTTGTCTCATTCGAATACTATGAAACCACCTTTAAAACTAAACTAAACCATGGCTTAACAATCTAAATACACCTCCTACAATAGTTCAACCACTTCTAGATGAAATCTTATAAGCTTATAAGACTACTAAGAAAACCTTCATGAGAAAAACATCTTTTCTCCTAATTTATGGTAAGAAGGTAATAAGATTTATAAATATAGGGTGCTCTAGAGAAATGAGAAATGAGTTACACTTTTCTTATTGTTTTCTACTATTGTTACACTTTTCTTATTAGAGAAATAAGTGAGATATCAAAACAAACCTAAACCTAGTGGAAGAAGCCTGATTGGAAGCATATATGAGAAATGAGGTGTTCAAGCATAAAACAATTAGATATCACAATGCCAAAGTTAGAAACAAACAATTCAAAATAGAAGATTAGTGTTCAGAAAATCAGAAGTAACATGCAACAATGAGGGAAGGGGAAATCTAGACTTAAAATAGGATGGCATGGTCAAAGATATAGGGATACTTAAAGCCAATATTTATCATCTTCAAGATATGGAAGGAAAGAATCTCTCACTTGTTTGGCACTTAAACCCTTTAAAAATGTATTATTAGTGGGCATCTTTTGTATTTGTTTTTTAAAAAGAAAAAGTCTCCATCATTTTATTTCCATAAAATAACACCCTTATCTCTTATTATTTATTAAGGTATCTTTGTATGATATCTCAATACCCTTTACATGCTTTTAACATTTGAAGTTCCTTATAATATTCATGCATTATAACCAAAGGATGATCCAATTATGGACGCTCAATCTCTCATCACCTAGTGGATAATGCTTGTAATCGAAAAGTCTGCAAAGAAAAAAAGCCATACAACATAAGGATAAGTATTTAAAAAAATAAATAGAAAGCATAACATGATGTAATGCCTCACTATAAATACTCACATAGAAAACCATCCTTCTAGCAATGTCCAAGTACTCAGAGAAGCTAGTTTTGTATCCCATCTCTATATTCTAGGAATTGTGATATTTGTATGAATATGCACACTGTACTTATATCATTTATAACAAACATTATAGGGTTATCCCTCAACAATAACCTCATGACATCTCTATATTCTCCCATCCATGTAAGGTCAAACCCTAATATTTGTTCTTGAGTTAAGAAGATGAATTGTCTGTAGAATGTGGGATTCTTGGGAAGGGTCAATTGTAGTAGTCTTAGTTTAATAAGAGACTAGTATCGAAGAACATAGGGCGTCAAATGAACATCTCCTCTTATATGTAGCCAATCTAGCATCAGTAACATTCATATTTATATCCATTTATTTAGAAGACTCATTTATCTTCCCCCTCGTTATCTTTATAATCTTTTATAAAGTCTTTCAATCTCCATTCATGTCAATGTCTCTTGTATAATGGTGAAGTTTCCTTACTTGTTTTCGAGAACCAATACCACCTATTATCATAAATTAAAAAGTATTAGAGATTGAGGTAAAAAAACAACATAAACCCTACTAATTATCCTCTAATGAATATCCCTCAGCCAAGTGTATGATGTTATATTGATTAAGAATACATTGTAATTGATTACATGATAGCCTCTTAGCTTTAGTTAAGTAGGGTATAACATTGTACTCTAATCTGGGACTCTCTAAAACACATGACTTTTTCATGCTTTGATATAAAGTTTATGTAACCCGCAATCAAGATTGACACAATCCTGAAAAGCTAAAAATCAAGTTTGATAAGAAGTGTGACATAATGATTACTTGAACCAAGGCACCAATAGTAGTTGAATGAACCTTTAACCAATGATCAGGGAATCTTGAACAAGACGTATAAGGAAGAATACCACAGAGTCAGTTATACTTTGATAAGTTTGATTGCTCTTTGTTTAAATAAAAAGAAGAACGTGTTGCTTCAAACAAAACACCATTTTTTTTCAATAATCTATGGCTTAAAAAAAATCTAAGTTCAAGCTAAATAACCTTGTTTATGCTAGGTAAAAACATCCTAAATAAGTTTAAAAAATAATAAAAGAGTATTTGTGATGTTTTGTATTAAAAAGATTGGAAAATACAATAAAGCCCTTGGAGGCTTAAAAAGAGGGTATAAATGATTGAATGGTAGTGTGGTAATTGACCAATAGTTGATAAATATAAATAAGAAAAAAAAAAGAATGATCTGATTTTGAGAGAAAGAGAGCTACGGGAGAGAAAGGGAAAGAGGAAGAAGAAGAAAAGAAAGGAGAGAAGGAAAGGAAGGAGAAGAGAAGTAGAGGAAATAAGTAAAAAGGTAAGATTTATAGTTTTAAGTGTATAATATGTTAAATTTCGGTTTTGATTAATTTTGAGAGTTTTGAAGTTTGTATTTTGAGTTAATTGATGAATTAATTTGAAGGTTAGGAGTTGATTATTGTGGGTATTTGATTAATTAGTTGATTTTGAGAGATTGAATTGAAGGATAATGATTTTTAGTTATGATTTTGTTTAAATGGTGAAATTATGTTAGAAATCAGGGGATAACAGTAGGTGATCTGTTGAAATTCTGGGTTTGAGGTTGAAGATGACGAAAATTCAGTTTGGTCCCTCAATTTGCGGAAATTGCAGTTTAGTCCCCGAACTTTGGAAATTTTACAGATTGGTCCCTGGGGCATAAATTGAGGTTCTAAACAGAAATGAGGATGATTTAAAGGCAAAATTCCAGTATAATTAGGAATATATGATATTTTCAGTTTGGTCCTCCAATTTGACAAATTACGATTTGACCCCTAATATTTTGATAAAATCACATTTTGGACCTTGGGGCATAATTCAAGATTCTGGACAAAGATAAGGACGAATTATGGATAAATTTCAGTATGGTTATGTATTGACAGAATTTTGGTAAAATTACATTATCTATTTACAGAATTTTGGTAAAATTACATTTTGGTCCCTGTTTTGGAAAATTGTCGTTTTAGTCCCTAAACCTAGGAGACTAAGCCCGGTTTATTTTATGCATTGGGATTTTTTGTTTGATCTGTTTTTGAGTATATTTCATATATTTATTGTAGGTTCTCCTAACGATCTTTAATAGGATTTTCGGGTATTTCGTCCGACATTCCTTTTAGTTCTATATTTTCCGGGTGAGTGGAATAATCTTTAATATGCATATAATATAAATAAATATGTATGTTGATTATACAATGAGTACAACTAGTAAATTTCTTGAATATTTATATATGTTGCTTTATTTTCCGAGTACTCATTTATTCTTGAATTTGCACTCGCAATCTGATAAAGTAAATTCTATTTGATATGATATACGTTTTCTTTGATGATTCTGTAAATATCTATTATGCCTTGATATGGGACTTGTCAGTAACTCCATGCTAACGGAGAATAGTTAGCCTGTATGCACATAGTATTCTGTTACTTAGCTGGTGAGAGAGGCATCAGCCTGTGGCGATTGATCATCCCACAGTGGTCACCGACGGGTGTCATCTGGTCACCTACGGGTGTCATCTGGTCACCTTCGGGTGTCATATGATCTCTGACATGTAATCCACTACGTTATGATAATATGCTACGTTACGATAATATGTTTAGTAAGTATATATATATGTATATGTATATGTATATGTATATCAAGATAAATCATCTTGCAAATACTATCTGAAATATATGAAATGTATATTAAATGTATATTAAATGTTATTCCCTCACTTAGTTGGTTGAACTCACCTCTCATTTTTTAATATTATTTCAGGTTCTTAGTTTCTGGGACTTTGTTGAGTGTTTTCGCTTCTTCAATTCTGGTCGGTATGCCTTGCTTGTTCGCGAGGCTTTCCTTTCAGTTTTGATTTGATGTCTTAGACGCTCCACTATTACCTTGGTTTAATTAAATTTGGTTTTTGACAATGTAATGAGTATTATGAATTATTATTTTTGTTTTAATAACTATCTTTCAGTTTCATCAGTATTTGAATAATATAATATTTCTGAATATTATGAGCCGCTGCGTATTTTTGAATAAATTGTTCTTTTGATATGCCCGTTCTGAGGCTTAGCGTAGGTGAGGTGTCCTTTCGACACCGCTCCTACGTTGCCGGTCATGGATCCGGGATTCGAGTCGTGACAGTATTAGTCCAGGTAGAAAAAAGAATCTTAAATCAACTAGGAAAATAATGCAATTCCTGCATAGTTTCTTCTAAACATTATCTATGTTCAATTGATCTGAAATTTTAACCCAATATAAAACAAGACCTCTAAAAAATGTTGATAAAATTTCAGCTCAGTCCAATAGTCGGATAAAAATTATGCTTGTTATCATAAAATTATGTAATAGAAAAAATCAACTCAAAATCAATTTCAACTCTCTCAAATAAGCATGGAAATCTTTGGAATAGCTATTACCCCTTAGTTTTCTTGTAAAAGATGTAAGCTTTTAAAACATTCTTTCATTAAATAGCATCAGCCCTCATTTCCTTGTGTAGCTAAGATAAATAAGAAATTCTTGTTAAAAACGATTTTGGAACATTAAAGAAATTCTTGCCACACTTGAAAACTATGTTGTTACCAATTAAAGAAGATCATTTGAGAACTAAGAAAACTCATAAAATTAGTTAATGGATATCTTTGCATTATTAGGTAAAGAATCCTCTCCTAATAGAAAATTCACAAGTTAAAAAGGCAACAAATAACAAAATTTGTATTGCATCTACGAACTTGTATCTCAAGACCTTATCGAACTTCAATTGACTTGATATTTTAACTCAATGTAGAAATGTATGGAAACTCTAGGTAAGATTTCAGTTCGATCTAATAATCAGAATAAGAGTTATGCTCGATAACCCAAAACTAGAAAGTATGCACAATTATGCAAAACTAGACCGTATCAAACTTCTTATGGACTATAAAGGGAGATAAGTCTTGTGTAATTAATAATAATACATTCTCCCTTCCATTGTTTTAATAGAATTTAATTTTCCTTGAAAAAACTCCTTGAAGGGACCATTGGAAAGCCAATAAAAGGTTTACAACTAGGGCATCCCAAAGGTCCCTCAACACAGCCCCAGTAACTTACAGAAATTTTTTATACCTCCACAGTCTTTCAAAGATGTTTCATGAATTTTTAGAATGTAAAAAGGATTAGCCAACCATTTATATGTAGTTGGCTAAAACACATTTTATAGGTGAAGAATACATCCTTGACAAATCTTCTAACGGGGAGTCTATAGCCATACTTAAATAGAGAGAATGGAACAAATATCTATATCTTTTATGCATGGTACACTTTGGTTCCTTGCTAATCCTCTATTGATATTAGCCTTAGTTATAGTATTAGGATAGTGATTGATATTAATTGGTTAGAAATTCGTCTAATCTATCATCTTTAACAAGAATCTTTACTAGCTCTTACCCCCTTACAACATTATCTAGTTAGAATCTTTAACCTCTAAACGAGGAACCACTCATAACACTGAAAGTTTTTTTAAAATCATTAAATGAGAATATACACCTATTAAGCCACAACATAGAATAAAACATGATGAGTGTTGTTTGGTCACCTCTATAGATCATAAAACCCTAAACAACTACCCTACAACCCAAAACTTTTAGATAAATGCCAAATAATATTTATGCTTATGCTACCACATCCCTCTTGGTTATATGAAGTGTCAGCGTGACATCACTCGATGCTATTAAATTATTAGTGCGGAATGCCTTGTTTCATAAGACATCACCTCCATGCAACTCGTCTTTTTAATGGTTATCATAAAGAGGGTCACATGTTAGTTAGTGCCTCCGCAAATATAATTCATGTTTTATTGTTAACACTACTATTTCATTCCTTGTTTCTTCATACAACTTATCTCTTAACTAGTTAGTATAACTCGAAGGATGCCAAGTGTAAGTCATTTTCCTCTCATACACAATTTTCCTTCCTCTTTTTCAGAGGATTTGATTTTGTAGAAGAGCGAAAAACAACCAAAGCACGAGGATTTAGTCCATCAAACAATCATGGAAAGTGAATTGAAGTTTTCACAACTTCGTCAAATGTCAAATTCTTTTTGTGATGACTTCTAGTTCTAGTGAATCAATGCATAATAATGCATGAGGATAGTTCTAATGTTTTTTGTATCTCGATTTTGGCTGTAAATTTAGTTCTTGTGAGGAAGTAAAGGATATTAACAATAATAAACTGACATTTTGCTGGCCAACTATTTATTTATTTATTTTAATAAATTGATATTGAATATTGCGCTATAACATGCATGTTTGGATCATGGGAAAGTTGTGGCTGATTGAGATTAAAATCAATTAACAGCTCTCAGTTCTTCCTGTTACCAAATTGCACGCATTCATTTAATTATAGAGTAGCATTGCTATTTATTCTCTCCATGAGGTACATTTCTTGTAATTTTGACGTCTTCTAAAATGATATTATTGTTTTATTTTCTCCATGAGTTGCAAGTTCAACTCCAACTGATAAATGATGGGATAGTTTTTATTATTAAGACATTAAAAAAGCTAGGATAGCTTAGTTCACTTCACACATTAGCCGTCGGCTGGCTGGGATCATACAAGAGATCAACTAGTGTCCAGAACACTTGTTCAATATGATAAAAGGTAGAGCTAGCTAAAACAGCCCGAAATGATTTTTTTTTCTTTTTTTGCCTTCTTGGCAATGAACAGGCCCCATGGCTTCTAGCCGAATTAACTCCTGATCAGCTTTACCTTTCATCTGCTAGAGAATAATCTTGTCGCGCACCATTCATTTGCCACTCTCAATCCAGCTCAACCACAACACTGAAAGCTATAGTATTTGATTCAAATTTACGAGGAACGGATTCGGTAGATTGATTTAGTAAAGAGACTCGATTCACTCTTAATTGGTTGTGTTAACCCAGGGACGCAAAGGACTGTTTAACCCCTTATTTTCAATTAATTAGAAGTAAACCAAAGCATCGGCAAGCATATGATTACTGGTGAGCAAGTGAATAAGAAAAAGGGCAAAATATTTCGATTTTACATTTTTTAGTTGATTTTAGCACCCTTGTTTTTTTAATAAAAAAAAATGATGTAATGTATATTGGGGCAGTTCAAGTTTTACACCTCTCCAGTCAAACTTACTAGCTAACAAAACTTCAAGTAACAAAACCCACCGACCCTTCAATTGTGCCCACATTCACAAGCCAGCACCCTTCAGTTTTCTGAGCTTTTCAGCTTCTTCTTCCGCTCCTTCAGCTTGCTAATGCGAGCAGTGTTCCGTTCCTTTCTTTTCTGAAAAAATAATGGGAAGAAATACATCAATGAACGAGACTTCATATTTCTCATGTTGTCATCTTGTAAGATAAATGCAGATAGCATGTGAAGACTTGAAAGACAGAAGTCTCTCCTACAAAACAAAGTTCCTTCAGCAACTGACATTTTCAAATCCCTAATAACTATTAAATCATTCTCCCACCTTATAACAGTACTCATCCAATAGTAAGTTTGTTTGAAACAGCAGACCTTTTAAGTGAAGGAAACAAGGATCACAAAAACAGCCAATCAGAGAACATGAATCCAGAGAATGTCCACCAGACCAAAGAAAAATAGCATCCCCAGGAAAAAAAAAAACTTTGACTAAAGACTTGATGTGCTCCTATCACAAGATTGGTCATCATTTATTTAGAGAATGTGTAGCTTCAACGTTCCAAGTATTGCAATTTTTTTCCTTATTTTCCAATCTTTTGTCAAGTTTAATTATTTTACTTGTGAAACTTCAAATTATATTTACTGGGTTTATATGAATACAAGAAGGTGGCTCATCAAGTTACAATCTTCAGTAATGTGATTGATCATTGAATGACACCAAGAAAACATTCTTGGCTGCACCATCCAGGGCTACGTCAAGAAATAACTAGAGTAGAACAGGTGATTAATCAAAGTTACCTCGATAGCTTCTAGAAGGCCCCTCTTTTTACGTGACATCCCTAACTTTGACATTGTGTCAATGTCCTCAGCAATCTGTTTCGGATCAGGGACAGACTCTTCACTAGCCTTTGCATCCTCTTCAGAGCCCTGCTTGCTTTTCTTCATGACTGCACCCTGAAGTTCCCTTTGTAGCTCTTCATGGTACTGCTTCTCAAGAGTCGCCATCTGCCATTCAAAACGGGGTTATGTCAAATGCCATGCAGTGCAAAAGGACATGTGCTAATGGAGAGAGAAGGGGTAAGAGAGAACAAAACTGGATCTGCAAATAGCATTCACTCAGAAAAATGAAAAACAGGAACCAAATGTGAACACATCACTTTCTAACAAAAATTTCCTGCTGTGTAAGTTTCTCCAGCCTAATATGTGGCAGACTTTTATGCTGCCAGGTGTTAGATGTCATTAATAAATTAAATACAACTATTCTCCGCAATAATATTGTAAGACACCTTAAAAAACAATGGTAGGGCTTTTCCTCTCTTCTCACCATCTCATAACAAAAGAGGAGGAGAAAACTCCAACTTCCAATACTCCACAAAATGGAAAACTTGAATCTCTCTTCGACCAGCTATAGCTCGTCTCACGACAACACAATTGAAATCAAATACTCCAGATTTTGTCAATTAAAAGCACCAAATAATAAGTTTCAATTTTCCACCACAAACAAATGTCAAGCATGATGATTAGTAGACCCATTAATCTATGTCTATCTAATAACAAATTGATAAATTCATCAGAAAGAACATTCTTATCTCTTATATCAAGAAAATGGTATTGTACCAAGAACCCTTGTTTTGAAAGCCCACTTGAAAGTACGATTGACAAGTATGTCACCTCTGATATTTCATACCAAAACCTCACAAACAACTAAGTGCACAAGCAAGTTGCCCTGCTCTATTATGGGCAATCAATTTCTTAACTATGTCTAGCACAGATTGTTTTATAGAAATGGTGCAAGGGGTGGTTCCTTCAAGACATAGAGCAATAAGTTACAGTGTCCTATATCATTCACGTTATAAATAAAATCGGAAACATAAGATGCTTCCACACACAAGCTAACAACAGATCCAACACCAATTGAACCAGGAATGTAGATTTTTGGTACATTTCCAGCAGGAAATCTTTCCTCCTTGATACACTATCAAAGTTGTCCACAGGGCTACTACTTCAACTATTCAACAACGTACATACCTTTTTCTTTGTCTTCACAGCCTCATTAGCCTCTGCTCGACTAATATAACCTTCAACCAACAAATTTTGAGGATCATCTAAATCTTCCTTTCCTACTCCAGGCATGGGAAGGACTTCATTTTTGGCAGCAGCCTGCAAGCGTTTGATAGTCTCTGCATAATCAGGAATATAGCCTTCTGCATCATTATCAACAAAAGGCGACAGGTGCGGGGGAGGAATCCTGTTAGCAGAACAATCACGTCAAAAAAAAGTCATAATTTTTACATTAAAAGCAAAGACTAAGCATCAATCCCTTATAAATGCAATCTATAATAGAAGAATTGTGTCTTCAGTAGCAACAAATGTGGATCCCTGCAATAAGTTTTATTTGTGACATGATAGAAATGCAATCAATATTACAGAACATAGCAACTGAATGCTGCTTGTCACTCTATAATAGTGCATAAGATCAAATAATAGGGAAGTGGACACACTTAAGCAGTGGAAAAGGATTTAAGACTGTTTTTCCCTTGTTTAAGTGTCCACTTAAACAAGGGAAAAGAAGTGATCCTTGTGAAATATGATATCCATGCAATCAATATTGCAGAACATAGCACCTGAATGCTGCTTGTCGCTCCATAATAGTGCATAAGATCAAAATAATAGGGAAGTGGGACACACTTAAACAAAGGAAAAGCATTTCAGACTGTTTTTCCAAAAATTACCTTCCCACCATATAAGCTTCAGTTGGCAATATGATCCGTGCATTAATGCAATCATAAATCCACTGTGGCTGAACATATTCTCTCGAAAGGTATTTATGACCTTGGGTTGGCCTATCAACAATCTTAAAAAATGAAAACACTGAAATTAGGAACTTGAAACTCATGTCCATAAAACATTACAGGAAAAGTACGCTCGCATGAATGCGGATGCTTCTAAGCATTAGCAACAAGTAGGCATGTCCATGTGCATGTGCTAGTGTTGTAAGTGTATGTGGCACCCTTGGTTTAGTAAAAAATAACAAACCTGATGAGTAATGCTCTGGTCAGCTTCCTTATATGGAGCAGCTTCCCCATCCCAAGAAACAACCCCACCAAAAGCAGGAATTACAAAGAGCAATGATTCTCTAGGAACCTGAAAATAGAAACAACTGATATGCCATGAGCACAAGACCCAGGGATTATCACAATACCAATCCATTTGAATGAAGAAACAGTAACCAACAATCACACAATGAATAAGGAATTGTCATTCAGATCTGTATAAATAGCCTCATACATGGCCAAACTATCATGATTAAGTAAATATGTTTTCACAAAACAGTGTCTGTTCCATGACACCCAGGTTCCACAACTTCAAAAATTTGTAAATGTACAATCGTGTTTACAGGAATAGACATGCTCAGATGTTCATTTAACATGACCTTGAACAACAGTGAAACAAAGTAAAAGGTGTATGATGTAATAACTGGTTGATATTTTAAAACAGAAACTTAAGAACTGCATTTTAGCAAAGATTTGAGTGCTTAGTATACACTATGCTCAGGCAGAGAGCCTAGATTTGAGCAAGGACAGTCAGTGTATTGAAATTAGCATTATTAAAACTGTCAAATGAAGCACAGAAGAAAACACAAGAATCCTAGACCACAAAAAGAAACATGTATGTTTTCAAAATAGGACATTACATAATGCTGCCCCATCAACAATAAAACATAGTATGGTAATAGCAATGAACAATCCATCTCACCTCGCGACCCAAGAAGAATTTCATATTCTTAAAGAGTCTCCTGCACTCCTTTGTATCATGATCATCTTCATTTTCACACCCAGCATCTTCCATCAGGTGCATCAATGAACCAGGTTCGTTGGAAGGAAGTTGATGCTGAAGTTGAGCAAGCCTTAGATCAGACTCATCAGCCTGCATCTCCTTCTTCTGAGCCTCTAATTGCTCTGATGTAGATGAACTAGCAGCTTTGGGTTCCAAGGTGGAGGTTCTGGAGTTAGAAACAATGTATCTTGACAGTGCATAGAGATCTGCAGAATCAACAGCAGTTCATGATATGTTAAGTACACAAAAGAAACAGAAGCCATTGAGCATGGCAAGGAAAAAACATTACTAACAGATAAATAACACAAAATTGGCATCGCATAACAGAACATGGAAGTTTCTCCCTACATGAAAAGACAAGGCATACCTGATGCTAAAGCTTCCAGTTGGGGATCAAGAATGGGTGGATACTTCACATTTATGGAATGATAGAGCCTAAAATTGACAAATCCAAGGAGAGTCTGCACCCAAATAAATAATAAGTAATCGCAGGAAAAGATGGCAAGCTAAGAAAAAGCAATGCTATCCACAAAACAGTACTAAGTTAAATCATCAGCTAATTTCCATAGGTTGAGACATCAAAGGTTGATCAACAATGGGATTTAGCTTGTCTCTTATTCCCAGTTTAGTGGGCACCTTCAGTTTCTTTTGGTTTATGAGACAGCCATCTGAAGGGGAGTACAAGGTTGTTACTTATACAATGTTTTCATTAATTTCACAAGCTAAGCAATGAAAATGTGACTTTAGTTAGCCAAAACTTTTAACCTTTCTTGCTGTATGAAAAAACCATGTGAAAAAGCGAATGCATCCTTATCCACAGAGGGTTTCAGTTGATGTTCTTTTTGTTTCAATAAGCTTATTTAATGTCATATTAATCCTCCTATTTATATGGTCTAAAGTTACTTATACAATGTTTTCATTAATTTCACAAGCTGAGCCATGAAAATGTGACTTTAGTTAGCCAAAACTTTTAACCTTTCTTGCTGTATGAAAAAACCATGTGAAAAAGCGAATGCATCCTTATCCACAGAGGGTTTCAGTTGATGTTCTTTTTGTTTCAATAAGCTTATTTAATGTCATATTAATCCTCCTATTTATATGGTCTAAAGTTAACAAACAAAGGATACCAAATGCAAAACAATCAAGGAGAAAAAATATAAAACAGAAATTAGTGAAACCCTGCATTCATAAAAGTCTCACCTCATAAAACTCCAAAAAGGTTAACATAACACTATAGTTGACATCATCTGGCAAAACTTGTTGCATTGCATGAGGAGTTAACCACGTGATCTTTTGACCCTCAATCTCAGCCTACAGAGTTTACAAGAACAACTAGTAAGGAGGACATGATGCACAATCACAGATTCATCAAAACGACAAGAAGAATCTTGCATACCTGATAATATATGCCCTTTACGGAAATGAAAACCTTCCTCAATTTATAAGTACGGGAAACATAAGCTTGCCATTCATGACTCAATCTAGCGACAAAAGAAGATTGAAAATCAGATTGAAACATGCATGAGCTGTGAATACAATGATGGAGTATTCTTTTAATGGGTATCCAAAAAAATTATAAACTCAGACCTCTGAATTCCAACCTAATCGTTTAAAAAACAAAAAAAGGGGGGGCAAATATTACCTCCTACAATTATGTATGAGTTCCACATCAATTTTTGCCCTCTCTACAGCAGGTAATGCTGCAAAAAGATGCACCATGGTTAAACAATCATCCAAGTCTCTCAGCGCATCAACAAACTTAGGATACCTGCAACCAAAAGCATAAACACGTCAAAAAACAGTAAAACATTTAGCAGCCACGAAGCCAGCATGCAGAATTCACGAACCTTTCTCTAACAAGCCTGTCTAGCTTGTAAGTGGGTTCCCGAGTTCGAAGAAGCGTGGCAAGATCAGCGTTCTTCTTGGCCTCAGCTTTCTTTATCTTCTTCTGGTAAGCCCTTATGTCTCTAAACTTGTCGAGTAACGGTTCATGTTGAAGGAAAGCAACATCCTTGACATGATAATAAGTATGATTATTTCCCTTGAACTTCTTCTTTGGCTCTCGAGGGAATATACCTTTTAGAATGCTTAACCTCCTGCAGTTTTTTTCCAAATCAATCCTTAATTTAATTTTACAACCAAGATTTATTACATTTGATATTTATTTAAAAAAAAAAACATATTTACCGGAAAAAACCTAGCGTGACTTGGAGCTGCTTAATAGCTTGAGACCTGGTAACGTATCTGGCAGCGTTGCCTTCCTTCTTCTTACCCTGCAATGGAAAAATGGTTAAATTAATATAGGTAGATTGCTAACTGTCAAGTTTAGGGAATTAAGTACTAACCGGAGGTCTGTAATGCTTTTTCCTTGCAACCATGATTGTGCAGACAGACAAAGCTTGAGCTTAGCGGAGGCTAGGAGGAGGAGGAGGCTGCTGCTAGGGTTTTTGTGTGCGTAAATGAAAAGGGAAGTCTTGTCTAGGGTTTAATGGACTTCGGGTCTTATTAGGTAGCGTGAAGTGGGCCGGCTTAGCTATTGTTTTTAGACCCACTCCGTTAATTATATTATAGAGAGTCTCTTTGATAATGTTTAGGCCTCGTAAAAATAATATAAACAATTATTTTTAAACTTTTTCTAATTTCATTTGTTATTAAACAAATTAGTTAATGAAAACACCTTTTAATTAAAAACAAAATTGACTTTACTTTCAGGAAAATGTTTTATTTTTATTTTGAATGGAAAATATTTTTTAAAAGTGTGAAAAATTTTAAAATATCATATTATTTATTGATTCAAATTTGATCCTCAAACTTTTGATTGCTATATATATTTTGTTTTAAATATTTTTTTTTCAATTTTATCCCTTAGAATTTGATTTTTATACTAATTTTGATCCTTATTTTTATAATTTTTATTTTATTTTTTCTTATCATTTTCTAATTGAAATTTTTTATCTATCAAATTTGGTTCTCATTCTTTTAATTGTTAATTATTTTATTTGAAATAATTTATGAAATGATAATTATTATTGTTTTAATTTTTTTATCTTTCAATTTTTTTTATTTGTTAGATTTTTTTATCTCTATTATTTTGATTATTATTTATTTTATATGAGATAAATTATAAAAAAAACATTTTTTAATTTCATTCTCATTCTAACTTTTTAATTTGTAAGATTTATTCCTCATTATTTTAATAGACTTGAAAAAAATAAAACATAAATAAGTTATTTTCTAGCTCATTTTCCATGACATAACCAAATACTAAAAAGTGTTTTTCAACTTATTTTTCATTACACTACTAAACATCGAAAAATAATTCACTTTTTCATAATTTATTTTAAAAAACAAAAACTATTTTCCAACAAAAAAATAAAGCCTTATCCAAATTCAAATAAATTATAATTAACTCTGATATATATATTGAATTATATATCCCAGATCAATCAAGATATTGTTGTTAAAATCACAAATTAATTTTTTTTATTAAAGATAACATAATCTAAAATTTTAAAAAAATTATTTTCATATTTATGTCCTTGGTTTTAGTCTTTTAATATTTAATATTATATGAAGTTATTTTTATATAAGTATTTATATTATTCTATCTTTCTCATAATTTGTTAATCATGTCACAATTAACAAGAAGATTATGAAACTTAATTAGTCTTCTTAAGTTCTAAAAAATAATAGAATTTATTAATACTATATTATTTTTTAATTGATTAACTTTTCAACATGTGTCTTTCATTATTCAAATAAATAATCACTTCAATAAAGAATATTTTCAATGAAAAAAAAACAAGAAAAGGGTGTTTCCATATAAAAATCATCATATAGATCTTCATACAGTTAAAGATGCATGGATTTATCAAATATTTTCTTAATTTTGACATTGTTGTATAAAGAAAAAGAAAGAAAGAAAAACTTTTTCCTTAATTTTAGTATTTTGAGATAATTTTCCAGGCACCTAACTTCTTTGGTCACCATGTTAAACCCTTGAAAAATGAAGGGAAAAAATAAATAAATAATTCAGAACAATAAAATGGCTCTTAGAATTAGTGGAAAAGAAATTGATGAGGTGCTTTGAATAATGAAACAAGAAATTTGAAAATTTAGTGCAAAAATCACTTATTGAACAATTTTATGCTATCGAGTATAATTTTCAATCAGATTGTTGGATGAGAATGAAATTTTGCGATAAGTCTTAAAACATATTATTTTATAATGGGGTAAAACTTTAGGACGATCAAAATTCGGGAGGATTGCAAACAAAATAAAATTTATAGAATAGAAGTAGAAGGTGATGGGCAAAATGTTCTTATTGACTTAAAAATAAAACAACTCAGCCTCTTCTTCATTCTTATAGTTGTGGTTCTAGAGAGAAAAGGAGGTAAGGATAAAAAAAAAAAAAGGAAGTGCAAATTAGCTAAAAAACCTAGAGAGAGAAGGCATAGATTAGACAAAAATCAAAGGTTAGGAAGTGTGAGACCCTAAACAACTTAGCAAGCAAAGAATTAAAAATGAAATAAGTAGGGGGGGAAAAGGGAAAATTTTGGTAACAAACTCACGATAAGGAGGAAATAGTTGGAGGAGTGGATAAATCTAAACAGGTTGATATTCAAAGTTCGAATTAGTGTTGCGTAAGTAGTTTTAAGTTTAATTAAACAAGTTTGAATGAAAGAAATTGAGATTTATGCATAATAGTTGAGTTCTTGAATTATGATCAAGGTTGTTAAAATTGCGATTCAACTCGTAAAAATTATATGTTTTTACGAGTTGATATAGGCTTTACGTGCTAAATCGTTCATAAAACTCGGAAATAAGTAAAATAGGGTCAAAATCAGGTAAAATCGGGTGAAATCGCATAAAATCGCGATTTCACAACCGATTGAACGAGTTTGCCCGCAGGAAATAAAAATTCAATGTTGCTGCCAGGTGTTGCCTGCCTATTGGCTTTAATAGATCAAATGCAATTAAGAAATTCACCGAATCAGTCTTCTCTCTTCTCTTCACATTCACAATTCACGTTCTCAGGACATCAAAATCCCTAAATTGAAAATCCCAAATTTCACATTCCTCAGTGACTCGGTCTCAGTCTCTTAATCTCTTGCTCTCAGCCAACAATCAACCATCGTCCACCGGTACTCCACAACAGCCCTCACCTTTTTTTTTCCATCATCGACGGTGTTCTTTGCACCAGCCACTGTGAGAATCAGCGTCTATACAACAACAATGGTCAACGGCTTCTCTCTAGTCTTCACGAGGTAAGTTATACTATTTATCTTGTTTCACCTCCCTCCTGCAAAAATTCACTGTTTATCTTGTTTCTCCAGTCTTCAAGTGGGTTTTTTTTTGTCCCTGCCCGTTTCTTAGTCTGATGTTAATGTTAGTTTGATTGAATTCGCAGGCTCCAACTTTGACTGCAATATTGACCTGCTCAGCCTCCGGCCCTCCATGCTCACTGCTCACTGCTCAGAACAGAGGTAAGCTTCTTAGTTTCTTACCATTTCGTTTCTTTACAGTTTAATGATGTCTATTATTGAGACTCTCAAGTTTCTGTGACTATGTTAATATTCAAGTGTCCGTCAATTTAAGAGTTTGCCTGCGAATTTTAGATTGAAATTTAACCGTGTGCGACTGTGTGTGTGACTATGTGTGACTCTGTTTTTTCTTACCCTGGATTTGGATTTATTGTAATTTATTTTAGAGTGCTGCTACAGTTGTGAATTGTGATGAATGGATTTATTGTAATTTAGAATGATGATGCTGCTGCTGAGTTGTGATGAATGGATTTATTGTAATTTATTTTAGAGTACAGCTGCTGCTGCTGAGTTGTGAATTGTGATGAATGGATTTATTGTAATTTAGAATGATGATGTTGCTGCTGAGTTGTGATGAATGGATTTATAATAATATAGAAGATGGGTTGTTGGCTGTTATTTTTTTGTAGTGTGTATTAAAATCAAGTTTGTAACTTGTTATAAAATGTTTGGATTGATTATAGGGCTGATTTGAATTGATTCTTGAATTGTTGAACTTATGGCATCTAGAAAAAATCTTCTGGTAATAGGCTTGATGTGGGATGGCAACATGGGATAGATATTGATAATAATTCTAGAAAAGTTCAGTGCAAGTATTGTTAAAAAATTATTAGTGGAGGTATTTTTCGTTTTAAACAGCATTTGGCTTGCACTCGTAAGAATGTTGAGCCATGTCAACAAGTACCAGAAAATGTTAAGCAGATGATTTTAGGTGTTTTGGTGAAAAATCTAGAAGCAACTGAAAAGAAAAGAAAGGTCCTTCAATATAGTGTAAATGATTATGATGATGATGAAATAAAAGAAATTAGCTCCAAGGACAAAGGAAAAAGAGTAGCTGGTAGGAGTGGAAGTACACAAACAACCTTAAATCAATTGTTAAAAAAAGGATATTATAGAAGAAGCATGTCGACAAATTGCAAGGTTTTTTTACACTAGTGCAATTCCATTTAATTGTGTAAAAAATCCTGAGTTTCTTAAGGCACTTGAATTGGTTGCAAAGCACGGGCCAAGTTTCAAGCCTCTATCCTACTATGATATTAGAGAGAAGTATTTGAAGCAAGAAGTGGATCAAACAATGAATTTGCTTAAGGAGTACAAGCTAGAATGAAAAAAAAATTGGTTGTTCAATAATGTCTGATGGATGGACGGATAAAAAAAAATGTTGTATTTGTAACTTTTTGGTTAATAGTCCTAAAGGGACTGTTTTTTTGTCATCGGTTGATACTTCTAATACGTCCAAGACTGCTGATAAGGTATTTGAGATGTTAGATGTCATTGTGGAGAGGATTGGGGAGGAAAATGTTGTCCAAGTAGTCACCGATAATGCTGCAAATTATAAGGTAGTGGGATAATTATTGATGGAAAAAAGAAAGAGTTTGTTTTGGACACCATGTGTTGCCCATTGTATTGACTTGATATTAGAGGATTTTGAGAAGAAGTTAGAGGTTCATCAAGTAACTATTGCTAAGGGGAGGAGAATCACCTCATATATTTATTCAAGAACTATTCTTATTTCCATGCTAAGGCATTTTACGAAAGGAAGGGATTTGATTAGGCCTGCTGCCACTCAGTTTGCTACTGCATATTTGACTCTGGGATGTTTGAATGATCATAAAATGCAGTTGATGACCATGTTTACTTCCAAACAGTGGAGTTCATGTAGGTTTGCAAGAATAGAAGAAGGAAAACAAATTCAAAATTATGTTTTGGATAGTAGGTTTTGGCATGATGTTACTATATGTATTAAGGCAACGTTTTCTCTAATTAAAGTTCTTCGATTAGTTGATTCTGATGAGAAACCAGCTATGGGTTTTATATATAAAGCAATGGATGAAGCAAAAAAGAAGATACAAGTGAATTTTGGTTCTGTGAAAAAAAGGTATATATCTTGCTAATTTTTATTTCAAATATTGTCATTTATTAATATGAATGTCATATATAAAGTAATGATATTTTTATTGTTTTTTTTATATAGTTATATACCTATATGGAATATTGTTAATGCAAGATGGGAACTTCTACTCCACAGACACTTACATGCAGCAGCTTATTATTTGAATCCTCATTATCATTATGATCTCAATTTTAAGGTTAATGCCAACATTAAAATTGGATTATATCAATGCTTAGAAAGAATGGTGCCTAATGCAAGTGAAAGGTGCAAAATTGACTTGCAACTTGAATCATTCAATGATGCAAAATGGTTGTTTAGCATTGAGGCTGTCAAGACAGCTAGAGATAAAAAAAAAACTTCAGCTCAATGGTGGGATTCTTATAAGGATGAATGTATAGAATTACAAAGGTTTGCAATCCAAGTTCTAAGCTTGACTTGCACTTCATCTAGATGTGAGCGTAACTAGAGTGCATTTGAAATGGTAAGTTTTTTTATTTTATTATTTTAAATGATGAAATATTTGATAAAAATCTTATAAATTTGAATTGTTTATTTAGGTTCATACAAAACGAAGAAATCATTTGCACTAAAAAAAAATGAATGACTTGGTATTTGTAATGTGCAATCTAAAATTGAATAATAATTAAGTCAAAAAGCAAGCTGATAATTTTGGTGTAGAAGATGATCTTTCATTTGATGATGATTGGATAACCAAGGGAGAAAAACATTCAAACATTGATTTGATTGGTGCTATTGACAGTGCAACACGAACAAAAAATGGTAATGAAGATGAAAGTGATGAAGAAGAAATTCCTAATGATGCTGAAATAGAGAGTCATGGCACTGAAGATGATTTGGAGATTGAAATTGATGATATTGGTGTTGGTACTAGTAGCAGCACTAATGCTCATAATATTGGTGTTGGTACTAGTAGTGACACTAATAATCCTCTTGATGCTAATGATATTGATGAATATCTGAGGAATAATGAGGAAGATAAAGGCAATGAAGCTGGTTTTAGTTTATATGACACACCAACAAATTATTTGTTTTAAATTTGTTAATTATTAGCTAATGAAAAGTTATTTAAATTATGTATGAATTTTTATTTGAACCATGTATTTTAAAGTGCTTGAACTATGTATGGATTTTTATTTGATTGGGTATTTTAAGGTGCTTGAATTATGTATGGATTTTTATTTGAACCATGTATTTTAAGGTGCTATGAATTTTTATTTGAAGCATGAATTTTAACAACCTTGATTAGGATTCTTGAGTATGATTTGAGGTAAATGTGGAAGTGTTGTTGTGGCATGTAAATAAGATGGAAAAGGTTGTGAATGGGGTAAAATATTGGATAATAAAATGAAGAAAATGGTGTTGTTCTTGAGTGCTAAGTGGCTGGCCAACTTTGGAGAAAAATGATGGAATTATACATCAAGAATATGTTTGTAAATCATGTGAAATTATTGTGTATTGAGGTGTTGTATAGTGGATTTAAATAAATTTAATGAATTGGATTAGTGATTACTTGAAATAAATGCATTGAGATTTTTAGACAAGTAAAAAAATAGTTAGAATAATGTGAGTGGGGTTAATTGGTTCTTAGAGGTTGTACTTAATAATGTTGCTATCCACAT
The DNA here is from genome assembly GCA_033617975.1 of Populus alba x Populus glandulosa. Lineage (NCBI taxonomy): Eukaryota > Viridiplantae > Streptophyta > Magnoliopsida > Malpighiales > Salicaceae > Populus > Populus alba x Populus glandulosa. The sequence goes on along the minus strand of CM066146.1, from coordinate 12,336,094 downwards.
AACATAACAATGGTTGATTTGAATGGTGTGAAGTGAAATAGAAGTGTTTAATGGTTTGTAAATTCGTAGCCAAAACTAGATAGTTTTGTCCCTTACATTCCAGAGGACATTAGAGCAAGAAAATGATAAAATTTGGGATGGATTATATCCAGGGATGTTAGCTTTACAACAAGATTGGCCTAGCTCAATTTGGAGTTCTAGAACTTTATATATAGGTTAAAATCTAAAGGAAGGTCAGGCTGGAAACTATACTGATAGTTTCGAGAAACTTTGATAATGGGTAGTTCAGGTGCATTAATGGTAGAATCGGGTCTCCCTTCCTTCAATGTAGTTTTGTATCTGAACTTTCGAAGGGATCAAGCCACGTTCGAAATAGAATTCTATAATCTTGGTTATGATTTTAATGAAGAACAGTGTTCATGAATGATTAAGTAAAGCTAGCAAGAAATTGACTAACTTCTCTTTTGTTTATAAGTTGTTCTTAATATAAGACCTAATTAGAAAAGGTGATAAGAATAAAATTCATATATGCAAGTGTGTGTATATGCGCTCGCGTAGTATAAAAGTATCTCTTTTGTTGAATGAACTAAGAGGAAGGATTGAATGGAAAAAAATGAAAATTAAAAATTTGTTGAAACTTGAATGATAAATAATGAAATCATTGAAAGAAATCAACATAGATTATTATTATGTGGAATTTGCATTGAATAATAAAATAATGTGATATACATGTTGGTATAAAAGAGGTCACAAGAGTTGTAAGATAGCAAGGCAGTATTAATAAAACATCGACTGCATGTAGGCAATCTAACTTTGCTTATTAATTTGGTAAAAAATTATGTAAAATTTTGTATTATCATTATATTTTAATGTAAAAGAGATATTATGTGCATAATGTTACGAATGAAGAAAATCATGAAAAAGGAAGAAGAAGAAGAAGAAGAAGAAGAAAAAAAAAGGAATGATTGATAAGTAATTTAGTTACGGAAACTATAAAACTCAGTCTGACTTTTGGACATAGACTGCTATTAATTATGTGAATAGGTTCACACACACACACACACACATATATATATATATATATAATGGAGTCTAATTATTTGTACAAGGAAGAATAATAAAGATTATTGGAGTCATCCTATTAAATTATTTTAGTTTATCCTTCTTATGTTCCTTAAATTATTATTATTATGAAAAAGAACTAGAATGTTGATTAATTAATTGTATGGTGATTATGGTAAGTTTGGGAAAAAGTATTGTATATATATCTTGTTTAAAATGAAATGAGCAGCATGCCTAAAGTTGTTGCGTGTTGAAAGATATTGTTGAAGGTATAAAATTGAAGAACTAAAACAATAAAAATTAATAGAAAACTCATCTAAAATGCATTTTTTATATAAAAAAATTAGCTCTAAATTTCAAAAATCATGTTAACATATAATTGAGTTATATTAAATATTTGGGTTGTTGCACCATGCATCAATCCCCAACCGCAATCTACCCTCTTCTATTTGTACAAACTATTAGCCTGTTTGAGAGTGTAGTTGCGGTTGCTTTTCAAAGTGTTTCCCATGCTGAAATGCATTAAAATGATATATATATATATATATATATATATATATATATTTTTAAATTATTTTTGAGATTATCGCATTAAAATGATCCAAAACATACAGAAACATTTTAATTTTTTTTGAAACGCGGGTTGACCTGCATTTCCAATCATTTTTTATATATCTCAGGAGTTTAGTAACAAAAATATTTTTTATTTTTTAAAAAGTTTCAAAATATTTTTTTCAAGTAAGAAGGCTGAAAGAATATGTTCAAATTTTATTGTTTTTTTGTTTAAAAAAAATAGTAAATTGGAAACATGTTCAATAAAACCTATTTTCTAGGATATTTACACAGACAAATATTTGTTATTATATTAAGGTTATTGATCATTATTTATTTATTATTTTTAGAGAAAATACTATAAAAAAAGCTAAATAATACGGGGATTTCACTGTAATTCTAGACACATATTATTATGAATTGCGATTATCTTTCAAATAAAACTCATCAATTAACAATTTAATGAGATATTGAATATTAAATACCAAACATACACTGTTAATTGCGTGTTTAGTTGTAATATCTTGAAACAAACTGTACATCATTAATTCACAAACAAATTCTCTAAAGATATCCATTTATTTTTGTTCTATGAAATTATAATTTATAATGAAAATTAAACCTATAATAATGCACGAAAATAAAAAAGAAATGATTTTTTTTACATAGCAACTTAAAATTTAGAAGTACGATTTTTACTTGTGGTTCTTATAATTATAGAATATATGTATAATATTTTTTATATCTAATTATAGGCATATGGTTCATGTTGGTGATAAATTGATTAATTTAATTGAAAAATGACAATCCAAAAATTTGATTTTAAGTAATTCATGTGTTAAAGATGTTGAAAGAATATATGAACATGTAAAATCCTATTGGATAACACTGTATTATTATAGTTGGATGCTTCATGTCAAGAAAGGTGACCATTTTCTTTATTGTTTTATATCTTATATTTTTGCATGCTTATAAACTAAATATCTCATGCTCACTTGTGTAATCATCTAGTGTATTTTGAACAACATTATTAAGTCTTTATTTAGCTTATAATTCTTAGTGAAAACTAGATTATTTTAGGGAGTAATGTCAAAATTCTTCTAAATTGATGAAATCTCTTATCTTTAGGGATTAATATAAAATTTTTTATTAAAATTTTAAAATTGATAGAATTTTCTATTTTTATAAATTAACATCAATTTTTTTTTTGTTAAAATCCATAAATCAATGAAATCTCTTATTCATAGGGAATAATGTAAAAAATTTTATTTTCAAGAGTCGAAATCTATAAGATCTCCTAATTTTAGGGATTAACATCAAATTTATTAACTATTCTTATATTTATAGGGATTGATATCATTTTTCAAAAATAAATTGTGAATAATTTTATAAATAAATTTTGACAATTAACAGCATGCGTAGAATAAATCTTAGAAGAAAACATATAGTAAAAATAATTTTTTATTTGAAAGGACATGAACAAGGATGGTGTCTACCTTTCCTTAAGTATATCAAACATCTTACATAAATCTCTTAGACCACCACTTAATTTAAGATTCACAGTTTACTTTATTTACTAAGGTGGCAACTTTATTTTCTTTTATTTTCCCTTTTAATTTTGGAGAATTATGTATTCATCACGGTGTGACAAGAAACAAGAAAGACGAAAGTTGATGAAACTATTGATAAATACAAAGCTAAACTTGTTGCTAAAGGGTTTAAACAACAAGAAGGTATGTGTTATTTTGACACATATTCAACTATGTCAAGAACAATTTTCATATGAATGCTAATAATTTACCTGAATCCCAAGTATGAATCATTAGAAGACAATAAAAATAATTCTCAAATATTTGAGATACACCTTGAACTATGAGCTATATTATACTGGATACCTAACAATACTAAAAAGGTACAATAAAGCTAATTCAATAACACTAAAGACAAAATCAACTAGTGGATATGTTATCATATCAGTGGAGCTGTTATATTATGGAAACCTTCTAAGCAAACATGTATCGCAAGATCCACGATGAAATCAAAATTTATTGCTCTTGATAAAGTTTGAAAGGAGGTTGAGTGGCTACAAAATTTCTTAGAGGATATTTCATGTTAACCAAAACTAGTACCATCTATTTTTTTATGTTGCGACAATTAGTCTGCAATTAGAAGAACACAAAATAATATATATAATGATAAGTTTAGATATATACATTATAGACATAATTTATTAAACACTTGCTCTCAAATGGAGAATTTTTTTTTCTATCATTGTAAAATTCTTTTATATATTTTGGGTTTAAGATATTGGACAATAAAAGGGCAATTTGGAGGCTAAAAGTTATAATACTTTGCTTAATTAATGACAACCTTGTAGGCAAATTTTTTTTTTTGTTTTCCTTGAATGTATATCATTGTTGTCAAAATCACGAGTTCACTTATAAAATCGTATAATTTTACAAGTTAATTTGTACTTATAAAATCAAACTAAAAAATAAAAAACCAATGAAATCGAACTTAACTCATGCAAAATTAATAAACACAGTAAAATTGATCCAAGTCAATTATTTTACATGAAGTATAAATACTTCCGAAATCCTTTTCCTTCCTCTCTGTTAAACCTAAACTATTAGCCGATCTTTCAAAATCCTTGTCCTTCCTTTTTGTTAAACTTCTTGTTTTGAAATTAATCAAGTTAATGTTTTTTAAACTTTTTTTTTATATTGTCTCATACTCTCATTCTTTTTCTTTTCTATGTGAGTATAATCTACTCTTTTAATTTCAATTTCATAACTGTCTCCTTTCAGGCTAGTGATTCTAAAAAGGCCTACTAAGCAAGAAAGTGAAGTGAAGAAGAAAAAAACAAAAAACACAGTCTTTTGGTCAGGTTAACTCTTTTTGCCTACCCTATAAATTCAATTAAAAAGAATGAATGGATGGAATTTAATAATAACACTTATATTTTTCCTTGTTTTGGTTATATAAAACTGAACATGAGAAACTTCAGATAAACAAAGTACTCAATTTCTAAATATTTTATAAGCAAGCTAGTTGAAAAAGTAAAATACATGAATTAGAAACTTGTAAACAATAAAACAATAACAGTCTAAAAGATAGGCAATAACATATGAAAAACAATAACGGTTCAATAGACAGACAATAACAAGTGAAATTTGACTATAATGATTGTTTTTTCCCCTTAATTTACTTATATAAAATTGAACATAAATCTAAATAAGATGAGGAATTCAGCACCACACGACTCTGTGACCTGAACGACCGACAACATGAGATCTTTATCATGTAGAAAGTAGATTTTAGCCATCTCTAGCAACCAACATCCAATCTAATTAACCATATCAATCGATTGATAAAATACTAATAATAAAAAAGTTGGTATTTAATTATTTCAACTATCAAATGAAATCATTACCTCACTCCATATAAAAAAGAATAGCAAGGCTTTAGAGTTGTAGTTATATTATAATATTAATAATTATGGGAGGATTAGTAAAGTTAATGAGTGATAAATAAGTTATTATAATTGATTTCAAGGTTGATTTGATTTGATTTGATTCTTGAACTAATGAATATATGGCATTTAATAAAAATACCACCAGCAAGATGGAAACTTATGGTATTAAAGATGATTTAAAGATTCAAATTGATATCAATCCAAATAATTCAAAGAGTTTTGAGTTAAATATTGTTAAAAATATTGGTGTTGGTATTAATAGAAATACTAATGTTCACAATATCGATGTTGGTACTAATAATAGCAGTAATAACTCTCTAGATGATGATAATCTCAATGAATGTCTTAGAAAAAACCAGAAAGATGAAGGCAATGATACTGATTATAGTATACAGGACACATTAGCAGATTGTTTGTTTTAAATTTGTTAACTTTTAGCTAATGAAATTTTATGGACATAATTGTATTGGATTGTATTTTTAAGTCCTTAATTTATGCATAAATCTTTATTTGAACTATGTATTTTAAGGTGTTTAAAATTTTCTATTGTTTATTTTATTTTTGTTATAATTATGGTATATTATTATTTATTACTTGGCTGGAATTGTTAATATATAATTAGTAAAAAAGATTTACATCAGATTTTACGATTTGAATTTACATTATATTGTTAATATATAATTAATTAAAAAAGATTATATATAATTTTATGATATAATTTATGTTGTATTTTTTATACCATGATATTTTTTTTTATAACATTACTATGTTAAATGAAATTACGTGGACAAAGTAATAAATAAATAAATAAATAAAATTAGGGATGTAAAATTGTAAAATGCCTACAGTACATTCTACTCTCTTGTTTATTATTTTTGTTGTGTTGTGATGTGCCTGAAGCATACCATTCTTCCCCCCTCGATAACTTGAACCCAACAAAATCTCTCCCAGCCCCAAAAAATGGGAGCCTGCAAAACCCTTATCACCACCTCTCTTACTTCCCTCCCAAAACCCAAAAAACCCTTCTCTCCATTCTCCAAAACCCAAACCCTAACCCGCCCTCCCTCTGTATCCTTCACTCCCTGCACCAGACCTCGCTCTTCAACAGCAACCCAATCAGCATTCTCATTAGACCCCCCAGACGACACCGTTGAACTCCTTCTCAACAAACGGGACGACGTGTTACGACTAATGAAAATGGAAAGAAGAATAACAAAAACCCACGACGACACTGTCTTGGGTTCTCATTGGTTTCCTTATTTCGACAGGTTCAAGTGTGGAGGTGTGGATTTGAGTAGCAGTGAGGTTTTGGAAGCGGTGGGGCCGTATATGATGGAAGAGAGAAAAGAGAGGATTCGAAATACGGTTAAGAGTAGGAGTTATTCCCTTTGTTTGGTTGTTGAAGGATTGACTGATTTCGGAAACGTTTCGGCTGTGTTTCGGTCTGCTGATGCTTTGGGGTTTCAGTCTGTTCATGTCATTTCTTGTGATAGCTCCAAAAGGTGCTGCTTCGATTCTTTTTGAGGTGAAAAAAATGGTTTTTTTTTTAAAAAAAGTTTCTGTCAATGTGTTAATTTTGTTTTATTAATGCTGTCTGTATTGGTGGTGTTACAGATATAGGGAGAATAGGCATGTGAGCATGGGAGCAGAGAAATGGTTGGATATTGAATTATGGGATTCTGCTAAAGACTGTTTTCAAGTTTTAAAATCACGTGGTTATCGGATTGCTACCACTCATGTTGGAATCGATGCGGTAATGAATCTTTAGTTGTTCCTTGGAAAATGGTAGTTGGCATTGTTGTTTAATTGTGATTGTAGCTATTAGTTTAAACTGTGGAGTGTCTCTGGCAATTTGATGTCGGAATCGTTCTAGCTGTGGATACATGTATGACTGTTTCTGTGCTGTGTTATTTAGGTATCTATTTATGACATGGATTGGTCATGCCCAACTGCAATAGTTGTTGGAAATGAAAATAGGTAATTTACTTCCTCGTGCTTTATCATTTTATCACAAAGTTAATAATGCTGGAGTTTTTTTTTGGGTGGGGGGCTATGTTTCCATTAGTTTTATTATGCTGATTAGTGTTGATATTTGAAAAAAAAAAAGGGTTTTCTTTGGACCTCGGATTGTTGCAATATATTAAAGGAAGAAAAATAATAGAAAACTACGTTATTCTTGCTTGCTCTTAGAAACTCCTTATGAAGCTCTCTTTTGTTAGATTTTATCTCTAGCAGGTGATTAATTGATACATTAAGCTTTTTGATCTCTACAGTAAGGATGAAGATATAGACTGCTTTCTAACTAGTTGGCATCTTACTGATGGTTTCTTTATCGAAAAGAAATCTAGAACATTTTAGTTGCTGTAAACTTTAGTAATGATGGTTGAGTCGCTACTTGTAGGGGAATTAGTGATGAGGCTCTGGAACTGTCAGATTTGCATTGCAGTATTCCTATGAAAGGCATGGTCGACTCTTTCAATGTTTCAGTTGCTGCAGGCATCCTCATGCACCATGCTGTTTGTGACAGAACTTCGCGCCTGGTAATGAATACTGATTTACATTTTGTGGCACAGGAATCAAGGACCATTTTTTGTTGAGTATTATTGATTTTGTTTTGTTCATTTAGTACTGACTTAGCTTGTGCATTGATTTTGTTTTTTCAAAATTTAAATCGGCAAGCTAAACCTATGTTTCCTATAGTTAGCCTTTGTCTAAAGTTCACAGCCTGATTTATTTTTCTGTTGGACAGAAACCATAATGTTGCGCCAAAATTTTGCAGGGCTCTCATGGTGATTTGACTCCGGAAGAAACACAGATCCTGCTTGCTGAGTTTTCACTTCGTCATAGCAAGAATATGATAAGCATTGCCCATGACTATGCGAAGCGAAAGGCAGCCACTCCCAAGCCAAAGCTATGACAGAGACAAATACTCAATGTGTGATTTTCCTTTGGTTGGATGTCTGCAGAGTGACTTTTGGAATTTCTGTAGAAGTTACTGCAGGAGGTACAAACATCATCGCCAAACTGTTCTGAGACAAACCAGAGAAGGTGGTGGTTTGATTGAAATTACAGGATTTCTTCTGGTGCACTGGAGAACACACCAGCAAGAACATCAATGAGTGCTTCATAAGAGAATGCTAAACATGATGATCAGTTGGTGACCAAACAGTACATCAGTCGAGTCCACGATTAACTTGGGCTCACAATGTCAATTTGTTGTACTGTTTTTTTTAAGCAGGAAGATACTTTCATTGTTCCATCTTTGCATCAGCATTTCATAATCTGAATTTTGTTTTGCTTATGAAACAAGGGAAGAGAATAGTATTTTAGATTTCTTATGTACAAATCAACCTCACACTATTCTGCTCGACTTCAAATTTCAGTTCTGGCAACTTGGTTCTGGGGGCAAGTTGTTCATGAGCCTAGCCAATTGGCCACAGCTCTGTTTCTGCAATGTACTGAAGCGAAGCCCATTTGCGTTAGGTAGTTGGCAGAATTTGCCTGGAGCTACTGGAAAACCTCCGAATGGAGAGATGATTCACCATCTTTAGCCTGCAATTATGTCAAATGCCTGTGTAGGACATGCATCGCAATGGATTAACCTAACAATTTCTGGCATGGTTAATGCAATGCGAGGAAGTTAAATGAGCGCACCAGCATTTTCTATGCATTTTGAAGGTGAGGCATTAGCTGAACAGCATCTGAACAGATACCACGTGAAATTGAAGTTCCAACTATATAATGGGTTCCTCAGCCATCCAAAGTACAATATATTCTACAGTCCAAAAATATATGTTAGGATGCAGCGCTCTGATGTCTCACAGGACTCTTACCTTTCCTCGTGCATTTCATTTCTTCTGTGCCCATCCAAGCCTAGTCCTCGGGCCTGTACTACACATAATTTGTATGACCTTCAACCAGCAGGGCCGAGTTGTATGTTGCAATCCCTTGTTATTTCTTTGAGATGAACTCGTCTCACATCTCCACAATCACTATCACTAGACATATCCTGTGTCTGATTCGGAGATGCTTGGCTTATCATTGAAGGGGATTGATTGCACAGAACTTGTGCACAATTCGAGTAGCAACAGGCATTTTCTAGTTGCTCCAGGGATTTGGTTCCTACCTTTTTTTTATACAAGAAATGGTGATATTTCCAACTTGACGGTTGATGGTGATCGAAATGCCAACCAGAAGAATCTGCAACAACCAAAAAGTGGCACGGCCAATTTTATCAGAAAATTATTTCTGTTCTGGTAGCATTACATGTTGTCCTCACCAGATCTTCTGGGGATTGTTAGCGGAGCACAACCTGATAAAAGCAACGCGTAACCACACCTACAAAAATAATACTTGAACAGAATCCACGCCATTGTTAAATAAATTAAATACCTTTCATACACATACTTAAGTTTATACACATCCAAGAACATTCAACACTAGTCTGAAGATAAATATTGTATGTACTACTGCCTATAACCTTTTTATGGCCAGCTGCCACCATCATTGATTAGTGGAAATCCTTCCGTTGTTGCTGCAAATATGAAACCCAGTTCATCATTCCGTCTTCAAGAATCTACAGCAATGTTCTAATCAATCAACATTTCTTCAGTTGTTGTTTGGATTGTATCTTTGGCCCTCTGCAAGCTGAAGTCTTCCCCATGCCTCTTCAATTCTTGGGACCTGACGAACTCCTTTATTCTTGCCTTCAACTCAGTGTTTGGAATCAACATGTCCACAGTAAGATGGGATCGATTGAAGGGGTCAGTCTGCACTCACATGAAATCAATTTGCGAATTTAATCAAAATTAGTATCCTTGTCACCAAATTTGATAAAATGAATGAACAAGTGAAAGATGTACATTGTCACTCAGAAGATGCCTTTGAATGACAGGCCTATCAACTGTGGTTCTTGAAGAAGGTAAGATCACCGGATCCTTCATCAAAGTGCACTGCCAAAAAAAAGCAAAAAAGATACTTTCCACGTACAATTTATGGACCCACCAAAGATATTGCCCTTCCCAAAAAGGTATAAGAAACCTACCTGGATTGGATCAAGGAATTCATCTGGTATCTCTCCAAGGGCAGCCTCAGCATCCATTGCCTCAGAAGCTGCAACCCTGGATTTTGTACCAAGCTCAATAAATTCCTGGATGACCCTTCCATCTTCACCAATTCTCCGAAGGACATCAGCAGCAGCAGTAAATAACTAGAGCAGAAAGCAGTGTCACAAAGTATTCAATCAACTGCTACATTTCAGAACAGAATGAAACCAAGGACGTTCTCTCATGGACATTTGATTCTAATGGTTAATGAAAAGCTCATGGAAGTTTTGCAGCATTGAAGTTACCTGCTCATTGTATGACCGCCCATCCTTCGAGATGGCAGCTGGGAATATGTTTTCATTATCACCCCTCGCCAAATGAACATATATACAGACAATCTTCAAAGAATCAATAAAGACTGTTAGGTTTACCATAGAGGCTCAATGACATTATATACAATATCGTACTGATTCCCCCAGTTAGCTTGGTAAGATGATTCCACATTTCATTCTCTATTGATGCAGAATTAATAGATGCAGAGATTCACTCATGCAAGGCCACGGTAACATGACATTAAAGAATTGGATATCACAACAGTTTTACTCGTCAGTGAGCCAGATAAAGCTCATCGTGAAGCCACATATATAATATAGCATGACCCCACTACATTGCATCTGAAAGTTTTTCGATCCAAGGTTCAGAGTCCTTGAGTTTAAAATCAGAGCCTTGGTCAACTGAATCAGACACCTTGACAAGCTTGAAAATTCACAACCAGAGAAGCAATTATAGTATAGTCGAATTGGCGCTTAACCTGCATATATAGTCATGTTCTCAGTCAACCAACAAGGTGAAACTGCACAGTTACCTGCCTGACTGCCTCAAACCTAAACTTTGGTACCACTGAATAAAGACCCAACTGAAGTAGGGTACTCAAGAGAATTGGGAAGAAGTCCTACCCATCAACTTCCTTTTGTATGAAGTCACTACTCTTAAGACTTGAACCTACACCCTGTGGTTGCAATCTAAGATTTTTGCCATTGTATAAGCGAAGTCCTCTAAACCAATATGTAAACCTAAAGGAAAAGAAGCAGTAGAAGAAAACTCAAGAAGAAAAAGAAGAGGGTGGGGTACAATCATGCTAAGCAGCTTAAGATATTGTTTTGGACAAAAACTAGGAGAAAGAGGTAAGAAAAGGGGAACAACAATCAGGAGAGTTCAAAAGTGCAAATTTGAACATCATGTTAACATGTTAAAAGAACTGTTTTGAACAAAACAAAAAGGGGGGGAAGTAGCAAAGGAGAGAAGTGACAGCAGTAGCGGGAGAGAGCTCTCCAGTTAGAAATTGGAGAATCAAACTAACCTGCTTAAGCAACTGTTTTGGGCGAAATTCATACTTTTCAGGGTCTTTCAGGGTAAGGGATTTCCTTTGGGGACCCACAAGTTGTAACAAAAAGTAATTGAGCATGTTGGCCACTCTGTCAACCTGGCAGAAATAAATATTTATCCTACTTGTAAGCGATTACAACATAGATATGGAGGGTCAAAAGCATAAATATATCATACCATCTCAGGAAGAAGGAAAGGTGCTGTAATCTGTTCTGATGTAAATGTCAGCATGCTCACATCTTCATTTGCCAACTGCATATCAATGCGGATGATCTGAAACAGCCAAGATATACCTATCCAATTAAGCATATTTTGAATTCATGATAGATGTGTGCACGAATACATACACATGCCGAGCACACAAACTGACATTCTCTTGGGAATGGAAAAGGCGGGTTCTCTCCTGCCTCTCTTGAGCTGGTCTTCGCTCCCATTCTGTGGTGTTGGACATCTCAGCTTCTAACCCTTTGAGTTCAAGAATTTTGCTCAGACTTTCATCAAGAAGATAGATGCTATCGTTGATCAGGAAGTTCAAGAAATTCAGATAGACACCCTTTTCCTCTTCCTTAGCAATCTGGAACAGCATAAAACAGTCAAATTTGTGTCTGAATGTGTGTGTGTGAGTGAGAGAGAGAGAGAGAGAGGAGTGTTTAATCCACTAAAAAGAGGTGAAACTACCTTTCTCCAAATATCACGATGACTAGGGACCTGCCATAGATATTCAAGAAGTTCAGCAATATTATGCCGTATGTTGAACTTGTCATAGAACTGTAACATATGAGACAAAATCTCGAATCAACATGTAATAAATGTAAAAATGATAATTTTCAACATCAAGACAGAGCAAATTATTAGTCACAACAGTTTAGAAAACAAGTGAAAGTTAAATGGACTTAGAACAAAGAACTGTTGAATTAGAAATAAAATCTCAACATACAGCTGCCTGGATGTGGATAGTTGAACAGAGTACTTTGAAATGCTCAATTTACCCAAACCAGGCATGGAAAAGGTAAAAAACAGAAAAGGATCCCTACCCTGCATGTGCATACCCAAAATACAATGCACCCAAAAAAGGTAAGGTTTCTTTCACCATTTATTTGGACAAATCAACCATCTAACTGGACACTCCTTGACTCTTATTCAACAGTCAGGGGATGAAACCAAAACATCTCAGTTAATTAATCTAAAGAGCAATCGAAGTTCTACAAAGACCATCTTCCCATGTTTACATCCTTTTGACTTCATATTTTTCATCTACAAAGCAAGTAATTTTAAAAAGTAATAAAAAGATATTCAATACATCAAATCTTTTTATAAAGAGTGGTCGAGGGGTAATAATAATAAAAAAAAAAAACTGAAAAACCAAAAAAAAAAAAGCCAAAAAAACCGAACCGGGAAAAAAAAACAAATTAACCGATTAGAAATTCCAAAAGAAAACATTCAGTTTGGTTTTGGTTTCAAAAGTTTGAAACTGATTGAACTGGACCAAACCAAACTGGTTCAACCAACACCGGAAAAAATAAAAAACAGTATAAATATAAACTTTTCTTCTAACCCTAGAGGCCAAATCAAACCCAGTCACCCCCTCCCCCAAGCTTTCTCTCAATCTCAGTTCTTGCATCCCCCCTTCTCTCATTTCTATCTTTTCTTTTCTTGTCTTCACCACTGGAAGTAGATGAAACATGGGAGAGGGTGAATTTGCACCAACAACCTTTGATCTTTAAAAAGCTTTCTTTTCCCATCTTATTGTCAGGCAGTGGGTGTTGGTGTTTTGTCGCCATGGGTGGTGGTAGCTGGTGCTAGCAACAATTAGTAATGACAGAAGAATGATGGGAGGCAGTGAGGACTACTAGAGAGATGGTGATGGAGTTTGGTTTAATGGTGGTCTTGTTTTCTAGGGAAAGATAGGGGCTGATCCGAATGGAAGGAAACAAAAATAATGGGTATTGCTGGTCTCATGGGAATGGTTGAAGATGATGCATGTGTTTCTTTGGTTTGTTGGAGAGAAAAATGATGGCTGGTTCGGTTTTTTCCAATTTTTTACTTCAACCAAATCGAATCGAACTAAAACCGGTTGGTTTGAACCGATTTCAGTTTTTAATTTTTTTTAAAATAAATTGTCTGGTTATTTTTTAGGTAAAAACCGAACCGAACCGAAAATAATCACCATAGAGTGGTCTAGTCAATCGGACTTGAAATAATTGTCCCAGAATAAAATTATATTGATCAAAGGCTGAGGACTTAGATTCAGATGTTTAAGCATCAAAATCCAAAGAGCAGAGACTCGGATAATGGTCAACAATGCACCAGAAATCAGAAGATAACTAGAACTGCTGCTTAAATTGCACAAGAGTAGGTATTCTGAAATCTAAAAGCAAGGAGTAAGTGGTTCCAGAATTACTAATCAGCATATTAGTGAGAAAAAAAATCCCTGCTGTTTACAGCTGAAGTATGATAATGCAAGATAGCATCCAGTCCCTGCCAATATCAGCCTAAAAGCCCTTATGGGAACTCTCAAGCTAAGTTGTCAAAAATACGTTTAAATACAAGTGTTTCCTTGCAGGATCTTTCTTCTACCCATCTATAATAACTGTGCATCCAATAAGAAAAAACTGCCGAGTAAACCAGCAAGCCTTGAAAGGCAATGGCCTAAAATGAGTCCTCCTTATTCCTTACTGTATATATGCACCCTAACACCAAAAACAATCAACTCTTAGAAGCTCAAATATTAGGGCAAGTCACCTGTGTGTGAGAGCCTGTGAGCTCAATGTCAACATAAAGCTTCAAGAGGTTCCTCACAAGATACTCAAGTGACAATTGGTGCCCTTCAAATAGAGAAGATGTAGCAGATGAACCACTGCAAATGATAAAACCAAATGCTGTAAATACCAAACTTCAAGTTATAAATTTCAATCGAAATTTCCACAATATTCTTTCCTTGCAAAGTGGAATACAGTATATCACCTTCTCTGTGGCATCCAGCAGTTCAATACTTCAACCATCTTTGCTCTTAAATAAGGGTTTCTAATATATGTAGGACTTGCCATGAACATGATAATGAAGTTCATAAAATCATCCTGACCAGCAAGTACAATAGCGAAAAAAAGCACATCAACAGGGTAATTGAATTTCATAGATCAGCTCTTCCAAAAGAAAACAAATTTCATGTATCGTGTAAAGGGCAGAAATACATGGCAAAACATTTTATAATGAAGCCTACCAGTAAGACTCCATCCAAAGCTTTTGGAATCCGAGAGGCAAATATAATTAGTTCCATGGCATCTTCCACAAAATGCTCCGGCATTGAGGCAAATTCCTTTGGGCATGTTGATGGAAGAGGCATTTTAAATCCACCAACCAGGCTAACCAGCCAAACCAACATTAACCGGTAGAAAGAAAGTGCAGGCTGAATAAGTGCTCCATCCTTCAAAAAGGAAGGAGAAGTAAGATCAGCAGAATAAAAAGAATAGCAAGCTATTTAAATTTACAAATAGAATTGGTAAGTTCTACATCTTCAAAGGATGAACATGCCATTAAAAATAGAATAGAGAGAAGCACAGGGTGGGGATAGAGGAAAGGGAGTTTTCCAAATTAAAATGACGAAGTTCGACATCTTTAACAATGAACGTACTACTTAAACCGACAACAAGGGAGAATGGGGAGAGGGATGAAGAGCAAGAGAGAACTGGAAGGGAAGTGCTAGTTTGGGCAAAGACATGGCCCCTGACCCAAGAAAATAAAACAAGGGGGCCACCCAACTGTCAGAATCATCTTCCAAAAGTGACATGATCAAAACTTTAGATCTCAAACCCCTGTCACCTCACAGGAGAACAAAACTAGACACAAACTTTTAATGTTCAAGACTAGCTTCCAGGATGTCAAGTGCAGAGAGAAGAGGTCCGGTACCCTTAATATCTGAGCTTCATAACAAAGCTTTTCCTGTGAATATAACTCTATATCTTTCTGAAGACGGTCAATATCCTGCTGCAGCTGCTGAGACGGCGTCTGCTCCTGCAAGGCTTTAAAAGTGGAGAGCATATCTTCGCATCTAGAAATTTCCTGACATGATGTTTATTCATAAAATTAACTTAAAAGGCAGATAAACGTTTTCATTTGTCAATCAAGGATGTGGTAGCAGATTTATAAATCCAATTCCAGATATAAAGCATGTATGCATTACCTGAACTAGATGCTTAAAGTCGGAAAATGCTTTTAACAGACCCAAGTTGAGCACCCTTGCAGTCATAAAGAAGCACTCACAAATAAATGAGTATTTAGACCTTTCACCACTACTACCAGAACTGGTGGCTTCTTGAGATTGTAACAATCGATTTTCAACATCATTAGATTGTGCAGAGATATCAGTTTTTCCAGGAGTATTAAGCCATTGAGTGATTTCTTCTGATGATGAAAGCAGAGCTGTCAACCCTCTAACTTAAGAAGAAAACAAATAATTAGGGACACCAGGAAACCAATAATGTGATAAAAATATATATACAATAAGCAGTTCATCACCTTAGATCCAAACGGTTATTGTGAAACACGTAATTTGGATCGATTTTGTTCCTTTTTGACAAATTTGCATCTAAAAAAGGTTCAGATAGCTTAAGCATGACAGCACTTAGATTGATAAACATGCCCGAACTTGCACAAGATAAAGGATCAACCTGTGACAGTTACATGATACCATGTTAATCTACAAAAACAAATCAAGTAACCTGAAAATCATTCACTCAGGAATGAAAAAACTATCATGCAAATTCCAGTTTAGCAAAAAGATATCAAGTTTTTCCTTCTCTGAAGAAATTAAACAAAATAAATAACCCACATGTTGATTCATATGCCATGTATTAATCAAGATAAAGGTTTTGACAAATCATATACAATATAACTACAGTTCAATAAGTTCCATGAACAGGAGAAATCTACCTGTATGTGAGCTCTTGTCGCATTTCTATTGATCACCTCAGCAAGATACTGAAGCACGCTCTCACGAGTATCACCATTTTTAAGAAGAGCAAGAAGCACTTCTGCTAATCCATCATATAAATTATTCACAAGAGTCTTAATTGTAGTAAATGAAGATAACAAATCAGCAGGTCGACGATTTGTTGCATCAGAGAAACACTGCTGCCTGGCATTTTAACAAACAAATAAACAACACATAAATAACAAAAACACGAGAAGAAAGAAAAAAACCAATAAATAAACAACCACACGCTCTCACCCAACATCCGGCTCGCTCTTAAAAATAGTATTATCAGGCCATGCACTAACATGAAAAAAAGGACCCAAAATACTTGTCATTTCAATAACTCTCCCATTTACATATGCCCCTGTCGGAATCCACCACTTATGACTAACAAGTGATTTAGCACCGACATTAAAACTAACCAAAAACAATAAAGCCCTTAATGGTTGTTGAAAATTCCCTAAAACAGAAACCTTCAAAACATTTCCCCTCAAATCCTCATACAAACCCTTCAAAATCGGATCCAAGCTATCAAAATCCCCTTCTCTAAAAAACTCCTCTAAAAACCCCGGCGGCGGCGGCTGAATTCCGCCACTATTAAACCCATCAACCATCGCAAAAATCAAGGGCAGAACCGGAGAAACATTGGAATTCCCGTTCTTTCTAACAACACTCGAATCACCCCCAAACAAGTCAGGATTCCCTGAATGAATCCTGCAATACGAAACCGACAACTTCTTGACTTGCTTGATAGACAATTCCAGCTCTGATTTCACATTTTTGTCCTTCATATTGGCGATTTTCTTCAACTCATCAACAGCACGACGGTAGCAGCCTAAGAGGTAATTGAAAGGAGGTTCCGCGTTAGGGCTTTGAACAGACAATCTATCGATCAAGACACGTTCGATTAAGTCGCGAGTGAGTTTCAAGTCTTTGCCTTCACTGAGAATCTCAGCTGCTGTCATTTCTAAGTAGAAAATTCGAGAATCAGAGGAGTCGGCGAGGGAGACTGAGAGGATTCTGCGGAGGATAATGTCCTCGATTTCTTGGAGAGATCTCTGAGGCTTATTTGAGGTCGTTGCCATGGTGGATCAAGAAGATTCTTATTTATTTATTTTTCTCCGTAAACAGAGACGGAAAGCGAGAGAGAGTTGGGGTTTCGGCTTTAGACAAGAAGCGTTAGTTTAGTTGAGACTTGAGAGTACAAGGAAGGAGAAGTGGAAGAGTGTTTGGTCTCTGTTCTGTGTTGTAGAAGAAAGTGAACACTTTTAATTTTCTTTCTTTATATGTAATAAGGGTTGGAGAACGGTGTCGTTTTTGTCAAGTTGAAGAGGTTTGTGTTTGCCTGGAATTCAACGAGGGGGTTGGGGCAGGACATCCATTTATTGTATAAAAACAATTATAAATAGAAGCTAAAATAATTAAAATTTAAATTGAAAAAAATTAGTTTCAAGAAAAATATATCAAAATAATTTATATTTTATTTTTTAATAAAAAAATTTATAATTAATTTTACTTTGTATTTATCTATAAAACTATCAAGAAAATATATATATATTTTTAAAATCATTTACAACTAATAAATTTTTCACTTGGAATATATCGATAGCCTTTCAAATTTTGATTTTATAAAAACAAATTAATTTTAATTTTAATTGTTTCTTTCCAAAATAAAAAATCAAAAGAAAAAATATTTTCATAGGAGGTCATTAGATCATTTGTTTCTTTTGTTTCTCACTCTTTTTTACTTTCTCAATATAAATTTTATCAATTTTATTAATTAAAAGATACATGAGAAATCTTTTTATTTAATGGATTAATATATTTAAAGAATTTTATATATATATTTTTTGTTTCAATAATAATAATATAATCTAGTAAATCACTCTTTAAAACTAGAAACCTACATGCAACAATATTTTCAGCATAACCAATAAATATATAATCATAATTTTTTAATCCATTTTTTTTAAGTAATATTTTTTATATATATATAAAATTAGATTTCGTGATTTTTATAGATTGGATGCTTCAAGTTTAATGTTTCAGATCATGAATTTTTTAAAAATATATATATTTTTTAAAAGCTTTATAATTCTTTTTATTTTTAATTGGACCATTCTAGTTATATAATTTAAACTGCGAATTTGACAGGATTTCCGTGTTGACTTAGATGTAATTAGTTTTTTATATATATATTTTTTACTCATTTACATGAACATTATTTTTTGTTCAAAAACTTATCCAAACTCTATTTGTTTTTTGTTTCAAATTATTTAAAAGTGTTTTTTAAAAAAATTATTTATTTATTTTAAATTAATATTTTTTGATATATTAATACTAAAAATAATATTATGTTTATATATTTTTTAAAAAATATATATTTTTAAATGATTTCAAATATTTTTAGGCCAATTAACCTCGCAATTAAACACAAAGCTAGCAAAATCATTTAATATTTTTAAAAATATTAAAAAATAATATATTTTTTAAAAAATATTTTTTTAATATTTTTAGGCCAATCAGGATAGAGTAAATTATGGACTTTAATAATGGGTATTTCTTTTTACTTCCTAAGATGCGAGGTGGTTGGCTCTTGTTTATAAAGAATATAAGGTAGTTGTAATTGTTTTTTTTAATGTTTTTTTATTTAAAAATATATTAAAATAATTTAAAAATCCAAAAAAAAGTTAATTTATAATAAATAAATTTTAAAAAAAATCTGAAAGCGATTTTAAAACGAAACAGCTCCACTTGCTAAAATTTCAATCAGTTCTCTCTTGGTTGCAATGTGGTGCGATTTTAGGGGGTTTCGGATGGGATTCGCTCTCGCTTATCCAGGCTTCACATGGTTGTGCACTAGGAGTCGTCTTTTGTTCCCGTCTCTGCTGCTTTTCTCATGGAGTATGTCTGTGTCACTTTTCTTATAGGGTATGGGTAAGCTGGGTTGGGTTCGACTTGAGTTTCTCATGGTCTTCTCAGCTTCCTTTATATTAGCCAGCGTTTTGGGGATAAGGGGTTACCAAATTTGTTGTGGCTGTAGACTTGGAAAAGATAGCTCGTGGTGACGATGGTGCATTCAATTCCTTGCCAACTTGGCTGCGTCCTTGCTCCTTTAACAACATTGGAAGAGCTACTACAAATTAGGTGAGATTAGATGTTTGGTTGCATCTGGGCAATTTATCCTTCATTTGTGCTCTCAAGGTAACTGATTCTTACGAGTTTAGTTAGTTTTTGTCTATTGCTCTGGTTTGGTTTGCCATTTGATTTCCTTTCATATAACTTTTTTTCTGCGTGTGCTGTCATATTGGTTCCTATTTGATTGTTTTTTTATATTTTAATTTTGACATGCTACTGTTCTTAGGTTCCTCATACTTTTACCTCCTTTATTTTAGGTTTGAGGGTGTACTTAGGTTTCCTTTGCAAATCTTCTTCATTTGTTTTACGATTCCATTTCTATTAGGTCTGCTTTCTCTTTCTTCTTTCTATTTCGTTTCTCGCCATGGTTTCTTATGCTACTGCTTCTTTACAAGCTTTCCTTTGTTGGTTTCAAATTAATTTTTGCTAATACTTTTCGTTGCTCATTTGTTTTGGGGCTTCCTCGCTACTCTGTTACTCTTTTTTGTTGTGGCTTTGTGGTTTGCTCATTCTATCTTGGAGGAATAACTTTTGACTCGCTTTGCTGGGGGATCTTTGTTTGCTTTTTGGAGTTTTTCCGTTGCCAGGCTCTCCATCTTCTCTTTTCTTTGTGTTTTTTTCTTGGTAATTGTTCTTTTATTCATCTTCAGTTGCTGGGATAATGGATCGTCTTTTTGAGCTCTGCCTATTGAGATTGTGCTTTTTTATTTGGATGGACTTTTAGTTTGGCAACTGTAGATTTTTTTTTTTTTTTTTTATCTTGGTGATAGTTCTTTGATTCATCTTCAGTTGTTAATTGAAAATTGGATTGTTTTTTGAACTTTGCCTATCGAGATGTGATTTGTATTTGGGTGGACTTTCAAATTTTATTTTATTTTTTTGTTAAAATTTAATATAATTTATATGTTTTTGATCGTTTTGATATGTTAATATCAAAAATAATTTTTTAAAAATAAAAATAATCATGAGCTCAAAATATAATGCATATATTAATATGACGATATATTAAATGATATTTTTTAAAAAATATTGAGACAATAATATATTGCATCAATTCAGATTAACTTGTTAAATCTATGACTCAAGTCATGAGATCATGATAACTTTATAAAAAGAAAATCAAAATAAACTATAAAGGTTAATTCATAAACAACTTGATGTTGAAGGAAGAAATTAAAAAAAAAAAAAAGATAGAAAAATTACATGAGTCAACTTGAATTAACTCACAAAACCGTCAACTCAGGTTATGAAATCAAGATAACTTCATAAAAAGCAAATTCAAAAACAATTACAAAGTTTAATTTCCAACTAACCCAATGTTTAAAGAAAAAATAAATAAATAAAAACTAAAAAGCAACAAAAAACAATCTAAGTCCACTTGATTTAACAAAAATTTATGAAGCTTATTCCTAAACAATTAAATTCACGATCTATGTCATAAAATTATGATAACTTCATAAAAAACAAATAAAAAAAATTATAAAGCTCTATTTCTGATATATCCAATATTAAAGGTTGAAAAACAAGGGAAAAAATTAAATATATGATATTATAATAACTCTATAAAAAACAAATTGAAAATTTTTTTATGAAGCTTAATTCCTAAACAACCTAATATTAAAGGATAATTTGTTTTTTTTTTTTTAAAAAAGATTGAGTTGTTGGATGGTAAAATTGAAAAAAATATTCAATTAAAAATAACAAAAAAAACCAAGTCAACCTGGATCAATTTGTCAAGCTCGTGATCCAAGTTATGAGATTAGAATAACTCTATAGAAATCAAATAAAAAATATTATGAAGCCCATTAAAAAAAAATACACAATTAAAAAAGGGTAAAAAAAAAATAGTAAACTCAGGTCAACCTATCAAATCCATACCCCGAGTTAAAAAAAGTCAAAAAATTACAAAACATATTTTCCAACCAACCCAATATTTAAGCATGAAATCAAGAAACAAATTAATTATAAAAAGCGGTAATAAAAACAACTCGAGTCAACCTAAATTAAATTATTAAAATCTTTACATGAATCATAAAATTGAAATTATATCATAGAAAGAAAATAAAAAAAAATTTACCAAGCATTACTTTCATAATATAATTTTGAAGGTTGAAATGAAAAGTAAATCCATGTGACCCATATATAACTTAAGAAAATTTTTTTGAAAAAAATAGGAAACACATTTCCTAAAATACAACTTAATATTGAACTACAAAATTAAAAAAAAAATTAAAGTTTTGAAGGATAAAATTAATTAAAAAATAAAAACACAAAACATAAAATAGTATTTCAATACATAGTATTTTATGGGCGTGACCATAATGATTTAACCACACCTGGTCTAGCTAACAATTCTTCTAACCACATTCAATAACTCTACTCTTTATTCTTAACAATACAAATTCTTTGTGAACAATTACTTCAACACGTTATTATTCATGGATGGAAATATGTATGATATTAATTTACTGCTATCCTATGTTTATATATTTAGCATATTAAATTTATTTTACAATCAACACATGTACACAGCAAAAAAAAAAAAAGAATAGAATTTGTGATTTCAACAATCTCCACATTTTGAGTTCAAATTCATGTAAAAAAACCAAAAGTAGTAGATGTTAAAATCATGAAAAGCAAGGCTATAAACGAGGTCAGTAGAGACGAAAGCGAAGTGGTGGGAAATATCGCAATTTACACATAAAGTTATAATAAAGGGCACTATCAGCCCAAGCAAGAGGATGTAAAAAAGGGCATGAAATACACCATCCGAGAGCTAACAAATTTTACAATATAATTTCCCTAGTAACTATGCACACAATCACTTTCAAACAAAGTTGCTTAAAGCTATTTACTCATGGCTGTCACTCGATATGTTGTTTGCGTCATGCTGTGAGTTACCTTTTAAAACACAAGATTTTTTTTTTTATCAAAGCAGCCCTTGAAAGTAGATCAAAAAAACATGCATGCATTGTTAATGTATTTTTTAAAAATAAAAGAAAATAATTCAAAATGTGTTTTTTATTTTTTAAATATTGAGACAAACACGTGTTAGATTAACCCGAGTCAACTCGAGTTTAGGCTCCAAATACACGCCTAGGTAATGACCCAACTTGACTTAATTATTTTATTTCTTTTCAATTATCTTTTATTTAATTATATAATAATAAAAATAGATACTCGTACAAAAGTAACCAAACATCTTTTAAAAAAAAATATGATAGGCGGTAGAAAAAAAATACTTGCTAAAATTAAAATAAAAAAAGATAAATATAATCTTATTTAAAAATAAACTAAAATTCTCACAGTATTTTTAAAAATTATGTTACAAACTAAAAGACATGAGGTGCTAGGTTCGCTAGTGTTTATGTGAACAATTGAACCATGCACTAATAATTTTTTTTTTTTTATGTTTTTTAATCAAGCCCTTTTATAGTCTAATTAAAAGATATTAGGCTTGAAATTATTGTAAACATTCAACATTTAAAGATAAGCAACTAAAATTAAAATAGAAAAAAATTTAAAGTTAACCCCACATTAATAAAATTTTCTATTTTGTTTATTTTTCAGCAATAGAGTTAAAGATAGGAAAGAGAAAATCTTTAGAAAATGGTGTAGTTATTGGTTTGCCATAATCTGAATATCAAAATATAGGATCTCTATGTCAAAAAGTTCTTTTTTTGAGAGAGAATTTCAATAAATGTTATTTTCCCTCTAAACATTGTGGAAAAAGTAGAATGGATTCGGTTTAGATCTAATATGCCACCATCTCAATATTAAACAAAAAATATCATCTTAAAATTTTATTTAAAGCCAAGCCATGCTTTTTATTGATTGTTCAGGTTGCTTTTGGATTTGCCAAGTTGACTTGATCATAACAAGATAATTCTCATACAATTTAGTTTTAAAATAGTGATATATAAAAAGTCAGGCCGAGAAATTTTAATGTTGATCCATTGAGTTTAGTTTAATAATAATATCAAATAATTATCTATAACCTAGATATGTTTTATTATGTTTAATTTTATTTGGATCTGACCTACAACATAACACGACCTATAACTAATGACAACTATAATATATTTTTAATTAATTTAAAAAATTAAAAAATAAATGTATATAATATATATTTAGCTACTTAATTTCTAATAAAATAAACTTAAAATTAAAAAAAATAAAGGAAAAAAATGTTGTGCACGGGCTAAGAGGCCCAACACACTTGGCCCATTGAAACTCAAGCTCGACGTAGGGGCATGCTAAGAAAGGACCATGGGCTAGGGCCATATATTTTATTATTATTATTATTATTATTTAATCCATTTTATTTATTTTTTAAAAACAGAGTAGGTAGATGACGATGTCTTGTACAAACCTATTTTTCAAGCACTTGAAAGGTGGACGGAAAAATGATGGGTATTGTTTTACCTAAAAAATAATTTTTAATATAATTTTATCTAAAAACACCTAAAAAAGACTCTTATAACATAAAAAAGGATCTCATCAAATAAAAAAAACCCAAAATTCGTTAAAAAAACATATAATTAAATGGGAAAAAATCTCTCTCAATCCAAATCTATTTTTTCCAGTAACTTAGAAACCCAAAACCACCTTGATGACATTTCTCTTATTAAAAGAAGCTCTTTAATATTAAATTTAATTAGTTTTCTCATTGGCACCAACCAATCTCTTTCTCTCTCATCCATAATTTTTCTCTCTTCTCTCTAAAACTCAAGAATTGAAAATTGAACTAAATAAAATCTTGGACTAAAATGTTTAATCGGAAAATTAAAGGACCAAGGAAAATTTGAAAATATCCTAAGGCAAAATTAAGCAAAAAGGTGTTGACACCATTTTATTTTAAAAAAGAGCTTCTTTTTTTTTTGTTTCAATTTTGGTCCCTTGATTTGTAATTTTTTTCAAAAAATAAAATCGACTCTTTTTTTTTTATAATATCGAGCACCAATCTTTTTTTTTTGAGATTGAGATAACCACATAAAAAAATAGATCAAAATAAATTATCAACCTTAAATCTTAATCAACACAATATTGAAAGATAAAATTGAAAAAAAAAAAATCAATGACCAAAGCAAAAAAATAATAAAAAAAATAGACTGTAGCTGGAACCAAAGTTTTTTAGAAAAAAAAGGATTATTGTGTTTTTTTTAATCAATTTTGCTCCCTTTATTTTTAATCTCTTAATTCAATTCTTTTTCGTGAAATCAGACACCAACATGATATAATGAATATTTTTTGAGATGAGGATAACATTATAAAAAACAAATTAAAATAAATTTTAAACTTCAAATCTTAATCAACACAATATTAAAAGATAAAATTGAAAAAAAAATTGATGACCAAAGCAAAAAAAAAAGGACAAAAATGTAAAAAAGAAAAATATTAGGTGAATTGCATAATGTTTCACCTCAAAATGTATACCGAAACACTGATTTTTTTAGTTTATTTTTTATACTGATTTCTTTTAGTTTATTTTTTTATTTAATAATAAAAAGCTCATTAAGGACAACTTGAATAATTAATTTTTTTATTAAAACTGCAACATTTTTTTTTAGTTCCTTAAAATTAACTCAATTGGGTTTAAATCAAATTTAAATGGATTAATCAAGTCACTAAAAATTAGCACTGTATTTTAATAAGTCAATGTCTTTTCTAACTTAACTTAAAATTTAAACTCAAACTCAAGTTAGTGTTTGAGATGTAAATTTCTTTAGTCAACCTATATAGGTCACGCGAGTTTTAATAAACTTTATGTTAGTTGATATAATCTAAGATTAGCCAGTTTAGCTTGAGATTTTTCAGAATAAATAATCAAAGATGGCTGTGAATTGCTAGAAGCTTACAGGAAACCTTTTCTTGATAAGCCCCGCAAAGCAAAGCCTAGAAAATAAACATCAAGCAAAGAAAGACCTATAATAACACAACCCAAATTCATTAGCCTGCTAGAGTGAGCTAAAGAAAGAGAAGAAGCAATGGAGAGAAGTGGGTTTGGTTCATCAATGACGGTGGCGGTGGCAGTGGCAGTGCTTGTTTTTGCCATGATGGTGATGGTACCTGAAGTGTCTGCAACTAGATGGACAGTTGGATCCAACATGGGTTGGACAACTAATGTCAACTACACTATTTGGGCTCAAGACAAGCACTTCTACAATGGTGACTGGCTCTGTAATTACAAATACTCTTTCTTGCATGAATCTAGTTTCAGATCTTGTTTATGCTTCGTTAACTGGGTTTCTCTTCTTTCTGTGTGCATGCTTTTGCTGTTTTGAGTGAAGGGTAGTGTAATGTTTTTTGATTTTCTCTTACTTTGTTGGTCTTGGAGCTAGATGGGTAGATCTATAAATGGGATGCCTTTGGAATTGGCTTATAGTTTTCAAGTTTTGAGCTTTTTCATTCTTTGTTGGATTAAGCTTCTAGTTTGCATTTCTTTAGGATATTTCTGCCTGCAATTAAGAGCTAGCTTGTTCTTCAAATGTCGGTGTTAATTAGCATGTCTTTTCTACTAATGCCCGGAATTCTTTACTAAATTCGACTTCTGAGAAAATTCTAAAGAAATCAAAGTGAAAACTGCATAGATTGTTATTCATTTCATTTCATTTCTATCAGCGGCTAATGGATATTAAATTAATGTTTCTTTCACCTTATTATAGCATGCAAAATTTAATTATATGATGACCAAAATGAGATTCCTATTCGATTTGATTAAACTTTGGATATCTTATTGTTTGTACTAAAATGAGAGCATAAACTTTGTCAAAATCCACACTCTAATTTAAGCATTATATTTAAGTCCAAATTTGGGGCTGAACTTTTACTTTTGCAATCTTTGCACATAGCTAGTTCATATATCTGGATTAAGTTTCCTTCAACTGTACCTAGACAGAATAGATTCATTTAGAATAGTGAAGGTCTAAGTCTTTACCACGCTGTGTAAAGTAGTCTTTGATTGCTGCTAAGCTCAGTGAGTCAGACCTAATTCGAATATAGCACGATACCCAACATTTTTCAGTTCCATGGCTTGAGATAAAGTATTACATTTTTACCCTGTTGATACTACTAGCTAACGGCGATGGCTAAAGCCAAACAATAAGCTTTTTCATGATTAATGAAACATACCCTAAAGTTGCTGTTAAAGAGTATTCCTTTCAAATACATGATTTGCTCTTGTTTTCCAGTTCTTGTACTGTGCGTGTACCATGCGTGGAATTTAGTCATCTAATTCCCAAAAATTAAACTTGATTTCAAAAATTTCCCCAGTTTTTGTGTAAGATAGGAGCCAAATGAATGTGTTAGAGGTGAACAAAACAGATTTTGAGTCTTGCAACTCTGATCATCCTCTTCACAATTTGACCAGGGGAGCTGGAAGAGATGTGGTTCCATTGAACGTCACTTGCAATTACTATTTCATTAGTGGCAAGGGGTTCTGCTATGGAGGCATGAAGCTAGCTGTCCATGTAGCAAACCCACCTCCCCCTCCTCGCTAAACGAGAAGAGTGGCTCTTCAAGTTCCATTCTCAAATGCCAGTATGTTCTACCAACTGTTTTCGCCATTGGTGCACTATGGGATGCATTTGTCTGGTTCTGGTAGCCCCATTGTTTCAGCTTTCCACGCATATTATTTTCCATGTAAAAGGAAATTGAGTCTTTTTTAATTTTTGCTTTCTTTTTGTTGGGGAGTTTTTTAATTTATGATAGGTGACCCGAGATTGGATGTCTTGATGTGTAAGTTAGTCTAGGGTTTTGGTGTTTGCGTTTTTTAATGTGTTGAGTATGTTCATCGAAACGCTAAGGCATGTTTTATGCTATATATTGTAGAGATGAGATACATAAATGGTGGCAATGCTCAGTGCTCAGTGTGTACTAGCTACATAACTTGCGTTACTCAGCGGGCATCAATTCCATTTTCTTTTCTTTTTATCAAGTTTTGTTGAGTGTATTTGAACATAAACCAATTTCAAGAGTTTTACTTCATCTTGTATAATATATATGCTGAAAGTATATCTTTAAGTGAGTCATTTCAAATAGCTACAATCATTAAAAAGTTATTAAGTTATTGTTATTTTAGAAAAAACTTCAAGAATTATCTTAAACATAAACATGAGAAGATAGGATTTGAAGATCTCATTTTAAGACTAAAGATAGAAAAAGACTAAATTAAATGAAAAAAGAACCAACTCTTCTGCCGCTCAAAAACAAACATTATGGAACAAATATGAAAGTTCTACAATAAGAATCATTGTTGCGACGGAAAAAGGAATTTCCAAAAAAAATTAATGGTAAATGCTTTTGGTACGAATGATATGATTCAAGAAAATGTTGAACAAGGAGATTTAGATTCTAGTATAATTTCAGTTTTATTCTATCAAGTATAACTTTCAATCCGATTATTGAATCGAGCTAAAATATTATCAAAAGTTTTTAGAGGTCTTGTTTTATATTTAAATAAAATTTTAAGTCAATTTGATATTAGTAAGACCTTGCGATAAGGTCCAGAAGCTACTGTGAAGGATTTATACTAGTTTTCTAGTTGATTTATGATTTTTTATTTTTATTTTTTAAAAACTCTTTTTATTTTTATTTTTTGAGACTTGTTTATGATGTTTTTACCTCATATTAATAGGGTTATTTAGTACGTACTTAGGTTTTTGTTTTGTAGCCATAATGTTTTGAATAAACTATATTTTGCATGACACAATAATTTTTTCGTTACTAAGACAAAGATCAACAACTGATTTATCAATGTATAGCTGACATTGTGGTGTCCTTGCATGCTTTGAGTTCTTGTTTCACTATAAATAATGAGTCCAAGTTCTTTTCCAATACACTTGGTTTTTAGATACATGGTTATATCTAGGTCAAAATTTCTATAAAAAAAACTTGAATTTCATCTTTTTTGGGTTGTTTATCTACTTTGTTGTGAGTTTTTGGTTCTTTGTACTCACATGGTTCACATCAATTGGTATCAAAGCTTGACTTAAAAAATTAGGTTATACCCTCTTTGTTTTTGTTGTTTAAATTTGTTTTCTCGTATATCTTCTTCTTATTTTTCTTGTGTCTTGTTTTGGGTATGATTTGGTTAAAGTTCTATTCGATCAATTTTGTTTTCTCTTATTTTTGTTATTGTTTAGTGTTGCGTTAAGGTCTTTTGATAAAAAAAAGTATCTAATGTTTAATTATGTCTAGAATATCTATTTAGAGTTTTTAAAAAATCAACAAGATTGCAAATTCAAGTTTGCAAAGGCTGACTCATCCAAGTTTGATCTCATCAAAATTAGTTAGGCACCTATAGTTTTAGATTTAAGATTTTAGGTCTATAGTTTTAGATTTAAGATTTTAGGTCAGAATCCCTATTCCATGGTTTTTTTATATCATATCTTTCATGTCTTTTATCTTGTTTTTCTCCTTGTGTCTTGTATTCTCTAAGGGAGAGAGAAGAAATTAGAGTTCTCACTTAATAATGGAAAGACCTATTCGATATGGTTGGGTTTTTGAGGTAACAATTTGATAGGTTAAAATAATTATTCTATGAATCGCAAGCTTCAAAGCAAGAGGGGAAAAAAATTTAAAGGATGAAAGACAAAAAAAAAAACTACTACTTTCATATAAAATTGTTGGAGGCGAGTGTTGGTAAAAAAGAGCTTTGAAAGCTTAAACTAGAGATTTATAAAACATCCATTATACCTATTGGTAATTCAAGGATGAATCGTCTTGGAGAGAGAGAGAGAGAGAGAGAGAGAGAGAGAGAGAGAGAGAGAGAGAGAATGATATGATCCAAAAAAAAGTTGAACAAAGAAATTCAGATTCTAATGTAATTGTGCATATTGTTCAGTTTTATGCTATGAACATAATTTTCAATCTGACTATGAAATTGAGTTAAAATTCTAACAGGAGTTTCAATATATATTTTTCTATATTGAGTTAAAATTTAAAGTAAATCAAAGTTTGGTAAGGTCTTGCAATATATATCAGCAAATGCAATATAAATTTTGTTATTTGTTGCCTTTTGACTTATAGGCTTCCTATTTGAAGATGATTTGTTTTCTAATAATGCAAGAATATTCAATAGCTAATTTTGTGACCTTTTCTAGTTCTATAAAGAAACTAAGGAGCAATAAATATTGTTGTCACTCAATTTTTGACACTTTATTTTTGTTTATATTTTGAAAAAAATTAGAAAAATCCAAAAAATATCTTTTTAGTAAATCTATTTAATTTTAATCATTTTTTTATATTCTTTATTTTTATTTAATTATTGTGCATTAAAAATAAATAATGAAAATCATAAAAAAATACAAAAAAATCTAGAAGAAAAAAAAAATACATAGCTAGGGTTGAAATTTGACCAATAATTGAGTATCATAGGCAAAAATACAGTTTGGAAAATTTTGGGTCATAATTGAGGGCTGAATTGAAGAAGCAATTGAAGAAATAGATTAAAATGGTTTCATTTGACTAAGATTGAAAGGAATTTGAAGTTTAAGGATGAGTTTGAAATAAATAACCAAGTTAGAAAATCAATTGAGGGTTTAATTGATAAACAAAAGAAGTTGGGAGTCAATTAAGCTTTAAATGAAGAATTCGAGAATAAGAACTAATATGAAATCGAAGGAAAATTTCAAATATGTTGAAGAATCAAGCTAGAGTTTTGGATGGAATTGTGATCCTAATCATACCTCTTGTACCCAAGAATAAAGAAACAATGCAGATTTAAGGTCAAATTAAATGATTGTTAGACAAATCTGCATAAAAATAAAATCTAGAGGCTTAATTAGATTTTTCATAAGCCAATTTGATTTAATCATGGGTCGAATTAAAAGTTTAATTATATTTAAGAATTAATTTGGATCAAATTAAAAGATTTAATTAGGCACGAGGATTTAATTATACTTTTAATAGGTCAATTTAATTTTATTAAAGACGTAATTGGTAAAAAAAAATAAGTTTGGGAGCCTAATTTGAGCTTAATCGAGAAGATTGAAATTTTAAAGGGCCAAACTCAATTTTTACGAAGTCAATTGATTGAAATTAAGGACCAGATTGCAAGAAATTCAAAGCTTAGGGTCAATTAAGGGTTAAGTTAAAGAAATTTATAACCAATGACCTTTTTAAAAAAAGACTCTAAACTTCTAGGACTCAAATCGGTTGAAAACAAAGGGTGAAATTGAAGCAAATTAAAAGCTTAATGGTCAATTGAGGGTTAATTTGTATAAATTTAAAACCAAGGACAAAAATGAAAAGGCGTTGAAATCCAGGGTTGTTATTGAAGTTTGACGAGGGTAAAATTATATAAAATTAAAAGTTAAAAGTCATTTAGGAATGTAATTAAAAGAATTAAAAGCTAAAAGATTAAATTGAACTTTAGCCAAATCCCTAATTAAAATCCTAAGAACATCATAATGGTGTCATTTCATTTAAATAAAACGATGTTTTTTGATCAAAGTTGTTTGTTTTGTTACAAAACAATGTTGTCTTATCGTCTAGCTACTGTTTATCATCTTCAACCTTTTGTACTTGAAAGACTGCTCCAGTGACTACTTTTCAAGAGCATTTAATGCATAATCTCTCCACCAAACCAGACAAACAAGACACCACTCTAATAGCCTGACACTGTACTACACACCATCGTAATTCTTATTAGCTGTTTGCTTCTATTGCCACTGCGGCGCCCCTAAAAAGGCTAACCTAATCAACTTTTAGCAGCCAAATGTTTGCAGCTCATAATGATGACTTTGAGCCAATAATTGAGATCCTTCTCGTTTGAATAAAGAGCCAAGATTTGTCCTTAAAGACAAGATGTCCCACTTTCACCCCCTATAAATAAGAATGAATTTTGGGCATTAGATAGCAAGAAAAAAGAGTGAAAAGTGAACAAAAAACAAACTTTTTTTTAACGATTTCATATGTTAGCCTTATTTTACACGCTCACCAACACCAGTCTCCTTCAACATCTATGCATCTCCTTCACCAACTCATAATCTCTACCTCAAGCTTCTTCTTTTCCCTCTACACAATAACATCCGGCAATGACATCATGAGCAAGTTTAGCGGCACCTCAACCACGCTAGCAGACCAGCAACGACAACGTTGCTTCTCCCCTGCACCACGTAACCGCCCCCTTCCTCCTGCAATTTCTTCCTTTATATGCATGCATGGCGTGAATTAATTCATATCCTGCAACTGTTGGCTTGAGCTTGAGCTTGAGTAGAGGCAAAGATAAGTTGAACCGATTTTAGCCCAACCTATACCTATTCTAAAAAAAGGGTTGTCGGACCTTTTGTCAGCCCAACCGGGCTAAGCTTAGGCCTTGAGCCCAAACAGCCCATCCAAAAAATATAATAATAATAATAATAAAAAACCTAAAAAATTTCAAGGACCACTTTAAAGTCATTTGTAGGTTCGTCGCGTATTTTTTCAATAATTTTGTCTAATATCGGGTTGTAGACTTATATGTAAGATACATACTCGATATAAAAAATATCTTATTTTTTTTCTGAAATTTCAAAAATAAAAAATATTTTAATTTCATGCATACGACCAAATCCTAAAGTTTTTTCACGCATATTTTCTAAAACGGATAAAATCACATTTTTTCATGTTTTAAAAATGCAAAATGGATATCATAACCGATTTATGATTATTGATTACCCATTAAAGTTTGACCAAAATATAAAAAATCCCACAATAATTAGTTTTTTATTCGGAGTGTTAAGATTTAGCTGTAAACTTTAATATTTAGGAGTATAAAATTACACTGTAAAGTATTTCCTCAATTATTAAAGATACAAAATAAAAAATAAATGTGATGTTAAATTTGGAACTTAGAATGATTAGGATGTAATCCAGTAAGGTAGGACTTCCTCATTAAAGGATATCTGCTTTGAACTTTAGATAAGACTAATAGATAGAGACATGACCTAGAAAAAAAAACAATTAATCAACAATGCAACTTACCTTAGGTAGAGTATATTGGGGGTGATATGTCTTTCACTTGCATAACTAGTCCCCTTACATAAACTCTCACAAACCATTAAGCTGTCTAATAACCATAGTATTAGGTGGCGATTCATGAACCCTATAATAATAACTTTATGATTAAACTCAAAACCCACCTTTCAATTCTAGGAGGCAGCTCTACCATGCGACGTCGTGCATGTCATGATACCACACATAATAGAAAATCCAAAGCTAAAAATATCACATAACAAGGTTGGTCGGAACTGATACAAAATTGATAGTCTTGTTGTTGAAACTTCATGGCTCAAATAAAGGTGGATTAAACCCCTCTTGCATATATATTTAATGTATTAAGGCCTACTCTTGATGCTTCAAAGGATCCCCAAGTTTAGCCTTAGTCGAAATCCAAAACTTGCATAACCAGCCCATTCAATGCCTTCATTTTGGACCTTGTGATGGACCTATTTGAAACGTGTAATGGGTAATTGGTGTTTTTGGGCTGATCCACATTAAATTTTTTTTTACTAATGGTTTATATGTATTACCGTTAAAGACCAGACACTTGGATAACTTGCGGTTTGCGACAACTCAACCTTGAAGTAATTATTCAAAGTTGAAAAGAACATATAATATTTAGGTAATCTTTATATAACGCTAAACAATTCTAAATCTATCTAATAAGATCTTGGGATTCCTAAAGAGTTTTTAAATTTATCGTTTTCACTATGTATATGTTTTTTGAGAAACTCAATAATGCATCCTTCCTCACAAGTCACAAATAAGTTATAAGCATAGTTACAAAGACTCATTTTAGATCTGACCCGATCCAAGTCTTGGGGAGGGACAACCCGTAAGTTGATAGATTAATCCAGTTTAATGATGCTATTTTAACAAGAAAAAATCTAATTCAAAATAAAACTCGCCTCTAGCCAGGTTCAGGTCAACAAATTGCAGGATTGATCAATTGAATTGATCGGGTTTTAGGTTCCCTTTGAAATTGCATTCCAAACGGTATTTCATGAATTTTTTTTTAAAATCTTAAAATTATTTTTTTATATTTTCATGTCGTTTTGATGTACTGATGTCAATATTAATTTTTTTAAAATAAAAATATTATTTTGGTGCATTTCTGAGCGAGAAAACACTTTGAAAAAAAACAACTATCACATTCCAAACATTTCCCTAAACGTTATTTGTTTTTATAGTGTGATGTGATATGATATGTATTTTCCTCCAATTATAAATTTAAATGGCGTTTAATTAAACAACACTTATCATAGTTTTGGGAAGCATGCTATCTCTTAAAACTTTGATTAAAAAAAAAACTATAATTTATAATTTTAAAAAAAACTTATTTCTTTTTAATCCTAACTGTAAAAGGCAATCACACAATTATACATGTTATCAAAAGTAACGGAATTATGCAAAAAAGAAAAAGACAAAACAAGAGGCAAAACCCCTTGAACACCTTCGACTTGTTAAAAAATTACAGCTAACATCCCGTCTCGTGTGCGCGCGCGCTCCCTTCTATCCTCTGCTGTCTTGCTGCACCTGAGGCTGAAACACCTTTTTAGCAATAAAAAAAGTACAAACCATACACAGAGAAAAGAGTGAGAGATTTACCGAATCTGTGTTCATTGTTGCTAAGAAGTGAAGGGCAGAAAAAACAAAAAAATGACAATGCCTGGGTATCTTTTTAGGTTCTCTACAAATGCAGCATTAGTGAATTCCAATCTCCCTTTTGGAAGCTCCATTTCTTCATCCTCCAAGGTTGGATCCTTTTCCCATTCTTTTTATTTTTTCTCTCTAACTTTCTTAAATTTACAGTTTCATGCGAAATGGTGAATGCTTATGTTTGATTTTGTGCATACCATCTTTAGTACTTGTTAGTAGAAACAGCCTAGTAGTGTACCAACAAGGTCTAAGAAGACACCTCAAGGAGCCTTCTAGGGTTTTGCTTGGCTTCAGTTAATACATTCACCATTTCCAAATTGGGTTTTTGATTTTATACTCATATGGCTATTTAAATTCTTTATTTTCTTACTCTCATTTTGTGTATTCTTTGTTTGGATTTTGGAATGTGTTGCAGGAAAACAGAATAAGCTCCCAAATTGTCTCCCTTTCTTGCATTCATTCCTACAACTAATTGCAGGCACCGTGTGACTATTTCCCTTTCCCATCTCTCTGTCGCCTTATTGTAGACTAATTGGGACTTTTTATTTTACTGAATTAGTTGTGCTAATTATTCCTATAATGAAATTTATGATTGCAATTATCCATTCATACTGCAATACTCTCCCCATTGTTGTGAGTATCACCACTAATGCTGGTGCTACCATCAGCAAAGGAATTGTGTCCTTTTCTACTAGTTAGTTGGCATTACTTTGCATAGGAATATAGGAACCATGTTTTATATTTGCAATGCAGCAAGTAGCATTAAGCTTTATCTAGCACACCTATTAATGTCACTTCTATAAAGCATATGACCAAATGGTGCTCTGTTATGGCATATACTTTGCTTTCATAACATGAATCTTGGACCTTTACTGTTGTTGTATTTGCGTTTGATCGATCAGTTTAATCTGGACTAATGTTATGCCCTTGAGATGCTTCTGGTGAGGAGTGTAGAAATAAACAAAATGAACGGCAGATGGATAATCTATGAGTGTTTATTTTAATACCTGATTGCTTCTTGCAGGTAGGATTCAAGGGTAACACTTGTGTAGGATCTACTAGCTGGTCCTGCAGTGACACCAAGTGTTATCGCAACCAGTCTTTTGGGATTACTGGGCACAATGAGCTCATTACTGAATCTGTAAGGCAAGAGGCTGAGGGCTTTCTCCTCAATGCTATGAACATGAGCTTCTTCGAGCGTCTAAATTTGGCATGGAAGATATTGTTCCCATCTTTTGCAACGAGAAGCAAGTCAAATGCAAACATTGCCAAACAACGGTTGAAGATGATTCTCTTCTCTGATAGATGTGCAGTCACTGATGAGGCAAAGCAGAAGATTGTGAGTAACGTTATGAATACTCTATCTGATTTTGTGGAGATAGACTCACAGGATAAAGTCCAGCTTAATGTCTCAACAGATTCAGATTTGGGGACCATCTACTCTATCACAGTTCCGGTCCGGCGTGTTAAGCCTGGGTATCATGATGAGGAAGATCTTGAGGCCAATATTCAGTACAAGGGCACCTGAGAAAGATCTGGCTCTCTTGATGTTTGGTGTTCTACATTCCAGACGAGAAATATCAGTAAAATCTTTTTGTTTGATTTCTTCTTGCTAATGTCACAAGTAGTGATTTAATCATGTCTATGCTAGGGTGGGAAACAGTGCTTTTGTAGATAGACCAATTTTTGGATAATGTACTGTTAGGGAACTAGCAAGTTATTGCCAAATGAGAATATCTGCCGTACGGTAGTTGTTGACAAATATTTGTGCTGAGTAGAGGCCATATAGCCTCTTGGCACATCGTTGAACCTGTTTACTTTCTTTCTTTTTTTATTTACAAGACAATATCAGACACCACTTGTTAGCATGCAGAATAACTTGATGAAAGCATATACGTGCAACCTCCGCAGAATGTTACACACATAGCTGATTCTCACAATCCTTGTTTCAGCTATAAACTTGAGTAGTTTGATCATCAGAATGAGGAGAACTAGGAAATGAATTCGAAAAAAATATTTTCCATGTATTCTCTCCAAATCAATCTATTCGCGGTCTAAGTTTTTAGTGAAATAAAAAGAAAAGAGAAGGACATATCTGATAGAACAAGCAGTACAAGCACTAAATATCAATATCTCTATGTTCTTAGTGATATAACTAGTTAATCCCTTGGGTTTCAAAAGAACAATGATATATTCCTATATTTTTATACTTGTTTGTAACTCCATACATCCTCCCATTACTTTTTCACAACAATTTAATTGTGTTTTTCCAATATTTTTTTTATTTTATTTTTATTGAAATACACTATAAATAAAATACCTTGCATGATATTTAAATTATTATTCAATTTTAACATATTTTTTAAATAATAATGTTATGTGTTTTTATGGGAATATTAAAAATACCCTTTTGAGTTATTATATGCCTAATATGCAAAAAATAATTATTCATGAATATTCAATGAAGATAAAATTTATGTTTTTTTATATATATATTTAAAAGGCTTTTTGGCATGGTTTTATCATGTTAACTAATTCTTTTGCATGCTACTACATGCAAAATATTAAGATATTATTTTGATATAATTTTTTTTATTAAATTTTTTCTTTTGAGATCGTGATAAGTTTAATTTTAAAAATAATTTTTCTAATTAAAAAACATGATTTCATTGAAACAATAAATAACATTAATAAAGAAATTGAGTTTATATTGGAGAGAAACATTTTTCCTCTTTATTTTATATGGTTGAAAATTTAATCAAACCTTTACTTTAATTGTTGCTGCCTTTTATCCAAAAACCATGCTACTAAGAAAATATAATGTCGTTTTTTAAAAGATCTTAAGTTTTTTTGTGAAGGTATTATAGATTGCTTATGGATAATTACATATCAATCTTTATATACAATTTTCTTAAAATAATCACCTCATGAGAATAAAATATTTATTTTCTCAATATTTTATTATAATTTATATATATATATATATTATATTTATTGCTTTTTTCATACATGTATATAAAAATGATTCATAATTTTTTAATTGAATTTGCTTTCACGGTAGTAAAGAGTTTTGCCTTACAAAAATAAATCATTAAAAAAAACATGTCTATGTAAGCATAAAAAGAAATGTGTTAATAAAAATAGATTTTTTTAATTAAAAATGTACTCTTTCTTTATTTTTAGTTCAGATCATTATAGTTTTGCCTAACCTTTATTTTCTTATTATTTTTTGTTTTTATTCAATGAACAATGTTGCTGATAAAATAAATTATTGTAAGAAAACCTTATATGAATCAAAAAAGATAATTTTGATGGAAAAAATACATTTATCCTTCATAATTTTATTCGTTATTTCTCCTATAAATATCCATTTTTATTATTATATAATTATATAAAAATAGAGTCCAAGAAAAAAAGTTATTAAATATAAACATGATCATGTCTATGACTAAGGTAACAAGATCATTTAATTAACCTCAATCAATTTAAAACTTTATCATTTTAATATTTTTTGAAAAAAATAAAATCAATATTGTTTTAAATTTATTTTTTAAAAAACATTAAATTAAATTTGAACAAGTTCATCGAGTCATAAATGACAATTATAAATCCACCTACTAAATCATACCTATTTAATTTAAAACTAGATATAAGTTAAAGGATAAATCAACTGATAATAATATTATTTAATAATATTGCCAAAGAATTTCGTGCCGTAAAGCGGTTACAATTACCTAGTAAAAAATGAGTTTAACTATGAACTACGTTAATATATATATTTTTAATGATTTAATAACATTTTTGTTCCATTGTTGAATTTGTTGGAGCGCGGGAAGATGTTTAAAGGTTGCGGATTCGATTCTCCCCAAGGTTTTATTAGATCCATTCATCTCTTAATTTAAAATTTAAACTAACTGAAAAAATCAGATTGAATTTAGATAGTTGCAGAGAATTTAGTTACAATATCTTAGATTCCAGATATTACTAAATAAGTGATTCGAGTTATATTGCTGGTTATTATACTTTTTCCCATGATTTTGATTATTTTTTAGATGTATTTAAATAATTAAACTATATAAAAAAAATTGAAAAGCCTGAAAAGCCTTTTGATGTAAGCAAAATGTTTTTTTTAAGAGTAATTTAATAATTATAGTAAGTAACAAAGATATAAAAATATTAATTAACCTCATTTTTTCTTCTTGTAATGACTAAAATGTCTCACGGAAAAAACCTTCTTACCCATAAATCAAGTTAAATGAGTTTTCTATATAAAAACAAAATAGTAATTTTACTATGTAAATCCACAATGAAATATAAATATATGAACAATAAAAAATTTTATAAGTTATTTTAGCTTTTTGATTAGTACTTAAAAGTGCATGTTTATCAAGGTTTTATATCATCATTTTGCACTTGAAGTATCAATAACTCCTTAACTAAAGCATGTTTTATAATAACAAGTTTGATACTATAAGATACCTTAATTTATGGTAAATGCTCATCTTATATGCAGGTCTATCACATAAATAAAAGAATTGATTGATGAGTTTAAGCATTGAAAGTTAAAGGACAAAGAGATGGCCAAACTTAGAAAAGAGATGTCGGTGCAGTCCAAACCGGAACATTGCTCGGTAATTGGATCATATCTGGAGCTCTAGATTTCGGATTTAGGTCCACTTTATATGGATGGAAAGGTAAGACAAAAGCCTACAACTTTCATGAGGAGCCCAAGATTTGAAAAGGTCGTTTTGAAGTCCAAATTGAAGGAACAACGAAGAAGTCCGAAGCTGTCCTGCAGCCCAAACACTATTTAGTGTTCAGCCCATATCTTGAGTTCTAGAAGTCCAAATGACCTCATCTTTTTTTTGTTGGAAAGCTGAGACAATTTCCTAGAACATTCTTGAGGATTCTGGGCAAATTATGATGTTAGCAATGACGTCTTGACCAGACAAGAAGATAAGGATTGTTATCTAGTCAAGATGTGGCCACCCACTCATCAATTAGTCAACAAATCAATAGTTCCAAATTTTTGCCTATAAAAGGAGGCACTTACCATGTATTGAGGCATCTTGGTGTTCAGATCAAGATCATGCTCTTGCTTTCTCTCTTTGTATTACTTATG
This sequence comes from Populus alba x Populus glandulosa, assembly GCA_033617975.1. Taxonomy (NCBI): domain Eukaryota; kingdom Viridiplantae; phylum Streptophyta; class Magnoliopsida; order Malpighiales; family Salicaceae; genus Populus; species Populus alba x Populus glandulosa. Next base: position 12,296,699 of record CM066146.1, on the reverse strand, counting down.
TCTTGCTTTCATTAATATCAAGTTTATGCATTTCATTTCCTTTCCTTTACTTAGTTAACCTCTTTCTCATTTATGTTCTTGTCTTGCTCATTTATGTTTCTTTCTTTTATTATGTCCAGCTAAGTTAATTATGTCAAGGTGAAAAGGGTACACTAATGGTGTAAGAACAAGTATAATATAAACTTAACATGGACCTTAACGTTGGATACTAACATGTTTTATATTTGTTATCTTGTTCACTTTAATACTTTGCTTGTTAAATGGTTAATCTAGATTTATGTTGTATAACACTTGGTATAACAAATACTTGGCACTTTCATAGCCCATACTGTATGGTTTAACCGACACCTGAGCTATGAAAGGAACTTGATTTGTTGTTAACATAAGTTATAATCATGAATGCCTGCCAACATTTACAAGTATTAGCTTTATTCGAATAAGATAATTAATGTAATCATGTTAACAATTTATAATCTGATTGGAACCTCCTTTATGTGTGGTTTCCAATTGAGTAATAAGAGTTTATATTATACTTGTTTGAAGTACCATTAGTGGATCCTCTAACCTTGACATTTGTCTTTATCATTGTTTAATCCTTACGTTAATCTTTCATCTCAAAGTTCTCATTAATTTCTTCATCTTCTGCTTTTATTATTGTTATTATTATTATTATTATTACTTACATTCTGTTTATATTTTTGATCTTTTCATAAACTCAGTATATAGGCTGGAAACCTGTGACCCGATCTTTTAGATCATTCTCAGGTATAACAACGCCACGTACTGAGTATTATTATTGTTATTATTGTTGTTGTTGTGTTGTTATTTATAATTTATACAATTAACCTCTCTGTGGTTCGACCCCGGTCTTGCCGGGTTATTTATTACTTCGACACTCCTGCACTTGGGAAAAGACATCAAGCTTTTGGTCGTGTCAAGTTTTTGGCGCCGTTGCCGGGGAGGTAAATTCTTGTATAAATTATAATATTTAATTTATTTTCTCTTTTCACTTTTCATTTTATCTATTTTTGTTTCCTTTGTTTTGTTTTGTTTCTTTTTCTTCTATTTTCTTTTCTTGCTTTTATTGTCTTCTTACACGTGCATGAGAGTTTGGTCACGTACATTAAGTGGTAGACTTTGTAGGGTATCCTCATCATTTTCAGAAAATATGGCCGAAGAAGATAATCAATCACTTCATAATGAGAATAATGAGAATAACCGTATGAGAACACTTAGAGACCACATGAATCCCACAAGAACAAGTGCACCCTCATGCATAGTTTTCCCTCCTGATGCATCTCATTTTAATTTTAAGCCAGGCATTATTCAACTTTTACCATCTTTTCATGGCTTAGACTTAGAAAATCCATACTTGCATTTAAGGGAATTTGAGGAGGTCTGTAATACCTATAATGACTCAAATTGTAGCTTGAACACCATTCGATTAAAGCTTTTTCCTTTTTCATTAAAAGATAAAGCTAAAACATGGCTACAAAATTTGAGACCAGGATCCATTCGTGCTTGGGATGATATGCAACAACAATTTTTAAAGAAGTTTTTTCCATCTCATAGAACAAACTCTTTCAAAAGACAAATCATCACTTTCACTCAAAAGCCAGGAGAAACATTTTACCAATGTTGGGATAGGTATCGAGATTTGCTTAATACTTGCCCACATCATGGTTTTGAAACATGGAGATTGGTTTCACATTTTTATGAAGGTTTAACACCTAGAGATAGGCAAATGGTTGAATTGATGTGCAATGGAACCTTTGAAGATAAAGACCCTAATGAAGCAATGGAGTACCTAGACTTGCTAGCCGAAAATGCTCAAAATTGGGACACCACAGGTACTTATGAGGCACCAGGTAAAACTCAACCTCATACATCCAGTGGAGGTATGCACAACCTTAGGGAAGATCATGATCTCCAAGCCAAGTTTGCATCTTTAGCTAGAAAAGTCGAGGCACTAGAATTGAAAAAGAGTGGTCAATTAAAATCGATTCAAGACATTGTGTGTCAAATCTGTGAAACAAATGAGCATGCAACCAATGATTGTCCAACTTTACCTTCTTTTAAGGAATGCCTCCATGAACAAGCCCATGCTCTAAACAGTTTCCAAAGGCCCAACCATAACCCATACTCACAAACGTATAACCCTGGTTGGAGAAATCACCCAAATTTCAGTTGGAAGAGTGATAGCAACAATGCACAAACTTCACATCCACCGTTTCAAGCACACCATAATTTCCAAAATTCTCATGGATATGCACCTCCTTATGCTCCACCTCCTAGAAGAAATTTTGAGGAAACATTGCATGCATTCATTGAAAAGCAGGAGACAATCAACACTCAACTTGCTCAAAGCATGACCGATTTTAAAGATGCTCTTGCAAAATTAACATCTGCTCTTAGTTTCCAAGAGAAAGGTAAGTTTCCTTCTCAACCACAGCAAAATCCAAAGGGGCAATACAATGCAAATGGAAGTAGTTCTGGAAGCCAACACATGGATCAAGTCAAATCAGTCATCACTCTTCGTAGTGGTAAGGTTATTGAAAAACCTATTCTTGAACCTTGTGAGAAAGATGATGAGTCTATCTCTGAGGGTAAGGAAGGGGTTGAACCTGAACATTGCAAAGAAAAGACTGATTCCCCGCCAACACTTCCATTTCCTCATGCCATGACCAAACAAAGGAAAGTCAATCACAACTCTGAAATCTTTGAAATTTTCAAACAGGTAAGGATCAATATACCTTTGTTGGATGCTATTAAACAGGTACCTTCCTATGCTAAATTTTTGAAAGATCTATGCACTGTGAAGAGAAAACTGAATGTGAAAAAGAAAGCCTTTTTAGCCGAACAAGTAAGTGCCATTCTTCAGAACAATAATGCTTTGAAATATAAAGACCCTGATTGTCCTACAATTTCTTGCTTTATTGGAGAACATAAAATTGAAAGAGCCTTACTTGATCTTGGAGCTAGTGTGAATTTACTTCCATATTCAGTTTTTCAAAGTCTCAATCTAGGTGAGTTAAAACCAACTTCTGTAACTCTTTTACTCGCCGATAGATCTGTAAAAGTGCCTAGAGGAATAATTGAGGATGTGTTAGTACAAGTTGATAAATTCATTTATCCTGTGGATTTTATTGTCTTGGACACGCAACCTGTTGAAGCATGTAATTCATTTCCTGTTATTTTAGGACGTCCATTTCTTGCCACTTCTAATGCATTGATTAATTGTATGAATGGACTGATGAAGCTATCATTTGGAAACATGACATTGGAGATGAATATTTTCAACATTTGCAAGCAACCTGGAGATGATAATGATTTACAAGAAGTAGATCTTATTGAAGAATTAGTTCATGATCAACTTGAATCTACTTTGAGTAAAATTGAGTTGGATGAATCTGAAGAAATCACGGATGAAAAGGGCACTAAAAATGTTGATGTCAATCTTTTGTCAAGAGTGACAACAGATTTGACATCTGACATCCCACCAATCGATGGAGACTTGTCAGCTCACTTGAGTACCGAAGACAAAGGAAAGTTTTTGAACGAAGTGAAGAACTTTTACTTAGATGACCCTTACTTATTCAAAAATTGTCCTGATCAAATATTTCAAAAATGCATTTCCGACAATGAGGTAAGTAATGTCATTAAACTTTGTCATTCTAAAGCATGTGGGAGTCAATTCTCATCAAGAGAGACGACTGCAAAAATCTTACAAAATGGATTTTATTGGCCCACCATGTTCAAGGACACACATGCATTCTGCAAAACATGTGAAAATTGTCAAAAAGTTGATACTGGTAAAAAAGTTTTGCTTTATAATTCTCGAGTCCATTTATTTCCTGAAAAACTAAAATCAAGATGGAGCGGTCCATTTATTTTAAAACATGTGTATCCTTATGGGACCCTTGATATTGAGAATCCAAAGAATGACAATGTTTTGAAGGTAAATGGACATTGTTTGAAAGCTTACTTTGATGAGTTTCCTAGTGAAAATGAATCCATTGGTTGGAATGATCTTGTAGATAAAGGTTAATTATTTTGTTTTTCTCACATTTTTTTGTGTTTCTTTTTGGTGTATCTTTTGTTTTGCTAGTTTCTCTCTCACCCCGGTCAAATGGCGGATAACGGTACTCCGTGACTTAAGTCGGTTCTTTCAGTTTCCCAAATAACTGATATCTGTATATATTTGTATAATTCTTAACTCTTTCTTCCTTCTTTGAATCGCTTCTCTAATTCTCTTTTGAAAATGGACACCACTCTTGAAAAGTTGAAAAGGTATTTTCCCGCTTTGCCTCCAAATGCGATTAATAAAATTTACCGTGCTAGGTGTGCAAGATTGAGGTTGTTAATGAATCATGAAATTCCTGAAGATATTCGCTGGCTAATTGAAGCAAAGGTCCGCTTATCAGGTGAGTCCTCCAATTCTTTCATTTCACACATGCCTGGAACAGGTAAAAGCACTTTTGCAAAGAAACGTCGTGCAAAACGACTGAAAGTCTGTCACAAATGTGCCAGATGGACTTGTAATGCGACATGTCGTTCTTTAGGAATGGTATCTGTAAACCGTGAATATAAGATACAATTCATTAAGGATGGCCTGAGTAAGGGGTCTTTAGATAATTTTTTGTTGACCCTTGAGACGCATCATAGTGGAGATGTGCATCGTGTAATTCATGATTTATGGCCACAATTCCATAAAGAACATGATCGTCTTAGTCTTGGGAATCTGACTAAAAAAGACCCTGTTTGCCAGTTTTTAAGAAAACTGGATGGGAAGCCTATCCCCGACCCATAGAGGGCGTTTAAGCCGTTCTTGGACGTAAAACCAAGGGAAGATGTGAGCCACAATCACAACTACCTGTACATACATGCTTTTTCAAAATAAATAATTAATAAAGAGAGAGAGAGAGAGAGAGAGAGTTTGTAAGACTACAGCTGACCTACATATAGGTGGTATGATTGCATTTTCACTTTTTCATCTATAAATTCTTCTCTTTCTTCCTTTCATTTCTACTCATCCCATATATTCATCAAATATAGAAGTGTGTAGAAATGGCAGGTTCCTCAAGTCATCATTTAAGAAATATTTGTGTTTTCGGTGGATCCAGTTCTGGGAAAGAAAAAGAGTTTTTAGAATCAGCAAATCATCTTGGTCGGGTACTAGCTGAGAGAAAGATTCATTTAGTGTATGGGGGAGGCAGCCTTGGGTTAATGGGAGGTGTGTCAATGGCTGCATTTTTAGGAGGCAGTCAAGTTTTGGGGGTTGTCCCCAAAGCTTTAGCAACTGGGGACATCATTGGAAAAACAATTGGAGAGGAACTACAGGTCCCAACAATGTCTGACCGACTGAATACCATGTTTAGCCATGCTGATGCCTTCATTGCCTTACCAGGTGGTCTGGGCACATTGGAAGAGATCTTTCATATTTCATCTTGGGCCCAACTGCACATTCACCATAAACCCATAGGTTTGGTAAATGTTAATGGTTTTTATGATAAGTTGCTGTCTTTCCTTGATCAAGCTGTGGAACAGGAATTTCTAACATCTTCGGCACGACGAATCATAATCTCTGCTGCTAATGTTGAACAATTGATTGACCAACTACAATCTTTCATCCCTGTCATTGATCCCTGCATGAGTCGTCTAGATTGGTCAACTAAGGACAACCGTAAAAAGCTTAGATTAGATTTGAGCCTTCATCTGTGAAACCCTGTGTCTTTTGGTTTTATTAATAGCATATTATTTTGTTTTGTTACTTCTTATGTTTGTTTAAGTGTGTTTCAGGTTTGTCATTGTTCGATGTTTCAGGTGATGTCTTCTATACTCTATCTTTCTACCTTCGAACATTGAGGACAATGTCTCGTTTTGGTTGGGGGGAGAGGGTAGTAGTTTAAAAAAAAAAAAAAATACTAACTTGCTAACAGTTTTTGCTATTATTAAAACCATTTGACAAAATTGTTATTAGGATGACAGAGTATGGAATCAATTTTATTGACTCTAGAGACGCATCTTAGTAAGTTTCATTACCAAGGTCTATCATAATACTTCTTGAAATATTCAGGTTTACAAACTCTCACATTGTTATCACTTGATTCTGCTCCTATACTCATTTAACAAGTATTATTAAACCTTCATTTTCACACACACACTTTAACATATGATTGTGGGTTGCACATTGGATTATTACATTAATTATGTTCTTTTGTTGAAGGTAACAACTAAGGGAAAAGGATAGTATATAATTTGCAAAAAAAAGAAAAAAGAAGAAAAAAAAAAGAAGAAAAAAAAAGAAAAAAAAGAAAAAAAAATATAGTATTGATGATAATAAAACGTGGATAAGTTTGGTTTCGTAGCCTCCTTAACCTAAGCAATTAAGCCCGAAGGGGTGTTTTAACACCTAATACCCTAAAGTCAACTGACTTGGGAGCTATTGGCCCAAAGCTTGTTACATGGGTTAAGGAGAAAAGCTTAAGGGAATCAAACATTGCACTATCTACGTATCAGTATCTGCAACCCGAGTTGTTAAGCTCGTAGGGGTGTCTCAACACCTAATGCCCTAAGATCAACTGGTCTGGGAGTCATTAGCCTAAAACTCGTTACATGGGTTAAAGATACATTGTGTTTTAAGTTGTATGTGTATATAAAAAAAAAAAAAGAAAAAATAATAATAATAATCCCAACCCAAGGAAGTTCACCTTAAACATTTGAACATAATATTGTTTTCTTCCAACAAAAGCCCCATCATCTATGTTTTCATTGAGCACACAAAAAGAAGGTTTATTAATATCTTGTTTACGAAGTATGAAGCAGGAATATAAATTTAATGAGAGTTTGTTTATCTGGATAGATTAATGGAAGTTGAATGATGAATGCCTTGCTTTGTGGAACTTGCAAATTGTTTCTCTATTTTAACGCTTTAGATTACTAGGGACTAGTAATAAGCTGGTTGGGGGGTGTGATTAGTACTTAAAAGTGCATGTTTATCAAGGTTTTATATCATCATTTTGCACTTGAAGTATCAATAACTCCTTAACTAAAGCATGTTTTATAATAACAAGTTTGATACTATAAGATACCTTAATTTATGGTAAATGCTCATCTTATATGCAGGTCTATCACATAAATAAAAGAATTGATTGATGAGTTTAAGCATTGAAAGTTAAAGGACAAAGAGATGGCCAAACTTAGAAAAGAGATGTCGGTGCAGTCCAAACCGGAACATTGCTCGGTAATTGGATCATATCTGGAGCTCTAGATTTCGGATTTAGGTCCACTTTATATGGATGGAAAGGTAAGACAAAAGCCTACAACTTTCATGAGGAGCCCAAGATTTGAAAAGGTCGTTTTGAAGTCCAAATTGAAGGAACAACGAAGAAGTCCGAAGCTGTCCTGCAGCCCAAACACTATTTAGTGTTCAGCCCATATCTTGAGTTCTAGAAGTCCAAATGACCTCATCTTTTTTTTGTTGGAAAGCTGAGACAATTTCCTAGAACATTCTTGAGGATTCTGGGCAAATTATGATGTTAGCAATGACGTCTTGACCAGACAAGAAGATAAGGATTGTTATCTAGTCAAGATGTGGCCACCCACTCATCAATTAGTCAACAAATCAATAGTTCCAAATTTTTGCCTATAAAAGGAGGCACTTACCATGTATTGAGGCATCTTGGTGTTCAGATCAAGATCATGCTCTTGCTTTCTCTCTTTGTATTACTTATGTCTTGCTTTCATTAATATCAAGTTTATGCATTTCATTTCCTTTCCTTTACTTAGTTAACCTCTTTCTCATTTATGTTCTTGTCTTGCTCATTTATGTTTCTTTCTTTTATTATGTCCAGCTAAGTTAATTATGTCAAGGTGAAAAGGGTACACTAATGGTGTAAGAACAAGTATAATATAAACTTAACATGGACCTTAACGTTGGATACTAACATGTTTTATATTTGTTATCTTGTTCACTTTAATACTTTGCTTGTTAAATGGTTAATCTAGATTTATGTTGTATAACACTTGGTATAACAAATACTTGGCACTTTCATAGCCCATACTGTATGGTTTAACCGACACCTGAGCTATGAAAGGAACTTGATTTGTTGTTAACATAAGTTATAATCATGAATGCCTGCCAACATTTACAAGTATTAGCTTTATTCGAATAAGATAATTAATGTAATCATGTTAACAATTTATAATCTGATTGGAACCTCCTTTATGTGTGGTTTCCAATTGAGTAATAAGAGTTTATATTATACTTGTTTGAAGTACCATTAGTGGATCCTCTAACCTTGACATTTGTCTTTATCATTGTTTAATCCTTACGTTAATCTTTCATCTCAAAGTTCTCATTAATTTCTTCATCTTCTGCTTTTATTATTGTTATTATTATTATTATTATTACTTACATTCTGTTTATATTTTTGATCTTTTCATAAACTCAGTATATAGGCTGGAAACCTGTGACCCGATCTTTTAGATCATTCTCAGGTATAACAACGCCACGTACTGAGTATTATTATTGTTATTATTGTTGTTGTTGTGTTGTTATTTATAATTTATACAATTAACCTCTCTGTGGTTCGACCCCGGTCTTGCCGGGTTATTTATTACTTCGACACTCCTGCACTTGGGAAAAGACATCAAGCTTTTGGTCGTGTCACTTTTACTTAGATCATTAACCCGTGCTACGTTGTAAGTCGGGTCAATTTTTTCTTGAAAATTAAAAGAATGTTCAGATATTGATATTTTTTTAGTGGAAAAATTTTAATCGTGTGAGAATTGATTTTAATGTGACCCGGTTGACTTTGTGAGTCCAAAAGCAAGCCGAACGACCCATAAAAACATAGTTCAACGAATATTTTTTTAAGATCATTTTAATTTTTAATGTTAAGATAATAATGTATTGGATTAACATGGATCAACTAGTAACTAACATGTCAAATTCGTAACCCGGGTTATGAGACTATGATAACCATATAGAAAACAAATCAAAATAAATTATAAAGCCTAATTTCCAATCAATCCAACGTTCAAAGATGAAATTGAAAAAAAAATTAAATTAAAAAAGGACATAAAAAAACAACCCAAGTTAATCTATTAAACTTTTAACTCTGGTCATAAAACTGAGATAATACCATAAAAAAAAATTAAAACAAGTTAAGAAGTTCACTTCCCAATTAGTCCACTATTAAATAATAAAACTAAAAAAATAACATAAAAATAACCCAAGTTAATTCGCTAAACCCATGAATCAGGTTATGAAACCGAGATAACTTCATAGAAAAAAAATAAAAAAATAACATGATTTAATCCGAATTAATTTGCCAAATTTGCGACTCTGGTAATGAGATTAAGATAACCCCATAAAAAATAAATCAAAATAAATTATGAAACTCGTTTCTCAATTGATCCTATCGGACTCAATGTTGAACGATGAAATTTGTAAAACTTTTAATTAAAAATGTAACACAAAAAATGAGCCAAATCGATATGGGTTAATCTGTTAAACATTATTTTTGGGTAATGAAGTCGGGATAACCTTATAAAAATCAAACCAAAATAAATCATGAAATCTAATATTCAATCAAACACAATATTAAATGATGAAATTGGAAGAAAAAAAATCAATTAAAAAAGAAACAAATTGACTTAACTAGATTAACTTGTCAAACCAGCAACTTGATTATGAGATAAGAACAACCTAATAAAAAGCAAATCCAATGCTGAAAAACATGAGATCGAGATAAACTCTTAAAAGGAAAATAAATAAATGATCTAATTTAACCAAAGTTAAAATACAAAAACTCGTGATCTTGATTATGAAATCAAGATATTCTTATAAAAAACAAATTAAAATAAATTATAAAATTCAATTCCCAACTACACAATATTAAATGATAAAATTAAAAAAAAAATTCAATTAAAAAAAATACAAAAAATAATTCGAGTCAGCTCGGGTTAACCTGTTAAGCACTATTTCAGGTTCTTAAGACTGAAATAATCTAATAAAAAAAAATAAAACAAATAATAAAGTCTAATTTTTAATTAACTCAATATTAATAAAAAAAATTAAATAAAAAACTATAATTATCTATATTAATTCATCAAACTCACAATTTATATTATAAATGTGAAATAACAGAAAAAAAAAACAAAAAAAAAATATTTTTCTAGGACCACAATGAAAAAAAAAGCGGGAAATTACTGTTCATTACTACAATAATTTCCCCCAGTGCTATAGTGTATTGTAAATTAATGTTAACAATAATTCGTTTACGTTTGGTTTGGTTTGGATTGAAGCCACAGATAGTACGGACTATGAATAACTTACTCAAATATCAAACGAACAAACCACAGATGAGATAAGACCCTCCAAAGCCACCCTCTTCCCTTCCATTCCCTCCATGGCTTCTATTTGCAATTCCCTAACACTCCCTCCCAAATTATCTTTCAACCCAAGCCCACTCTTCTCTGCTTCCATCTCCACTTCTCGGAGCCCCAAAACCCGACCCACCACCCCACTCTCTTCCTCCTCCTCAACAAGAAGTGTTAAAGATGACCCCAAATCCCCAGAACCCATCAGCATTGACAATCTACGCCGTTTTTTTGACCTTAGCATAGGCAGATGGCACGGTTCTTTCCATGTGAGTTTTTTTTTTTTTTTTTAAATTGGGGTTGACCATGAGTTACTGTGTGTCAATGGGTTTTGTTCTTTTTGGCAGCAATTTGATGCAAAAGGAAACTTGATGCAAAAAGTGAGCACAAAGCTTGCAGCAAGCTCTTATGGTGAAGATGAACTCATTAGTCTCATTCAAACGTAAAGCTTCTATCTATTGCTATCCTTTTCTTATACATTTCTTGCCTTTTTTTCGCTTTTGAAAATGGGCAGTAAAGATATGATATAAAAAAAAAATGATACTTTTGTGTTAATTTGTTATTTGATTGATAAAAATGGTTATTTTGTAATGAAAGGAGTTTGTCTATCTGATTAGCATTTCTTCTATGTGATAATTTTTGCTCTTTTGGTGGAGGCAATCTTCAGTTACTGAGTGACTTTACCGTTTGTTCCAGGCTCACTGGGGTGTCCTGTGGAAATTCAGTTTTGATGGTTATCTGTTTTGAGTAATCTATCTGTTTCATGGTTCATAAGCAACATGCTTGACTTTGTCGAGCATGGGATGCATCTTCTTCCTTGATATCATAGTTCATGCTTAGTTTTTCTACATTTCTATTTGATGTTTCTCTGAATCATCAAATAGAAATGTAGAAAAAACTAAGCATGAACTTTGATATCAAGGAATCGTTTATTGAGACAACGAAAATAAAGTAGTGTGCAGTGTGATCCTTTATTATATTTAAAAAATGCAGACTGCGTGATATTTGTAGTTCATGACTTGTATAGTTGTAAAACCTTTGCTCCTTTGTCGCTTAATTTGGATGTGCTTTGTAGGCTATACATAAAACAATCTCCATCAAGCACCTCAATCTCCAGACATGATGAGGAGCCTGAATGGGCAGAATACAAAATCAAAGAAACCAATATGTTCACTGCAGATAAATATCAACAGGTGAATTCTTCTAACCATTCAAACATTTTGGGTTCATTGATTGTACTTTTTGCTTGTTCCCTTGGTCTATGTGTTTTCTATTGAATATCCATAATGATTAGTCTGCAGATTGCCTTTTTCCCCAATGAGAGGGCTTTTTCTCTAAGGTACCAGACAGCTGGCATGTTAGAAACTTTGTTAAGGCAAGGGGTGCTGGGTGAAGATGATACTGGAGAAGAATCACCAAAGTTAGTGCGTCTTTCCCATACGGCATTCTTCTCACATCGTTAATAAATCATTGTACCAGATGGACACAGAAATACAGTTTGATAAATCTACTGATACCCAAGTGAAGGCCCTGAAACCTTCGCTCTTAGGCATTGTGCTGTTATTCATAGTTGACACAATACTTAACCGGAACACATCCTGGGCATGAGCTACTAAATCACTGAATCCAATAGCAATAAGGCATGCAATGATGACTCATAACTGGTCTTTGCTCTACACCTCTCTGCACAACACTCGATACAAAAGTTATCCCACCTTTATCTTCACAGTTCTTTGTACTAGTTAGTGGTTATATATGGACTAAGTGTCCTTCTCCTAAATGAATCGCTTGGCCTTCTCAGTAGACATGCATTTTTCATTTCTTTTTAGATCTCAATGTTAACTTGCAATTTACATTATTTACGAGCTTTGTTTCGACACATCATTGCATTTTTCATTACATTGTTCTTTGAACCATACAGAAACCTTAAGCTTCCTTCTCGTCGGCCTTCTATTGTTTGTGAGAATTGCCTATATTCACAAGAGAAAGACAGACGAGCAAGAGCCTTTCATATCATGGACCCTAAAGGCATTTTGGAAATGCTTCTTATCTTCCTTGAGGATAGAGGTGATGGGGTGCCTTTTCATCCTTCACTTGAAAGTAACAGTGTAAGTTGTATGACCATTTATGAATGTTCAACAGACAGCGAAGAACTAGTTTTTGCTTAGTCACTAAAATTTTTTGTGTTGACATTACATTAGTTCTGTGTACTTCATGAAATGACTAGGTTTCTTTTATTGATTGCAGGATAGCACAAACAGGATCTTACCATTACTTGGCAAGTGGAAAGGTCATTCTCAAACAAAACGCAGTGGTGTTTATGGAGCAACAATTGCTGAAGCCGATACAATTGCTTTGCTTGAAATGGATGGTAAGGGTCAGCTTATTCAGGTAAAGAGACATACCAAGTTCTTGTCCTTTCATTTCTCTTATTTTTTTACTTGGTTTTTTTTTTTCTTTTCAAATACTTATGGTTTATGAAAACAAGGAAAATCTGTCTGTCATGTCCTGGAAGAGAGAGAAAATTTGCCTGCAATGTGGTCTTGGCTATCCATCCATTGCTCCAGTCTCTATCTTAGTTTTCTGGGAGGTTTCTTATTTCTGCAATGGAAAATACCATTAGAATCAAGAAACAACTAGTCAGCTCCTTTAGTTCCCTCCTGTTTTGGGTTTTGGCTGATAACAACCTTTTTTTATCATATTATTTCATTTTACTGCTTTATATGATTTTGATATTCATTATTATAGGTTCATCAGGGTCATAATCCAAATTCATTTCTTATAAAAATAAAAAAATAAATTTCAGGATATTTCTTCCACATCGGATGGAGGTGATGTTACAACTAATGTGCATTGGACTGGTACCAGATCAGATGACTTGATCACATTTGATGGAGGATACCAAATTACATTATTGCCTGGAGGCATGTACATGGGGTGCCCTTCTGATATTTCTAAGAACGTGGCAGAGTCTAAGTCGTTTCATCTGGAGTTCTGCTGGCTTGAATCACCTGAGAAGAGACAAAGACTGGTTAGAACCTACGATGTAGAAGGCTTGGCTGTCTCATCAACTTATTTTTCCGAAACAAAAATGTGAACGTCCTCCTACTTCATCTTAGAAATACTTTTGGGAGTGATTAATCAACGAAACCCTAGTGATGTATTTAATTAATTTGTAACAGCATATGACCAGGTCACGATTTTGTAAAAAAAAAAAAAACATTTCAAGTTCAAAGTAAAAACAGAGGCCCGTGGAGGGGGAGCCGATGTGGATATTTTCACATTTGTATTTAGCATATGTCCTGGAAACTCGAAGGAGCGTTGGGGTTTCCAATTGTTACAGAAAAGATCAATGCGCAATGCATGTGTTGGTGAGCAGACATTGAGCTGCAGAAATGGTATGCTTTTTGTATGTTCAAAGTAAAAACAGTTGTATGCCATTTGAAATATGTAAACAACTGTAGAGTTTTGTGCTCAAGGATGTTCCAGATATCAAAAGGTTGGTCTTTGAGTGTGTTGGTTGCTCATGTAAGCGTGCTTCTTGTATCATATTTTAATCCCCTCGCATGCAGCTCATGTTTCATCTTATTAAGATTGCCTGTTCTTCCTATCACAATTCACTTCTCTCAGCCTCTTTTTTTGGTTTTGGGTTGAGCCTCAGCTGTACCATGTAATACATGTATTGTATTTCATCCCACGGGAATGACAAAATGTTTAGGGGACAGCGCAAATAGATCTTGACCACAAAAAGAATTCAGAGTAATGAATCTTTATCTTTGTCTCGACAAGAATTCGAGGAACATTGCCAAAAGGTAGTGGATTGTGTTTCCTACCCTGTTCAATGTTTTTATTTTTTCATCCAGTTAAGCTATGATGCTGACAGTAAATCCTCCAACTTTTTAATATTTTCAATTGAGTCTTGATCTTTCATTTCTAACAATTGATCAAATTTATGATATTTTAGCAAAATTCTAATTAATCCTTTTAAGTTTCCCTGAATATATTGCAGTCCTTTTGTTTTGTTTATCTTGTTAAATGGGAATGGACCTTTAGCTCGGCAATATAATTTTTTACCAGTTTTGTCAATTAAAGAGCATAGACTGTAAATCTAAGGAGTCGTGTCCATGACAATGATAAAAATGGCAACATTGCTGAGGTACTCCTATGCCTTCAATCCCTATCTAGCAGCCAAGAAATGGTTAATTTAGATGCACAGTTGACAGTGAGAAGAAGATAGCAACTGAAAAGCCAATAAGAGAAGGAAAAGAAAGAAGCTGGGGAGCAACAAGCTTAGCTTTCCTAGGCGATCACGCTATTTTAGGGGGGGGGGGGGGGGTTTAACTTGAAAGCCACTGTTCATCGAACCTTTCATTTGCTTAAGGGCGTGATTCTACTTTCCATTCGTTGCCTACAAAACCTTAATTTGTAATTACATTAGTCAGTAGATTGTGCTCTTCTACTATTGATTTATATCATTCCTGTTTATTTTTATATTTTAAAAATATTTTTAAATATTTTTATTTTATTTATTTATTTTAAATTAATATATTTTTTATATTTTTAAATTATTTTGATATATTGATATTAAAAATAATTTTTTACATGTTTTCATTTATTTCATGTTAGAGGTTACTTCTCAATCCTAATAGAAAATGTTTTTGTTTTTCTAAATGCGTCATAAAAATACAACTTATTTATATAAAATACAAGAGGAAACAAATTATATTAGATAACACGTTTTTGAAAATACAATATCTTTGAAGCAGTATAAAATTTAAAAATATTTAAAGAGATTAATCAATATTTTTAAAAAATATTTAACTAAACAATTTAAACAATAAGAGAAGGGTATTAAGCAATATCTCAATAAAAAACAAAATATATATATAAAAAAAATGAGGTCATGCCAAAGTGCTAGCCAACCATTAAAATGATGAAGCACACTTGGGCCTGGGTTGCATGTTTACTAATTTTTTTTGAAAAAATAGACAACACACTCTATGTTTTTTTTATAACTAGGTGAAAGGTCATCTATAGTGACAAATGACCTCTTGTCTACTGGACAAATTTTTGATCATCTTTTGTGACTGGAAAATTGATGTCCAAGTTTTGACACCAAAAACTTTTTAACTCGTTTTAACTTGAAAACACCTCAAAAATACCAAAGGTGCCTCTATAAACTCGTTTTTAATCCTAAAATAACCTAAAATCAAGAATTAAATAAATAAAAAAAAAAGCTTTACACCACAT
The DNA here is from genome assembly GCA_033617975.1 of Populus alba x Populus glandulosa. Classification (NCBI taxonomy): domain Eukaryota; kingdom Viridiplantae; phylum Streptophyta; class Magnoliopsida; order Malpighiales; family Salicaceae; genus Populus; species Populus alba x Populus glandulosa. Next base: position 12,281,063 of record CM066146.1, on the reverse strand, counting down.
TCATTAACTCATCTCGAGAAGATAAACCCATGACACAAATATTAGCCTTTTTGGTGGCCAAAATGTAACCATTTATTAAATTTCTCTCTACTCAAAGTTCTCCATCAACTTTATCTCTATTATCTTAACATTTAAGGACTGAAATGTGAAGAAAATAAAGTTTGGCATTGAAACATGAATTGCTAAAATAATAGGGAGCAAATGATAGAAAAACTACAACTTCTAGGACTACACTAAAGTTTTATGCAATAAAATAGTTGTTGCTATCCAATTTTTGATCCAATTTCGGATAAGTTTTTTGAAAATAAACCAAAAATAGCAAAAAACAACAAAAACCCAAAAAATATGCTTTTTGATATCTTTGCGTCACTTGCACGTCTTTTTCCTACACGTTCAATTGTGAACATGCGTTTTAAATTGATGTTGAAGTTATTGCTTTTTTAAAAAAATCAAAATACAAAAAATTAAGAAAAATCCAAATTTACAAGGGACCAAATATGAAAAGAAAGAAGTTGAAGGACTAATTTGTTTTTTGGGTTGCTTAGTCACCAATTTTATTTGGGGACCAATAAATTAAAAATAAAAAACTTTTTTTCTCCTATAAATAGCTGCCTAAAACACACAAAAAAAGGGGGGGGAGATAAAATTTTAAAAGAGAAATTTTAGAGAAACCAAAAAAATAAAAAATACTCACACATATTCTCCCTATACCCACACAACACAAAACCCTTACCCTCAATAAATTAAACTTAGCCACCACTATTTGACTAAGAAACAACTTCTTGACAACCCCATGTCTTTAATATCACATGGATTTCCACAACATCTTGTCCCTAGTAAGCTAAGACCATAATTTCAGACATTTTGTTGTTTGGGTGGACACTTTTAAACATTCAAATATGGAGCTACAAATCTTTAAATCAAGCAAGAGTGGATCCAATTAAAAGGCATGCACCCCATCTACCAATCCCAGGTGGTCTTACGCGACGTTGACATCAAAGATGTTCTGACAAGGTCCTGAGAGTGGTTATCCTAGGCAACCTTGACAGGAACACTCGATTATAGAAAAACGTTCAGCTTTTTTATTTGTTTCCACTTAAAAGCCTCTAGAAAGATTACATTAAGGGTTTAAAACCTTTCTCTGTGGATCTAAAGGCAGAAAACACTCACCTTGGTCTCTAAGCACCCTACAAAACCACCTACACCCAAAACCAACAACTCCATGACAAAACCAGTTAGGTTTTAGTTTGTTGCAACCCTAAACAACCCATCTAAAAGACCTAAACTTGCCTATAAAAGAAGAGGTCAAAGAAGACTAGAGAAGAGGAGGGACAAAAGAAAAAAACTGGGAGAAAATAGAGAGAAACAAAGGGAAAGAAAAAAAAAAGAGAAAAAAGGAAAGAAACTTAGGCTAAGGGGCAAGGGTCCTATCAAGAAAGCTTTCAAAACTTCAGCTCTAGTCTAGGAAGGCTTGTAAATAAGAAGATACTTAGGCTAAGGGGCAAGGGTCTTACCTTGAAAGTGGAGTCCATGAGGTATACAAGATCATTCTTTTGTCTTCAATACGAAGTTTTGAATGCCATGATATGCTTTTGATTGTTTTTCTAGCATTCCTTTATATGAAACTTGTGTTTAAAGGATGCCAAAGGTGGCACCAAATACGCAGGGGCACTTTTTGTTAATGAAAGGATAGCCCCTGCTTCTAGGGTAGTTGGTATGACCATTTGATGTGAAAATGGTCAGATTTTAAAGCTCTTTCTATCAAAATTTGATTGTTGTTTTGAGTTGGTAGCATTTAGGTTTGGAATCAATGTATTTTTTTTTTAGTTTTGTGTTATTTTATTGTTTCTTTGGTCATAATTAGGTTCTTAATCAATAATTTGGTCTATTGGTAAAGGAAAGACACATTTTAGAGGATAAAAATGGCCTTTTTGGGTGCAATTAACATTTGTCGATTTCTGTGTTTTAAAGGTAGATTCATCCATTAAATCTTGCTTTAGGTATAGTTTCTGATCTTGTTTGGTTTATTTTATGGTTTAGAGAGGTTCGCCCACCATCCTTGATAAGTAATCTAGGAGTTTTTCACATCAATAACATGTTTTGATGGATTTAAATCTTAGGGCTTTGATTTCAAATCAAAATTCTTTTTGGGAAAAATTGAGTGATTTTTTAGTCATTAGGAGAAATGGACCCTTAATTCTTGATCTATAGAGGATTACAAATAGAAGCATCCCCTCTTTTGTTCAAAATCTGCTATGGATTGAAAATCATGTTTTGTGAGGAGACAAAGAACATTCATCTATTTTGTTTTGATATGTTTTTTATTGAAACATTTTCGAGTTTTTGTGTTTTTTCCACTTTTGATTTGTTTCGTTCCTAGTTTCTTTCCTTCGGTTTGTTTTGAGTTGACTTGATCGGGTCAACCCCTACCAAGTCAACCCGGCTAGGTCAACGCGTTGGGTCGACCCAACCTTAAAAAAACAAAGAAAAGGAAAATAGAGAAAAAAATAATATAAAAAAACAAAAAAACATAAAATCACCTTTCTTTTGTTTCTTTTTTTAGGATGTTTTTTTAGGAAAATCCCCAGTTAAACCTCAGTTTTTTTTACTCTTAAGAAAACTACAAAAAAATATTTTTTTTGTGTTGCATACAACCAAGTGTCTCAAAAATACAAAGAAAATCATATTGCATAGTATTTTCATATGAAAATTCAAAATACACATTTGTATGCATTTTAGAATTTAATAACCAGTTTAATGAATTCATGAGAATTTGATCAATATTTTAATAAACCATTATTTTTTAATTCATGACAATTAATGGTTAAAAATCCTGGTATAGAACGCTGGACCTACAAGTGAGGCTGATATTTGAAATATTAGAGTTATTTTTAATATTTATCAATTTTAATTGGGAGTATTTTTCACCATAATACACAAATTACAAATAATCTTTTTTTTCTAAGAATTTATTTGGGTACATGAGTCCATAATAAATTTTAAACATAAGATTTATTTATACGAGTAAATCTCAATCCTAAATTATAGATAGACCATCGACTAGAAAACCATCAAAACCTCTAAACCACATGAAACCACAAAACAGCTTACCTCAGGTAGGGTGCGCTAGGGGTGCTAATATTATTCCTAGCGATCTTGAACTAAACAACTCAGGTTTCCTAGCGACCTTGAACCAAACAACTAGGTGGCAATTCCAAACGGCCCCCTAACGTTGAATGTCCACGTGCGATATAATGGCTACTCCACTGGGGAAGGTATTGCTTTTTGCTATATTAAATTAAGCTTTGTGTATTTAATATGGTTTATTTGTGTTTGATGTGTTTAAATTTTTGTATTTTGACTTATTTTATTTTATTTATGCTTTAGCCCATGTGTATATGTTTTCATACATCATTAGTTTATTTTTGATATATTGCTCTGGGATAAGAACATGGAAACTTTAGGTTAGGTGGGGAAGTAACGGCTTACCATATGACTTTCAGTCAGGGTTTAAGTTCATGAAACCTGCTAACTCTTTATTGAGTGCTTGAAGTGTTAGTGATTGGTATACAAGTTATCTCACTACCTGCTGAGCCCCTATATTACCTTCATAAGGGTGATCATTAGGACAACAAGAGACCCTTTTTAGAGACCAAGTAGTAAATCTACCCTATGTCTCATTTAAAAGGATTAAAACTAGCATTTAGGGTGTAAATAGTATACTCCCTACATGTTGTTTTGCACAAAGCAAGCCTTTCTTGAAATATCTTAAATTTAGGACTTATGGTTGACGACATAATAGTCGTCACTCAAGAATTTTTTGTTATAGAGTTTGGGCAAGAATCAAAATTCTTGTTTATCATGCAAGCATTGCGACCATGTGTCACTCCTTAAAAAACAAGTTCATCATATAAAAACATGCTCATACATTTGACATTCATGTATCCTTATATGCATATATCATTGAAAGGTTGAAATGTAGGTCTCTCACCTAAAATCTACTACAGTTGATTGATAAAAAAGATGGAAAAGGAAGAAATGATTAAGATAAAGGCTCATTATCAAAAGGAAAGTTAGAGCATCAAAGGTGAAGTACTTAGACTCACAAATCTGTTTGAACAAAGTTGGGTTTCAAGAATGGAAAAAGGAGCATTTGCACAACCTCCCATGGAAGCACTATTAGCCCACATCCACCACACATCTCAGAACTTAGGGGTAGACTCAGTAAATGAGCAACATTTTGTCCATTTTCCCCTTATCCAGCCAACTCAAGCTCAAGTCACTGTGGATCCAACAATAAAAAAACCTTCTGACAATAGGTTTGCCAGTCCATGCATAGTTTTAAGACCCAGACCGGCCCGACGGGTCGATCCGGTCACGGAACCGGTCCGGGTGGAGGCCAAAACCGGCTTGGGAATGGCCCGGTCGACCCGGTGGGTCGACCCGGGACTCGGTCCACCCGACAAAACCCGGTCAATTTTTTATATATTTTCCCTGTCATTAAACAACGCCGTTTAATGACATTTCAAATCCTAAAACGCTGAAGTGGCTGAACACCGAAGACAGAAGAAGAACGAAGCACTTAACCTAATCTGTCTCACCCGAATTGAACGGAGCAGAAGATGAACGAAGCAGAAGAAGAACGAAGCAATTAACCATTGATCTCTGCGAAAAAGGTTTGAATCTCCTTCTTTCACTCTCTGTTTTGTTTATTCTTGGCAGTTTTATCATTTCTGGGTTCTAGCATCAATTTCAGTTTCAAGTTTCAACCCGATTCAAGTTCATACTTCTTTCACTCGCTGTCATCGATTTCGCTGAAGAAGAAACCTCAGCCCTCAGGTATGTTTCTCCAACTCGATTGCTGCTACAATGTCTGTATTTTCTTCTACCAGTGACCTCTGTTTCTATAACCCGATTTCTGCATCAATTCTATTCGTCTGTGTTTTTTGTTTTCATGATGAACTGTTACCATGATTTTGTTTGATGAACTCTCTACCGATTCATTATTCGTTCATTTGTTTGATGCTGCCAGTGGACTTATTGTTCGTTCATTTGTTTGATGAACTCTCTGTTTTTAATTATTCACTCTCGGATTGTTGGGCTGAGAAATGAGAATTATTGGCAATTAGAAGGAACAAATGACTATTAGAATTGATGCAGAAATGTTAGAATGCTCTCGGATTAGAAATGTTAGAATTGATGCAGAAAAGTAGGATTAGAAATGAACTGAGAAATGAGAATAATTGGCAGCATGTTCATTCCCTTTTCTTTTCTTTTTGACATTGCACAACATGTTTTAAAGATAGGAGTATAACTTTTTATAGTTTTAAGTGAGCAGTGACATAAAATAGGAGGTTGTTAGTATGTTTGTTTTGCAGTTCAATTGAGCATTTGAGTTTACTGTATGTAAAACTTCAACTGCTGAGAGTTCAATGGTGGATTGAAGGAGTTATCAAGATATCATTTTGGTCCTTTCTCTATGTCTTCAATGTTTCATGGAAGAAGATTAATAGACCTTCCATTAATGCCATGCTCCATTCATTCAGGATTAAAGAGTAGTCTTGCAATCTTTTCTTAATTGGCAATGGCCAGTGGGTGGTGTGAAAGCAGTGATTGACTTCTTTCTTGAACTATTCCTTTAACATCAGCAAAAACATCTAAGCTTTGTTAACAACTTCCTACAATTATTTGTTAATTTGAAATTAATATGGTAAGATTTTAAGATTTTCCCAAATGTTGCAATGGTAGCAATGTGATTTAAAGATAACAAAGCATGAAATTCCTTAATGCCTGGTCCCACTTTCTCCATTTCAGCTTTTACGGCTTCACTCGTTTCTTCTGTATTTTTCCTTTTCAATGCCTAGCAACTCAACTGTTACATTCCCTTTTCTTTTCTTTTTTTTGAAAGGGGGTGATTTAAATTATGTCAGGTTTGAAAATGTCTTCACATGATGGTAGTACTCCAAGTAGTGATCCTTCAACGACTCAATCATCTCAACCTTCAATTTCCATGTCAAGTGGTAATAGAGGAAGAACAGATTTAGTATAGGGTCATTGTAGAGAAGCTCCTGAACTTAGTGTTGGATGTAAAAAAACTAAATTAGTTTGTTTATATTGTGCTAAAGTATTTACGGGTGGTGGTATTAATCGATTTAAGCAACATTTAGCTGGAGCTAAAGGAGAAGTTGAACAATGTCGCAAATGTCCTCCTGATGTTTGACATCAAATGCTTTTGAACCTTAAAGGAAATGTTGAAACGAAAAAAAGAATTGGAGAAATGCAAGTAGATATCAATCCCTTTAATGCACAACAAAGGGAGCATGAAGAGATGATGATTAGACAATTAGAAGATGATGATGGTGATGATGATGAGGAGGAGGATGGTGAGGATGTCAATACTAAAAAACATATGTTACCACCGAAGGTTGCAAAAAAGAAAAAGATTCAAAGCACCGGTACTGTAAAACAATCAACTACAAGCTATGAAAAGCAGAAGAAATCTGCAACATTAGGGACATATTTCATGCCGAGAACAACTCCTAGTGCTCAAAAGTCTCTTCAGAATTGTTGGCAAAAGAAAAGCAGTTAAACGGTGTGATCTTGCTTTAGCGAAGTGGATGTTTGATGCATGTGTGTCATTTAATGCTGTTAACTCTGTGTATTATCAACATGCCATAGATGCTGTAACAGCCATGGGTCCTGGTTATAAAGGACCGAACTTGCATGCTATCCGTGGTTATTACTTGGCAAAAGTGGTTGATGAAGTAAAGATTTATGTTGAGAGTTATCGGGAGATTTGGAAGAAGACTGGTTGCACATTAATGGCTGATGGATGGATAGATCAGAAGAGGAGGACTTTAATTAACTTCTTAGTATATTGTCCTAAAGGAACAATTTTTTTGAAAACGGTGGATGTATCAGATGTCTCAAAGACTGCTATATTGTTGTATCAGTTGTTTAGAGAGGTTGTTTTGTATGTTGGGGTAGAAAAGATGTGCATATGATGACTGATAATGCTGCAAATTATGTTGCTGCTGGCAGGTTATTGATGGAAGAATTTCCTTCAATATTTTGGTCTCATTGTGCTGCTCATTGCATCAACCTCATACTCCAGGATATCGGTAAATTGCAGTCAGTTTGTTGTGTTGTTGAGCATGCTTCTGGTATCACAAAGTATATTTATAATCATTGTTATCCATTGTATTTGATGAGGAAGTTCACTGGAGGAAAAGAAATACTTCGTCCAGCTCCTACTCGTTTTGCCACCAATTTCATGGCATTGCAAAGCATTTTAGCTAGGGGTCTTCTCAGAGATAGATTTTTTTTTCAATTTCACCTATGAGCCCATGTTGTTGTTTTAAATATTTAAGAATTTATGTTGTTGGAATTTATGTTGTTTGATGTTTTGTTTTAAATATTTTAGAATTTATGTGGTTGGATGTTTTGTTTTAAATATTTTATAATTTATATTTGGTTTATGTTGTTGGTTTATTGAATTAAATTTATGTTGTTGGTTTATAATTTATATTTGGCTTATGTAAGTGTTGCATTGTAATTAGTTATGTGTTTTTTTTTATATATAGTTTTTTTGGGTTGACCCGGGTCAACCCATCTGACCCGTGACCCGATCACTTGACCAGGTCAATGACCGGGTCGGGTTTCAAAACTATGGTCTCATGGACTATGATAAATGAGTTACTCTAGAAGAGAGATGAAAAATAGTGGAAAGGAATAATCTAATTGACCAGGTTTTAGCAGATTAAGTTTGTTTGGTTAAAAACAATTATAGTGTTAAAGGAGTTTAGAGTGTCGGACTCCATCAAGTACACCAAGCTAGAACACCCGAACACCCATCTCTAATCTTCTACAATAAAATGGCTGAAGTGATCCATAATGATAAAATGCTAATCTATTTCTTTCAGAATAGTCTCATAGGATCTACATTGAGTTGATATATGAGACTGAATAGTAGCAAGATTAATAAGTGAAAGGATTTGGCATACGCCTTCTTGAAGTAGTTAAATTCAATCTAGAAACTTCTTCTAACAGAACTAGCCTGATGTTTATAGAGAAGGGAAACCAAGAGTCTGTGAGGACACATGCGCAAATATGGTAAGATAAGGTAACACATGTCCAACCTTTACTGAAAGAAACATAAATAGTGATGTTTTTCGCCAACACCTTCCAATTCCCTTATTATGAGCATTTGATGGGAAGCTCATCTCAACATTTCTATAAAGCCGCGAGGATTATCAAAAGAATTGAATAACCTATCAAAATGAAAAAAAATTGAAGGTCTTACCATGGATTTTAGAACAATAACGAGAGATGAATTAGAAGATGACTTTCAGGTGGGAAACCTTAGTTGCGTGGTCCAACTAGGTCTCATTGCAGCGTTATCTGCTCAAATGTCTTTGCTAAGGACTATCATACCTTTACCACTCGAGTTTGTCTACCAGCATCTGTTAAATTCCAAATTTATTTCCCCGACTCTATCAAATCCTATGTAACCACCATTTTCTAGGTTGTATAATCTAGATGAGAGATGTGAATATCATGGTAGGATCTTGAGACATTCAACTAAAAATTACAAAAACTTCAAATATCAAGTTTGGAAGATGGTGAGCTCAGGTTGACTTTATGAAAGATAATATCAATGACCATATTGTTGTTATATCATAACAAGCATAATAAAGATTGATAAGCGATGACAAGACATATATGATTGTTAAAGAAGCTGACTAGGATGTCGTATTGTCAATGATTTTGTTATGAAATTTTGCTATTTTGCATTTTGTTTTGGGATCACATCTCATCCTTTAACGAAATATATCTCTTCTTTGTCTCTTTGTTGTTTTGAAGTTGAAGATGTTTAGCATTTTATTTTGACAAAATACTTTGATCGAACTTCAAAATGCAAAATTAAGGCCAGTTAATCCTAAAAAATTTAAAGTATTTGGATTGCAAAAATTACTCAATGTTTGTTAAATGACATGATAAATAATATGGGGTGACCAAACAAATTTTGAGTTCACATACAAAGTTGAACCACACATCATACAGCTAAGTTTTAGTGGTATGCATAATGACATGTAGTGGATTTAGTAGTTATGGACTCATGAATCATTATTTTTTACACATCCAATTCATTCCACTGAATGAGATCAAAATTTATTGATTTTAATTGACCTTGCTTTAAATGAGAAAATGATCATCTTTGTTTATTCCCTTCACTATTCTTAAAATATATATCCCTTGCAAATCTCAATTTAAGGCTAATAAAATCTTTTTTTTTTAAAAAAACCCTGACATGGATCACATCCCCACACTAGGGGCAAGTGAGGGATTTTTAGTTGAAAATATAAAGACAATGTTTGAATCAATGATAGAAGAGAATGCTAAGAATAGAAGACTAATTATTGAGTAATGGCTAAAAGAAAAAAAGCCTTAGACTAGAGGCATCCAAAAAGAATTTTAAAAAACTATGTGAAAGCTAAAAAGTAGAAATTACATACACTTAAAGGCAGTTCAAGGTTAAAGGTAAGAAAATTCTTATCAAGTTTGGAAGGGAAAAAAAGGTTTTTAATTGAGAAAGAGCGCAACAAATGCTATAAGTCGATGCTGAGGGCGAGGGTTCAAAAAAAAGAAAAAAAGAAAAAAGATGAACATGTCTTTTGGAAGGAGGAGATGGCAATGAAGAGAGACGCTGTGGTTAATTTCAGCTTTAGGCAGGGGCTGCAAGTTTTGATCTTGGAGGAGAGAGGCTACAGCCGTGGTTGATTTAGAAGAGTTAGGGCTGTCTAGGGCAGAGTTGGTGTTGAGTGTGAGCAGGCTCTGTTGTTTTTTTTTTTTTCCTGTTTTTTTGTTTGTGTTGAGAGCTAACACATCAGAGAATACGTTTCTCTCGTTTTGTGCCACCAAGAGAATCGATTGGGATCAAAATTCGACCGCACGAGGATCAATCGCCTCTGCTCAGCCCAGAAATCTTAACAAAACGACCGTTTTGTTTTCCCTCTGCTGTGTATCTTCAACGCGTGTTTTCCCTCTCTTTTTTAAAACGCACCGTTTTATCTTAGGTGAAACTACTGTTTTCAACCTTGGGTTTTTTCTTATTAAATTAGGCCCGTCTTCATATAAGTCCCTATATTTTAGCGTCTTTTGCGTTTCAGTTCTTGGCTTTTATATCTTCCTCAATTCGGTCTATTTCATGTCTTTTCCTTAATTTCTTTCAATTTTACCCCTAACTGAATTACAATGTGCCCTCTGGTTTTTTCAATGCTCTTACATCAACCTTTAATTCTTTAATTCTTCATTTTTAAGCTCTTCAATTCTTTATTTTTAAGTCAAATTAACTTTCAATTTCAATTGTTTTTCTCAATTAAACCCTTAATTAATTCTCTAACTTGGTTTTTTATTCCGAACTCATCAATTTCTTTCAATTTTAGCCAAATTGAACCAATTTAAGCTCATTTCTTCAATTGCTTTTCATTTCAATCCTTAATTATGATATCAAGACTCAAACATTGATCGAATTTTCAACCTAGCTATATATTTTTTATTCTTATATATTTTTTATGATTTTCAAGATTTTTCTTGACACAAAAATAACTAAATTTATTTATTAACTCGTGACAAACTCAAATACAATTTTTTTTTTTCAATGTACAAATCAACAGTTCAAACATAAAACAAGAAATTGGTTGGTTACCTACCATATCCTAAACAAGAACTGGTCATGTGCATCTAATTCTAAATTAGTTGCATTCTAAGTCTATAACATGGATTTGTAACATGAAAGAAAAGAGGACATTACCTTTTGTTTTGGAATTTACATAGAACAAACGAAGAGAAGAAAGCTTAGACAAACCAGTCCTCGATCTATCTATCTATCTATTTTCACAACATTTATCGCTTGTATTCTCCAAAGTGAATCTTGAACCGACTTGGGACACTAATGGAAACTCATTTGTTTCACAGCTATATTGAGGATCTAAAAATAATTAGGGACCAGTTCGAGACTTCCATGAGACAGATTTCTTCAGCTTCATCTTCATCTTCTGGTCGGAGACAGACAGGGTAGAAAGGCAGAGTTCATCAGACTTGAGAGATCGAAAAGAAAACTCCTTTCCTGTTTTCACACGCAACATAACCTCAACAACAAACACTGCAATTAGCACCCATAAAAGGGAAAGAGAAAGAAGAAGAACAATGGCAGAGAAACAAGAAAACCCTACAACAGCAGCCCCAGCAAAGCCTACAATAACTCTTCCACCAAGACCATCTATGGAGACCCTTTTCACAGGTGGTCTAAGTCCTGGTCCTATGACTCTAGTCTCCAGTTTCTTCGCCGACACGCCCTACCCTGAATCTGATTACCCTTCTTTCTCTCAACTTCTTGCTGGTGCTATGGCTTCTCCAATTGCCAAGCCTGTTTTTTTCACTGACAATTTAATACCCAACAACAACAATACTAATACTAATACTAACACTACCACTACTGCTATTCCTTCTTCAAAAGAAGATGGTATTAATAGTAATAGCAATCTGGGGTTTAAGCTAAGTAGGCCTACGAATTTGGTGGTGGCTCGCTCTCCATTGTTTACTGTCCCTCCTGGCTTGAGCCCTTCTGGTTTGCTTGACTCTCCTGCCTTCTTTTCTCCTCGGGTAATTCTGTTTTTTTTTTCCTCTTTTTATTTTTCGATCTGTGGATTTTTGGGTTTTGTTTGTTGTAATGCTTCTGTGTTAAGATAATGTTGGAATTTTTTTCTTGATTGGATGATGATGGTTTGATTGCTTTAATTTTGTATGTGAGGATTTGTTGCTTGAGTTTGGTAATATAAATGCTTTGATCTTCTTTTTGTTAAGGCAGGGAATTGTCAGCTTGTTACTTGGTGGTGCTTGTTTTCTTGGTTTACCTTTCAGATTGGTTTAAAGAAGAAAGATGCTGGTTTGTGTGATTATAATGTTTTGTTATTGACAAAAAAGATTATATTTATGAACAAGTAATATTGAATTGCTTCCCCCCCACCCCCGAACTAGAAGACTTTATTTTGGGATGCGATATAGTTCCAAAAAGGGAAAGCTTCTTAGGAGTTTTGATTCTTAAACTTGAGTCTTCCAAAATTTGTTATTTATTGCTCGCCAGAACATCTGGACTGGAAAGCAGCTAAGTTGATTATCTTGTCACTGCATGAAATGAAAATCATTTCTTGTTTTGTGCTCTAACGCGTGAAACCAAGCTAAGTGTTATCTGTTCCTCACCCAAATTGTGGCCACCATTTCATTCTGTTGCTTTAAACATACAAGGTCTTATTTATAGGGGGCTTCAATCTTTACCAAGCATTGTTCTTTATCTTTTTTTATCAAATGAGGAGAACTTTGGTGTAGCATAAGCTTGTCTTGGAGTTGGAAATGGTTGGCTGGCTAGTTAGGCTGATAGGAAGAACATGATCTGGGCTAATAACTTGATAAAAAAAAAAACTCAGCCAGATGGGATGTTCTTTTATCTGTATCTTGTTTGAGCACATAATGCTTATATGGAAACTATTGGAGTGATCTACTGGTACAATATATATGATGGAATTAAAACTTTCTTGAAAATTTTGTTGAATACCAATCCTTGAACCTTAGAAAGAGATGGCCTTTCCACAATGGATGAATGTGGGGGCATGTTTCCAAGTGTGGAAGTGTATGGCGTATCACCGGTGCTTGCTACCATATTATTGAAGTGATGACCAGTGTTAGTAATCATGTGTGTGTGTTTGTGTATTTATACCTCTATTTCCCACATGCAGAGTCCCTTTGGAATGTCCCATCAGCAGGCCTTGGCGCAGGTTACATTTCAAGCTGCATTATTTGCCCAATCTCAAATGCATATGGAAGCTCAATATCAGCCTTCTTCAGTAACAGCAGCTAAAGAGTTGTTGACACAGTATCCATCCTTTAACCCTGGTGAAGCTTTGCAACAGCAGCAGCTGATGCCACCCTCAACCTCTGATGCGCAGAATTCCTTGGTGGAACCAGCAGAGTTTTCTCATTCTGAAAGGAAATACCAACCTCCTGCTGGTGGTAAACCTACTGATGATGGTTACAACTGGCGTAAATATGGTCAAAAGCCTATCAAAGGTAGTGAATATCCAAGAAGCTACTACAAATGTACACATCTAAATTGCCCAGTAAAAAAGAAGGTTGAGCGTTCCAGTGATGGCCAAATAACTGAAATCATCTACAAAGGCCAGCACAACCACGATCAACTCAACAAGCTTTCAAAAGATGGCGATGATTCAAATGGAAGTATTCATTCTCAGTGTAAGCCTGAAGGTGTTTCACAAGCTCATGTTGGTAATGTAAACAAGTTGACTGAAACATTACCTGGTCATTCAGTAACTAGGAGGGATCAGGAATCTACTCAAGCAGATCCCTCAGAGCCACCTGGATCAAGTGACAATGAGGAAGCAGATAATGCAGCTGTGCAAGAAGAAGAGAGGGGTGATGATGAGCCAATCCCAAAGAGAAGGCAAGTTTAGGATGTTTCACTGTTTAAAATCACACATATCTCCTTTTTTCCGATAATTTTCTGAGAAAATTTCATCTCGGAGCGCAGGCAAATAGATGTTGTGACATCTGAGGTGACTTTACCACACAAGACCATCACAGAACCAAAAATCATCGTCCAAACTAGAAGTGAAGTTGATCTTCTGGATGATGGCTACAGGTGGCGCAAATATGGCCAGAAGGTGGTCAAAGGGAATCCTCATCCAAGGTAATTAGTGGTTTACTTAATTTTGTTTATGCTCGCCTACACTGTCCAGGTATACAGGTGTATCCTAGGGTCCTTTCCGTGAGCGTAATACTTGCACATTACATCATATGCATCATCCCAGATCCAAATTCTAACACCTTGTCAATTTAAAATACTCAAAATATTTGCAAGGTTTCCATCCCCTCTAGTTTTTTAAATTTTTTTTTTATTTGAAAAAATGTAAACTCTAGAACATGAGAAGGCTAATACCTAGTTATGGTTTCACAAATCTTTAGATAGGAGAAATTAGAGAGAGCCTATTATTCAGCTCCTTTTTGCACGAAGTTGCTGTTCTCAAGATCAAATTTTGAGCTCTGTAATTGCAAACCAGGATGTTTATTGTTGCATTGGTTTGCCATCATTACCTTAAATCTTCAATTTAAGAGTTGTATTTTGATTTTTAAAGTAAAAGGTAGAGGATGGTGGTTTAAACTTTGGGGAAGAAAATTGAATCAGGTAGCACATGTAAGAGAGGGGGCTATAAAGATGAGCCTTTTGAAGAATAAAGACCATTATGCTTGAAAGTAAGGGCTGATATATTGATGACATTAGAGAACCTGTTTTGAAGGGATTTAACACAACTAGGAATTAATGTTAGATTAAATATTAATGTTACACTAATGGTGACTATCAATACTCAAAACCTTGATTGTAACTCAAGCAGAGTTAATTTCTGGGCTGAAGTTTTGAATTGAATTTCAGAAAATGGAAGGAAACCAACGGACAACTCTATCTTTCTTGTCTATTTGTTCCATTTGACATGCGTAATAGCTTGCAGAACATTGTTTATCTGGTTCATGACAATTAGTACAATTATTCAGTTATTCAATGCTGATCCTTCTCTATGAAACTTGCTGATGACATGTGTTAGGCCACCTTTCAGAAGAACTTTCTCTAAACAATTTGTAATTGACCACATTATGATTGTCCTTTTTTGAACATTTTGATAATTAATTTGCTAGTTAAAGCATAAAATCCTTTAGCTTTCATGGTGTCCTTGATATCAGAATATTGAGGCGTTTGGGAGGGGAAATTTTTTAGTATCTATTCTCTTCTTGCAATTAATATTAGTTAAAATTCTTGCAAAGTCTTATTTCTACCACCTTGGTTGCAGTAAGTTATTTCTGATTTTTATCCGGTTCTACTAAGGGCCTTTTATATATATATATCTTAAATCATGAGCTGATGTCAATTTTCGCATGCATTTGGCCACGTGCCTCTTTTCATCTTTTCGGTTGCCAATTTTAATATCTTTGTTTGTCTTAGCTTAAAGAATTTTTTTTATATTGCTTCGTCTTTGATCACCTCGCCTAGTTCTGACATGAAAATTGTGTTTGGTGCATCAACTAAATTGGGCAATTTTCTAGGATACTCCACTTTGTAGTTGACTCAATTAAATTGCTCACAGCTCTTGCCTGTAATGTCGCAATCAAATCTTGGCATGTTTTCCATGATATTTGTTTCCTTCATTCAGAATATTCTACTGCAATCAAATTTTCATGCATTGCATTTTGCTTCATAGCTTTCTGTGAGAACACTAATGCATTCTTTATGTCAACAGGAGCTATTACAAATGCACCAGTGCAGGATGCAATGTTCGTAAGCATGTTGAGAGGGCTGCAGCTGATCCCAAAGCTGTCATAACTACATATGAGGGAAAGCATGGCCATGATGTCCCTGCGGCTAGAAACAGCAGCCATAACACAGCCAACACTAATGCAGCACCATTGAAACCTCAAAAGGTGGTGGCTGAGAAGCATCCCTTGCTCAAAGGAATGGATTTTGGCAACAATAACCAGAGACCACTGCTTCTACAACTAAAAGAAGAGAAAATTGCTGTATAAAATACTCTGCTGATACCTGCTGGACAATTACATCATTCTAGCCAAGTAACATGGTACAAAGAAGAAACATGGAGAAGAAAATAATTATTTGGAGTCGTGAGAATCCAGAGATAATGGTTTTGTTCCTGTATCTGCTTTGTTGCTGTTACTTTTTTGGGATAAAATGTAGTGATAATAGTTGCTGCATCTGATGACCATTTTTGTCAAGAAATATTGTAAGTGCTGCTGTATATGATTGATTGTTCACGCCCAAGTGAAGATGACAAGAACTAATGTTTAAAGATAATCTATCCTTGTTGGATGTCTTCCTGTTCTACGAGCATCCGAAGCTGTCGCACCAGAGTCCCCCAAGGGATTATTATATTCATAGAAATCCCATTTAGAAGACAAAAATTGCGATGGATGATGCCTATAGTCAATGTTTGATGATAATTTTTATTTGTATGCATATTATGTATACGTGTGACCATACCAAGTTGTTGCACCCAAAGGATTAAAGAACATAAAGATCCACGAACAAAATCGGACACACGACCGCGACGATATCTATTAATGTATTACTAGTATATTGATAATGTATTAGTTTATGCGCTGCAATGGATTAATATTAATTTTTATTTAAAATATAAAAAATATTAAGAACATAAAAAAATAATTTAAGCATTTTAGATTTGATAACCAAGTAATTTGGGTTTTAGTTATTTGCTAGATCTAACTAAATTTAGATCTAGTATAATTTTGTGAATTTAAAAATAATAAAACCAATGTCAGACGCAAGAGCTTGAGTGGTTGCTAGATCCAAGTGCTTGGGTCATGCTAGACTTAGGCATTAATTTAAAAAAAAATAGAAGATATAATTTTTATTGAAGGAATAACAAATTCATATATATAAAAAATGAATTATTTCAATGGGAATATATTATTTGAATTTTTAAATCTAAAATGTTAAATTAGATTTTTGTGATGATTTGATCTTTATAAATAATTTCTGAACTTGAATTTCTGTTTAGAACACTTCAAGAATAGTTTAAATGTTTTTTTTTCTATAAAACCTAACCCAAATAAAACATGAGTTCAATGCAAACTTTTGAATATAAAAATAATAAAATCAATGCCACATCGAAGAGCTTGGACATGACCGTTAGATCTAAGTTGCTTGGGTTTGGCATGGTTGTCAGACCCTGGCACTTGAGTCATGCCAGACTTAGGCATTGAGTAAAAAAAATAGTTAAAAAAGAGAAAAAAAAAATGAAGAAGAAGAGAGAAGATAGAATTTGTATTGAAAAAATAACAAATTCATAAATATAAAAAATAAATTATTTCAAAGAGAAGATATGATTTGAATTTTAGATCTAAAATGTTAAATTAGATTTTTGTGATAATATGTTGTTTATAAATAATTTCTAAACTTGAATTTATATTTAGAATATTTCAATGATAGTTTAAATATTTTTATTTATAAAAAATAAAAAATTATAAGTTTCAACATTTTATGTAAGATCCCACTTCGGAAGCGAGCGTCCAGAGCCAGGGCCTTATAAGTGCATGCTCACCTTGACTAGTAAGACGCGTTTTGGGGTCATGCGTGGCTGCCAAGAACAAAACTGTGAGGGGGACCTGGGTGGAAGCCCTGGATTTAGGTGGACTGGGAGGTCCAAAGCGGACAATATATTGCTAATGAGGTGGGGTGTTATATTTTAATTATCACATGCTTAGACCCAGGTTGCTTAAGTCTAGCATGACTGGCAAACCCAAGCGCATTGGTCTAGCAAACCATACCAGATCCAAGGTGTGTTGGTTTGGTCCAGCCTTGGGTCTAATAGCCATGCCTGACACTAGGTGATGCGAACCTCGTGATCACATGATCATGCAATCTATAATTAAGATTGAGATCTGATTCTGAAAAGTCGAAATAGATCTAATAGGAGTGTGACACAATGAAAATCTGTCCCAAAGTACCAATACTATTGGAGTGAAGTAAAATGACACCGCAAAGCCAGTTAATCTTTATAAGTCAGATTCAATTCGTTCAAGAACTGAAGAATACAAGAATCTCTTACATATTACAACTAAAAATTCAGAAGTATTATTCATTAATGGCTACCGAAATTTAGGTTACATGTGTTTAAATAGTTCTTAAAAATTACCTCTAATAGATTTACCCTTGTGGGCTGAACTGATTCACATACAAAATTGTCCCAAAAACTCTAAACAAAAAAGCCCATAACATAATCCAAACAAGCTTTGGATCCTAGCTCAAAATAAAATTTTAATGAAGCCCAATTATGAAAGAAAATAATAAAAATAACTAATTTATCATTAAGTAGCACCAATCATTCTTTCTCTATATAGGTAGGATGAATAAGAAATTCTCATAAAAAAAGGATTTTGAAACATTAATGAATCATTGTCACTCTTGAAAATTATGTTTCAACTCATTAAAGATTCTTGTGGAACTAGAAAATTTTCAAAACAAGCTGCCACATCCTTTTAGAAAAAGAATCATAGCCAAATATGCATACATTCACATTACATCATATTGGCATACTCATGAGTTTGCATTCCTGTTTTAGTCTCGTTATCAACACGAATTTATACACAAGTGCTGAACAAAAGTTTTACACAACTAGTACTTTCTTCCGGACAATCCTCATGTGAATTCACAACACTACATCCTCATAAAAGAAAGTATCATATAAATATATTCATGACATCATATCTACATGTTTGCACATCCACATCCATGTTCCATTATAGACAAAAGTGTCGAATGACAAATATTCGACATAATACTATTACATACCAACTTTCAAAATATATGAACCAGACAAACAGTTTTCCTACGCACCTTGATTGTGTGATGCTCCTGATACAAAAACAACATGGATAAAAGAATTGTAAATAATCTAAACATAATAATAACAACTAGAAGGACATTATCGTTACTTTCCGTTATCAACTGAAGGTGAGTACATTCTTTCATTCACTTCTCATACACATTGTATAATCTTTATTATTTTGCTAGATGTACTATCCTTATTCATATGCCATAGGAAGTGGTGAGGCCGAAGTTAAATCTTCGATCGAGGTTAATTACTTCACCATAACCCGGTCATCCATCTTGGATGCTTTTAACCTTAGATAATCGCAATATCTAAACTCGCTCATCCGTCTCAAATGCCATTAACCAAAACTAATCACAAAAGTCAAACTCTTCATCTCTTACGGCTACCATTAGCCGAATCCAATCATCATAATCAACTCGACCATTCATTTAGGATGTCATTTACCAAAACTAATCATCAACCACAACACGGTCATCCATCTCGAATGTCATTAGCCGAAGCTGATCATCAAGCACAATCTGGTTATTCATCTTGAAAGCCATTAGCCGAAGCTAATCAACAATCATAACCAACATCATTCATTTTGAATGTCATTAGCTGAAGCTAATCATCAAGCACAACCTAGTCATCCATCTCGGATGCCATTAGCCGAAGCTAATCAATAATCACAACCCGGTCATTCATTTTGAATGCCAATAGCTGAAGCTAATCATCAAGCACAACCCGTTCATCCATCTCGGATGCCATTAGCCAAAGCTAATCAATAATCATAACCTGATCATTTATTTTGAATGTCATTAGCCGAAGCTAATCAACAATCACAATGAACATTCCATAATCAATTTGACATTCATCAGTAGCGTAATTTTATAACAGCTCAATTAACATCTCAAAGCCAATTTAACATTCATCGCAATGCAATAATATATCCTCCTCAACCAAGTCATTTTAGAACATTAACATTTTCATCATTGTTTCAACATTCATTAAGAACTCGATCAATATTTCATAGTCATTTCAACATTCATCAAGAATTCAATCAAACATTTTATTGTCATCTCATCATTCATCAAGGATTCAATAATATATCATCCATAAGTAAATCATTTTAAAACATCAACATCATACAAGAAAAAGGTGGAAACCACATACCTGTTCCACCCGTGGGGTGTTCTTATCCTGACAAAGGTCCGATCCTAGACAAACCACCTAAAACATTGATGGCCATAAATCAGTACATTCATATTCAGTAATTGCACAACTCTTCACCATGCATGTCTTAAGCATACACAAGTTCATATTCAAAATGTTCCATATATTACAACCACATAATGCAATCATTTTAATCATTGGACCCATTCAAATATGTAAATTTGCTACAAAAATTAGTCAATGAAAGCTGGTTCACTAGTTATGCAGATTCGTTAACGGACTGCTTCGCTTGAACACATAATCATCAATGAACTGATTAACTGGAACAGAAAATCATCAGCGAACTGATTTGCTGCCAACACAGAAATTCAGCAATGAAAACTGATTCGCCGCAGACACCACCATTCAGCATCGAAAAGTAATTCGCTGTAGATAGTATAATTCAACAGTGAAAATGGATTCGCTTCAGACAGCACAATGCGGCAGCAAAAATAGATTTGCTGCAGACAACACAATTCGGTAGCGAAAATAGATTCGCTGCAGAAAGGACAATTCGATAGTGAAAATAGATTCGCTGCAGACAGCATAATTCGGTGACGAAATCGGATTCGCTGCTGATAACATAATTCGATAGAGAAATCTGATTCATTGCAGACAATATAATTTGGCAGTGAAAACCTAATTCGTTGTAGACAGCATAATTTTGGCAGTAAACACCTAATTCGCTACTAACTCTATAAATCGACAGTGAACACCTGATTCGCTGTAGACAATAAAATTCGATAGCGAACACTAATTCACTGTAGACAACACAATTCAGCAAGAAATATCCACATGCGTTTCAGTTCCAGCACACAGCTTGTTATGAAAATGAAGCAGAATCACATAATTTCAAGCATCAATAACTACATGCAATTCAATTAAACTGACCCTAACTGGTTTAGTTGTTCTTGGTAATGTTAATAACATATTTCATGTTTACTTATGAAAAAACTTTCTTGTTATTTTGAAATATGAGATGTTATTATCAATTGAAAATAAAAGATTTTTTTTTTGAAAACATATATTTTTAATGTTCTAATTTTATGAGAAACTGAAAAACATCAAAATAGATAGTTTAAAAAATCTTCATGTTATAAAATAAGGATTTGTTTGGTTTATCTAATTTTATATCCATTATTATTATTATTATTATTTAGATAAGTCAAATAAGGGTCTTGTTTTCTATTTGAAAAATTTGTACTTAGTAAACAAGTTAATTTCCTTTGTTTTCCATGAAAAAAAAACACTTTCAGAATAAATAAATAATAATAAAAAAAAACTAGAGATGAAAGCTAAAAATCACTTCTAAGGCATTTTCTACAATATTTTTGAAAATACTACTAGCCTTGACGTTTTATTTTTTTTAGCAGATATGCTATTTTCCCGAATAACGTAATAAAAAAATAGAGTAGACAAAAATAATTTCTAACTATGACTAAATCTAAATAACCAATTAAATTATAATTGAATTTGATAACAGATGTGAACACTCGATCTGTACAGGTACATATAATCCATCCTAGGCAAAATATACTAGAAGGCACCCCACCCCGTACAAAAGGACAGAGAATCATGCTAAAGTTTTATTTATATTTATTTTCTTTATGAATTTAAATATATTTTTAAAAAAAATTAAATTTTTTGATATTTTAATTTAATATTTTTATTAATATTTTTAAATCATTTTGATATATTGATATCAAAAATAATTTTTTAAAAATAAAAAAAATAATTTTAATATATTTTTCAATAAAAAATATTTAAAAAAACAATCAGAACAGCACTTCTAAACAAGCTTTTAATATAAAGATAAAAGAAAAAGAAAAAAAACTTCTAAAAATTAGTATTAATATTGTGATAAATTGGTATTAATATTGTGATAAATTGGAATTAATGCAAATTAAAAGCGCATGGGATTTACAAACTGATGTAAAAGGAAAACATTTCAATATGTAACATTAAATTAATTAATTTAGATGCTAACATGGCACACTACAATGCCTTTAAAATGAGCTTTTACGTATTTATTAGCAGCCTAAATTAATCAATCTAGCTATGTCCCTTATTATCTTCATTGTTTTTTGCTATCAAAATCTTCTTTATTTGACATCTTTACCTTGTCATAGCAAACATCAAGGAAACACGTATAAAAAAATTTAAAGATCACTTTCTAGCCTCTATCTCTGTACCGATATGACTTCTGCCCACAGAGTAAAGATGCTGGACGTCCACCATGTCTCCCCATTCTTTACGCCACCCGAGTTTGCGACGGAGTTATCACTCCCACTCACCTTCTTTGATATTATGTGGTTGAAACTCCAACCAGTTGGATACATATTCTTTTATAAACTCACCGAGTCAACACCAGCTTTCTTCAATTCAGTAATCCTTCCCAAACTCAAACATTCTCTCTCTCGTACTCTCGTTCACTTCCTCCCTCTTGCTGGCAACGTCACTTGGCCTCCACAAGCCACCGAACCCATAATTCTATACACTCCAAATGATGCTATTCAACTCACGGTTGCTGAGTCTAATGCTGATTTTGATCATCTCTCAGGCAATGACATCCGTGAAGCTATCAAGTCACATCATTATCTACCTGAGTTGCCTGTCACGGACGCAAAAGCTACAGCTATGACTATGCAAATAACATTGTTTCCCAATCAAGGCTTTTGCGTTGGAATGTCTTCACACCATTCTATCCTTGATGGCACAAGCTACTCCATGTTTATCAAAGCATGGTCCTACATAAGCACACTTAGTGATAAAGAGAAGCAGCAATATCCAACTTTGTTGCCAGAATTAACACCGGTTCTTGATCGAACGGGTATTCAAGATCCTGCAGGGTTTGAAAAGAGGTTCTTGAACGCCTGGTTAGGAGTCAAAGTTCCTGGTCAGGATCCTAGTTGCTCTAGAAGTTTGAAGCTTTTGCCAGTTATAACACCTCGATCTAGCTTAGTACGAGCAGTGGTCGAGGTATCTCGTGAGCAAATAAACAAACTTAGAGAAAGGGTTCGCACGCAATTCGAAAAGATCCACAAAGAAGATCCAAATGAAACAAAGCTCGTCCACATGTCCAGTTTTGTTCTCCTCTATGCATATGTGGTGATTTGTATAGTTAAGTCAAAGGGGTTAGAGAAAAATAGAAAGGTTGTTTTAGGGTTCCTTGCAGACTGTAGAGCTCGTTTAGACCCTCCAATACATGACAAATATTTTGGCAACTGTCTTTATTCCTTCGCTGTAGATACAGAAGCAGAAGCTCTTCTAGAGGAGAATGGGTTTGCCTGGGCAGTAGAAAGACTGAGTGATACCATCAGAAACTTAGAGAAAGGAGTTCTTGATGGAGTAAAGGAGGCATTGGCAACATATAACAAGACAGCAAGGTCAGGCGCTGCATTACTTCTTGGTGTTGCTGGGTCAACTCACTATGACGTTTATGGAACTGATCTTGGGTGGGGGAGGCCAGAAAAGGTAGAGATTACTTCCATAGATCAGACCGCAGCGATTTCTATGACAAAGAGCAAGCATGGAAGTGGAGTCGAGTTTGCTTTAGTTTTGGAGAAGGATGAAATGGAGAAATTCATGTCTCTGTTCGTTGATGGTGTTATTTAAGGCTTTGTTGCTCGGACCCGTGAAAACACCTAGCCATGTCCATGTTGAAACGATACGATACGGGTACTAGTGTGGAATACGGGTCGGGTGCAGTATACACGGCTCTCAATTTGGTTGGAAATTTTTGAAGAAGTTATTTTTAAGTATAGTAAATCAAATTTATTTTTGTATTATTTTTAAAAATTAAATTCTATTTGGAATTTTATTTTTGACAATAAAAATTGATTCTCAATTTAAAATTTTATTAAGACTTTTAAATTTAAATCATACAATTTAAACAGTCACATGACCAATTAATTTTGACATATAAAAATAAGAGGTATAAAACATATTTTCTCTCAATAATAAATAAATAAAGATAGGTGGTGAATATTTTCTGAAAACTCGAATCCAAACCCAATTATGTATAAATGTACTTATTGTTCTTTTATATTTTACCAAATATGTAAAACTTTTTTTTCAACAAGTTGATTAATCTTTAAATTAACTGCATTGTGTATTAATTATTAACTATTATATGATTTATTACAAAAACTCTTATTTAAGTAGAGTCTTAAAACCCGCAATAAAATTCAATAGAGAAAAATTAGAGTACAGCTCGCAATCCATAATGGGTTAAAAAATAATATGCAGACATTATCAACATATTTTATGGCATCAAGAAAAATTTTAATTGTAAATCTAAAGGATGATGCATGTTTTTAATAAAATAAATTATAAATTAGATATGCCAATAAATATTAAAAATAATTATTAATGCTAACTAAACACTAAGTTGGAAAGTTGAGAAATAGATATAAATTAAAATATTTGATCTTATGTTGTATTGAGCTCTTTAATTTTTTTTATTTAATTATATGGAAATTAATTTTTTGTATACGAAGAGTAATAATTTAAATTATATTAAAACAAATTAATTTTCTAGTATAATCCCTTTTTTCTTTTCACTAATGTAATTTAAAAAAAAAACTATATAGCTATTTTTAGCCGTGTTGTTTATTAAAAAAAAATAAAAATAATAATCAAAATAAAATTGAATGATATAAAATTAATATAAAATGGCATCTATTTAATTAAAACTCCTTCATTTTATTAATAAGCTACATTTTAATACTTTTTTTTACTAGAATAATTGTTTTCTAAATAATAGCTTATCAAGATCACAAAAGCAAAATATAATAAGAAAATGAGAAAAAAAAATATATGTTATGATAATTTGAACTCAAATATATTACAAAAGAAAAGAATAATATACACGTCTTGTCACAAATAATTCTATTTTTGAATCAATTATATGATAGTAAAAAAATATTTACTGAAAAGAAAACACGAAAAAAATTA
This sequence comes from Populus alba x Populus glandulosa, assembly GCA_033617975.1. NCBI lineage: Eukaryota > Viridiplantae > Streptophyta > Magnoliopsida > Malpighiales > Salicaceae > Populus > Populus alba x Populus glandulosa. Next base: position 12,256,425 of record CM066146.1, on the reverse strand, counting down.
TAGAGGAAAAATACAATTTTTCATCAAAACCTTCTTCTTCTTCTTTTTCATATAAGTTTTTGATGTTCTAACAAAAAAAAAAGTATTACTTTTAGAAGAGGTATAATTTTATTGAATAGAAACTGACAATAATTCAAAAACTATATATTTGCGATAATTATAAAGACTTAAACTACATTTTCACATAATATTCATGACATTCGGGCTTTTATTTCTTAATTAAAAGTTTGGGCTTTGACATAATAGACAAAGTTAGTTAGACTATTGGACTAGATAATGTTGTTATTTATAGGACCAGCTACAAAAATAATTTAAAAATATAGTAATAGTAATAGATATAGAATTATTTATCATTTCTCTTACCATATTGTGTTATACGAACATCGAGAGATAATTTGTTAATTATCAGGATTATTTATTTATTTAGACCATTTTGCTATATGGCAATTCCTGTAAATAGTATTATTGTTAAAATTGATATAAAATTCCTAGATTATTATTATTCTGATCATTTAATTTTCCACAAAGCTTTTTGTTTTTTTTTATTATTATTATTATGGTGGATATTTGAAACAATTTGTGTGCACATTGGTTAATCTCATGGGCCCTAAAGTTAATGATCATGTAAATTTTTAATAACCCTGAAATTTATAGGACTCAAACTGATGATTTTTAGGGAGTAAACCAAAGACTTAACTAATTAAGTTATACCACTAAAAATTAAAAAACTTTATGTTTCTTGAAAAATCGAGAGATTGTGGATTTGGGTTATTGTTGTCACTTGGCCTTAGAAAGCTTATACTCCGTGTTATTTAAAGCTTTGTTGCTCGGACCCGTGAAGACACCTAGCCATGTCCATGTTGAAACAATACGACACAGATACTGGTGTGGAATACGGGTCGGGTGCAGCAGACACGGCTCTTAATTTGGTTATAAATTTTTGAAGAAGTTATTTTTAAGTGTAGTATATCAAATTTATTTTTGTATTTTTTAAAAAAATTAAATTCTATTTGGAATTTAATTTTTGACACTAAAATTTGTTATTAAAACTTCTAAATTAAATTTAAATCATACAATTAAAACAGTAACATGACCATCAATTTTGATATATAATAAATAAGAGGTATACAAAATATTTTTTCTCAATAATAAATAAATAAAGACAGGTGAGGAATATTTTCCTCCTATCATAAAAACTCGAATCCAAACCCAATTATGTATAAATGTACTTATTGTTCTTTTATTTTTTACCAAATATGTAAAACTTATTTTTGAAAGAAGTTGATCCTTTAAATTAATTTCATTGTGTATTAATTATTAACTATTATATGATTTATTACAAAAACTCTTATTTATGTAGAGTCTTAAAACCCGCCATAAAATCCAATAGAGAAACATTAGTTAGACTACTCGAACTCCACAATGGGCTTGATAAAAAAAAATAATGCTAAAAAAATAACAAAAATAAAAAATATATGAACAAGAGGATAAAAAAATCAAAAACAATTTTATCAAAGAATACGTATTCCGGATGTTAAATTCTTTTTTTTTAAGACGCTAAAATGGTTGGGTTTTACCCCCATTAAAATAAAAACCTCCTTATTGAGGAGGGTTTTCAGACACTAGAATTGTTAGATTTTATCCCATTAGGACAAGAATCTCCTTATTGAAGAAGACTTTTCTTGAATCTTAAACAGACAAAAACCAACAATTAGAAAATGCGACCAAATCTTATATTTTGATCAGACAAATAAAACAATGCAGCTTATCTTAGGTAGGGCGTATTTGAGGTGCTAATACCTTCCTTTTATGTGTTCAATCTCTTAGTGTGCTTGCTAACCTCATCTCATTTTGAGTGCGCCTTTGAGCCCTCACTTTATTTCAAGGGTAATAGTGCGTTTTCTAACCCTACCTCCTTTCGAGTACGCATTTGAGCCCTCGTCCCTTTCAAAACTCTTTCCTTTTTCTATTTAGGTAGGTCAACCATTACAATGAGACCAACCTTTTTCTAGGTCACCCATTATAATGAGACAATTCCTCCATCTAGGTAGGTCACCCATTACAATGAGACCACTCTTTTCTTTTTCCACTTGGGTAGGTCACCCATTACAATGAGATCAATTCTCCATATATTTTTATCTGGGTAGTTCACCCATTACAATTGTCATAACCCAATTTTTGATCATTTTATTTTAATTATTATTATTATTATTTTATTTACTGAAAATGATAAAAAAAAATGATGATGAAAAAATAATAATGATGAAAAAATAAGTAAAATGAAATAAATGAAGAATGAATTAAAATTTAGGTTAATAGCAAAATGATTGGAAGTTTTGAGGTTTAATTAAACTTTGAAATTAATCTAATTAAGCTTGAAATTAATTTAATTAATCCAATTAAGGGTTTTATTGGAGAATTGATAAGTTTTGAGACTTAATTGAGCTTGTAATTAATTTAATTAATCCAATTAAGGGTTTAATTGGAGAATCGATAAGTTTAGAGACTTAATTGGACTTTGGATTTAATTAAATTAATGAAATTAGGGACTTAATTGACGAATATCAAAGTTTAGAGTTTAATTGGGGTCCAAATTACAAAACTTAAAATCCAAGGATCAGCTTGAAAATGGCGCGGAAATACAAGGATCCAATTACATTTTATCCAGGGGCTTGATTGCATGATTTCAGAACTTCAGTGACTAGATTGAAAATGGCCATTCCCATCACACAAACGGCGCCGTTTCTAGAAACCAACCATCGCCTTCTTCGTCTCCTTCCACAGGAACGGTTTCTGCAGTAATGGCTTTGTAGCCGTTTCAATTGCAGAAGATGAGAGAGCGCGAGAGAGGGGGGAAGAAAAAAGACAGAACCGGGGGAAAAACTGGGGAGAAAACAGGGCAGAACCGAAAGGAGAAGGGAGCCACGAACGGCAGAAAAACAAACCAGGGAAACGGGGAAGAAAGGCAAAACTGAGAGAACAGAAAAGTGACCGTAAACGAATAAAAAACAGAGGAATAACGCAGAGAAACCAGGGGGGGGCTGAAGGAGAAAGAAGAGCAGACTTGCATTCCTCTGTTTTCTTCTCAAAGAAACATAGGAGGCCGCGAGCAGAAGAGAAGAAAAAGAACGACGAGCAGGGGAACAAACCGAAACAGAAAAGAAGAAGACGACAGAACAAGGAAAGCTGAAACAGAGGAGAGGAAGCAGTGTTGGTGGAACAGCCCTTCCACACCGCCATCTTCGTTTGCAAAGCAGCAGATTCCAGGAACAGAAGACGAAGGAGAAAAGTTGGAGAGTTAGAGAGAGAGAGGGACGAACGAAAACCAGAAGAGAGAAACACACATATACCAGCCGAATTTTTAAGCCTTTTTTAGAATCCCACACCGGAATCAAACCTTTTCCTCACCAATACCAGCCTAAAGCAACGAAAAACTGAAACGGACCGAGAGAGAGTAGAGAGACTTTGAAAAACAGAGCACGGGGAGATTTTTTTAGACGAGGATAGAATAAACAAGAAGGCAGGAAGGCAGAGGTAGAAGGAGGAGATCCAGTTTCCTATCGACGGACGCCATCACCGATCTTCACTCGAGGCACCTACACTCCGGCGAGGCAATCTGCAGCAAGGTAGGCTTCCTCTGTTTCATCGTTTTTAATTTCAGTGTATTTGGCGCCATGCACGCATGAAGTTAGTTCATGCGTGCTGTGGCCCAGCCGGGTCACTGGCTTGGGCCAGTGACCAGGCTGGGCCGGCTGGGTCTAGCCCAGCCCATGTGGGCTGAGCTGGGCTCAGCCCCAAAAATAATAAAAAAAATAGAAAAAAATAAAAAATGGGAGAAATAGAAAAAAATAGAAAAATATGTGTATGCATGAATAGAAATAATATAAATTTACTGGTTTATTCACCAACGCCAGAGTCGGGAATAAAATGTTGGTTTAAGTTTATATTATTTTTATTTAGCAAGAAAAAAATATTTGTGCATGTATACAAAATAAATTTATTTATTTATTCACTGACGCCAGAGTCAGGAATAAAAACACTGATTTAATCACTTTTTTATTTAACTACATAAAAAATAAAAAAAATATGTGCATGCGTAAAAATAAATTTATTTTTATTTATTTATTCACTAGCGCTAGAGTAGGGAATAAAACTGTTGATCTAATTTTTTTCGTAGCTACGAATTTTTACCAACGCCAGAGTTGGAATTATTCGAGATCGAATATTCACTGGCGCCCGAGTCAGGAATATTATAAACAAATCATCATAACATAAATTAATAAACATTTAGCAATTTAAGACAAAACCAACAATGCAGTCTGTCTTAGGCAAAACGTTTAAGGGGTGATAATATCTTCTCTTTTACGTAACCAATCCCAAGCCATAGAATTTCTGTTGACCAGTTAGGGTTCCTAGTGACCATAATATTAGGTGGTGACTCCTCAAACAAGACATTTTCCCTTAAAAGAATCGGATGCTAGAAATCTGTTCTTTTTCCATTAATTCAAGAGAATTAATTTTTAGGGCCACCGCGATGTCGGGTGCGACAACAATGAGACCATTCCTCCATCTGGATAGGTCACTCATTACAATGCGACCACTATTTTCTTTTTCCACTTGAGTAGGTCACCCATTACAATGCAACCATTCATCATGTTTTTTTTTTTCTGGGTGCGTTACCCATTACAATGAGATCATTCCTCCACTTGGGTATGTCACCCATTACAATGAGACCACTATTCCTTTTTCTACTCGGGCAGGTCACCCATGAAAATAGATCAGGGTAAGTGTTAGTGCGTGGGCTGGTCGCCCTTGAAAATAGACCACTTTAAATATGTGTGGACATGTCGCCCATGAAAATAGACCAGGGTAAGTGTGAGTATGTGGGTTGGTTGCCCCAAAACATAGACTATTTTGAGTATGTGTGGGCAGGTCATCCATGAAAATAGATCAGAGTAAGTGTGAGTGTGTGAGCAGGTCGCCCGTGAAAATAAACCGTTTTTCTTCAAAAGACGGCAAGTCACCCGTGAAAGCAGACCAATTTTATTCAAAGAGGGTTCGTTGCCCAAGATAATGTGATCATTTTTCTTTTTCTTCTTTACAAATCTTACTATCTAAAACCTCTTGCGAGATTTTGGTCATAAGCATTGTACAGAGAGGACAACTATTATAACTTATTTTTGGGTTATTCTCCAATTCACATTTTTTTCCTCTCTTCAAAAAAATAAAAATAAAATAAAAAATATTATCAAAAAAATATAACAGTGAAAAGAGGATGCCACAACACTCAGAAAATGACTAAAAATTGGTTAAGATGGTTTAAAAATACAAAGATTGAAATTTGATGATATTTTGTTGAATGATGAGAGCCATGTTGATGAAAAAAATTTGATTTGAGGAAGAAAAGTAAAAAATCAGATGTTTATGGACTCAATTAAATTTTATTGATGGTGTAATTGGATTTATGAAGGGTTTGATTGCAAGAAAAAATGATTTTTAAGTCAATTTAGGCTTTAATTGGAAGAAATCAAACTTCTAGGGTCAAATTATAATTTTTGAGAGTTAATTTGATCAAATCAGGAGCTTTAACTGTATAAATATTGAATTTTGATAACCAATTAGGGAATTAATTGAAGAAAATCAAAACCAAGGATCAAAATGAAAAACATGCGTAAATAAAGGGGCTGCAATTAAACCGAATCAAATGCCAAATTGAAAAAATTAGAAGTTTATTGCTCAATTAAAGGTCAAATTGCATAAATTAGAGACCAAGGACCAGTTTGGAAAAGACAGCCAACTTCAGGGCCAATGATTGAATTTGACAAGGATGCAATTGAATTGAGTTTTAAAATCAAAATTGCAATTGAGGACTTGATTGAACAAATCACAAACTAAAGACTGATTTAGACTTTGACACGTTTTTGCCACCCCTTTTCTTTTAAATGAAATGGTGTGTTTTATCCAAAACAGCTCCATTTCATCCATTGTTCATTAAAAAAAAAAATCCCGAAACGATGCTGTTTTGAACGGCACTGTGGGTCTTCTTATTCCTTGAACACTCGAAGCAGAGGAGGAAGAAGATTTTTCTTCCTCTGTTTTCCATCGCTTTTCCCCTTCAAAAAGAGCCGACTTCCCTTCAAAAAGACACTGACACCAGTACCCACTTGCTGTAATTCAAAGGGGACATACCCCTTTAGACGGTCATTAGGCGGCTGCACAGTGGCCGCCCCCGCCGCCCTACCCCTTCTACAGGGGTAGTAGGGGTCTTCCCCCGCTGTTTTTACCTATAAATAAAGAGGGGGGGAGTAGCAGAGAAAAGGGAGGAGGGACAAAGAAAAAATGAGAAATCGAGAGAGAAGAGAAGGAAAATAGAAGCAACAAAAAAAAAATAAGAGAAAAAAACGATAGAAAGAAGGAGAGCACAAGAGAGGGTGGAAGATCGAAAGGAAAAAAAAGAAGCAGATAAGAGAATGAAAAAACCGAGAGAGAGAAAGAAAAGAGAAAACAGAGGGAGAAGAGGGAGAAGAAGAAGAACCACCGCTTGCCACCTTCAGCCCGGCAACGCAACCGTTGCTCTTCCTCTCCATCGCCACTGGTATCGCCGATTAGAGAAACAGAGGAAGATAGCAGAAACATAGAAAAAAAAAACAACAGAGCAATCAACATAGAGAAAGAAGAAGAACGGGGGCGACCACCACCCCTGTCGCGTTCGTTGCCGCCAAAAGCTGTCAGCGTTGCCACCCCTCCAGGTAATTGTGCCTCCCTCTTCTTTATTTGTTAGCCTCACCTACATTTGCATGCAGAACGTGAATAAATCATATTTTGCAGCAAATGCAAAGTTGTCCAGTTATTGTGCTCATGCATAGTAACCAACTTATTTGGTTATGGGCTGGAACATTAGCCCAGCCCACGTGGTTTGGCTGAGTCCAGCCCACAGTATATGGGTCGGGTCAGGCCCAGCCCAGAATGGATGGGCTAAGTCCGGCCTAGCTTTAATTTTTTTAAAAAAAAGAAAATTTCAATAATATTTTTTAGAATTTTATAATTTTCCCGCGTATTTTTTATGTCATTTTGATTAATATCGGACAATATTTTTATGTCGTAAAAATACAAAATCTTATGTTAAAATACCTGGTTTTTGTCAAAACTTCCAAAATACAAAAACAAATTGAAAAAAATATATAAAAAAATGTTTTTGTGCACACGACCAAGTGTCTCAAAGCTAAAAAATCATATTGTGTTTTTCATACACTAAAAAACAATGTTTTTGCACGTATTTTGGCTTTAATAATCAGTTTATTAAAGTCACAAAAACATTGGCCAAAATTTCAAAAACAACAAAAATTTTATTTTGTTTGTCTTTTAGTGTCCGAGGTACGACATTACATGTAATACGTATTCCGGATATTAAATGATTATTTTTCGAATGCTATAACGATTAGGTTTTACCCCATTAAGATAAGAACCTTTTTATTGAGGAGGGCTTTTCTTGAATCTTAGACAGACATGATCAATAATTAGAAAACGCGACCAAACCTTAGATTTTGATAAGACAAATAAAACAATGCAGCTTACCTTAGGTAGGGCGTATTTGGGGTGTTAATACCTTCCCTTTACGCAACCAGTTTCTGTACCCGATCTCTAAGACCAGTTAGGGTTCCTAGTGATCAAAATACTGGGTAGCAACTTCCATTCTGTTTTTATTGATAAGAGACAAGAATTATTGGTCTCTCTATATTTGCTAGATAGACTCTTACATTTTCCTGAGTGGTGGACGATCGTCGCAATGCCGCACACATGCAACAATAGTAATAATTGTAATAACGATAGTGATAATAATTAAAATGACCTTGGAATAATGTGTCTTGGTATATTAGTTATTTTTTCTCTTCAATTTAACCCTTCCAATGAAAATCTTTGTTTTTTTTTTTAATCCATTATCCTCTTGAATAAGTGTTATTCCTTTTTTATTTAGATCTTCAATTTCAATTTTTCATGTATTTATTTTTTTTTTGTCCTTATTATTTGGATTTTTTTTCCTTAATCCTTTTATAAAAGTTTTATTGATTTTTTATCTCACCCTTTAAATCCAGGTTTATGGCGTGTTATGTTTTTCAAAATTTTCCTTAATTTTTTATTTTTTTTCTTTTTGTTTGAGTTATTTTTATTTTTAATTAAACCCTCCAATCAAAAAAAATTAGTTGCCTTCTAATTTATTTTTTATTTTATATTTTCATTTTTATTCTTTTAATTACAATTTTTTATTTTAGATCTTTCTACGTAGTTAGTTTTTTTCTTAATTATGTTTTTCTGTGTGTTTATTGACCCAATTCAATTTTTTTATTATTTTTTATTTAATTTTGTGCTTATTTTTTCAAGGTATCGTAATATTTTTTGAAGAAAAAAATCTGATTAATAATATTATTATTTTTTATTATTTAATTAAAATAAAACCAACTCGTTAATATTAATTTATATTATAACTCAAAATTTTAATTTATTTTATTTTTTAAAATTTATTTCTATTACTAAACATTTTTTTCCATAAATAAAATAGGGATTATTTAGTTTATTTAATATCATTTTTTCAGAAAAAATATGGATCTACAGCTTAGCATGTGCCATGACTAGTACAATCCAAAGGACACAAACGCAACGAAAGAGCTAGCTGGTGACGGTGCTTTGGTGTCTCCTCGGAATCTGCTGCTTCTTCTCTCCACCCACGTGGCAGCTTCTGTCTGTACACCCTCCTTCATGCCCCCCACGTGTCACATTTTTAATCATCTCAAGAGTGTTCTATGATTTTGTCCCCTCACAACCCGATACAATCATTCAAAAGGCAGAAACGTTACTGCAAACTTTATTCACACACAGACTAGTCTTGGTTTCTGAAGCTGTCATATATTGGAATAGAACGAAATTTTAATTCAATTAGACAAAATAAAAAAAAAAGTAAAAAAGATAGTAAATAGATTCACAGTCTATTAAAAAAACAAAAATGGTTAAAAATAATACAAAAAATTAGTTATAATCAATCCAAATTAACATGACAAATCTATAATCATGGTAATTAAAACCAAGTTAATTTGAGATATCTTATCAAATTCATGTTAATTTTTTTAAACCCGTAACTTTGGTTATTAAACTCTAAACACTAATATAAAAATAATATGAAATTTAATTATCAATCAATCGAAAATTAAATGAAATTGAAAGAAGAATCTCAATTATACAAAAGAATTAAAATAAACAACAATTAAAAGAATAATTATCAAAAATTTAAAAAAATATTTAATTGAAAGGTGAAATTGAAAAGAAAAATTAATTTGGTAAAAGAACAAAAAAATCAAAGAAATGAGGATCAAAATTGACATAAAAAATAAAAACAATGTTGTAATTAAACAGTGAAATTGAAAAGGAAAAAAAATAGAAATCAAAACAATGAGAACCAAATTGAAAAACATAATACCATAAATTTAAATTGAAAAATAAAGTTGAAAACCATTAAAACTTTTACAAAAGAATCAAGAAAAGAAATTATAAATCCAAAGCATGATGATCAAATTGAAGAATATAATATTTAGTAATTTAGAATTGAATAATTAAATTGAAAACAAATAAAATTTCTACAAGAGAGACAAGACCAAAAATTAAAAATCATAAGAATAAGGCTTGAAGTTGAAATACCACCAATAAATAGGATTAAATTGTAATTTTCAAAAAGAAGAGAATAGAAAAAAAAAAACAAAAAAATGCTCATTGGCTATAAAATGAACCACTAACCCCGGCACACATCACACAAATAGAAAAAGGATATGATGATGTTTTCAACGACAAGATATGAAGGCATATTTGGATGTTGGGAGGTGCCACACACACTTCTAGTTATTGTATACACACGCCTACCTTTTTTTTAGTTAGTCAAATACAAAAATTTTCATGAGTTGACTTTATAGTTATAAAAACAAAAAAATCATTGTGAAAAAACAAAAATATCCCTTACTCTCATGCTTAAGTTTTTTTTTTAAGTGTATTTTTATCTTTTTACTATGTATTGTAATTGTTTATTATTATTTATATTTGATCAAACACCATATTACCTCTTAACTTAAATTATATTAACAAAAAACCCATTGTGAAAATAAGAAAACTTTTGACACCAAGTTTAGTTTTTTTGCTTCCAAATATATTTTAATTGTTTAACTGTGCAATTAAAATGAAAAAAAAATACTTGTTTATCTTTATTCTATTTGAAAATAATAAATGGATCATGCTTTGAAAGCTAGTGTTAAATTTATTAAGTAGATGAGCAAAAGCTTTTTTTATATATAATCGATATGTTTGGAATAAATTACACGTATCTCAATTAAATTATCGAGTTGTCATGCTTGTGTCCATAGAAATTTTCCAAATAAAAATAAGATAAGTCACGGATTTTTTACACTTGGGGTATAGCCCCCAAGAAAATGTAACCAGTCAATCCCTAAACCTAAAAGGAAATATATCTTTTAAACTCAAGAACTTTACCATTATATCAACCTTTAAGGTTATGATTCAAAACTTCATTATATTATTTTAATAAATAATATTTTATTATTATTATTATGTATCTACAGTAATTCCATAAAAGGCTTTAGTTTTTTTTAATCAATAATCAATATTTTTATTTTTTATAAAGATTTGTTCGGAAGTATAATAAGCATTGTATTTTAAAAAATATATATCTTTTTTAAAAATATATTAATATAATATTATTTTTTAATATCAACCTATTAAAATAAACTAATTATAAAAAAATTAATTTTAAAAAAATATTAAATTTTTCAAGAAACATGCTCGATAAACTTTCAAAACACACCCTTAATGTTCATATTTCTTGACCTTTAATTTTTTTTTTATATCAAAGATTTCACTTTAGTGTTTTGAAAAGTTGTGGGTTATGGCAATTTAAAAATTTCCCATTTAAAAATATTTTTAAAAAACTTTAAATTTATTTATTTTAAATTAATATTTTTAAATTATTTTAATATATTAATATGAAAATTAATTTTTTAAAATATATATTATTTTAATACATTTTAAATAAAAATTATTTTAAATAAATGTGATGTTTCCAATGAGGATAGATTTTTATATAATTTTTATTTTTTATTTTTTTGGGAAACGGAGAAAATGAGGATTTTTTAACTCAATGTTTGGTTTTTCTTCATGTTGGAATTTGAAGTTGTTGGTTCTTGACACTATTCATGGTGATGGGATTTCATTCCTAGTCAAATTTCAAAATCTGGGTTGTTCTGCAAGTTTTCTATCGAAGTCATTTTTACTTCGGTGCTGTTCTTGGTTTTTGCGTTGATTATATATCAAATGGCACAAACAGAGAAACTTCAGAACATTGAAACCCAACAGCAGCATAATAACATCTCTATGTTCAACAATTTTCCCAAGGATTTGTTGCCAAGGTTCATATCTGGGAATCATTGTAATCACAAACTCAACGGAGAAGAAGATGTTGAGCTAAGTCTTGGACTTTCATTGAATGGTAGATTCGGTGTGGACCCAAAAGCTAAGAAGATTAATAAATCGAGACCATCTGCTATAGCAGCAGATTTTGTTAACCCATTAAGAGAAAATGGAAATGGAAGTTCTTTCGTGGTACCTAATATGGAAAGTACTAATCTTTCAGGGACTTGTTCTTTGCCAACAGAGACAGAGGAGGAGTGGAGGAAGAGGAAAGAGATGCAGTCACTTAGGAGAATGGAGGCTAAAAGGAAGAGATCAGAGAAGCAAGATTTCAAAGCAGTTAAGGATAAAAATAGGGGTGAGGAAGATGATCAGAGTGAAAATGGCACAACTGGTAATCACCATCAAAAAGAGTTTCTTAAGAGCTTCAATGGTTTGTTTGGTGTTGCTATAGAAGGGCTTTTAACACAAGCCGAAGTAGCACCACCACCATTATTACTAACATCACAAGGGACTGCATCTTCTGGGATGACAGAATTTGAAAGCCAGCCAGTTAAAGGTAAAAAACATTTTATTTTTATTTTTTTTCCTTTCCTTAAAACATTTGGTGCATGTGTGGTTGCTTTGATTCGTATTTGAAATTTGATTGCTATTATTGTTATTAAGATGCTGTGCCAATGGTTGGATGGTATTTTAGCCTGATACTGGCCTGTTCCGATTTTTCGCCAGGTTATAATCTATGGAAGTAGACCAATTGGAAACTTTTTGGCATCTTTTTAGTTATTATTTTGTCTACATTGTTGAAAAAATTTATATTATTTATGTTTTTGTGGTTATTTTCCTTAGATTTTCCAGCATGCAACAAGCTGGGCTTTTTGGACCATGTGTTTCTTTGTATATCATTCAAGCTTGATCCAAGTTCAGTAGTCTGTGAATGTTTTAATATTGGCTGTCTAGTTCCGTGAGAAATCTATGAATGCTTTGTTGTTCTATGTGGGGATGTTTTGCAGTGGGAAATCTGTTCTGAAGTGTTAGAACTCGTAAAGGCCTTTGCATTTACAAACCTCTTTCCAATGGAGCTTTTCTGTGTTTCTTATCCGTTTTCTATTTTAGTTGAGTTTAGAATAGATTTCTTTTCACATTTTTCTCAGTCGTATTCAAGTATGCATAAGATGTTTCTATGTTTCGTTGTCTCCAAACTTTGGTCAGTGCAAAACAGTATAGCGAAGGTATGAGAGCTCCATTTTGTTAATTTCACTTGGCCATATTTTTATGATATAAATATGCAGATGAATTACTAGGAATCTTATGGTCTGTGGTGATAGCATAGGTAATAGTAAAGCGACCAATTTCTTGGCTTGTTATGTTGCTGGTTGTTCTCTTCTCAATTTATTTTGGTGGTATAAGTCATTTCCTGAAAGGAGTGCACAACAGAGTGAGCCTGAAATTTATATGCTGAAATTTTATATGCAATTTATATGGTAGCTTCTCGTGAGGCTTCTCGCAATACATAGCATTTGTGTTAATTTTTGGACGACTTCAAAGGCGTAAGCTTCCTGGCTACCTTATTCCGGATGCACGAATAAAAGACTCCAGCAATCTTAAATTGATTAGAATTCTGGAAACAAAAAAACAAATCGTTGACTCTCTAAAGCACATGCTTCTGATTCATTTCAAGTTCCTCAGCATGGTTATTTTAGCTTCTGTTTTGTTGTCTTGTTTGTAATATAATATTTTTCTTAAAACTCGGTGTAGCTGGGATCTTCATGCCCAAAGTACTTGGGTAAGATACTCTTTTAATGCAAGCTTGCATAACTTCTCCCGGCATAGCGACACCCCAGGCTAAAGCAGAACTCTCTTTGAAGCTATGCATGGGGGATGCATTTGGCTAGTCTTCTTTAGCTTTCAAATTGAGTGTTTCCATTGAATATCAGATAATGCTGATCAACATGCTCATGCTAGCGAAGCTCATACGTTGTGAGTGCCAGCCTTTTATGATACACCTGAAGATTCTGACTTCTTATTTTATTTTATTTTTAACGTATCTATATATGAGATAGTGTTGTTCTTTCAATAATAGTTTGTGCTCCAGTTTATCTCACTCCATGTCAGTGCAGAGAGCATCTTCGTGGAGTGTATTAACTTTCCATAATTTCTGGTTGTATTTGAACAACTTATTTTCCTTAATCCAACCTCTTATTCCTATATTCTGTTTGTTTCAATATAGGAATGAACAAATGTGTTGAGTCAAGAAGCCCTGTCAGTGTGCAGTCTTTGTCAGAATGCGAGCAGAAATCGATCATAGCGCCTAGATTAGCACTAGCTGAAAAATTAGGTTTCCCTGCAGGAGTTGCAATGGAAAAGAACGGATCTAACAAACTTATAGTCGCTGAGAATGGAACTAAGGAGGCAGTGAGAAATGTGTTGGAGGATATGCCATGTGTGTCCACAAAAGGCGACGGTCCCAACGGGAAACGAATAGAAGGTTTTCTCTACCAGTATCGTAAAGGAGAGGAGGTGAGGATTGTATGTGTTTGCCATGGAAGCTTTCTCTCAGCAGCTGAGTTTGTCAAGCATGCTGGTGATGGTTATGTAGAGCAACCCCTTAAGCATATAGTTGTTAACCCTCCCCCCTTTTTGTAATGTTAATCTCGTTCTAAACAGACAGCGAGAAAAAAGAACCAAAAAGGTTTAAGGCTAATGAAATTTCTGTTTTCTTTTCAGTTTCAATATGTTCTCAATTATCATGCCTGATGGCTGTTGCTGCAAAGCTAAATCAGGTGCTCTAGTCGAACAGTTGGTCTTCCTGGGATTGACGTTAACAAAATGGCATGCAAAGTAGGCAAACCACGAATTGGCATTTGTCCTCTTTAAAATACACCAAATTTGGTTGCAGGTAAGTTTGAAAGAAGTAAAATTGGATATCATGATCGTTGCTGTTGTTCAACAGAAGTGAAATGACGAGGAAAAGAGAGCCACCAAAAAGCATGATTGCAAAGGGAAGCAACCCCCGATAGCAACTAAACCTCGTCACTGCAGGGCGAGGATCTCCTTTTGCTGCTCTAGGACTTCATGGCCGCACTCCATGTTCAATTGAACTTAACATGCGACCTGCAAGCAACTAAACCAAGACTATCCCACGATTTATTTGAAGAGCAATAGCCATTTGTACAGCTCACTCATAAAAAATGGCATGATCTTAATAGACGCACGAACAGATTCCCAGAAAATATCTCGATTCGGTGGCTTTATTAAGCAAATGGAAACTGTGATTCATTTATACACCGCGGCAAATGAATATCTGCATTCTTTTGCAGATTCATCAATGAGACCCCCAAGCGGGGGAACAGCTTAGAAAAATGGGGGCAAAACTATATTACCATTTACAAGTGGGTAAATAACTAAACGTTTAGCTCCTATGGGCAGCCCGTAACGAGGACCAAGAAAGCATAAATTAAATGGGCTTACCCACCACTACAAATCACTACGTTAAATCAAGCATGACCCTATCAAGCAACTAGCATGATGGCGGTTGCAGTTGTTTCAACCGTCGTACAACCTGCTTCATCGTAGGCCTGGTCGATAGTGTGTCCACCGTACACACAACTGCTAGGTGTAAGATTTCTACCAAATCATCATGTGGCCCAGCATCCCATAACCCTCCTGTGAAGAACTCCTTAGCTCTGCCCTGCCGAAGGAGCATGCATGCCCAAGCAACAATGTTAAAACCATTTCCATACGGGGAAAATGAAGGATCCAGAGCTTTCTTGTCTGAAAGTAACTCGAGAAGCACAACCCCGTAACTATAAACATCAGCCTTATCTGATACACGGCAAGTCATTGCATACTCCGGGGCAACATACCCAAAAGTTCCAGCCACTCCTGTAGTAGCATGGGTTTCCGAAGTTCCCAAGAGCCTGGCCAAACCAAAGTCGGATAAATAGGCATTGAAATCATCATCTAAAAGAATGTTGCTGGGCTTAACATCCCGATGAAGTACACGTGGTACACACTGATCATGCAGGTAGGCAAGTGCACGAGCTATGTCCAGAGCAATTTTGTGAAGTATCCTCCAATCCACTGCTCTTGTGGACCTCTCCTGAATAAACTTTTCCAAATTACCACCTGGCAAATAATTATATATGAGAAACATTTCTGTTTCACTTGCATGATAACCAATCAAAGTGACAAGATTTGGATGGTGGAGCCTTCCAAGGGTTTTGATCTCTGCATGAAACTGTTGAATGCCCTGGAACCGGCCAACTGCAAGCCTTTTAATTGCCACCAGAACTCCTGGAGAGATCTCTGCCTTGTAAGTGGCCCCAAAACCTCCATTGCCAATGCAATTGCTCGCATTGAAACTCCCAGTGGCCCGCACCACATTCTCAAACGTCAGGGTAACCCCAATGTCTGTGAAGATTGTTACTTCCTTTCTGGCAGATCCCATTATTTTGGACTTTGGACTCCACTTTCTGGTGTAGATGAATAGGACAATCAGAGCTAGGAGAACTGAAACAATGGCTGATGCAGAAGCTATTGATGCTATCTCAATTGAAGTGAAGCCACCACCCTGCCTCTTCTGGGTTTGACCTGAGAGAGAAGCATAGCCTTGTGCCTCAGAAGCCCTTCCTTGAGAATCCGGAGATGGCACTGCTAGAGAGAAAACACGGCAAGGGTGTAGATATGGGTTTCCAAGAACACTGCTACATTGCATCAAACTGTTACTTGATGGCAGTGGCCCAGACAAGTTATTGAAGGAGACATTAAACATTGAGAGCAAAGTCATACTTGCTAAACCAGAGGGTATCTGCCCAGAGAGTTTATTGTTATTGAGAAGAAGAGCAGTCAGGTTTCTCAACTTCACAAGATCACTTGGTATCTCTCCTGAAAGCAAGTTCGAAGAGAGATCCAGAACCTCTAAAGTTTGCAGCTTCCCTAAGCTAGAAGGAATGGAACCATTTATTCCATTACCAGCCAAAGACAGGTACTTCAAACCCCTTAGATGGCCCAAACTAGATGGTATCGGGCCATGCAAAAGGTTCCAACTCATGTCAAGAGAAACGAGAGAAACCAAATCACCAACACTTGGGGGAATGGTCCCCATAATCTGATTCTTAGATGCATCCAGAAGCTTGAGAGATCTGCACATTGGACCCATATTTGCTGGAATCTGACCAGACATTCTATTGCTACTAACATTAACAATCATCGTGTTCAATCCATGACACTTCTCAAACAGAATACCTGGGAATGGCCCGCTGAGCTTGTTATCTCCAGCCAAAAATGTGTAAGCAGTTTGCTTTCCTGATCTTACAGGTGCAATAGGAATGGACTGGAGAGTACCAGTAAAGTTATTGCTCCCAAAGTTATGAAAAACAGTGATTCCACCACTTCCTCCAAGTGACATAGCAGGACTTCCAGTCTGAGCTTTATATGCAAAAAATGATACATAGGCATATGATGGATCATAGGCATTCAAGGGATTATCATTCACAGAAGGAACACGAGGGCAACTGCTGCTATCAAAACTTGGGATGGAACCTGACAGTGCATTTTCACTAACATCAAAAACAGTCATGCAAGGAACTGGAAACTCCGCAAGAAGTTCCCCATTAAGCTTATTGAAGCTCAAATCCAGATACCACAGCTTATTGCAGTGATTAATCCCATGAGGGATTTCTCCTGTGAGGAAGTTATGAGACAAATTGATCATTTCCAAGCTATCACAGGGATCCCAGTTGCTCATCAACATGCCCTCAAGCATTGCACTTGGTGCCCACAACATCCTCAGTTTTGGAAGAGTCAGAACATCTGCAGGTATATCCCCCTGAAAAAAGTTGAAATCTTCATTCACAGAAATTGAATGATCCAACAAACTGTCCCCTCTCGTACCATTAAAATCCTGATATGGATCAAACATATTCGAAAGCACAAGCACAGACAATGCAGAGCAATTTCCAAGCTCAGGTGGCACTGACCCACTAAGACTATTCCTTGACACATCCAACACTTCTAGCTTCCCAAGCTTACCGAGTTCATGTGGAATAATTTCTTCAAACAGATTTGAATACAGCAATAGTGTCCTCAGATTCCCACATTTCCCTAAATTACTAGGAATCCCTCCAACCAAAAAATTCCCAGACAAATCCAAATGCTCAAGTTTCTCACAATTATCACCAAACTCCTCAGGCAGAGAACCACCAAGCTGATTCAATGACAGATACACACCCTTTAACCTGCCAACAAACCCCGGAATTGTCCCATTGATACGATTTCCAGCTAAATTCAAGATCTCCAAACCTTCACAGTAAGAAAGTGAACCCGGTATCTCTCCTTCTATCCTGTTAAACCCAAAATTCAAAACCCTCAAGTTCCTTAACCCGGAAAATGAAACCGGCAACGACCCAGACACCAAATTACCCTCAAGATCAAGAACCTCTAACTTCTCCATGCACCATATTTCACTAGGTATCAAACCCTGAAAGCCATTAAAGGGCAATGATAAAACCCTAAGTTCACTTAACTTGGCAATAGAAGGCAACAACTTTCCCACTAAAACCCCCTTACTACCCTTACAATCTCTCCTAATCCCAAACCCATACAGTGAAAGCTCAATAGAATCACCAGAACACAAAAAAGCACTTCCATTTCCACTGTCCTTACCTCTATAGTTGCCATTTCCAGTGATATTAAGCGAAACAACGCGCGAATTAGCATCACACGAGACGCCGTTCCAGTGGCAATGGTTGGTGTTGATCAGATTCCAGCCTGAGAGAAGCCCTGAAGGGTCAGAGACTGAGTTCTTGAACTGTAACAGCACAGATTTGTCAGAATCAAAAGAAGCGGCACAGTTTAGTGACAGCGAGAAGGCGCAGAAGAGAGAGAAAAGTTTCAGTTTTGTGAAAGATTGCCACTTGATAACTGAAGAAGGAAAACAAGAGGAACCCATTTCAGAACCCTCAAAAGGGTCTCTAAAGCACTGAAAACCACTCTCTTTCAGTTCGTGTAGTGAATGAATGGAGAGGGTTTTCTTTTTTCTGTTTTTGAAAACCCTAACCCTAATTTAGGGTCTTTTCACTCTGAGAGAGAGAGAGAGAGAGAGCGCAAGATAGAGAGAAGATTCAACAGTGTTTATGATCTTTAGAGGACGCGTTTTTCTTTTCTTTTCTTTTCACTTTCCTTGACAGTTATTTGAAGCTAATTCTACTTCTGAAGATTGAATTCATTTTATTTTATATATTATTTTTATTCTCTTCAACTTGTTAAAAAAGATGCAGACAAATATTTTAAAAAATATATTTTTAGTATTAAATTTTTTTCTTTTAAATTGTAAAATAGTGTATTTTTGTAGTAGTATTATGCTTTAAAAAAAATTAAAAATATTTTCATTTAAAATTATTTTATTATTTTGATATGCTAAGTTAAAAATAAAATTTAAAAAATAATAAAAAATATTATTTTAATATATTTTCTAAGTAAAAAACACTTTAAAATATAACCATCATCATAATATTAATATAAATTAAAAGGATTGATCTTTAATTTATTTTAATAGTATTTTTATAATAAAATTTAATTTTTAACACTTAACAAAAATTTAAATATAAAATTTTATTAAAAAATCTTAATTAAATTCAATATAGAGGTTTTGATCGATATCCTTCTTTCTTGTATCATAAATTTCTTTCCTTTTCTTTTCCTTTGGGCCAAACCCAATATAGTCCCCCAATTATCAAGTAATGCTCAACTTAGTTTTCTAGCAAACTAGTTTCTCAATTAAACCCTCTATTTCATAGAATCTTTATCAAGTTAGCTCCTCCGCCTCACTTTTCACTTATTTTTTCAATTTGTTTTGCCTAATAAACTCCAAATAAATAGATTCTTGAAAACAATTCTAAACCAGTGAAAACATGTCCATGAGGTTGAAATTCTCACTGAACTTTGATGGACTCTTTAATTCTATTGATAACGGAACTTGTTTGGGAGATTTATGAGGACCTAATTGAATAAAACAGTTCTTTAGGAACCATATAAAGAGTTAATAGATGAATAGAGGACTGAATTGAGGCTCTTCTTCTTGCTTGATTTGTTAAAAACAATTTTATTGGATTTTGCATACGAATGGAGGGAGGTTTGTCGTGAGGTGGAGGAATGGGGTCCACAGACGGTCAATAAATGCGTCAGCTCTGTCAATTTATTGTTGGATTGGGCTCTCACGTACATGTATTTATTAGTGGGGTTATTAAAAAAGAAATACCATGAAATCATAAAAGAGTAAATAATAATAATAATAATAATCCTTACAGTTGAAAACGTGGCTGAGGATAAAGGACTCCACGTGGGGTTCCCTTCCAGAAGGTAAGGATGGGGCCACCTTCCCCTTTCTTGTTCGGTTCAAGTTCATGGGGTCCTCAATAACCATATGACTAGTCGTTTAATAAGATACGATTGGTACTGTTGATTCAACATGTCCTTAAACAATTTTAATTTTTTTAATTTTAAATTAGTTTTTTTAGTATTTTTAAATTATTTTTATATGATCAAAAGTAAATTTTAAAAAATAAAAAAATATTTTAATATATTTTTAAATAAAAAATACTTCAAAAATAATTTCTAAAAATTAATAGTCCACTTTTATTAAAAGCAAATTTAAACAAGTTTTTATAATAAAAAATTTAATAATTCGAGTTATAATTTCAACCAATTACATAAGATGCTTTTATTAAAACAAGACGAAAAAAATAGAAACAACAACACTAACAAAAACTTAAAAAAGAAAACCCAATAATAATAACTTGTGAAATTTTTTTTTCAAGAGTGAAAATTGATTAATTTTCAACCATTTAAACATGGAATGACAAAGTTAGATAAAAAAAAAAAAGAACAAAAAAACAGCATAAATCAACCAGAGCGAATATGATAAATATGTAATTTAGGTAATAAAAGGTGAGTTAGTCCGGGTTAGCCCTTCAAATTCGTATCCTAGATCATGAGGTTAAGATAGCCTGACAAAAAAAAAAAACAATCGAGAAAATCACAGACTTAATTTTCTTTTTTTAAAAAGAAATTAATGTTGAATAAAAAAAATCAAAAGATAAAATAAGAAAAAAAAACAAAGATATTAACTCCTATTAACTTTTCAAACTTGTGACCTGAATTATAAGACTAAAATACCATATATGAAAAAAAATCACAAAAATCCAATTCCCAACAAATCATAAATGGAAAGATAAAACCTAGAAAAACAATTATACAAAAGGATTCAAAATAAAAAATAAATTAGGCAACCATAAATCTTTTATTTGAAGATTAAATTGAAAAAAAAAATAATTTTAACAAAATAATAAAACAAATAAAAGAATTAGACTTAAATTAAAAAAATACCAGAATAATAAAATTAAAAACCAATAAAATTAGATTAAAAAAAAATTAAAAATCAAAGGTATAAAGATCAAATCATAAAAGATAACATATGACAAATTAGAATTAAAAAATAAAATTTTAAAATAACTTTTATAAAAGGTTAAGAATAAAAATTATTAAAAAAAAAAAAAACTAACCTATAATTTTAAAGGAAAGATTCAGAAAATCATCCCACCTCTATCATCAGACACTGCATCATCAAGAAAAAAACTCATCCACGCATCTAGTGACATGGCAAGAGAGCTTTTTTTTTTTTTTTGCTGCTAAGAGAGCCTCACCTCCACCGATAAATTGCTCACCCTTCAACTTTAGAGCTTCTTCTTCTTCTTCTTCTTCTTTTTTTTTCCTTTAAAAGTAAATGAATTTACTAAATTTCTCCAACCAAATGAATTTACTAAAGTGAAGATTTTAGATAATTTAATGTTTTTTTTTTATGAAAAAGGAAAGCATGTGAATTTAGCATGACCATTTAATAGTTTTATTAATTGAAACCGAAGGAAGGATTTAATTGAGATTTCATCAATAATAGATTGGAAATTGAAAAAAAATAAAATAATAAACCCTCTAGACCTAGCTGATAAATGTGATTCAACCTTAAAAAATTGTGCTCCATACACAGTCACTTGCAAGCTCCACTCTCATCAGCAAATTTGTTTAGATACTATTTAAAAATGCAGTGTAAATTATAATTTTTAAAATTATATATTTTTTTATTTAAAATTAATTTTTTTATATTTTTAGATTATTTTAATGTGTTGATATTAAAAATATTTTTTTTAAAAAAATATTTTAATATATTTCTAAATAAAAAATATTTTGAACCATAATCTCCACCCCAATTCCAAGAGCCTTTAAAGGTTTTTTAGATTAACTTAGTTGTTCGGGCCAGCTTGGATGTATTTTAACTAATTTTATAAACTCTAAAATTAACAATTATATAAATTTTTAATAATTTTAAATTTATAAAATTTAAATAAATAATCTCTGAAAAAATAAAACTAGAACAGAAGAGTTAATCTACCGCTCAAAATTCCTTTAAAGTTAACTGCCGTGAAAGTGTAGTGGGGGGACCAATCAAGAGTACATGAGCCTCCTCAATGCGAAAAAGGTGTCAAGCAAAGGCAACAACTATCTTTATTGTGCTAACAAGAAACATCCTTTATTAGAAAAGCTTATTATTATTATAATAGTACCCGATGAGATATTCTTGTATTTTTTTTAATTTAAAAACATATTAAAATTAATTTTTTATATTAATATATTAAAATAATAAAAAATATAAAAAAATTATCAGTTTAACATTTTTCCAAGTGAAATGAAAACATAAGTTATTAATTACATAGGCTATTTTCACCCTATTTAAGAGTAATAAACCTCATATCTTTCCATAATTTTCAATAACACAAATCTTTTGTCAAGCCATGACGACAAGGCGATGAAGGAGTGACCTCACCATGCTTAATTAACAGTGCTTCCCCGTACAAGAATGTGTATATATATATATATATATATTTACCTAAATACCCTTCCATCCTTTAAAAAAAAATTTAATTCTGTTATGGATATGAGACTGTCTTTTTTAATAAATATATTTTTTAAAGGATTGAATTTATATTTTTATTTTTATAAGGATATAACAGTATCTTAATCACTAGATCAACACTTTAACACTTTATTGATCTAATTTTTTATATAAATAAATAGAAGATTGGATTAATTAATTTTGTCAACATGAGGTTCTAAACTTGGTTCCAGTTTATTTTTTTAAAAAAATATTTAATACTATTAACAAGAATGATTTTGGTGAATATGACAGAGAATTGCCACTTCTGCAAATTATTTACAACTCAAGTTAACAGAGGATTGCCACTTCTGTAAATTATTCACCATTTCTTTTCAATAAAATAAATTTAATATTTTTTAAATAAAAAATAATTTAAAAAATAGATTTAATCACGTTACTGAAAAATTTAGTAGTTTACTCAATATAATATTGTGAGCAAACCTATAGAGGCTTGATGACGATTGAAATAATTTAAGACATAGTGAATATATTTAGAATTTCCATGTAAGACTAATTTGTAAAGAAATTTGTTTACCCAATTGTGCTGTTCAGTTTTATCCCAAGTGAAGGATAAATTAAAGCATTATTCAAAGTAGTTTTTATCTTCAAAAACTTTTTTTTCATCCCTGAACTTTGGTTTAATAGCCAGGGTATTTGATTCTTTTCACCATGTCTCATATTAGGCAGGATAATGCTAAATAATTTAATAAGCTAAATTAACTGGCTTTTAGTTTAATAATTATTAAAACAATAACAATTATTAATATTATTACTATTACTGTTACTACTACTACTATTAACTACTATAATAAACTTAAGGATATCGGTGTTTTATTGTAAAACCATCTCCCATACACCTAGAAAAAAAATACTACATGGTGTTTATGCATTTGATCATTGTAGTTATAATTATTTATATTTCAGTAATAAAAATTTAATTTCTTTATATTTCAATCTTTAAATGTTAAGAAATAACAAAAAAAATTCCAAAAAAATGAGAAAAGAGAGAAAATTTTCAGTTATGCCATGATTTTCAAATAAGACTAGAACTTTTTATGGCAATAATAACAATTAATTTATGAATAAGTATATACGAACCTAATATGTATGATTCTTTTAAAATAATTACTCATGAATATATGATGAGAATAAAATTTTGTTTTGTTATTTTTTTTATTGTAATATTTTGTATAGTTTTATAAAATTAATTTTTTATTTTATTTTTTATTCAATTTCAAAATGATACATGTTTCTTTCTTATCTATAATAACGAAACATGATAAATAGGAAACTATTCTTGATTCAAATGAGAAGGCCCTGGAAAACAAATATAGTTATTATGAAAATGCAATAATTATATCAGTATTTAATATTAGGGGAATATCTTTAGTATTATATGATATAGTTATTATTTCTAGTATTATAGTATTAGGGTATTCATCAATCCATACTAAGAGTGCTACATATATAATATTTGCTTGAAAATTACCATAACAAAAATAAGAGTGCTTAGTAAAACACTATGGAGCAAGACTCATTCCACTATTATATTGATTGCAACAATATAATGATGTTTTCCCCTTAACAATACAACCTAAAAAGTGCAAATTTAAAGGGTTTAATTGGCATTAACAAATTGAATTAGGGTAAATCACTTTCTTCGCTTTCTGTTTTCACATTGAAATTACTAATTTACTGTTAAGATAAAAACATCCTGGTTTACAGGGGCTTCTTGGTTTTTCCCTTAAACAATTAAAAGATTAAATTACCGTTTAAAAAAAAAATATACTAAACTTATTATAAGGGGT
The DNA here is from genome assembly GCA_033617975.1 of Populus alba x Populus glandulosa. Classification (NCBI taxonomy): domain Eukaryota; kingdom Viridiplantae; phylum Streptophyta; class Magnoliopsida; order Malpighiales; family Salicaceae; genus Populus; species Populus alba x Populus glandulosa. Next base: position 12,232,170 of record CM066146.1, on the reverse strand, counting down.
TTTTAAGTATTTTCATCATGTGTTTTTTTTTGTTATACTCAATTTGAATGAGAGGCAAACCAGTTTTTTAACAAAGAAAAGATATTATAAAAAATAAAAAGTGGTTGCATTCACCAAAGAATGGACATCGCCTACACCCTTCAAACAACGCGTGCAAGGGTGTCTAACGATAAAAAATCAACCATTGTGTCATCTAAAACATCCAGTGGCAACGCAGCTTACATGGTAGTGCATATGGTGAGATTCACAAGGTACGATGATTATTTTTTTTATCCTTCTTTTTTTTCTCTCTCTCCTGACCTTGGGATTCACATCGAACCTTTTAAAATTTAATTGTGTCCTCCAACTTGTATTTAATTCAATTTTGGTCCTTATTATTTCAATTTTTATTTGTGTTGGTTCTAATAATTTTTGAATTTTTTTTCAATTTCACCTATGAACATTTTATTTCATTTAAGTTTTGTATCAAATTTATTCCTCATTTTTTTATTGCTATTTTTTTATCCATTTCTTGATTTGTTTTTCAATTTTATCCCTCAATATTTTATTTCATTTAATTTTTGTATCCAATTTTAGTCCTCATTCTTTTGATTGCCTTTTTTTTTTTAAATCCTTTTCTTAATTTATTTTGTTTTTCAATTGAGTCATAATTATTTTCTTTCATTTAATTGTTATAGCAAATTTGGTTCTTATTATTTTGATTCCTACTTGTTTTGTTTTTTAATTTTTATGATTGAGAATTTTGCTTCATTATTCTTTCGTGTCTTCCTTCTATTAGGTAACCCTAGTCTCATGACTTGAGTGACTAGTTTTGAATAGTAGCTCGATTTAAGTTTGGTTTTTTTAGGTTCTTTTCAACAAATTGATTTTTTTCTTTAATTTTATCATTTCACATTAGGTTATTGGTCCTTGAGCTTGGTGAATTGTTCGACTTTATTTTATGAGTTTATCTTGATCTCATATCCCGAGTAGCGGGTTAGTCGAGTTAACCCAACTTGACTCAGTTTTTCTTTTCGTGATGCTTTTTCATGAAATTAATTTTCTTTTTTCACTTTCATCATTTTGCATTAAATTATTGCCCCTTGAACTTTATGATTTAGGCACTTTCCTTTTGTGGGGTCATTGCGGGTGCAGGTTAGCAAATTTACCCGAGTGAACTTGGGTTTTTTTTAGTGTTTCTTTCTTGATTTAACTTCAGTTTTTTTTCTTTTTAAATTATTTTTTTCATCTCGATCTCATATTCTGGGTCGCATGTTTGTTAAGTTATCTTATGTTAACTCGAGTTATCATTGCCTGCATATCCTTTTTTATGTTAGTAAAAGTTTGACCCGACCTGCAACGTAACACAAGCCACCTATTTAGTAATGACTATGATGAATGTTGATTTGATAGTGATGCAACTGTGAAAACTTCAAATTAAATTAGGCTTTCCACAATTGCAATATTGGCCTGGTGGAATGGCCGGGCTTGACCTCTAATCCATGAGCTTCGCTACAAAACAATTTATTTATAGGAACTTGAGATTTTCTGATGCTTAAGTTAATAAAAAGTAAGAGGTAAACAACGTATAAGAGAGTAGAGAACGTGTGAGAATATATTTGTTAATGTTGGGTTTTCTTTGTAAACATATTAGATCGTCGAAAGACTATTGATGATTCCTGGAATTGTTGTATAGTTGCTTGTTGTTATTGGAATTGTTGTATTGGTTCTTGTGGTTATTGGAAGTGTTAGCCGTTGCTTGTAGTTACTGTAAGTGTTGGATAAAATGGTATATATTTTTACCTGGTAACTAGAGGTTTTTATAGACCTTGATCACTTATTATAACTATCTCGTGGTATGTAGTAGAGCAATGATGGAGAGGCTTGTGGTAAGAAGAGAATACCATTGGTGGTGCTTGTTCTGTGGAGAGCGACACTACATCCCCTCGTTGTGAGAGCAGAGTAGAGTTATAAGTGTTTCGTGATGAGTAGAGTTGTAGGTGATTCATGATATGTAGTGTTGCAGTACCTTAGTCATAGTGATTCTCATGCCATTGGTAAAAAAATAATAATTGGTGATTGAGTTTTGAAGATGAAAATTTAAGCTCAATGGTATAGTTGCCCTAGTTGATGAATTTTTTCAAATAGATCATATTCTGATTAAAGTTTGTAAAATCAAATAAGGTGCAATTCAAAAACAGGGACTCTTTTTTTTTTTTTTTTTTGTGGAGGGTAATTGGCAAGGTTTGGCATCAAGGAACTGCATGGACAATCGGCAATGGGAGACCGGTAAAATCTTGGACTGGTGAGTGGATTGAGGGTTATGGCCCCTTAAAATCAATCATCTAATCACGTGATTCCAGAGGAGACTCGCATGGAGACAGTTGCTGATATGGTGGATGAGAACAAGCAATGGAAATGGGAAGCGTCTGCCCATCTGTTGCCAGGAGGACACCTAGTCATGGTTTTAGCAAGTTATTCAGCCCCATCAAATGATTTGGGAGAGGACCACTTGTATTGGCGTCACTCGAAGAATGCTCAAGGTAACGTGGGCGATCAAGGTAGGCAGCTGGCACCACCATGGAAGCTTGTGTGCGTGAGGTTTAAGGTTTTTATTTGGCTACTTGTGCATAATAGGCTGATGACTAGACACATGGTGAACGGCCCTTGTTGCCACGATTGCCCGGCAGTGGTGGAGTTGACCGTGCATGTGTTAAGAGATTGTCATGAAGCTCGTGAGGTGTGACATTTCTTTGATGTGGAGATGCACATGTGGCTTATTAGAAACTTGACATCTGATACGGAAATGGAAGATTAGAAACCATAGAATTTCTGAGGAGGCGGATATGGCGTGTAGCAATCCAATAGAGGCGATCAAGAGCATGGCTAATTAGTACTATTGAAAGCACAGGATTGGCAGGAGATGCAAGTGTCAGATGGTTGAACGTATGGTTGTAGCAAAGGTAATCCAGGCGGAGCAGAAGCTGGGGGTCTTACCGGAGATAGCATGGGCTCCTGGGTTCAGGGTTTTGCTATAAATACTGGAGTTTATTCTTCTGTAAGAGCGGAGCTCCGGGCAGTCATCATAGGTTTGGAGCTGCCTTGATCGCTTGGAATTCGTCTTCTGGTGGTGAATCTTATCACGAAGCAGGAATTACTGCCCGGAGTTACTGTATAGAGATTGGACAGTCAAAGCGCAGCATGCATATAGAGAAGGGAATGCTGCTGCAGATTTGTTAGCTAAGCTAATTTTGGATTAACTAGAGATCAAACTAAGAAATACAAAACACTCGTATTTTTTAATTTATTAAGACTGGCACTAGTATTCTTAATAAAAAAGAGAAACAAACTAAGAAATGATGTCAAGATATCAGTCACAATTAATCTAATGCAAGAATCCAACCCATGATTTTCCCTCTGGAATTTCTAAATCAATAGATCTTTGTGCACATGATTCGTACGTTGGCTTCCTTTTTTCAAAATCTAAAAGCCAAACTTCTCCCACAGGATTGAATGAAGACTATAGGTTCTACAACTTAATTAGTTTAGATGGTGATTTCTATACCTTAACTGTATAAGCTCTAAGGTTTTGCATTGGAAGAAGAATCACCAATACAAGAAACAACAATTGCAGAAAACATGGTTCATATTTATATCCGATGGACACGGCAGGAATTTTCGATGAAGAGGGAGATGTGCAGAGGTTGGTGTTAAAATAGTTATGAAGAATTCTCTTTTAACATTTAAAATAGTTATGAAGAATTCTCTTTTAACATCCAAGTGAGCAGCAGGAGAAGCAAGAAAACCAACTATTTCCTGCAGCCTTAGGGTTTGTTCCAGGGGTGGTTTCTGCAGGCTTTGGTGGCTCCTGTTGCGAGTGCTTCTCCGAGGGATGCTTCCCCGTCACCTCATGGAAAGAAGTTGTCCTTCCTGAGGTAGAATCGAATCTGAAATGAAGTTAAACATTAGCTTCAGGTATCTAGCCAACACAGGACAGGCAAACATCGGCAGAACTAAGAAATCTAAATGGTCTAATAATACATGATGGGAAAAGGGTAATTATAGCTATAAATCCGGAGTTCCAAATTTATGTTTTTAAAAAATAAGGTTTCTTATAAGTTCAATTTCTTGCGCAAAATCAAAAATCAAAGTGGAAAAGCAAGGACAGAAGGGTGAGATGCAAGCATTTTGGTTTGGGTACTCATTCCAGCATCGACAGATGCTGGAAACAAAAACCATTTTATTCTGCATGGATACACTGTCAGGTAACTTACAGTGGGAATTGAAATGATCTGTTACTACTGGAGAAGGAGACTTGAACCTCCTCGACAGGAGGAATCTTCTCCTGACAGCTAATTTTCTCTGTTGCAACCAGAACCTCCTTTTTGGTATTGATATCAGCTGTTGATTCAGGTTTCATTTCTTCAGAATCATACGATTCTTTTTCTTTCACTTCTGTTGCTATCGATAAATTTTTATTCTTTCTATCATTGCTCTCCACTTCAGTGACAGGACTCAAGCTGGGTGAAGCATTGCTTGTCTCTACAAACTTGGGGAGTTCTCCAGATTTATATAACATGTAAGCATTGTCTCTTGAGAAGCTACCATTTCCCATGTAAATGCTGAACAACGATTCATTTGAAGTGCCGCTCCACTCGGCAGGATTACTAGGCTTGGCAAAAATGGATGATGAGAGCCGATTTGGATCATAGCCTGGCGTCACATTGCTCTGAGGCGATGGAGGGGGCAGTAGTTGAGTGCTAATAACCAGATTGTGGCTGGAAACTTCTGCTGGAAATAAGGGTCCTCCTGGTGATTCAACATCTGCTTGGTTTGGTTCGATAAAGGGATTGGCAGGATCATCCTTTCCGACCCCACCAGATCTTGCTGAAGATTCTGATGATGCGGAAGAACTTGAAGTTTCGAGAGCAGGAATAGCATTTTCGTCAGCCATAACCTCGTAACTTTCTAAATGGTTGCTACTTCCCTCAGAATCTATTAAACGCTTGCTAGTTCCACCCAACTTATTGAAATTAAGCTCCCTGTGCTGCCTTGGAATAGGAATTCAAGCTGCAAATCGAGAAGGGAAACATCTATATCAAATTCACAGCATATCTGACACTTTTTAAAGATTGAATGTCCCGAAACAAGTCGCTTTGTGTTGCATAATCAGCCAATATAATAGAAGGAAAGGGCCATATTACCCAAGGCACGGAAAAAGTCAGTAGAATCCTATGAACCTTTCCACAGAACAGTAAACGGGCCATCTTTATCTAATTAATGTCCTAGAAAAACTTTGCAGCATCAACAACACGCAAATTCTTAATCACTTTAAATAGTTGTCAGTTTTAGCTTTGTCAACCACAGAAGAAAAAGAAATCTTTCTTTCTTTTTCTGAAACTTCCTTGAAAAAATGCTGTTTTCAGTGCAAATAATCTGGAGCATATGCAATTTTTTTTTCTCTCATTTTGGACAACTAGATTCTGTGCAAAAAATCGTTGAAAAAAAAACCGAAATTAACAAATACAAATATATGCATCAAACTCAGAGAGGGAAGAAAAAAACTAACTTGAATCTATCGATCACAATGTTGAATGAAAGCCCTTCTCAATGTCTCGAAGAATGTGAACCAAAATTAACCCCCAAAAGCTTTGGCTATACAAATTCGTATCCCCACCCCCCTCAAAAAAAAAAAAAAATAATAATAGGGTGGGAATTTAATTAATGAAGAAAAGAAAGACAGAATCGATACAGGGGAACGAGAGAGAGGTCTGGGGTTTATGTGTTGGAAAGGACAAAGAGGAAGGCTGAGAGAAAATCTCGGTGTTCTGTAGTAATTACAGGTGATTAACTGACATTCAGGTGTCTTTTGTTTAATTTAGTTATTTATTAACTAATTAGTTGTCTTTTTCAACTGGCTAGTTCGTTATTACGACGTCTACTTGGAGGCTCTAACTAACTGTATATGCGGGAAATCAGAAGCTAGTTATTACAACTTGTATATGACAACCTTTTTCTGCCTATATTATATTATATTTTATTATATTGCCGTTGCAAATTTATTAAAATTTTGTATAAATATTGATATGGGTATTTTTTTTTATTAACTTGGATCTCCGGTTTAATTTACGCGTATCTTAACTAATTTTATAGATCCTAAAATTAATAATAATATAAATCTTTAATGACTATGTAGTTTATTAGGCTCGAACTGATAATTTTTATTGATGTATTTGTTTTTGGTATTGTCCATGAAGAAGATTTAATTTTTATTAATTTACAAATTTATTAAGAGATATTTCATATGATGAAATAAAAAAACACCATTCCATCATTTAAATTTTATTTTTTATTTTTTATTTTATTTTTTGTGATAATAAAGTTTATTAACATTGATATTGAGTAGTTGATGGAAAACATAATTTTATTTTAATGATTAGAGGGTAATATTTTATTCTACGTTAAATATGTTATGACTGAACATGTAAAATATTTTACATGGAATTGTTTTACGATGTTTGTTAATTAATAATTTTAAAAATATAGTACTAAGAAAATATGATAATAATAATATATTGTTATGATAATAAAGGTGAAAAACATGTACTAAGAAATACATTCACGAGCATATTTCTTGATCCAGAAGCCCATTAATGAGCATAAGTCGTTGATTGGTTTTTTTGTTTTTTTAGAAAAAAAGACTTGAGAAGTCAGCTGCAGCCCATGATTTATGATCATTAGTAAGGAAGTGATTCTTGTTTTTATTTTTTAGGATAGTATATTTGAGAGTTAGTTATATTTTTTTATTTAAAAATATATTAAAATAATATATTTTTTTATTTTTTTAAATTATTTTTATTATCAGCTTATCAAAATTATATAAAAATACTAAAAACTTATTAATTTAAAATACAAATAAAATAAAAAAATTTCAAATATTTTTAAAAGTGCTTTTGAACAAATAAAAATAAAAATAATTTTTAAAAATATTTAGTGCATTCATAAATTGAGAGGTTAAATATTAGCAGAAAGAGTAATGATTATTAAAAGATAATTAAAAATTAATTTGATGTGCATTTTTAGAGACAAAAAAAGTAAGAGAGGAAAAAAAGATAATATATATTGCTTGGAGGAGGATAATATTTAGATGCTAAAAACATAAGAATAATTTTAATACTTTAAGATCAATTATGACTCCGTCCTTTATTTATTTAAATTAAACCATGTATATCGATGAATAATCATGTATAACAATTGATATTTTTATTTTTATATGTTATTTATTTTAATCATATAGAATATATTAATTTTAATGTGATTGTTAATTACTTACAAATATTTAACTTACATGTTACTCAATTTTACCCCTTTCAAACACCCCTTTAATGCCCTCTACTGTTCAAATTGACAATCTCACACAAATAAATAAATATATAGATAGAGGGTACTTACGTAAATATGATGAAAAGTCGAGGATAAGGTAACATGGGAAAGTAGAGGTTCAATTTAGCATGTCATCTCCACAACCTGACAATCTCTAACTATCTGTAATACAGGGGAAAAAAAATGCTGAGAGTGCCGGGCAGTGCTTTGTCAATGGAGATAGCCTTCCACAAGCAGCTACTGATTACTAAAGTTGACAGTCTTGACTGTAAGCTCTACTCTCCTTTCTTCTCAAACTGCAACTTCATTCATCTGCTAGCTACTTGTGATTAAGCATGTTAGGAGTTTGTTTTGTTTATATGGAAGACAATCATTGGTATTTCTGGCTTGGTTTCACATGGTTCTTCATGCTTGTATAATCAAAATACATGTACTTGATTATAAGCAATGTTCGAGGATTTTACTGAGTTGGGTTCTGTTTGATTCCTTGTGAATCAATCGCCCATTACTTTGATCTCTCCTTCTGTCTTAAATTCCGTTTGGTCTCCTTTTGATCTGGATTTCTTAACCTGTTTGATTTGATGGCATGTATAACTTATTCAAGAGGGAAATTTATGGTTAAGGCAAGCCTACGTACGTTGGCATTAAAGACTTCCGGTCTATGTTCTGTTTAAATATAGCAGCCAAGCATACAGAACTAAAACTTCACAGTACTGAAACAAGCCGCAATGTAAACAGAAATCGCTCTGACAAATTGATGGCAGTTTCATCCATTCTGATTAATTGTAGGTGACAATATAACGAGAAAGAGAAGTTCTGCACCATTTGTCCGAGCGAGTTCAGCAGACATTGCTGACAGTTCTTCTTTTATCCATCTCAAACTCCCCAATTTGATGAACCGACGTGGCAATTCTGTGAAGGTAACCCGTTCTTCTCTTTCTGGCCATGCTTTCTGCATCCAATGCTAATCTTGTTTAAAACGACAATCAATGTGAAAGGAGGAAGCATACGTGTTGAATTTTTGAGTTTACTAATCATGACTTGATCCTAAATGACAAGCCTTTTGACCATTGCATCTGGTTGATTTTCTGCGGGAGATCTTATCTTGTTTTCTTCTTCTTCTTCCAGCTCAAGTACTTCTCTTTTTTCTTTCTCTGTTGACATTTAAGCAAGTTTAATAGTAGCCAAGCTATCAAGTAAAAGAGAAAGTAACAAGTACGAGTTTGTTTAGTACTAATGAGAATCTTTAACAACAAAATAAGTTGCGCTCATATTTTTCCTTTGTTGACTTTGGTAACATCTTAACTAAATGGAAACTAGGACATGATGTTCTAGCAAACTGTCCTTGAAGGATGATTACGTGCATCGCGCAGTGAAGCGCGAAAAGGACTCAGATTCGTGTAGTTGCGGCTGCAGTTAGCATGGGCCACCAGCCTTTTGTTATGCAAGGTGCAAGCCTGTTTTTTGATTCACTGACTTTGTTTTCTGAGTCAGGTTTTTGGGGTGAGGAGGAGAAGGATACATCAGAAAACGGGAACTTATGTCCTATTAGAACCTGGAGAAGATGAGAAATTTGTTTCTGAAGAAGAATTAAAGGCTGTACTCAAAGGCTATCTTGAGAATTGGCCAAGACCGGCCTTGCCACTAGACCTAGCAAAATTTGAAACCGTCGATGATGCTGCTTCTTTCCTGGTAAGTTCTGTTTGTGAACTTGAAATTGATGGAGATGTTGGTTCAGTCCAATGGTATGAAGTTCGCTTGGAGTGAGAGAAGAGCTCAAAATACGATTTTCGCTAGCTCAAACCAGGCCTCGATTCTTACGAACAACCGATTCCATGTATGATTTTTTTAATTATGTTAGAATTCCTTCCGACACTGTAAAATTAAAGCTGGCTAACTCTAGTAGGTTGTCATCTTGATGGACAATATATAGGATGCTGGCTCTGTCACATAATCTTCCAAATGCCGTGATTGCTGCGCTGCAATTGATGATGGTTTCTTTGGCTGTGAAAATTCCTCTGCCAAGCTGTGTTACATACAGAGAGAAAAATCTATGTTGCAGAACGTCTTTTTTACTTTCCTAAAAGAAGCAAGTCATCTTGAATCGAACCTCATCTTGCCTATTTAATATTTCACTGAAATGGGAAAGGCACGATGGTTTCTTTTTCATGACTACACATCTCATCTCATGAAATATTCTCGTGACAGGAAAACAGGACTGTTTATCCAGACAAATTCATGAAGTTCAAGAACCCATCTGATTACAAGAAACCAATCCATCTATCTGATTTAGCTTTTTGTCTGCCAACATTTATATCTCAATTTTGAAAGCCGCCGCCACACCCTGAACTTCTACATCTTGAACCTGCTACGATGGCAAAATAAAAGAATTAATTCAAGCTCCCGCATAATAAAAAGTACGAAGAAAACACACAACTTTATGGAACAGAAAATAGAAAATTTCCTACACCAAGAATTGGTATCTATTATCACAAAGTTTATATTATCCCCTGATTATAAATCTAATCAAGAAACCAATTAAGGAATTTGGTCATACCTTGGGCTGATTCAACTTGGTGGCAAGAGAGCACCGCCCTTTCTGTTTCTTGCAAGAAGGCCTTTTGTAATGGGTGAGATCATAAGATCAGTTGGGCTTCTATACCTTTCAGGGAACTTAAATGCCTTGGGAACTTGGAGATGATACGGGGCGCTACTTTTGCGCAAATCATTGCCTGAGTTCTCAGATTCTTGATCCATCTCTTGATCTTCCTTTGCTGGCGTTATGCAATCCAACATGGTGGGTTTGGATTGCATTAGACTCTTAAAAGGCGTTTCTTGCATATTCTCCACTGAATTGAGTATGTTCTCCATAGGTCAGTCGGCTCTGTAGCACTGAAAAAAGGGCCCCTCTTGTTTGACAAAAGAGATACTTAGGTGCCCAAAAAAGAAGAAAAGGTTGTAGAAACAGGATTTATGACAAAAGGTACAAGCCCAGTTGAGAGAGAGGGGAGATCTTCAAGAATTTGGAGATTGGATTTTATAGATGTGAAGAAAGTACTAGTGCATATATGAGTTTGCAACGGTACAATTTAGGGCTCTTTAGGAAAGAAGTACCGTTGCGACTTGAAAAGTTTCAAATTTTCTATGCTCCACCCAAAATGACAAATTGGATTTGAGCAGATTCAATTTTAGCCCATAGTGGGTCCAAAACAGATGTGCTCAAGTCAGATTATTCTGCTGCCTTCTTGTGAGCTGGAACTGAATTTTTTTCAACATAAAAAGAAAAAATATTTGAGAGCCGAGTCGATAATTCAATTGATAATTTAAATAATATGAATTAAAAAATACAATAAAAAAACTAATAAAAATAACAACAAAAAAAGAGTTAAAAGAAGGGGTCAACCTGAATTATAAAACAACTCAATAATAAAAGGAAAAATTAAAAAAACAACAAAAAACCTTAGTTAAACTATGTTTACCAGAAAACTTTGTGATCATAGACATATAATTGGAATAATCTCATAGAAAAAAGTGAAGGAAAAAAATAATTCAAACATCAATTCTTAATAAATCAAATGAGAACATAATAACTCCAAAAAAAAAGCTTAATCTCTAGTAAATAAAATGTTGAAGGATGGAAATTAAAGAAAAAAATATATTTTAAAAAAAGTAAAAAAAAAAAAAAAACCCTAATATGAGCCTCCAGGATACAAAATCTCTTACTAAACCATAATACCTGGGTGAATGTGTTCTTAAACAAGTTGAATAATATCATGAAGCTCATTCATTGAACAACTTAATATTGAAGGAGAAAAATAGAAAAAAAAAACAAATGTATTCTAAAAAAGCAATGGAAAAAAAACATGAGTCAACTCAGGTTAATCATAGTTAAAAAAATATATAAAATTTGATAGGAAAAAACCCATAGAAAATGAAATTGTGAAAAAAAAAAAGATATCAGGATAACCTAATAAAAAAATAAAACAAAAAATACAAAGAGTAATTTTTAATAAATCAAATGTTAAAGGATAAAATTAAAGTATTTAATTTTAAAAAAAGTCCCAAAAAAAAATTGTATGCCTTGGAGGTCTCTCTCTCTCTCTCTCTCTATATATATATATATATATATATATATGTCTCACTTGACATATCGCATATTTTCCAATTGAATATTCTATTTTTTCCTTTTATTTTTGCAACTTATAATAACATTTTCAAGTTGTATCCCTTGGAAGTCTAAAATGGCATTACCCTAGAGACAATTGTTGGCAATCCGTCGCAATTGTGATTCAACAAATTAAAAATAAAAATAAAAATAAAAATAAAGAATTGTGATAAAGCAAAACTTCAGCATTCGATAACAAATAAAACTAACATTGGTCTATTGTTTTTTAAATGTGGGAGAAATTTGATAAATGTAATATATATATATATATATATATATATATATATATATTTACTTTTTCTATACTATGCTTTTTAATATATTTTAAGTTTATTGAAAGCTATTTTTATGAGTTTGGTATACCTAAGAAACTTTGTAAAGTAATTGCTAAAAATAAGAAATTCTGTAATTTATGTTTTGGACTTAGTTTACTGTGACAAGTTTTTCGCTAAGTTAGAGTTTTCAAATGAGAACGTGGGCTAAATCTAAGTTAAAGTACACATGTCAAGCTTTCTAAAAAGGTATTATGGAAAATAATTTGATCTTATTTGAATCTTTAATCAGACCTTCAAACTCAGGCCAAAATGCTACTCGTAGTAGGATTCTTTGCTTTCACACTAAATATTCAAATGAGAATATCTTGAGCTTTCAATATCAAAATTAGGCAATTCAAAAATCTAAATTCATCTACACATCAAGGAATACAAATTTCATGTAGGACTTCAAGTTAGATAAAATATTTTTGAAGGTCAAACTCCAGATGCAATATGAAGGACGAGATGGGTCTCATGATTTAATTAGGAAACTAATGGTATCGAACATCCCACTACGACTAAGAGTCTAATATAAAAATGGTGGGCTTTAGAACCCAAGAAAGATGCAAATAACGCCTCTAGCATGCCATGAATGAATGAATACAGCTAGGATGATAGGATATTGCAAGAAACTAAGTCATAAACAAAGTCTAAGTTGCAGTAAAGTTAGAATTACAACAGAGTTATGATAGCAGCAAAGTTTGTTCAACACAAATTCTGAGAGATTTATCCAATCTTAAAGACCAAATAAAAAAGGAACAAATTAAGTATCATAAAGACTTCTAATTAGCCTAATAATCTTAAAGAAATTTTGCAGCCAAGGAAGATGATAAATAGAGTAGAACACAGTTGAAACATGTTCGAAAAAACATTATTTTATTCTCTGCTTTTGTCAAATTTTCAAGAACTATGAACTAAACTCCTAAATTTGGTTCAAGAGGGATACACACCATCTCTATTAACAAGTTGTGAGAAGTAACGTTATCATTGTAATTCTTTCAAATTCAAGTATTTATTTTTCATTGTTCACAATTATGTTACTAATTGTTATTCAAGCTTATTGAATTATTTTGAGATGACATACATGCTTTATAGTTTCTTTCAATCCGTAATTGTTGTTAAGGACTATAATAAGAAGCATAAGAATTAATTTAATTATTGTAGCTCTCATCTTGATTTGATTTATTATGGAAGAATAAACTAAGTTAAATTGTCAAGCTTTTGAATGTTTGCAAAGAATAAATACAAAGACTTTATTCCTAAGACTACTGCCGAATGAATGAAAATTGCTTTCAATATTACATTCACTTGATAATAATAAATTGATTAGAGAGCTTTTTCTAATTAATATATTCATAATCTCATCGATTTTTCTCAGCTTTAATGGATATCAAATTTATTTGCTTGATGTAAAAGAATGTTTATTTTACTTTGATGATTAATAAATTTATAGGAATGGATATGTAAACCCTTGAACTGATTTAACAACTATCAATTTATTATTTTTAGAATTATTGTTTCTTGAATTTTTCATCTAAATTCTCTATTCTTTCTCATTTCAGTATATTGTAGGAAGATTAAACGAAATTTTTCTTAGGTTCGACCTTGTTTTTACGATCATACTATAAATTTCTTTGTTTGTGATAGTTAAGTCAGAATGATTGATGGTTGTAACGATCGACCAAAATATTCTATTTTATGGTTATGATGAGTGCTTCATTCATGCATATCTAAAACCTTATTTGGTTTTGGCTTACCTTCCTAGTGAAGAGAGAGCTTATAAATGACTTTTTATTTTTTATTTTTCTTAAGCTATTCTTTAACAGTATTATATGAAAAATAGGGTGGGCCTAAGAATCTTTTGGTAGCTCTAATCAACAATTAACCTTTCTAGTTCTTTTTAAAATTCTAAATAACCCATGATATTTAAAGGTTAGATTCTAATTTCTCCTTTGTTTCATACTCAATTATCGATATGGTTAGAGATTAAGGTAAAATCAATCCCTCACTTGGAATTACTTCTCTTTGCGTTTGTGATCTCCTTGAAACATTGATGGAAAATTAGTTAATACAAATTTCCAGAAATAGGTTCAAAAATCTCATTCACTCTTGAAACATTGATGGAGAATTAGTTAATTTGAAAGACATCATCAAGAACTCAAAACCTAGAATGAGTTTAGAAAACACCTTGTATCCATGCATTTCATCTGGTAATTCATCTACCAAATCAATGCAAAATTTATCTATAAAGGTCTATTTGTTTATATCATAATAGTCTATGCATATTCTCTAAGAACCATTTATTTTTCTTAATAAAAAAACTAGAGAAGAAAATGGGCTTTAACTAGGTTGTATAACTCATGCTTCTAAAAATTCTTTAATTGTTATATCAGAACCTTCTAGAATCTTAAACTAACCTTTGAATTGCATCATCTAATTGGCTATTTTTCTGAGCCTAGTACGTATTTGAAGAATGGTAAGACCTTTACTTGTGTGCTCCCCATCGTATGTTTCCAACTCTTCCTTAACACTATCAATTTGAATTTAAATATCATTTGGGTTAAAATATGTTTTAGGGTTATCACCGATTATTCCATGATTTGTAGGCATACATTAGCTGACTGGCTCCTGGGCTATGTGTCAGCATCTTATGGCCCATGAGTTTTTGACTGTGCCCTCACTCGCTTTCTTCTCCCTCGCACCGCTACTTCATTGCTTGCTGTTATGGTCAATGGCCACCCATAAGCACCGTTACAGAGTTATACTCAATCTTAGACATCCAACTTTCTTGGACAGAATTTACGTTTTCTTCTTAGGCTCCGTTTGTTTGCAGGAAAGTGAATTCCTTTTGGAAAGTGAATTACGGGGAAAGTGAATTCCTGGAAAGTGAATTCCGGGAAAGTATTTTCCGATGTTTGGTAGTGTTATGAAAAATGAACTGGAAAACACTTTCCAGTGTTTGGTTGTGTTATGGAAAACAAACTGGAAAATAATTTATTAATGAATTAATTTTTTTTTTCAAGTTTATCTAATATATATATATAATATAATATAATATTAAATATTAAATCATTTACAATAAAAAAAATGAAATCTAAAAAGTATAATGATGAATGTTTTTTTATTATATCCTAGATTCATACATAACTTATTTTATAAAATATAACTATATATGTCATATCATATTATAGAAAAAATATAACTTTTTTTTTATTCTGCTTTTTTGGATAAATATTTTTTTTACGGGTAAAGACAATTAGCCCTTTAATATCCCTTTAATATATATCAAATAAACATCAAAGATGATGTTATTATTATACTATTATTATTATTTTCATTATATTATTATTATTATTATTATTATTATCTATATAATGGTAATGACGATGTCGTTTAACTTAATAATAATATAAAAATAAAATCCTTATCCAAGAATAAAACAAAGAATGCACCTTCCCAAGTCCCAATCCTCTTATCATTTTCTCCAAAACGACAAGAAACCTGGCAAATCTTGGAGGCTTGAGAGCCCGCTTGTCTTTGAAGCAAGCTATATCGGATTGCCAAGATGACGATGAAGACTGTCGCCCTTGGCGTCATAGGCTTTCCTCTTCTATGGCTTCTTTTTCATGGGCTTCTCTTCTCGGGATCACCATCTTTCTTCTCCTTGTTGCCGCTGCTGTTTTTGCCTTCTTCATTCCCCCTGTTGAAAAGGTTTCGATTTTTCTTCTCCCCTTTCTCCCCCCACCGGTCTCTGTTTGGATTCCCCCCTTGTTAAGGTTAGATGATGTTGCCGATTGTGATTGATGAAGAAAAAATGTGTTTTATGTGGGTTGATTGATTAATTTTTGGTTAGTTTTAACTGTAGCATTTGACGAGAATTGATGAAGAGAAAAACTGTTATGTGTTGAAAATTTTATGGGAAAAATATCGCAGGCAACAGATCTATCCCAGGCAGCAGATTTATCCAAAAGAATATTAAGAAATTATGCCATAATATTTACAGATCTACTACGAAGAAGAAGAAGATAAAAACATAAAGAACGGACAAAAATGCTTTTATTCCTCAGCTTCCAATTGATTTTGATGAAATAAAAGAGAAAGAGACACTGTAGTATTTTGACAAATGAACGGACAAAAAAAAGGAAAGTGTTTTCCTTTCTTTAACAGAAAGAAAACACTTTCCTTTCCAGAGTGTTGCTTTTTTAAGTTTGACGGAATTGAGATTCCGTTGACTGTTTTTCCAAATAATTCCCAAACATTGGAAAACAAGGAAAGTGAATTCCAGGAATTCACTTTCCTGCAAACAAACATGCCCTTAGTTAATTTCCTTTACCGTCTGATTTTCCATTACAGCTGTTTTGATCTTCGAGATTTGGCATCCTTAATGATTAATTAATACTTGATTAAACACACATGTTTTCAAGGGGAATGATCAAAGAATATCTCATTTGCATGGATTTTTGTAATCCACAACCCATGGGACCATGCATAAACAAATTAGGATCCCTTGAATTTGCTAAGCTGACTGGTCAAAACTGCATTAAAGAAACTGCTCTGGCATCATTGCTCCTCCTTACATGGCCCTAGTAGGAATCCAGGGATCCAGGAGATAGATACTACAAGAGCAAGGAGACCCCATTAATTATCCTTGAGTTAGGAGCGAGGGAGTCCTTAATCTTGACTTGTACTCTTATTTACGTGTTTGAATTTAATGAGAATACATCATCACAAGATCCCTAGATAATTGAGTTCTTGTCTTCACTTATGACTAAACTCTCAACCTTGACCACTCTCCTTGTTTTCATGGCCACAATCGTAGTGAAGGTCTTTTCTTCTGGCAATATAAATTGATAGCAAGACCTTTAGATTAGCAGGTATTTGTCTCTGGCTAGCTTTTCTTGATCGGGTTCTTGCTCCTTGCTGTCTTCTTTCAGATAATAATGATCCAATAATCCAAAGAACTGACTAATTGTCAGGTTGGATGAAAGTAATGACTACATTTCTCATTAAGTTACACCCCAAGCTGTAACTAGCCAGCCTAGCTAGTGTTTTTTTTTTTTTTTGAAAGAAAGGTTTTATTAATTTCCCGTCTACCAATTATTAATTCAGCGCACTTTATAGCATTATTGGGGGACCAAATTATTAACCTTATTTTATATTTTTGAATTACAACTAAAAGTCTATATTATAAAATATGAATGCACTCCTTAAAAAATATAATGTATTTATGCACATCATAATAAACCGCAAATTGTATTTTTTTTTATTTTATAATATTGTAGAATTAGATTTTGAAATTTAAAATTATAAATAAAAATTAATAACATAGAATGGTGTGAAAGTTTAATTTTTATTTTATAACAAAATTTGTTTAAGGTCCATAAATTTGGTTGTAAAACTTATTCACAATTTTATCTATTTTATAGTTATGAGATATACAATGATCACAACCATAATTTTGTATAATATCGACGGAATAATCCGTCGGTATTTAAATATTGATTTTGTTGAGAAAACATTTATTGACAGGATCACATATTGTAAATGATCGTCGGAAAACTATCATCAGTGATTTTTATTCTATTGATCATTTCATCAATAATATAATCACCAATAAATTTATAGATATAAAAAATATGCCAAACAAAAAAAATTACCAACATAATTTCATCGGTAATTCTAGCAATGAGAATGGCATAATAGAGCATACAATGTGTAATTTCATTGGTGATTTAATTCATATTACCGATAACATTATTCCATCGGTAATTTACATATTGTTAGTGGCATTTTCTATAATTTTTTTGAACTCTAAGGAACTTTTTAAGAGGTTTTGTTTATCGGTAATTTTGTTTGTAATGATCAATGACAAAGTCTTGTAATGTTTTTCAACTATCTGAAACTTTCCAAGGAACTTAGTCCTTCGATAATTCTGTTATTATTTTTTTAAATGAAAATAAACAAAACGTAAAAAATTAAAAGAAATAAAACTAAAATTAAGGAACCAAATATTTATTATTAATTTAAAAATTATTAGTTTGAATACAATTTATCTAGAGAACAGAAGTTGGAGGAGGTGGATTTTCACCGGGACATGGTAAGCAAGGTAGACCACATGTACCATCGAGTTTTGACAATAAATCAATTTACAATCACCTAATGACCATCTCAGCACTATGCTAGGTCATCTTAGCAGTAAACTGGGTCATCTGAGATTCAACTTGTTCTCATACAATCACTTGGATGGTCAAAGATCAGGAGCTCAAACACGATTATGAGGAACCAATGATCGATACACTATGACTCATCCACATATCCTCAGTTGTAGTGTTTGAGATATCGTAAACCCAATTTCTATTAGGTCCACCAGACGATTCAGCCTCCATCCACAAATCTGATCGAGTTCTTGAATGATCCTCTTCATATTTCTCCCGAAACCGGGTGGTATATGTTTTCTGAAAAAATAAAAACTAGTCAGCTAATTTAAAAAAAATAATAACTTAAAAAAAAATGATTGAAATCCAACTTACCATGAACATTTGAGCTTGGCTATCCATGAGACACTACACCTTTTTCTAACTGTCATCATTTTGCATATGAGTTTTTATAAAAAATTGCATCAGTCTTGATTTGCTTCCAAAAACTTTAGCCTACATAAGGGAGCTACTGCTAGTTAAATATTTTTCATATAAAACCACAACTAAAAAAAAAATGTAATAAAAATGAATCTTACCATCCGTTTTGCATATGAAATGAACATAATGAATTTGGCGATGTGCGTGGTAATTGAATCATGAATCTCCCTGTTTCGGTTCTTCACATCATATCACAACCACCACACAAGATGCTCTAACGTCACGTGCTATATATAAGCTTGCCAGATAGCCTCCGAGACGTGTGAAGGTTTGAAATCCCTTCACATAACCATGTCTCCCCAGCCTGGAAGACCTTTTTCTTATGCATATTTTTTTTTGCACTTCATATCAAAAATCACGCAACCTATAAGATAGAAATAAATTATTGGTTAAGATAATAAAAAATAAAATATGAACATTTTGAATTCAATATTACCTAGTTGTGTTGTGATTCTCTCAAACCTTTCTAGTAATAGCATTGCCAGCTCTATCCTAATAAATTTTTTCATTGCACGTCAATTTTTGTAAAATAATTAGTTCATTAAAACTAAAACACTAACCAAACTAAAATAATAAAAAAATTTGTTCATGTATATATTAACCTTGAACTTTCCAAAGCATGCATCAATCATATAGTTCCATTCGGGCTTTTAAAAAAACCTATATCAACTAAAACAAAGGCACTTTAATTGATGATTTCATCGCCAATGTTATCGTGTGAGTAACCTCTATATTTGTAAACCTAAAATTCCAAATGTTCATTGCAATTAATTATTAAAGAAAACTATCCATTGTTGTTTATTTTTTAATTATGTAGGTGATGAACACAAACTTACATTGAGTGATCAACCTTCCATTGAGAAATGTACTTTTTAGTACATATATCCCTCTTAGAACAAACACCCCCTTTGCGATGTTGCATTGTACTCAATGAGTCTGCGTCGAGAAAGAGTACATGTGTCTCAGGTGCCTAATCATGATCGCCACCTAGTGACTCATGGTCATCAAATGTGTTGCTAGAAGAACTAACAACGCTCATATCTATATTATTCATTAATGACATTGCCTTCATCATCTAAACAAGAATATGACATAAAAAAGATAATGATATTCTCAATATATCTTATTTTAAAAAAATTTAGCAGCACCTACCATATACAGAAGACTACCCATTATTACCTGTAAATACACATCAACAAATAAAGTCATAAATCAATTGATTGTATTTATGACTATTAAAATTATAAAATTTAATTCTCAACCAACCCAATGTTAAATAATGGAATGGAAAAAAAATAGTTAAAATGGATAAAAAAAACTCAAGTCAACTTGGCTAACTCGTAAAACTTGTGACTCAAGTGATGCTTATATTTTATTTTAAAGAAAGCAAAAAAAAAAAACAATTATGAAGCTTAATTCTCAATCAATCTAGATTTGAAGAATGGAGTTGATAAAACAATTAACTAAAAATAAGAACAAAAAAAAACTCGTGTCAACACAACCAACTAGAAAAACTCGCGACCGGGTCATAAGATGATAACACTATAGAAAACAAATTGAAATGAATTATGAAGTTGAATACATAGTAAACTCAATGTTGGAGGATAAAAAAAAAAAACTAAGTTTGAAATTAAAAAAAAAATTCTCAAAAATATTGAGGGCCAAAATGAAAAAGATCTTGACATTTAACTATTTATTGCTACTATAGTGAAATGCCAAATCTTTCAATATATGCTAATAAGAATTAATCAGTTAAAGATATTTAATATTTGTTTGCAAGGTGACATTTATTTTCCTTGTTCATAGATGGCATAATTGATCGTGTCTAAATGCAAAGAGTGTCATAAATGTGACGTTAACAAGGGCCAAAATTAGAGATGGAAAAGAGTAGTTTTTTTAGCAATTAAAAGAAATGGATAAAATAACACAATACATAAAATATTTAGGAAAGTAGCACAGTTTAGAGAGCCGCATATGACATCCACGAGTCAGAAGTGTCATTTGTGACTCTAGAAAATTAAAAATAGGCTGAAACAATTTACAAAAAAAAGGAGAAAACAGTGAGAGAGGAGAGAGAGAGAAATAAAGAAAGAAAGAAAAATACCTCGCAAACACATTGAAACTCCGATATCGACACTGCCAGTATCGTTGGAAAGATATTTGATGAGATGAATCCAACGATACCAAGAAAGGTCATGAACGGTGACTAGAGTGGGAAACATCGATTGTCCAAATACGTCGGGGCTCATTTGCCATCGGACAGCTTGTGAGGCACACTTCGGTCACTATTGATGACCTTCCTTGATGTCGTTGGATTCATCTCATCGAGATCTTTCCAATGGTATTGATGGTGTCATTATCAGAGCATTGATGTACCTCAGGTATTTTTATTTTTATTTTCTTTGTTTTTTTATCTCTTATCTCTCTTCCTTGTAATTTATGAAGAGAGAGGAGCGAAAAAAAAGAGTAAAAAAATATAAAAAGATCCTGGAGACACAACCAAGCTCTGGTGATGATATCACTGTTATTGTTATAAAAATATCAATGAGAAAAATCCAATGACATCAAAGAAGGTCACAAAATGTTGACCGGAGTGTGCCACATGAGTTGTCTGAAGGCAAATGAACCCTAATATATTTGGACAGCTCATGTGGCCCAATTCAGTCACTATTCGTGACCTTCCTTGGTGCTGTTGGATTTGTTTCATCGATATCTTTCAAATAGTATTGATGGTGTCATTATTAGAGTTTTGTTGTATCTTTGAGGTGTTTTTCTTTCTTTCCTTCCTTGTTTTTCTCTCTATCATCTCTCCTTTCTCTTTGTTTTAAATTGTGTTAGTCTATTTTTAATTTTGGAGAGAGTCGCAGATGATACTTGTAACTCAAAAGTCATAGATGTCATATACGACTCTCTAAATTGTGCTACTCTCCTAAACATTTTTTGCACTATTTTATTTTATCCTTTTTTTAAAAAGTGCTAAAGTACAAAATACTCTAGAAAATAAAGTAGTTTTGAACTCTTGTATCATAAAAAAATTGATAAAATAACATAGTGCACAAAATATTTAGAGAAATAGTATAGTTTAAAGAGTTGCAGATGACATATGCGATTTACGAGTCACAAGTGTCATCTACGACTCTTTCAAATTGCAAAACTAAAAAAACAGAGCATTTAATGAGAGGGGAGAGAAATAAAAAAAGGAAAGAAAGAAAGAAAAAGACCCTAGAGACACATCAAAACTTCAATAATGACACCACCAGTACCGTTGGAAAGATCTCAACAGGACGAATCAAACAACATCAAGAAAGGTCACCAATGATAACTGGAGTGGGCCACACTAGCGGAACAAAGACATGTGAGCCCTGACATCTTTGGATGGCTTGTATGAACCACTTCGTTCATTGTTTATGACCCTTTCATGTCATTGAATTCGTCTCATCAAGATATTTTTTAATGGTATATATGGTGTTATCATTGGAACTTTGGTGTGCCTTTAGGGTTATTTTCCTTTTTTCTTCTTTGTTTTTTCTCTCTCCTCTCTTCTCCTTGTAATTTGTGAAGAGAGAGGAGAGAGAGAAAAGTAAAAAAATAAAAAGATCCTGTAAGCACACTGAAACTTTGATGATGACAACACCGGTATTGTTGAAAAGATCTTAATAAGATAAATCCAATGATACCAAAAAAAATCACAAACAATGAATGAAATGCGTCACACGAACCGATCAAAGGTGTCCAGTCACCGTTGGTGACCTTTCTTAGTGTTGTTGAATTCTTCTTATCAAGATCTTTCTAACGATACCGGTTATGTCATTATCGGAGTTTTGGTATGTCTCCGAGGTCTTTTTCTTTCTTTATTTTCTTTTCTTTTTTATCTCTCTCCTTTATTTTTATTAAATTATGTGTTTACCAGTTTTGCAATTTGATGTTATTTGTGACTCTTTAAACTATGTTATTTTTTTAAATATTTGTTTTTGCACTATATTATTTTATCATATATTTTTTTACTAGACTAAAAAACAGAAACAAAAATAAAAGACTATAGAAAAGACGATTAATGTGGTGGCTTTGATCAATAGAGACTCAATTTATCCAACATTGATTGGACAATATTGCAAGCTGATCACGTCAATACCATGTGCGTCTAGATGTCTTTCTACCCTGTAATTAAGAAATTAACTGTAGTGGGTCTGATCTTCCATTTTGATTTTTGGATTGAACAACTTATGAAAATGTTCTCATTTAATTTGGTCTAGTTAATTTTAAATAGCATCTAGTTGAATTGTGTGGAAAAAATACTTCTTAGAAGGTTGTTTGCTATTTTTTTTTTTTTTGCCTTTTGTTTTTTAAAAAAGACATGAAAATTTAATGATTTTCATTTTTTTGTTTTAGAAAAGAAAATTAAATTGACAACAAATTTTGAAAACTAAAAATATATATTTCAAAACTAGTTTTATGCATTATCATCATAAGTTTTCAAAGTTAGAGTTCGGTTAGGAAGTTAAGAAAAAAGTGCAGATCATGTTTAAGGTTTGGGTTACGACTTAGTGTAAGGTGCTCGGGATTCAGGTTAAGATCTAATTCAAAATGGTTAAGGGTTCGGAATCGAACCATGAACACCTAATGTTTAGGTTGAGAATTGGACCCAACACCTGAGTTTTAGAGAATTGACAAGACAAATCAAGAACATTAAAGACAAATCCACTCACTGCCTTTAAGTGATGAGTGTGCCTTACACCGGCCATTATTAACAACTTTTTTTGATATTTATGAATTTATCCCGTTAAATTCTTTCTAATTATATCTAAAATGTTATTATTGTAACTTTTTTTACAATTAAAATATCTCACTTCTATATATGACATTTTAAAATATTGCGCTTACCACTGTTATTTTCAAAGAAAAGTTTTTACAGTTGCTAAATTACCAAAACGTTTTTTAAAAAGAAATTAGAATGGGACGTGTAGCTGTTGATTTGACGAAAAAAAAAAACCATGAAAAATATACAAGCGGCTAAACTCCCAGGGTTTTAGGGCATGTTTATTTTTATGTTTCAAAAATATTTTTTAAAAAATTTAATTTTTATTTTATTTTTTTATTAACTTTAAATTAATATATTTTTAATGTTTTCAAATCATTTTAATATGCTAATATCAAAAATAATTTTTAAAAAATTAAAAAATATTATTAATATATATTTTAATACAAAATATTATTAAAAAAATAACCACAACTATATTATCAAACAAGTTCTTAATTGGTAACGAGAATTTTGTATAAAGAGAACGTTTTCGAAAGGATTCGTGAGCATGGTGAGGTGTAGAGACTGCGCATGAGGTAAAGGGTTTTGGTTTTATGGGTAGAGAGGAGTGGATTTTTTTATTAAACTAATTCATGATAAATACCTCATTAATTCCTTTCTATTAAGAAAGAAATTTACCGCATTTATAAAAGATTTTGAAGAAATTTCCCCCATTTATAAAAAAAAATTTGAACAAGTAAAAGATGGAGACGCGGAGGGCTGTTAACAAAGATGAACTAAGATTTAGGGTTAGGAGATTTATATTTCAGGTTTCGGGTGAACCCGATTAAAAAATTCTTAAAAACAATTTTAATCAAAAAACTGAATTACCATCTTATCCGTTTATTTTTATGTTATAAAAGTATTTTTTTAAAATAATTAAAATTTTTATTTTTTATTTAAATTTATTTTTTGTATTTTTAAATTATTTTATGTGATGATATAAAAAATAATTTTTGTAAATAAAAAAAATATTATTTTTATATATTTTAAAATAAAAATATTTTAAAAAATAATAATTATTATACTTTTAAAAATTAATAAAAAAGAAATTATGAGTAGACAGCCCGTCGGTATTATATTTCAAGTTTCAGTATGGATATCTATGGATGCCCATTGACCAATGACTCCGACGAAAAATAAGAGATTTTGAAGGGGTGGTGGAGTACAGGGTCGTGGATTGTGAGAGGCAGCGACTCTTGACCTTTTTATCTCTTCCTCCTCCCTTTCTTCAATGCCTATAGTAGGGGCAGTGTTGACTGTTGAGGGGTGGGGGCCCTACACGCAGAGGCCTTTACTTCTAAAGCACTTGCTTGCGACCCTCTCTGCTTTGCTCTCTACTGTGCTGGTCATAAATACCGCAATTACTACACCTAGTCTACTACATCTATCCTCCTACTACATATACACCTTTTTTTTTTTTTAGAATTACTGCTGCACAAAAACTATTAAGATTAGTACGAAAATCACTGTCAACATACTAACATATTAAATTTCACTTCAATAATAAAATCAGGTGTTTTTTCAATGCCATAAGTTAGGGTTAATTTATTCTTTTTATAGTAATTTATTAGTCATTAAAAAATTATATAGAGATACATGCATTACTTTAACATTTTTAAAATAATAAAATAACTTATTTACTCCAAGTAAAAAAAATTAAAACTCTATACCAAGAATATTTATGTCTTTATATTTTTTGAAAGTGTAAAAATATATTTTTACTCTTAGAATAAAAAAAAATTAAAGCATACATTCAGTGTCATTTTTAACTTTTTAGAGCAGCTTTTTTTTTATTATTAATTTCAAATTCATTAAAGGCATTTTGATATTTTTACATTGAATAATTTATTTTAATATTTAAAAAGTTGTTGCATGAACCAGCGCGTGAGAGACACTTGTTCCCTTTGAACAACTCGTGTAATGCCTCTTTGTTGTTACACATGCTCTTTCGTTGTTTTGTTAGAAGTGTCGATATATTATCTTTTACATGGTGCAACGCGTATTAGTAGCATATGGATGGCTTGTCGTTATGGTTATTGTTTTCTTTTATTTTCTCTTCTCTTCCTAAAATAGTACATGTTGGTCATCTTTTTTTATTTCAATTTTAATCTTTATTCTTGTCGCATGTGGACATTGGAGCGAGCTGATGTGTAAAAGAGGTAAAAAATTGAGAGTTGCCACCTAATTTTATGGTAACTAGAAATTCTAACTGATCTTTAAAGGTTTTGAGTAAGAGGGTAGTTATGTAATATGAAAGATAGATATCACACTCTACATCTTGCTTAAGAAAATCTTGATTATTGTTTGTTTTCAATGATAGATGTGTTTTATTGTTGTCTGCCTAAATTGATATATATATTATTCAAGGTATCATTTTTATTCATAAAACAATGTTCAAAGGACAAGGTCTAATGTTGGACCTTATTATCGTGGATTATTTGGAAATGATGGGTGCATCCATATATAAGGCTTATTTTAGGTTGAAAAATTCATATTATCTATTTGAAAATTTTATTGATTAATATCCCAAAGATCATGTATTAATTAATGCTATTAGTTACTTACTGACATCCAAAGAAAAAGGTTCAATATTAGGTCACACCATCTTGAGTCAATTGCTAATTAATAGAAACAATCAATTCATCGATCAAGAATTAATTGATACTATTGTCTTATAACCGACATCTAAAAGATAGGATCTAATATAAAATCATTTCAGTTAGCTAATAGAAACAATTAATATAAAGATAATTTATTATTATTTATTATTATTATTATTTTTAATTTTTAATCAACATCTAGATGACATGATCTAATGTTAGACCGTACCATCTTAGATTGATTAAAATTATCATTCTTTATTATGTTTTTTTTATGGAAAATTCAATATGTTGGTTTATACCTACAAGCAAGTCTACTATTTTTTTTAAATCCTTCAATTACACTCCATATATGCTTTTGAAAAATTAACAACAAATAAAATGCAATCCAGCAACATTAATCATTTTTAATTTTATTGACAACTCTTCAAATTTCTATTTACCTTTTTTTTTTAAGATCATGCTTTCAAAGCTAAGGCTTATCTAAAGTCAACATTTTTTTTCAACTCAATAGATCATTCATTTTTATTGTTTTTTATGTTGTTATTTTCTTTGAAAGAAAATTACCAAAACATTTAACATGTCAATTACTCTAAAATCATTTCACATAAATTTCTCTAATAGCTTTCTCAAACAAATGATAAAAAAAAAAATCAAAATCAAATCATAATAAATCAACCAAATATTCAATTACAATAATAGTAAAAAAAAACAAAATCTATTATTTTAAAACTTAAATATCAATCAATCATCAATCCAAACTTTAAAATTCTAACATCCTCCACACATATATATATATATATATATATATATATATATATAATTGGTTGAATATTAAAGCATAATAGGGTTCTAGTCGATAATTGAAAACCTTCCGGTACAGGGAAGACATTTCAATATATTTTAGACAATAAATCATCTAGCCCTTATATATTTTTTTATGAGACCAAAACAAAGCAACTTCATTTTAAACCAAAATAAACCATTTTGGTCGACACACACTGTTTAATTTAAATGGAATGGAATTGTTTCGGTAACTCTAGATTAATTAGGGCTTTAATCTTCTTTTTCAATTGCAACCTTCAATCTTTGAGTTTTTAAAATTAAACCCTCAATTAAATCTAATTTTTAGGAATTATTTCAATTTCACACCTAAAAGTTTTTAATCGGATCCTCTAACTTTAGTACCTTTTCAACACAGCCCTTAGTTTTGGATATTTTCAATAATGTTCTTAATTGGTCTTTCGAACTTTTTTTTTTTTTTTCAATTAAATTGTTGATTGCACCAATTAGGCTAATCACAGCTTCAATGGGTCCTTGATCTGCCAATCATTGCAAATTAATAATAAAAAAAATTAATTGTGACATCCCTCTTAAAAAAAAATAAAAAATAAAAAATAAAAATCAAGCCATTTTCTTTTTCTTTGAATTTTGAAACTTTGACCAAAATCAATATCTATGAAATGTTGTGAGGCTAGCGTTGTCTTTTCAAATTGTAGCAAATATTATGGGTGTCGAAATGGCTAAAATGTCGTGTTATTGAGTGATGACCGATGACATTCAAGATACTTCCCTTCCCTTCCGTCCCCTGCCTTGCCTCTCTCTCCTATTTAATTACACCCTACTAGGAAGTGACAAGCCCATTTATTTTCTTCAGTTCTGCTTCTTCTTTCCACTAATTAAGGCCATGGTCATGGCTGAAAAACAGATCTTTGTTTCCATGGTCCTTGTTTTGCTTTTGGCTGTTTTTTCTAGTGCTAGCCATCACCATGCAGTAAATGAAGTAGAAGAAGAAGCAGACAGGATATCTTCACTTCCTGGCCAGCCTAAGGTCTCTTTTCAGCAATTCTCTGGCTATGTTACTGTTAACAAAGTTGTTGGTAGAGCTCTCTTCTACTGGCTCACTGAGGCTGTCCATGACCCCTCGTCTAAACCCTTGGTTGTTTGGCTCAATGGAGGTCAGACCCCTTCTGCTCTCTCCTTCTCTCTACACATGTCTCGATGCATATCGCTAGTTTTATTTTCTGTTACTGTTGTATTGGTCACTAGTGATCCATGCTCAAAAAACACTTCAGTGGTTCTTGCTGTCAACGTGCATTCTCTTTTATTTGGAACAAGAATTAATATATATCGTCTTTGTTTCTCATCTTTAAGTCCAGAAACAGATTACTTTTCTTTGTTGCCGACATGACAATGAATGATGAAGATTTTAGATTCTTCTAGGAGTACAGAGTAGTAGTTATCTTTTGGAACTAGAATTGAAGTTGCTATTTACTTCGTACTTGCAACTCTTGAACACCTGTTTTGTTCTTTGGAACTCGAAACTCCTCCAAAGAAACAGTTGTAAAGAGGCATGGAAGTTTAACTCACTTGCTTTTCTCTAGTTAATTTGCTGGAGAAAAACTAGGAAGAAAAGAAAAGAGTGGCCAGTTCCCACATGAATGGCAAACGTGGCCTACCAATGCCTAAAAATGATGACCCAACTACTCATAAATGATGGGATGCATAGCCTCTTTCTCCCCTTTATTAACCACCGATGAGAAAACAGAAAAGAAATTGATACCTTGAAAAAGCTAAAGAAAAAAAAATAATAAAGGAAAGAAAAATCACAACGCAAGAATACAAAAAATAAACAATTACATGTCTAAATACACGAACTCTCTGAGTCTTCTGCATGGAGTGATCAGAAAGATAAATGCTTGAAAGCAACCAAAAAGAGGGCTCATTATTAGGTTACAGCAATTACGATCTCATAGCCATCAATGTCAGCTTGTGTAGGTGTACCATGAATGCATATTACTAAACCAGCAAATTATAGCGTCACCCATTTTGTCTTCTCTTGGTAAACCCCACTCATTAGCTTAAATTTTACCCTCGCTACAGTTCATACACTCAACTAGTCAACTTCGCATAACATATCTTTCTCTGAAATGAAATATTTACATCACTCTGTCTATTGCGTCGAGTCTCAGAGAAACCTCGCATGTTGAGGCACATAGAAGATGTGGAGTCGAATTTATTGGCACTACTTTTCACCATTTCTAGCAAAACCATATATTGTGGTATCTTTTTTGGGGCCCATCTCATTTGAATCATGATCTTGATTTCATTACCTCTTACTTGTAAACAAGCAGGTCCTGGTTGCTCTTCTGTGGCATATGGTGCTTCTGAGGAAATAGGGCCATTTAGAATCAACAAGACTGCCTCAGGATTGTACCTTAACAAGTTCTCATGGAACTCTGTGGCCAACCTCTTGTTCCTGGAAACTCCTGCTGGTGTTGGCTTCTCTTACAGCAATCGGTCCTCTGATTTGCTTGATACTGGCGATATTCGCACTGGTAGAATTCGTTTTATGTCATAGTTTGATAAATTATCGCTAAGTTTGTTAGTTGTTGAAGAAAGAAAGTGTGCATATAGGTTATTTTTGTTGGCCATAATTTGAAAGACCAGGCAGCACCACTACATTATAATGATGATACCGCAGGTCCTAGTGTTTATCAATGGTAGCAATCGATACTTGTCATGATATGTGCCAATGTATAATTGCATATTGCTGGTTATAGTGGACCTTTGGTCCACATTTAGTGCATTTGTTAAACGGCAGGGGAAGTTTGATATAGGATTTTTAACCATTTCAGGGACTACTATGTCTTTGGATTGTCTATAATTTGTAGTGTTCGCGTCAATATCTGAACGTTATTAATCTGGTAGTGCATAATTGAAACCTGTTGCAAGCCATTTTTGCTAACCATTCGACACTCTGCACTTAAGGAATATCCGGAGGAAATCTTATTAGCCATTGAGAAGTATGTTTTCAATTGTATTTTAGTCTGATTTTTTCATCATGATTCAGCCAAGGACTCGTTGGAATTTCTGGTTGGATGGATGAATCGATTCCCACGATACAAGAACCGAGAAGTATATCTTACCGGAGAGAGTTATGCAGGCCACTATGTTCCTCAGCTGGCTAGAGAAATTATGATGTACAACAAAAGGTCCAAGCATCCAATAAATCTTAAAGGATTTATGGTAACTTTTCATCCACACAGTGGAACTACCTAATAGCTTCATTTGCATTGCTTTATTCTCACTTGGGTGTTCTGCACAATCACAACCAGACAGATCATGGACTGATCAAATTTTGTTTTTCGTAAAGGGTTTTATGTGCTTAATAATATTACATTCCCAGGCACCATTCATCAGACATTATGATATGCAATGCCTGATTTTGTAGGAATTTCAATTCTATAAGAGAAAAGCTAGTGACTAAGGTTATGTTTGTTTTTTGGAAAGTGATTTTCAGAAAACTAATTTTCTGTGTTTATTTGCCATTAGAAAAGTTGGTAAATGGAAACCACTTTCCAATAAAAAAAAAATTTAGCATTACATTACCAAATATCGAAAAATAATTCACTTTCTCGAATTCACTTTTTAAAAGAAAATTACTTTCCAACAAACAGGGCGTAAAAAATATACTTTCTTTCCCTGTGCATTGCATTCCTGCAATCAATAAATCGATATGAAATGGTATCCAGGTTGGGAATGCAGTTACGGACAACTATTATGATAACCTTGGAACAGTGACGTACTGGTGGAGCCATGCGATGATCTCTGATAGAACATATCGGCAGCTCATCAACACGTGCGATTTTCGAAGGCAGAAGGAATCAGTCGAATGTGAATCGTTGTATAGTTATGCCATGGATCAAGAATTTGGAAACATTGATCAGTACAACATTTATGCACCGCCCTGTAACAACTCTGATGGCAGCACCTCCACTCATCAGAGTATTCGATTGCCTCACCATCCCTACAAGGTATGTGTAATTCGAGTTCCTATACCCAAAGTAATACTAGCAATAGTAATAGGACTAACAATTCTGAGTAAGTTTTGTCAAAATCCATATGCTATAACCTTAGGATTGATACCTTCTATTTTTTCTGTAACTATCAGGTTGTCAGGCCATTGTCTGGCTATGATCCCTGTACTGAAAAATATGCTGAGATTTATTACAATAGACCAGATGTGCAGAAAGCACTCCATGCCAATGTGACCAAAACTCCTTACAAGTGGACAGCTTGCAGGTGAATTACCAGAACACTGGGCATGTATACAGTCAATGTGCAAAAAACAATCAAAGGGAGTTCATACGTTTTCCTGAAGAACTAAATTGATGTTTTTGTTTATACAGTGAAGTACTAAATCGTAACTGGAACGACACGGATGTTTCGGTTCTCCCAATTTACCGAGAAATGCTTGCTAGTGGACTGAGGATTTGGGTATTCAGGTCAGCTATTTTTCTTGGCTTACTACAATGATCCCACAACGTTATTATTCAAATGTAATGTTTAACTGAGAATCACCTTCTCTTTTCCATTGAACTATTGCAGTGGCGACGTCGACTCGGTTGTGCCAGTTACAGCTACTAGATACTCCCTTGCTCAACTTAAATTAGCGACAAAAATTCCATGGCATCCTTGGTATGTTAAGAAGCAGGTCAGCATTCTATCCATCTTCTTTGTTTATATTGGTATGGAATTGATAGAATGTTGTAATAATAGTCTTATATTGCCGACTAGGGAAACCTACCAGAATCAGTCCTTGTTAAATGTGTTCAACCACTTGAGCATAGAACAGAAAGTCAGAGCAATCCAGCTTACCAAACTTTGTCACCACTTGGTCATTGTTTTCGTCTGTTCTTGATTCGCCCACTTTAGCATAGCTATCGATACCTAACATAAGATTCTGATTAAGGCTTCATCACGATAGATACAAACAAACAATGTCCTTCTTTTAGCTGCTGAGCTTTAATCAATTAATGACCTGATTTTCAAACCAATTAAAGTTGTGATAAATAATTGGATGTGGTTTTGTGAAGGTGGGAGGGTGGACAGAGGTATATGAAGGGCTGACATTTGCAACAGTGAGGGGGGCTGGTCATGAAGTGCCACTTTTCAAGCCAAGAGCAGCCCTTCAGCTATTCAAATCATTCTTGAAAGGGCAGTCCCTTCCCAAGTCTTGAAAGGAAAAACCCTCCTGGATTTTAGTGAAACATGCTGTTGTTATTGGTGGAAAGTAGACGAAAGGATGTCTCATTTTTAGTTGGAAAGGAAACTGTTATTCTATGAACATTGACTGACTGCTCAGCATTTACTTGATTGAATTGTTATCTTTCGTCCTCGTATCATGTCTACCTTTGCAGTCCATGTGCTCTTATGACTTCACATTTGTTATTTTGTTTATGGTATATGGTGTTTCAAGGTAAAAAAAAAAAATGGTATAATTAACCAGTGCCTCTACTTTCTGAGCAACAACATAATTGTAAACAAAGAGAGAGAGAGAGAGAGATTAATGTCAACCAGTGATGATGTCCTAACAACCAGAATATTTATTACGTTATTTATTAGTTTGTGGGCAGCGGTTAATCAAGCTTTCAGGTAAATAGTTTTCTTCTCCTTAATTGGCCTAGGAAACACTAAATTGATGCAACTATATTCCTCCATTATTTTGTCAATCTTGTATATATAAAATATCTTGATATTCTTTATTTTATATTTTGAAAGTATTTTTGGATGTAAGATTCAAAAAATAAATTAGAGATAATTCAGACCATGTTCCAGCCTATGTCGAACATTAGCAGATTTAATCTCTGATCGATATTTTGTGTAGAGCTTGTGCTCTAAAGGTTGAAATGAAGTGATTCTAGTTACATTAGAAAGCTAACATTAATACATTTCTATACATATATAGCAAGAAAGAAAGAAAAAAACATGGAAATCACAGCTTTCAAAGACAAATCTCGCATTTTATCAGTGTTGACTTTCGGTCATTCTGACTTGAATATCTTAAGTTAGAGAAGTTCATTTAACGCAAACTCAATTCTTTTGGATTCTTGACTCGAAGACCTAACCGCCTACCAAGTTTTAGTAGAAAACGAGCTTGTATGAGAGATATATATGATTTTTCTAAGACGACTTATAATTTTTGCCAACAAACATGTTTTGTGAAGAAACAAGTCTAATTTACTTTCCAAGTATGCAAAACGACATCTAAGTCTTTATTTGGGCAATTTAACTTCTCAAAGTCCAAAGTCAAAGCTTGAAGATTTTATGCAACACTCTTTTTTTTTAGGAAAATAGGTATTGCACTATTTAAATATAAATTGTCTACTTAGAAAAGGACCATTTTGTAGAGAAGTAGAGATTAGGGTTTCCTATCAAATAAAAAGAAAGAGAGAAAGGAAGGGAGGAGCGGCCAGAAAGAGAAGAAAAAATCCACACTTTCCTCATATGCCTGAAATTATGTATTCATCTCTTCGTTTCATTAGTTTTTCGATAGACATGTAAGGTTAAGTTCTTTTTCTTGGTTGCAACAACACAAGAAACCTTTGAATTTCAAAAACTATGAGATCTATTTTACCTTTTCTTTTCAGTTTATATGATGAGTATGCTTGTTTTCCTATGATTATTTAGTTTTATTGTTAGAACGAACTCTAAGTTATTATTCTAATTAATTTATTACTAAGTTTGCTATCAAAACCAAATTTGTGATATATAAACTTGTGAAGCAACTAAGTTTAATAATTATGGCAAATCTATGTTATTAATCTTAAAAAAAACATTCGGTCAAATAAAATATAGACTACAAACAGTTATGTTGTCTAGATTTATCAACCTATCTAGTTCTTCAGGTTGCCATTGAATTAAATTACTAGTACAGATATTGTGGTTGTTTAATGGTTAGGGTTAGTTATACTGCGGATCGATTAACTAACTAATATTTTTAAAAAAATCCAGAATATAAATTGATGTATCATTTCAATGATCAATTCTGATTTCCGTAAGTAGATGTTTACTTGAGACCAAGGTTTTCTCTCTTAATAAGTTTCGAATGTATTTAATTTAGCTTGATTGTTTTATTCTATTTACCATAGCATAACCTAGATAACCTCAAAACCCCTCAAATTCCATATCATCTAACATAAAAACTTGTACTAGACCTTCCTCGTGGGATGGACCAATTGATTCCTCTATACTATCTTGTTTATTTAAGCTAGGGTAATTAATTTGTGTGACCACAACGTTATAACACAAATTAATAGTAAAGCCCTACCTATAAAAATAGTTCTAATTGGGGGATTTAAAGACACTCCAATGATAAAGTCAGTAACTTTATGGGAAAGACAAGAAATAATTTAAAAGAGCTTTAAATTCTAAGAACAAGTGATGCTTGTTCTTGTATTCTAAAAGGATTAATACTTTTAAATATATACAAGCTCTTAAGAAATAAAAAGGTTCTGAACGTCTTACCTAGATGGTTTAGGGGATGTTTATACTCTCTGACATTGTCGTTTTCAAATAAAAAAAGGACTAAAATGTCATTTTCTTTCAGTGACATTAATAAGGAACAAATATCACTTACATATGATTAGTAAGATAATAAGTATGGTAAGTCTCTCAAGAGACCTTTTGTACATCTATAAGTGTAGATAAATCATTACCTCATACACGGATGATTTATATAATCATTCTATAAGCAAGATTCCTTACTCTTGAATACTTAAGACATGAGATGTAACTTGACCTAAGTTAAAGGGCATGATGAATTATGTTACCTTGGGTTCAACTGATGACTCAACCCAAGCATGTTGGGTTTGGTATCTCACCAGGGTCATGTTTCCTTGGGTTTAGCTGATAGATGAACCTAAGGATGATGGTTAAACCTAAATAAATTGGGTCTAGCATCTCGCCAAACTCATGTTCTGTTAGGTTCGGCTAATCGCCAAACCCAATTGTTTTGGGTCTAGCATGTCACTAACCTATCTTGTTATAGACTCTCTTAAGTCTTAAAATGATACACTAAAATAATTACTTATCAATTGAGAAGATTGCTTGGTGATGGTCTTTGTGGAAAATAGATACTAGAAGACGAGCAATAGTAAAAATATAAAGAATTTCCTTGGGTACATCCGATATTGGGTTTGACATCTTGCTGAGAAAATTATTAAATATTTATTAAAATTATATTTCAATAAATATAAAATATATTTTAGAAACAAAAGTTGGCTCATGCGTACAACACACTCGCTAGCATTTTGAGAGCCTCTTTCATCTTCGGACAACATATGAGGCATCATAAGATGACAAAATGCTTCTTTACATGGTGATGTTGAAAGCTTTCTGACATACTCTTCCTGGTGGTTGGGCACATGTACACGATGGCACAATAGTTAGGCTCCGGTGAACTTTTGTTTTTCTCCTCCTTTTTTTCTCTTTATTCTCCTTGGGTTTTGCATTGGCATGCCAAAATATAAAGGTATCCTATCATTAGTTTTTTATATTCAATTTGGTTCTTATTTTTAAGATTGCTATTTGTTTTGTTTTTTTTATATATTTTTTATTATTATTATTTGTGCCTTCAATTTCCTTGTTCATCATTTAGTTTTATTTAATTTTTATATCAAATTTAGTTCTCATTTTTTTGGTTTTTGTTTTTTTTTATCATTCTCTTAATTGAATTTTGTTTTCAATTTTATTCCTCAACATTTGATTTTAATTTATTTTTATGTCAAATTTGGTAACCATTGTTTTTATTGCTATTTGTTTTGTTTTAGATCTTTTTTTATTATACTCCTTCTTTTTTTCTCAATTCATTCCTTAGTATTTCGTTTATTGAGAATTTTGCTTCATTCTTTTTTAAGGTTTCCTTTTATGTAGTTAGTCTCGGACTCATAACTAAGATCATGAGTTTTAAAGGTTAACACTGGTTGACTTTAGTCCTTTTTTTAAAATAATTTTTTAAAATTTCATCCTTAAGCATTTTATTTATTGAGAATTGGTCTTTATGTTTTTTTTTTCACTTTTCTTTCAATAGGATTATCTTAATCTTATGTTCATAGTTGCGAGGTTAGTGAGTCAACCTAATATTAACTTGGGTTTTTTTTAATTCTTTTTTTTTAATATTTTATTTTTAGTTTCAACCTTTAACATTAGGTTGTTTGATAATTAAGCTTCATAATTTTATTTTATTTGCTTTCGATGGGGTTATCTCGGTATCATAATCATATTGTAGATTTTGCAAGCTAACTTAGGTAGGCTCGAGTCGATTTTGTTTTCACCTTTTTTGAATTATAGTTTTTTTATTCAATTTTGTTCTATAACATTTTAATTGCTAGAAATTGAGTTTCAAACTTTTTCCATATTGCTTTCTGTTGGGTTATCACTTTCTTATTTAATTTTTTCTTCTTTAACAAATAAGATCCTTCAACATTTGATTTTTTTTAACATTCATTTAATTTTTCAATTTTATCCATCAACATTTGATTGATTGGGAATTAGTCTTCATGATTTTTTTCTTCTTTCTTTTCTATGGGATTATCCCAATCTTATATCCATGATCAGTGCGTTAGTAAGTTAACCCGGTTTGACTCTATTTTTTTATTTTTTTTATAATTAATTATTTTTTAGTTTCGCCCTTCAACATCGAGTTATTTTCTAATTGAAATTAATAGATTTATTTAGTTCACTTTCGATGGGTTTATCCATGTATCATGTTTAAGTCATATATTTGATATGCTAATCCAGATAAGCTCAAGTCGAGGATTTTTTACTTTTTTCTTTGTTGTTGATTTTTTATCAATTTATTTATTATCATTGTATTTTTTATATTAATACATTAAATTATTCAAGCATATAAAACCTAATCCAATCAATGAACAAAGTCTTGAATTTGTTTTTTTAGAAACATTGGCCACACACTAACATAATTTGTTTTTTTTACATCGAAATTTTCGTTCAATTCCTAGGTTTAGGTGCTTCATCTTCAGCCTCTTTCTATGTTAGGCATCAGTGTCTTACGTCCCTTTGCGGCTCATCAATTA
Source organism: Populus alba x Populus glandulosa (assembly GCA_033617975.1). Classification (NCBI taxonomy): domain Eukaryota; kingdom Viridiplantae; phylum Streptophyta; class Magnoliopsida; order Malpighiales; family Salicaceae; genus Populus; species Populus alba x Populus glandulosa. The sequence continues at coordinate 12,195,413 of CM066146.1, read as the reverse complement.
TACTCCTCAGTTCATAGTGCCGTGGGCTTTGGCTTCTGTTTTATGGCGAGGCTTCTCGGATATCTAGAAAACATAGGTGCAAGTATGCATGTTGGGCTCTGTGAATGGACATGCATTTAACGCACCCTCGATCTATAGAGGTAATTTTTTAAAAGTATTTTTGATTTTAAAATATATTAAAATAATATTTTTTTTTATTTTTTTAAAATCATTTTTAATATCAATTCGGCTACATGAATAGACATGTATTTAATGCACCTTCGATATGTCAATTTATTTAGGGTATGATGGGAAGTGTAGTTGCGATGGTTTTTAAAGTGTTTTTTTTATTTTAAGATATATTAAAGTAATATTTTTTTTATTTTAAAAAAAATATTTTTAAAATCAGCATATTAACATGATCCAAAACATAAAAAAATTAATTTTTAGCAAAAAAACAATTTATTTTTTTTAAAAAACAGGTTGGCCCGCGTTTCCAAACGCTCTCTTAAATGTTATTTGTTTTTATTTTTGTATTAAAAGGGTTTTTTTAAAGAAATTAATTTTTATAGTGTTTTCAATGTATTAATATTAAAAATAATTATTAAAAAATAAAAAATTATTAATTTAATATATTTTTATATAAAAAATACTTTAAAAAATAATTTTTAAAAGTAGCTTCTTATTTTATCCCCTGTTCTGGGATGACATTATTTTTGTTTTGGTTACTTTTCATTCCTATCTAATTCTTACATGTACCTATCACTTTCAATTTGGCAGAGGTTGCCACAGTTTTTTCTCACTATAACAGCTCTACGGGCTACAATTTTTTTCTTTGTTTTTTAGGTATCTTTTATGATTAAATTTTAAAAAAATATATTTAGATGTAGTTAGTTGGATTTAGATCCGTGTATGATAAAAATTATAATTGAGATTTATGCATAGAAAAAACATATATAAAATATTTGGTAGTTGTATAGTTGCGGTTACTTTTTAAAGTGTTTTTTACTTGGAAATGCATTAAAATAATTTTTTTTTATTTTTTCAAAATTATTTTTGATATCAGCGCATCAAAATAATTTGAAAACACAAAAAAAAAATTAAAGTAAAAAAAATAATTTTTTTCAAAATTGTTTTTGAAACGCAAAAACAAACAGAATATCACAAAACTCAGTTATAAAAACATGTAAAAACTAATTCTTAAAAATTGTGTTTCAAACTCAATTTTTTTATAAGGCCCTACAGTAAAAAAAACACAATTTGATATGTTACCAAACACTTTACAAAGTTTTTTACACTACAAATGTAAAAGTTGCAACTAAACAAACACAACCTTAATATCCTTTTAAAAGAGAGAAGTTCATTCAAAGGTTAAGCTTAAATTTAACAAAGTTCCTATGTGTATTGAAATCACACAAATCATTCAAAGATTAAGCTTAAATTTTGCGTTGTATAATAGAGTATGAACATCTCCCTTTTAGTAAGGCTAGTTCCTATGAAGCATTTTTGTATGAATATATGTACATGTGTATAGTAATATACCTGGCAACAATTTTTTTAAAAAAGGATAAATACATATCAAATCTATTTTGAACACTTCACACTTAATGTCCTTTTTTTTAACTCAAAGCTTAGTTCTAATTTCAAAAGCGTTAAGTTTCCGCTGGATGATTGACTCGTGCTCGTTGCAAGTCGGATTGATTTTTTTATACATAAAAATATCTAAACATTGTTAATGTATTATCTAATAAAAAAAAAATTATAAACTCAAAATATGATATATATTGGATGATATTTTTTAAAAATATTGGTATAATGACATATTAGATTAACTTAAGTTAACTTGTCAAATCTACACTCCGGATCATAAAACCATAGTTTTAAGACCCGGCTCAGTGGCCAGCCCAGTCCAAGGCCCGGGTTCCGGGTTTTGACTAGGTCACCGGGTCTTGATCAGGTCGCCAGGTCAAATTTAAAAAAAAAATCAAAATGACATATTTTAGTAAAAAAAAATAAAAATCTACAGATTTGCGGCCGGGTCAACTTGTCGGGCCAGGCCGAGTTTCAAAACTATGCATAAAACCATGATAATCTTATAGAAAACAAGTCAAAAGAAAATCATGAAGGTGAATTCTTAATTAACTTAGTGTTGAAGGATGGAATTGAAAACAAAATTAAATTAAAAAAAGGACAAAAAACTCGAGTTAACTAAGTTGTCAAATCCACAGCCCAGGTTATGCAATCGAGATAACCCCTAAAAAGAAAAAAAAATTATTTGATTTAATTTTCAATAAACTCAATCTTAAATGATAAAATAAAAAAAACAACCTAAATCAATGCGGGCTAACCTGTTAAATTTTTAATTTAGATAATGAGACAACAATAACTTTCTTTTATATTTTTTGTTTTATGATTTAACATGAAAAATATGTCGTAGGCTTACATCTTTTTGAATTTTAAAAATATTTTTGAATAAAATTGAATATTTTATTACTTTTTTATTCAAAATAATTTTTTAAAATATTTTTATATCGTTTTGTTATACTAATATTAAAAATAAAAATGTTAAAATAAAAAATATTATTTTAATATATTTTAAAATAAAATTTTTTTTTAATAATAACTATTTTTAATGTGATAAAGATAGCACGTTTTTTTTTTTTATGATTCGATAGAAAAGGCTCATGGGATAATTTTCATGCATGCAAGAGAAAAAGAGCAATGCGTTATCACAACACTTTTTTTTTATATATATAATTTTATAGAAAAGGTCAAAAAAAAGTTGGGATAACATAATTTTCAATCCTATCCAATTCTTACATGTACCTATCACTTTTGGCAGAGGTTGCCACAGTTTTTTTTATCACTATAACAGCTCAACTTGCTACATTTTTGTTTTTTGTTTTTGAGTTATCTTTTATTATTGTAATTTTAAAAAATATATTTAGGTATGATTAGTTGGATTTAGATATGTATTTGGTAAAAAATATGATTGAGATTTATATACAGCAAAAAATATGTATAAAATGTTTGGTAGTTGTGTAGTTGCTATTGTTTTTCAAAATATTTTTTACGAAACTTAGTTATAAAAACATGTAAAAACTGTTTTTTAAAAACTGCGTTTCAAACTCAATTTTTTAATAGACTCCACAATAAAAAACATAGTTTAGTGTATTACCAAACATCTTATTTTGTTTGTATACCACAAACGCAAAAGTTGAAAGTAAGCTTAAATTTAAAAAAGTTCCTATGTATATGAAATCACACAAATCATTAGAAGGTTAAGCTTAAATTTTGAGTTGTCCTTAATGTGAAAGAAAATAATAAAAAAAAGATAAAATCATACAAATTATCAAATTTAATTTTCAACAAATCTAATATTAAAAAATAAAATAAAAAAAATAATCTAAATCAATATAAACTAACCTATTAAACTTGTGATTTAAGTAATGAAATTATAGTAACTTTTAAAAAATATATTTATCATTTCCTTGATAAAAAAATCATCTTTCCTAACTAGTTTTATAATATTCAAGTTATTTTTGTCCTTTCTTCTAATAATAAAAACCTCAATGAAAAGAAATGGAAATGATTGGATTATAAAGTTGATACAAAATCTTATTTGAAGGGAAAGTAATAACTGAAAATATAGTTGAATTTAATGCTTAGTCATGTCAGGATATTTTTTTTTTATTTTGTTTGTTTTTTATGCAAAATCTTATTTGAAGGGAAAGTAATAACTGAATATATAGTTGAATTTAATGCTTAGTCATGTCAGGATATTATTTTTTTATTTTATTTGTTTTTATATTTTAAAAACATTATTTATTTATTTATTTTAAATTAAATTTTTTGATGTTTTTAGTTTGTTTGAATGTGCTAATATTAAAAATAATTATTTTTTTAAAAATATTATTTTAATATACTTTTATATAAAAAATATTTTAAAAAATTTAAATAAAAAATATTTTAAAAAATATGAGTAATTATATTTCGGAACCGAAAAGGAGAGCAAGAGTACCATTGATGTTGACTAGTTATGAAACCCAAGACAGAGTAGCTACCATCTGATGGTCCACCCTCGGCCATTCACCATTCGATTTTCTTTGTATTGGTTGTGTAAATTTATTACACACTTATTGGTACCACATATACATATGAATCAGTTATATTCGTACCCTATTTCATTTCTAGGATTGATGACTATTATGAATATGGGTTTGTCTGTAAAATCATGTTATAAAAATATTATAATTAAATAAATAAAAGTAATAGTATAGAATAAAATTGAAAAGAAAAAAGATTGGATTATATTGGTTGTGTAAATTTATTACACACTTATTGGTACCATATATACATATGAATCAGTTATATTCGTACCATATTTCATTCCATGGATTTCATTTAATGGCATTCCACAGTAACTACTATTCGTGCAGAGCCTTGCTTCCGATGTATTTAGGGCTTAGCTGAAAAATGTCCAGAGGGTCCTTATGTTTTGGTTTTCTTCCTGCTTGAGAGACACCCTCACATGGAACAGGGTCCATTTTAATCTATGGCTGACACTTTGATTTCGTGCCCAGGCATCATGGATCTGTCTTAGAGCCCTTTTTGTAATGTGCTGGCTTCCACGTCTCCTGCGATTTCAAGCAACAAGCCGTTTGATAATTAATAAACACGTGTTACTATTCACTAGGTCCCACGTGCAGCTGCGTTTAAAACGCAAGAAAACAAGAAGCAGCTCCTGCCTGCTTTTTGCGCGTCCAAACTTATGCTACTGTTGTGAACAGTGGATCATGCTCCACTGTTCATTAAATTTTTTTTTTATTTTAATTCATTACAGTGAAGGCATGCATCACTGTTCGTAGAACATTTTTTTTTTGTTATGTAGGTAATTAATTTCACTCGTATTGTTCACGTGAATAACAATTTTTTTTTGTTTTTTTTAATTAGTTTAAGATGAATTAAATTTACTGGGTCTCTCATCCTATTTTCCGTTTATCTCCTCCCCTTCTTGTGTTCTCTGGGTCCTCTCATTCTCTCTTCGATCTTCTTCTACTTCTTTTTTCTTGTTCCCTCTCTCTGTTTTTCTCCAGACAATCTGGCCAGACGGAAACAAACATGCTCGAACGTTTCTCCCTGTTCTTGCATCTCTGTAGTTTTGCAGGAGAAGTGAACAGTGCCAACTGAATCTCACTTGGCATTCTTCACAGTTACAAGTGAATTAATTTACCTTTCACTGTTCACTGAAGCTGAATTTTATGTGGCACTGTTTATATAAATAGTGTCTCCTATCTGACTAGGTAAAAAAAATATTTTTTTAATTGTATTTTACTTGAAAAAATAGTGTTTAATGTTATTTAATAATACTATATAAATTAGAAGGAGATCGCATGATGACGTAACATTTGCAAAATTTTATTACAATTTCAATTTTGTTTCTGATGATATTTTACCTGATTTTGTTGCACGCTTAAAAAACCATAGAAACTGTAGTTCTTTTCGAATGAATTTTATACGTGATGAAATTATAGATAAGTTAATTGAATAATAAAAAAAAATCTGATATAAAATATTATTTATTTAATGATGTAATAGTAGTAGTTAAATCTACAATATTTAAATTAAAAACCATCAATATTAATATATATCTTTTTTAGTTATTTTATAAGCTTATTTTGAAAAGTATATTTAACCAAACACATTAAATTATTTATTATTCAGTTTCAATTTAAATTATATTTTTAACAAAATATATATAAATTAATACCAAACTAATCTCATATTTTTTTATAAAATAATATTTTTCAAATCATAACTATAAAAGTTATGAATTTGTTATAGTAATGTTAAAAATAATTTTTTAAAATAAAAAATATTATTTTAATATATTTTAAAATAAAAAATATTATTAAAAATAATATTAAAAATAATAATAAAGATAGCAAAGCATTTTTTTTGTTTGTTTGTTTTATGATTTGATAGAAAAAGCTCATGGCGATAATTTTCATGCATGCAAGAGAAAAAGAGCAAAGGGTTATCACAGCACGTTGTTTTTTTATGATTTGATAGAAAAAGGTAAAAAACAAAAATGGGCTAACATAATTATTACATGTACCTATCATTTTCAGTTTGGCAGAGGTTGCCACAGTTTTTTTTCGCTATAACAGCTCTACTTGCTACAAATTTTTTGTGATTATAATTTTAAAAAAATATGTTAAAAAAAATATTTAAATATAATTAGTTGGATTTAGATATATGTTTGCTAAAAATTATGATTAAGATTTATATATAACAAAAAACATGTATAAAATATTTGATAGTTATTTAGTTGCAGTTGCTTTTTAAAGTGCTTTTTACTTGAAAATATTTAAAAATATTTTTTTATTTTATAAAAATTATTTTTGATATCAGTTCATCAAAATAATTTGAAAACACAAAAAAAAAATTAATTTCAAATAAAAAATATATTTTTTTCAAAAATATTTTTAAAACACAAAAACAAAAAAAATATTAGGAAACTTAGTTATAAAAGTATTTAAAAACTAATTTTTAAAAACTACGTTTCAAACTTAAATTTTTAATAGGGCTCCATAATTAAAAACACAATTTATTATATTATCAAATACCTTATTATATTTAGTTTTTTTTATATTGCAAACACAAAAGCTACAAGTAAATAAACGGAGACTGTTAAGCTTAAATTTTAAAAATTATATCATTTTATTGGTAAAAAATCATCTTTCCTAACTAGTTTTATAATATTCAAGTTATTTTTGTACTTTCTTGTAATAATAAAAACCTCAATGAAAAGAAATGAAAAAGATTGGATTATATTGGTTGTGTAAATTTATTACACACTTATTGGTACCACATATACATAAGAATCAGTTTTATTCGTACTACAGTAGGATTGAAGACCACCATGGATTTCATTTACCATATTTGTGATGGTGACGATGCCGCTTCTTGAATCTTTAATGGCATGCCACAGTAAACTACCATCGTGCAGAGCCTTGCTTCCCATGTATTTATGGCTTAGCTGAAAAATGTCCAGAGGGTCCTTGTGTTTTGGTTTTTTTTATATATATAAAATTTAATTTTTTTAAAATTACTTTTGAAACATACTGTGACTTGATAAAAAACCGATACTTGTTTACCAATTACACATTATCTAACCAAATCCAATTTTCTCTCAATATGCTCCTCAAAAAATCCGATTCGTGCGGATTATTCCCCCAACTAACAAAGAGGTTTTGGTGAAATTGTTTTTAAAATTAATATATTAAAATAATTAAAAAATAACACTAACTACACTCTTATCCACACACTTAATTTTTGGCTGACACTTTGATTTCGTGCCTGGGCACCATGGATCTGTTTTAATAGAGGCTGGAGATCTGTTTTGAGGCACGAAGGTGGGAGAAAATGACTTGTTAGTTTTTCTAGAACAAGATGTCTGTCCCACAATGTTAACCCTCGGCATGCGTTCTTCATCCTTATAGGATAGTTTTGTAAATTACAAAGAATCTAAAACTGTCGGAGGTTTCACTGTAGACAGTACAGTCATGAAATTATTGACTCGGTAATTTGTTTTAATTTGTGTCAAAGACAAAATTTGGTGAACAGTTGATACCTGGCTTGGAAAATTTAATTTCGATTTCATTTTGAACAATTTAAGCTTTAGGTGTTGAATTTGAAACTAAAACAAGTGTTTAGGGATTGAATTAAATGAAAACAAAATAATTGACATGTGTGAGGAGGGTCATTTCATTTGGAAAGCGCATCACCAACCTCCATAGATAGCCTTCCTTTGTATTGTTTGATTGTTCTCGGTGATATCTTCTTTTCAAGATGGGCGTGCACACGTTGAAGTTTCAGTTAACTCTAGCGGCCTAATTTTTTTTTTCTTTTTTTCTCTCTCGTCACCTTAATTTTTGTATCTCTTTTAATAAAATTGCAAGGTGGGTTATCATTTATTTTTAGATGTCAAAGTTGGCCCTTTTTTTTTCATTCTTTAATATTGCATTAGTTAGGAACTAAGCTTTGTATTTTATTTGCTTTCTTTAGAATTATTTAATTATCATGATTTAGATCGCAGATTTGATAGGTTGAGTCGAGTTGTAAAATTATATATATAAGAATCAGTTAAATTCGTACCATATTTCATTTCTAGGATTGACAACCATCATGGATGTGGGTCTGGCTGTAAAATCATGTCATAACAATATTATAATTAAATAAAAAAATTAATATTACATAATAAAATTAAACAAAAAAAGATTAATTGAAAAGAAAAAAACAACAAAGCAAAGCACTATTCCAATGAATAATGCTTTGCGAGGAGAGGTACATTAAAATCCCCTCATGAAATCACAATAATCTAATGAAAAGTAGACAAAACAAATCATAAAGTTAAATTCTTAGTCAAATCGATAATAAAATATGAAATTGAAAGAAAAAAACTACTCAAGAAAAAAAAATGTGATTAAACTAGTTTAACCCATCAAACCAGATTAACCCGCTAAACTTGAGATCTATGTCATGAGAGTGTGATAATTAAATAGAAAAAATAATAATATTAATAAACTAAATTAAACAAAAAAAAAGATTAATTAAAAAGAAAAAAGCAAAAAAAAAAACTCTAACTAATAATAATTTTTTCAAATTTATTAATTATTATATTAGCAATATTCATTATAATAAAAACAACTATATTTATAATACAAATAATAATATTTTTAATATTATTAACAAATTTCAACTTGCATTACCCAAGTTTAAGTGAGTCTAGCTGCAACACCAAGTTTAGTAGCGTTTGTTTAGGAGGTTACGTCTGCGTTTTGCTTAAAATCCAAATGTAACATGTTTGGTTAAGGAAAAAAAAGCAGTTTCTGTTTATGGATCCCACAGTAAATTGCGTGTGAAACGCAAGGGGAAGGAAGGCAACTCCTTTATGCTTCTTGCACAAATGAAGTTTATTGAACAGTGTAGCCATGCTACTTTGTTCAGGGAACAGTGGAGCATGTCTCCATTGTTCTGGCTGGACCGGGTCTGGTTCGAAGCTCAAAATATATTGAATTGAGTCCGACCTAGTAAAATAAAATTTTAAAAAATATTTTTTATTTTTTATTTGTGTTTTATTTTAAATAAAAAAACTAGTGTTTTAACATTATTTAGTGACATTACATAAATTAGACGGAGATTGCTTAATGACATAGCATTTGTAGAATTTGTTCCTGATTATATTTTACTTGAGGTTGTTGCGCGCTTAAGAAACCAAGAAAACTGCAGTCCTTGTCGAATGTATTTCATACGTGATGGAATTGTAGATAGTTTAATGGAACAATAAAAAATATTTTATATAAAGTATTATTTATTTCATAATGTAATAGCAATAGTTAACTCTACAACATTTAAATTAAAAACCAACAATATATGTATATATATATATATATATATATATATATATATATATATTAAAAAAAATTATAACCTCAATTTCAAAAGCATTCTTAACTAAACATATTAACATACTTTTAGTTTAACCTCATTTTCAACCGCAATTTTAACTAAACATATATAAATACAAAATCAACCTCAACCTCAACTAAAAGTAATTTTTATAAAACAACTTTTTTCAACCGCAACTACAAAAGCTACCCTAACACCATATAAACAGTCTTGATTTTGGTTGCAACACCAGACCCCAAAGCCTTGGATATGGGTCTGACTGCAAGGTCGTGTCATGAAAGTGTGATAACTAAATATATATATATACCTATAATTAATTAATTAATGTTAAAGAATAAAATCAAATAAAAAAAATTAATTGAAAATGAAAAATACAAAGCAAAGCACTATTAAAGAAACAAAACAAATCACGAAGTTTCCCAATCAAATCGATATTAAAAGATAAAATTAAAAGAAAAAACTAATTAAATAAAATTGAATCAACTGAGTTAATCCGTCAAATCAGGTTAATCTGTCAAACCAGGAATCTGTGCCATGAGATTGTAATAACTAAATAGAAAAAAAAAATTAATATTAACAAACTAAATTAAACAAAAATATATTAATTAAAAAGAAAAAAACAAAAAAAAACCTATAACTAAAAGGCATTTACAAGAATACATATTGCCTATAAGATATATTCAAATTTAATGTAAATAGTTAACATTATATTTATCATAAGAAATTAATATATCATTGAGTAAGAATAATACCATCTTTTTTTTTAATTAAAAAATTGTTAGAATTTACATTGTAGTCAAGAAGGAATGTGTAAATTAAATGAACGACTGTTTCCTCATTATTTATTAGATATGTTTAAATTATAGAAACTATAAAAGCAACATTTTAGTAATTCACTGACAAGTAAAAATTAGAATAACCACTTTAAATATTATAAAATCACACAAATCATTCAAAGGTTAAGATTCCGATAGAAAAAACCCTCCATATTTTAAAAAATATATTTTACACAAAAAACCCTTATTTTGTATAAAAATAGCTTAATATTTTTAAAACCATCCCCTAAACACACTGTAAATTTAAAAAAGTTTCTCAAGCTTCTGCTTTTGACACAAACCATATAAAATAATTTGTTTGATAATCAATAAAACACTATTTACTATAGATTCCACCATTATTTGCATTTAAAACAAAGTGTTTTTAAAAGTAGCTCCAAGCGGCTTCTTCTAACGTGGAGAGTGAATCACTCTCTATTATCACTGTTCATTTAAGTGAAAAGTGGAGAGTGACTTCACTATTCACGTAAATAGTTAAGAATGTGTTTACTGTTCCAGTTAAATTGCATCCGGTCTAAAGCTAAATACATTGAACTGGGTCCAACCCAATAAAATAAAAAAAAATAAATTTAATTTTTAATTTTTAATTGTATTTTATTTGAAAAATTAGTGTTTAACATTATTCCATGACACTACATAAATTAGACGGAGATTACTTGATGATGTAGTATTTGCAGAATTTGATCACAATCCCAATTTTGTTCTTAATGATATTTTTCCTGATGTTGTTGCGCGCTTAAGAAACCAAGAAAATTGTAATATTTGTCAAATATATTTCATACGTGATGAAATTGTAGATAGTTTAATGGAAAAATAAAATATATTTTATATAAAATATTTTTATTTCATGATATAATAATAGTAATTAAATTTATAATATTTAAATCAAAACCATGCATATATATAAAATGATTAGTCACGATTCCTGAAAAAACAAGTGGAGAAAGTTAAAGCAAGTGTTATTTAGTATATCAAATACCAAAATAATTTTCATCTATGTCACATTCTTGAATACAAACAGAATCTCTTCTCTTAATTAAGGCCATGTTTGTTTCCCGGAAAGTAGTTTTCGGGAAACTATTTTCCAAACTTTCCTGTGTTTGTTTGTCATTAGGAAAGTTGGTCAACAGAAAACACTTTCCGGTCAACGAAAAACACTTTCTAGTCAACGGAAAACACATTCCGGTCAACGGAAAATACTTTACAATCAATTTCAGTCAAAGAAAAATTTGACTTGGTTTTCAGGAAAGTGTTTTCCCTTTAGCTGTGTTTGTTTTCCGGAAAGTGGTTTCCGGAAAATCACTTTCCAAACTTTCTTGTGTTTGTTTGCCAATAGAAAAGTTGATCAATGGAAAACACTTTCCAATAAAAGAAAAGTTTGGCTTGGTTTTCAGGAAAGTGTTTTCCTGAAAAATTTGGGGGGGAAACACTTTCCGGAAGTTATGAAAAATTTAAAAATATCATTATTTGCTGATTATATTAAATTTGATCATCAAACTTTTAATTGTTATATATATATATATATATTTTTTTTTTTTTTTTTGTTTTGAATATTTATTTTTCAATTTCATCTCTTAAAATTTTATTTTTATATTAACTTTGGTCCTTGTTTTTATAATTGTTATTTGCTTTTTCCTTATCGTTTTTTTATTGAAATTTTGTATCTATAAAATTTGGTCTTCATTCTTTTGATTGTTACTTATTTTATTTGAAATAATTTATGAAATGTTGATTGCTATTATTTTAATTTCTTCATCTTTTTTTTTAGATTTGATCTCTATTATTTTGATTATTTTTTATTTTATTTGAGATAATTTATGAAATGATATTTTTTTTCAATTTCATTATCATTCAACTTTTTAATTTGTAAGATTTGTTTCTCATTATTTTAATAAACTTGAGAAAAATAAAATATTAATAAGTTATTTTCCAGCTTATTTTCTATGACATAACCAAACACTGAAAAGTGTTTTCCAACTCATTTTCCATTACACTATCAAATATCAAAAAATACTTTCTCGGAATTTACTTTTTTAAAATTTATTTTTTCTAAAATTTATTTTTAAAATAAAATTATTTTTCAGCTAACAAAGTACTGGCATGTAAGGAAAGAAGAAAAAGGAGAAAAAAAACACGATGCAATAAATACAGCGTGAAAGCAACGAAGAAAATTCTAGAGGACAAAGACAAGGGACACAGTACTTATTGCAGTAAAACTTTAAAATCTCAGAGAGTAGGTATGAAATATGCAGTCTAGGGAAGGGAGAGATTAATCGAGGGAGAGTAGTCTAGTTTCCCAATATATAAAATAAGTTTCATGCTTTCAGCCATTAGAGACAACACTTTGGCTTTCTTTCCTGTAGTTGTTTGACACGTCTCAACTACTCATTGCACTTACGCCAGGCCTCAGCCCGCCTCTCTCAGTGCTAGTTCCTCCCCTTTCCTGTCTAGCTACATCCATCGGAAGTTGGAAGAAATAGCTTCTGTTTCCTTGAGCTTTCAAGCATGACCACGTTTCTTAAGCTTGGGTCGCTACCATTATTGGGAGGCAATATGACCAAAAAATGTGCGAGTTTGAAGGCTAGCAAGCATAAAGTTTTTGATGTTCATGGAGCTGGCGATGCCGAGTTTCCTTCATTTCTTCCAAAAGAGGTAGAGAAAATCAAAGACCCATTTGCCAGATCTTTGGCTAAAAGAATAGAGAGGTTACCTGTGCAGGTTAGTCATGATCATCATCATTTACTTATTCTACTCCACTCCCTCTTGTTCAATCTGTAGCCTATTTGTGTTTATTATTAATGTTAATACGTTATTACCATTTCTATGATTAGCATAGTAGCCAAGGGATTATCTGCGTTTTGTGACTAAATAAATGTAATGTAATATATTAGTATCATGTGTTGCGTTTATTCCGTTGATATTAGTTTCGCATTATTTTTCTTCTTATCGTGAAGATTTTTGGTGGAAATTAAAGAACCGATGACTGAAAGCTACGCATGTACACATATTGTTTTCGATCTATAAAATCAAATCCTTTTATTTTATTTTCATTGATTTCTCCTTTCCTTGTACTAAAAGCTGCCTGAAATTCTTCCACTGGAATGTATATATTTGTGTAAGGAAATAGCATTATCGACTGATTCTGTTCTTGAGGAAATGCCTAAAGACCACAAACAGCCATTGTTTTTCCCCCTTTCGTATCTGAAAAGGGCTCTGCTGGTTGTTTAAAATATCCATTTATTCAAGTCTATGGCTGACACTTTGATTTCGTGCCTAGGCACCACGGATCTGTTTTAACAGAGGCTGGAGATCTTTTTTGAGATCTCTGTCCCACAATGTTAACCCTCGGCAAGCGTTAATTCATATTTTTGGGATAGTTTTGTAAATTACAAAGAACTTAAAACTGTCGGGGGTTTCACTGTAGACAGTACAGTCATGAAATTATTGTGAAATGTATTAGCGTCACAGTTTCTTTTTTATTTATGTTTTTTTATTTTTATACTCTCAAATTACATTAATTTAAGATGAGACTCGCTAGTTTGTTTTAATTGACTCCACATGGAATTCTTGTTGTGCCAAAGAAAAAATATGGTGATCGGTTGAGACTTGGCTTGAAAAAATTAACTTTGATTTTATTGATTTAGAACAATTTAAGTTTTAGGTATTGAATTTAAAACTAAAACAAGTGTAAGGATTGGATAGAATGAAAAAAAAAATATATTGGCTCATGTGAGGAGGGCGATTCACTTGGGAGGTGCATATAGTGGCCACCGACCTCCATAGATAGCCTTCTTTGGTATTGTTTGATTGTTCTTGGTGAAATCTTCTTTCCAAGATGGGAGTGCACACATTGAAGCTTGAGTTCGGCTCTAGTGATATAATTTTTTTTTTCTCTCATCACCTTGATTTCTGTGCCTCTCTCAAAAAAATTACAAAATTAGACTTTATATTTTATTTATTTATTTTTGAAATTATCTCATTATCATGATTTAGATCACATGTTTGACAAGTTGAGTCGAGTTGTGTTTTATTTTTTTAAAAAATTAAATTTTCTTAGATCTAATTTTGACAATTAAATTCTTTCCTTGAGCTTTACTTCGGTTAGTTAATTGTGTTTTTTTCTTAAAAAATAGATATTAAAAAAATAATTGTTAAAAAATTTGAGTTACTAGAATTTCGTGATTGGTTAAAAGAAAAAAGTCCACATCAGATAAAAAGAAAATTATGTAATCACTAGAAATGAAAAATTTGAATGCTCACTCCTACCTATAATATTGTATTTACAAGATTATTTTTTGGCAGCCTCTCCTAGAATTCAATTCTTGATTGCTAACATGCATAATAAAATAATGAAATGCATATCCCTAAAATAATATTAGCATATTGAAAGCATCAGACATTAAAAGCATAGGTACAATAAAATTAAAATAATATAGTTAATTGTACCACAATATATTTTTATTAAAAGAAATTCCCTCAAATAAATTTTCTCAATATTATTCTATCCTCAGCTTTTGAGTTAGATGTTGGTCAATAAAACATAAAGCTCTGAAGATAGTAAATGCTTTGAACAAGCAGGGGAATAAACAAGAAGAGTATAACATAAAACTTGGCTTGTTACCCATGGATTTTACCACAGTAGTTACACTATTGTCACACAACTCATTATACAAGTTGGACGTATGAATGCTTGAAAAATGAACCAAGTGTCATCATGACAAGGAGAAGGTAAAAATATGAAGATAATAGAGAAGGTAGCAAGCTTCCACCTTATTTCGAGCTTAGGCACCATGGGTTTAAATCAGTTTGTTGCCTCTAAGTATTCCATCATGAAAATGTTAAAAAGAACACTGGTTGTGTTATTAGTAAACTACTTACCTTTGTTTTTTTAATAAAAAATTCCCAAATACACAAAGAACCAGGCAGGGACTGAAGGGGCGGAATCCAGGACCGGTGATGTACTGATCTTTTTTCATAGGAGGGGTAAGCACACTGAGACACAATATTTAACGTGGTTCGGCAAATTGCCTACATCCACGGGAGAGGTTCATTTTATTTAGAGATAGAGAAAGAATACAATACATGGAGGAGGATCACATTCACTCAACTCCCATCTCTCATTGCTACATGGGGCAGCAACTGCATATGACAGCAGGGCTGCTGGTGGCAGCCCTTCTCTTTCTTTCTCTCTTCTTCTCTCTAGATGTCTCACAACTCTCACATTTTGCTCTCTTTCTTAGTGTCTATTTATAGGCATCAATGACAGCTCCTCTTGCTCCTTTGTCATCAATGATGGCTGCCAAACTCATCTCATCTTCAATAAAGGTGGCTGCCAAAGTCAAGGTTGGTGGTTGCCACCAACAAGCCTCCTTCTTTGACAATGTCAACATAATTGGCAATATTCCAACAGGACAAACCCTCATGTGATTGAAAAAGTAAAAAAGCCTTAGGTTAGTTAAACCGTATACTCGTCAAAATAGTTATCAAGACTTGAGCAATCATTTTGGAGCACTTAACAATGTTTCTAACCCGTATAAAAAATCCCATTTGCTTGAGGCCACGATTAATAAATATTGTGAATTTTGAGTAGCCCCTCTCATTCTAGGCTTATTGTTTGTCATAATTGCAGATTGGATATTCTAAAAGTTGTATCATGAGTAGTTGTGTTAAACCACTCATCAGACAAAGCAATAAGACCACTCCAGTGGTTCTTCTGCATTGCTTTGACAGGTTTGATTCTCAGCAAGTTATCATAGAATGATCACAACAATTATTTTAGTTTTTTCCTTCTGTTACCAGTGCGTGTGAAACTCTGTGTGTGTGTGTGTGTATCAACGCTAACGTTGGTTTACTATGTTGCATTACATATATAGTTCTTGTTTGGAATGGAGATGCACACTTCCCTTACTCGAGGAGGCTGGTTTGGAAGCCTGGGCTATTGATGTTCTAGGGTGGGGCTTCTCTGATTTAGGTTAAGTCTAACCAACTCAACTCTCATGTAAACTGTATTGAATTCTACACTTCCCGTTTCTTAATTTCTCTCAACATTTTCTTTAATGTGATCATTGTTGATATACGTTATAGACACTCGTCCACCATGTGACATGGCATCCAAGCGTCATCACCTTTATCAGGTATGTTCTTGAATTCTTTGGCTCTCGAAACTTGGAAGAGCTGTTTCAGTCGCTTGACTACATCATATTCTGTGCTGTAAATGCTTTCATTTTCCACTAATTGTATTTTTCTTGTAAATATGAGTTGATTATTAATGTCTTTGCATGGCTTGTAAAATGCGAGTAAATGTGTGTGATAATGTGTGTAGTTGAATTTAAGACCATGAGCTCAGAAACTAATTGATGTTTTTCTCGTTTAAATACCAGCTTTGGAAGTCTCACATCAGACGGCCAATGATATTAGTTGGACCTAGTCTTGGCGCCTCTGTTGCAATTGATTTTACAGTCCATTATCCAGAAGCTGTAAGTTATCTTATAAATTACTCGTTGCCCTTCAACTCCTCTACATTGCAATATGCAGTCTTATGTTCATGTCAATGTATCAAATGTGAATCTCTTTAATGGTATCAATTGGTCATGCTCGCAACTCAAATCAAAATCTGAACTCAGTTGAAGTCCTTGGAAAAATATGATTGGAGAAGAATCCAACAAAATTTTGACTTGTTTAAAAATTCACTTGAGAGGTTTATATTGAATCAAGAGGTCTAGACAAGTTTTTTCTATCATTTGAGTTTTAAACCTGTATGATTGATCAGTCTGAACATTGAATTTAAAAGAAACCATTTCAGTTTTTCCCATTGCCCTAAGTTGCAGAGATAAGATCATAGTGCTTTAACTTGTGAGGTGCATGATGGTGGTGTGGGGTTAGTAGTAGAAGTAAAACATTACCAATCAGCAGCGGCAAACTAACCTGTCCAAGTCTAAGAATAAAATCGTCCGAAAATTTTATGATGACTAACTGTTGGTCAAAATGTTCTTACAAGTCTATGGTTTTGCTCTTATTCTAGTTTCTGGTTAATTAGTATCTACTTCAGTCATGATTTTTTTGGTTTATAAGACATGATCTCCATATTTGATAGGTTGAGAAGCTGGTTTTGATCAACCCAAGTGTGTATGCTGAAGGCACGGGACATCTTGCAAAGTTACCAGAATCGGTAGCCTATGCTGGGGTACGTCTAAAGTTTTACCCTTCTGTAATATACTACTTTATAACATTCATTTTAACTGTTCAAGTGTCTAACCTTTTGCTCTCTCTCTTTTTTTTTTTCCTTAATTTTTTTGGATCAGGTTTCTTTGTTAAAGAGCATCCCATTGCGTCTTTATGCAAATATGTTGGCCTTCAATAGCATTCCATTTCTTACAATCTTGGACTGGACTAATGTAAGTGTGCTCGTTCTTTTTCGGACAAAAAGCTGCCTCTTTCTCACTTTTTTTTTTTCTTCCCTGATATTTTCTTTTGACGAGACTTGTTCTTATTTTTCAAAACCAATGAGAATTAGAGTATATGCAGTTGAATTTTTTTAGTCCAAGTTGTAGGTCTTGCCTAGTTTTGTTTAAAGTGTAACTCAATGCCTATTGTGTTCTCTTGTTGTGATTTAGGTTGGCCGATTACATTGTTTGCTACCATGGTGGAAAGACGCAACTGTCAGTTTCATGTTAAGTGGGGGCTATAATGTTATTTCCCAGATAAAACAGGTACAAAATTGATTTTCATGCTCAAATGATAAGAAAGGATAGCATCTTTATCAATTTGTTGTATATATTTTAGTGAAGTTACTCTTAGTTGATGATGATGATTTAGTGAATCAATCCATGCATATAGTTCGTGATGAATTAACTTTCATGAAATACATGTTAGTATGCTACTGCAACTCCATCGATCGGTCATGCTTTGAACAGTATGGAGGATAGAACTCAGCTGTGGTCAAAGCCTTAACTAAGACATATATATATATATATATATATGAAGTTATTGGATGATGCATACTGTTAATACCACATTTCTGCATGTATTGTTGTTATTAAACAGGTGAAGCACAAAACCCTGATCATATGTGGTGAGAAAGATCAGATTGTGAGCTACAAGCTTGTAGTGGTAATATCCTAATAATATCTATTTTGCTCTTAGAAGTTGTCATCACTGTTCTATGTACTTGGAAACATTGTTGTCCTTGTTCGTAAAGCTTACTTTGCCTTGCGTCTAAATCTAGTAAACTTACCAGCCCTTAATGCTAGTTCACACTGCTGTAAGTTTACCTACGTCAAGGCTATTAGGTAGGGTTTTCTTCCTCATGTCTTCACCGAATTTAATGCAGAAATTGCACTCTGAACTGTCTAATGCAATTATTCGAGAAGTATATGACTCCGGCCATCTCCCTCATGTGGATAATCCCAAATGGGTTGCGAAATTGATTGCTAATTTTGCTGAAGATGACGCTGGTGTTGATGCCAAGAGCCCATTTTGCTTGGCTCAGGTGACGGCTTCACGCGGATAGAAAGGTTCATGGTGGTGTGGGGCATGTAATGATTAAATAGTTACCCTCAGAGTAATGACTGTTAGCCCTGTAGAACTGCGTCCTTACATGTTGTCGAACTTTTTATGGACTTCTACTTTATCCCAATGCAATATTTTTGTTAAACTTTGAAGCTCATGCTTAAATTTACTGTGTTTCAGTTTCTGAGTCAACATAAATATGTTAGGTTATTTTTATCTTTTTTTATTTTTTAATTAATATGAATGTCTGGATTAGCTTGCGTGTATTTTAATTAATTTTACAAGTTTTAAAATTAATAATCATATAAGCTTTCAATAACTTTGATGTTTGTGAGACTCGAACTGATAATCTATAAAAAAACATCCATAATGTTTAAAAGAGACAAAAATAAACTAAAACAAATATAATAAACTTTATTAATTTAATAATATAATTATAAAAAATATCAATGATAATTATTAATAAAAAATTAAATGTTTCTTGATATTATTAAAAAAATACACTGAATATTATTAAAACATCTGAATAATTTTTTTATAACAAAGCAAAAATTCAATGATGATGATTTCGATTCAAGAAATTTCAAGAAACTTTTTAAGCCTTCCCCATTGAAACAGATTAAAGAAATTTCATCGTTATGTGGTGATGTGCCGCAATTCAGGTGTTGTGTGCTGACTGGTGGAAAGGCCTCGGTGTGATCAGTGGTGGGGTAGACTCGAAGCTCTGCATTTGCTCTGGAATTTCTGCGCAATGAGGTGAGAGTTGTGATTATTATTTGTTTATCTGTCATCCTGTTATCAACTTCAGTCTAAATTTCTACTCCCCTAACCCACCTGTAGAATATGTTTCCTCTCCCTTTCTTTGTCTGCAATCGGTGTGAAAATCAGTTCATTTCTTCGCGTTGTCCTCAACTGCTGTGTGACTATTTGTTTATGCGAGTGACTGGATGTTTTTAAGCCACTACAAACTTGAGAAGATGTCTTTTCTTGAAGGGTTGAGTTATGGAAGCCATAAGAGGATGGATTATTCTAAGAGAAACATTTTCATCTTAGCACTCTCTGTTACCGATTCTTGAGGTGGCAGTTCGACGGCGCAATATGACTATTTCTCAAGTGGAGGAGCAGATCGGAGGGTTTATTTCAGCTTAAAGTGTATTTTGTTCAAGGCCCTCTGACGAGTGTGCGCAGTGGGAGTCCTGTTGTCATCTACAATGGCTTCCCGTTGTAATCTTACAAGATTTTTGTTCAGTAGATGCTTTAGTAGGATAAAATCTTGGTTGTTGAGCAAGATTAGCAAAAAAAGTTTTGCAGAGCACCAGGTTGAATTTTGCAGAGCTCGCAGATCCCAAAGCTCTTCTGTGGTTGTTGACTGGGAAAAAAAAGGTTAAATTTTGGTTCCTCCCAAAAAAAGTTTTGCAGAGCACGCAGGTTGAAATTTGCAGAGCACGCAGATCCCAAAGCTCTTCTGCGGTTGGAAAGCTACAAAAACAAAAACAGGCTCTTCTTTCTTTGCTTCTCCGAGACTAGCTCTACCATTATTGTTAGGCTCATGGTACTCTAAATGAAAAATATAAGAACAAGGAAGATAAATAAATAAAATTCTAAAACAATAGTTTCCAAATCTTAATTTGGACATCAAAACAGCTCGTGATATAGCAAATTTTAACCCCAACCTCATGATTATATCAAAAATTATCCCATTTTTAATAAAGAGTGTCTTGTACTAAGGAAATACTCACGAGGATGACAGAACATAAAGCTCGACCGAAAAAGAACAAAAAAGCATCGCGGAAGCTTGCTTGCTTGTTCTTGTGGGGAGAATAAGTTGCCGAGTACATTGAATTATTAGTCATTATACTCTATAATCAATTGATCGGTTACAAGTATATTAGTTTTATTAATTTAAAATATATTTATTATTAATAAATGTTTTTTTATTTTTAATATTCAATTATGCTTGATTAATAAATTAAAAAAAATAAAATTCAAAACAAAAATATTTTGCATAAGAAATTATATATGTCGACATGGGTCTTACATATGCATGGCTCATGTTAGCTGTTTAATTTTCCATCACTGTCGTCCCTGTTTAGTTTTTTTTGCTAATATATGCAAGGATCAGACTCTTGAGTAATTTTCCATTACTGTCGTCCCTGTTTAGTTAATGCAAAATGATAAATATACGTAGGTGCAATAATTCATGTAGAGTGCAAAATAATGCAGAAGATTTCGTCGACAATCCTGACAGACACAGATATATATATGCAGTGAGGTGACATTAAATTAAATGGCAAATGCAAAATGATAAATCCTTGACAGTATTAAATAGCTCCTTGGACAGGTATATTTGGGCAAGAATCAGGACCACCTGTGATAGAGAAAGCTAATCAATATTTTGGAAAGACAACGCACCAAACTAATCTGATATAAACAAAGCAAAACATCAACATCTCATTAGGTGGGAGGTGATGAGGGAATAGTAATGTATTCCAATAAACATGATATATACAAGAAGAAGAAGAACAAGTGTCACCTTACCGGCCTGTTCTTTGCAGGCCCCTGAAGAATGGCATGAATTCCAAGTTCAAAATCACTTAAAGCAGTGACAAAAGAGCTATAAACTAGAATGGGCAATCCACATATCCTAGTTATACCTTATCCAGAGCAAGGCCATATAATTCCTCTACTGGAGCTTTCACACTGCTTGGCTAGTTATGGGTTCAAAATCACATTTGTAAACACACAACACAATGAAGAGCGTATCAGGAATGCATCGGGTTTGAAAGTGAAAGGTGATACAGAAGATTTGATACATCTAGTCTCGTTTTCTGATGGTCTGGAATCTGGGGAGGATAGGTTTAAGCCAGGGAAAAGATCTGAAACGTTCCTGAGGCTTATGCCAGGAAAAGTAGAGGAGTTCATAGAAAGGATTAATGCATCGGACAGTGACAAGATCAGTTGCATCCTTGCTGATCAGACTATTGGATGCCTTGGAACTTGCAGAAAAGAAGGGGATCAAGCGAGCTGCTTTTTGTTCTGCTGCAGCTGCAATGTTAGTCCAGGGATTCAGCATCCCAAAACTGATTGAAGACGGAATCATAGACAAGGAAGGTCAGTTCTTTCTATCACCATTTTTTGTCTGTCCCGATGAGATGTTCTATCCAATTTTATCAACAGTAACACTTGAACCTTCCCTTTTGCTTTTTATTACGATAGAGAGCTCCATGCTAAGAAATTAACAGAAAAGGCATGCTATTTTAAACTCTAAGATAATTCACCAAGTCAAATAGTCAATTATTTGCTTGATTTTTAGCTGTATGGATGAGAAAAGCATGCAATTGGCATCATGATTGAGTTTTTCTTCGCAGGAACCCCCGTGAAAATGCAGACAATTATGCTCTCACCGACCATGCCCGCAATAAACACAGCACAGCTCGTATGGGCTTGTCTTGGCAACATGAATTCCCAGAAATTATTTTTTGCACTAATGGTTAAGAACATCCAATCCATGAAGCTAACAGAATGGCTGCTATGCAACTCAGCTTATGAACTTGAGCCTGGAGCATTCAACTTGTCTCCACACATCATTCCAATAGGACCACTTGTAGCTAGCAACAGACTTGGAGATTCAGTAGGAAGCTTCTGGCAAGAGGACTCAACATGTTTGGAATGGCTAGATAAGCAGCCACCACAATCAGTCATATATCTTGCTTTTGGAAGTTCAACTGTTCTAAGCCCTACTCAGTTCCAAGAATTGGCTCTGGGATTGGATCTGATTAATAGACCATTCTTGTGGGTTTCAAGGCCAGATATAACCAATGGAGCACCTAATGCTTTTTTACAAGAATTTAAAGACAGAGTGAGCCCTCAGGGTAAGATAGTGACTTGGGCACCACAACAAAATGTGCTGGCACACCCTTCTGTTGCTTGTTTTGTGAGTCACTGTGGATGGAACTCTGTCATTGAAGGTGTATGCAATGGAGTACCTTTCCTTTGCTGGCCTTACTTTGCTGACCAGTTCTTTAATCAAAGCTACCTTTGCGATATTTGGAAGGTTGGATTGGGATTTAACAAGGATGAACATGGGATAATAACAAGAGGAGAAATCAAGAACAAGGTGGAGCAACTGTTGAGTAATGAAGAGTTTAAAGCAACATCATTGGAGCTCAAGGAAACTGTCATGAATAGTATCAAAGAAGGTGGTAGTTCTTATCAAAATTTCAAGAGATTTATTGAATGGATCAAGGCGTAGGTGGTTTATTTTACAGCCATTACAACATGTCTTTGAGGTAGAGATTAATTCGCGTGTTTGCCTCTGTTGTCTGGCATCTTGCTTTTGTAACGTGTAGCCTGGCATTATCAAGTACTTGCTCTCTTTCTTTGTTTAGAATCTTTAGATGATTTCTTCAAAATTACAATAGCATACACCATCATCAGATCAAGTTATTCAGAGCTAAAATTAGCCAATTTTTGAAGAGTTTTTATTTCAAACTCTTTTCTCTATATACAACTTCCTCTAAAATTCACCATATTAGCTACCAAAAATGCAATGATAATGAACTTTCTTTGAATAAAGAAATTGGAAAGCATATCCAGGTACTTATCCTATGCCCAATCAGTGAAAACTGCCTTCCCAACTTCCTCTAGTATTTTCCAAGAATCAATCAGTACCAGTTGGAATATAAAAAAGTACTGGCCTGCAGGCACCATTAATTAAATCCTTGCAGTAATTGATTCATACTAAAGAAAATCCTCTACATAAGAAACTTTGTGTTTGTCCCAAGAAAAACGTTGGTCGTACCTCGAATTACAGGGGACTAATGATGGAAAAGGCTACTTCATGTAGCCTACCTCAGGAAATATTCTTTTCCAGCAATATTTTACCTGGCAGTAAAATTTGCAGGAGCTGTGGAAATCACTTTTGGCTCATCCACAGACAGCAAAGCATGCAGGTTCATGAACGTAGCCTAGAGAATCTCACAATCCTCGCCAGTCTTGATTTCTTCTCTAAAGAAAGACCTGTCTTTTGAACATTGTAAGGGGTGCAGATAAGCCCACAGCTATTGCAAAAAGCACTGAAAGTCCCATTCTTTTTACTGGTCATTACTGCATTGTGCTTGTGCTTTAGACGACTTCTTGGACTTGGAATTTCGATACTCGCTCATCTTCGTGAACAATGAAATGAACTTTAAGTTTACAAACAGAAAGTATATGGCGTGTACAGAGACCATGGCAGGAGCGTATCGCGAATGCATCAGCAAAGTGTAGCAAGTCCGGAAAATACCCAGACTGGAAAATACCCAGAGGAGCTTTAGTGGTGGACATGGCTGTTAGCCAAGATCCAGTAATGGCGTGTACAGATTAGTGAAGAATAGAAGAAAGAGAGAGAGAGAGAAAGAAAAAGAGATCATAGAATCTGCTAATTCATCATTTTCTCATTATCCCTTTTGTCTATTCTGTGAGAGACTATACAGCAAGAGTGCTAATATTATGTCAACGAAATCAAAAAGCTTGACAAAACCACTATTTCCAAAGTAAAAATTGGAAATGGTGATCATATTTCTATCAAAGGCAAAAGAATTATTGCTATACGAAAGGTTTTTAGGTTTGAAATACATTTTAGATATTTTATATATGCTTGATATTGATCATAATTTGCCAAGTGTTGAACAACCTAAAAAAAAAGATTGCAAAGTCAAATTTGAAAACAAATGATGCTTGATCAAAAACAACGAAGGCAACAACATATTCAAGGTGAAAATGAGAGCAAAAGGTTTTGCTCTAATCCTTATAGAGGAGGTGCATATTGCTTTTGCCATAAATACAAGCATCGAAGAATTGTCATAGAAAGCTTGCGTATTTTCATCATATTGGATTGATGTACATGCATAGATATAATCTTGTGAGAGATGTTTCAAAGCTGAAGAATAGATTAATAAATTATGAAGCTTGTCAATTTAAAAAGTAGATTAGAAAACCTTTTCCTCAAAGTGCTTGGAGAGCAACACATAAACTTCAACTGTTGCACACAGATGTTAGAGGTCTTCAAAGAACAACTTCACTAAATGGTACTAGGTACTACATAATCTTTATAAATGATTATTCTAGATTTTGTTATATTTATTTTTTTAAATTAAAATATGAGGTTGCTAATGTATTCTAGAGTATAAAACAACCGTAGGATATAGAATATAAGGTCTGACAATGAGAAAAAAATATACTAGTAGAAGATTTCAACAATTCTGTGATGAATCTGGCATTGCAGACCAACTTGCAACACTATACACACCACAACAGAACGGTGTTAGTGAACGAAAAAACAAGAGCATTATAGAGATGACTAGATGCATTTTGTATGAAAGGAAGATGCCAAAGAAACTATGGGCTAAGGCTGCAAACACAATAATATATTTGTTAAACATGATGTCAACAAGTGCTTTACAGAAAAGAATCCCATTTAAAGCTTGGTTTAGATACAAACCGGACCTGCAACATTTTAAAATTTTTGGTATATGTCACAGGTTAAAAGAGACAAGTTGAATAGGAAGGATGAACCAAAAGTATTAATTAGATACAATAGTCCATCCAAAACCTATAGAATTTTCCAACCAAAAAATGAAAGACATTTGGTAAGTAGATATGTTAACTTTATAGAAGACACACAATGGAAATGGGAGGAGCCAAAAGAGAAGCAGGAATCATCGACTTGGAAAGTTGTTAATGATATTATATTGATGATAAGCTAGTCAAGGGTACAAGATCTTTATATGATGTTTATGAAAGAAGTAACATTGTTGTTTGTGAGCTTGTAGAGTTTGAAGAGGTATTAAAGAATGATGAATGGATTAAAGTAATGAAAAAAAATCTTAGAATGATTGAAAAGATTGAAACCTGTACAGAAAGAGGGCATAAGAGTCAAGTGGGTTTATAGAACCAAACTTAATGCAGATGGTTCTACAAACATATATAAGGCTAGATTACCTATGAAGGGTTATGCTCAAGTGTTTGGAGTGGACTTCTCAAAAACATTTGCACCTTTAGCATGACATGATACAATCAGAATGCTACTTGTGTTGTTAACATAAAAGGGCTGGAAAGTTTATCAGTTAGATGAAAAATCTGCTTTTTTGAATGGTTATCTATATATAGAGATTTTTATAGAACAACCAGAAAGTTTTGAAGCTAAAAGGTAAGATGAGAAAATATACTTGTGAAAAAAGGCATTAGATGGTCTTAAATATGCTCCCAGGGCATGATATAGCAAAATTGATGAATATCTTCATAAACTTGGCTTTGTTAAAAGTCCAATTGAGGCCACATTATATGTAAAAGAAAAAAAATGCAAATTTAATTATTATATCTGTTTATGTTGATTATTTTCTTGTCACAAGAAGTGATGAGAAACTGATGGAAGAGTTCAAGGTTGAAATGTTCAAAGTATTTGACATGAGAGACCTTGGTTTGATATCTTATTTTCTAGAAATGGAGGAGAAGCAAAGCTATAATGAAATCTTCATATGTCAAAAGAAGTATGCTAGGGAGATACTGAAAAAGTTTCACATGGAGAAATCCAAAAGCACAAGCACTCCTATGAATCACAAGGAGAAATTCAACAAGGATGATAGAGCATAAAACGTTGATGAAGGTCAATACAGAAGCTTAATTGAGTGTTTGATGTATTTTACAACAACAAGACATGATATTACTTTTGCAGTAAGTTTGCTCTCATGATTCATGCATTATGCCAGTGACTTACATTTTCAAGTTGCTAAAAGGATTGTAAGATATATTAAGGGTATTGTGAACTATCGTATAAACTTTTCTCATTTTCAGAACTTTATGCTTCATGGCTATTCTGATAGTGATTGGGTAGGATTCGTGGATGATATGAAAAGGACTAGAGGCTATTGTTTTAGCTTTTGATTAGGAATGCTCTCTTGGTGTTCAAGAAAGCAAGACGTTGTTGTTCAAAGCACAACTAAGATTGAACATGTAGTAGTTACTGCTATTGTAAATCAAACAATTTGGATCAAGAAAATACTTGTAGATTTGCTTATGGATCAACTTTAGACAACATATATTTATATTGACAACCAGGCTGTAATTTTTATTGTAAAAAATCCTTTTTTTCCATGGAAGGACTAAGCACTTTAAAATTAAGTTGTATTTTTTAAGAGAGAAGTGCAGAAAAACGGTGAAGTTGTTTTACTTTATTGCAAAACTAATGACCAAATTGCACATGTGTTACGTAAAGCTCTTTCAAAATAAATTTTTGAAGAATTAAGAAGGAAGCTAGGTGTTTGCGTATGTTAAGATAAGGAGGGGTGTTGAAAGAATGTCTTAAAAGCTATAGAAGATCAGGAGGGTTATGGAGGAGAAGATTAGCTAGAAGTTTTCTACGTGAAGATCAAGTCATTAAGAATAAATTCAGTTATTATTTTCTTTTTATGTTATTTGAATTTTGTTATGTAATCAATAAATTTTATTGTTTTCCTGTTAAACAAAAACTCTATTTAAGAGAGTTATACAATCAATAAAATTCAATCTTCCATACAACTTGTCTTTCTTCATGTTTTGTTGTGCATAATATTTTATAGGATTCAACATGTACCTTATCACCAACATTTTGGCTCATTCGAACATCTGTCACTTCTGGACAACATGGGTCCTTTACACCACTAGTTACAAGTAAGACAAGATCATCTTGAGGAATCACCCATTGAGTTATAAGTTGTTGTTCATCAACTGGAACTTTGCCCGATTTATATGGTCTATATGCAATAGTAACACAACACAAGCTATAAGAAGCCATGTCATCAATAGAGGCCTAGAAAAAATCCATATCTTTATCAATGGATTGTAGTGAACCATTTGAATCAAGATATCTGGTACGAGATGCAAGAACCACCACCTCAGTTTCTCCTTTCCACTGTAGGTGAACTGTAGAATTAGTCGTTTATTCTGCAACACCACCTTGTTTTTTCTCGGAATTGAAAGGGAAATTTTGGGCTCTGATCTGAGAACATCAAACTTCATCCCCTACTTGATTGCCTAAGAGAGGATAGTTTTTTTATTTTGAGATCCAAAAATCCCTACATCTTCACCATCCCTGGAAACAAACACATTGTTGGTGGTGTTCTGTGCAATATCCTTACATACCCGCACACCAGCGGCTCCGTTCCGTTTGTTGCACATGTAAAACGGATGGTAAGATTAATTTAAATGAAATATATTATTAAATTAATTTGTTGTTAATTAATTTTTTTCATTATAGGTTACGTCCCTTGGACGTGAGCCGAGCCCGATGGAGCTGTTTGTTGAGACGCACGTGCGGAGTCAAAACCGCCGAAAAGGGGCTCAACAGTTTGTTGACAACCGTGCTCAACATTTTGTGGTATGTTTGTTCAACCATTTTATTTTGTAAGTTATTATTTTTATTGAATTGAATATGATGATTACTTTTTTTTATTTTCAGAAGACCTATAATAGCCGGTTGAGGGAGAGGTATGGGAACGATGCTTCGACCCATCCGAAATTCGATTCGGACTTGTGGATGAGGTTGGATAGTCCGGTGGACCCGACAAAAATCAGGTTTACGGAATCTCCAACACCGTGGCCGAGAACTTGCGGGCGGCCCGTAATGTCTCAACTGTTGGGAGCTCTCAATCAGTATCGAGCACCCAATCTAAGGAGTTTGTGGCCATGAAGCAACACACGGCTTAGCTCACCGAAAAATACAACCACTTATTAGCGGAGTGTACAGAACTCAAAGCGAATCATACACAGCTTCGCCAAATAGTAATTAATGAACATGGCATAATAGAGTGGTGATCCATGTGCGCCTCCTCCTTTTTGGTCGTTTAACAACCAACCTCCTCCTCCAGCTCCGCCATTATGTTAATTTGTAATGAATATTATTTAATTTTAATAGTTAATTTAATATTTTTTCTGAAACACATTCAGTTTGTAATGAATATTATTTAACTTTATTTTTTGATGTTTAATAAAAGTTTTTTGCATACTTGGTTTTTTTACTATTAATTTATATAATTTTATATTATGAATTCTAAACAATTTTTTTAAAAAATATTTAAAATCATGCAAATAAAAAAAATATATAAAATACTCACCGAGGGTTTTACCGATGGAATAACTCCGTCGATATTTCACAGTAGTTTGGTGCAAATTTCACAATCACTGACGAGTTTACCTACGGAATAACTCCGTCGGCATTTCTCAGTAGCTTGGTGTAGATTTCACAATCACCGACGAATTTATTGATGAACATAGTTTGTCAGTATTGAATTCACTCACCGACGGATTTATTGTAGCGGTATATTTCAAGCGGGAACTTTTTTTTTTACACGAAATTTCCGTCTGTAAAACCATCGGCAATTGGTTTTTTTTTTACCAACCTCGTTAGCAATGAAATTAGGTATTACCGACGATAGAAAAGCCGACAAACTGTTTCTGTCGGTGAGTTTGTCAATAATTTTATTATCGACGAATTATAAATTATACACCGACGGAATATATCCATCAGTAAAACTGTGAAATCTTGTAGTGTACTATGAGAGCTTATCTACCATGACTTATGAGGGAGTGTTTCTTTCCAATATAGGATATACATCTTTTTTTATTATTATTCATTTATAAACTACACCAAGAACGCCCTCTAATTATTTTTACCTTAATTTTCACTTAGCCCTCGTATAATTTTCACGTTTTCATGTCCAAATAACTTCATGTCTGTCATCGTATGACCTCTGCACCATGATTACGAAATCCTCGCTATGAAAGGAGATGCAACATTGAAATTCATACACCATATACATTAGTTTTCTTCATTTACATGCTCGGCAGTTTTCAGATAAAAGGAAAAGGTAGACTGTTCTGTCAGGCCAGCTTTGTTGAAACAATGTAAAGATGGTTTTGGACCCAACAAGAAACACAAAGTAATCCAAAATTCAACCATGAAAATTGAGAAAAGAGAAAACAACAATCCACAAGTGTATCATGTCAGACAAAACAAGAGGGCCATGCATGAGCTCCCAGCCCAAGAAAAGGTTGGTGACCTACGTCGTTGATTATTATGTTAGCGATCCCAGAAAACAAAAGTATCAAAGCAAATAGCAGCACATGACTACCGCGGCAGAAACCTCCTCTCTTTTTCTCCTCCAAAAATAGCAGCAGGAAGCAGAGAGAAAGAAGATGATGTTTCTTCACATCTCTGTCGTATATGAATCGTAATAATGTCCTTTTGTCATCTTCTTCTTCAATTCCATGCATGTGTTTCTTCGAAACAAACCCAGTTGATATTCATTTATTACACAAATCAAATGTAGTTAACCCTAATTAATATAGCCTGAATCCGACTGTTTGTATGACTTCACCTCTCAATTCTCTTCCCTTTAAACTAAACCATAAATCCTCCTATTAGTTACACTAACCAAATCAAAAGGTCACGTGCTGCATGTAGCTTAAAAACCAAGGGAAAACATGTGTATCCAGTCTGAAGTCCTATTGTAATTACAATATATATATATATATATATATATATATATATATATATATATATATATATATATATTTGAAAGGAAAGAGAGGCAGAAAAAGGAGAAGAAGATGCGGGGAATGTGCAGAACATGCCGTACAATTCATTCATGCTGCTTCACTGTCTCTCCCTCCCTTTGTCACGTGCCAATCCTTTCCTTCCACAAAGGCAAAGATAATTGAACTTCTTCCCTCTTCTCTCGTCTCTCTTTCCATGTGCAAACCCATGTGCTCTCTCTCTCTCGCTATTCATGCTTTGCTGGTCCATATCACTTTCACATGCTCCCTTCAGAGGAAGCCACATTCCCAAATTAGTACAACATGTGATTTTTCACTCACTGATTTGCCCTCATCATTGCTCCATTACTTCTAAACTACCACCACATGTCTTTATTTTATGAAACCTTGAGATGATCAACCTGGGATTTTGGCGACACTGTTTTTTTCAACTACCCTTTTCTTCTTTGGATCATTTGGCTCTCAATTGTCAATTAATTTACTAATATTTCTTGTCGCTTCACTTCCTATAAGTACTACTAGCTAGAGGCTAACTAATAAATCAGGGCAAAGCACACTTAGGGTCTAGCTTTGTCATCAATCGTGTGACTTGTTCCGCCTTCATCTCGGGTTCGATTCTCTATATGTATGTTTGTCACCCCCGCGGTGCCTTACATGCTCACTAGGCTTGCAGGATGTTCAGTGAATCCGGGGATTAGTTGTGGTGCACGCAAGCTGGCCCGGACACCCCGGTTACCAAAAAAAAAAAAAATCAGGGCAAAGCTTCTCTCCACGTTCCATGTGTAGGAATGTGAACTCTCAACCGCACCTATAAACCTTGGAAACATATGTTCACCCAATATATTGATTTGTATTAAATTAGTTTGCATCAGCTGCCATGTCTATCCATCCAGTATTATCCATGAATCTTCAGCCTATATATCAACATTATATAAACAGTACATGCGACATCATTGAATTTCGTGTGCTAACTTTTTAAATTATTATTATTATTATTACCAGAATTCAGTTACTTTACAAAACTATGCTTGCAAAATTAACAAAAATAAAAATTAAGTATTGGCAACATGATAGGGAAGGGGGGGCTACACTGGAAATGAAGAATTTGAAATCTTTACATGTGCAAATACAGATAGGCAGGCTTTGGGTGCCAGTGCCAAGGACTCTCTCCTTGTGGCTTGCAAGTAGTGCCCACCTTCCCGCTTTAACTTTTCAATCAAAATACGAAAATGGTGTCGTTTTCTACGTGAAACTGCAAGAACAACCTTGAAATGCATAGGAAAATCTGTAGAAGTAGGACCTCATCCCCACTGAGAGGACCCCCAATGTTCTTATCATTAGTGGTTCCTCAACGACAAATGACTATTAAATGATCTGGACAATGAATCTGTCTATGTTGTAGATTTCTTGGTTCCCGTATCCTCCTACCTGCTCACCTTCCCCATTCCTTTCCATCTTTCTTTTGCAATGCAAACGAGGATCAAGGGATATATATAAGTATATGTACTTTAGGGTTACATGCTTAAAACATGCATGATCATTTCATGTAGATGGCATCGACTGAGCAAAAGTTGTTCGGTTATTTTCTGCGAGTAAAGAGTGAATATATAGCTCATGCTTGTAATTAATGTAAAAGTTAAAGGTCACAAAATTAACTATATTGGCACCCTTTAAAAAAAAAATGATTTGTTTTGTCTTAGAGGCTTTAACTTTGATCTCTAATAACTTAATTAAATTATCTAATTTTACTAGTATTTTATCAGAGTTAATCTTGTAAAATTAAATATTTGCATACATTTACATTTGTAGTAGACCCCGTAAAATAATTGTGAAATATTTTTATCCATGCAAGGAAAAAGTGTTTGATTCTTGTTGAAGGGTATACATCCATATGATTGTAAATATGTTCTAGATTAGAGATATGCTTTTATTGGCTTACATATTTGTAATCCTAAATATTAGCCTCTCGAATATCATTTACACAGTGAAAATAATAAAATAAAATTATTCAGGAGTCTCTAGAATCTTATTAGACAAATCTAGAGTTGTTTAAAAATTTATTGTCTTAAGATCTGATCTTCTTCGTCTTTGAATAATTATTTAAAAGCTGGGTTGTTGTAAATCACAAACCGTTTAATTATTCAACCTTCAACGATAATTCACATGAATTACCAGTGATAAATATCTTAAATCCCTATTTAGAGGAGAAGAATTGCTATGCCTAGAGTGTTAACTCTTATTTGTGATTTATATATATTTTTTTATTTAACAGACAACCTTTTAATAAATAAAAGTCATAACTTTATATTTATAAGGAATCCTAAAAACGTTATAAACGGCAAAATATATATTTGCCCCTTAAATAATATCCACTTATTATTTAGGAATTTATTGTCTTAATATCTAATTTTTTTCGTCTTTGAATAATTATTTAAAGGTTAACTTGTTGCAAACCACAAACCATCTAATTATTCACCTCCAACGGTAATCCACGTGAACCACCAGTGAGAAATCTCTTAAATTCTTATTTAGGATAGAGGAATTGCTATGCCTAGAGTGCTAACTCTTTATTTGTGACTTACATAATTTTTTTTTGTTTATTAGACAACCTTTTAAGAAATAAAAGTCATAACTTTATATTTATAGAGAATTCTAAAAGCGTTATAAAAGGCAAAATATCTATTTGCCCCTTAAATAATATCCATTTATTATTTAGAAATTTATTGTTTTAAGATCTGATCTTCTTGATCATCTTTGAATAATTATTTAAAGGTTGAGTTTTCGCAAACTACAAGCCGTTTAATTATTCAGCCTCTACCGGTAATCTATATGAACCATCAGTAAGAAATCTCTTAAATTTCTATTTAGGATAAAGAAAATTATTCTCATGCTGATATATATATATATATGCATAGCTTCAATATTCTATCTACATCAATAAATTTTATCATAGTTAAATTTTAAAACTCAAAATAACTTTCCAATAAATTTCTAATGAATACAAGGCTATAAAAATAAACAATTCGATGCACAATCTTATAAATATATAAAAGAAAAGGGGAAGAAAAGCAAGAGAATAATAAGATAAGCAACAGGCCAATGAGTGGTACATTTGTAGTTAACCAACAAAACCAGTTGCCATGTGCAATCACTCCACTACTTAATACCACGAGGCTGACTCAAATTCTCTCCTACTATCAAGAAGGAAAACTCTATATCCTTCTCCCTCTCTCTCTCTCTCTCTCAGCCAAACAGCTCTCTCTTACCATGAGTTCAACGCTAAAAAAGTCCAAGGTTTCACTAGGAAGAACGGAAAGAAGAAGAAGAAGAAGAAGACCACATGGACGTTCTTGCAGAGCTCAAAGAAGCATTTGCAGTGGTGGGTTCGTGACAAGCCCCAACAAGGTATCGGACAAGATGGAGGCTCTCAAGAACCTCATTCCAGCTACCCGTAACGGAGAGGTAAAAGCTGACCAGTTGTTTCAAGAAACTGCTGATTATATTGTCCTATTGAGGACCCAAGTTCTTGTATTGAAGGGTCTGATTGACTTTTATGGATCCAGTACCGAAAGAGACAATTAATGATTTTGTGTTCTAGTAATATCTTTAGTTTCAACATCAATGAAAAAGGAGAGGATCTCTTGGTGTTTTAGATTTATAGTGTAGTAGTACAGCCATTTTATCAGGCCATATAGTAATGGTTGTGTTGTTTCCAAATTTTCTTTACTTCAAGTTATTGACATAAAATTAGAGTTTTTCTTTGTTGAGTTCGCCCCCCCCCCCTCCCTTTTTTTTTTTTTTTTTGAGGTAATGTTATTGGCGAAACTGAAAGAAGAATCCTAGTTCTTGCTTTGGGGTTTTATATTTGATATTTTCTCAGAAATACTCCATGTCTGGCTTGTTGAAAAAAAAAATATTTATTTCTTGGGAAGAGATTTTTCCAAAAATGGCCTTCGGTGTTGTTTTTGCAAGTTAGAATGTGATTTGAAAGCGTACACAGAGTTTAGGGAATGCTGCATCAACCCCTACTAGCTAGTAATAGCAAAGGCAATGCCATCTCTCTCTCTCTTCGCACAATTGTTATCCTCCTTAAAGGGATTGGTGCAAGGAGAAGAGCTGCCTGCAATTTTGACAGCAGAATTCAGTATGTGTAGAGTGGTATGGGGGTCGGAAGCATGGTGACACAGTCATCACATTTGCACTGCAAGGAATGGGTGGGAGCATTCTGAATATTTGGCATAATATCTCGGCGAAATGGCCAGCTTTGTCTATGTCTCATGGCGTGGCGCAAGCACTGGCACACTGATTGTGATGATAGTGACAAGTTACTAAGCTGTCATTGGACACCCACGTGCAAAAGCCAATTTTCAAGGGGCTTTTTGCCTTCTTTAATTTTCCTTTTAATTTCTTTTTTTACCGGTGAGGGGCTTGGTTGTATGGCATGGATGAGGGTAAGATCAATTAATGATATATGGTTGCTTATGTAGATAGAAAATTAAAAAATATTCGAAAGAGTTTGATCACCAATGTCCTCAGGTTTTCTAAAGCCAATATATTTATTGGTCAATAGTTGTTATAATCCTATAAAGTAAAGGGGGGGGGGGTGCTTAATTTCTACATAATTTCTATATGATACATTGTTTGCCTCCATGAATGTCTTTTTTCTCTTATTTTAAAAAATATATTCTATGTATCATTGTTAATGTGTGTTGATGATACTTTACATGCTAAATAAGGAATGGGAGATCTAATATTATAGGTTTGTTATTATAATTGATTTAATATTTAAAGTGACCTTTATAACATCATTTCTACCCAAATATACATCTCTTTTTTACATTTAGTCTTTCTTTTTTTTTTCAAGTCCATGATAAAATTGAGGAAGCAACAACTCTTCTTTGCTTTTGGATATCATGTCCAATATTCTTCTAAGATTATGCAAGCAACAAGTCCTTGATTAAACAATTACTTGGCAAGGAAGAGGAGACTAAAGCTCTCGGAGAAATTCTTTACAAATTAAAGAAAGAACTACAAAAATAAACCACAAGATCTTTTACCCTTCTCCATCTTTCACTAGCAGTGTAACACCCCGTGTTTTTACATATAATGTAGACAATGCATTACATGCCATATATGAAAATGGAACCAATTTTAATTTTTTTTTTGCTGACAACCCCACTTATATGAACCAGTATTTATATTAATAAATTTAAGCAGAATTTTTCTTATATAAAACCCTACTAAGAATTTTATCTTGCTAATCCTTGTATAAAAACTGCATCGCAATTTAAATTCTACATGATAACTTTAGGCATACCCTTAGCTCATTTATTCATTAATTATATCATCTCACATCATATATAATTCATAATCATTATATAACACCTCCATACATCAATTTCTTAATTTTAATATATATATATATATATATATATATGTATGTATGTATGTATATTAAAAGTAAATTATATATTACAAAGATAGTTAATATGCACATGCTAAGAATAAATTACAACATTTAATACATAACAAAATAAAATCATCAAACATATACAACTACAGAGTTTACAAAAGATAGTTAATATATACCTAACAAAAACTATATTATACTAATAGCTAAGTCAACGTTGTCATGAAATATATGATAGACCTGCATTAAATATAATAATTTAAAAGATATTAGTTTGTCATAAAACATTTATGAACAATTTTTCCTCAAAAGAAGATTTAACATGTCTTTATTAACTTTTATCAAACTTCCCATCATGAATACTCTAGTTAATTAAGAGTTCAGAATTTCGCATAATATTATTATTTGTTTCATTCAAAATCATATAATAGATCACCCACCACATATTTGTCCTGAAAACAAGTTTATACAACACTCTCCAATCAACTGAATGGCAATTTATACCATGAAATCACAAATCATTTAAATACCACTCAAATATCTAATTCAAAAGTCCCTAAATCATAGGTTGACTATATAATGCAAAATCTCCTGGTTGTCATTCTAAGCTAAGTCCATAGTTCCAATATGTGGGCATGACTATGTAATTCAAATATTTAATAGGCTAACTAAGTTCGTAATCTCCAATTCATGGGCACAACTATGTAATCAAACCTCTTAGTTTCCATTTTAGGATAGCTCCCCAAATTCATGGCATGATAATATAATTTAAGACTCTATATAACCTTAACCTATATAACCTTTCCCGGAAGTTATTTCTATATATTTCGTTCAACCATATTATATCTCCTTTCGTATTGCATTCTTAACTCTATTTTTTTTTCAGTCTAACCATATTCGTTGACACAATATAACAACCAAAAAGAAAAATATTACTAAAGACTCATTAATTGAAAAAGTTAGGGTGTTAGGCACCTATTTGCTCCTCTTATAGACCTCGCTCCTTCATAATCCATAGTCCTAATATGTAGGCTATTCTAAGCTAACTAAGTACATAGTCCCCAATATATAGGCATGACTATGTAATTCAAATCTCTTAGTTGTTATTCTAGGCTAACTAAGTCTATAGTCCCCAATTCATGGGCACAACCATGTAATTCAAATCTCTTAGTTGTTGTTCTAGGCTAACTAAGTCCATAGTTTTCAATTCATGAGCACGGTTATGTAATTCAAATCTTTTTGTTGCCATTCTAGGCTAACTAAATCCATAGTCCCCAAATTCATGGGCACAACTATGTAATTCAAGTCTCTATATACCATAATTGTTTCAAGCTTAACTTATATAACCTTTCTTGGACGTTAATTTCTATATATTCTCATTCAGCCTTATTATACCTCTTTTCATTTTGCATTCTTAATTCTATTTTTCCTCAGTATAACCACATTCATCAACATAATCTTACAACCAAAAGGAAAAATATTAATAAATATTCACTAATTGAAAAAGTCAAGGTGTTAGGCATCTACCTGCTCTTTCTGCAGACTTCGCTCCTCTAGCTAAGATCCAGCTCTTGGAGCTTCTCTTAATCTTTTAAAAAGGAGGGATCCTTATTAGTATTTTAAACAATTCATCACATGAATCAATATCCATGTTAATACAATTCCATATTATTCAAACATTTTACATAATTTCACTTAAATCCTTGTTGGTTTGTAATTTAATCATACTAACTAATTCCACCATTTAAGTTAAAATCTTTTCAATTGTATACAAAATTGTTCTATTCTTTTCAACTTTAACCTAACTTTCATTTATCTAATCTTACTTTTATATAGAAGACACTGGAATCATTTTTTGTCATTTAACATTTTGACCCCTTTTCTTACACGTTAACAATTTGATTAGTATGAACAACACTAATAAAACTTCAAGCTTTACATGTACAAAAATCAACATCATATCACTATAAAATAACAATTCATACCCACACTTAATGCCTTAGTATTCCTACATATAACTTCCATTTAATCTTACATTAAACCAACATGAGTTCAACCATAAGATTACTTAATATATTACATTTAAATTTCTTTCATTCATTTAATTTCATATAACATCACAAGTATTTATCTTAAAGTCTAAATCCATCCAAATTCACAAGTTTACAACTTTTACTTAGACTTTAAAACATTTAATTTTAGTAACTCATGCAAACTCCAACACATAACAATCATTAAACACAATTTTCTCATGCAATTTTACCAAATTTATCAGAAATTTCAAATCACTTTAATCAAATAAACCATCCTTCAAAATTTTATGCTATCGCCGACCCTAAGAGCCCTTCATCTACTGTTGATTTACTGAAATTTTTTCATGGTTTACACTAATAAACAATCATCATATACTCATTAAACAAAATCACAAGCAATTTAATATATATTTTTTCCAATTCTTCTCAAAAACTCTAGATGAAAACTTAGGGATTTCTCCCTGTTTCATAATCAAACTTCAAATAACATGAGTTACATAGTTTAGGACACCTTGCCCAAAGCTTTTGAACCTAAAATCACCTTCTTCACAACTTCCTCTCCCTATTATTTTTTTCTCCTTAATCCCTTGTTTCTCTAACTAAAACTCTCTTCAAATCCTCCAAAATATGTGGCTTTTTAGTGTTTTTCCCTTTATAATCTATCCTAATTAAACCAAACAAAAGACCTTTAGTTTTGGAAAAATTAAAGTAGGAAATATAAGGAAAAGAAGATGGATCCTTCATTTTCTTCATTGTGGCTGGCGGCTGGTTATAAAGGAGGGGAAGATGAACTTTTTTATTTATTTAGAATTATTTCATTAATGAGTCTACATATTATTTTTTGTATTTTCTCATGACCACTAGTAATTTTGTACAACCTTTTAAAACTCCAATTTACTTGAAACTTTAACTCAAGGTAAAACAACATGTTTGGAAACTGCTCAAAACATTTCAGTCTGATCCAATAATTGGATTGAGAGTTATGCTTAATAGCATCAAATTGGACATTAGAAAATATTTTTACACAAAAATCCAGATTTTCATATCATTTTATTTACTTAAATCATCAAGATTTTCTAACTAATTTATTGGAGACTTTCATCCCTATTTATCTTTTAGAAAAAATTCATTTTAATTAATAACATATTTATTTTATTCTTTTATTTATTTTTTATAGTCAAAGTTTACCACTAATAGGTAAAACTCGTACATTTTCTTCTTCTTCTTTTTCTTTTATACCGATGGATCTATAATTATTTTATTAGATTAATACCTATTTGAATTCATTTTAAAAAATTCTATAATTTTCTAAAATTTAAATCTGTGGGTTTAGAAGCAGCTTCTCCATCTTTTAAACCAATACAACAACCTCAAACCAGTAGCCTCCACCATTAATAACCTTATTATGAACTAGCCTCACACAAAACTACTAAAAAACATAATAACTCTCATTACCATTGTCATCTTCCTATAACAACCATTAACTAGGTACCATTGAACAATCATAACAACCATAAACTCATCAATCAATATAGGCTTCTCTCACCTTAGCAACCCAACAACAATAGCAATAACAATAAATAACATAGCTATCAACAACCTTATCCACCCATATCACTCCCTCGCACAAGTTAGGGTCTTAACATACCTAACAATGCTTCACTATGAGAAGAGAATAAAAGATTTAGATATAATTAACAACTAGAGCATAAAAAATTTATGGTTGATTTGTTAGTTGGAAAATCAATTCATGAAGAGAGAGAGAGAAAAGAAAATAAGGATATTTGAGAATACAAAATGAGTTTTCATGTGGTTATGGGTGTTATTATACACATGATCATTTTATTCTTTTTCTAGAGTTTTAAAGTTGGCATTGACCCAATATGAAAAGTGTAATTTTTTAAATGTGAAAGAAAAGGTGCAATTGCGAACAAACCTCATGATATTTAATGTAATTTTCCTTTTTAAGATAAAAATAGAAAAATAACTATTA
This sequence comes from Populus alba x Populus glandulosa, assembly GCA_033617975.1. Taxonomy (NCBI): domain Eukaryota; kingdom Viridiplantae; phylum Streptophyta; class Magnoliopsida; order Malpighiales; family Salicaceae; genus Populus; species Populus alba x Populus glandulosa. The sequence continues at coordinate 12,155,609 of CM066146.1, read as the reverse complement.
AAATCTTAATTTTCTACTAAAAGATATGGGTGATGATGTCTAAAAATTCAAGTAATAAGGGCAACTGACTATATTGGTCAAGTCACTTACAAAACAAAAAGGTCCTCTCTTTCAAAAAGCTTTTGATATTTAAGTTATTGATTTGTTTGATATTAAAGCATTAAATTATATATATATATATATATATATATATATATATAGAGAGCACACATAAAAGGAACAAATGAGTTTATGATAAAAAGATGAAATCCATTTCCAATGAAATTAAAGAAGTATTTATATACATAGGTACATGTGAAAAGTGTAATAGACATATTATATATGATTTTTGAGTAAGCCCCTATACATAGTTGGGAATTAAAAAAGGTTGAAGTTCATGTCACAACATAAGTATGTGGATCTATGATAATTATTGGTAATTACTCTTTGTCTAAATCACAACATAGTTTTCGAGAACTATTATATGAACTAACATCGAACAATGGATTAATGCAAGGTATGAATCGAACTATAACGATGGACTTTCCTCTTCTTATAGTCAAATGTCTCTTACTTTTGGGATACTTAATGGCTTCTAGGAAGAGAGTTGACAAACATATTGCTTTTTAAGGTGATTTGATATGGTTCAGCCCTGTGATACGACGCAAGTAAGGTTAGATTCGGATTTTGGCATAAAAAGCGTAACAGTCCAGGTTTACGGCAACAATCATAATTCTCAATCCGACCGTTGGATCGGGCTAATATTTTATGTGGACTCTCCAGACATATCTTACTACCTTGGGTTAAACATTCAGGTCAATCGGAGCTCGGTAAGGAACCGCAATACTAGTCAATCGGAGCTGGTGGTATTTAATGACAGATTAGTTATTTTTAATATTTTCTTTCATGTTTGGGCTTAATTAAAACTTTGTTTTGAGCTAGGGTCTAAGGCTTGTTTGGATCAGGTTATGGGCTTTTCATTTTAGGGTTTTGGGCCAGTTTTGAGTGGACCTCATATAAGTCCACATAAGGGGTCCATTAGGGTTAACTTTTCAAGAACTATTTAAACTCATGTAGGCCAAAATTTCGAGAGCTTTGATGATTATTATTCTGAATTTTTCAGTTTTAACGTGTGAGAGTGATTCTTGCATTCTTCAGTTCTTGAACGAACTGAATCTGACTTATCGAAGATTAACTGGCTTCGTGGCGTCATTCTACTCATTCCAATAGTGTTGGTGCCTTGGGGTAGGTTTCCATTGTGTCACACTCATATCAGACCTATTTCGGATTTATAGGATCAGATCTCAATCTTAATTGTGGGTTGCGTGACCACGTGATCACAAGGTTCGCATCATGATTAAATATAATTGGGTTATAGGTTAGTATTGTATTATTCCTTAAGACATAAATGAAGGATGATATACCTTATATTTTAAGAAATAAAAAAGGGGTAATATACCTTACATTCATCCTCTATCCTCTATTTAGGTCTAGTTTTTTTAATTATATTAAAAACATATATCATCTAATATCATAAATGGATAGATAAATTATAATATCCTTGTTTTTTTTTTTTCTAATATTCATGCAATTTGCCACATAGAAAACTTCTAAAATGATATTCTATAAATAAAAACAATAAAAAAGAATTGGAGAGAGAAAAGGATGTGTCTAGCAAGAAATGTTCTTTTCCTCCTAAAATGGCATGATTAGAGTGTTTTGGTAGATGGAGGAAAACAATAATATAAGTGTATTGATGGAATTTATTTCTATTATTTTTCTAAACACCCCTCATCTCCAATGAGATCTATTAATTTCAGATTGGTTTTTATTCAACTTTCTTAATGGTTTTAAAAAAAATGTTTATCTTAAGGACTTTTAAAGTTTTTTCTTGAATGTCAAGTCTCCTTGAATCATTGATCAAAGTAGATTTAGTCTATTAACAAATTATTTGGTGTTTGAAGTTCCTAAAAAGATTTTTTACGGTTTTAAAAATATCAGATACTTAATTTTATGTCTTTTTTTTTTTCTTAAAAAGAGGATGAGTGATACTATATTTATACATACTCGTATCATTATTATTAAGTAACTTAGGAACTTAATAAAAAAAAAAAAAGCAAGCTCTTAATGGGAGGCTTATCTTGGAAATAGACAAATTCCTTTCAAGGTTTAAATTTTACTAGTATGTGACCCCGCTCCGCCGCAGATTAGATACTTTTATTTTCAATAAACAAAATTATATATACAGGTTTTTTTCAACTCATTTCTATAGTTTAAAAAATCTAAGTTCAAATAAAAACAATTATGCATACATGTAATCAAATAAATCGAGAACTATGTGTACGAATAAATAAATAAAAACTCATTAACATTACCTAAAAATAAAAATTAAAAAATAGAGATACATGTGTAGATTAGGATATTTAATCTCAAAAGATGAAACATTTACTTGGTTGTGTTTGCTAAATCTTTTTATTAAAATAATTTTTTTTATTAAACCAAATGATAATAGAAATAGAGACACAAATTAAATTGATCGAATAAAATAAAAGGAGAAAAACAACTCATGCAAGACTGCACAAATTAAAAATATTATCTGAAAATATATTTTTTTTTATTTTCAAAAATAAAATCCATCCATACAAGAGATAAAAAAAAAAAATTATAGATGAATCAAAAAATCTCTTCAAATTTAAATACGTAACTAAACAAAATAATCATTATTTAAAGAGGTTCTTCAAATAAAATGAAAGATAAAATGGGTACAAATTTAAATATAAATTAAAATCAATTAGAGAAAAAACCATAAAAAAGAATCATTAATTAAAAAAATTAGAAAAAAATAAAATAAAGGTTAGGCAAGCCTATCTGGCCTAGTTTGTCAAGGTTTGCATAATTAGCCCTTTAATTTATATTTTTTTGCAACTAAGGCAAACCTAAATTGTTTTGGAAAAAAAAAATACGACACATTGTTAGATTTGCCTAGATTCCGACCACGGTGATGGCCGAAAAATCAGGGCTTAAGTTTTTGTTACCTAAAAACCCATTTTTCAATCTATTATTTTACCCAAAACGCCTATAAAACGCCTATAAAACACCATAGAAACTGTGATAATAATATCTATGGCCTCAAAAAGCCACCCTAAAAAATCAAAATCAACCTGAATCTAAAAATCAAACCGAGCACATATTTGTTTTTTCATAAACTTTAAAGGTAAAAAACACCTAATATAAACTCTTCTCATCAAATGGAATCATTTAACACAAATATCGTCTGTTTTGATAGCTTAAATCAGTGTCAATGACATTTTTCTTTCACTACCATTGAAATTTAGCGATCTATTTCCCTCCTCTGTCAACCATGGACTAAAAAATAAAAATAAAATGAATTTTGTATCAAAATTGAATTGGAAAAATATTAAGGTATTGAAATTGTATAATTTTTGTGAATTTTAAAGTTCAATGACCAAAGTGAATCTTTTGTAAAACTTATAGCATGCCACATATATGTGGCACTTAAGAAATCAAAATCAATTGGTCTTTAATTACAATAAATCTCCAAAGAAAAAAAGTTTGAGGATCAAATTAAAAAAATATAAAATTTTACACAGCCCTTCCACAGTAATGTATGAGATCTTTTAGAGTAATATTTATAAGAAAGGTTGTTATAATTATATATTTGTTATATAAATATATTTGTTCAGTTCATATATGTATGGTATATTTGAAAGTTGAATTTAATTTAAATATGTAAAAATTGATTTGAGAATACTGTAAAAAAACACCAAAAGGAAAAGAAAAAAAAAAAAATTTCCTCCCTTGTATTTTTGTTCATATTTTCGGTTTGTGTGGCTGCTGCTTTCCTTAGAAATCCTTCACCTTTTTGTTTTCTTCATGCTTGCCTATTGGTCATATGATGCTTTATTTCATTCAACCTAGCTTATCAAAATAAAATAAATCACACTTATAATAAAATCAGCTATAAGATATTCGGAAAAAAAGCAACAAATTTAGGTTGCACTAGATAAATAATACACGTTACAATGTGGATTGGGTTAAATTTTTTCTAACATAATAAAAAGATATCAAGGTGATAATAGCATTTTTAAAAGAGTATGAAAAAATAGGACTCATATCATTGTTCCAAATGAGTTCAATAAACTTGTTTAGTTTAATACTATAATTATAAAAAAAGGCTAATGATAATAATAAAACGACAATGACTAATTACAAAAATAAATGTTTGTCAATATTATGAAAATATATCCTCTAAATATTCTTAAAAACATTTAACGATCTTATTTGATAATAAAACAAAAATTAAATGAAAACTAACCTTTTAAAAAAATTAAGCTTAATTACTAGCAAATTAACCATTGAAAAACGAATTGAAAGAAAAAATCAATTTTCAAAGAATACAAAAAACCTGACTTGAGTCAGGATGCCAAATTCATGGTCTGGTTATGAGGTCAGGATAAACCCATAAAACACTAAATAAATGAAAGACGAAACTGAAAAAAAAAATCAATTAAAAAAAATATAAGTTAACCTGGATTAACTCGACTAACCCTTAATCCGGAATAACCTCATAGAAAGAAAAGCAACAAAAATCACAAAGTTGAATGCTTAATAACTTAATGTCAAAGAATGAAAATTAAAAAAACAACCTAGAAAAATTGATGTTAAATCGGGCTGATCTTCGAAACTCATGACTCGGGTCATGACATTAAATTACCCCATAAAAGACATCCAAAAAAATAACATGGCAAAATTCACAATGATCCAAAATTTAAAAAGAAACAAATAGCAATCAAAATAATGAGAAACAAATTTGTATAAAAACTAAATTAAATAAAAAAAATAAAGGATGAAATTAAAAAATAAAATATATCAAGATAAGGATAAAAAAAACCAAAAAATAGTAAAACAAATGATGACCAAATATGATATATAAAAAAATTGGAGGATGAAATTAAAAAATAATTCTAATTTTATAAATTATTTCAAATAAAACAAATGATAATAAAAAAAAAACATTGATAAAATTTAAAGGAAAAACAATTGAAGGGCTACTTTGAAAAATTATATAGGAAATTTAGAAATCAGGGGGGGTAAAAAAAGAAAAAGAAAAAAAGGGAGTCATCAGCACTAATATGGTGGTCCGTTTACCACACATATCATCATATGATGGAAAGGTTGCCAAGATGATACGAATGTTGTTCTAGAAGCAACTGTTTGACTGTTAGATCTATAGTTTTGAAACCCGACCCGGTTATTGACCCGGTCGACTCTCTGGGTCACGGGTCAGGTGGGTTGACCTGGATTAACCCGGGTCAACCCAAAAAAACCTTCTTTTCATCCTTCTTCTTTTCATTCATTTATTTATTTGGGAAAGAGAACTGTCGCGATTCATGCCTTCGTTTTAAATCAGTCTTATGTTTGATCTGCGGCAATTTTCAGGTGGAAGTGGAAGCATTGGTGATTCAAGGACCCAAGCTGGGCACGATGATGAGCCAGGTGAAGAAGCCTCTGTCTTCTCCACCGCCGCAATGCTCCCGTACTCCACCCTCGACGAGGCATCGGCGGCGCTAGGAAGGAATTTGATTGTAGCGGAGACATTGTGGTTCAATTACTCTGCAAAAAAGTCTGATTATTATCTATTTTGCCACAACATCTTGTTTCTTTTTCTGATCTTCTCTGTCGTGCCTTAACCCTTGTTCTTCACAAATCTCTGGCGATCTGCTGAGCTTGACAAGTACAAGATTCAGCCTAAAGTCAAGCTGTCTCCTTCTAAAGAGTTCAAGTGTTACAAGGATGTTATGTTCATGTTCTTTTTTGTCGTGAGACCTTTACAATTGGTTTCCTACCCTTCCATTAAGGTACCTCATCACCACCAGAAGGCAGAAGGACTTCTGGCTCCTTGCTTAGGTTCATTTCAGAGGCCAAAAAAGTGACCGGGTCTCACCCGGGTTTGGCCGGGCCAAATTCCAAGCGGGTTTTGGCCTTTACCCGGACCGGTTTCATGCCCGGGTCGGCCGGGTCCCGGGTCGGCCCGCCGGGCCGGTCCGGGTTTTAAAACTATGCAAATCATGCTATTTTTTAAATATTTTTCCAACCTATTTAATTCTTCAAAAACTCTTACCAAAATGAATAATTTTTCAAAACAAATCAAAAACTTAAGGGATAACTTTTTATTAAAAAAGAAAAAGAAAAGAGAGCTATGGTGGATTGAATTAGAAGAGAGAACAAAACTTTAAGGGACCTTTTTGCTTAAATAGAAACATCTATAATGTATGAGTGTGTATCATTGATTTAATTAATTAAATACACTCTCTAATGAAAGATTTATTAACAAGCAGGCAGGCAGTCAATCAATCTTCTTCTTAACCTGTATTTTTCTTAACCTGACTTTTCTTCTTCTTCTTCTTCTTCTCTTCTTCTTTTTACAAAAAAAGCGAAAGCAAAGATCGCTCGTTTCTTTCTTATATTTCTTTCTTTTATTTCTTAATTTTTTTTTGTGGTCTCAAACCAGAAAACCCAACAAAATCGAATCAAGCGTGTTTCCAGAAAATTACTAGGTACCCTTTATTCTCATATCTTTCCTCTTCGTTTATCTCTTCGATCTCTCTTTCTCTCTATTCATGTTCTTGTGAAAATAATATGTGTGTGTGTGTGTGTGTGATGCGATTTGCTACTCATTTATTAATTTAAGGGGCTAATAATTTATGGTTCTTGATAGATTGACTTGGGTTTATGTAAGTTTTGGTTCTTATTTATAGCAGTTTTAGTGGAAGAATTTGTGGGGTTATGCATGGCCATGAGGGTAAATTACACTTTTTTGGGTCAATTTATAGAGTTTTCTCAATACCTGATTTTGGTTTTGTTTTTTAGTTTTAGGGCGTCAAAGGGTCAGTGATTGGAGCTTCGGATAGCAATTCGATCTATGATGTATGTTTTGAGAAACTGTGTGCTAAGTCTTGATATTGGTTATGACTGTGCGAAAGGGTATAATGTTATTTAGTGACTGGTCATTCAAGTTATTATTACAGGAAAGGAGTTAAGAGTGTGGAGAAACTAAATTAGTGGTGCAAAGTGTTTTGTTTTTGGATCTGAAATTTTAGTTTGAGATCATTTTTTTTTTTAAGTATTATTGTGCTGCATTTTTGGTGTTCTATGACATGCGCAACAATGTGATTGTTCTAGTTGACATGAACCATTCAAAATTAGTCCTATGCATTTAATTGACCTAATTAGATTACTTGGTAAGCGAAAAGAAAGAAAGTGGTTCTGCTGTTCAGAAGGGCCTTTTGGATCACCAATGTTAACAGAAAGTGATAAATAGAGGAGGTTGAAGTACCCTTTTGGATATAATTGTTTATGACCATTGTCTGTAGCTTCTCTATTTTGTGTAGATTATCAAAATTTGTTCTCTGCAACTTCTTGTTGGCATTTTCGAGCACATTGGTTTTAAGCTCGAATACTGTTACATAGGATGCTTTTGAATCTAAATTCAGTGTTACTTCTTCTCAGGGAAATCTTCCAGGCGCTGAAATGCTTTAAGTGATTGCTGAGGCATATCTTCTTTTATCGTTCCTTCCTGGCTGAAAATGTTATATGAAGAAATTCTGAAGGCTGTTTTCCCTTTACTGGAGGGTGCAGACCTTGCTTCTTGCATGGCAGTGTGCAAACAGTGGAGAGATATAGCGCAAGATGATTACTTTTGGAAATGTGTTTGTGCCAAGAGATGGCCTTCCATTTGCAAGAGGCCAGATCCTCCAACTGTCACATACTACAAACTATACCAGACCTTTTACAAGCGACAGCATCGACAAATCCTGCTTCCTCCAAGACTTTCCTTTGGCAATTTGGAATTCTTCATCGACATTTGGACTGATGATAAATTGATATTTTCTGAAGTGGTCCCAGGCCCTGTTCTGCACACTGGAATCAAAAACCCACCTCCTGGAATTTGTGATAGGCTTAGATTTCAGCTTGAAGGCCCTGATTGTAAGATGACTCTACCTGTTGAGCCGAGATTCAAAGTCCCTTTAAGCGAGACTGTAAGTGTTTCAGTGCTTGTGGGGCGGAAGGATTCCAATAGGGTTGCTTGCATAATCAATAAATCTGTCTTTGATTATATAGATCGGACATCCTATAGGGCCATGGCATTTGACTATCTTGGCCTCTCACCAGCCCACCCTTTTGTTCCAGGAATCCGGGCTTGGATTTCTTTGCTATTCATGGATGATAGAAATGATAGTGTCATTGATGTCTTTGGGATTGAAATGGATTTTTGTGATGCTGCAAAATCAAGGGACGAGGTTTTGTGGCTGCTTGACATACTTGATTGGAAGTGAAGGGTTCATCAGCCGAGCGAAGAGAAGAACTGAGCTCATTGAGAACGTTTCAAACGTCAAAGTTCCTAACCTTCAGTACCAGTATGGCTCAATTTATATCATTTTATTTAATGTTTAAATTCGTATACACTTTTCATTGGTTGTCAACTTGTGTCAATAAATATGAAAATCTTTGTGATGAATTCCTAAATTTTCTGTGGCAATCTATTCACTCATTTGGAATGGGAGCGTCTGCACAGAGTCCTCTACGTATCTCAGCCCAATCTAAACATTAAGTAATTCATGAATAGCATGGTGTTTTTATCCTTGATGTATTTGTTTGTAGCTTTTGGTTGAGGTGCGTAATTGAAGCTTTTGCTCTATGTTGTTATATGTGATTTAGCTATTCCTCTTGTTTAACCTATTTTTTTAAGGCACATGTGGGAGAAGCCCTTGACTATGGGGTTATGCTTTGTTTTGGTATATCAAGTTCAGCCAACTGTGTTCCTTTCCAATTGATCACCATGAATGTGGTAAATGGATGACTCGAGAAAATGATATTATATAACCAAGGATTCATGTCTTGCTCAAGCATTACTAGGAATGTGCTGCTGTTTTTTTCTGACGCCAAGGCAATTGACCTTGCACATTGTCATCTGTAGCCCTTCTTTCAGTAAATGTCGAAAGGGAAAGGCATAGCAGCTTTTGCATTTTCTTTTGTCAAGTTCTGTGCTCCTTTTGTCCCATTGGCACATCCATCTTGTTTGTGATAAGAAAGAAAGAAAGAAAGAAGGAAAGTTGGCTGGTGAGCACTCAGGAACACTCCCCCATTGGTGCTCTTCGTCAACCCCCAACCTGTTCAGAAAACCACCAGAGCAACCTGCAGGTAAAGCTGCAGAAAACTTGTTTGCAGAACCTCGAATCTGGTACCATCAGATTACCGGCTTTTATCTGGAGGTAATTCAAACAATTAAAGGAGCTACTTATTTTGTCTAAGTACGGATTTTGTTTAAAATATAATATTTTCCAATAAATTATTTAGATAATTACAAATTTCTTTATTCACCTGTGGACTTTTCATCAAGTCACCGAAAAGAATGGTGAACGAAACATTTCACTTACATTTGTTAGTTTAATACATGACTTATAACTATTATATTTATATAAATATATTTTTATTATTAATAAAGGTTGAATTTATATTTAATATTTATATAATATTAGATTAATAAATCTAAAAGTCTATGGGACAAAAATATTTTGTAAAGAAAATTATAAAAAGTTATAGAGCCATAGAGACTGATATATATTATGTTCTTTTCTTTATGAAAATAAACAGATGTCCGCATAAACTGAGATATAAGGGATATTTATAACTAATATGTTAGTGCATGTCATAAGACATGTAGACTTAAATGATCTATATGAGAATTTAATATGTGGAGATTGCCTATGTCTATAACAAGGCTTGTGTAACAGTTGTATAAGTGATCTTTAAACTTGAGATCACTAAGTTATTTTATATATATAAAAAAAAAGATGTTATGTTTTGATCTTGTTACATGTTATCTTAATTGAGGTAACGAAGGAGCAGATATTGGGTATAACAAAAACTATGTGAAGGTACTTGAGTAATCAAGAGAGGATTCATTACCCTATGAGAATTAAGAAAAATGTTTCATCTATTCTCACATTGTATTAATCGAGAAATTCATGGCCAATGTGGAATGAGATTTGAAAAGAGTTTCAAATCTTATTTAAACAATCAATGATTATTATATAGTGAACAAACATACTGCATGCTTTAAAGTTAAATCGAATCATGCTTTAATGTTAAATCGAAACATTATTAATGAAAGAATATTAATTACACTGAGAAACCGGTCACTAAAAGGTTAAGTTAAACCCCTAATGACTTCTCTAATATTTTAGGGATCATGATATGTTGATAGAGGATGCACCTGATCTTCGAATATACATTAATTAAATGTTGAATTGATAATAAATTAAATTGTTTAACTATATTTGATTAGAGTTATAATTTATATTTTGGTCAATATATTAAGAATCTAATGAGTCACGTACATTAAAAATCATTACTCATAAATTAAACTAGAATAGTTTAATTAAGTATAACTTGATTAAAATATATTTTAGAAATTAAAGACTAGAATATAATTAATACATGGATTAAATATACTTGATTGAGTTAGTTTCTAAAATTATCTTGAATTAGCATATAAATATTATGCAAGTAGCGAATTGATATTTTACCAATTTATAGGGTTTTTTAGATTTTTCTATAAATAGTAAGTTATATTTTTTTTGTGATTGTCTGTTAAAAAAACAAAACTACGCAAGTCACAGAATAGAGAGTTAATACTCTATACATAACAATCCCTCTATTCTAAATAAAGATTTAAGAGATTTATTAATAGTAGTTTGTGTGAATTGCTGTTGGAGGCCAAACAATTGGATGACTTGTTGTTTGTGATAATCCAACTTTTAAAGAATTATTCAGAGCTAAAAAAGATCAGATCTTCAGGCAATAAATCCTTAAAATCCTCTAGATCTATGTAACGGGATCATAAAAATTCCTGAAAATTTTTGTTTTACAGTTTTCACTGCGTGTAAGATATTTAAAAACCCAAAATAGTAGTGGAACTTTCGTTAGACAATAAGTGTTGTTGATTGACGATAACTATGAATTAAATTTATGTGCAAATTTATTTTTCCCAAAAGTATTGTTTTCTCTTAGTATTCTTTTTGGTTACTGTTCTGACCAAATCTGGCTGGAATTCACCATTGATTTTTTTTTTTAATGGTTTTAGGTCATTGCAACAACCACCAATGGTGGCGCCAGTATTGCTGGCATGCCTAGTTGTGCAACGCACATAGCCAATCACCGTTGGTAGAAGGCCATAACAGCGCCAAATGTTGTTGGTGCTGCCATGGGTGCTGCGCAGGCAGCGCGAAAGCTGTTGCCCGGCGTAGCTACCAGGTGCAATGAGAAAATTGCTTCCACCGATGATGGTTGCCACCGGCATGGGTAGACAATGCCAACAACAACAACTGCTCCAGGAAGAAAATGACATGGGAAAATTAACAATTCTACCCCTACTACTTAAATTAAGATTTTAAGGGGTAGAATTACATATCTACCCCTACAACTTATACATAATTACTTTTAGGTATTGGGGTTGAAATTATCATTTTATCCCTTCATATATAAAATAATGATTTTATATTAAAATTGAAACCCTAAATTAAATTAATTATAGAATTAATTTTTCTAATTAGATTAGGATTGAATTAAAATGTTTATAACCAATATTTTTTAGTTTTGTCATGTCCTAATAGGTCTAGGATTTAATTAAAATATTTAATTAAATAATGTGTAGACAAATAGTTTTTCTAAAGTAAAGAGAGTTTTTAAACTAAAATATTTTAATTTAATTCATCCTAAAATAGTTTAGGATATTAAATTATTAAATTTTGAAAATTACTTTTTTCAATAAAAGAATATATATTAAATAAAATTTATTAAATTTTGAAAATTATCAAATTGGATTTAATTTAATATTTATAAGTGTTAGAAATATTATTTTAAATTGCATATAAATCCAATAATTAGAATTGAATTATACAATAATTGTATTATGCATTTAATATCTTTTTATGCATGATGGATGATGATGAACATTAAAGACCAATGTGATTGTATTTTTATGGTTGAATAGTTGTAATATTAAATAGGGCCCGTGTTTTCTACATTTTTTCTATTTTTTTCTAAGCTGTAAAATTATTTTCTCATTTAATTCCTCTCTAATTTAACTCGAGGTTTTTTTTAATTAATTATGTAAATTTATGTAATTTAGAAATATAGAAATTTAAATAGAAAAATTGTTTTGTAATCCAAGATGAATAAATAATAGCAGTTACAGAATATAATTACCGTGCTCACAAAGGATACACACACATCATCCTTTTAGGCATAATCTCAATCTCAAGTTAATAAAAGACAAGAATTGTTTTTTTCATCCCATCTTAGATGTTGAATCTTTACCAAAATCTTTGCAAAGTGTCCGTTGTATTTTGAACATTTCAAGTGTTGACATCAAGTTAATCACACATCAATGATCATTATCATATACTTACACGCAATGGTATAATAATCATTGGCATTTCCATCATCCATAATCATCCAAAAAGCTCGTACAAAAATATTAAACTAAGTTAATTACATAATTCTTCTCATTATATCATTACTAAACAAAACTATTTACAACAAAATACATATAAAAGAGATTTAAGTGCAGTAGAGCACTAATCCTGAACGGTTTAAGATGAACCTGAAATTTAACAATTATATTATTAACAACACATTAATTAAATTATTACTAATAATAATAATAATAATAATAATAATAATAATATTTTCTTAAAAGGAATAATCAATCCAATTACTCTAACAAAATTTTCCAATTATCCATTCGATAACTAATTTAAATCCAGCAATTATATTTCATTGCCAAAATCATTGGTAATTCTTTCCGACCACTCTATTTTTTTATCTAATGATCCTAACCAAGTATTTATTTACTAAAATTTTCTAACAAAAATCCTACAAGTTTGTATTCTCTTCAGTACCAATATTCTAGCATCCTCATATAGATACTCATTAATTTGTCATTCTTGTGTTCGAAGTCAATCAATTCAATATTTTCTTTTGAACACCACATAGATTTTAGTATCCTCAAGCAATTACTCATAAATCTAGCATTTTTTTTTGGAAGCCAAATCAACTCAATATTCTCTTTTGAATACCACATGAACTCTAGTATTCTACATAGATACTCATTAAATCTGACATTCTTATTTTGAAAGCCAAATCAATCCGATATTTTTTTCTGAATTCCACATGAACTCTAAGTATCCTCACATGGATACTCATTAAATTCGACATTACTATTTTCAGAAGCCAAATCATACTGTTATTCTCTTTTAAATACTAATTCTCTATATATGAAGTCATTTATGTTTCTCGCATGATCATTTCAATCAAATAATAAAAGCAAGTATTATAGTAACTACAAATACTAACATCCTAAAATATTCTTTACATATTAAGTCATTTATGTTTATAGTATGGATTTGTTTAAGGGTTTACAATTTTAACCAAGTGTTCACATTATTCTCATCTAATAAAAATTTCATCCTTGAAATTCACATCACATACCTGATTCCAAAAATAATTTAGGTTACTTCTTCCATTGTTCAAACTCTCTCACAAGTCTCTTTAATTTAAGAGCTTTTCCACAATATTTTCTCCATGAAAATTTTTTTTATTTATAAGTTCCTTCTCACTTCATTCTAAGATTCTAACTGGCTTCACTTATAGTGTCAAATCTTCTTTAATTTCCAATGGAACCTAGGGTATTATTTTGGAAAGGTCTGTTTCAGCTTGTTAAAGAAGTGAGACATGGGATAAAAGAAGAGGTAAGGCCAGCTTATAGGCCACAAGCCCAATCCTTTTTATCACCTCAACATGCTCTATGTATCTTGATGCGAATTTCCCTTTAATTCCAATTCCTAACAAATGCTTTCATTGAGCAACCTTTAGAAACATTTTATCTCTTTCATGAAATTTAAGGGGTCTCCACCTAGTGTTAGCAAAACTTTTATGTCTATCTTGAGCCGCTTTCATTTTGTTCCATATAATTCTCTCTTTTTTTTAGAAGTAACCTACACTAACTCGGGTCAAATCATCTTTTCATTCTTAACTTCTTCCCAGCATATCAATGTTCTACATCTTCTACCATACAATGCCTTATAAGAATCCATCTCCATTATGGCTTGATGGCTATTCTTATGCATGCATGATCTTCCCAGTTGGCCACCAAATTCCAGTATACATGCTTTTAACAAATCTTGTAGAGTCTAAATTGTTCTTTTAAATTACCTATCTATCTGGGGATGAAAAGAAGTACTCAAATTCAACTTTGTTTTCAAAGCACATTGTATGCTAGGACACAACCATAAAGTAAACCTGGGATCCTAGTCTAAAAAGATTGTCTCTGGCACCCCATAGAACAATATTACTGAATAGTTTTTCTCTCTAATTGCCTTCCTCTCCAATGAGGATTACAACCTTTAAATAGGTTCAAAACCAACTTTTACAAGGAAAATAAAAATCCCTACACAAATAAGAGAGAAATAAAAATAGAAACAAAAATTAAGGTTGAAAATCCAAAATTCAATAGAAAATTAATATAACTGAATCAAATAACATCTTTTGAAGACCTTGCCAAAGTAATTGGCATAATCAACTAGCCACAATATAGAAAGAGATTTTTAGAATATCTTGGTAAAATTTAAACACAATCCAACAATCAAATTGAGAGTTATTGTTTGATACGACAAAACATCTTCTTAGACTTCAACCTTACATTTTCAACTAGTTTATAAATATGTTTTTAATGTACATATTGACTATTTAAAATCCTTATATCACTCATATATTTGATGCATTAAGATCTATATTGTAATCAAGGGCGAAGCTAGGATTATTTGTTGGGGGGCTAAAAAATATAATATTTTTTAATTTATTGTATATGAGTTGTAAAAATAAAATAAAAACTACATGATTTAGTTTTATTTAAAGAACGTATTGCAAAACATATAATAATCTTTATACAGGGTAAGAGATTTAGAGCAATTTCAAAATGAGTCAAAACAATGAAGTTAATTTCATTTTCATAATATATTCATCACTTTAATTTTGTTGATCTTTGTACCTATTAAATACAAGCATACAAAGTATAAAAGAAAAATTAGCTAAAACGAAGCATTATTTATGTTTAATAAACTTTGAAATAAAATAAAAAAATAATAAATAATGATTTTTACATATTTATTTTAATTGTGCTCGTTGTTTTTTCATAGAATAGAAATCATTGATTATCATATCAATTGTGAATCTTTCAACAATTTCTTTTTCTATATAGACAATCAAATAATTTGCAAGAAAATCATCCTCCATCTGATTACGAAGTTTTGTTTTAATCTTCATCGCTGAGAAAGCTCGTTTAGACTATGTTGTCGAAACAGGAAGAGTTAAGATAAGCCAAATAAACTTGTCAATGAGTGGATAAATTGTTACTTTTTCTATTTCAACCAGTTCTTGACATAAATCAACAATTGATGATTCTTTAACTTTGGATGATTGGGTACATTAAGCTCATAATGTTGCAACTGATCAAATGAATTTTTTCTTGGTTAGAAAAATCTTCAGGATAGAACTTGTCAACAAGTAAGCATATATCTTCAACATTGAATAATTTATAGCTATTTCTAGGATCTAAAGTTGTGCTCAATTTAAGAAGCTCGATCGCTTGCTTATTAAATCTATTATTTAGCTCTTGCAATTGCTGATCAATGATAGCTGTAAATATATCAACTCGGTAATGATGCACAACTGTTACTGATTTTGTTTTATGATGAGATCGTCCTATACTAGAAAAACAAACATCCATATCAAGAGCTTCAATGTCTTGATGTTTACAAAATGATGTTACTTCTTCTAAAAGAGTTTCTCAACCATCATCTCTTAACTTCTGAATTAAAGTCTTTGTGGTAGTTACCAAATGCATAGCATTTAAAATCTCTTAAGATTTTTGTTACAAGTCTTGACAAAGCACATCAGTAATTCTCATAACATTCTTCATTATATGTAAGATGAATGCAAAATTAAATGACATTATCAACTTAAATGAAAAGGCTGCATCACCACGTTGAGAATAAGTAGATCCATCTAAAGCAATGTTTTCAAGAACCAAGCAAGTTGCCCCATATATTTTTATCAAACTGTAAATTGATTTGAAGTGCGAACTCCATCTGTTATCTCCAGGTCGTTGCAAATCACCTACTTGATTAACTCCTTTACCCGTTTCAATCTCACCAATATCTAATAGATGTTCAATTGTAGATGCTTGAAAAAGCCCATAATTCACCATTACGCTTGCAAGAAGCACTGACAATGTTAATAATAAAAATCAACTTCTAAAAGAAAGTATGAACATCATATATTTCTCTAGCTGCAACAATAAGAGCCAATTATAATTGATTAACTAAGCAATGTACATAATATGCATAAGAGTAATCATTAATGAATAAAGCTTGCAAACCATTCCACTCTCCACGTATATTACTAGCACCATCATATCCTTGGCCTCTAATATTTTGAACATCAAGATTGTGATGAGATAAAACAAAGGAAATCTCTTCCTTAAGAGTTGAAGCAGTTGTATATTTGACATGAACTATAACCAAAAATTATTCTTGTATAAATCCACTTCTATCAACAAACCTAATAACAAGGGCCATTTGCTCTCTTCTGGATTTATCTCAAGCTTCATCAATAATTAAACAAAATCTTGCATCATCAATCTCATGACGAATTGAAGACTAAACATTTCTAGCAAAGACATGCAAAATTTCTTTTTGAATTTGACGTGATGTGTATTTAGCATTTTATGGAGCATTACCCAAAACAAGAGCTCCTACTTGCTCATTGTAAGATACTAAAAGTTCCATCATTTCAAGAAAATTACCTCAGTTTTTTTATTCTGGACGTTCATCATGCCCTCTAAAAGCACATGCTTGAAATGTAAACCACAAACAATATATGTTGAAGCTTTAATACGCAATCGATTATTTAAAATTTCTTAAGTAGTTTGTCTCTTAACTACCTTCTCAATATGACATGACTTATTATTCAAATTTTCCAAGCACTTGGTAGCAAATTTGTGAGCTGAATTTGGACCTTTTTCTATATGAGTCAAAAAAGAACACCGCTTCCCATCATTAACTTTCTTTCAACAATTGAATCTTTTAATAGTAAATGTGTCTTATCCTGGCTTTCCAGATGACTTACTTGAAAATAGATAGCAAAGAAAACAAAATGTAGTATTTTTCTCTGAATATTCAAGCCATGGATAACTTTTGAACCAATGAGATTGAAATCGACGAGGATATTTTTCACTTGTCAGCGGATATTCAGACATTAAAGGTTGATATAGCCCCAAATTAATGTATGCCCTTCGAATTTCAACTTGTTGATTAACCAGGTATTCCCAAATTTGATGATGATTGTCTGAATCTCTAATTAAATAAGCAATGTCAATTCCAGTTGAAGGTGGTTCACTAATCAATGTAGGTTCTTCGTAAATTGAAGTACATTGGGGCTGCTCAACCATAACTTCAACATTACACATTGGAGTTGGTTCACTAGGCTATGAGTTATCAATATTTTTTCTTTTTTTCTCAAAAAAAAAATCAATTCTTCTTATTTTGTTCATGGTTCAACCTAAAATCAAAATATATATATCATGAGAAAAAATTGGTGATTTTGGTGGCTCTGCTAAAAACAAAACATAAAAAAAAAAAATCAAAGCATAATCAAAACAAACCGATAAAATTTATATAATTAAGTAGGAAAAAAAATCACTATAAGAAGAATTCAAAAAACTTTTGGTAAAACTAGCAGATCTGAGATAAAAAAAAGAAGTAAAAATAGCAGAATTATATATAAAAAAACAACAACATCAAATTATTAACAAATATCCCAAAACAAAACACAAATAAATTTTAAATTTGAATTATCAATAACCAATTATCTTGTTTTGTTGGATGAAAAATGAATTAATCGGTGGGTTTACCGTCTGCTTTAGCTTTTCTACTTGCTATTTGTATTCTTATATTTATTTTTTAACTTTTATGTTAGGGTTCTAAAAAGTGACGGCAAAGTCTTATAACTTTGTGATCCTATATTCTTTAGCAAATATATTTATTATGGGAAGGGCCCATCTATTTAAAATATATATAATAAAAAAAAATTTCATCTTCCCACTTTTAAATAATAAAACAAATTAAAATGTTTTGCAGCCCGAGCTCTTCTTTGCATAATTTTGAATTATTTAATATGTTAATATTAAAAATAAATTTTAATATATATATAATTTTAAAAAATAATTACTATTAAAATCTCAAACAAATCAAAGGGCTGGAAAAATAAAATATAAGAAGGGACTGGCCCATACGCTACCCTTGGGTCAAAAATCCTGGATAGGAAAATTCACTTTTCCGCCGCTCTTCCTTTTGTCTATTTGGAGCCGCATGCAATTCGTCCCTTGAAAATGAGAATACCGTGCTGATTTTTAGATCAAAACGATGCTCTTTTTATTTTCCCTTTTCCTCGTAGAATCCATATTAACAGTGAAAACATCTTTCTGGATTGCAGCATCAGGATTAAGTTTTAGAAATTGGACTTGATTCAGCTGCCACTCTCTCTCTCTTTCTCTCTAGATATATATATATATATATGCATGCTACAACCCCCCCCCCCCCCCACCATCCACAAATCATACTGTCATCTATTAACTAGCTAGTCTCTTGATTCTAATTACAATTACAATACAATCATTGTCCCTGTCTCTATACGCTTTTGTACACCTCAAAATGTCTAGTGGCGAACAAGTTTTGGATGTGCCTGCTGACTTTGCTGCTGGCTATAAGTTTTGCCCCATGGATAGTGATGTTGTTGTATATTATTTGAAGAGGAAAATTCTAGGTGAACAACTTCCTAACATTATTCCTACCACTGATGTTTACGCATCAAGCCCAGATAAACTCCCTTTGGGTAAATTAATTTTCCTTATTTTTTTAAAAAAACTTGTTTGTCTTATGAGTAATTGGTTTGAACCCCCCCCCCCCTGCTGTTTATGCACCCTACATGTTTGATAGTAGATATATACAAGGCTTCAACATAATGTTGAAGGCAAAAATGGTTGTAGACTGGCCACGACTGCTAAAATGGTCACCTCCATTTTTTATGTCTCTATAATCAAGTTCTTGTTCAGAATTTAACTTTTGTAATTGATCTCTAGGTTTATTTCAAATGGGGCAGCGCAACGAGTGGTTTTTCTTTTCCACCAAGAGTAAAGACGACGACATTACGGTAATAGATGGTGGTTACTATGAGATCGATCCTGACGGTGCAGCTCCGATCACATGGGAGGGTAAAATTGTTGGTCATTTGAAGACACTGTTTTTCTATCAAGGAAGTCTTCCTAATGGAACTGAAACTGAATGGATGGTAGAGGAATTTAGAGTTAATCCCGAGTTTGTTCCAGTTGACAAAGCTGACCATACCACTCAAGAGAAGGTAATTTGACAATTCACTTGCTTCATGTTTGGCAATGTCTTGCATTCGGGGAGAGACTTAATTAAATCTGAAAATTTTTGTTTATTTATTTTTTCAATTATTTAGAAATTACATTTTGTCTAATAGTAGTGATTTGTGTTGTTTATGATTATATTATAGATTACAAACCTTGTTGTATGCAAAATTTATCGAATGCGGCCACGACCTTCACCCTAAATGGCGTTGTCAGGTCAGTTCAGAAGTGCAAGAGAAGACATTTTTTAGTTCCAGTCCAGCAAGCAGGTTCAAGGGATAAGCTTCTTCATGCTATTAGTGTAGCAACAAGGAGTGTTTTTTAATCTTTTCTTTTTCTTTTTGCACTCAGACCTTATATTAAGTTACATATACTTTTCATGAAGTTTAAAATTCCAAATGGTACAGTGGGTTTAAGAGTTGGAGGGAGGCTATCTTCTGTTCAAAACTAATCCGTTTTGGAATGTATATATATGTGTGTGTGTGTGTGTGTGTGTGTGGATTTTCTAAGATGGAATTACCACTCGATGCTTGCCTCAAAGCATCAGGAAGGTATGCACTGCTCTGAACCAACTGAATCAGCAAAGCAGTGATCATCTGAATCTGCCTCTGTTCTTCATCAGGAAGTTGATAGGCTCTTAGTGCTCGCTTTGAGAATGGTAACTTCCAGAGTAGCTGGGCTATTTCGTCTATGATGCCTGGGCGATGCTGTGCATATGAATAGAATATCTGTACCGCAATTAACAAAAATACAGTAAGAGATCTCAAAACCATATGATCCATATGTGTACAAGAATGCATGCCAAACAAGAGATCTCAAAACCATATATGCATGACCAGTTTTGAGAATTCATTTTAAAGGTATGGGTTAGGGAGAGAACCTCTTGACCAAGAAGAATTTGGAATTGAAATTGAAATATTTGATAATTATAGTTATTTTGTGGATTGGAACCAATCACCAATTTATGATGATTTTTTTAATAATGATGTTATAAACAATGATTTTGATGGTAGTGATGATATCATTAATAATATTTTAGTTGATAAGTTAAAAGTTGAGTGAAAAGAAAATATAAAAGGTGCTTGACAAAAAAAATTACTAATTTAAATTATATTGATCCATTTAATTAATTATAAATTTACTATTATCACAAATATAGATTTATTAAAAAGTTTCATGGTAAAATACATTTTAATAAATGAAATTTGAGGTTTGTAATTAATTGTTATTGATGCCAGTAAAAGAAAAATTATTTGTCAATTCATGTTTTTTATTAAAAAAAAATTAATATGAAGGGATTTTAGTTATATAAAATTGTTATACATATAAAGTGAAAAGAAAAGAAATTGAAAAGACTTCATTGGACATCAACTTGAGCTCGAGGGGGACGGATACTGGAGATGCTTTGCTTGACATCGAATTTAGAATAATAAATCAGAAGAGAAGAATGAGTTCCGTACTTACACCTAGATTCCAATGAAAGTTATTTAACTATTAGGGATTATTTAAGTCCATTATCTTCCCTGTAAGAGCTACAAAATCATGGGAGCTTGACATTTTAATTTAGAGCTGAAAACTCACGAATGGAAGTTCATATCAGCTTGGCTCAGTACATCAATGGGCTATGGCTGTAGGTTTAATGCTGTTCTTGCACATGTTTTGTAGATAAAGGATACCATGTATGAGAATATATCAACATGACCATTTGAGGTCAAAACCATAGTATTTACTGTCAGATATAGGTTCTGATAGCCTCTTGAAAGTGGGTTTGGTTATGAAATCTCCATGCATTTCGCAGCAAAGAAGGTGTTTGGGAATGCGGCATTCCCATAAAATTTAATTTTTTTTTTATTAAAATTTAATATAGTTTGTATATTTTGGATTATTTTGAAGTACTGTTGTCAAAAATAATTTTTAAAAAATAAAAAGAATTATTAACATGTATTTCAATACAAAAAATTATTTGAAAAGTAACTGCTACTACATTCCCAAATACCTAAAACAATTATTAACTACTGTGTCAGCACTTTTTCTTTTTTTCATGAGTCCCACTCTCCACCTAACACTCACCTACCCCTTTCATCTTTTCCCTTTCCCTTTTCCCAAGGGATTTTAATTTATTTTAATTTTAGTAAAAGAAAATCTCTCGTATTTGTTACCATGCATGTCGTTTTCATGCAAAAAAAATTTTCATTAAACAAAGATATTAGAATTGCTTTTATTTTTTGCTTTATAAGATTTTTCGTAGCACAAAAACTTTTTTAGTCTTAAAAAAAAATTACCAGTAATAAATTATTTTCATGTACGGCAATGTAAAAAAACGCTTGAATTAAAAAAAAATTACATAATAATATTATTTAAAGATATTTTGATAAAATATTATATTTTTATCTTATTATGCTTAGTAAATACAACATATAAATATCATTTTTCAAGATAACTATAAAAATTTAATTGATGTTGCCACAAAATTTGAATCAACATTAATAAAATTAAATGTTTCTCCTGACAACCCAATGTATTTGGGCTTGTTGATGATTGTTTTTATTTAATTTTTTTAATTTTTATTTAGATGAAAAATAAATTTTTAAAAAAAATTATAAGATTCAATTGAGCTATTGACATGACTGATTTAATAATCTATGACATAACATGCAATTTAGTTAAAATATTTTACTTATAATTTTATGATGTTAGTTAAAATATTTTACTTATAATTTTATAATTTTACAATTTAAGTTTATATTATATTTTTCATTTCATGTTGAAAAGATGTTTTTAACATCGTTGATCAGTGAAAATGGGGTCCTTCAAAGGGAATTTACTGAGCCTATTTCCCATCACTTGGACTTGAATGGCACAATTCAATCAAAGCGAGCTGGTTAGTCTGATTATACTCATTTGAGATCATTTGATCTGAATGGAACAGTTCATCAAAATTTTGATTGAAAAAAAAATACCCATATCATTAACCTCCCAAGGATAGACTAATCAAATTCGAGAAACAGTCATTACCAAAATTCATTGTTACTGTTCATTTCCTTTAAAAAAAACCCATAAATTAAATTTAGTCATCCGTTTCTATTTTCCCATCATTTAATCTTTTCTTTCCCCCTTTTCTTTCCATCATTAATAAGAAACAAATTTTTGTAGTTCAATAGTTAGTTAAAATAATTATTAACTAGAGGAGATATGGGTATCGAGTACCTACACAATGACTTAGCAAATCCAAAGCTTTGTTTTGCCTCATCCTTACTTATTTTATCTCTATTTTCCTTGTTCTTTGCTTGTTCTCTCTCTTTTCCTCTATTTTTTTTCTCTTCTCTCTCCATTTCTTTTCTTTCTCTATATTCATTCCATTGTTTTCTCTTCTTTATTGCTCTCTTTACTTGGGGTTGGGTGGTTTTGATATGTTAAGATCAAGATCATTGAGCATTGGGCATGCATCTGAGTGCATGATCTTATCCAGGCCAAATATGAAAAGAAAATTGACGAAATATATGGCCAAATGTGAAGTGTGCCAACAGGTAAATATGGAGCACTAGAAGCCAACAGGGTTTCTGCAAAGTTATATATGAATGAAGTGGCGAGACTACATGGATCAATATCCTAGGTTTACCTTTTGATTATGGGAAAATGTTTTGAATTTGAGTACGGCTTATCATCCTCAGACTAATGGACAATTATCACCTACTCTTGGTAGAATTCACAAATAACAATAGCTATTAGGATACAATAGGAATAGCTTCCTGTAAAGCTTTATATAGTAGAAGATGTTGAACTCTCATATGCTGAGAATAAGTGGGGGATGGGAAACTGTTGGGGCTAAAGTTGATACAGGTTACCTCAAAAAAGATAAAGACCATAAAAGGTGGGATGAAAGCGGCTCAAGATAGACAAAAGAGCTATGCAGATAATAGCAGAAAATCTCTTCAATTAAATGTTAGGGATGATGTATTTTTAAAGGTCGCCCCGTAGAAACATGTGTTAAGATTTAACATGAAAGAAAAATTAACACCAAGATACATCAAACCTTTTGAAATCACCTAGAGGGTTAGACATGTGGCTTATAAATTGGCTTTGCCTTCGTATATGGCCAAGATCTATGACATGTTTCATGTCTCCTTGCTAAGAAAGGCCAAAATGGAGTCATCTTGGTTCTGCCATAAATTCCCCTAAGAATTGATGAAGATTTGACATTTGAGGTGAGGCTAGTGAAAATTTTAAACATAGTGAGAAGGAACTTAGAAGCAAAAGGATTTTGATGATAAAAATATTATGGAGAAGCTTCCAAATCAAAGAGGTAACTTGGAAAAAAGAATTAGAAATGAAGAAGAAATACCCCAAATTGTTTTTAAATTCAGGTTTGAGGCTCAAATTTCAAAGATAAAATTTTCTTTTAGAAAAGGAGAATGTAAAAACCCAGTTAAAAACCTATTATGAGCAAAATAAAATCTTTATTAATCCGAAAATAACATATAGGTTAAATTGAATAAAAGAACTTTAGATAACAAAGAGAGAGATGAAATTAAATTAGGGAAAGAGTGTCATGGTACAATAAATATAAGAGGGAAAAGTAATGGGGCAAAAAGAAAAACAATGAGAAAGAACAAGGGTTAACATGTAATTAGTAAAACTTTGACTATAAATGCCCATTTTTCTTCTCCTTGGCTGACGATTTTCTACACAAAGAAAGGGTAAGGGTTGTTTGATTTTTTTTTCTACTTATTTTCTTGTTAAATTCACCCAGAAAAAGTGTAATTTGAGTGATTAAACATAGTTAGGCAAATAATAGAGGTGATTATGTTAAATTCACCCAACTCCTCTTTTTATCTTTCCATTTTTCATGGTGTACTGAAACATTCTTTTCACCAGATGCAAGCTTTGCAAAATATGCATGAATATCTTCTGGATGCTGAAAGCCAAATGGAAACAGATAAGAATCGTAATAATGCAGCTCTTCATCCTGTAGAAGGGAGCAACAGTGTACCTGTTGCTGCTGGTGCAGGTGATGCTAACATTTGTGGTGGGAGAACCTAAACTTGGTGTTCTTGTCCCTGTAAAAGCTTTAGACAAGGATGCATATTCCTGGCCTCATTTTAGTAAAAAAAAGAACAAAGAAAAAACCCACAAAGAAAGACTTGTAAGAAATTCAGAAAGAGATAGGCATATAACTGATTCATAACTCTAGATGGTAATTTTCTTTGGCCTGACCACTGACAGGCTCCTGATTGAGGAGGAGAGGTTGAATTTCAAATGAAAGTGAAATTTGGAGTTGTTACTGCTTGTATGAGTTCTATATTTCTTGATTTGTTATCATTGTAGATTGTGGAGGTAGAACTACGCCAGGGTCTCCTCCATTCTATAACCTGTGTTCCATACCTTATAGCACTGGAGACAGATCATCAAGAGTTAATGATGAATTTGAATGACAAGTATATATGTTTCTGGAAACAAACTTGTTTTCTTTCCCTCTTTTTAATTTAGATGTTCAACTTACCAAATATAATTTCAGGTATCCTGCCTTTTTTGAAAGCTGCTTGGGGGATGGCCTTCAGCTGTCATTTATATTCATGCAATCTAGTGGTAGTGTTTCTCCTGAAAATCCAAACCAAAAACTCCAATCTAAGACTGCTGGGAATTTGAAGAGAGAATCTGAAGGTGGCTCCCTATCTCAAGCTTATTCGTGGAAACCAAGATTCAAGGAACAAATTTATGTCTTCAATTGTGCCAAAATTTGAGAATCCAAACTAGAGCAATTCAGTGATTCCGTTTTTAATGTGAGTTGTCTGCAGTGCTGATCCTAGATTTCTTTTCCTAAAGTATGGTATGATATTTCAGAAATTGTTTTCTTTTTAACAGGTACTGCTCAGAAATACTTGCTTTGCTGCCATTACTTTACTCGATGAACCCCTGTATTTGATTTATGCTATAAATCGAATTATTCTAGTAAGAGCAGGGGCACTTGAAGCAAATATGAAGGGGTTGATCTTACATTTGTCCCAAAGAAATACTCGAATGGTTAGTGACAATGTTATCAAAAACGTGTTTTGACTCGCAAAATCACACGATTTTAGGAGTCAAAACATATAAAACATGTAAAATTAGGTTAGACACTCAAAAACTAGTAAAATCAGTCAAACTCGCACAAAATCAGTCTAACTCGTTAAAATCATTAAAAGCAAACAGATTTCCCAATTTCACAATAAAAATTACAAAAATTACTGACTGCTAAGTCAGCACTCCCCTTTTCTCATGAGTCCCCACTCCCCCACCTAACACTCCACCTATCCCTTTCTCTTTTTCCAAGGGGTTTTAATTTGTTTTAATTTTGGAAAAAAAAAGTCTCATATATTTGTTGTTATGCTTGTCGTTTTCATACATAAAAAATTTTCATTAAACAAAAATATTATAATTATTTTTATTTTTTGCTTTCCGTGATTTTCATAGCACAAAAGGTATTTTAGTCTTAAAGGAAAAAAAAATTACCAACAATAAATTATTTTAATGTATGTCGTTGTGAGAGAGGCGCTTGAATTAAAAAGTAGCACCTTAATTAAAAGATTTTTATATAATAATATTATTTAAAAATATTTTGATAAAATATTATATTCTCATCTTATCATGCTTAATAAATACAACATATAAATATCATTTTTAAAGATAATTATAAAAATTTAATTAATGTTGCAACATACTTTGAATCGACATTAATAAAAATAAATGTTTGGCGTGACGACCCAATATATATTTGAGCTTGTTGATGAGTTTTTTATTCTATTCTTTTTAATTTTTATTTAGATGAAACATAAATTTATTAAAATATATATATATATATATATATATATAAAAGATTCAATGAAGCTATTAACATGACTGATTTAATGATTTGTGACATGATATATAATTTAGTTAAAATATTTTATTTGTAATTTTATAATTTGAGTTTATATTATATGTTCGTATATTGTGTTAAAAAAATATTTTTAACACGAAAATGGAGTCCTTCAAAAGAAATTTGCGGAGCCTATTTCCCATCACATGGACTTGAATGGCACAATACAACCAAAGCCAGCTGGTGAGTCTGATTACAGTCATTTGAGATCAGTTCATCTGAATGGAACAGTTCAAGAACAGCCTGCTGATCATCCGGTTCTGAACTTTAGCGCCTCAAGTTATCCAAAGATGGAGTATATGAGCTCTGGTGAATCCCTAGGCATCTCCAAAGATGATGTGGAGAAAATTCAGGTCCTTCTGAAAGGACATGAATTTCCCTTCAACTTAAATAATATTTTTTGCTGGGGATAGAAGGATACAGGATCTTCATATTTTCTACGAGTGTAGATCATTAGAGGACCTTATTTTCACTGCCTTTTTGTTGATTATTTGTTCCCTCGACACGTGTCCATGGTTTGGGGGTGTTAGGACACGAGCTCTTAGCGGACTTCCACCGTGACTTCTATGGGATTGTGGAATAGCACGTGCCATTTTTTAATGCTTTGCTGTTCATTTGTCTCTGGAAGCTTTTTGTCTTTGAACAAATACAAGATGGAAATCTTTATACAAGGTGAGAATCCTTAACTTCACATACCAAGTAGTGCTTCTAACTCATCTTTCTTGGTCATTATACAGGTTGACTGCCTTGCAGCAGCTTTTGAAGCTCAAGAGGCACCTGAAAATTGTGTATAAATAGCCTAAATGATTCCCGGTGCCAGGTAAAAATTGTATACATTTGGTTTCTCTCGTTACTTTTTTTATTTTTTTTTATTTACGGTCGTGTCCGGGTCAGCTTGCGCGTACAATGACTAATCCCACAGCCCACTGAACATCCTGCAAACCCAGTAAGCATGTAAGGCAGCACGAGGATGACAGGCATGCACAATAAAATTTGAACCCTGATGCAGAGAAAGGAACAAGCCCTTTCCGCCCCTAGGCATTGCTGGTTTCTCTCGTTACTTTGCTCTACTGCATGGTGTGTCTGCCTAGATCATGTATCACTAATTTTACATGATATCTGCCAGGCTTTGTCTCCAACTGAACCCCCAAAGCCAGGAGAGCCTCTCTCGAGGCAGAAAATTCCCTTTGACATCATCAATCAAGCATGCACCGGTGTGCCATCCACGCATCGAGATTTGGTTCAGAGATATCAGGTAACTTGAACAACAATGACATGGTCACATAGCTTGAGTTTTAGTCTCTGAGTTTGTTGTTGCACAGGAATTCAAAGGTGCCTTAACAACAATGACCAGGTCAAATGGCTTGAGTTTTGGTCTCTAAATGGTTTTCAAAGGTGCCTTAAAGGAGGATACAGTTGATCATTACTCAGCGTACACAGCAAACATCAAGCGGAAAAGACCGACCCCAAGAAAGTTGAAATCTGGACGTATGATGGGAGATGAAGAAGATGACTATGACGATGAAGATTGGGCGGGTGGGGGTCGGAGGCAAGGTAGTGGCAGGAAAGACAACAGCAGTAGAGGCGGTAGGCACCGACGATAGTTTTGTAAATATGAAACAGGGTAGGCTAACACGTGTAGATTATTGTGCAGGAGAGAGGGAAATAGCAGTGGGATAGAATGACAGCAAAAGTATATATAGAATTCATGGAAACGGAAGAAAGCAGCATGGTCGGTCTTCATGGTAGGTAAGCACTTTTTCAAGCTATCCATCTCCCTTTTGCAATTTGTTTGACAATTGAGTCTGAAATACTAGAAAGGTTGCAAACAGCAATGTAGAAAGTGAAGTCATTTTGTTGCATCTTCCCTCGCGCTAACATCCATCACTATGCCTTTCTTTGTACGTGAAATGACGTTTTCTTCCCTGAGCAGGATTAATTTTTATCTCAAACTTTTTTCCTTCTTAACAGTTCTGCTCATCTATCTCGAACTTGCTATCCCAGCATGCTTGCAGCGACGTTAGTTACTACATTTGAATTTTCGTTTTGGCTTTAAAAAACACTTGGAACTCCTTGTGTTTGGAATGTTTGGTCGAGGGAGCTCAGCGTCCTTGCTGTTCAGGTAAAAAGGGTTCAACCTTGAAGCCTAAGATTTTCAAGTTAAGATGAGGACAGCAACAGCTTTTGCAGCCATGGATAAAAAAGTAGACTATCATTTTAGTTTGATTTACTCGAGTCTAACACTTACTGCCCCGTTAGCACTTAGCATCACAGAGGAGAGACGACTGGTAAGTCACTGCAGGTTCAAAAAAAAAGATTAAAAAAAAAAACACAGGTTTCCAACTGATGCTATTGAATACTGTGTTTGAAAACTGCTCAAACCCTTGCATTGATTGTATCACCTAAGGCTTGGTCCACACATCCAATACAATACTAAAGGGTATAGAAGAGAGGCTTTCCTGAACCAAGATGAGACAATTATTCCTTTAAAGTTACAGAGAACAATAAAAAATAAAAAGACTTTTCAAGTTACTTCTCCAAAAACAGTGCCCGCTACAAAGTTTGAAGCTCCTTGCAACTTATTCATGGCGCAATGACAAAAAGAGGCTGCATGGAAGGAACCAAAAAAAAAGAGAGCGATTGGAATTATACGAGTCTACAATAAGTTGGACGCGAAGGGTAGGGAGAAAGAGATTACCGTGTCCACACTAACAGGTTTCCCATCCTCTGCCACGATCTCGGTTATGGTTCCAGATTGATCAGCCTATAAAACCACAAGATAGAATAAGAAGCAAAATTAAATGATAAATATCAACTACCCAGTGCTTGGAACAAAAGCACTGCAAATGACAGAGAATACTAAGAAGTAAAAAGCTTAAAGAGACTTGGGACAAAAAGAGGTGATACATACTTCAATTTCATTCATTAGCTTCATGGCCTCAATGATGCAAACGACTTGACCTTTCTGCACTTTATCCCCCACCTGTAGGATGAAAGCACACAGAGATGGGAAAAAGGGTTTATCTTGTCATAGAACTTCAAGAACATTAGAATCTTCGCGTATGCACTTGGGAAATCTTGCAAGGATTCTCTCTTGGAGCTGGACTTACCTTCACAAATGAGGGTTCGCCTGGAGCTGGACTCCGATAAAAGGTTCCAGCCATGGGGCATTTCAGTGGTGGATGAGATGATGAACTTGCCTTTGCAGGGGAAGGCAAGGCAGGAGCTGAAGAGGGACTTGCAGGAGCCGGGGCAGGAGCAGCTATTGGTGAAGCAGGAAACATTGCATGCGGGTAAGGAGGTTGCATTGGAAGAACAGGAGCTGCTGGTTCTAATTGCTGCAAAGCCTCCTTTTTCCTTATTATGAGTTCACAACCTGATTGCTTCAATTGCAGCTCTGTGATATCTCTTGAATCCACAAGTCTGCTCACGAGGATTATATTAACTCAAACAATGAAATAGCGTTGCCAAGCACAAAACAGCCATTGACATATGCACGCTTGGATATTACAAAATTTAAGTCTTCGACTCACTTGACAAGTTCTGATACTTGGGTCATAAATGCTGAAATGGATGGCACATCAGGAATTTTACTTTCTGTGGGTTCATCCTTTCCCTCGGATGATGCCGCTTTGGATTCAGAGTCCCCCACCAGTACAGAATTTGAAGTTTTCTCAACCATAACCTTCGATTAAGGAGCAGGTTTTGTAAATAGATAATGATACAGCCTCCAGTAAACATACAATTTTAACTTCTCGAGTACAACTTACCTCATTCAGCTGCGCCTGTGCCTTCATAACAGCTTGCTGCTTCCTGTTAGGCCACTGCACAGGATAACCGAATCCTTGAACATTCAATAACAACAACAGCAAATTTTTACGGAGACATTAGTCTCCTGCAAATTAACAGATTGCACTTTAGTCTTCGTGCAATCGTCATATCACATCAATGAAAATTCAATCGCAAGAAAAGATCTTGACAAGTCAAGCAGGAGAAAAGTTCAATTCGCGTTGATAGAATCAGATACTTGTCATTCAAAATCATGACATATAAGGTGTATTGGTTCTATAACACCCCCTTTTCAGTTTGCTTTAAATTACCAAAGTAACCGAGATAAAAAGTCAAAAGATTCAAGGTTTACAAGCTACATGCTTTCATTTAATAAATCAAAAACACAGGATAGGAAACTATAACTGAAACTTCAATTTTTTAAAAAGAAAAAAAACAGCCTAAAGTACTGTTTTATTACACTATGATCACAGTCAACTATCAGGCCATATAAAAGGCAAACAAATTCAACACATTAATCGCAAAACAAATTCCTTGAGGCCACATAAACTTTCCAGCATATGAATATAAAATATCAAAGATTCAAGCTTTTTACACAAACACATGGATGAAACATAGAACCATTCATGTCTTGCTCGAAAACACAGTGAAAGGCGGCAAATCACCGGAAGAAGAACTGACCTCAAAACCAGAGAATGTGGATCCCAAAGAGAGAGGCGGGTTCTGATTGGAAATGGGTGCTCGGGGAAAAGAGACCATGGGCTTTGGTTGTGAATTTTGAGCATTGGATCCAACACCGGCGGCAACCAAAATAGTCTTGGGGCATGGAACAGAGATTGAAGCCATGCTCTCTCTTCTCAGAGCAAAACCCAACAAGGATTGATGTAGAAAGTTAATGAGTTTTCTCTTCTACTGACAGAAAGATTGATGAAGGGTGGAGTTTTGTAGGGAAATGTGGCGATGAGATCGAAGAGAGTGTGCGTGTGTGCGTGTGTGCGTTGTGGGAAATCTGAGAGACCAAAATAAGAAGGGGTTTTGAGTAATTTTCACAATTGAGTCTTTGATTTCATTTTATTTTTTATTTATTTTTTCTGTTTAAATAGGTTTTTATTTTGCACCTTAGTCGAATGAAATAGACACTCACACCTAAAATAATATTTAGAAACAACATCATTAAAATAAAAATAAAAAACCAAACATTCATGTAAACAAAATTAGAAACTAAACACTAAATTGTAAGAATCACATAAATCCAAGCACTCAAGAGCAAGGCACAAAAGAAAAGAAAAATGCACAAAATTTACGTGTTTCGATACTTACAAGGGAGGGGGAGAGCCATTCACACACGTACATGGTTTTAGGTCTTGGGTATAGCCCACCCAACAGCACATGGAAGTGGCAACAAAGAGAGTGTTTCCCTCCATCAACTGTGCTGTGCACACGACTACCCAATCGGAATAAAGAGTCAATAATAATGTATGATTTCTGATATGGATTTTGTTTGTGGGGGCTCCTCTCTGTGAATTCCTTCTCTCCCTTCCCTTCTCTCTCTCATAATTTCGAGTCTTTGATGATGAAGAATCAACCCCATTGACGAACGAATCCATGGAATATCTCGATTACTGCAATATCACACAAAATCCAAAGAAACAAAGCAGTGTTCTCAGATGGAGCTATGAGTAGTAAGCAAGCCATTAAATGATAAAATCTTGGAATTAAATTGCTTTTATATCTAAGACTTGCTATGCTATGGTCATGGAAACTACACAGAGGAGGATGAATTTGAGGATGTGGGTCCTGCTTATCTTGATTACTTGAAGAAGCATGTGATGCAATGCTATCATAAAGAAGATGAGGAGGAGATTTCTGGGGATGCTAGAAATAGATCTGCTACTAAAACTAAGTTGAATAGAGGGATTTTGGAGGAGGATTTGAAGATTGAATTGCTTAGAAGGCTCAAGAGTACTACTCAAGCTGATGGTGATTTAGGGTTTAGCCCAGGAAGAGTTCGGTGGTCTCAGGTGGTGGTTTTTCACTTGGAGAGAAAGCTCAGCATGTGGTATTTTTCTTACACAGTGGGATAGTGCTTGCAGATATTGAAACCAAGGGCATTTTCATGCCTGCAAACGGGATAAAGAATGTTGTGTAGACATCTGGAGGAATAAATCTTAGAGAGTTCACATGGTGGCATCCGAGGAAAACAATGGTGATGATGAGATGGCTAATGGAAAACTTGAAATTTCATGCCAAGCAACCGGATATCAGATAGAAACTTTTCTAATATTCCATCGGTTTCTCTTACTTTAAATGAAACATGAGTAGAGTAATTGTTCGATGAAATGCCTGAAAGAGATGTCACCCCGGAGAGAGTGGTAGTTTTGTAATTTTACATTACAAGGGTTTTTTTTTTTTGTTCATTAAATAGAATATAAACACTCTGATTTTTTTGTTGGTTTTTTTTTTTTCTCAATAGAGTAAGGATATAACATTTTATGAGATTATAAAATGTAAATTGTAATTTATGAAAAAAAATAGAATAAAAGTGAAAAAACTAACTAAACTAAAGAAGGTTTTTTATAATTAGTCCTTTAAAAACAATTAGATACTCTTTGTTAGTGGTTTACTGTGAGTTTGCATGGTGCTTTACTTCTTTTTTTATTTTATTTTTTTAATTATTAATTTTTTTTTATTTCATTAATTATTTAGATTTGGGGTTAATAATTTATTTTCATTTTCTTTTTATGTGGTTAATATGGACTCGGAAAAATATTCTAGTATCGGCAGGAGCTCGATTTCATGAAAAATAATTTAATTCTATTGTTTGCAATAAATTGAAAATAAGAGGACCAAAACTTAAACAAAAAAAGTGGTAGGCCTTTTAATTTTTTAAAAATATATATTATCAACTCTAGTCCTTTTTGTTTTCTTTGTTGTCTTCTATCATTGATTTTTTTTTTTAATTTGATTTTTTGATGTTGTGTTAATTGGGATTTGGATTGACAATTTGTTTCGATCTACATTTTATATGTTTATTTTGATCTCAAAAAAATTCCTACAATTGAGTTAATGATTGATTTCATAAAAAAAATAATAAAAAAAAGATTTTATTATTTGAGAAATATTAGAGCGGTCATCATTGTTAATAAGTAACCTCGCAACTCGTCTTCCAATTTGTCTGAGTATACCCCAAACTGTCAATGGGGTTTGCAAGAAAATTTCAATTCAATTAATTTAGTTTATTATAATAAAAAGAGTCGAATAAATTATTAGAGTAAAAAGTATAAGTAGTTATTAGATAGGTGACCCACTACACCACAAGCCAAACTATAATTTTTTCTAACATAAGAAAAGATATTTAGGTGTTAGTAGTGTATTTTAAAAAAGATAGATCCACGACTCAAATCATAGACCAAACTGGTCTAATAAGCTTGTTTTATTTAATTATATAATAAAAAAACAACAAAAATAAATGAATTGAATTAAACAAAACAATGATCATGATGACTTGCATACAAAAAAACGCTTGCCGAAAGAGAAAAATTTTGAAGCTCAATTCTATCTCATCAATGTCAAAGAGTGAAATTAAAAATATATATATCAAAAGCAGGGCAAAAAAAAACAACCTGAATCAACCTTAGTTGGCATATCAAACCCGCATCCCAGGTCGTGAAGTTAATATAATTCCATAAAAAAAAAAATTACGATGACCAATTCTCAATAAAACAATATGAAAGGATGAAATAAAAAAATAAAAAATAACCCAAAAAAATAAACACTAACAAAGCCGAATAAGTCCACCAAACCCCTTGACCCGTATTATGTTAGTGGAATAACCTAATAAAAAGCGCAATGAGAAAAACTATAAAACCCAATTCTCAACTCAACTCAATATTGAAAGACGAAAATAAAAAAATATTCAATCCAAAAAAAAAAAAACTTGATTCAAACTAGGCAAACCCACAATCTATATCATAAGATTGTGATAACTTCATAGAAAAAAAAGCAAAAAGAGTCATAAAGCTCGATTTCCAACAAACTCACTCTTAAATGATGAAATTAAAAAAAAATCATTGTAAAAAAAAACATAAAAAGACCAATGTTAACTAAGGTTAACTTTTCAAACCCGTGAATTGGGTCTGAAAACAGATCACCCCATTAAAATAATTATGAACCCAACCTCCAATAAACTCATTGTTGAAAAATAAAGTTAAAAAAAAAAAATCAGTGTACAAAAAAACTAAAAAAAATCGATGTCAACTCATGTTAACCTTTCAAACTTGTGACTCGATCATGAGAAATGGATCACCCTATTGAAAAAAATCATGAAACTCAATTCCTAACAAACCAATGTTGAAGGATGAAATTAAATATAAAAAAAATCAATTTTAAAAAAGGACTTAAAACCAAAATTAGCAATAAAAAGAGACCAAATTTAATATAAAAACAAGATTATAAGACACCTTTTAATTTTGACAAACCAATATGAATCATGAATAAATTATAGAAAAAAAGAGGAAGGAGAATAAAAAAAAGGTTAGTAGAGCCCCCTGACACTCTTTTCAACATGCCCTTACTCATCGATAAGAGCTCCCCGTATGTCTTCCAACATAACCATGAATATCGATGTTCCGCCACCATAGGAAGCCACATGCGTTGCTAAAGGGCAACAACTTGCCCCACATGCTAGTGTATGCATTACACATGTCATTCAAGTTGTTATGCTTGTTCATTTCAATCCCTTGAAGTTTTTTTTTTTTA
This sequence comes from Populus alba x Populus glandulosa, assembly GCA_033617975.1. Taxonomy (NCBI): domain Eukaryota; kingdom Viridiplantae; phylum Streptophyta; class Magnoliopsida; order Malpighiales; family Salicaceae; genus Populus; species Populus alba x Populus glandulosa. The sequence goes on along the minus strand of CM066146.1, from coordinate 12,120,615 downwards.
ATTTAAATTTAACCCCTCGAGCCTTAATTGTTTTGGATCGTTAAAATTAAATTTTATATTTCAAATCTAAGCATCAAACGCATTTTAAATTTAACCCCTCAAGACTTAATTGTTTTAGATCGATGAAATTAAATTTTATTTTTCAAATCTGATTATCAAACGCGTATTATAATTTTTCCTTGCCATTGTTGGATTCTCATATCTAGGCAAAAAAAAAAAAAAAACTATCAAGCTAAATCTTAAATAAACTCAATGTGAAAGGATTAAGTTAAAATAGAAAAATCGAGGAACAAAAAAAAGGTTTGAATCTCTCCCCTGCTTGTGTATTTTAGTCCTTGATGTTTGCAAGAAAAAAAGGATTAATACTTATCTAGTGTTTGAATTCATTCCTCTTAGCTTTATTTGTTATAATTCATTCTAATTTCATTTAACTTTATTAAATCAAGCATCATTCCAGAGTGATTTTATTTCTTGACACTACGAGTAGCCAATACCAAGACAAATAAAACAAACACTAAATCTCAATCTTAAATTAATCTAATATAAAAGGATCGAATCAAGAGAGAGAGGAAAAAACTAAGTGGCTGAAAAAATAGACTAAATAAAAAGGAAACATTGTGTGATTCCATAATGTTGTTTCTCCCCATGCATAAAAAGAAATCATCTCTTTTAGTTTTTTTCCCCTTAAAATCAATGAAAAATAAATAGAGTATGATAATTGAATTGCCTTGTATATCATTATCCAACCATCCTTTTATAATTTTATTAAAACTCCCTGAACATTAAAGTAGGAAAAAAAACCAACAGTTGGGCAATCATCAAAATATCTTCTCATATTACTTTTATCTTGGGTTTGGATTTAAGTGCCAGGTTATGTATAATGATTTAAAAAAAAAAATAGAGCAATCCTTAAAAAAAATTTGGCAAAATAATAAAGTTTGAAATTTTTTTTAGTAAAATAACACAATTTACTACATTTATATATTAAAAAATGCAACATGCTAATATGTCTTAGAATGTGCAAGGAAATTAAATGAGTTGGCACAGATTAAGATGAGGAGAGAAGAATAAAAAGATTTTAAAGGTAAATTTTGATTATGACATTAGTAATGTCAAAAAAATATCTTAATAAGATAAATTTAATAATATTAAAAATTAAGCCAACAATTACCAAAGTGCGATAAAATCTCCGCTCAAAAGCAAGTGAATCACTCACTATATGTGGCTCACTCTGATTATTATTTGTAACCTTCCATAATTTTGGTATATTTTCACAATTATTTTTTTCTCATTTTTCTCTTTTCTCGTTGTAAGGTGTAACAATTTCTTTGAAATAACTCATTTATTAATCGAGAATTGCTTATTTCACATAAACTTTTTCGACTACTTGTGTTGTTAATAAACGAAAATACCATATGGTCGGACAATAACACTTGGAAACGACGTCCTTTACTTAGTTTTGTGTGTTAGTTTTCCTTTCCCCTCTGGATAACTGTGATTTGGATGGGAGAACGAAAGCAAAACACAGAAGAAAAAAACAAAAACCCGTAACCATTGATGGATCAGATACATTCTTCATATGTGAAATTTATTAATGCAAGTCAAATACATACAGAGAAGATTCTATCAACGCTGGGGATGTAATTGCAAATCAATTCTCATAAAGGAAACAAGCCCAAATATCAGACTCGGACCACTTTTTTTTGTCCAAAAGGCACATGCTGCAAAACACAGATGAAATCCAGACAGCTCTTTCAAGCAGTGACCAGCGAGTGAAGCTTTTATGGTGTAAAAACCAGAACAAGTAGCCAAAAGTTTCAGCAAAAACGATTCAATCATTAAAAAAAAACAAAAGCAGCAAAAACCATGTACAGATCCAACATATCCAAGGAAACTCTCTGTTCATTCTTTCCAGGGTACACATTCCTCAGCACGGGGGAGCAGGATCTCGACAAAATTTATCTATGAAAACAGCACACTGGTGGGCAAGCTAACCAGTTGGAACCAGAAAAACAAAGCCATGTTCTTTTCCCATGCAAGCAAGGTTAGATGCAAGCTCAAGTATCAACCAAAAAAAACTTATAATTAGAAATCCCTTTTAACAGCCTGGACATATACTGGAGACTGCATTCTTATTATGGTAACAATGATACCATTACAGACGCAAGAACCTAAAAAAATAATTGGCCTTTGGCAGCCATATCGGTTGTGTAAAAGCAACAAAATGTTTGGGCAACTGCCCAAAACAAAAGGATGCAGCAATAAACAACGGCATGACAATCTAGTAGCGGTTCAAGTAAGTCCTGCGTCTGAACCAGTTGTAGTCACGCAACCCTTGGATGGGACCCATTGCAGCAATTGCAATATCCTGCAAAAACAAAACATTATGTAGCACATAAATCCAAAACTTCCAGCCAGTTCAGTTCAGAAAGCACAAGCCCTGTTTTCTTGTTATATATATATATATATATATATATATAAAACGCTTGCAGAATAAAAGAAATGTGTTTTTGAAATGTAATTTCTTTTACTATTAAAATCTGTACGGATTTCTGTGTCTTCCATTAGAATACAGCCATATTTTATTTACAAGGTTCTTTAACAGGAAAAAACATCTCTCATCTTCAGGATTGTCTTTTTGTGCGCACTCATTCACTCATTGTTTGCGCAACACTTACACATTTTAACAAATTGATTCATTTTAAAAGTTTTTATAGAAAGAGGAAATAGATAAATGGAAATAAAACTTGAGGTAGAAATTTGTTTTCTGCAACTATCAGAGCCTCTGGCTACAAAAACAATTTTGCAATTAGATACTAATTGATGCTGCTTCTTTTCTTTTTCTTTTTTTATGATTGATGTTAAAGCAGGATCTAATACTCTGTAGCTCATACCTGGTCATGAATAAATCGGTTGGCAACTCGTTTTATAGTGCTTGGACCGACAGCATCAATCCTTGCAAACAGTTCAGCAAATGGGATTCTTCGACCATAAGTAAGTAGCTGCAACCATATGCAGCCAAAGATAAGGAAAAATTTAGTAATTAAAGCAGATTACAATTCTGCCTTTTGAGCAATGATCCTACAACTGTTAATCATACAAGAATAATAATCTAAAGCCAGACAATGGAAGCTTTGGCAAGTAACTAACTACTATTTTGTTTTAACATAAATTTCAAGCAACTCACAGGACTAGGATCTAGTGAAGGTTCTAGAACTGGTAACTAGTAATATATCACATAATAACCTTTAAAAATGATATCATTGAGCTCCTCAAATATCAATACCTTTAACGAACATTTGCAAACACACATTTCTTAGTGACATAGTAGCTTGTAGTTTGATAGGACTAAAAAACTAACAATAAAGTGGTGCATATAAAATAACAGAAATGGATATAAATAAATAAAAATATCAGTTCGTTTAAGTATTCAAGTAACAGAAAATAATTCATGGACAACATATTCAAATGTGATTATTATTTCGTTTCTGTTGACTTACTAGGCAACACTGATTCAAATAATTAAAAACTTTCACACCAACTAAAATGCCATCCACTGAAGGATCAGATTGAATCATCAAGATGTATAACCTATTTAAATTGTAACAAACCACAGTCCAGCTGAGTCAACATTGACAGCACAACAAGTACTCTTTTAGATTGTCTCAGCGTCCAACCATGCTTATAACTACATGAATTATGACTTGGGCCATGTAATTTGGGAAACCATTAGAAAAAAATAGTGAGGCATTACATATCTTCAAGCAAAAATATTCATAGCATGGCTACAAGGACTTGTTCAACCTGTCCTAACATTTATTAACAGATTTTTTTTTATGAGGTCAAGTCATACCTGGCGCCCAATATCTTCAGCTACAGGACTGGTTCCATCAATGTGAAGTAGCAAGGAAGATTTCAACTGCAACCAAACAAAAGAGTACATAGCTAGATAAGCAAAGATGACTAGATTGTATAGAAAGCAGATGGTTCCAGGATCTTTAAAACACACACATCACCTACCACACAAGAACTAAAGATAAGAATATGAGGATATAAACACACAAGACATGGAATAGTTTTACCCTTTTCATTTTTTTTTAAATACAAAGAAGATTATACCATGGAATAGCTTTTTAGCTTCATATGAGAGTTAAAATTGAATTAGTTGTCAGTCATGTCTAGTCAGATCAAACATGTGTAGATAATAAACCCCAACATCAATAAGAATGATGGAATTGTCTAAATTTTAAGTAGAAGTGTCAATCAAGTGCTAATCTATTTTAATAGTTTGGTCTTTTTCATGATGTCACTATTAAAATAGATTAGCACTTGATTGACACTTCTGCTTAAAATTTAGACAATTCATCATTCTTATTGATGTTGGGGTTTATTATCTACACATGTTTAAGCTACTTCTTTACAAACAATTCAAAGTGACGTCATGAAAAAGACCAAACATTTATAACTCAAGCTATCTTACAAATTCTATAATCTATAGTGCAGAAAATATTAGTGAATGTTATTCAAGATAATAAATATCCAAAAAGGATAAAAGATAATACGAGATAGATTAAGATGCATGGGATTTTTGTAAGTTAAAATCTGCTGGGCTTCATCTGCATATCAGGAAAAAAAAACAGATTGGGCAGTCTGACAACATGTCATTCCAAAAAAAAAAAACCAGAAAAATTGTAATGCATTGCATGTGGTCAGCAAGCATTGCTACATGTTCTGAGTTACAACTCAATTTTTTTAAAAACAATATTGTCCAGATGCCAGTAACTGACATGTAATACCCACTTCTACAGTAAAGCATGAACATTAGTAAGTACCTGGTTACAAGCACGAGTGACCTCAGCTTCTGAAACTCGATAGCATAACTTAGTTGTCTCATGCATGATCGCCCAGGCTAAATCATCCAAGGAATCTGGCTGGAAGCATCAAATAATAAATTTCATTGAAAGAAAAGAAAAAATCTTCAAAGAGAATCCAATGAAAAGGCAAAATGACTTCAATTATCGTCTTATATATTATAGCAGGGACTTGATACACTTCAGCATCCCATGCTTTCAAAGATGAAACAACAACATATCTTTAATGAGAGAGAGAGTCAGTCAAGTTTTCTATTGCAGGCTATGTGAAAACATTATTCAAATTGTAAAATTCACTTCAATATTTCTTACAATCTTTCCACTCCTTGCTTTGGTATGCTAAAACTCTAATTTTCCAAATAGTAAGAAGGAAAAGAAAAAATGTCTACCATACCTTAGCAACAGCATAAACACCAAAAAGACCAGTGTCCTTGTAGTTTGTGTTGAACGCCATCACACTTTCTGCTATTTCATCAATGGCAACCCTTTGAACTAGTTCAGAGCTGTCCAATGATTGAAATTTAATCAATATGCATGCTAACAAGACAAAAGCGTGTTGCACAAATGCTCAACCAGTTAATGTTTGAACTTTATCAGGTGTGGAAAACCATAGACGAGAATAATCATTGAAACATTAAGGGTCAATCATAGAGCCCTATTTCATAGTGTTTGAAATTTCAGTTTTTAAGCTTGATAGCCTGTAGCTCCACCAACACAGGCATGATATCTGTGACTACAGCCACTTTACTACTTTCCTCTCTGGGAATGTTTGGTTAATAAAATTCCTAATGTGTTAAATGAAAGCTTCCTGATAAAAAAAATCTCAAAGGTGAATAGTAAGCAACACGGTAAATTACAGAGAAGGAGAGGTTACCCCATGTGCTTTCCACCTCCAGCACTCTTGTTCCAAGAACCCAACATAGCCTGCATGACCATCAAAGCAATGGAATCTGGATCTGTCCAAGATGCTCCTTGAAAAGCAACCGCAAATTGTGCCAGAGGAATATCATCATCAATTATCCTAACCTGATTTTCACAACAATAAGTGAAGACAATAGTTTAGAGAAAAGAAACTTCGTAGAAGGATGGAGTGGATTTCAAGTTATATTTCCCCACCTCAGAGCCAGTGAAAAATGCAGGGTCTTTGGCAACTAACTGTGCAGCAGTGGTTTGATCAGATGATAACTTAGTAAACAACTTCTTTACTTCTCCAACAAATTCCTCATGCTTCACAGCCCCTGAGGCGACAATCACCTGAAATGAAAGTCACACAAACATGCATGATGAAAATTCAACAACAAACCTTCAATCTTATTTGCGGGCAGAAAGGAAAATGGAACAAGCCCACCAACTACAGGCATTACCATTCTAGGAGCTGTGTAGTGTGTTTGTATATAGTTCCGAATGTCATCTCTGGATATTGTTTCAATATTTTTAGCAGGTCCCAGAATAGTTCGAGCTAAAGGAGAGTATTGGAAAGCAGTTGCATGCAAATGATCAAAAATTACTTCCTCAGTTTGCCCCTCAACCTACAAATTTCCAGACAAAAATCTATAACTGTTAGAAGCAGGAAGTAAAAGAGAGTCAATCAGGCATTATCCATACAAAATGATGAAACTAAACAAACTGAATGCCAGCAGTAACATATACAAGAAATGAAAACGACACTGGCATTTATCACATGGAAATTATCCTCCCTTTCACAGCTTTGAAAAGCAATGGAGCATTTTGTTTGGTACACAGCAATATAGCATAGCAAAAAAACTCTGTGTGCTTAAAAACAAAGATCCATTTCAGCAAGTATAAAAGTCTTATCGCAAGGACATTTAAAAACCATCCACCAACAAATAAGGACCATTTCTCCATAACCAGGATTCACTTAAGCAAGTTTGAAACTTTCATGCAAAGAGAAAATTAAAACTACCCACCAACAAACACATCTTCTAATTCCACAAACTTTTTAAAACAAGCACCACCAAAACTAAACTAAATGACCCACACTAGTAAACAACAAATATATTCCTCATTGTACTTCTAAATCAATCAACAAACCATTAGCGTTTCTAAATTAAGAACCAGCAAGCACAGCTAACTAAGAAACAATAATTGCCACATAGTCAACCAAAAAAAATGAACCATGTCAAATTCCATAAACCTAATACTACAAAGGCACCAACTTTCATAACAGTTAAACCGACAAGCACAGAACTTTATAAGCACATAAAGAACAAAAACCCACAACTGCATGACAAAATTTTACAAAAATTGAACACAAAACACCACAAACCCATTCCCTATTCGACTCAAAACAACTTGATAAAAAAAAAAAAAACACAAATTTACCTCCTTCATTTCCATAGTAATAACGTCCCTCTCCCTAGACATCCGCTCCTCGTCGAAAGTAGAATTCTGCAAAATATCAGCCAAAATATCCAAGGCTTTATTGACATCTTTATCCATAACCTTAGCATAATATGTAGTCTGTTCTCTACTCGTGTACGCATTCAAATGACCTCCCATATTCTCAATCTCCTCTTCTAACTCCCTCACACCCCTCTTCTCCGTCCCCTTAAATATCATATGTTCCAAAAAATGAGCAGTCCCATTTGTCTCATCGGACTCAAATCTCGACCCGGCATCAATCCAAACCCCGACCGTTGCGGTCTTCGAAGCGAGATTCGACTCTGTAGCGACACGGAGACCATTAGGGAGGGTAGTGATGCGGGTCTCGGGTGCAGAGAGGATATGGGTATGGGTTTTGAGAGTTGGGTGGGGTGACCCGTATTTGAGGAATCTTGGGTCCGGGTTTTCGAGGATTTTGAGCTTTGATTTGACAGATTCGGCTAATCGGTCGTAGATCATGGCGGTTGGTGGTGGGGGGGTTGGTGAGGTCAAGGGACTGGCGGTGGAGACGGCGGCATCGGAAAAGGACCTGGATGCGGTGGTGGAAAGGGGTCTGTGGGAGCGGCGAGACAGGGTTAGAAGGCGCTTCCAAGCCATGATTTTTTGTTTGGGCGTTTAGGGTTTGTCGAATTTGACAGTGGAGACCTAAGAAAGTCTATGATAGTGTGTATTAAAACACCGAGGACTGGAGGCTTCTGGTTTGCATTCCGACGACGTGTCATTCCATTATCATTTACAGATAGCAATGGGAGTGCTAGCTTTTGAACATGTATTGCTATTGAAAGGGTTTGAGAAAGGGGTGGAAATCGCGTTCATATAAAATTTTAAAAAGGTTTTATTAAAATTTAATGTGATTTATAATTTTTAAATCATTTTAATGTGTTAATATTAAAAATAATTTTTAAAAAATAAAGAAAACATTGCTATATATTTTGATTTTTAATATTTCTTAAAATAAATTAGTACGTAACATTAAAAGTTGCAATTTAATCCAATTACTAATCATCAATTGAGAAATAATATTTATTTTAGATAAAAAAAATTCTTAATTTTCAACATGTTGGACCTAATAATATTGTCTTATCCTTTTCTTTTCTTTTCACTTCAATATTAGTAATTGTGAAGAATAATTTTGTTACAATATCAGAAATAGGAAAAGGAATTCCAATTCAATTGAGCTTTGGAAACGTGATTATACTATTCACGTGTTTTGAACAAAATTAATTTTTTAATTAAAAATTATTTTTTATATATATTTTGAATTGTTTTGATGTTCTAATTTTAAAAATAATTTAAAAAATAAATATCATTTTAATACATTTTAACATAAAAATACATTTTAAAAAATACTCAGAACCATACTCTCAAACAAACATTACAAAGAACTCAAAAATTTTGTTAAAACAAGCTACCTGCAAACTTATTGTCATTATTCACTTTTCCTCTTCCACCAACAAAAATTAACATTAGTTTCTAAGGGTATTAAACTCTTTTTTCATGACTAATTTATTATTATTAAATTGTATTAAGATTTAAAAAACAATTATGATTGCAAGCTGAAATGGCCATTGTTAAATAATAAAATATTAAAAATATTAATTAAACAAAATAATTCAATTTAACTCCGTTAACCTGTCAAATTTTTAACTACATCATAAAACTAGAATAACTTCCTACAAAATAAATTAAAACAAAATATAAATATTAAAACATAAAATTAAAAAAAAAATTAATAAAAATAAAACATAAAAATAAATCAAGTCACTCAGGTTAATTAGCCAAACTTATAACACAAGTTATTAGACAAAAATAACCTCATAAAAAACAAATCAAAAAAATCATAAAATTTAATTCTTAATTAAATTCAATATTAAAAAAAAAAAAATAAATAAAACTCAAATCAACCCAACAAAACAAATGTTAAATGATATAATTAAAAAAAAACACTAAAAAAAAATACAATTTTAATAAATATTATTTATAATAAAAGGTACAATTAAATCCTCACTTCTTTTAATTTTTTGTTAATGAAATTAAATCTATAATAAATTTAATATTTATAGATATAATTAAAATTGAAAAATACCAAAACAATAGGTTGAAAAAACTTAAATTATAGTCATGACTCCAATCAAAAAGTCTAATTTTAATAAATAAATAAAATAACAAAAACAAACTCAAAACAACCCATAAGACTGGAATAATCTCATAAATAATAAATTAAAAAAATATATAAAAATATAATGTTAAGAGATATAATTAAAATAGAATAAAAAACAATTAAAGATTAAAAACATATTATTATAGTAAATAATATTATATAAAAAAAGATACATTAACATCTACTCTAATAAAAACAAAAACAAATCACAGTTGCTCAATTTATCATTTCTACCAAGAACTTTATCCTCTTAAATTTGGGAAAATTATATTCAATTTCTTGATCCATAAGCTTTTCATAACCCACAATTTGGACCAATATGCTGAATTTTCTTTTTTAAATTATGATAGAAATTTCTTTTCAAAATATTTTCTAAAAAAAAACATAAAGCTAAAAATGCACAGTCCAACCACAGAAGCAAACTCTGCAATTATTCTCCAACATTCCACTGAAATTGTGCAATGCTTGTGACTAAACACAAATAATCGAGGGCCACAAAAGGTTGATAAACCACAGCAATTATCAAGTAACACACGAAACATCTAGGCGCGAAACTTGCAGAAGTACCTGCCCTGGTCCCGAGCAAATGGACAATTGAAAACAGTTACTGGTAAGGTGCATTTTTTGTAATAATATGGTCATATTATTACAAAACAGCACCCAATAACAAAAATGTAAGATAAAAGATCTAGCAAGATAAAAGTGCATAATCATAAAAATGCAACAGAACAAAAACCACGTCCAAATAAAAAACATTCAACAGTTGGATCCAAAAATTTCATAACATATAATCTTGTTGCTGCAGTCATATCTCTCCACAGGACTGAAAATTGAAATCTAAAAGTACGAAAGCAGAAACATAGCTCAACACTGATTCTTCAAGGGGCCACCACAATGCGTCCAGCAACTTGGTCGAGATCCCGTTGACCGCTTGAAGTGATTCTCCTCCCACTATTACATAAGCAAAAATAAACACATCAGAATATAGGAACTCCTTTTTGTATCAGAAGTATTATAATTATCAATCTAGTTCAATTGTGAAATGATAAAGTGAGCAACAAAGCAGGATTTCATTGCGGAGCATATTGAAATTTGAACTATGCTAAAAAAACTATAGTTTGAAAACATGATAACATAAGACATTAAGAAAATAATTCACCCCTTAGGATCAACATCGATGATGTTCATGTTCTGCAATTGTTGAAGAATGTGACGTGCAACAGAACCACTGCTCTTGCAGAAATGAGGGGGACGACTTCCATTCCTTTGGCTCCCACCATAAATCCTACGGAAAGCACCCACACCAAGGCCTCCCCTCAAGTAAATCTTCCTTGCCATGGAGGCTGAAATCAAAGATTAAACATTGCATATATAAAGAAAATATATTAACAGTGCATCACAAACGCTAAAACAAAACGAGTACGAGGTGTGCACGAGTGAGGGAGCGAGAGACCTACCGGCTCTAATATAGTACCAGTCAGGATCATATGGCGCAAGCTCCTTAAATTTAGCAGTCTTCACAATATCAGTCCATGGAGGCAACTCTACCTGTTTGTGGACATAAAAGAAAAGGTTTAGAACTTCTGACCCAACATCAGAATGATGGTTAATTATAACAATAGCATTACCAGGTTCAGCAATCCAGTAAAGCAAGATAGTATCACAGTCAAAAACAAATAAAACTTTCATTTTTTAGTGCAGAAAAGACCACAGATAAAGAGAAAAAATAAATCTGTTGAAACAGGCATCACACACCCATCTCCAAATATTAAAAGTACTACAACAAATATAAGACACTGAAAACTGTACAACAAACCATGATCGTGGTCGCAGCACATGTATTAAACCTAATTATACATTATGAAAAAACTCTCACAAACAGCACAGAGAAAAAAACCATCGAAGAAACAGGTACAAAAGTACAGGTAACTTCTCTAGTTTTCCCTATTCTGTAACTTCCTCTTCTCCTCCTCATAAGTGCCAAATTAAAAAATCAAATTCCACAATCCTATTAACCTCAACAACTCCAGTAGTGCATATTTTCCAAGGTCCATACTTTCAATCCAAACACGGGCCAGTTCTTACTCCCTAGCAAACACCTAGCAGACACCGGCAGTCAAAACTTCCACAGGACCAACAAACCATAAATTCCTAAGCGCCATATATTTAACACAAAGCTTATGATTATGCATATATCAGAATAAAAACAAAACGAAATGAAAACCAAAAAAAAAAGAAACTTTGGAAACCATAAGGTATTTTAACGTAAACCCAAATCATCAATGACTAAAACAACAGATCCAGGATGCAAGAATCCGAAAACTATGCTTATAGATTTGTGTGTGTAAAAGAAAATAATTACCTTGCCAGATCGTTTAAGGTGAGCAGAGTAAGCCTTGACGAACTCATGAGGAGAAACGTCCTTCACAGTTTTAGCTGTCGCCATTGTTTTTCTGCTAAAAGAGAGCTCTTTTGATTCAAGCGAAAGCTGCGACCTGCAGTGAAGCTATCTCTCTCTCTCGTAGGGTTTCTGAAGAGATAATATTGGTATTTATATAGCAGCGGCTGATCTCATTAGGGTTTCGTTTCTTTGGGTTTTTTCTTTTTGACCCGATTGGTTTTCAATTTCACGGATAGGGTCACTTGAGATCTGGGCTATGGTGGGCCGAATGAATGTTTATATCAATTGTGGATCGGACTTAATTGTAGCCCAATAGTTAAAATAAGAGTCTCTCATTTTTATTTTTATTTTTATTGTTTTTATTAAAAAAGAGAGAGAGAACACCTTTTTAACATTTTAAACACCATGCTTAATTTAGGTTTAAGTTGTTCTTTGAGAGAGAAAAAAGTCCTATAAATTTTGATATGGTTATGGATATTTTATAATTCAATTTAATAAAGTTATTTTATCAAAAAAAGGATTAAGATGTCACCATAAATAAGGATTAAGATGTCACCATAAATAATGCAAGTTCAATGTAATGTTTTTATTAATCGATTTAAAATTTATTTATTTTTGTGTTTTAAAAATATTTTTATAAAAATATATTTTTTTTAATATTTTTATTTGCTTCAAAAAAAAATTTATATATCTTTAGATATTTTAATATATTGATATTAAAAATATTTTTTTAAAACAATTTACTTTCATGCAACAAATATAATTTTAAAAAACGGTTGTTTCGTGTAATTTCTAGTTCAATGTCATAATATCCAATAATAATATATGGAAGAGTGCTTTCTCTTTGTGATAGTGGCGGAGCCACGTGGGGACAAAGAGAGGGCAATTGTACCCTTAACCTTTTTTTTTTAATATTAATATATTAGTTTACGAAATGTTTTACTGTAGGAAGGAAAAAGGAAAGCTGTCAATTGTTTATAATTGTTGACTTGTAATATAATATAATATAATATATATACATAGCTCATTGCATAATTTTTTTCCTTTTTCCTTTTGTTTCCCTATTAAATTGAGGGTACCGGTTTTAAAATATAGAATCCCTAGCTATCAAAAATTATTTTTTGTTTCCTGCTTTTGCCACGTTATTCTTTTCATGAGTTGCTCTGCTGTTTTGTTTTTTTCATGAGTTGTTGTTTACTGCCTCTCTCGTATGCAAATTTCTCATCAAGTATAGGTAATCAATTGATCTTTTTTGTCTTTTGCTTTATATTTTAGGTAAATTTTTTTTATTTTTTCTATTTATTTCATTGTTTAATTTTAATTTTATTCTTTTATAATTAGTTATAAAAAATATTTGGGTTTATGATAATTTATAGATTTTGATATAAATATGTTCAAAATAAATGTTTAAATTTACTAATTTAATCAATTAAATATTTCTTTTCTTATTATAAAGGAATAGATTAATATTCATGTAAAACCACTATTCTTGACATTTCTTGTATTGGCAGAGTAGTTTATTGAAATTTAATATTTTCATATGACTTGTTTGTAAGTAAAATATCAAGTAGAAAACATGTTTTTCAAGAATTGTTTCTTTTACACATACACTAGGCATTGCTCCTCAATTAAATATCTAGAAATAATTAAGTATAATTTAATCAACATACTTATTATATGTATATAGATATGAATTGAAATAGGTTTTGATTTTGATGAATTGATATGTATTTTGCTATGAATTTCATATGGAAGATTTAGAATTATTGTGTAACTTAACTGATTTTTATTTAACAGTGAATTATTATGTAGTTGTGTTAATTATTATGTAGACACTAATCATGAAAACAATTATAATGTAAGTTCTTTCATTTTGAAAGTATTTTTAAATTAATTTTACTTGATATGAATTAGTATATATGCTTTGAATTGATTTCTAATATATATCTATATAATTTAGTATTTGTTAATAATTTGCCCTCTCATTAAAAAAACTCTGGCTCCGTCACTGCTTTGTGACTAACCATGTTCAGATCTCAAGCTAGCTTTAACATGTATGAAGAGGTGGACTTACTCCATCAGATTGAAACACAAAAATTAGACGAATACGTGTTACTTGTTATTTTTTAAAATATTTTTTATTTAAAAATATATTAAAATAATAATTTATTATTTTTTAAAAATTATTTTTAAAATCAGCATATCAAAATAATTTTAAAATACCAAAAAATAATAATTTAAAATAAAAAAATTAAAATATTTTTAAAACACAAAAACAAACATACAATACTAAAAACCTAGGCTCCAAATGTTCAGCATTATATCATGATGGAAGTATTATTAATTAAGAAATATTTTGTAGGAACGCCACTGTTTACTAAATAATAAATCATTGTGGAATAGTAATAGTTATTTGTCTTCTTGTTTTTAAGTTTTTGTTATTATTACACCTTTATAAATCCAAATTAATTACCAATTAAAACATATTTATTCAAAAAAAATAAGATGAAAAAAAAAGAATGAAAAGATATGTTTTTTTCTAAACTTGAAGTTAAACGTAAACTTTAATCCTCCAACTTTTAAAATTATAAACTTTTAGTCTTTAATAATTTATAAAATTTAAATTTTAGTTCAAAACTTTTTTTTCCTTATTTTTTTATCCTATTTAAGAGAGGAGAGAAAATAATAGCCACATCCAGTGATAGAAAAATAAACTTTCAGTTGAAATCGATTCAAGCCATAAAAATAGATTGTTTTAGTGTCAATGAGTTTTTTTTTTATAGGAGAAGTTTATACAAGGTGTTCCCTTCTAAACTTACCTGAAATGACAAGAAATTTTATTTCAAGTTGATTATGGATTTAAAGGTTAATTTCTGAATTATTAAAGGTTATGAATGTCTTTTACAAAGGTATCTAGAATGACTTTTTTTTCAAGTCAAAATATAATTTAAAACGAGATAACATGCTCGCACGCTGGCGTAAGCTTATAAAACAAATGCACTTGATAGTATTATAATTGTGAACCAACATTAGATAAGTAATAGAAACTAAAGGTATAATTGAACAAATATTTCATGACGGAAAAAAAAGTTGTGTTGGTGATAAAAAAAAACTTAGAGACAAAATAAAATGATTTGTAGCAATCTACAATGTTTTGTGAGGAAAGATATAGTATTTTTGCCATATAATTTAGCTTTTTTGTTAATAAAAAGCAAACAAAATTACAAAGATAAATTTTCTACCAACTTAATATTAAAAAAACCAACAAAGATAATTTTGGAAAGAAAAAAACCCATGAGGAAAAACATTGTAGTAATTGACAATGTTTTGTAAAGAAAACTATAGTGTTTTTCCCAATAAAATAAAATAAAAAACCATTTAGAGAAATATTGTAGCAATCCACAGTGTTTTGTGAGAAAAACTACAACACTTTCCTCGTATGATTTAGCTTTATTGTAATTATAATTCTTAACCAACTCATTATTAAAAAAAAAAATCGACAAAGATAATTGTGGAAAAAATCACATGGGAAAACACTGTAACAATTCACAGTGTTTTAAAAAAAAATTACAAAGCTAAATTCTTAATCAGCTCAATATTAAAAAAAAATCGATAGAGACAATTTTAGAAAAAATAACAACAAAACAAACACCAAAAAAAAGGGGGGGAAATCATGTTGGAAACACTATAGCAATTCATAGTGTTTTGTGATGAAAGCTACAGTGCTTCCCTACATGATTTAGCCTTATTTGTAATGACTTGTAATTGTAATTCTAAAACAACTCAATATTAAAAAAAAAAATTGACAAAGATAATTTGGAAAAAAATTATAAGAAAAAAAAAAACAATGCGGAGAGACACTGTAGCAATTCACAATGTTTTGTAAGGAAAGCTACAATGTTTCCCCCACATGATTAAGTTTTATTACAAAGTTAAATTCTAATCAACTCAATATTAAAAAAAAAAATCAATGAAGATAATTTTGGAAAAAAATATTACAAAAAAAGAAAACACAAAAGAAACTGGAAAAAAACCATGTGAGGAAAAACTATATCAATCCATAGTGTTTTGCGAGGAAAAACTTATATTTACTTGTAATTAAAATTCTTAACCAGTTTAATATTTAAAAAATAAAATTGATAAAGACAATTTTAGAAAAAAAAACATAACAAAAAAAAAAATCATGTGGAAAAAAATACTATAGCAATCCACAGTAATTTTCGAGGAAAGTTACCGTGCTTTCCTCACATATTGTAACTGTAATTTTTATCTAGTTTAATATTTAAAAATAAAATAAAAAAAGATAATTTCGGAGAAAAAAAAAAAACCATGAAGAGAAACATTGTAGCAATCAACAATGTTTTAAAAAAAAATTACAAAACTAAATTCTCAATCAGTTCAATATTAAAAAAATTACAAAATTAAATTCTCAATCAACTCAATATTAAAAAAAAATCAACAAATATAATTTTACAAAATAAAAAAATAAAATAGAAAAACTATGTGGGAAAACACGACAGCAATCCACAGTATTTTAAAGAAAAAAATTACAAAGTAAAATTTTTATTCAGGTCAATATTTAAAATGTAAAATCAACAAAAATAAAAAATTTTAAAAAAATAAAAACTAAATGCAAAAAAAGAAAAAGAAAAAATAGGAAAGTTGAAAAAAAAAAGTAATTTTGGAAAAAAAAAGAATAAAGAAAAAAGTTGGAAAAAATGAAAAAAAAAAAAAGAAGGAATGTACTATGGACTACTGTTGTAATCCATAGTACATTGTGTGTGGGGGAACAACGATTCCCCCCACACCATTTAGATATTGTTAAAGAAAAAAACATAAAAAAAATAGAAATAAAATTGTGTGGAAAAAAATACTATATCAATCTACAGTAATTTTTTAGGAAAGTTACAGTGCTTTTCTCACATATTGTAACTCTAATTTTTAACCAGTTCAATATTAAAAAATAAAATATAAAAAAAAGATAATTTTGGAGAAAATCATAAAAAAAAAACCATGCAGAGAAATACTGTAGCAATCAAAAATGTTTTAAAGAAAAAAATTACAAAACTAAATTCTCAATTAGCTCAATATTAAAAAAAAATCAACAAATATAATTTTGAAAAATAAAAAAACAAAATTGAAAAACTATGTGAGAAAATACGGTAGCAATCCACAGTATTTTAAAGAAAAAAATTACAAAGCGAAACGTTTAATTAGGTCAATATTTAAAAGGTAAAATCAATAAAAATAATTTTTTTTTAAAAAATAAAAAATAAATGCAAAAACAAAAAGAATAAAGAAAAAAGTTGGAAAAAATGCAAAAAAAAGGAATATACTGTGGATTACTGTTGTAATCCACAGTACATGGTGTGTGGGGGGAATAGTGATACCCCCCACACCATTTAGATATTGTTAAACTAGTTACATGACCCGCGCGATGCCGCGGGTTATTTGTTTTTGTATGAATATATATATATATATATATATATATATATAAGATAAGATTTAAAAGTGTTAAGTTTTTTTGCGAATCTATACCAAAAATTTTTGGATGTGGCTACAATGCCTGACCCAAAAGTAATATTTATAATATTAATAATAACATTAAACTTACATGATCCAAGTTTAAATGGGTCTGGCTGCAATACCAGACTTAATAGTCTTGGATGTGGGTCTAACTGTAAAGTCGTGTTATAAAAGTGTGACAGAAAGAAAAAAAAACTAATGAAGAAAGAGAAAAAAAATCTGAATTAACCGGGTTAACCCTTCAAACCATGTTAACCTGTCAAACCTTGGATTCGTGTCGTGAAATTTTGATAACTAAATAAAAAAAAAATTGACGGGTTACCCAGAATTAACTGGGCTAACCCGTCAAATCAGGTTAACCCGTCAAACTCGGGATCCATGTCATGAAAGTTTGATAAGTAAATAGAAAAAAAAATTAAACATTAACAAACTAAAAATTGTCTGGTTAACCCAAAATTAATTTTTTTAAAACAAACAAAAGGCATCAGTTTATATAAAAACAACAAAAAAGAAAAAAGAAAAAAAAACTAAAGGCATCAGCCAATAATTAAATAAAAAAATTAATATTGATGAACGAAATTAAATAAAAAAATAAAAGAAAAAAAACTTATAAGAAGAAAAAAACTAATGAAGAAAAAGAAAAAAAAATCTAAATTAATTGGGTTAACCCGTCAAACCTGAAATCCGTGTCATGAAAGTCTCATAACTAAATAGAAAAAAAAATTTAATATCAACAAATTAAATAAAAAAATTAATTAAAAAGAAAAAAAAAGAAGGTATCAACCTTTTCATCGTGGACTGCACTGTGCAGTCCATCGTGAAAGACATAAAAAGAAAAAAAGAAGCAAAAAAAAAAACTAAAGGCATCGGCCTTTTCATTGTGGATTGCATACAATATCAAAAGATGAAATCCGAAGAAAAAAACTAATAATGAAAAAGAAAAAAAATCTGAATCAATTGGGTTAACTCATCAAACCTGAGATTTGTGTCATGAAAGTGCGATAACTAAATAGAAAAAAGATTTAATATTAATAAACTAAATTTTTAAAAAGATTAATTAAAAAGAAAAAAGCAAAGAGAAAAAAACTCACAGGAAGAAAAAAAAACTAATGAAGAAAAAGAAAAAAATTTGAATCAACTGAGTTAACTCGTCAAACCTGTGATCCATGTCATGAAAGTCTGATAACTAAATAGAAAGAAAGTTAATACCAACAAACTAATATAATTAAAAAAAAAACAATGAAAGAAGACAAAAAAAAAAACAAAATGCATCAGCTTTTTCATTGTGGACTGCACTGTGCAATCCACAGTAAAAAGCTTAAAAAGGAAAAAAAAACATACGTCACGGGTTAATTTTTTTCTTTCATAAAAAATATCAGAAAAGGCTAAGATTTAAGAGTGTTAAGTTTTTATACAAAGATATACCTAAGAGCCTTGAGTCTAGCAACAACGATTGACCGGGGAGTAATATTTATAATATTAATAATAATATTAAACTTACATTACTTAAGTTTAAGTGAGTCTGGCTGCAACACCGGACCCAAAAGCCTTGAATGCGAGTTTGGCTGCAAGGTTGTGTCATAAAAATGTGATAATTAAATATTTTAATTAAAAAGAAAAAAATAAAGAAAAAAACCAATAGGAAAAAAAAAGCTAATGAAGAAAAATAAAAAAAATCTAAATTAACTGGGTTAACCCTTCAAACCAGGTTAACCCGTCAAATCTGACGGTGGAATAACCCGTCAAGCCAGGGATACGTGTCATGAAAGTCTAATAATTAAATAGAAAAAAAAAATTAACATTAACAAACTAAAATAAACAAAAAAAAAATTAAAAATAGAAAAGCAAAAATAAAATTCCAGGTTCACTCGTAAAAATAGGTTAACCTATCAAATCTGGGATTCGTGTTATAAAAATCTGATAACTAAATAAAAAAATTAACATTAACAACTAAATTAAAAAAATCATTAAAGGAAAAAAACACAAAGAAAAAAGAAAACAAACCTTAAAGCATAAAAAAAAAAAAGAAGAAGAAGAAGAAGAAGAAGACTGGTACTAATATGAAATAGAACAATCTAATTTCCCGGTGACCTTCCATATCTCCGGAATCAAGGTGCAGACATGAAAATAAATTGGGAAATGGAAATATTAAAGGAAAAGGCAAATAAGAATTGAGAACTTCATGTCTTTTTTATTATTTTTTTCACGAGTTTCACTGCACAAGTACACACACAAGAAAGCCAGAGACAGCTCTCAAAACCGCAACTAAAATTGGTTGCCTTATATTATACAGATTTGGGAAGAGATGAAAGAAAAATGGAGAAAAAGAACCAGGGTCAACATTATTTTATTAAATACCAATTGACAAGGGATGAATGAATGAATGAATGAATGAATATGCCTAACCACCACCTATTATATCTTCTTTGTTGCTCAGTTGATCATAACTGTAGATGCTGACATCGTTCCAGGATTGACAGGACTTGATCTTCTTGTGTCTGCGGAGCTTTGCTTCGTTCGCCATTGTTGGATGCTTCATTGACCTTAACAAATCCAAACACGACAGAAAATACGTCATTATCGACTTGAAATCACAACAATTCGGTAAGCTGCACTGGAAAATGTCTCGAAAGGGGCAGGTATCCACGTAACAATGATATATATACTTTATGTGTTCCTAGGACTGGCTGACACAACAGAGCAAACAAAGGAGACGCAGAAAAGCAGCCTTTACCATTTTGCAACAACACTATTAAGCACCACAATCTACAAATCAAACAAAGGAGGTATAGTACAAGCCGTACAATCTAAGCTTATGATCCAAGAGCAAAATGCCAAATATAGATCTAAAAGTAAATTATACAAGCAAGAAATTGAATAGAAGTGCCAAACTCTGTGAATGCGCTGTGAAACAAAGCGCGATGGTTTCAAGAATTATAAGCAGAACGCTTTAAAAGGCCACAAACAGGATGTATTTCCTATAAACTAGACAAATCCTTCAGAGAAACAACAAATTCAAGCCTGTGGCATCGATGTTGAAAGTATTGCATACAATAACACAGGAGCAATGACAAAGGGCTGGGAAGGCAGTTGAGGCAATGGCCATCCTAGCTCCAAAAACTTTAAACGAGCTTCATTAGGAAATGAAGTGCTTGCGAGAGACGTGCATGTGCATAAGTAAAGTGGATGGTAAACCTTACCTTCTGGGAATGAATGGCCGGTCGAAATAGGGCATAGGCTGCGCTTTTGGAACGAGCTCCTTTCTCAATCTGCGTACCTCTTCCTCTTCTGCCAACTACAAGAGCCAACAGTGAATGTGAAGATTTTAATCAAAATGAAACAACATAACCTCAAAATCATGCCTTTTCTTTCCGTATATACCTTTTGTTGCCTCTCTCTTTCCATCTTGTATTGCTCAACCAAGCTCAGCTTCTCAGATACCTGATTGCATTTTAGTACAGAGAAATGATGAAGCTACTTCCAAATAAGGCTTGGTGCTGTAATAGTTTAATTTAGCTAGAATCAACAGGTAACATTAAATGGCATGATTACTCGCACATTGAAGCATAAACACTTATCAACCATGAGAGGAGAATAAATTGAGCAGTGGACATTTAAAATCATCACTAAAACCTCGTATGCTGCTAATCACTAGTAAGAAAATTACCTGATGGTCAAAGTCAGCACGCTCCACAGCTCGAATATCACTACGAAGCTTCAGGTCAATGGGCCTGGTGTTTTCTTTCACCGGAGGTTTGATTAGGCACTGCAGAAAATGTCATTGTGAGTAATAAATGATCACGAATGTATGATTAAAGTCTCAATTCCTAAACAGGCATGTAAATTTAGACAGAACAACCCAATGTCGTTGAACTTGTGAACACAGATATTTTTCTAATCCTTAATTGCATAATCCTTATGACCACAAACATGTCAACTCATCTCAGTTCTATACACTATTTATATATTTTTTTTCAAATCATAAGTGTAGAACACGCTATTGATTATACAGCATACGGAACTGTTCTTCAAGTTTATAAAGCATCTTGCAGTAATCATTGCCAACTTAAATCAGAGAAAGGACTAACCTCTGGTTCATCTGTTGTCCAAGGAAGGCCTTGTGCGATAGGAATCCGCAGCTTCTCCTCTTCCGTCATTATTTCTTGTATCTTCTTTGTGAATTCCTCTTCCTTCAGTCTTCCCCTTTGCTATAATGAGAACCAATCAGCAAAATTTAGAATATGATTCATTACAAAACAATGTCAACACTCCATGATCGGCTCTCATGATGCAAAGAAAAAAGTAACTCACTTCTGTCCTAAGCTTAAATGGCTTTTGGCTTGTGATTTTAATTTGCTTCTTCTTCAATCTCCTCCCCCCGGTTGTTGCACCTGACTCGGCACTCTAAAAATTCAAACAAGGTCACAGAAATCATCAGCTGAAACATCATACGCATACATAGATCAAATAAGAAACTAAAAGGAGGCAAAGAAAATCTCACATTTCTTCGGCTTCTCCTGCCTCCATTAGATGACGTGCTAGAATTACTGGCATTTCAAAATATAGAAAGTCAAGACCTAATTAGAACCTAAACTAAAAACGAAACCATTTATCAAATATGTGGGGGTCAATAAAATCGATTCAGCGATCATCACTAACCTGCCTTGACTGCCATCCCATGAAGAGGAAATAGAAATCCTTGTATCCAGACCGAGATTCTCAGAAGTCAAAAATAAACCAGATGGACAGAATGAAGAAGAAGAGACGTTTGTCTCAGATACCTCAGCATGCTGAAATCCTGGCAGTGAAAATGAAGAAGAGAACTCAGTATCAGGCAACACTTTAGGAAGCTGCAATCCAGGCAAAGCCCATTGCATTGCCTTCTTTCTATTCTCCTTTATCTCCTCCTCTTCAGTCTTATCTGATTCTTTCGGATTTGGTAGGGTAGAAAGCTTCTCGAAGGCCTCAACCAAATGCTTCACCTTCCCATTGTCAGGTGCACTGTCTCTTGCTTCTTCAAGTAATTTATTTCTCCTTCTCTTGATTTTAGAACTACCCATTTGTCCCGATTTCTCAATTTCGCAGGAATATTGAGCATCTGATCCTTCCCTATCCTCAATATCAAGATTTTGATCCATTAAATGGTCTTCTATCTCCTCCTTTGAAACTTCTCTCCCAACTTTATAATCGAAGGCCTTTTCTTTATCTGTTTCACCTTTCTCTTCAACTTCATTCTTGTTCTTGAAGAACTCCTCCTGTGAAGCCCTTAATGTCTCATAGGCCAAACACAAACACTTCTTTACACTGCCCCCATATCTCTCTTTGCACTTACAATCCACAGTTGTTGAATTTGAATTCAAAGTCTCCTGCTTCGAATTCTTTTTTGCCACTACAAACCTTCTTTCCCTAATCTTTTTTCTGGGTGAATACATGGTTGGATTGGGATTCAAAGTCGGGTTCTTGGAGGCAGATTTTTGGGATTTTGTTGAAGGAGAATTTGTGGGTTTTGAACAAGGGCTTAAATGGGAAAGGTTTGGATTCGAATTCTCAGATAATTTTGATTGAAACCCATGACGGTCTTTTACCGGAGTGGCCGATTTTGGATTCTTAGTATTCAATTCCATGAAGAATCACTTCAAAATACCAAAATCAATAAAGGGTTTCTTAGTTGTGAGGGGTATAGATTGAGAGAGAGAGAGAGAGAGAGAGAGAGATGGGTTTGTTTCTTTGATCTTTCTTATGTGAGAGAGCAAAGAATGAGGGCATAGATGACGTTGAAGAGAGGAAGAAACGTTAAGGTTTTTTACGCTCTCTGTAACGGCTAGTTTTTTTTTTTTTTTTGGGTTGTAGTTGTATTATTAATTTGAATTTTGTTTTGGGTTTTTTACCGTTAAATTGTGTGTACATGGGATGAGCACAGTGGTGGTGGAATATTATTGTTACGTAATAGAAGCTATCAACATAATGAAAATAAAAATATATTTAGTTAAATAAATAAAGATAAAAATATAAAATAAATTTATTTTTAATATAATTTTAAATTAAATTTATATACTTTTAAAACATGAGATATATAAAAAACTTATCTCCAGAAATTATAGAAGGAATCAACATAATAAAAATAGAAATGTTTTATTTAAATAAATATAGACAAAAATATAAAAATGAATTTGTTTTTATAATAATTTTAAAGTGAATTTATATATTTTCAAAATAGAAGGTATATAGGAAACATATCCCTAGAAATAATATTTATTATTTTTTACTTTTAAAATATCATTATAAAAAACTTTTAATTCTAAAATTATTTAATTAAGACAAGTAATGATAAAAATAATTATTATCATGGTTTTAAAACTCAAATCGGGGGTCGATCTAGAGTAAAGCTCGGGTCACAGGTCTGATTGACTCGAGTCAACGTAAGAATACAAATGATTATAATCATAATTTTAAAACCTAATTCAATGGTCGACATGGAGGAAGGCTCATGTCACATGAAAGAATAAACTTCGGGTGACCCGAGTCAAAATAAAATAAAAATAGTTATTATTATAATTTTAAAACTTCATTAGATGGTCAATCAAAGGCAAGACCCGGGTCATAGATCAGGAGGGTCAACTCGGGTTGACCTGAGTCCATGTAATGATAAAAAAGTTATTATTATATTTTTAAAACCCAACTTAGAGGTCGATTAGGGTAAGGCATGAGTCATGGGTCAAAAGGGTCAATACGGATTGACCTGAGTCAACATATAAATAAAAATAGTTATTATCATAATTTTTAAAACCCGATTTGGGAGTTGACCCAATGTGAGGTTCAGGTCACGAGTTGGGAGAGTCATCCTAGTTGACCTAAGATTTTTTTAAAAATAATCATATCAACTTTGTTTTGACTAATTTTTTTTTAAAATAATCAACGGGTTTTTGACTCATATTTCTCTTGGGTTGACTCGGGATTTTGATTGAGTTATGTCAAATCAATAATTCCTCTATTTTTTTTAAAACTTAAACCAATCCAGGTCCTGGGTCAAACCATTAGGTTAGTATTAATTTTATAACTAGAGTTATTATAGTATTATTAATTTCAATATTCAATATAAACTAAAGTAAAAAAAAATATTAAATTATTTTTTAAAATATATAAGTTTAACAATACATAATAGACTTTTTCATATATATATTTTGTTTATTATAACTAAGCAGTTATACTTCACTATTAAATATAATTTTATTTCATTTTATTTTTTATCTTGTCTTCTTTGTCTTCATTCCCTCCATCAGTATTATAAGATAATAACCAAACGCTGTATTATACAAAAATTCCTATGTATTTGGTAATTAAAAATTTTAACCATTTTTAAATCCATTTCCTTTTATTTTCAGATCGAATAAGAAGAAACTCGGGAGTAATGGTGGTGGTGCCAGGGGGACTGGCTGGGCCCAACCCCTGAAAAGGAAATATGTTTTTCGAGCTCCCTTAATAATATTTATAGGTTTAGCCCAAAAAGTAGGGGAAAAAAAAAGACTTTGGCTCTCTCCGGAATATTTATAGGTTTATTATTATTATTATTATTAAAGGGTATCATCAATCTCAAAAACAAACACAAAAACAAAGAAAAGTAAGGGTACCATTGGACATTGTCCGTACATCAAGACAAAATCCTTCATTAAATCATTAATACTTGAATCAATTATACTCATAATAAAATTATTTTTCCAATAATACCATAGATGATAACATGCAAAGCATGCTTTCTTACCGATAACATAAACCTTCATATGTGCTTGTAACAAATCTCTTTCTCATCACTAGGTAACCTATCTTCTTGAGACTTTCTCCTGAAATTATTATTTCATAACGGTTTTATTTATTTCATTAAAAGTGATTTACATAAAAATAATTTTTTGAAAACCACTTTCTAATATTTTTCTTTACTATTATAAAAATTGATCAATAAAAAACTATTTTATAGTAAAAAAAAATAGTTTTGTTTTTAGAAATGTTTTTTTTTTTAATTTTAGACTGAATATACTTTTCAAAAGTTGGAATAGAATTTTTTTTAAAAAACTTGTTATTTGTTGATTATATTAAATCTGGTTCTCAATCTTTTTCATTGCTATATTTTTTTAATCCTTTTTATTTATTTTTTTTCAATTCTGTCCCTTAGAATTTGATTTAATTTGATTTTTATATCAATTTTGGTCCTCACTATTGAGATTGCTATTTTTTTTCTCTTACTTTTTTTAATTGAATTTTTTTTATCTATCAGACTTGGTCCCTATTTTTTTATTGCTATTTGTTTATTTGAAATAATTTATGAATTATTTTTTAATTTCATACCCCAGCTTTTTTATCTATCAATTTTGGTCCTAATTCTCTTAATAATTTTTTTTAAAAATAAAAAATAAAAATTTATTTTCTAACTTAATTTTCATGGCATAATCAAACATTTAAAAATATTTTTCATGATACTATAAAACATCAGAAAATAATCTATTTTTTTAGGAATCTACTTTCCATGAAAACCACTTTCCAAAAGGAAATTATTTTTTGGCAAATAAATAGGGCTTTAGTGTAAACTAGATTATTTGGTTTTCAGGAAAGTATTTTTCTTTTATTTTGAGTGGAATATACTTTCCATAAGTTTGAAAAAAATATAAAAAAATCTTGTTAGTTGTTGATTATATCAAATTTAGTTCCTAATATTTTGATTTCTATATATTTTGTTTTGAATCTTTTTTTATTTATTTTTATTTTCAATTTTGTCCCATATAATTTGATTTTATATCAATTTCCATCTTTATTTTTTTTTATTATTTATTTTTCTCTTATCATTTTTTAAATTAAATTATTTTTATCTATCAAATTCGGTTTCCATTCTTTTTATTGCTACTAGTTTACTTGAAATAATTTATGATTTTTTTTTTCAATTTCATACTCCAACTTTTTTTCATATATCAATTTTGATCTCAATTATTTTAATAAATATGGAAAAAATTAAAAAGTTGTTTTCCATTTTATTTTTCATGACATTGCCAAATATTAAAAAATAATCTATTTTTCAGGAATCTATTTTCCATTAAAACCACTTTAAAAAAGAAAATTATTTTCCGGCAAATAAACCGAGCCTTGATGTAGACTAGATTATTTGGTTTCAAGAAAAATATTTTTCTTTTATTTTGGGTGGAATATACTTTCCAGAAGTTGTTAAAAAAAACTTGTTATTTGTTGATTATATCAAATTTGGTCCCCCTAATCTTTTGATTTCTATATATTTTGTATTAAATTATTCTTTATTTATTTTTATTTTCAATTTTGTTCCTTATAATTGATTTTTATATCAATTTTTATTTTTATTCTTTTGATTGTTATTTGTTTTTTGCTTATCATTTTCATAATTGATTTGTTTTTCTATCAGATTTGATCCCCATTCTTTTTATTGCTATTTTTTTTATTTGAAATAATTTATGATTTTTTTTAATTTCATACTCCAACTTTTTTATCTATCAATTTTGGTCCCAATTATTTGAATAAATTTAAATAAAAATAAAAAGTTATTTTCCACCTTACTTTTTATGGCATAACAAAACATTGAAAAGTGTTTTTTAAATTATTTTTCATAACACTCTCAAACATCATATAATAATCTACTTTTCAGGAATCTACTTTCCACATAAACC
Source organism: Populus alba x Populus glandulosa (assembly GCA_033617975.1). Lineage (NCBI taxonomy): Eukaryota > Viridiplantae > Streptophyta > Magnoliopsida > Malpighiales > Salicaceae > Populus > Populus alba x Populus glandulosa. Next base: position 12,093,573 of record CM066146.1, on the reverse strand, counting down.
ACTTAAAAAAAAACTATTTTTCAGCAAACAAATAGAGCCTTAGAGTAGACTAGATTATTTAGTTTTGAGTAAAATGTTTTTCTTTTATTTTAGATGGAATATACTTTCCAGAAGTTGCAAAATAGAAAAAAAAAATATCTTTTTATTTGTTGATTATATATAAAAAAAATCTCAATCTTTTAATTTCTATATATTTTGTTTTGAATTCTTTTTTTATTTTTTTTTTATTTTGTCCCTTATAATTTGATTTTTATATCAGTTTTAGTTCTTACTCTTTTGATTGTTATCTGTTTTTTTCTTGTCATTTTCATAATTAATTTTTTTCTTTCAGATTTGGTCTCCATTTTTTTTATTGTATTTGTTTTTTTTTAATAATTTATGAATTTTATTTTCAATTTCATACTCCAACCTTTTCATCTATCAATTTTGGTCTCAATTTTTTTAATAAAATTAAAATATTAATAAGTTATTTTCTTCTTACTTTTCATGGCATAATAAAATACTGAAAAATATTTTTCAAATTATTTTTCATGACACTGTCAAATATTAAAAAATAATCTACGTTTTAGAAATATATTTTCCATGGAAACTACTTTCCAAAAGTATATTATTTTTCAACATTCAAACAAGGCATTAGTGTAGACTATATTATTTGGTTTCTAGAAAAGTGTTTTTCTTTGATTTTGGGTAAAATATAATTTTCAGAAGTTGCAAAAAAATAAAAAATTATTTTGTTATTTGTTGATTATATCAAATTTTATCCCCAATCTTTTGATTGCCTATATATTTTGTTTTGAATCTTTTTTTTTTCAATTTTGTCCCTTATAATTTGATTTTTATATCAATTTTTGTCCTTATTTTTCTTATTTTTATTTGTTTTTATCTTATCATCTTCTTAATTATTATTTTTATCTATCATATTCCGTCTTCATTCTTTTTATTGCTATTTATTTATTTGAAATAATTTATAATTTGTTTTTTTTTAATTTCATATTCCAACTCTCTCATCTATCAATTTTGGTCTCAATTCTTTTAATATATTTGGAAAAATTCAATTAATGAAACTATATTTTATTTTGCCAAACCAACCTAAGTGCTAGAATTGTTTCTCGACATCGCAAGATTCTCATATCTACCAAAAATAAACCATCAAATCTAATCTAAAAAGAAACTTTATGAAAGGATCAATTTAAAATAAAAATAAAAAGTAAGCAATCAAAAACAAAATTCAAAGGACTAGAGAATGAGGGGCTAAATATTTTCCCATGTCTGCTTAATTTAGTCCCTGATCTAGCTAGAAAAAACACAGAGAGAGAAATCATTATGAAACATTATTACAATATACAGTAATTTCTCTCATGTTTATTGAATTAATGTTTGGGCATTATTATGAGTCATCACCGTATCATTTCACTTGCAGGTTTTCATAGTCACTTTATTTGATATATCTTCAAGCGCACTCTACATTTCCTGAGAGCTTAAGCAATGATCCTTGATTTTGAAGGATTCCCGTAACACCACCAGAAATTGTACTAATATTCTAGCTTTTACCAATTACTTTTTATATAACCAGTGCAGATGATAATTATTAGTTCTCTCTCCCCTTTTAATTTACAAGTCAAGTAATTATTACAACATAAACTAGCAATTCACATTCATCAAAGTTTTTTTTTTTTTAAATTTTCATCCTTAATCTTTTTTTTTTCAATTGTGTCATAACCCATACTTTGACCCCTCTCAAAAATCCTAATAAAAAAGAAAAAAAATATTTCAATAAAAAAAGAAAATATTTCAAAAACAAATAAAATATAAAAAGAAGAAAATACAATTAGGGTTGAAATTGTGAAGATAAATTGAGAAAAGCAATTAAATAGGCTAAATAATTGAAAATTAAAAGGCCAAGGACTAAGTTGAAAAATGTGCAAATATTAATGGACTATTTTAATGAAATCAGGGATGGAATTTGGAGAAAATGGTTGAAAATTGGATAGCCAAGGACTAAATTAGAAAAGACACTAATCTAAAGGGACCATTTTAAATCCAATTAGAGAATATATTGAAAGAAATTCTATAAAAAAGATGCAATTGGCTAAGAAAATTAAAAAAAAAATCCAAGGACTGAACTAAAAAAGGTGACAAACTTGTAGGACCTTTTAAAAAACCAAAAATTCCCTGTAAGTCAAAATAACATTGTTTTAACAAAAAAAAAAAAGACTAAATGAAGTGTGTTTTTTATAAACGGGCATCATCTCATTCTAGTCTAAAATAAACGGCAAATGTGTTGAAACGATGTTATTTAAGTGCATGGATTGTAGATTGTCATTTCTCCTTGTATGGGTCTATCATAACTTGTCTTTTATTTTATATGGTCTTGACTGGATCTTTAATCATCATTTTCTCTCTCTTTCGCCACCCAAAAATATCAAACAACACACCATTCTTCTTTCTTGCATTTGTACTCCATGTTCCAAAAAAAAAAATGCTTTATCCTTCTAAAATCACTGAGAAACAAGTGCAAAAAAACCAAGCCAAGCATGTTTACCTAAAATGTACAACCATGGTGAAAGGTTAAGATGAACCAAATTGAATCAATGGCCACGATCACTCCACCAAGAAAGGTTTCAGGAGTTTCATCTTTGCCTATAAATATGGAGTCAAACAAGAAGTAAGGAGAGTCATGCTAGAGAGAGAAATAATAATAATAATAAAAAAAAGAGTTTATGCTATGAGAAATGTGGGTTTGAGCTAAAAATTAATATAATAGAAAGAGGAAAAAGAAAGAAGATAAATAAAAAGAAAAGGGAACTTGAATAGAAAAACCTGAAGAGAGAGTATGGGTTTTTGAGTTAGAAATATGTTTTGAGTCAACCAATAGAAGAAGAAGAAGAAGAAGAAGAAGAAGCCTAAAAACCTTAGCACCACTAACCAGCCATTATCTCTGCTACCAGCTCTAAGATAAGTCAAACCCTTTTCCTTCCATTTTTCTTCTTTTCGTGAGTTTGCATGAAAGTACTTAAATGCATTTTAGCGAACATATACTTAAATGTTTTTGATAAAGTTTTGATTTTTAACATCTAAGTCAATATGTCTCCTAGTTTTGAGAGACCATCATAGGCCTAGCATGCCCTTTTCTTTTTAACTTTAAAATGAGTTCAATAATGCATCAATGAGTTTATATTAAGCTTGTGTCATGTGATTGAGAGTTGGATTTTAATTGTTAGGTCAACATGTCTTCTATTTATTGGAACTGACGTAAGCCTTGAGTGACATTTTAAACAAAAAACAAGTTCAATAATAAGTCCATGAGTCTTTTTCAAGTAGGGATCAACATGGGTCAAGCGTGGTTTTCTATTTAACCTTTTGGTTTTAAAAATAAGATAATAATAAAAGGGTTAAGAAATATAATAATAACAAAAAAATGTAATAAAGACTTGGTGAGATAAACAAATCTAGTTTACACCTTTCTATCAACTTTATAAATATCATTCAAACCTCAATAGCTTAAAATCTTTCAAAAAGTATAGATGAAATGCTTGTTTAAACGATAAAGATATGAAGTCTCTTTAACAACTATCCAATAAAAAGTAAGTCAACTATGAAGACTGCTAAAGAAACTCTATAGAGTTGAGACTATAATCTCAATAGAAATTGATACCCAAATCATCAAGTGAACTATACCTCAGAGGGTAATAAAAATACACCATAGTCAATGGCTAAGTATGTATGTTTCTTATATATGAATTAACTTATTCAAAGTAATGAAAATTTTCATTTTCTCTAGGCGATACCTAAGGACTTCTCCCTAAACTCACCAGGGATGAAATTGATTCAGTTTTTCTAGTGCGATTGCACAACTCATTGGCAGGGATTGACATGGTCTTCCCAAGAAAATAGCCTCAAACTCACCAAGGATAGGATTGACTCAATCTCTCTAGTGCAATTGCATTACTCATCTTAGTAGGGATTGATACAGTCTCCTCAAAGTGACAGCGCAAAACTCAGTCTCCTTAATTTGATTGCATAACTTACCTTGGCAGAGATTAAACTCAATTTTACCAGTGTGATTACACAATTCACCAATGATGGGATTGAGTCAGTATCCCTTGTACGATTGCATAATTCACCTTTATATGGATTAACATGATCTCCTTGGGGAAATAGCCACTAACTCATAAAGGATAAGATTGACTTAGTCTCCTTAATGTGATTGCACAACTTACCTTGATAGATATTAAACATGGTATCTGTAGTGTGATTGCACAATTCTTAAAAGATGAGGTTGACTCAATATGTATTTTTTTATTGCATAACTCACTTTGATAGGGATTGATACGGTCTCCATAAGGCAGTAGCCGTAAACTTGAATATTTTTCTAAGTATGAGCGTTAAACCAATATAAATTCTCAAAACAATTTCCTATAGACCTTGGACCCTGCATGAAACTTTTTACTATGGGTGTTAGACTTATACAAGCTACACAAATCAACATAGAAATGAAAGATAAAAATACAATTTATAAAATAAAAAGCATTAAATGGATAAACCCTATATAACTAGGGTTCTTTACATAACTAAAAGGAGATGGGGGTGGAGGCTCAGACATCTAGGATAGGCTCTTTGGCTAGATATTCCTCATGTTAGGCAATACCAACCTTAATAAGGAACACATCTACAAAATTAGGCATCAAGATTGGATGAAAGACAACATTCCTCTTGACAATAAAGATCCTACCCCCAACCATCTCGGACAAAATTGAACACCCTCATAAAAATTCTTGGAACTCCTTAGAAGAATTTCTCAAAGCCTTTAGCCATGTCTAAGAACTCTAGGCTTCTTTCCTGACAATGACAAGCTCAGCCCTTAAACCGTCTTGGGTGGCCTTTGCCTCATAGATCTCTTATTTCAAGATATCCACCTGATTATAAGTGCCCTGAAGTTGTTTTTTAGTGGAGCTCAACTGAAGAATAACAACTTGCATTTGTTCCTTTAGTGGTGTATAAGCTACCTTGAGGCTTCTTAGTTCTCCACATCAGTTTTCTCCTTAACTATTGGAGGGCAACTTGGTTTACCCTATGTTCAATAATGGCCTCTCTTATTTGGTTCCTCTCGGCCCAACACCTCTTGAAATGGGTGCATATCATGAAAGTATGCTAAAACCAAGAATGTTAAGAACAATGGTCATAAAACCAAACTAAAAGGTTATATGAGAAATTTCTTTACATTAAAGGCTATTTTTTCGATTATGGCTAAATGGTAGTTATTAGGGGTGTTCACGGTTCGGTTCGGTTCGGTTCGGTTTAGACTAAAAAAAAAACAACCGAACCGAATTACAGTAATTTTGTAAAATATTAACCGAACTGGATCGAAAACCGGTTCAAACCGAACCGGTCCGGTTTGGTTAAATCCGGTTTTTTTGGCAAAAAACCGGGAAACCTAATCCCATTTTTTTTGGATTTTTTTAAAGCTTACATTAAATTGAGCTTTTACAGCTTTGAATTCATAGATTTTTTCCATAACTTAATGTAATGAAGAAACCCATATATGATGAAAAAATGTCGTGCCAACTTGAGAATTACAAAACTATTACACATTAGCAACACAATTGTAGGTTTCAAGAATATCATTAGAAGCACTTAACAAGGAGTCTTGCTCGTAGATGGACATTTTTTTCAAACCTGGGTATAGGATCCATCCCAACTGCCTTCCAGTTAAGCATTACATCGTGCATAAATTGCCAGCCACTGAAGAATACCCCACCAAAAATAGATAAAACCAAATAGAAATTGTAAATAAATAATTCTCACAACATCCATTACAGTAGTCGCAACATGAGCATACTATAGCAAATCAACAACCTTGTAAATAAATATAGGAAATGAACACATAATAGATCTACAGAAATTAAAAAAAGAAGTAAAAAGAAACAAAAAAATTAAAAGATAAAGATTGAAGAGAGGGGGGCTGCTGTTTGGTTGTTAATCCATGAGTTTAGTCGACTATGCTTAAAGAAAAGAACAAAAAAATGGAGAGATGAGAGATAAGGACGGTTCGTTCACTAGATCTACTTTGTGGGAGGAGGGGGGGTTGTGCTTAAAGCCTTAAAAGGTTGAGAGAGATGAGAGATGAAGATGTTGGCCGGGGGGGCTGTAAGAAAGGTTGAGAGATGAAGATGAAGATAGGGGGTTGTGAAAACGGTTGAGAGATGTGAGATAGGTTGAGAGATGAGAGATGAAGATGGGGGGCTGTGCTGAGATGAAGATGGTGAAATATGGGTGGCGGCTAGGGTTTAGAAAGTATGTGGGGGAGAGTAAACTGGACAGAAGAGAGGGATGTGCTTGTGCAACTTTTTCTATTTATACTAGCCTAGCCTAAAGATCCTTTTTTTGAACCGGTCCGGTCCGGTTAACCTGGTTTCTGCACTACAAAACCGAAAACCGAACCGAACCGGGGGTTTTTCTACATAATCTAATCGGTTTAATCGGTTTTATTTTTCGGTTCAGTTTTTTCGGTTAATTTTTTCTACATAATCTAATCGGTTTTATTGGTTTACCCGATTTATCGGTTTTTTTGAACACCCCTAGTAGTTATAGCTCTCATAAAACATTAGTGAGATGTTTTAAGGAATTATAGGAATCTTGTTCAGCTACCTTACCACCTCAAGGCCTGACCTTATACCAATAATAGCCTTGATGGCCTTCATTTCTTGCTCAATTAGGGTGGGGAAACTGAAAGGAGCTTGACTAAGAGCAAGGTTAGCAAAAACATCATCAAACCTATGTTCGACTTCCTCAGGAATAGCTCATATAGAGCCCCCCAACAGCTATAGCCTCTGCAACAAGTTGTCAAACCCAACCTCTTTAGACTTTTCATCATGTGAAGCCCAAATGAATATAGAACTGATAACCTTTTGAGGCCTTATATTAGACCATAAGAGTCTGTTTGTTTTTTCTTGTAATCTTTAACATAAAATTTTAAGGTCAAGGATACTCATCTCTTTGAAACCCTAGGTGTATAAAAGTGTTCTAAGGACCACTACTTATCCCTCATTAATGATATTTATCCCTCTTTAATGCATGTGTCGATGTTATTTTTCCTTATTAATATTATAAAGGCATGACACTTCAACCCCTTCTCTATACAAAAAGACGAGATTCATGGACTGTAATAACTCTATGAATTCTTTAGCCAAATAAATTCCAAGATCTCTATTTTTTATTGTATATTTATTTTTAAAGTCTTTCTCTTTAAAATATCATTGTATTTTCTCTTGAAAAGATATTTACTTAAACATTAAATAATCTCCAAAATCACCAAAGAAGACCTTTTCAAGGTATCAACTACCAATCATCATGATTAATGAGAATGAATCAGATTGTTAAAATTAAGAGATTAGTTGATTATCTAAAATATAAATTATATTTTTAAATTACTTGGATTTTTTAGGATATCACAAATAGCTATTCAATAGTTTGTTTTTTGTATAGAAAAAGGTCTTACGAAAGGTATATGCACACCCTTTTCTTTAAAAAAAATTCCTAAAGTAAAGAAGTTGCAATAAAAGTGAGGCATTAAAGGTAATACAAGTTATAACAAACAAATTTAATTAGCCACCTTAAAATGATACAAATTAATTTTTTAACAAACAAAAAAGGGAAGGATGCCAAGCAACATCTTGGAAGGTTCATTGAATTTTTAGTTCACGCATGCCTTTCATAGATCTGCCTCTCAAATTGCAACCACTGTCCAAGACGCGTTGAACGTTTTCCTTTAGGCGTAAATCAATTCCAAAGCTTTCTCATCTTAATCAATTCAAATTTTCTAACTTTCTACGAAGTTTGGTGACGGGTCAAGGGAGCATGGAGATCTAAAAATTATCATAGATCTAATCAAGAGTCAAGCGGAAGAAACAGGGACTGAGATACTCATTTCTCACAAATAGAGGACTAAAGTATAATTTGCTCAACAAAACAAAAATGGTTGAAATTGAATAGAGAAAATATAATAATAATAATAATAATAATAATAATAATAATAATATCAGTGGCAGACGGAGGAATGGCGGTGTGTATTTAAACACAACCCCGCCCTCTTCGCTCTCATTCCATTCAGTAAACTTAAAAGACAGCCACAGATAAAACTGGTCTGTCTCTCTACTTTCCTCCACCGAGGTACCCTCCCTCCCTCTCTCTCTCTTACATTAATTTCTCTTTGTAGTCAAATTCTTTTAGATCTAATGATGTTTTTTCCGCTCATTTTAACCCTTGGTCCGTGATTTCAAAATCAAGCTCAGTGCTCCAAATCTTCTTTCAAGTCTTTCTAGCTTTGAATTACATGCGGTAGATCTGCTAGTATTCTGTTTGGATCTTAGTATTCTCAGCTGTGGTACTTCATCCAAAGTCTAGATCTAGTCAAATATATTTGCGTTTGGAGAATTGGTATGGAATCGAGGGTGGGTTTTATGAGCTTTTGTTAGTTATCTACTTGCATATGAATGAATTAAGAGATATGAATATGTTGTTTGTCTTTGGCTTTGATTCTTCATTGTGCGTGGATGTGGTTTGCACATGCTTTATTTGTTTCATCTGCAACGGCAGGTTAGCTTGCATGGAAGATCTGAAAGTGAACGGTTTTGATTTGTTTCTTTTCCCTTCATATATGTGTTGAATTTCCCTTCTTTCAGGTTGTGAACGTAGACAAGGAGAATGGTGAAGATCTGTTGCATTGGAGCAGGGTATGTCGGTGGGCCTACAATGGCTGTCATCGCACACAAGTGCCCGTCAATTGAAGTGGTGGTTGTTGACATCTGGGAACCTAGGATTGCAGCCTGGAACAGTGACCAGCTCCCCATCTATGAGCCAGGCCTGTATGATGTGGTGAAGGAGTGCCGAGGCAGGAATCTCTTCTTCAGCAAAGACGTGGAGAAGCATGTCGCTGAGGCTGATATAGTTTTTGTTTCGGTCAACACCCCTACCAAAACTCAAGGTCTTGGAGCTGGCAAAGCTGCAGATCTGACGTACTGGGAGAGCGCAGCACGCACAATTGCTGATGTGTCCAAATCTGACAAAATCGTTGTTGAGAAATCAACAGTCCCAGTTAAAACTGCCGAGGCAATTGAAAAGATCTTGACCCACAACAGTAAGGGGATCAAATTCCAGATCCTCTCAAACCCCGAGTTCCTTGCAGAAGGAACTGCAATCGGTGATCTGTTTCAACCTGATCGTGTCCTCATTGGAGGGAGGGAAACCCCCGAAGGCCAGAAGGCAATCCAAGCATTGAAGGATGTCTATGCTCATTGGGTTCCTGAAGACCGCATCCTAACCACCAACCTTTGGTCTGCCGAGCTGTCCAAGCTTGCTGCCAATGCCTTTTTGGCCCAAAGGATTTCCTCCGTTAATGCCATGTCAGCACTCTGTGAGGCAACTGGGGCTGATGTTGCCGAGGTGTCCTATGCTGTTGGAAAGGATTCAAGGATTGGTCCCAAGTTCTTGAATGCTAGTGTTGGTTTTGGTGGATCCTGCTTCCAGAAGGATATTCTGAATCTTGTTTACATCTGCGAGTGCAATGGCCTTCCAGAGGTGGCAGAGTACTGGAAACAAGTCATCAAGATCAATGATTACCAGAAGAGCCGATTTGTGAACCGTGTTGTTTCATCCATGTTTAACACAGTCTCTCAAAAGAAGATTGCCATTTTAGGGTTCGCTTTCAAGAAGGATACTGGCGACACTAGGGAGACCCCTGCCATTGATGTGTGCCAGGGACTGTTGGGAGACAAGGCTCTCTTGAGCATATATGATCCACAGGTCCAGAAAGAACATATTCAGAGGGATCTTATCATGAAAAAGTTTGATTGGGATCATCCTCTCCATCTCCAGCCGAAGAGTGCCAGCTCTGCTGTTGAGCAAGTGACTGTTACTTCTGATGCCTATGAGGCAACAAAGGAAGCCCATGGTGTTTGCATCTTGACAGAGTGGGATGAATTCAAGACTCTTGATTACAACAAGATATATGACAACATGCAGAAACCAGCTTTTGTGTTTGATGGAAGGAATGTTGTCAATGCAGATAAGCTGAGGGAGATTGGTTTCATTGTGTACTCCATTGGTAAGCCACTGGATGCATGGCTCAAGGACATGCCTGCCATCGCATAAAGGGGGATGGTGATGGGTGGTTAGCTCATGCTATGGGCCAACCAAATATAGTTCGAGGCAGTGAATCTGATTCTTTACGGGTTTTTTTTTTTTTTTTATTCTTGTCATTGTTTCTTGCTTTCATCTAGTTCTGGGACAGTTTGCCATGGTGAAAGTAAGGCTTTACATTTTGCCTTACATTGCGTTTCCCCACATCACTGTCATTTGGGACTCGTTTAGAATACTTGATTTGATGTTTATTTGGTTTAAAGTACTGTCATAAATGAGAGCTGAATTCCAGAAACCATTTTCCCCTTGCGCTTTCTAAGAGCTTGTTTGGAAGTGTAGTTGTTGTTGCTTTTTAAATAGTTTTTTGTACCAAAATACATACTAATGATATTTTTTAATTTTTTAAAAATTATTTTTGACATCAGCATATCAAAATGATTTGAAAATACTAAAAATATATTAATTTAAAATTAATAAAAAAATAAAAAATTTTCAAATTTTTTCAAAAGCGCAGAAACAAACAGGCCGTAAATGTCAATCAAGCCTGTGTTTTTTAAAAAAATTGTTTTGAAACTTCATTAAATTTAAAAAAAATAAAAAAAAATGTTATTTTAAATATATTTTTAATTATTCTCATCAGTGATTATTCTCTTGAAAGCTGCTCTTGGCATCGACACGTTCGTAGCATTGACTATTCCCTTTTAGAGCTTTTGGCCTCTCTTTCTTTCCCGAGATGCTGTTGTATGTGCTTTTGAACCACGTTACTAGGTGGTTTATTGTGCAAAATAGAGAACACTGTTCATGATCATTCATGTATTGAACTTTATTCCTTTCAATTTTATTTTCACAGGTTATATTAATATAGTTTTATGCATTGAAACTTGTATTGGCTTTGCGTGCTACTAAAATGTCAAAATGTTCAAGCATTAAATTAAACATCGATATTATAAAATAAAATTTTATATCTTATTTAAAAAAAAATGAAAAAACAAGAATCAAAATTAACATAAAATAGCTTTTTGCATTTTCACTTTTTAAAAGATGTAAAAAAATTCAATTTGATACATGAAGTTTTAATTTATATATATTTAATCCTTATTGTTTTAGGTTTTTATGTTTTGATTCTAAATTTTATTTTTATTATTTTTCAATCTCTATATGATGAGAGGGAAAAGAGAGTCATTCGAAAGAAAAAAAAAAGAGAGAAATGACTTAGCTAGCAAAAAAAAAAAAGTTAATATCTGTGTCATCATATTCATCTTTCAGAGAGAATGTCAATATGGATGGTTTTGCTATTTAAATACGCCAAAAAAGGTATATGGAGACATAAATATTTTTATTTAATTTTATTTTTTATTTTAAAACAAATTAGATAATATTTTAGAGTTGAAAATAAGTTTATTGAGATTTTTAGAATATTTTTAGGTGTAAACAAGTTCAAATTCTAAGTTTTGAAGTATAAAAAAAATCTTATAGTGAGTTGGCACATCATCCGCTTAGAAAAACATGTCATCTATTATATATTTAAATAAAAACTTGAATAAATGATATGTTTTTTTTTAATCATTAAAACAAAATAATATAATAACCAAGTGAAACTCGACGTTGAAACCTCAGCATGCCTGGTGATGAGGCATATGCTATTTTCTTTTATGTTAGGTGTATGCTTGCCAGGTCTAATAAACTTGGTTTTTTTAAAAAAGAAAATTAATTTTTTAATTTTTAATTAATATCCCCTCTTGCATCCCTTGAATTTTTTAGTTTATTTTTTAAAATAGTTATTAATTTTTTAAATTGTTTTTATAATTTTATAATACCTAAAACAATAATTATTATAATTAATCTTTATATTGAACAAAAAAAAAATTAAGAACAAACTCGTCTCGAGACAATTGTTGAGGAACAAAGGTACAAGTCAGAGTTTGTCCTACTTTAAGCAAGCTAAGCATGAAGAGTGACTAAGTAAGCATTAGAAATCACACGAGCACTAGTGATTACAAGTTATAAAATAGTGTTAGAAACATCCTTCCTGAGGGTTGTTTGAAGGGTGACCAAACATGCTTCTTGGTAATTAACAAAGCGAGAGTCAAGCTCTACTAATCTTGTAATAGTTGGAAGTCCTTTTCTACTATGGAAGGTAAAAGAAAGATGTATGGCTGGAATATGATCTAGAGCCTGTTTGTTTAGGTGGTTGTTTATATTTTTTAAAAACATCACATAAAACAATTGTTTGGTAACAAATAAAATAATATTTATTATTTATGGACCCCATCATTATTTATATTTAAAATGCAGTGTTGCCGAAAGCAGAAAAACGCTATTTTTCCTCTTGCATGGAGAGTGAATCACTCTCCACTTTTCACGTGAACAATAAAGAATGTCTCCACTATTCCGACCGAACCGAGGCCGATTAAAAAATAAATGAATTGAACCGGGTCCGATATAGTAAAATAAAAAAATAAATTATTTTTTTTTATTTTTAATTGTGTTTTATTTAAAAAAACTAGTGTTTAACATTATTTAATGACATTACATAAATTAGATAGAAATCGCATGATGACATAATATTTGTAAAATTTGATCGCAATTCCAATTTTATTCTTGATGATATTTTACCTAATATTGTTGTGTGCTTAAGAAACCAAGAAAACTGTAGTTCTTGTCGGATGTATTTGATACATGATGGAATTGTAGTTAGTTTAATGGAACAATAAAAAATATTTTATAAAAAATATTATTTCTTTCATGATGTAATAGCAGTAGTTAAATCTACAATATTTAAATTAAAAACCATCAATGTATATATATATATATATTATTTTATAACCTTAATATAAAAAACATTTTTAATCAAACACATTAAATTACTTTTTGTTTAATCGTAATTTTAACCATAGTTTTAACCAAATATATATAAATACCTAATTAATTTTAATTAAAAATATTTTTTATAAAATAACTTTTTTAAATCACAACTATAAAAATTAGAATAATTAGGCCATCCATTGAGGAATAAATTCATGGGGAAAAGATATAGAGATAAAGGTGATTAGAGGAAGAATATGGGATTAGATGTTGGTCAAATCATGAAGCTCGAACAAATTCCTTTACAGGAGGAGATCTAGGTTTTACTAAGATTTTAAGAGGTTTTTTTTTAATAAGAGTAGAGTTATTTTTTTTTTTCAAGTATTCTATAAGGATCAACTAGGGAAATGTATATGATTGAGATGTAGAATCTTCACGTAGATGATGGATTTCGTCATAATTCAACTTTACAAACATCAAAATCGAGAAAATCAATCCCTCTCTCCCTTGGGCTAACGGAAACCATTTTACCATTACTAACCAAACACCCCTTACCACGTCATCCAAAAAAAGATAAGATAATTTCCACGTGCTAAATTAACACTCAACTTTACCTCCCCATCAACACTGTTCCACGTGTCAAAAGACTACTTTTCCTGAACTTCTTTATATCATAATCATCATACAAGCCGTTTTCCCGATCTGTCCTTCGAGATCCTTGAATCCTCACGTGGTAATTTCTGTAAATCCTGTACCGATTCTTTCCTCATTTAGTATTTTCCTTTTTCTAAGTGTGAAACCCTCGAAGGCCCTCTCCTCGGATCACCTAACACACCCTAAATTTCCTATAAACCGTGCCTAACTTTATCAATTTTCGATCTTAAATCTTCGATCAATTCAATCTCCGTATTCTCCATTTCTCTTCCTCTGTTATTAAATTCGATCATTCATTCTATTTTTTTACCTCTCCATCGATCGAACCTTTTTATACCCCTTGCCGTGTTCTAGATTCATTTCTAGGGTTAGGGTTTCTTGGACTCTCTTTGATTCTTTGATTTCGAAGGTGGGTTTTGTTCGATCTTTAAATTTAAGCTTGTATATTTGTATTTCTTGTCCTAAATTTATCTGGGTCACTTCAATTTTTCGGGTTTTTTTTTTTTTGAAACTTTGCGCCTCTTAGAATATCTTAATTTCTATCGATTTTTTGTTCGATTCAACTTAGTTCTTATCTGTCCCTTGTTTGGATTTTTTACGTTTGTAAATTTATGCTATTCCGATACTAGAAAATTAGGGATCTATAATTTTTTATTTGTCAATTAGGATTTTTGGAAATTTTGATTTGTTTTTCAAATTCATCAATCACGTGACATTATCTACTGCTCAAAGACCAATTTTTGCGGTAAGATCAAGCTTCTCAAGCTTTTTCAATGTTGAATTGCTTTTTAAGTAATAAATTTAATCATAAACGGTTTTGTTGTTCTGTTATTTTTTTTCTAATAAAATAAAAGAAAAGGAAAGACGGCAAGGTACCCAACATAATTAATTAATTATACAAGGAATTTATGGGGTGTGAGAAAAAAATGGCGTATTAATATTTAGAAATGAAGTTTGTATAGTGAACTCTTAATGGCTACATATTTAGAGTATAGGTTGACCATTTTTATTAGTACTGTGGATACTAAAATTCCCAAATGCATAAAAGTATCCAACTGCTACTGCTATCCCTTTGGTTGACCATTTTTATTATTATTTTGGATACCAAAATTCCCAAATGCACAAAATTCTTCGACTGCTAGTGCTGTCCCTTTCTTAATTTAGGATTTTTTCCACTCAGCCCCTTCTTGTCTGTTATGTCATAGGAATCTTACCTTTCTACCCTGAACTTTTCAGAAATGTAATAGAAAGTAGTAAGAAAATTATCCCTTCTAGGCTGCTTATGTCATAATCAGGGGATTCTCGTGGCTAAGAAACCATTTTGCTGCATGGTAGTTTATTGAAAGCACTTGTTTCTTTGAATCTTTGCTTTTGTTTCTACGTGTTGCTAATATGATAAAAGATAATTCTGATATGCAGCCAAAATTAAAATGATTCAGAAACGTGCTTTTGCTGATGATAATTCATATGAGGTTGCTTGTAAGCACCCCAGGCAAATGGAGCATATTGATCAGTTTGCTCCTATATTTCCACTTGACAATGCTCACCAGAAACATCTAGTTTCAGGTAATGGACTGTTGGTAGTGTCTGTCACTTATGAGTATTCTTTGTACTTGGAACCTTCTTACAATGCGGACTGTGGAGTAAATTACTTTTGAGTCACTTTCCCTATTCATCTAGCCTGCCCAATCTGATGACTTGATACTGAAAAGGACCTTATGGATGAAATTCTTGCTTTTATAGGATGCAGATTTTGGATAATCAATCATTATACCATTGACTTTGTAAGAGTCTATTGGTGGATTTTTCATGATGACTGCTGTTGTATGCTTGCTATGGTTCTGATAATTCTGGGCAGCAAATTCATTCTGGACCTTATCTGTCATTTGTTTTGCATATTAGAAGTCTACAAATTTACAAACTCGCTGGAAGATGCTTACATTCTAGTTTTACAGATCATATAGGGATTAAAAAACTCATTTTTGTGTTTTTAAAATCACTTTCATGTGTTCCCATAATCACATGCCATATTTTAATTCTTTCATGGAGTTTCCTAGTTTATATATCTGACCTGCTTTCAACATGATGATGAAGGTGATGACACTTACAGAGAGTGTCAAGATGTGGGGAGGTCTGCAAGTGACTTGGTCACTGAATATTCAAATGGAACCAGCAAGGAGTTTGAAACTGGTGACAATGGTTGTTTTCCGCAGTTTTTGTGGATCAGCAATGGGATTCTTGAAGCAGATAATTTATCATTCTTCCCAGAATATTTTGACGATGGCCACCAGCTCAGGCCTTTACTTGAGCCTGATGAGGCCTGCTCATCTCTTGATTATCCTTTTCGGAAGTCGGTCTCAATTGGACCAGAGCATCAAGCTAATGTTCCAGAGTGGGGCTCACAGGGTTCAAGCTCCTCCCTGAACCAGCTAGATGAGTCTAACCTTCAAGTTGCACAGGCACAGTCATCTAGCCCAGGTGTTATAATTGATGGTTGTTATGAGGAGAATCTGATGGGCACTTGTGTCCTTCCCATGCCTGAACTGGAAGTACCTGCAAATTATTGTTATGAAGCCACCAAAGGTGACTGTGGGTGCCCCGATGCAGGTTCTATCAGATGCATAAAACAACATGTCTCAGAAGCTAGGCTGAAACTTAGGGAAAACCTTGGGGAAGAGATATTTGAGGGGTTGGGGTTCTGTGATATGGGAGAAGTGGTTGCAAATAAATGGACCGTCGAGGAAGAGCAAATCTTCCGTGAGGTTGTCTTATCTAATCCTGTATCGTTACGCAAAAACTTTTGGGACAATCTGTCGGTGACATTTCCTTCCCGTACAAAAAAGGACCTTGTCAATTATTATTTCAATGTATTCATGCTCCGGAAACGTGCTGAGCAGAACAGGTTTGACCCACTAAATATTGATAGTGATGATGATGAATGGCAAGGAATTGAGGGTGAAACAATAGAGAACGATGAGGATTCTGCAGTGGAATCCCTGGCTGGTCAAGATTCCTCTGCTTATTGTCAAGAGGACCATGCAGAGAATTGCAATGAATATGTTGAGGATGAGGATTCAGTTGTTGCTTCTCAAGATGGTGTTGATAATGTTGTCCATAAAGTTGCAACTGATGAGGAGTACGAGGGGGATGTAGATGATTTTCCAGGAGCACAAGTTGGGATTTACCACGGTGATCGTGCTGGTGATCTTGAGCATAAATATTTCAGTCAAATTTCTGGGAACAATGCAGATGATTTCGATGTTCAAGATGATTCATGCACATCATATGAGCATCATCAAGACAGCATTGATTGTTGTGGTCCACTCGATATAGGAGCTGATGGGAGACACTCTAGTTAAGTGTGATAATTTCACAGTAAATATTCTTGATGGTTTGAGAGGAAGATTTCAGGGATCTGTTTGGTTTCCCTGCTGTTGTCTGCAAGACTGGATATTATTATGGAAAGTCAAGGAATTAATATGATTAGTCATGGAAGCTTGGAGAAGCTGATGCCTGGTATCCAATGTTGATTACTTGGAAGCAGTGGTTGTACTGTACATCTTTCCAAATTGAAGTTGGCTGTTGCAGGCATCAGTTTTAAAGGATCTGGTAGTGCCAGAGGTTCCTCGGCAGGCCCTTTCAAGGTTCGCTTGGCCTAATTAAGAACAATTTCAGATTGACAGTAATGGCAATACTACTGCAAAATCCTGTTTTGCTTGCAAAATTTTGAGGATGTAGGTGGAAAGCATTTTGCAAGACGCAAGTTGTTTATAAAAGGTGATTAATTTTTCATGGTTGGGCCAAAGGGACGCTCGGTAATTTGCATAGCTGTGGGTGCGCAATTTGCTTAGCATGACTTGAATCCTGTTTCTTTTTATCTCAGCTGGATCAGTGTCATGGTAACAATCTTGCTGTTTGATCACCCCAATGTTTGGAAGACCCTGGGTTCACCATCTGAAAGGAATGGTGTCTAAAAAAATGGCTTTTCATCTCTCCTGTTGGTTCCCCCGCCTCTTGACATGATAATTACTTGCTTCCAATATTCCTAGCGATGGTTTTTGTGTCATTAGTGTATCTGCCAGTGTTAATTGTGTTTCTAGCCCCCCCATTTATTTTTTAGATGGTTTAGCATAGCTTTGAATGAGAGAACTCCATACCATTGTAACGATATTTGTGATGACAATAAGAATCAGTACTATTCCTTTTCCCCCCCGACCAGCAGCAAAAATCTCCCTCCTTTGTCTGTGGGTGTGCCCGCTCATGTGTATTTCTATTTATTTTGTCGTCGCTCAAAATAATTCGCCACCAGAAGCTGTGAATGATTGTGCAAATGCAATTTCTTCAAATTGGAAGTTATAATGCTAGTTTTCCTGCAACTTGGTCTTGATGAAATAGTGCGTGCTGTTTTCGCAGCATCTATAGCTCTCATGTGATGATTTAGTTGTTTGGTATTTTAGTTGTGATTTTTAAAAAAAATTATTTAATAAAAAATATTTTTTATGAGGTTTATTTTAAAATTTGATGTGTTTGATGAAAATTGCTGTTGAAATTGTAATTGAAAAAAAATAGTTTTTTGTGTTTGGTTAATATGTTTTTTGTACAAGGTTTGATTGTAAAATTATATATATATATATATATATATATATATATATATATATATATATATATATATAATGGCACAATATTGTTATTTTATAATTATGATTATATAATGAAATGAATAATCCTTGTACATTAATAAAAGTTTTTTCTTGTCCCATTAAACTATTTACAATTCTATTGCGTATAAAATTCATACGTGAAAGTCTCTGCAATCCTTGAATAGCCGAGCGAGGTACAATATCTGGTAAAAAGTCATTTGAAATGAAATTAAGATTGTGATCATACTCGAAAAAACCTCATCTTCTTGTGATGTCCTTCTACTATAGTTATGTAGTGCTATTAATGAAGATTTTTGTGCAAATAGAGGATGACAAAAACTACTACTCATTAACGTAAACGGATCAAGCAAAGCACAAATAAAATAACTTTTTCCCTTGGTTAATCACACAACTACTGGGATTAATTTTTTTTTCTTATATAAAAATGCTTGTAAAGAACTTCACCTTTTATCAGATTCAACAATAATCAGCATGGATGAATCACATTGTTTCTAGTAAATAAACAAAAAATCAAGCAGTAGCAGTGTAACTAATAGATGACCAACTAGGAAACTAATTTCAACATAGAACAACATATAATTAAGCACTATAAACATATTTTATGATGCAGCACATAAATTAAATTTAGAGCTAATAAAAAAAAAGATGGGGATAAGGTAGGAACGAACTTAAAGTTCTCTTTCTCATGTGAGTTTTCCCAGCACAGTTCTGATGTTTTTTTTTCGCAAATCGAAACAATAGAGACCTCTCAACACAATTTATATTGGTGAAGGTAACAAATCTTCGTTTGAAAAAAGAAGGGACAAAGGGAAACATGACAAATGACAATTGCTTGAAAGAAAAACACCCTTTTCGTTGTTGTTTAGAAGGAGACGAGAGAAGGAAACAAAGGGGAATAAGGATGAACACTCTCTCTAGCGTCTTTGTGAAATAAGGGCATGATTTTTACATATCTGAAGAATGGAGCCTCTTAGGTTGTTTTGAAAATTTTTGCAATAGTTTCATTGTCTTTTGGCAAGAGAAGAGAGAAGAAAACAGAGGGAAATGATGAAATTTGAGAAATGATAGGATTTTTCCAGATCAATGGAGACGAGCTCTTAGGTTGGGAAAGTTTTGCGATGTTAATTAATTCTACAGTGTTGGTGAGAGAGAGGAAAACACAGCCATGAGAGCTTTTCACAAATTGAGGTCTATCTTCAATTTCGAGTTGGATCCACATGTAATAAAAGTGTTGTTAATATTTAACCATACACTTTACAACAATGTTTGCTTGCAACCACAACCACAACGCCAAACACTCACTTCATGTGCCTCACTTGTAACTCGATGATGAAATAAGTCAAATTAGTAATATTTAGAATGAATGAAAAATAAATAAGTTGAATTCTTGTAATTAGTTAAGTTGAAACTGATATTATATTTTTGTATTCATTAGGTTAAAAGAAAAATACCTCTAATTAGTTTATTTTAATCTTTATAATTTAATTATGTTTTATATTTTGATAATGAAGTACATTTAATGTAAAAAATTATTGGATGATGGAAAAGAATGTAAATTATGTTGTGATTTGGTGAAGGTTTAGGATGGTTGTATAGTGACTTGGGATTGATTGTGTGAATTTGTGGTAATGTGGATAACTTGGTATGCTAAAAAAATCCTGTTTTTTCTATTTACCAATGATTAATGAAAAGATCTTAACGTGTTCTTAAAGCAGGGGATGTTCTTAAAGTAGGGAATGTTTCATCACCTCACTCGTATATGATAATTGCAGCCACTTTCCAGCAGAAATGCACAGGAACCCTAAACTGGTTGTTTGGTAAAGTTCTTAGTGGGTTGTTCCGATACCGACGACGGTAACCGGTGCATGGCGGAGCTGTGTGTTTCCAGTTTATATTTATTGATTGCATGGGTAGATTAACCACAAAAAAGAAGAAAAGGCGACGTAAAATCTGACGTCGAATACTTGTGGATGGGGGCAAAAGGCAATCGAGGATGGAGATTTGAGCTCGATAAAAACGTTTGTAGAGCTGCAGTTCTTGCACCTTACTCCAATGGGGATGGAAACCCAGCACCCATTGCAGTAGCTAGAAGCATAGCAGCAAAAGATGCTAAATCTGTGGTCTCACAAAATAGATAGCGAGGAGTTTGAGATGGACCACACAACACATGAGCAGCATTTGCCACAGAGGAGTATTGACCAAGCATTGGATCTTCGAAGTTGCTTGCTAAAACACGCATAATTCCTTTATTATTTATATTCCTACATCATGAAATTTCTGTCTATATACTTTCTGGTTCTTGAGATTGTTTTAAAAATTTACCTTGATTCTTGTATTTTTTCTATCGAAGTCCTTGATTGAAAGTTTTTTAATCATCATATTTTATAATAAATACAATTTAATCATTAATTAAGTTCTTACAAATCAAAACGTACATTTTGTCAAAACTCTTAGAATATTCTATGATATTCTAGGAAACAAAAATTCAACTAAATCACAATAACAATCACAAAGATGATAAATTAACCCAATTAAATAAATATCTATCAAAAAGTTAGGTACGAACTTATTAGTTTAAGGTGGAATTTTCCCTCTTTTTTAAAATATCGTCTCTATTTTTTTAGGCTAAAACAGGGAGATAATCCATCAACCAATTTAAATTGTTTGACTAAGTTTACAATTTGACATGTAGGGAAAACTAATTGAATAAATTTTATATATCACATAAACCCTTCATCAAATATAAAATAAGCTTTTTATATAGTATCTTGTTGACATTGAAAGATATTATAAATATTGCCAGAGCAACAATTTAAAAAGCAAATTAAACAAAATATTATGAAGTAACTATTTTATATTTATATTTAATCAATTAATTTATTTTAATTCAAAAACAAAACTTCTTTAAAAAATCTAAATTTAACAAAGAACGACAAATAAAAAGATTCGAGATAACTTGTGTAATTTTTAAGATTAATGAAAAATCCTATATGAAGCAAAAAATAAAAATAAAAAATGGAGCCCAATCTCCTATTAAATGAATGCTGAAAAATCATGAGTTTTTTTTTTTATTATTATTAAAAACAACACAAGAAAACTAGGACAAATCTCCTAAACTTGAGTTAATCTTCAAAACTTGCAATCCGTGAAATCCTAGACACAAGCTCAATCAAGAAACTCAATTCTTATACAATTTAATGTTGAAGGATGAAATTAAAAAAAAAATCAATTCAAAAAACTTGCTTAGCAAAACTGGAAAAATCTCATAAACTTGAGTTAATCTCCCAAACTTACAACCTTTGAAGTCCTAGACTCGGGCTCAATTAAGAAGCTCAACTCCTATCAATTTAATATTAAAAGATGAAAGTAAATAAAAAATATCAATTTAAAAAATTTTCTAAAGTAAAAAAAAATAACAATAAAAAGAATGATAGTCAAATCTAATAGGAAAAATAAACGGAAGGAGGATGCAATTGTAACAAATTTCAATTTAAAAAACTATCTAAAATAAAATAGTTAGTAATAAAAAATAGGGATCAAATCAGACAAATAAAAAAAAATTAAAGGGGGATGAAATTGAGAAAAATTCTAATTTTATAGATTATTTCAAATAAAAAATAGTAATTAAAATAAAAAAAATTAAATATACAGAAAAAATAAATAGAAAGGCTGGTTTGAAAATTTAGAATGTCATGCTCGAAAATCAAGGAAAAGAACGAAAAGAAGAAGAAGAAGAAGAAGAAGAAAAAAAAAAGGCCCGTTGCTACTAAATCAAAGTTCCGTTAATTGTATGTGCTGACCAAGGAAGGAGGGACAATTGAGACTTGAAATAATTCTAATGTCATCCAAAAAGCAATCATTTGGAAGCCACACCCCCGTTACACGTTGCTTAAAGAGTGCATGTCCAATACATGTAACTACTTTTGTTTTTTAAATAACATTTTATATTTATTAAAATACTAAATTTTTCTTTTGTTAATTTGATTATAATTAAAAAACCAAGATGTAAACAAGATAAAGTTCTTAAATGTCAGTTCAATTTTTTTTATTTTTAATTTTAAAGGTAATTTAATCATTTTATTATATTTAAAAATATTAAAAGACCAAATATTTCTTTTCAATCCAACAATAATTAATGAGTCATGAGAAAAAGATGACCACATTACCTCTAATAAAAAGTTGGTGGCCCAGTGGTAAGAGCTTGGGATCAAGATGTTTGCTCCCTCTGTGGTCTCAGGTTCGAGCCCTGGATTGTTTAAATGATGGCCATTGGAGGCTTACATGGTCGTTAACTTCAGGGCCCGTAGAATTAGTTGAGGTGCGCGCAAACTAGCCCGGACACCCACGTTAAACTAACAAAAACAAAAAGTTGATTAATGTTTCTTAGAACAACAAATATTATTTTTACTGTTTTAATCCAATATATGTTTTTTTTTTTAAATTGCATAGTGAATTTAAATAATCTGGGCCTTGCTTATTATATCAAGAGATTAAGACTTCGGTTCATGCATAAAAAATAACCCAACTTTTGGATCTGATCCATGTTGGCCACCCTCTTAACATAGTTTTTCTTTTTATAATCATTCGTGCTACCTCATAAGCTCCAGATCTCCAAAGTTAATATTTTTCATATCAATTGTTGCCAAACTTCTTCTTCTTCTTCTTTTTTTTTTTTGTTTTTTAAATACATTAAAAATAAGAAAAGACAGGATACACACACACACTAAGCATTTGATTGATAGCTTAATCCACCTTCCAAGTTGGGAAAGAAAGCTCATTGGAGTGGAGAATTTTGCAGAACAAGACAACGCCACCAAGAAAGGTTGAGTATGTTGTTTCATGATATATCTTTATTTATAAGACCAGGCTATGCTTCACCATTCACAGGACTAACCCAGGGTTTAGCTAGTGCCGTGCAAAAACTAGTGTTTTTTCTTTTTTTAATAAAACTTTAGATTGATCCAGGTGAATCCACTTGTTACAAATAATTAAGTGAGTTTTATCCAAGAATAGAGAGATGGCAAGAGGAATATTAAATCAAATAATCAATACTACTAATAATAACTTAATATGGATTCAAAAGGAACCTAGCTTAAGGTAGCTCTAACAAATTACTTTAATCACAAGCAATCACATACTCAAATGCCAAATCATTTCGCGGCCAAAATTGTACTTGATCAAATGCAAGCGAGTACAAAACCCATCACTAGAGAGGAGAGGAGGGGAGGGGGGGTCTGGCCTGCAAAGCAGATTCACGAAACCCATCGCTTTCACTTCAAATGTCTCTTGCATTGCATTTACTTGCAAACAAAGCAGTACTCTATAAGAGAGGCAGAGCAATTGAACAGGGGCAGGGGATCACTCTTTGTATAGGGTTTTTTACTTAGCTTGATTACATCGCAAGAACCCACATGGTCTCCTCTTTTTTTCCTTTCAAAAGACCAAGACTTTACAAAACTTGGCTCAAATTTAGGTTCCTTTTGATCTGGGTTTTCATTGGCTCCTCTGTTTTCTTCAACTTTCTGGTGTGTTAGTTTCCTGGATAGTCAAAGAACCATCTTTTGCCATTTTCTTGAGAAAGTTGAGGTTTTGCTTGGTTTCTGATCTGGAGTTTCTTTTGTTTGAACAAATGAAGACGAATCAAGAAAAGATGCATGTGTGCAAGTTATGCAACAAGAGTTTCTTGACTGGGAATATGTTGGGTGGTCACATGAGTATTCATGGAACTAGAAAATCTATTAAAGGAAATGTCAAGTTTGAAAGCAGCAACGTGGGTCCTGATAGTTGTGGCCTAAGAGAGCAGCCCAAGAAATCTTGGAAATCCTCAGACTTCAATCATGATGATAGTGTTTCAATGCAAGAAACAGTGAAATGTAGATTTTGTGGCAAAGAATTTGGTTCAGAAAAATCCCTTCATGGTCACATGAGGCATCACCCTGCTAAAGAAAGAAAAAGAGTTCACTGCGAAGAATGTGGAAGAGGGTTTCTGTCGTTAAAATCTTTAAGTAATCACAAGAGACTGCATCGTGAGAAGTTTAGGATCTCAAGTGAACCAAGGGCTAGTTCTAGGCCTAATCTGGTTTCTATGGCTTTATCTGCTACGGAGGCTGTGAATCTTGTGAGAAGAAAGCGATCTAGTAGAATGAGGTACAAGATTACTCCTAATTCTTCTTTTTCTAGCTTGAATGAATCTGTTTCTGGTTTTGATATTGACCAAGAAGTTGAAGAGGCGGCTCTTACTTTGGTTATGATGTCTAGGAGTGGATGTAATGGGTTTGATTCATTGTGTCGAAATAAGCGAATTGAGAGAGATGAGGATTGCCATGTTTTTTATGGTAATGAACTAGTCAAGCCAAAGAAACCCAGAGAGGATAATTTAGACTCCTGTGATTTGGATTCTATGATTAGTATATATGGATGTGGTGGTGAAGGTGATACTGAGACGGAGCGTGATGAGGAAAATCAAGTTAGATCGGAAGGTCCGAGAGAGAGTATTTTCAAGGATACTGAATCCAAGAGCCCTCAATTGGATGATGAATCTGGAGTTGAATTTTGTGGTATTGATACACAGAGGGGAGATCATGATGAAATGCTTACCAATTGCACAGAAGCTGAATCAAGTCAGGATCTGATGAGTGAAGGTGGATTGGATTTTGCTGGTTTGGGATTTGAGAAATCTATTCCAAGTAATCAAGCAAGGTTTGATGCTTGTGATTCTGAAATGGGAAAGGAATCTCGGTATCAGATGGTAGTAACCACTTCAAGTTCCGATATCATGCAAGGTCCTAGCAAGAAAGGTGATTTCACGTGCAGAATCTGCAACAGGAAATTCAACACTTATCAGTCACTTGGGGGTCACCAAACATTCCATAGAAAGTGTCTCATAGAGGTGAAGGTTGATAGCTGCGAAAAGGATACCCAGACTAATTTTTCTGCTGAAACTGAGGCTACAGGCAAACTTGAATGTTTTCAGGAATTAGCAAAGCAGGAAAGTGATGAAGTTATTGTAAAAGATTGCGAGTCAAAGGAGGGTAAGGAGCACAAATGCTCAATCTGCTTTAAAGTTTTTCTATCTGGCCAAGCTTTGGGAGGTCACAAAAGGGCTCATTTTCTTAGAGCCAGAGAAGAACAGAATACTGCAATGAAACAAGAGGCTTCCGGTATCTGTGATGCTCTCAATATCAATGTCCCTTCCACAGTTGCTGCAGAGGCCAGTAATGATGTCCGGTGTGAGTCATGGTGGCCTGCAAATTCCCACAATCATGAGCCGCTGGTGGGTCATATAGCCAACTAAGATGAGCGTGAAGCTGGAATTTCCTTCTCAAGAGTTTCCAGAATGTAGATACAGGATGGTGGGTTTCATTTCCGGTTCAAGGATAGTATACAGAGGTAGATTCTATTTTCTATTGTCGCTTATAAGTCTCAACTACACTCATCTGGTTTGATTCTTTGCCATACAATTTCATCTATGAACTGGAGAGGCTTCATTGTTGAGAATCTGAAGCTCACAGGCCAATTTACTATGAAATTTTGATACTGTAGTTGGTCTTCTTCTTCTTCTTGTTTTTTTTATGCGTTGTTGTATTCTTTCCAGTATGTCAAATGGAACAGATGAACAAAAACATTATTGTTGATCTAGACTGAGTTGCCAATTTTTGTTTATTACATTCTTTTGTACCGAATACCGAACAGAAAACAATCATACAAGTATAAAATCTCAGTACTTTTGTGTATACGCAGTTTTCAAGATTGGTTGGGACTTGTTAGCATGTGGGATTGAGATAGATAAGAGCTTGGTGGCAAATCAAACAATTTATGATTTTGTACAGAATAAAAGGTAGTTGTTCAGTCACCTAACACATAAACATGACATATTATCTCAATCTGCAATTATTTACTCTTAGTTGTAATCTAAAAGAAAACTCAACTTGCATTTCATATTCTTTACTGGTCGCTCTCAACATTTAAACATGCTTCCTCTTATAATCTTATGCTAGCAGGGCTAGGCTAGGCTAGGAAGCCATTTGCTTGACCTTAAAGGCAAATAGTTCGTCTGCATGTACTTTGTGCCAGTTGCATTGTGACACAAACTTAAAATGAAGCAGACTGTATAGGATCAAGCTGCTGCTAGTCAATTAGCTCATGTTGGCTATTTTCTTATTTGTCTTGGAGAGAGTTGGAGTGGGTTTGCAAACTCTTTAGCCGAGCTTGAAGACCAACAAGCTTCGAGTCTCTTTAGGATTATTAGGATTCATTGTAAAACCAGTCGATCGTTTACGGGGCTCCTAGAAACGGACCAACCAGTTCCCAGGCTTTTCTTTGAATAACTAGTAGATCGTTCTTGGATTTCCCAAAAACTAGGCAACCAAATGTCTCTATTTTAGTTTTTGTTTTGTTTTCTCGTTGTTTTAGATTTGTGCTTTGTTTTGACCTTATTTTTTATATGGTATTTAGACTTGTCCTATTTCAGATATGCCCCTTGTAATTATATTTTGAATTTATACAACTTTAAGCTTTTCCAAAAAAAAAAAAAACAAAAATTCTAACGATTCATCAATAAAATTGGCGGCCACCATATTTGCAATGAGCCCCCGAAACTAAGACTTTTTGCTTGAGCATCCGTCTCAAAACAGCGAGAGGCTGTTATCTTATTTTGCTGTAGCTTGTTTGTAAGATAATTATTGTTATTTTTTAAAATATTTTTTATTTATAAATATATTAAAAATATATATTTTTATTTTAAAAAATTATTTTTAATATCAATACATTAAAATAATTTAAAAACATCAAAAAATATTAATTTAAAATAAAAAAATAAAAAATTTAAATTTTTTATTTTTTTATTTTAAATTAATATTTTTTGATGTTTTTAAATTATTTTAATATATTGATATTTTTAAAATATAAAAACAATCAGAGCTTAAAATAAAAAATACCAAAGGCACCCTGGTATTTTGGTCCATTTCTCCCCCAGTCTGGTTTTCGTCAACTAAATAAATGTATTATTAACCTATTTATTTGGATTCTGCTATTAACCACTTTCCTTTCCTCGCGCTGATAGGCATATTATTCATCTATATATTTTTGTATTATTTGATTAAATAGTTAATAATTAAAAATTAAAAAAATTAGATTTATTTATGGGTAAAAAGTGTCATGATTCTTCAACTATTGGTTAAAATGTACATACCCATTTATTGAGCTCACATAATAACTGTAAAAATTAGGGTTTTTTTTGTCAGATTAGCTTTCTATCTAAATAACTGGGGTTGGTTTCTGTTACATGATACAATAATTCACGTGTGTTTATGACCATTTATAAATGTCATGTACTAGTCATGTCACAAATACTAACTACAATTTAAACGAAACATAACCTTTAGAATAATTTTTTTATTTTTTTTATATAGTTTTTCTCTGTGCTGAACAAATTACATAGAATTATTTATACTTCGAGTTAATAGTTCATGGGACATTTTATTTTATATTTATTAGGATATTGGCCATACGTTCTGTAGTGAGTTAGATCAAAAAAAATTTAATATACAAAAATATAATCATTATCAATATGTTTTGTACAGTAAAAAATATTTTATTGCGAGCTAAAAATTTAATGCATCCTTTTAATTGAACAAATATAGAATTAAAGTCATGACAAATATTAAAAAAGAATTTTTAATAATAATAAAAAATTAAATTGAAAAGTTGAGAAATAGATATAAATTAAAATATTTAATATTATATCAGGGTAGCTCTTTAGAATTTTTTTATTTAATTAGATAGCATTTAAACTTTTTATAAAAAGAGAAATAACTAAAATTCCGTTGAAACAAAATAATTTTCTAATATAATTTATAATTTTCTAAATTTTTTTCCTCTTGAATTTTTTATTTATTTATATTTATAACTAAAATCACTCTCATCTCAACCTTTTTATTTATATTTATTTTTTAACACAAGACTTACAAAAATTGAAATTTCTAAAATATATGGTTAAGGACTTTCCCTAAATCTTGATCTTAACAAACACACATAATCCAAATCACCATTTATAGAAATTATCACCAACCATCTAATTCACCTAAACCATATACATGTCCGCCCTAAGGCTATATTTTTCCATATTCACTAATCTCAATTTCCACCAAAATTTGCATCATCCGCATTCAATATAAAATTATTAGTCCAAAAATACAATAATCTAACATTTTTTTTTAAATAATCTTAATTATACTTAAATAAAATTATATAAAAAATCCAATCACAAACTTGATCATTTTCTCATCATTATCAACACATCGATATATAATAAATTCATGGAATTAAACAATCATTTCATTAGTTTCACCCGTTTCAATAAGGGCTCATTTTCTTCCATAACCTGTCTCAATTTTCTTTTTCACAGTTAACTTATATTCCATCATTAAATATGTAATTAAGTAAAACACAAGCAATTATCTCTTTAACTTAATGCTTCTCCATACTAACTCTTCTTTGAAAACATAAACATTCCATTAAAATTAGGAAACAATTTAATCTATTTCTAATCAATATCAACATATAAACACACTATATAAAATTATCACAATTCAATAGTATACTTTCTCAAATTATCACAATCATATAATCTTCATTACCCTAACAATAAATAGAATTCAAATACATAATTTATTTTGTTCTAAATCATAATCATTGTAACATAACACATTTAAAATATAAAATTTAACAATTTTTAATTAATTCTTTTTAAACCATTTCTTAATTTCAAAATCACAAGAATATAATTCCATCCATATTAACAATTTCAATCACATTGAGTTAACATAACCAACACTTATTGTAAACCTTCTTTCCATCATAATTTGCATCAAACAAAACATATTCCATCCCAATAACAATAAACACATGTAAACTTGCAATTTCTCCAAAATTTCATTACAAACCCTAATAGAAAAAAACCCCTAAAAATTTATAAAAAAATATGATAGAGCAAATCAATTCATTTCAAATCAATACCACCATAATAACATATCATAATCATACACAATTCATATAAAGTTACACAATTTACACAATTCCCTCATTTTTTTTCTTAAATGGCTGGTCACACACATTATCAAAAGGTCATGAATTTTTTTCTTCAATGTTTCTTAATTTCACCCTTAGAACAACCTGCTACATATCAAATAATTCAATTTCAAACTCATTCATCATTTCCTTAAAATTTCAACCAAAAACCATAAGTTAAAATTTTGCAATTCATTTGTATAGAAAATCAATTAATTCTCATCCTAACTTGTTTAAGAAAATTTAGAACACCTCACTAGGTGAAATTATGGATCCCGAAAGTTGTCCATTTGAATTTTTATCAACCCTCGTTGTTTAACCTTCATTTAGCTAACTTTCTCTTTCATAATCTCTCATTAAACTCACTTTGATGGAGTTTAGTCTCTTACAAACTGATTTAACCAACTTAAAACTCAACTTTAGATGCTTTTACAAAGGAAAATGCAAGGAAGGATGAAGTTTTTAAGCTTACCCCCCATCCATGACCGACTATTTCCTTTTATAAGGGAGGGGGATGTCGATTTTCTATTTATTTATGTTTTTTCTACTAAGCATAATTTTTTTCTCTTAATATTTTACCCAACGATTTATATTGTTAGAAGGCCTTTTCAAACTTTAATTCACTTGGAATTTTAATCTTAGATAGAAAAACATGTCGGGAGACTCCTCCTAAACTTTTAGCTCGATCAAACAATCAAATTGATCTTTATGCTTGATAGTGTAAAACTGGATAGTAGAAAATTTTACATCAATATTTGAATTTGCATATTGTTTTATTTAGTTAATTCATCAAGATTTTTATACTAATTTATAAGGGACTTTCATCCCTATTTATGATAAAAATCTTCCTCAGGATTTGTCTCATTTTGATTAAAAATTGTGATAATACATGAGGCATTTACCGGCGATTACTGTTATTCATGTTTAAAATTATACATTAATTTCTTTGGGACTCCATTCAGGGGCGGAGCTAGGATTATTTGTTAGGGGTGACAAAATATAATATAACAAGATATAATATTTGTTTTAATTTATTGTATATGAGTTTTAAAAAAATCCAGCATGATTTAGTTTTATTTAAGTAACTTATTACAAACATATATAAGAAATGACCTTTGTATAAGGTAAAAGGTTTGGAGCAACACCAAATTGAGTCAAAGCAACGAAGTTAATTTCATCTTCATAATGTATCCATCACCTTAATGTTGTTAGTCTTTATACCTATAAAATATAAACATACAAAGTATATAAGAAATATTAGCTAAAGCGAAGCATTATTTTATATTCGATAAACTTTGAAATAAAGTGAAAAATAATAAAGAATGATTCTTACATATTTATTTTAGTTGTGCTCGTCGTTCTTTCATAGAATAGAAATCATAGATTATCATATCAATTGTGAATCTTTTAACAATTTCTTTTACTATATGGATAATAAAATAATTTGCAAGAAAATCATTCTTCATCCGACTACGAAGTCTTGTTTTAACATTCTTCATCGCTAAGAAAGCTTGTATAGTAGTTGCTGTCGAAACAGGAAGAGTCAAAATAAACCGAATCAACCAAAAATCAAAACATATATCGTGAGAAAAAATTGATAATTTTTGTAGCTCTGCTAAAAACAAAACATAAAAAAAATCCAAGCATAATCAAAACAAACTAATAAAATATATCTACTTAATTAGAAAAAAAAATCACTATCAAGAATTCAAAAAACAATTGTTTGAATTAGCATATTTGAAAAAAAAAAAGCAAAAATAGTAAAATTATAAAAAAACCTCATCAAATTTTTAATAAACATCTAATATATATATATATATATATATATATATTTTTTTTTAAATTTGAGTTATCAATACCTAATTACCTTGTTTTGTTTAATGAAAGATGAATTAATCGGTACTCTGTTCAATTTTTTGGTAGAAAATTTTTGTTTGTGATTTGTAGTGACCGGCTGCGTTGTAAGCATTTATATTAGGGTTATAGGGAGAGAAAAGATAGCAAAATACATTGATGACTTCATATTTTTTTTTCTTTCCACATAGGCATGTAGGTACCATAAAATCAAGGCAAAGTCAAAGGAATTGAAAAGTAAAACAAAGGATAACAAGTATATTTATTGTAAGAATGACCCATCTCATTAAAAAATATTACAGCTCCTCAAATTTAATTACCAAATAAACAAAAAAAAAATGTCTTACAGAGTCCGGGTCCCTGCTTGCCACCCCTTCATTCCGCCCCTGACTCCATTCTATTTTTCTAATTGTCTTTACTCCAAATTTATAGAAAATCTTCCTTTTTTAAATAATTTTTTTACTTGATCGAAAAATTTAAATGATTTATCACTAGTATAGATTTTATTATTTTATTTCGTCCAAGATTTAGCAAATATTGTTGGGAATTTTCACCTCCAATACTTACTAGACATTCCTCATCGGATTATGTGTTATTAGTATAATCCTTCATATCTTGCATACACATAAATGATTTTCTAATTGCCTCCTATAGAAACAACGTTTGAATGATAATGTTACTTGTCAACCAGGTTAGTATTGAAGCGTTTGCTCCTATTTTACTGGAGATCCCTGTGGGGAAAAGCAGTGCAATTTTGCAATGTTTTTAGCATAGAATCGTAACTCTCATGGAATCCTACCAAGAAACAATCAGCTTCCCACTCTTATTTTTCTCTTCCAGAAGTATAATTAATATACAATTCCGCTTAGGAATTTTATCCAATGCATTGTATCTGCAACATCGTTGTATACCAATATCTAGAACAGAAATTGACGTGAGGGGGTAGATTATCTAGAACTAGAATCAATTAAAAGCAAACAATATTGGTGGGAGGACATTCTTATTCCCCCCCCCCCCACTGAATTTTAGTTGAAAGACTAACGAAGCAAAAAAATATCAGTAAACAACAACATTTATATATAATTGTTACAGATAAATCCAACCCACAATCTTTTTTAAAAGTTCATCACCATTTACATTACTATCATGAAAATAAGGTTCCAACATCCTCTAAGCAAGTTAGACATGAGTAAAATATGTCACCATCAACATTTTCTAACCATTATTAGAAACTGTACCCTCCACTGCAAATATTCTTCGAGTCCCCTCCAAAAGAACAAGTTGTTGCTTGATTTTGCATGGATATCTTATTTCAGTTACTTGTATGAGTAATTTAACCCTGTGGATGATCATCTAAGTTCCACAAGCCACCCCATAGTCCATAATAATCCTCTACAACATAGTCTGCCCAAGATGCGAAATCTTGAGTCATCACAGGCGAGCATTGATCCTCCATATTGTGGTACATGGAATACATTTCTTGTGCTTCATGCATCTTAACATGATCAATGGTGTTGACCATTTTCATTTCACCAGCTTCTAGCTGCTGCTGCTGCTGGTGTTGCACTTCCTGTTTTAGAATCAGAGCTTCTCGCTTTTCTTGTTTCTGAGAGGATTTATCTTTCTTCTTGAAATGGGTTCTCCAATAGTTTTTTATCTCATTATCTGTTCTACCAGGCAAGTATCTAGCAATAGTTGACCACCTGGAGATGTATGAACTATTAATAATAGTTTATAGAGAAATGAAAATAGACAGAAAAAAAAAAAACCAAGACAGAAAGATTTTATAAAGGGAGGGATCAAATGCATTACTTGTTTCCCCAGAGAGCATGTAGTTCAATAATGATGCCTTCCTCTTGTGGTGTTATTTGGCCTCAATTTAGTCCTGGCCTGAGGTAATTCACCCACCTCAGTCTGCAGCTCTTTCCACTCCTATTCAAGCCTGGTAAAACAATTAATACGTTAAAGTTAAGCACTAAAATTAACAATTAATGAGAAAATTACTCTTTTCAACCAAAGTATGCACATAGCTAGTACGTGCGTTGATTTATAATATCAAAAGCTGAAAGCATGATCAGTGTCTACCAATGAATGATGAACTCTAAATTTTGCCTCTCCCACCCAAAAAATAAGAGTGTATGTATATATATAATTAATTTACTAATAGCTAGTGGCTTTCTTGTTTTTATCTCTCTCCCTTTGATATAGCAAGCCAGTGGTGATGTTTCCTGTGATTACCTTTGCCAAACATGAAGCCTAGCTAGAAAGAGAGCTTACCTGAACACCTAGAAACAGAACTCCACCTTCCCTCACCGTTCAAGCTCACATATTCACTCAGCAACTTATCCTCTTCAGGAGTCCAAGGGCCCTTCCTCCACCCTTGCTCAGCAATTCCCCTACCCATCATTGCTACCATGTTGCTTTACTTTCGTCCAAAACTGTGTGTTGTCTCAAATTTGCATGACAGGTGCACATAGTCTTCCCCTATATATATACCTCCTCAATCAGTCATGCAGCTAGAATCCTCAATTTTATTTTACAAATTAAAATGATGATCTCATGAGCACTAACGTCTTTCTCCATTATTTTGGCTTCAGGTTCCTCAGTGCAATCATTCCTTCCCTCCTATAATCTGAATCCAAGTGTTACTATATGCTTACCCAGCTCACTATCTCTTAGCCAATCAGCAGTGTACAATTGTCTCTACTAGATCTTTGCTACCGTACTGTATATCATCAGCATAAATCCAAGCAATAATGTTTGTTGTCTAGCTATGATAATGAGATTATAGACAGCATAATCTTTATTTAGCGATAAAAGAAAGTTAGTGGGTTGCTGTTGTTTCCTCGAAAACAGCTTGCGCTCCAATGCCATTACACCATCTGTTGACATAAACTATCCTTAAACGCATGCTTTAGAAATTGTTTAATGTAAATGGTGTGTATTTTAATAGCTGATGAAGGTTCTAGGATGCCAAATACGGTAATGGGGCATTTAAATATGCCCGAAACAGTCGAGTTGGATGAGTCACCTAAGCTACATCTGGCTTTCGGGATGACTATAAGGAGCATTTTTAGAACGTTAGGGCATAAATTAATTGGTTAGACTTAATTTTTTATGTTGTAAATGCCTATATATAGGTAATGATAGTTATCAGAAATTATTTCATTAGTATAAAGGTATGAAAGATGCATTTATAGAGTGAGTTCAAGATCTTGTTAAAGAACTAGAAGATCATACTAAGAAAAGCTTGATTTGATTGCGCGAAAAAGAAGTCGAAAGCAATGTCTTCTCCTATGGCCATCTCTTTTTGTGTGTCAAGTATACCTCTAATTCTTTGAATTCAACCTCTCAAATTACCTAATTTTCTGGGCACAATCAGCCATCCATGTGTTTAGTGATCACTTGAAGACAGCCAAGTTTGAACTCCAAATATTGCAAGTTAAAATCCTTGACGACTATGTTTACCCTTTGACAAAACCTAGAAGATATTATGGAAAGGTCTCTAGAAAGATAGGTAGCTAGATAATTACGACATCATGGAGCCCCCCATAGATCACCTCATATAGAAACAAAATTCCACGGAGTTGAAAAAAGTAAAATTCCTGCTCTACTAATTATGTAAGTACAAGTGGCTAGTGTTTATGGCTGAAGCAAAGTTATATCGATAATTACAAAAGTTATTCAATGCACTGGTATAAAATGAAGAATACAAATAGAAATATGATGATTTTTTTTTTTGTAATTTACGGGGTGATATTTATCAATGAATTTTTCTATTACTAATTTCATTCGTAAATATCGATGAAAATATATCATTGATATATATTAAGTGAATCACAATTAAAATAGAGAAGGAATAAAAAAAAAAAAAACAATACGATGACGTATATATTTTATAAACACAGTTACCGACAAAATTACAGTGAAATTTAAACAGGCAAATTGTACATTGACATGGCACTTACACCGACAGAATAGTCAACGGAGTCATTGTCAGAATAATTTTATTGATAAATCCATTAATAATATTTAATATTTGACTTGGGACCCAACCCTCCTCTCCCACTCTCCTCTTTTTACTTCTTCCTTAAAATTTCTCTGCAACAAAACAACTCCAACCCCTCATTTCCTCAATCTCAACATAATTTAACCTCATGTAACTTTTCCAGTCACAACAACACTCTATTTATTAGCATTTGTGTTCTGATTGAAATTTTGTTGAGGATTCTCCAACTTATGGAAGCAAATCTACCTTTTGGGTTTTACTTGTTTTGTTATTTTTTTTTCTCAAACAAACTTGTTCTATGGATTTATGATTTGTACATGTTATGGTTTGTTTTAGATTTTGTAAAATTATATTTTTTTTTTGTAAATCGTTGAAACTTATGTCAAATTATCACTTTAGGTGTTTTGTGATGAAATAAATAATTGCTTGTTTAATGAGTCCGTTTTATACTTTGTCAATTTCATTTTCAAGATGTAATTTCTATAAATGTGTACAAATTTGTATCTATGTAGATAATTGATAATGAATTAAAAGAAGTATTAAAATAGGTTGAATAATCTTGAGCAAAACCAATATTTTTATAAATTTATTTAGTTAACATAGTTAATTAATACATGTTGTCATCATTATTTGATGTAGGTTCAATAGAAGTGATGAATAATCGTTTATTGATGTATCGAGATTCACCCCAAGGATTTTGTGGAAGATAGATTATTGTAATGGGGTTCAGGGTTTTATTAATCACACAATATCTAATTCAAGAAATATTAGTGGAGGCGGTATTAGGTTCCTATGCAAGAGGTGTAAAAATAAAAAAGTTTTTTGATCTAGATGTTATAATGATACATCTTCTATATAAAAAAAAATGGTTTATGGAGGAATCCTTGTATTGGTATGTATGTACACAGAGAACCATTTGTTCCTTACGAGACTATGG
This sequence comes from Populus alba x Populus glandulosa, assembly GCA_033617975.1. NCBI lineage: Eukaryota > Viridiplantae > Streptophyta > Magnoliopsida > Malpighiales > Salicaceae > Populus > Populus alba x Populus glandulosa. The sequence continues at coordinate 12,057,449 of CM066146.1, read as the reverse complement.
TAGAAAGGATGATTGAGTCAACTTCTAGTGCTAGCAATGTGCATAAAGTTATAGATGACAATAGTAATCCTTGTAAGACTTTGGTTATAGATGCAATGAGAATAAATCAGGGTCATGCCGGTCAATGTCCAATCATAGATGAAGAACCTAATATAGACGCGGCTAGGTTTTTTGATCTTTTAAAACATTCTAACAAACCATTATGGGATGGTTGCACAAATCAAAGTTAATTATCAGTCGTTGCATAGGTGTTCACCATCAAGTCGTATTATGGGTTGAGTGAGGCCAATTATGATAAAATTTTTGAATGGGCAAGAAGAATTTTACCTGAAAGGAACAGGTTGAAAAGGAATTTATATATTGCCAAGTCCATGATGAAATTCCTTGGTTTAGGATACCAGAAAATTTACATGTGTCCAAACTTTTGCATGCTAAACTACTTTCAAAATGTTGAGCTGACCAAGTATAGGATATGTGGCCATTCCCGTTATAAACCCAAAACTAGTAGGGGAAGGACTCTTGTCGCACACATAAAAACTTAGATACTTCCCAATCACACCTATACATTAGAGGTTATTCATATCACTAAATATTGCTGAGCATATGACATGGCACCAATCATATGATGCAGTGGATAGAGTGATGATGTGCCCTTTCGAAGATGTAACATGAAAACACTTTATCAGTATGCATCCTTACTTTTCAGCTGAATCAAGAAATGTGCATCTTGGGTTATGTACAGATGGATTCAATCTATTCAAGTCATTTGTTACTCATTCTTGTTGGTCGATTGTACTCACGGTTTACAACCTATAGATGTGTATGAGATCGAAATTCATATTTTTATCTATAGTCATACCAGATCCTAATAGTCTGGGTTGGAATATAGATGTTTGCCTTCGACCGTTAATTGATGAGTTTACACAGTTGTGGTCATTCGAGGCTTTGACTTATGATGTATCGACGAAACAAAATTTTCTTATAAAGGCAGCTTTGATGTGGACTATCAATGATTTTCTAACTTATAGAATGGTTTCTAGTTAGAGCATGCATGGAAAACTAGCATGTCAATATTGCATGAAAAATAACAAGGCATTCACATTAACAAATGATGATAAAACATCTTTTTTTACTGCCACCGGCGGTTCTTGTCAACAGATCACTGGTATAGAAAGAATATAAAATACTTTTTTATTGGTAGAGTTGAAAAGGATGTTGCATCGCTGTATATTTTAAGAAGTTTCCTGATTTTGGTTTGAGTTACAATTAGGTAAAGCGAAGTATTTTCTACAAGGTTCATTATTAGAAGACCAGTCTCTTCCGCCATAGTCTTAATGTCATGCATATAGAAAAAGAACGTGTATGATAATATTTTCAACATAGTTATATAAGTGAAGGGGAAGATAAAGGACAACATTAAGGCTAGAATGAATATAACTTTGTTTTGGCACAATAAAAATATAGAGTTGGATTATATTGTGTCACGGGTCGCAAAACCCAAATCAAGCTTTGCCTTAAACAAGAATGCACAACTACTTGTCTACCAATGGCTTAAAAGTTTGTGTTTTCCTGATGGACATGCCTCAAACATATCAAGGTTGGTTAATTTAAAGGATTGAAAATTCTATGGAATAAAGAGCCATGGCTGCCCCATGTTTATGCAAACATTCATTCCATTAGCTTTGTCGCACGTTGGAAAATCCCGCGCGGCATCGGGCTGGCGATTTTTCCTTGTTATTACGTTTGCTTGAATTTGGTTCGTTGGAGTCGCCACCTAGTAATTGATTGCGGGCTACTAGGAAACCAGATGTACTGGTCTTGTCAGAGATTCGCAGGTAAGGGACTGGTTGTGGTTAGGGAAGGTATTAGCACCCCTAACGCACCTTACTTGAGGTAAGCTGCTTCGCGGCTTTGACGTGTTAAAGAAGTTTTAATAATTGTCTTTTCATCGGAAATTAGAAATATCACTTACGTATAAGTTAATAATTCTTAACCGTGATCCAATCAAAATATTAAATTCTTCTTTAATCTTTGCAATTTTATCATAAATAAGAAAATAAATAAAACATTCATAAAACAAATACAAAAAACACACACATACACTTTCACTATTTTTTGTTTCTTTTCTTTTCTTTTTCTTTTTATTTTCTTTTCTTTTCTTTTACATCCATATTTACAAAATACAAAAATTCAAAAACAAATAAACAAATTACAATAATAGCCCCAAAACAATATGAAATTACAAGGAAACCCTTCTGCAAGCCGAAATAGTGTGCAGGAACAGTGGCGGCACGTCTTCCCACGCGCCTCCGCCACTGGTGGCGCGTGGGTTCACGCGCCACCGCAAGAAAAACCCAAAAATAGAGGGCGTTTGAACCGACTTCTTCTTCTCAGCCTCCTTACGCCGGCGGTGCCTTGCAAGACAAACAAAAACTCCACAGGCAGTTGATTTTAATTTTTCTTTGTTCTCGGATCTGTTTCGGTTTTATTTTCCAGCTGTTAATCTTCCTTCTTCTTCGGTGGCTGAACTGTTGTGGAGTGAGGAGTGGCTCACCGGCGACTAACACGACCGGACACCCGCTGGGCCGGGTAGATCGCCGACAGGTTGAAGGAGATGACGAGATCGGGGAAGATCGGTCAGGGTTCTATTGTCCTTTAGCTGGTTCTGTCGATGAGACCAGCGGAGGAGAAGAAGCGGCTCTTGGCTTATCCGGTGAGGGAGAGGAAGATGTGGCGTGGCTGCTGTAGCCTGCTGTGGTCACTGCAGCTGTCGTTCGTTAGGAGGCTTCGCTGTCGATGGAGATGAAGAGATCGTGGGAGGAGAAGCAGGCGGCCGGCGAGAGGGGAGAGCGAAGAGGGGCATCGCTGGTCTCTGTCCGACGTGAGGCTGAGCTCGGGTTGTTGAAGCTACGGTGGAGCTAGTGGCTGCTGGTCTGCGGGGGAAAGAGGAGGGTTTTGTGGTTCTGAGATTAAGAAGGGGCTGTCGGGTTGAAGATTGAAGGGACGACTCAGAAGGGAATAAGAGGAATAGGCTGCCGGTTCAAAGAAGAGGAAACCAAATCAAAAGGGGGGGTGGGTGTCGCCGACTGGTTTGTCTCTGTCAATGGGAGTGGGTTGGCTGGTTTCAGAGAAAACAATCCAATCCGGGTGGGGGCGGCGGTTTAGAGTAGAGATAAGTTTAGGTTTAGGGTTTTTTTTTGTTCGTCCTCTGATATTTCAATATTGCCCCCCTCTCTTTGTGTGACTTGAAGACCAGTATTTATAGGTAAAATGTTGCTAGGTTTTTCAACTTGGTCCCTCAACTTCTTTCTTTTTTTGTAAATTTTGATTTTTCTTATTTTTGTATTTTTTTTGAAAACGAGCAATATCAACGTTGACTCAATGAGGAAAATCAATGATTTTAAAAATGACGCATGAAAAGTCGAACGCGTTTGAAAATTCTTTGAAAATTTAATTTTTTTTAGACGATGCTGAAAATGCTAAAATGACGAGAATATATTTAAAAAAACATATGTTTTGGATTTTCATTGTTTTTCTCTATTTTTTGGATTTTTAAAAAATATATAAAAAACATGGGTCAAAAATTGGGTAGCAACAAGCATATCAAGATATATTGCCAATGGGTATATGGGATGCACTCGTGAAGATCAGTAATTTATTTAGAGATATATGCTCCAACAAGTTATAGACACAATATATTGAAAGGCTTGAAGCAAATATCATTCAAACAATATGCAAACTTGAGATGATATCACCTCAATTATTTTTTGACTTGATACAGCATCTATCTATGCATTTATCATTTAAGGCAAAAGTTGGAGACCTGATCTAGTATAGATAGATGTATCTATTCGAGAGGTTAGAGATTACACATGCAATGAAATTAAAAATTTATTTTCATTGTTTTTTATAATTGAAAACATTCATTTAATTTCATACAGGAACTTGTTCAACCTTAAGAAAAAAGTTAAAAAGAAGGTGCATGTTGAGACTTCGATATGTGAGGCATATATTGTTGAAGAGATCTCAACATTTATCTCATACTATTTTGAGCCTCAATTGAGAACAAGAATCAATCACATTTTAAGGCATGGCGATGGTGGTTAAATGCCTTGGAGTGGAAACTTGTCAATATTCTCCAATTCTGGAAGACCCACACTAAAAAATGCTATCACAGAAAGATATTCGTCAAATATAGAATTAAGACAAACACATAATTATGTGTTATCTAACTGCGATGAATTGAAACCTTTTATTCAATAAGTGTAATACTTAAACTTTGTTAATACTGAACTATTTCTCTATTGTAATATCATAAACTCATACATTGTTGAATACCTCATAGGCAACATCGCCAATATTTACTTTCTAAATCTCACTACTAACCGAATCCAAAATCTTTTAATTACAAGATGAATAATTTTCCACGAGTTCAAGATACATGTATGTTGTTTTAATTATCATTATATATCGGGATACTTAAATTTATTACACATTTCTCATTTATTATTCATTGTTGTACTTTATGTTTTAGGTTTATATATTGAAAAGGAATGCTAGTGCTATATGGGTTTTGAAAAAAAGAAGATGAAGTGCTATAATGGGTATTTTGTCAATGGATATGTATTTTATATTGAAGAACATGGGCAGGGTAAAAAAACATATAATAGTAGGGTTTATGTTAAGGAATCGACTTCTAAGGAGTTTGAAGTTGACTATTATGCGAAATTAAAAGAGGTAATTAAATTGTAATATTACAGCGAGCAGAATATAGTATTTTTATTCAAATGTTATTGGTATGACACCACTGACAGAGGAATAAGAGTAGATCCCTATCATGGTTTGGTCAAAATTAATTCAAAATCTAGACTCTACAATCTCCACAATGTCTTTATTTTTCCCAAGCAATGCCAACAAGTTTATTACATATACACTCCTTTCTTTAGAAAGAATCGTTTACGAGTTAATTATTATCTGTATTGAAAACCAAACCTAAGGGTCATGTCGAGGTTGTTCAAGATAAGAATGATGAATCAAATGTGGGAGATGATGTTTTTCAAGTTAGTAAGTTAATTGATCCATATCGAGTTGCTCCATCGATTCACTTAGAAAAAAATTCTAATTTTCACGTCTTCAATAATATTTTTGTTGATGTTGACATTAAAGAGTTAAATGTTGTTCTGAATTCTAGCGAACAAGCATAAGTTGATGAAGATAATGATAACAATGAAATCAATGTAGAAGATTGTGATGAAGCTGACAACGAGTCAATTAAGGAAGAAGAAGACAATTCTGACTAATTATCAAAACACAAAAGTGTAATGCCATAAACTATAATGTAATATTTATTGATGAAATTCTCTACAAAGGAGTATTTATTTTATTATTGTGTTGTGTGTATAACTATCAATTTAAGTATTTATAGGATAGATATACAAGGAATACAAATACAATATGACGTTAGACACTATTTCATACCGATGGAAATAACAATTAACGGTTTGTTTCTGTTGGTATATTCACGAGTTGAAGGGAACTGTTCCATTTCTCCGACACTGTTCATAGAGCAAATTACACACGGGTATATCGACAGTTTGTTTCCTTTGGTATATTCCAAAGGTAAGGAGAATAGTTCTCATTCTCCCTAACACTATTCATGGAACAAATTACATATGGGTATATCGACGGTTTGTTTTTGTTAGTGTATTCTAAAGGTAAAAGGAATTGTTCCCTTCATATGTCAGTGATGGCAATTAAAACTTTCAAATGAACTTTACAAGCAAAATCACCGGGAGCGCATTAGAACTTTATTTTTTCCTCTCGACAAAATCTTAGTATTTTCTCAAATTCTCTCATCAATTCTCTACTATTACATTTTGTCTCTCAAACATCAAAGCTAGAAATTAAGCTTTCTTTCTATTAACACAATCAACAGTTATATGCAGGTGAATTTTTTGAAGTATCTGTTTTGTCTTATTTTTCTTCTTTTATAAGGTATATTAACAATCTTTTTGTTTTTGTTTTTTTTGTATAACACCTAGTTCAACTTCGAAATTAAGCACGCCATTAAGGTAATAATTTTTTATTCGTTAGGCTATATTTGTTTTGTATTTTTTTTTTGTCTATGTTTTTGTTCAATTAGTTGTTCTTTATAATTTTATGATGTAATAGTTGTGTTATATTTTAGTTGTTTTTATGATCACAGTTAGTTCTTCTAGCAACAATTATGATAACAACGTGTCATTAATTGTCGATCAAGAAGAGGCACCTGATGCACATGTGTTGACTTATGACATTGCCTCTTCGAGTGCGATGCCACAATGTAGAGGCAGGGTCACTTCACAACGGGATCCATTCACCTATAAGTACAAGGTGTAGTGGAAGGACGACATTTCAATGTAAGTTTTTTTTTTCCTTTGAATTGGTTTATATTTAACAATTTATGAACAAATAATATTTCATTAAATTTATTAATTTTTCAGGTTCACAAATATTGAGGTTGCCCAAATAATAACATTGACATTTAAATTGTCGATGGAAATTCCATTATTTCAATGGAACCAGGTTTCTAAACATCCTGAATGGAAACCACATGCCGATGCATGGTTTATAAGATTTAAGATTAATATTAACTTAAAATTTTTACTATTTATTATGTTAATTCATTTACTTTATTAAAATTATTGAAAATTTTCTTTTTATAATATTTTACTACAAGGTTAAATTTGAGTGTGATAGTGCAAAAGATAATGTTGCGATGAAAGTTTAGGAGAATCACACTGCAACTAGGTAACATCAAAATCATGATATTTTTTTATATTCCAAACATTAAAATTTCATTTGTTATTTACTCATATATAATACGTTTGTATCATATATATTGCGTGAATTTTGTTATGAGGGGCAAAAGAAATCTAAAAAATATGCCAAAAAAAGCGTTCTACCAGGCTGGAATGACGTGATGATTTAGAAGGATTTCAGGCCACCATACATCCTGGAGAATATACAGGTGGAATATATTTAGCACATGATGTCTGAGCATTTCACACGATGGTCACAGTCTGGTGCGGGTAATCAGAGTCAGAAAATTCATAGTTCGGTTACCACGCATACCGGTGGCTCCATTCTATTAGTTTCACATGCGAAACGAGTGTTAAGAGTTATTTTAATCACATCCATTTTTAATTAATTTGTTGTTATTTATAAATATATTTCACTAGCAATATTTTTATTTCACAAGCTACAACTCTTAGACGTGAGCCAAGCCCAATGAAGCTTTTTATGAAAACACACGTGTGGAGTGAATACCACCAAAAAAGGTTACGACAGTTCGTTGACAGTCGAGCTCAATACTTTGTAGTATGTTGGTATTCAACCATTTTCTTTCTTAAGTTATTATTTTCTTGAATTTGATGATTTCATGTTTTATTTCTAGGACACATATAATAGTCAGTTGAAGGAGAGATATGGGAACAATCCTTCGACCCGCCTGAATTTCGATCCGGATTTATGGTTGGAGGCAAGATCATCTTATGGGGACAGATTTACATTTAACAATAATGGTCCACAGATGGACCATATATCAGAAAAGCACAAAACACAAAGAGAAAAAATAAAACAAAGCACGAAGAGCACATAAATAAATCAACGAAGATCCCCAAATATTTCTTGATTTTTCTAATATTGAAAGGGGCTTCGTTTAGCCAGATATCTAAATTGAAAGGGAATAAAATACATGGCTTGAGGCCTAGACCTGACCCACTTTTCTTCTTTATTTTTTTACTGGGCTGGATCGAGCCCAACTACCTTGGCTCGGTTACTAGTTTAGACTAGTGACCGGCCTAGGCACCAGACACGCGTGAATAAACACATGCGTTCACTACACAGTGTGAAGGGAATTATAATTACTAGCGATGTAACACATAAAAGAGCTAATTAGTTACCAATCATTGATTGGAATTTATAGAATCTTCCAACCATCCCTCTCCTATAAATTCCTCGATAGAGGCACCTTTCTAATAGTAAGTTGAGGTCACACATAGACCAGTCTTGGCCTAATGACACTGTGGCATCATCTTCAGGACATTTGATCTCTTGGTGTTTTTTTTTTTGGCAGTTCTTTCTCTCACATTTGTAACCACCTTCGATCTTGTGAACCTTAATTTCTTTTTTTTTTTTCCAGTGAAACTTTTCTCCTTAATCGAGTCAGTGGCCCTTCCTAAATCGAATGGCTTGTTCAATCCTCTAGGCTATAGTAACCAGGTCAAAAAAATATTGTGCAGAGCTTCCAACCAGGTACTCAAAGTATGGGGCCTTGAACATGTTGGCAAACAAATTAATCATCTCTTTTTCCAATAAAGGAGGATTAACTTGTGCAGCTGCCTCACACCACCTTTGAGTGTATTCTCTTACGAACTCTTTATTGTCTTTATCCATAGCTTGCAAACTTGACCATTAGGGCCCATATCTATATTGAACTTATATTGCTTAATGAAGGCGTTAGCTAAATCCTTCCACTTTTTTACTTTGATATTATCCAACCACATTTACCCAAGTGATGGCAGCATCACTCAAGCTATCTTAAAAGAAGTGAATCAATATTATTTTTTTGTCATAGACCACCTTAGCCATTTTATTATAGTATGCCTTGAGATGAGTTATAGGGCATTGAGTTCTTGTATATTTGATAAATTCAGGCACTCTAAAACTTTTGGGGATGATTATGTTGGGCACCAAACACATCTCAACAACCTTTATATGGTCATATAGGCTAGTTCCCTCAAATGTTCCCAGCCTTTGCTTTAGAGTAGCCAATTTGTCAAGGCTATCTTCTTTTACCATTTTGTTCTTTTAAGATTCCTTCACTATAAAGTCACTAGTAGACGATATTCTTATGGGATATGCTGGTTGAGCAATTTTAGAATACGTAACGTATTGAGATTTAAATGACCCGTTATTTGCCCCTAGATTTTATGGATTTACGAGCAAAAGTTCAGGCTAAGTTGAAAATTTTGCTTCTCTGGATTTAGATCCCAAGGCATCTTCGAGTTGACTAGTAAGCCTTGCAACTTCATCTCTAAGAATTTCTAACTCTTTTTGGTGTTGGGCTTCCAACTTGGCTCTATCTTCATTTTTCATTTGTCTTTTACATAGTCGAGTGTTATAAATGTGTTTCAATGAGGAACCTATATTTCAACCTACTAAATGAAAATTATGTAATTATGCAATCATGCATATATGATGATGCTATCAACAAGGAAAACGCAACTTCAATGTGGTAATGGTCATTTATTCATGGATATTAAGGATTTGATGTCGTCATCATACCAATAAAAGGATCCTTATCCAATCTTGCTTAAGTTTGAATTTTTTATAAACCTTTCAGCTTTCAATTCAAGTCAGTCCCTTTTTGTCAACTATAACAACTCAGACTCTTATATCTTATGTGACGACCATTTTTCACCTAATGGTCTTAGAATTCAAGATGCCACATGTTTGGCTTGTCATAGTGAGATTACATAGTGTATAACCTAGCAGGTCAATTCTAGTCGTTAAGTGCATCACATGGATATGCTATTATCTAGTCTAAAAGAGTTTCTCGCTTGCTCAATAATCCTCATTGAAAGGTTAATATGAAGCTTACAAGTAGTGTAAAGATAGAGTCCTTGAGTAATATCAGATTGACGTACCAACCATTATCGAGTAAATAATCAAACGAGAGTTAGATGGTTTCACGAGTCTTGCTCAAGCTAAAGCCATTAAGGTACTGTTACTTCCCTACCTATCATATATTTTAACGCGTGTGATCTTAAAGCAATGCATGACAATATAAACAAGGATGCATGCTAAAGTAGTAAAGGTAAGCAAATAAACAAACAAACACAATAAACAAGATAGCAATAAAAAGACAAAAAGCAAACCTTAGTCCTAAAGTCCATAGTGGAGTTGTCATTCTGTCACACCTCGGACATCGCTATGACCAATTGAAAATTTTATTTTGGAAAAAAGAATGGATATCTGGCATCTTGTTCCTCGGAAGAACATGTCTAGTTTAAGAAGTCGCCATCTAGTACTATGGTCACTAGGAACCTTAACTAGTAAATAGAGATTCTATGATACGGGACTAATTACATGAAAGGAAAGATGTTATCACCCCTTAAGCGGCCTTCCTAAGACAGGTTGCATTTCTGATTTTGTTTAAAATTGCTCAGAACTTGTTCTCCCTTTTTCTTTTTCTTCTTGTCATGTTCCTGACTCTAACGTTAATGAACAATACCTATGAATATTTCCAACTCTGGCATTGGTAAATATAGCACAAACCTTAAAAAAAAATGTGATATTCTTGACTCTAGCGCCAATGAATAAGTTCGCAAAATTTAATTTTTTAATGGAGAGGAAAACAACTTTTCTATGCATTTTTTCTTTTTGTTTACCCTTTTTATTATTTGCTCTTTTTAGATAAGAATAAAATAAAGCATTGCATAATAGATTTACATTTAACATTAATGGTCCATAGATTGAGGATATATCAGAAAAAAAACAAAATGCAAAAAGAAAAAAAATAAAACAAAGCACATAATAGATTGAAGATCCCTAAATATTTTTGAAATTTTTTGATATCGAAAAGGCGCTTGTTTGGCCAGATATCAAAATAAAAGGGGAATAAAATGCATGGGAAAGGCATAACGACGTGTTTTTCCAAACACATCCTTAGCAAAAGCAATTTGGGCCGGCTGGGGATGAGGCCCAAACCTGACCCACTCTTCTTCTCTCTTTTTTATTGGGTTGGATCTAGCCCAGCCGTACCAGCTGGGCTAGACCCAGCCAGCCCGATTATTGATTCAGACCAGTAACCGGCCCAGGCAACAGGCACGCCTGAACTAAGTCGCGCGTGCACTACACAATGCAAAGGTAATTATAATCCCCCTGGTCTCTCTATTTTTCTAGTCTTCTTTGTTTTTCTTTGACCAATATGTGTTGTGAAAAATTGGGTTATGACAGACTCGATAAAAATTGGGTGTAATAAATATTTGGCTTTTATATTAAGATAGTTGATTTTTACATACTTGAATTTTATACAAATTTAATTTTTTTTAAATTATTCTCTATTTCTATTCAATAGATTTTTTAAAAAAATATTTTTTAAAATTATTACGAATGGGGTCACCGATGGAATAATTCAGTTGGTATATTTCATAGAGTTAGAAAAGAATTACTACAAATGTCACTGCAACTATTACATCACCGATGAAATTATTTCGTTAGTATATTTCCAGAGAGTTAGAAAAGAATGATCGTAAATGCCACTGCAAATCACCGAAGGAATTATTTCATTGGTATAATCTAGTGGGTAATTTGTTTTTGGCGCGCATCGTCCGTTTGTAAAACCATCGGCATTTTTTTTTATTAACGACGGACTTACCGATAGACCATAAATTATCGCAAGGTTTTTTCCAGCAGTCGGTTTTTATCTGTGAATCTGTCGATAAAATAATCACCAATAGCATATTAGAGTAAACACCGATAGAATTTTCCATTACGAAAACTGTTAAATGTGGTAGTGATGAAAGCTAAATTATTAATTATCAAGAAAGAAAGAAATAGCTAAAAATGTTAAATTACATGTTTTAAACTCATATTGCAGTTCCATAGGCTCAGAAATATTCTTGTAATAAATAAATTATTAGAATATATATGGTAATCTGGTTTTTGAAATGGTGATGGAGGGGAGCACAGGGATAGATACAATGATTTAGAGCAAAGAAAGGAGAAAAATAAAACAAATAAATAAGTCTCATGGACGCTTTTAAATCATAATTATACAAGTGCAAAGTCTAGATAGTGTATTTATGATGTAGCATCTAATATCTGTTGGAAAACGTTGACATGATAGTTCACCCACTACAACGTGGACAAGAAACCAATGGATGCTAAACTTAACCTCCTTGGGATGTTATAGTTGTTTCCATATGAAATGCAAGGCTTAAGCAATTAAATGGATAATTAATGCGACCCTTAGGTGTTCCTTTCCCTCTCGGGGCAATAATTTTATACAGAAAAAAAAATTGTAAATCCAAATACGGGGACAATGAGATGAGTTCACCAAGAAATACTAAGGAATTATTTGTTTTTGTATTTTAAAAATGTTTCTGAAAAAAATTAAGTTTTTTTTATATTTTTTTACTTCAAATTAATATATTTTTATTTTGAATTAATATTTTCTTGGTGTTTTAAAATTATTTTGATATGCTGATGTTAAAAACAATTTTTTTTAATATATATATATATATATATATTATTTTGATGTATTTGCGAGCGAAAAATAATTTAAAAAATAACCACCACCACATTACCAAACACTCCTTAAATTGATAGCATATTAATTGAACCAATCAAACTTAAAAAATAAAAATGTAAATATAATGCCAAAGAAAAGTATATTAAATATACCTTAAACAACCTTCTTTCTTTAAAAAAATGTAGAAAAAAAAGGAGAAGAGGAAGAAGACATGAACTCAAATCAACATCCTTAGATTTGTGCTCTAATTAATAACACATTGTAACTTTCCATATTTTGATCCCACAATTATATACAAAATATAGAATGGAAATAAATGAATCCTTTTTATATTAAAAGATATATTTAAAAAAAGAGAAAGGGAAGAGAAAATTGAAAAAAGAAGGGTGATCATAACATATTCATAACTTAAGTACTTCAACATTAATCTGTTATTTCTCTATGATTTTTCAATCCATATAATTTACTTCTAAATTAAATAAATCAATATTTTTGTATATGTAAAAAAAACTCAAAATCATGATCATCATTTGAATCATCAATTTTCAATATTTCATTAACCCTTAGTTACAAATATATCTATGATTTTTATATCTTTAAAAGGAACTTTTGTTTTCACCTGAAATTTTTTTTTTTTTATGAAAAACTTTAGTTTATTTAATTGCTAAATTTATTCTTGTATGTTTAAAGAAATAAAAATATAAAAATATCTCAAAATGCAAAGTCTTTATTTTTTTTAATATGTTAAGATCTATAAGAAAAAATATGAAGGATATGAGGGGAAAACCTCCAAGAAATACAATGAATCTGTTATTTGGATTCAAAAGTCATGAAACATATAAGATTAGGAAAAATAAAATGTTATCTAAACTCCTGTTAACCACCTCAGTTTGACCATCAGTTTGGGGGTGGTAAGCAGTAGAAAACTTCAATTTGGTTCCCACCATATGCCAAAGGGTTTTCCAGAAATAACTTATAAATCTAACATCATAAAATCCATGCTTACATCTTGCTAAGGGCAAGTGGGAACGGGCAATGGGGTGTAAAGACTAGTATTTTGTTTTCTATGCTTAGCTAGTTGGCAAGTTCGACATTAACCTACCAATTTGGCGACATATCTTTTCAAAATAGACCATAAAAAATTGACGCTCCACCTCTTCGGTAGTTTTATTCCTTCCAAAATGTCCTGAGAGACCTCCAATATGAATCTCCCATATCAAAAATTCATGCATGGATGTTTTTGGGACACAAAGTTTATTATCCCGAAATAAGTATCCCTCTTGGAGGTGATAACCATTTATAAGACGGTGATTCTCATCCTTCAATGTGAAGTATATTTCTCCAAATTCTGAGCAAGATTCATACTCCTCTTTGAGTCTCTCAAATCCTGTAACTTCAACACTCATTATAGATAACAGTGTTACTCGATGACTCAAAACATCTACAGCTTTATTCTCTATTCTAGATTTATGTTTCAAAACAAATGAGTATACTTGCAAATATCAACCCAATGATCATGCATGTGATTGAGCTTTTTTTGGGAGTTAAGATAGCGGAGGGTCTCATGGTCGGAGTAAATAACAAACTCCCGTGGTAACAAGTAATGGCGCCAATAGCACAAGGCCTGAACCACCGCATAAAACTCCTTATTATAAATTGAGGACTTTTGTTTTGCCTCATTAAGTTTCTCACTAAAGTAGGCTACAGGGTGACGTTCCTAACTAAGTACTCTACCTATACCGACTCACGAAGCATCACATTCTACTTCAAACACTTTAGTAAAATCAGGTAGCCGCATTATTGGGACCTCTGTCATCTTTTTCTTAACCTCATCAAATGCCCTTTTAGCTCCTTTACTCCACTTAAACTTACCTTGTTTCAAACAATCTGTAATAGGCGACATGATGGTGCTAAATCCCTTAATGAAACAATGATAAAAAGTCGCAAGCCCATGAAAACTACAAACCTCATGAATAGTCTTAGACTTAGGCCAATCTACTATCACTTGGAGTTTCTGGGGGTTAGCAGAGACTCATTTCCATGACACTATAAACCGTAAAAAGACTACTTGATCTGTAAAGAAGGAACACTTTTTGAAATATGCAAACAAACTTGTCTTTCTTAGGGTGGTACAAACTTGAATAAGATGATCGAAATGTTCTTCCTTGGTTTTGCTATAAATAAGAATATCATCAATGTATACCATCAAGAACTTCCCTATAAATAGCCTAAGCACTTGTGTCATTATTCTCATATAAATGCTTGGTGCATTGGAAAGGTCAAATGACATGACTAGCCATTCATATAAACCATCCTTAGTCTTAAAAGTCATTTTCCACTCATCTCCCAAATGGATCCTAATCTGATGATACCCACTTTTCAAGTCAATCTTAGAGAAGATTTGGGCTCCTGCCATCATATTTAGCATGTCATCCAATCAAGGAATTGGAAAATGATATTTTATTGTAATCTTATTGATGGCTCGACTATCTACACACATTCTCCATGATCCATTTTTCATTATGATAGTCCAAGATCTTTATAGGAAAAAGACATTTCTATCTTCATGATAATCCAAATTTCATCACACCCAAAATGATATATCATTAACCCAGGACACACTATAGGGTCTAAGGTGTGGAACAGACTTTAAGCCTAAGTAGGATAAATTACCCGAGGAAACTGCATTGATATAACTACTTTTTATCTCCACATTTAATGTAAGTGTAAAAAATAACAGTCCTTCTCCAATCCTCAATTCCTTTTGGTTGTGTTAAAGCACATCTAACCACACTTAACTTGGTTGTCTTGATTTGAGTGAATATAGACCTAATACATACTAGCAAGTTAGATTCATCCTCTTCATCATCTAGATCCTGAAAATAATTGGGATTGGGTTCATATACCTTATCATCACAATTATCTTCTTCACCCATATCCTTTTGCCCCCTTGATGAATAGAGTCTTATTAGGGCAACTAGAGGAAATATGACCAAAACCTTGACACTTAAAACACTGAATTCTTGAGGTTATATTAGGTGTTTTATGAAAAATACCCTTACCCTTGTCTTCTCTAGGTATCTGGGAAATCAAAGGATTGGGTTTACAAGGTAGGGCACTTAATATGGAGTTATTACTACCAGATTGAGATCTAGAAAGGATACTACGAGTGTCCAGATGTCTTGTCCACTGGCCTTTTATGACCAAGTCATAATTTTGTACTAGGATATAAGCTTCATCAAGGGTAGAAACACCTCTAAGCACAACCTCTCTTCTAAGGTCATCGTTTAAGCCTTTTTGAAATCTACTTAGGTTCATCATTTTATCCTCCCTAACTGCACACCTCATCCTATACTCATCAAATTGTGCCACATATTTATTGGCGGACTTGCCTCAAGTTATTCCACTAGTCCAAAAGATTTCCTCTATAAGAACGAGGCAAGTACTTTTCATCTAACTTAGTTTTCATTTCAACCCAATTAGTAATAGGGGGTTGACCTCTCCTAATCAAAGACTCTTCTACACTTTCCCAATAAAGTTGAGCGGTTCCACTAAGTTTCATCTTTGTAAATCTTACTCTTCTATTCTCAGATAGATTATACCAGCCAAAGAATTGATCCATGTCACAGATCCATCTATTAAAGATCCACGGGTTAAGTTGACCCTTAAAAGTTGGGGCTTCTACCTTGATATGCCTTATGATTCGCTCATCAGGGTCATCGTAATCGTGATGACCTTTATTGCGATTGTATTGATGGTTCCTAAGATGAGCTGGTATTTGACGGTAATCATTGTAATGCTCACTATCGTTAGGGTCAACAAAGTCATTGTGACCCTAGTGCTAGTTATGATGGCAGTTCCTACGAGAAACTGGTCTTTGAGGATTCCTATGATTGTCATTATAATGCTCACTCCCACTAGACTATCTTACTTGCAAAGTTTTTATGGACTTCATCCTCCCAGGAAGGTTGTTCATTCGATTGGACATGTTGCTCATTTTCGTTTCATATAAGCTGTAATAGTTCTTGAATATCTCTAAGAACATTACTAGAGTTCGGGTCCATGGTAGCTATGACTTCTAGATTGTGTACTAGACGACCACTACGTAAATGCATGCAAAAACTAATCCTAAGACTGAAATCACAAATAACACTTGCAAGTATAAGCGCAAAATAAAATTATAGCTAATATCTTTTTTAAAAAAATTTTTTTTTTTTTTATCTTAGAGACTAAGTAATGACAGATTAAACCAGGAAACATGCGCAATCAAGCAATGTAAGTCCTCTAAATGCACAAGTAATCCAAACACAATGTTTCAGTTTTCCCACTAATTTAACCAAGCTCCACATTTAATTAAGAGGATCAGATCTTCAATGCCAATAAACAAGCTCAAAATTAAGGTAATCCAATTTAAGGGCGAGCTATGTAATTTAGTTATGGGCAAGCACAAAGAATAATATTAATGCTAAATCTTGGTTAACAAGTGTAAAAGCATACCAGGAATGATGATATTCAATTGGTAAAGAATTTTTGACCAGGTGATGTGGTAGTGAAGGATGACGTGACAAAATCTGCTGACATGGCTGCTGACACAAATGTTTCCTCAGAGTGTTGACATGGCAGATGGCGTGGTGCTGGTTGTTGTTGTAGATGCTACCTCGGAGTGATGATGTGGTATGTGACATGGTGCTAATGTGGTAGGGTTACTTATTTTGCGATTTTGTTTTCTTCTTCCCTACCTCATGTGATATGTTACTGCTGCTGACGACGATGGTGCAAAAAATGGGGCTTCGTGATTCTGCTTGGGCTCGAAGGTACGAGGGAAGGGGCTATGGTGTCGCTGCTGGACAGGGGCCTGTTGATGTGTTGATCCATGTCACTGCTGAAGGCGAGGGTACTGTGGATAGTGGCATTGCAGCTGGTGCTGCTGCTGGGGTGCGAGTCAATAGTTTTTACAGCAGATGGTTTGTAACGTTGATTTGGGTTGCTGAAGACAAAGACCTGTTATGGCTGCAGCGCTGTAAATTGTTGTTGGCAGTAAATCGACGTGTACTTGTGTCTTTGTGATCGTTGGTTGTGTTTGACGTTGATTTAGAATTGCCGATTGCGGGGAGGGACTGATGTGTAGGTCTTCTCGGTGGCGGGTCTGCCGTTGTGGTTGGCTGAGGTGCTACTGCTGAAAATCATTGTCGGTGATGATGAACAGTTTTTTTTTTGTAATCAGAACAATACGGTTTTTTTTTAATTAGAACAATACACTTTTTTTTCTTTTTTTAGATCAAACCGGATCTAGAGTTAAGCATAAACATATGGATAATTTAATTGTAAGAACAATTAAAAGTCATGCTCTGATACTAAATTTGATGCGGAACAATAAATAATAATAATTAAAGAAAAAAAAAAGAAAAAAGCTTTAGAGAAATAAGAAAGCTAAAGAAGAGAAGAAAGTGGATTGGAGATATACAAAGTCTGCAATATTTTCATTAATCATCAAAACTATCTCACAAAATGACAGAGGAACATATAAATAATAAACCTTAAAACATCTCGCTATTGGGCTTGACCCATCAAATCAAATTGTTTAACATAAATAATTTCAAATAAATAAAATAACAATGAGACAGGATGAAATGGGTTTAGTTTCCCAACCAAAGCGTGACAGGCTGAGCCATCATACGTCTTCTCCGTCTATATACTCGTGTAGTTTGTGGTGTGGGTCTGGTGTCCCCACCAATTTTACACCTCCATATTCATCCAATTAATTTCATTCCTAGCCCTTTCACTGCAGTACTACTCCCATATTAGAGATGCTAATCCATCCACCTAAATATCAGGCACTAGTTCATTCGCCCAATTACCGGGCACAAGTCCCTTAATAGGAACACAAATTCATCCGCCCAATTACCCAACATTAGTTCATACATCCAATTGTCAGGCACTAGTCCCTCAATAAAGAAACTAGTTCATTTGCCCAATTATCAGGCACTAGTTCATTCGTTGACATCAAAATAAAAAATTGCAGAATTTCTAATTAAAATTAACACATGCTTTCAATTAATCTCTCTATAAAAATTCAAGGTGCCATGCACCTACCTACTGACGGTACTCAACTAGTAGCTCCCTACTGCTGTCTAGAGCCTTCAATCTCTCATGTTCCATTTAAAAGATCTTATGATTTCAATACTTCATCATCCAATAATTTTCTTAAAACTTCTTCGCATAGTAAATTTTTTTATCAATACAATTTTAAAACCCAAAATTATTATCATTATTATTATTATTGTAACATAGTTTCATGTTCTTTAATAATCTTGCAAATAATTCATACAATGCTACATCCACTTAAACTTTTAATTCACCACAATTATAAGGGAATCTCGTATTACTATAAAACAAATTTCCAATCATTCACACCTAATTCAATACATCATTTAAAAAAAAATCACTATTTAAATACAATTCATTAATTTCTTCAAGCATGAAGTTTTATTTCTTTCATTGGCTATTTGGCCGAAACTTCCCCACCTAAGAGGAAGTTCAATTTCATTTCCACAATTCCTTCAAGGTTCTAGTTTATTTATCCATCACATAATCCCATTAAGTCATTTCTACTCCTAATTAATTTCATTTAAATCAAAACATTTTTTTTCCATGGCCAAATTCACCTTTCTAAGAGGAGGATAAATTTCCTTTCACTCTAATGGAAGGAGAAATTTTGACTAAGGCATAAAAATTAATTAGGATTGTTAATTTGCCATGGAATGTGGTTATTAATGTGTTAATTTAATTATTGATGGATGAATAAGTGATGAATTTCAAAATTGAAAAAATCAAAAGATTTATGAGTTCTCATTTTTTAATTGAAAACTTAGTTATGATGGTTAAATGGAAATTTGGATTATATGTGGATGGAGGTTTAAAATTGATACAATGTATGTGCTGGTATAGGTGAGACCGCCACCATTCAACAGTAAGTGGATGGTTAGTAGAGCACAGGTTCTAGGTTGGTGTTAGACACCATAACATTTTTAATTATTTATGTAAAGTTAAGCATGTTATTGAAATATTGTTTAATTTAAAATTCATGTTGTCAAATAATATTTCAAGCTAGTTATCTCAGTTTAAAGACTAGTACTCAATTTGGGCATGTCGAGCTAATCATCCCATTTTAGGGATTAGCGCCTGGATTGAGGATATGCGAATAACTACCCTGGATAAGGGTCTATGTTGTTGGGTTTTGGTCTAAGATAAAAACTCATTATGATAATGAAAAAGGTGTTTGAGAGAGGACTAAGATTATTAGTAACCTAGAGATGTGAAGTCTATCAATGGTTAATTTAATTAAGTTAAATTAAAGAGCTTTTACTTAATGCATATTTTATCTTATGCTATATTGAAGTGTGATTAATCTTATATGAAATAAATTTTAGGTACCTCGTAGTAGCACATTGGTCCATAATTTGTTTTAGGAATTTTACTTTTGTATTTAATTTTGCAATGTAAAATATTGTTAGGTCATTTTGTATGTAAACATGTACTAAGATGTTATATTTTAAACTTATTTTAGAATGTTAGAAATTATTATGAATGATGTAATATTAATTAGTTTGAAACTCGGATGATTTAAATTATGTTTTGCCATAAGTTTGCTTTAAATTCTTAGATAGAATATATCATGAACTATTCTTAAATTATATATCATAATATTAATAATAAAAATATCCTTTGAAAGTGTCTATAATGTATGTTTTTGAATTGAACCATAAATTAATAATGCTAAAAATTAATTGTCGGATAATATTGAGAATGTCAGAGTCTTAAAAAATAAGATACTAAATTAGTGAACGTACCAGATGATAGGATAGGAAATGTTGAAATCTTTTTTATATAGGTTGTGAAATTGGTAGAGGCAATAATTTGGTGATGAAAGAATCAGGGAAACTCTGTTGATTTAAAAAAAAAAAAGAATTTCTTGTACTTTTAACAATAATATATTAAGTGCACATGGAATATTGTTTAATTAAATTTGGGGTTATTACATTCATAATATGTTTTTATTTTTTATTTTTGTAGAATTAATTGGTTTTGATGTTTTTTTTATAATTTTTTTATTATCTTGATTTTTTTAAAAATCCAAACCATATTATTATTTGGGATCCAGTTTGTTGGGTTTAATGATTCCCAAAAAAATTCTCCCAATCTTGATACTTTTTATATATTTTTTTTAAGTAGTCCCCTCCATAGTGAAGTGCTGGCCAGTACTCTCATATTTGTAAATATTAAGAAAAATGTTTGTCACTGTTTTTATTGCTAAACAATAAGTTAAATGGTATTGTGAGACTTCAAAGAGAAATTTTTCTTTATTTTTCATATCAATGAAAGTTCTATCTTTAACAAAAAAAAAAAAAGTATTAACATCACTATATGTATTTTAGGACAAGAACCAAACCTAGCGATAATTCTTACAACATTATAAATTATCATGATTAATCAATGCTTCGCATGATACCTTGTACAAATTAAAATTGGTGACTAATATTATTAGAGTCAAGAACGACTGGGTTGCAAATTTTTTATTTTAGACATAGCAAGAGGGAAGGTCCATTAAGCTTAAAGTCTAGGCCATCCTTTCTTTGAATTGTAAGAGAAGGCCCAAGAGGTTGTCTTTGATTCATAAATACATAGGAAAATGGCAGAAGATCTGCAAGATTATACCATTATTAAAGAAGGAGAGGCTGATATACTTATGAATGTTAAAAACCAAGTGTTTTTCAACAAAGCCCAGGTTCCAAAATCTTGTCTTTTGTTGGTTACTTTTTGTAAATTGTGTCTAATGGGTATGTAAAGTTTGAATCTTTGAAATATCTAAGGAAGATAAAAGGACTGAAAATTTTTGTATTTTGGAGAATGATTGTGTTGCCTTATCTTTTATTGTACATGTTAATATGATTTTAAATCTTAGCTAAGCTTTTTCTAGCTTGTAATAAAAGGGGAATGATTGTTTTACATTCCATGGTACACACTTTTGCCTTTTTAAAATTTTTATCTTTGATGACTTGTAATGGAGAAACTAAACTGTAAGTAGTTGAAGTGAAAGCTCTCAAAGAACTGTAATCAAGTAGCCTTCTCTATTGTCAATCAATTTGTGGGGTTTTGATTGTCTTTTCAGTGACTGATCTAGAACTGCTACTTTCACATGACAATGTAGTCTACCAATTTTTCTTAGCCTGAGTTAAAATTGTTTTTCTGTTTGTTTTACTGTTTCTGTGCATTGTGCCTGCCTTGTGCAATAAGAGGATCCTCATAATTAGGCTCTATAATTGCCAGGTTAACAACAGAGATTTGTCCATTGCTGTCCTGAGGACATTTATCTCCAAACGAGAAGAGGAGCATGAAGCAATGTTGTCCAAAAGAACAAAATCAGCAGAAAAGGCATCTGAGAAGGATACCTCTGGACCTGCTGTGGAAGAAGCATCTACTGGGTCTGCTTTGGATAATGAAAAATCTAATGGTCAGTGCGAAGTGCATGAAGAGATATCTCAAGATGAACCTTGCAGCATCTCAGAAGAATCAGTGAAGAACACAGAGGGAAATCATCATGGGGAGCTGAAACCACCAAAAGTTCTTGAGGTTCTATAGCGGATCTCTTATTTCTATATATTTGTATGCTCTCTTAATTAATGAGTTGTTAATTTTTTTTTGGGTTTTTTTTATGATTCTATGGGGTCATTAAATCATTTCGCAAGTATTTTCCTTCTTGATATGCAGGCATTATCAGCTTCTGGGTTAAGAGCTCTACGATATGCTCGTGAGGTAGAAGGGATTGGTAAAGTTGTGGCCTTGGATAATGATAAAGGTATATCTAGACTTTCTGGAAGCTTTTGCCTGTTGGTTGGTTTTGAAAAGACACATTCTTGCACCAAATGGCCACATGAATAGATCTAGATGCTGCTTCTTATATCAGATGGTCATTAACATAGACATTCTCACATATATGTATGTCCTGTAACTTTATACAGCTGAAATAAGAAACTGTTTGCCGGAACATTTTTTTTCTGCAGCCTCAGTTGAAGCTTGTCAAAAGAATATTAAGTTCAATGGTTCAGTGGCAATTTCAAAGGTTGAATCACATCTTGCTGATGCTCGTGTATATATGCTCACTCACCCAAAAGAATTTGATGTGGTATGCATCTTATTTACTTGTTTAATTTAGATTTCTGAAAATCTTTATCTGGAGGTAGTTTCCCTTGAAAATGTGTTTGCTATCTCCATTATAAACAAAATATAATACTTTTAGCTATTTCCATGACGATTGGTTCAATTCTTTCAGAAAGTCCAAGCAGTTTTTTCTGTATATGTCAAATCAGAAAAAAGACAAAACAGCTACTGCTCATTTCTTCATTGGTTAATATTGTTTCAGGTTGATCTTGATCCTTATGGGTCACCTTCAGTATTTCTGGACTCTGCAGTTCAATCTGTTGTTGATGGTGGAATGCTGATGTGTACAGCAACTGATATGGCAGTGCTTTGTGGAGGCAATGGCGAAGTTTGTTATTCGAAGTAAGATTACACTGTCTTTACCTTCTTGGTAGCAGTTTTTTCTGAGACCGATGGCAATACTTCTAACAAATACTGGTGGAATTAGGTATGGTTCTTACCCTTTGAGAGGGAAATACTGCCACGAAATGGCTTTAAGGATCCTCCTTGCCTCAATTGAGGTACATTCATGCTCTTGAAAAGATTTTTTTCCCCTTCTTTTGTAGAGCTTTGACAAGCTATTTGCATGATTTTTGTCTAAAGAAATGTTAGACAAATTGCTGGGGAGATGAGCACCAAGAGTTTCTTTCTTGAATTGGGACCTCTCTTTTTTATTCAAATGATTATTTGTTTCTTTCTTAATGCAGAGTCATGCAAATCGCTACAAGCGTTACATTGTTCCTGTTCTGTCTGTTCAGATGAACTTTTATGTTCGGGTTTTTGTTCGCGTGTACACGTAGGTAGCCTGTTTCCTTTCGTTAAGGTTTGCTAAATATAGAATATAGCAGTTCCAGATCAAGTTGACTGAACTGAAATCATTGACTGCAGTTCTGCAAGTGCTATGAAAAACACTCCTCTTAAGCTCTCATATGTTTATCAGTGCATTGGTTGTGATTCTTATCATCTTCAGCCTATTGGGAGGACTATGTCCAAGGTATGCATCCTCTTTTGATGTCATCTGTGCCTAGTTATTGACATGTATGCATGCATTATATTGATTTAATTCTTTTGCATGTCATCACTTTATTGGTGATCTTGCTTGTACCATGGCTAGCAGCGTTTTAAGATTGGTTGATTTTGAGTGGGGGGGGGGACATTCCAACATTATATGGCTCAATTTGGTAGTGAGCTCCCAGGTTGGCAAGTGTGAACAATTCCTTTAATGTGCTTCCAACCTGACAAACTCTGTTGGTGGATATCTAATTAAGTTTGAAATATAAATGCTAATCGCCGGGCTCTGGCAATTTAAAATTTCAAAATATGAGAAGGGTGCATGTACCAGCATATATGTTGACCCACCAAGTTAAAAATGAGGAGTGCCTGTTGGTTTGTATCAAATTCTCTTGGCTGTAAATATCTTGACATCTTTCATAACGGACCTCAATTTGTCAAGGAAAGAAAGTTTCAAATTATCATGGCTATTCTGGATAAGCAACTTTATTTTAGCCAGAAATTTTTCTTAATTGTTCAACATTAGACAGCGCAGTGACTTCATCATTTGGTTTCACTTTTCAGGGTAGTAGTGTAAGATATCTACCTGGGTTTGGTCCTGTTGTTCCCCAAGAGTGCAGTGATTGTGGAAAGAAATACAACATGGGCGGACCTATATGGTCTGCTCCCATTCATGATCAAGAATGGGTGACTTCTGTACTAGAAGGTGTGAAATCAATGAAGGACCGATATCCTGCATATGATCGCATCTCTGCTGTACTGACAACAATATCTGAGGTAAGTTCTTGTGCTTCTTTTGCAGCCTTGTGTCCGTTTTCTTCAGCTGTTCCATTCCTTTGCTAGTGCTGTGCAAAGGGTTGAACTGTTAGAAAATTCGTTGCTGCTGGAAATTGATGCTAGAGATGTATATTCCTTTCAATGCAACAAAGAATTAGGAATGCATATTCTTAAGATGCATTTTTGTACTTCAACTTCTTGGCTGATGCTTTTTCATCGAAAAATGATTGTCGGTGTTTGTATTCCAACTAGCAGTTCAGTGTGCTGCATTATGTTTTGCATAATGGAGTAACAATAATCTTTCAGAAGGGAAAAAAGGGCGGGAAACCAAAAAAAGAAAATCAAACTTGATTGCTTCATTTTATAGTGTTACATGTTGCCTATTCTTTCCAAAAATTTATGTTCTGAAAAAAAAAAAAAAGATCAAATATTCTTTTGAGTCTGCCATGCTTTAATCACGAGGGAAAATTAAAAAAAAAAAAAAAAATGGATCTTTACTACTACTGTCTTAATGAAATAGGTGTTCTCATTCCACACTTTACTGTTTGCAGGAATTGCCCGATGTTCCACTCTTTTTGAGTCTGCACAACCTCTGTGCTACACTAAAATGCACCTCGCCTTCAGCAGTAATTTTCCGTTCTGCTGTGATCAATGCAGGATATCGTATCTCTGGGACACATGTGAATCCCCTGGGGCTAAAATCTGATGCCCCCATGGATGTCATTTGGGACATAATGAGATGCTGGGTAAGACTGATGTCCAAGGCTTTTCTTCATGTTTTGCCTTCATAATCCCAGATAGGGTTGTTTTTATATTTGTGATTATCTGATTCATGGGAGGGAAATAACAATGGGAGTTCTCTGATAGCACCTTTTGATCTTAGAAAGGTGTTTTACTAGTACCTCATGGTACATGTGTGCCTTTCTTTTCTTCAAAAAAGGTTTCCTTTCCTTTCTGATACATAAAGTTAGAATAGATTGAAGAAATAGCAACTGGTTTGAGCTACCTGGATTTCCTCCTCCTCTGGGACATAATAAGATGCTTGGTAAAGGTTCATGTCTGATGTTTTCCTTAGCTTACTGATTTGTCGTCATAATCCCAGATAGTGTTGTTTTCTGTCTATCTGATTCATGGGAGGCATATATCAAAATGGGAGTTTGCTGATAACACCTTTTTTAGAAAGGTGTTTTGCTAGTACCTAACCATACATTTGTGCAGTTTTTTTTTTTTTTTTTTTTTTTTTCAAGAAAGAAAATGTTTTCCTCTCCTTCCTGATCATTGAGTTAAAATCGATTGAAGATGATTGCAATTTGTTTGGGCTTCCTGCAATTTTTCTTTCTTTGGGACATGATACTATACTGGGTAATGACTCATGTCCAAGGTTTTCATTTACTTCCTGTTTTGCCTTCATAATCCTAGATAAGGTTGTTTGTTGTGCTTATCTGATTCATGGGAGGCAAATTATAATGGGAATTTGCTGATAGCACATTTCGGTTTTAGAAGG
Source organism: Populus alba x Populus glandulosa (assembly GCA_033617975.1). NCBI lineage: Eukaryota > Viridiplantae > Streptophyta > Magnoliopsida > Malpighiales > Salicaceae > Populus > Populus alba x Populus glandulosa. Next base: position 12,031,662 of record CM066146.1, on the reverse strand, counting down.
TGTTTTACTAGTACTTCACCATACACGAGCGTGTGCACGGTTCTTTTTGAAAATAAGAAAGGTTTCCTTTCCTTCATTCATAGGTTGCAGTTTGTTTGAGCTTCCTGCATTTCTCTTTCTTCTTTGGGACATGGCATGATGTTCATAACTCCTGTCCAAAGTTTTCCTTTACTTCTTGTTTTGCTTTCAAAATCCCAGATAAGGTTGTTTTTCTGATTATCTGATTCATGGGAGGCGAAAAACAAAATGTTAATTTGCTGATAGCACCTTTTGATCTTAGAAAGGTGTTCTACTAGTATTTCACCATACATGTGTGTCTGTGTGGCTCTCTCGCTCTTTTTCTAAAAAATAGTTTCCCCTTTTTACCTGATGCATAATTTAAAATAGATCAAAGAAATCACAATTTGGTTGAGCTTCTTGGATTTTCTCTTTTTCATTGGCACTTAATGAGACGCCGGGTAAGGACTTATGTCAAAGGTTCTCCTATCTTCCTGCTTTCGCCTTCATAATCCCAGATAATGTTCATTTTTTGGTGATTATCTGATTCATGGGAGGCAAATAACAAAATGGGAGCTCGCTGATAGCACCTTTTGATCTTTGAAAAGGTGTTTTACTAGTACCTCACCATACATTTGTGTGTGTATGGTTCTCTCTCTCTCTCTCTTTTCTTTTCTTTTCATCTTTTTTAAAGGTTTCATATTCTTCCTGATGCATACTAAATTGATCAAACAATAAGCTTTTTGTCTGAGCTTCCTGGACTTTTTTCTCTTCTTTGAGAAATAACGAGACACTGTGCAAAGACTCATGTCCAAGGTTTTACTTCATGCTTTTACGTGATAATCCCAGATAATATTTTTTTTTTCCCTCTTTGGTGATTATTTGATTCATAGGAGGCAAATAACAAAAATGAGAGTTCGCTGCTATCACCATTTGATATCAGGAAAGGTGTTTTACTCTACCTTTCCATGTGCATATGCAGTATTTATTTTTTTCAAAATAAAAAACAAAATAGCTTTCCATTCCTTGTAGATGAGTGAAGTTGAAATAGATAGGAGAAGTTAGCTTATTCGTTTAAGATTGCTGAAGCTCTCTTTTTTCTTTTGTTATGTTTTTTCAATTCCCTTAATATATCTTGGATAGAATCTTCTTAGACTGACTATTATAACTGTGTTCTATTGTCTGAAGTTTTGCAAAATGGATTAAAGTACATATTAAGAATAACAGCTTTTTCCTGCCATTGAAAACATTTTTGAATTGATGAGATGTATCTTCATGTAGGTGAAAAATCATCCCGTGAAAGCTCAAGCGCCTGACCAGCCAGGAAGCATTATACTCGCAAAAGTACCAGTCCTTCAAGTATGTTTGCTTCCCAAGCTGCAAATCATAATTTTTTTTCTCCTTTGTAATTTATGTTCTTAATTCCATGTTAGAACAATTCTTCAACACGTTACCCATATTTGTACTTCAAAATGCAGAGTGTGTTGTGGGTTAATGTCATGTGGCGTAGTTCTCTTAACTTCAGTTTCTTCTTGTCTAGGCGAACTTTGCCCGAGCTGTTGCATCTCTTAGCAAGGCACAAGCCAAAAAGGTTGCACGCTTCCTTCCAAATCCTGAAAGACATTGGGGGCCAAAACTAAGGGCAGGTCGTCAAATTACCACCAAGCACATTTCTCTTTTAGGTCCGGAGGCAGTGAATGGACATCTTAACCATGAAAATAGTGAAGAGCCTAAAGCCAAACGTCCAAAAACAGGGGATACCACTGATCCAACCTCAAGCTCTTAAGAATTAACCCTTGAGGCTACAGCATAATCAAAATTCACTATCTGCTTAGTAGAAGGTTTCGCAAATACTCGGATGTGCTCTGATCACACGAGTTCGCCATTGGGGTTGAGGAGCAACTTTGTGGTGCTGGAAGCAATGTTGTGTTTCTATTGAATAATCCTGTGCCAATTTTGAGTGTGGTGTAAGATGTTATTTATTACCTCAACGTTTTTGCATTTGTTAATCCGCTGTGACAATTTAGATTCTTTTCTTTTAAAGAAACTGTACAGCCATCAAGGTAACAGCACGAGTGACATCTGCCATGGAAGAAATAACAGCACAAGTGTCATTTCATTCATCATGGGCTAGTTTTTGTGCCATTGGACTTGTAAAACTCCCAGTAATTGACCCAAAAAAATATTCAAAAGAAGTTAGTGATTGTTCTGGTTTTTCTTGGCTCATCTGACCAACTGAAATCAGGCATGCATAATTTGACTACTCTGCTTGTTTACGAAGTCCAAGCTACAGGATCTCAAAGTCTTGCTGGATACCTTTTGTTTTGTCTCTAATTCATAGTTCACTTGTGTGGGACTAAGGGTGACCCAAATTTAATATATATATATACATATATATATATATATATTATTTTGATATATTTTTAAATAAATTTAATATATTTTTAAACAAAAAATACTTAAAATACAGTAATTACAAGTTTACAACACTCTTTATCCAGCTAATGGACAGTGGAATATGCTGGGGAGAATTAAGCTCTTGATAGATTCAAAATTCAAATCCCATCAAACTCTACACAGTCCAACGTATTGATGGAAGAAGGGAATGAAACCAAGAAGCCTGCCCCACTTAAATTTTGTTTCTCAATACCTGGTAAGAAGTTTCACTATAATCATTCATCTTAACTTTTACCAAATCCAAGAAGGCATATCTTATTGCTGAACTAAATGTATTTTATTCCTGTTAAACTCGAAACAAGTTTATAAATTACTACAAAAATATTACATCCACCAATCTGAAAATCCAAGTATTGACCACACTGCTTGGGTTTTTTTTTCTTAAAAAAAAATGACTTGAACGCGTAAATTCTTCTCTCTTCCTGGCTGAAGCACCTAATCAAAACTTCAATTAAGCTTTGCCATTGGAAACCTTAGCAGGAGCTCCGGCGGGGTTAAGCTCATCCCAGGCGTCAATCCAAGTAACCATGGCATCAGCAAGCTTGTCAAAGTATGGATCAACCTTTCCAAGCTTTTCCTTTACCTGCTTGGACAGTTCAATGTAGCACTTTTGAACACTGGTGCAGTCTTTTGGAAGAGTAGCAGCTTGGAAGAAGGGAATGATCTCTTCCTGCCAGAAGATGCCCTTGTACTCCTTCTTCAGGTTCACAAACGGGTTGCTAGCCTTGCTGTGATAGATATATGGCAAACCAGTCTTGACTCCTAGTCCCAGATGGTCACAGATGACCTGAAAACAAACATCATTTAAATACCTTGACAGGTTGTGTAATGTTACATTACATGTCTTGCTAGTAGCAAGGTATTAACAAGTTGAAGCCTACAGGAGAACAAGGAAAAGTTGCATATTTTTTTAAGAACATAGATGCGCATGTATACCTTGGTGCACCAGCCAGCCCACATATCGTCGTAGCGACCAATTGGTTGACCATCACCCATGAGACCAAAGTACATTGCAGGTCCGATCAAGTCACGGTCGAAACACAAATTCATACCACACATGGGGAACAGGGTGCCCTTTGGAATGGTCAAAACAGCATCCACATACCTGATAAATGATAAGCATATTGTTGGAATCTAATTAAACAAGAGGCCAAATTAAGTCTTCTATTTCATTAATGGGTCACATACCTAGTGTTCCTCTCAAGAGGCTTGACAAGCTGAGTAGGTGCATCATAATCAGGAATGTTGAGCCAGAGGCCATGAGAAACAGCAGTAGGGGCACCCTCACGAAGACTGAAGGGGTACCCACGAACAAAATCTGCTCCTTCTCTGTAAGGATCATAGAGGGTGTTGAAGAAAAATGGAGTTGACGGTGAGAGGATGTTCTTGATGTGCTGCTCAAGTGCATTAATAGCTTTGCCAGATGGATCCTTAGCAACCTATCCACATATTAACAGTTAAACATATATAATAGTCGAGAATATAAAATAATGCACTCGAATTGGGGCAAGATTCTTAAGACACAAACATGGCGAGGGAAAAAAAAAACTTATCAAGTTTATTTTAAAAGAATATTAGCCAGCTTAAAAGTATTACTACTCGAGAACTAGCTTTCAATTGACTAGTCATTTTAAGATTTCAAGTGGGCAGGTGGAGCACTAGCTTTCAATCCAACGCATCACCTTTTCTAGTTTATTGTAAACAAGGACCCACCAATCAAAAAAGAGAAAAAGTAAAGCTTCCTTTAATTATTAATTAGAAAGAACATGCGAGATCACAGAAAATTCAAACATAGAACAGATTCAGACCTCTCTGCTGTCCATCATTAACATGATACCTCTTTGTGCAAAGTTGTAAACATTACTTTCCATGGGCCACTTGTTTGAATTTGTTTAACAATTCCAAATTGATTAGGTATGAGAAAATGATAGGAAAGTGTCATGAATAATAACAGAACAGACAGATCCTTTAGTTCATCGGACTGAAAAGGTCTAAAGCATGACAAATTCTAAACCAGATGCCCCACTATCAGAATGAAAAGGAAGCAAAAATCAAAACACATTAACACATCATAATGCTTCAGATCCAGCATAAATAGATTCAGTTTGCTAGAACAAATCTTTAAGACTTACAGATTCATAAATATGTAATGTGTCAATTCAAATTTCATGAAGAAGATTTAAACAAGACTATGCCAATGTACATCACTTAACAAAATGTGCTACGAATCAATCACTCACGATTGTGATAAAGAAAACACAGAAATCCACTAACAGGCTTTGCAGATCGGAAACAAGCAACAGTTACAGAATTGGCATACAGATTTATCAGCACACATAACACACAAACAGATCCAAAATCAAGAAAACCCAAATCACACAACAGATCAAATCCGACTCTAAATTCAACAACAAACCATAAAGATCTAAACTTTAGCCAAAAAACCAAAAACCCAGATGCAGAATTCCGTCAAAAAAACAAAACAGAGAAAGCATAGATCAAAAGAACTTACAAAGCAATCATCATCAATAGTGAAGATATACTTCTTCTTAGAGACCATGTAACCAAAGCAACGACAAGCAGAGTCCTTGAAAGAGATACAGGAGGCCTTAGGACCGAGAATCCGGTTAATATCATTCCTATTATAAAGCTCATAATCAAAACCTTCAGGGACCTTAATAATCTTAGATGGATCGCCATCTTGAACAATGATAAGATGGTATGGCTCAAAGAAAGGCCTCCACATCTCCAAGAAATCCAAGTTCCTTATTGTTGGTATAACAATGTCAAGCTCATCTTTCAACAAAGGCACAAGCTTTGTTGCTGCTACGGTATCAGTTGCAGGCTCAACCATTGTTGTTGTTACCAAAAATAAGAGAGAAAGAGAGAGTTTGTGTGTGTTTTTGTGTAGAGAAGGAGATGCTTGTGGCTGTATGAACGTAGAATTGCGGAGGGTGTGTATATATAAGAAGAGGTGTGGGCTGGCACGTGCAATGCCGGGAATAGTGGCAGAAGTGGAATGGAAGTAGGAGACGTGTCCGAAGGTTCAAGGTTAGAATGTGAGAAGACTTGTTCAAAAACAAGAGACGACGAAGTTGCAGGGGAGGCCGCCTATCGTGAGTTTTCTCCTCTTCACTTTCTGAGGTTATTAGCTGTCGTAAAAAAAGGGTCAGTCGTCAGTTCATTCTATGGTCCTTCAATTTTCTTAAGCTGGTTGAATCAGCCATCCTACTTCAACTTTAGCCCCAGTTTGGGACTGCAGCCCAAACAAAGGATGGCCAAATTTTTTTTTTTTTAAATTATATTTTTTTTGTTTTCGGATCTTTTTAATATGCTAATATCAAAAATAAATTTTAAAAAATAAAAAAATATATTATTATAATACATTTCTAAGCTAAAATCACTTTGAAAAGCAATCGCTATCACACTCCTAAACATCCCTTAAACGGACAAATTGATCATTCCGTTAAGACTGATATACCTAAAATTAAAGTAGAAAGATTGATTTAACAAGTTGTTGTTCATGATGAATTTAATCCCTCATGGAAGGAAGGAAAGAGGTTGTTGATTCTTGAATACTAGTTTTAAGAATCAGTTTATTTTTGTGTTTTAAAAATGTTTTTAAAATAATATCAAATTTTTTATTTTTTTTGTTTCAAATTAAATTTTTTTTTAGTGTTTTCATATTTTTTGTGGTACTGATATCATAAATAATTTGTTAAAAATAAAACAAAAAATAATTTTAATATATTTTCAAACAAAAAAACACTTTAAAAAATAACATTTTTTTTCTCGTTCAAAAGGGTTTCTGTATCATTTTGAAACAACACTCTCATTTGGGGTCCTTACAGACTAGTGATGTGTGATGGTCTAAGATCCTCATCTGGTGGAGGTACTGCTGGCTGGGGCAGGCTGTTTTGAGTTTTTTGTGTGATGTAATCTTGGTGCCTTGTAGGTAAGTTTTGGGTTGAAAGTGAAGGAGACATGCACTTGGAAAACACTCTCATTATTTTCTCATTTTCATTGAATTAATTAGAGATGAGAGAAGAAATATAAATAATCTTTAACCCCTTGAATTAAAATAACCCCAAAATTAAATTGCCTTCAAGTTAAGCATTGCATTAATCATCTATAATGGCACTTTGCTTGAGTTTTTAGGGACAGTTTTTTTATTATTATTATTATGATTATTATTATTATTTATTTTATAATATGATCCTGCATGTGACTGTTGATATTTATTCATTGGTCTCTTCCCTGGCATGGCATCAGAAAGCTGCACTGCATTTTTATTAATTTTTAGAGTTGAACAAGTCCTCATCTGCACAAATTGTACGTTACATCTAATCTCCTCCTCCTCCTCTTTTCAATTAATTAGTTTCCGTTACATTTTTTTTTAATTGCTTAGCGTCGAAGTGGGAGGGATAAACTCCCGGGGTGGGATTTTTTTGGGAAAAAAAATAGAAAAATTAAGTACTTTTATTTAAGCATCAATATTTCTACGAGGATACAAAAAATTCATAGCGTAACTCTGAAAATTTAGACCGTTAGATCTAATTGAAGACTTAGCAAGACAGTGCGCCACATTGTTGGGATTTTTTTTTAACATGGACACTTTTAAAGTTATTTGCATATGCAAGCATAGTTTGACAATCTTTAACAACTAGACCATAATCTATTTGATTTGTACAAATAGACCCGCAATCATCAACTAAGCATATAATATCCCGTTCCAATATGATATTTATGTAATCCGATCCAATTGCTCAAGAACTCATCTTAATGTCAAAGCTTTTGCAATTTCTGGAGAATAAAGCTTTTTTGGAATGTGTGATCTACATTCACCCCTCACATGTTTTATTGAAGTAAATACTAGATTTTGTAAAATTAATTGTTTTCCTAGATTTCTTTATTATATGATGTTTATAATTCTAAACTTATTTATCAAATTGACATGTGAAACATTATTTTTGTACATGTGGCAAAAACTTAGTACTGGAGTTGAGAATTTTTAATTAAAATCATCATGTATATAATTATTTATACGAAAATTAAAATTTCTCAATAAGAAAGATATTAGAAAAATTAGTTTTAAAAAGGAAATATTATTAATGCTATATATCCATATAAATTATATTAAAAAAAACACTAAAATATGAAAATATCCTAAGTAAGTTTTTTTTTTTAAAAAAAAAAAAACAATTCTCTTTAATTATCTCGAGATCGTACTCCCATGTTTTCATCACACTATAAAGTCATAAATTTTATAATTAGCATCAAGATTTTCAACAATACTTTTTCAACAAGAGTGTAAACTGTTAACTTAATTTCTTGATTATGCCAATTATTGACATAATTTTGAACTAGTTTGACATTGTTCTAATTCAAAATGCAGTCAAGTTCAAAACAATCTAATTGTTAGCTCAACACTACTCCTTTTTTTCGAAAACATATTTTTCTGGGATATACTCGCTACAATTCTTTGTATATTAAAATTATCATCTGAAATTGCTGTCCTGAAAGTCGACGATCAAAGTTTTGGAATGAGGATTGGAACTAAATTTTACAACTTTTAAGGTCAACTCCGTTTATGAAATGATGAATTAATTTCTTGAATGCTACTGCACTATTCAATTCAAGTTGTCAATTCCATTCTATTTTATTCGAAATAGTTGAAATATTTTATACTAATTTAAAAAATGAAACAATTTTTATTTTATTTTAAATCTTGGTCTGTTCTGAATTTTTCGACTAAATTCCGCCTGAAATGTTCCCGTTTTCATTTCACATATTTCATTACAGTCTTGAAAAGCCATTGAATTAAGTTGAACATGGTTCAATTTAATTAATTAAACCATCGAAGTATAAAAAACTCTTTTTCATTACTATTTTCAATAATAATGATATTAAAAATTATTATTACTATTTTCATTAACAATGATATTAATTTTTAAAATTAGATTTATCATTAATATATATGGTTTATATTCATGTTTTTTTTTTAAATTTATACTTTGTAGGAATTTGAACAAAATAAGGGATACTTTAGATCCTATTAGCTTTAATAACATTCATCTAACTTTATATTTAAAATATTTGTGTTAAAACATTTTAATTTCATAATATTTTGATATTTTGTTCAAGTTGAATTAGTTTAAGCTAAAAATCTATTTAATTTTGATTTTTTAGAAAAATTTAAAATTATATTTGTTTAACATTATATATATATATATATAATACAACCTTGAAATGACACATCAAAATACTTTAAAAATAAAATATTTTATTCTAATTAAAAAATAAAATACCTATCAAAATAGAAGTAACAACTTTGATTCAATCTTTAAGATTATGCCTTCATGCTGTAGCTTCCTATTCAGAAATTTCCACGCTCTAGAAGAGGAATTTAGAACCTGTGGTTGGCATCGCTAGCTACAGCCTAGGCGGCTAAGCGCTATGGTTGGCTCAGTTGCACATAGAATGGGCCACCATTTCTTATAGCACTTGGCTCTAATCGGCAGCTCCCCACTAAATTTATCAAAACCTTTCTTATAGCACTTGGGCAGCCCCCCACTAAACTAATCAAGTCCACTCCATGATAATACATGATAGTAGACTTCTGTTATATTTGTTTTTTTAGTGTTTAGATGAGTTGGTGTTAAAAATAATTATTAAAAAATAAAAAAAATATTTTTATGTATTTTCAAA